>OW964565.2:18512939-19762939 GCA_943138885.2 Tholera decimalis
TACTGCCGGCGTTGCAGCAACTTTGCAGTTAGTCATTGCAAACTTTTCAAGTATCTTCTTAGAATAAGACCTTTGGTTTAAGGTAATACAGCCATCTTTGGTTTTATTAATTTCAAGTCCAAGAAAATAAGACGCCGATTTTGTGGTAATTTTAAACCTATTTCTCAGCTCTTCAATAAATTTATTTCCAGCATTTTCACTAGTTGAAGCCACCAAACCGTCATCTACGTAAAGCGCAATTAACACTTGTTCACGTAAGTAAAGGCAAGGATCTTTTGTGCTTTGCTTGAATCCTGAGTTTATAAGATACTCTGATATGCAGACATTCCAGCATAGAGGAGCTTGTTTCAGCCCGTAGAGGCTGCGTTTAAGTTTACACACTTTCTTAGTACCATCATTGAAACCCTCTGGCTGCTTCATAAAGATTTCCTCTTTTACCGCTCCGTTTAGAAACGCAGTCGATACTTCGAACTGTTGAAGTACTAAGTTTTCTTGAGCAGCTATTCCTAAAACAGCTCTTATAGTACTGAGGCGAGCTACCGGACTGAAAGTCTTCTGATAATCAACGCCAGGTTTTTGTGAAAAACCTTTCACTACCAGTCTGGCCTTATATCGCTCAATTGTACCATCTGGATTGTTCTTTATTCTGTAAACCCATTTACATGACAATGGTTTACGATTTTTCGGAGGGTCGACTAATTCCCAAGTCTTCATTTCTTTCAATGATTCCATTTCATTTTGCATAGCCTCTAACCATTTGACCTTATCCTTGCTATTCATAGCATCTTTAAACGTTTGAGGTTCTATTTCATTATCCATATCCATGGCTGCCATAATATAATCCTCAAATATTTTAGGTCTGTCAATCTGTGATCTATCACGAAGATTGTATGACCTCCGTTCTTCTGGGACAAGAACGGATTCATTGACATCTATGTCGTTTTCATTTGATTGATCAGCCGTTTCACTGCCGTCATCAGTCCCGAGAGTGTCATAATACAACTCGTTATTTTCATTTTGTATAGGTACCTCGTTAGAGCTTGCAATATCATTATCTTGTACTGCTTGCTGTCTACTAGCATTTTCTTTTGTAGTACCTTTTAAATATATTTCTGTTTCATCCAGTTCACAGTCAGTCTCATTAGATCGCTTGTGATCATTTAATTCTTGAAAAGGAACAGAAATTACATTTTTATCATCTTCATAGAACATTTTCTTTAAAAGTTGAACATCCTTAGAAACAAGAATGCGTTTCTTCGATGGGACGTATATTCTAAACGCTTTTGAAACTTCCGAGTAACCAGCGAACATACCTGGAATTGCCTTTGAAGCAAATTTATGTTCATGTTTTCCTTTCTTTAGGATGAACGTTTTAGCACCAAATACATATAGATGATTAACGCAGGGTTTTCTACCTACCCATCTTTCGAATGCTGTTTGATTTTCAATACTCTGATTAACGCTTCGGTTTGACAAGTAATTTGCAGTATAAACCGTTTCTGCCCATAAACACATAGGCGCTTTTGATTCCAACATCATGCATCTTGCTTTTTAACCGACTTCTGAAAAAGGAGGAGGTTCTCAATTCGGATGTTTGTTTGTTTTTTTTTTTTATTTTTTTTTTTTTTTATGTTTGTTCGGGCATAGCTCCGTCGCTCGCCAACCGATTTGAAAAATTCTTTTTTTGTTGGAAAGGGTATACTTCCCAAATGGTCCCATGAAAATTTTATCGACATCGAACAAGCCGTTTCTGAAAAATTAACAAAAGTCTAAAAAAATATTTACATTGATGATCTTTTCGGTTACTCTATATTGTGTTTTTTGTTCGCGCGTTTTTAGTTTTTTTGTAGTTGACATTTTGGCTTTTATAACTAGATTAATTACAAATTGACCCACTAAAAAGCGCGAAAATAAAAACTTTTTTGCAAAAAAATAAAACCGACTTCCATATCAAAACACTACAAAGCCAAAAATAATTTTAATTTCGGGAGGCGGTGTGAAAAAAAAGTAAATACAAAACCAATAACACCGACTACCGAAATTAAAATTATTTTTGGCTTTGTAGTGTTTTGATATGGAAGTCGGTTTTATTTTTTTGCAAAAAAGTTTTTATTCTATAAAGGTTCTATTTTTCCTTTCAGCGATTCCATTTTGATGTGGAGTGTATGGTGCTGTCAACCTTCTTGCTATACCATTTAGCTTCAGATATGAGTCAAACTTCAAATTTCGGTATTCCGTACCGTTATCGGTCTGTAGGCATTTAATTTTGTTTCCTGTGAAGTTCTCTGCCTCTACCTTGTATTCTATGAATTTTTGTAATACTTTGTTTTTATTTTTAAAAAAGTATACTCGGCAGTATCTACTGTAGTCATCAATGAAACTTACAAAATACCTGTTGCCATTCAGTGAAGGTTGTTTAAGTGGTCCACAGACGTCACTGTGTACGATCTCAAGACGCTGACTCGTACGTGAACTATTTTTGTCACTCTTCTTGCTAGGCACTCTGCTCAATTTCCCTTCTATGCATATTTCGCATTCACCTAAAGAACTATTATGGTCGAAGTCTAACCCAATCAGGCTTTCATTCTTTAAGGCGAGCGTCAAGTCCCTTTCGCTCATGTGTCCCATTTTACAGTGCCATTGTTTAATAGCATCTGTCTCCACTACTTTTGCTACCTCATTACTACAATCTGTAGCATTGGCTCTATGTCTGTCAACATTATTATTTTTGGTTTGGAGATAATATAGACCATCGTCTTCTCTCACTGCTTGCATTTGTACTCCTCGCTTGTGATCCTTAATTATTTCCTTCTTCTTAGTGAATAGAATAGTGAGTCCTTTATCAGTCATTTTCCCAACAGAAAGAAGATTAGCACACAGGCTTGGTACGTAAAGTGCATCAGAAATTCCAATTTTTCCTTCTTTAATTTCTATTTCTGCAGGCCCTGACCCTTTTATCTCTGCAGTTTTGTCCTTAGAAGCGAGTTTAAGGGTCTTTGAAATTTTCTTCATCTCTATAAAAGGCTTATCTGAAAAAGTCATATGTGACGTACATCCACTGTCAAGTATCCAGCACTTCTGTGCTTGTGTCGTTTATGAAGTAGCTACTGAAGAGGTTTGTTTCTTTACCGTCCTTTTTGGTATAGCTGTTCTTAGGCTTCTTATTATTCTTCTTGCCTGTATTCTTATTTTTAGACCAGCATTTGGACGTGTCATGGCCTTTCTTTTTACATATCTTGCAAAAAGTGTAGAAACTTTCTTCAGCGTCATTCTTTACGCTAGTACTAGGGATGTCGCGACGACGTGCATCACTCTCTTCTATAATTTTAATCTTTAGCTTTTCAGGGTCTGGAAGCGAGTCTTGAGATTCAATTGCAGTCCTGAAATTTTCGTATTCTGAAGAAAGGCTATAGAGCATCATGATTGACAATAGGTCATTGTTGATATCAATATCCATATCTTTTAATTTATCAACTGTATCCATGATTTTTTTTAAATGCTCGCGTGTATCTGCACCTTCTTCTAGTTTTGCTAATATTAGTTGCTTTAGTAGTGTAGCCTTTCTGGCTGGACCTTTACTAGCATAGATGGATTCAAGAGTCGTCCACACATCTTTGGTAAATTTACAGTTTTTTACCTGTTTCAGTTCTGAAGGCGCTATCAACAATATCAGCTCCGATTTCGCCATTTCGTCATAGTCAAGATCATTTTGTGACGCACGTACCTTTGGATATTCTTTAATACATGCCCATAGTTTATTTTTAACTAAGTATGCTTTTGCATGTATACACCACGTATCGTAGTTCCCTGAAGAGTGATGAAGCCTCACGGCTAACATCATGGCGGTTATTGTTGGAGCTCTTCGAGTTAAGATTTGAATGTATCGGTCTTGTCTCCGTGTGGTGCAGCGATACCGTCCTCCATGGCGCTCAGCCAGTCGACTTTGGACACGTTACCGAAGCACTGGTACCGACCAGTGCTTCGGTAACGTGTCCAAAGTCGACTGATAACACTCTGACTTGTATTGAGAGCTAAAGCCACAGTACGTTGTCGGGAACCAGCTTCTATCATTCCCACGGCTCTGAGCATTTCTTCCCTGCTTAAATGACGTCGCCGCTCCATAATAACGTTGGTTTTAATCAGTAGTAGGGAAACAGTAGCACTAATAATGTCTTCAATGCGTTGTATGTTTTTATAGGGAAAATATTGACAGCTGATTTTCATCTTTTACTCGAATTTGATTAACAGTTCCTGTTTCAAATTATGAAATGCACCGAAAAGGATCCATATAAATTTATAAAATCATAAATTTATTACAAAGCCACATCTCAATCTCAAGAAATCCGCATAAAAATGCTTGATCCCTAGACACTTTTGATGTGTGTATATTACAAACATCACTTAAAATCTGTATTTTCAACAACATCGACATGTATAGAAGGCAATTACTGTCGAAGCACTATTTTCACAATGTGTTGACACAGGTGTCCAGAAGCACTTTCATGCATTTTAATGTCTGATGTTAAGGTATGGAACAGGCACTGCTTGGTTTCGTAGAAGTCATCAGCAAGAGCAGCAGGAGAGCTTCTACTAGGTTAAATTTCAATATTGAATAAAATTTGAGGTTTGGTTGCATCGACTACACCCCTATTTTAGGCTTGAGTTAACTTTTTGACCAGGTCAATTTTCTCAGTCTTGTTCTCGTTGGTTCTATCAGTCAGTAGTCTATCAGTATACTCGCCTATGACGTAGAATCCTAGATGATAGCCATGTTCACACGACACTGAATTATTTTCGAATTCAAATTTCGAATTGCCTTCGAGGGACCTCATTTTTTTCTCATCGATAGTTGGTTGAGCACATTGGCATATACTGTTTGATGAACTTTAATAGCCCCTGCAAATTGCTTAAGATCGGATGGAATGAAGAATTCTTTTTCATAAACACCGGTGTTTATGAAAAAGAATCGTTAATAGTTTTCGTTATAATATCTTCAACAGTAAAGCCGCATTGAGTTATGCCTTATGCTTTCTTCGTCAGTGAGATCACTTTTAATTTTTTTTTTACCTGGTTACCTGGTATCCATCAGGTCAAACAGGTTCAAGAAAAATGGTACAGATCATAATTCCAGTAAGACATGTTCACAATTTTTTTCTGAAATGGTTCTCTAGGGAAAGCTTCTCAATCTTCTGAAAGGATCTCAATGGTGCTGCCAAGTCGCGGTAAGCTTCAATCACGAACGATGAATTCGATGTTACCAAAACAAAATAGACACTTGCTTTAGATGAAGTGGTCCTTATTGTTTTGGTTGTGATTGTGGAGTCACAACAAAACCGACAGTTTCTTCATTTACTTTTGACACAATTATTAAATACCTACTCGTTAAGATACCTGCGCCTTCTACCTGCTTTTTTTTATTTTGTTTGTTGGAAGAGCTACGTAGAGGACTAGAATAAGTTCTCTACGTAGAAATTCGTTGTTTGCACTGCGTAAAGCTCTGGATCCCTGTAAATACGAGTTTCCGACGTCGTTTAGACAATCTTTTTATAGCCAACCGATCTTCTTTTGAATGTGCCATAATCACAATACTGAAAAACATGAGAGGTGATTGGTAAGTTAAATAAACTATCTTAAAATGTAAATACATAACTGCACAGTGCACGTATTTTCCACCAAAAACACCGAAATCAATACCACTGAAATCAAAATAATTAACAAAATGCTAAATATTTTCAAAAGTAACCCGAATATTTATCTCTTTTATTGAAATCGAATACACATAAGACATCCTTTTATTATAGTTTAAAAATATTAATTCCAATAGTACTGGATAAAATGAATTCACCGAAATCAATTTGAAGTGTATACCAAGGCACCGAAAACGAATACTTACCTTAATAAAAGATTTGAATGGAGATGCACAGAGATGGTATCCTTACCACTGATGCAGTGCGACTGAAAGTTCATATCACTCTAACAACTATTCTCGAAGACACTAGAATATAGAATTTATAGACGGATCAGTGCGCGCCACTGATATCAACTCAAAACGTCAGACGCGGAGACAACCAGTTGTAACTTGTGTATTAATTAATGTAGAAATAATATTGATTGAGGTAATAACTATCTAGTTCTTTGTGAACACATGCGAAATAGCGTCATGTATTGGAGAAAAAAAGACAAAAAATAATTTCCGCCGTAAACTGGGGCCGGACGCGGCACCGAGGTCAATGTTTTATAGGTTTTTATTTTTTTTAACTAACTTGTATTTAATTTATTAAAAAAAAAATAACACCGGCCCCACCTAATATTTTGATCGAACCTATTACAGAAAAAATATCAAGTTGTTAGGTATCCATTTAGTACTTGATTTCAACCCGGACGCGATTTTTTGAAGCCATTGAGAATGACCCATGTCATTATAGAGTACTAAGTGCAAATGACGTTGGTTTCCCCAAACGCCCTCGCCGACTACTCACTTTCACTGACTAATGAGATGATCAAATAACGTTGATTGTGTCATCAACTTGCGTTGCGAGGCGGACGGGATAACTGAAACTATAGTAAAGGATGTCTACTGTCACGTCACGGTAGGCTGCTTGCGGTCACCAATTAAAAATACGTAAGCAGACTTAGAGTGGTGACTAAGGGTAGAACCAGCGGCTTTTGGGAAATCCATAATTTTGATGCCAATGTATACGTTTTTATAATAAAATTACTAGCCATATTCAAGAACTAAGTAATAAATTCAAATTGTTTATAAAACGTAAGCTATGTAAGTCAGGAAGCTTTTTTACACAGTTAAATATTACATTGAGGATAAGAAGGCTTGGAAATGAGATGCTCCAGTGATGTTCGTGTGCCTTTTTTATTTATTTTTAAAATTTTGATTTTTGATTTATGATTTAAGTATGGTATATACCTATTTATTTTGTTATTGTTTGTTGTTTCATACATAATTATTTCATTATTGTAAATGTGAGGACAATGTAGGTTATTCTTTCTTCGTTGTTTTTACCCTCACTATAATTTATTTAATGATGTCAGGCAGTTTGAGTACTTGTGTGGCCTACCCAAATGTCCTTACTTTGGTATTGTTAGTCAAATTGTTGAGCTCCTTAAGTTCTAAGTTGAGCTACACGATAACTGACAAATGCTTGCACTGTTTGGACAGGTCCGCTCAAATTTGCGTGGTTATTTCCTCAAAAGAATACCACAGAAATGAACCTACATGTTTCTCATATACAAATACAAATTGTCTGGACATTATAAGAGACTTTGACCTCTGAGTTTGTTTCGGTGTTTCTTCTCAGTAGTCAGTTAGAAAATACCGGCCTCATCTAGCTAAACTAAACACGCAAAAAAAACATGACGTGTAAAAGTGTTATTTATAACCAATTTACAAAATAAATATTTCATTCCATTTCATGTTGGCGAAGATAAAATGACCCGAAATGATTGACTTCGATATAATTATAACTCTCATTAATATTGCTTAGATACGTAGGTTAGGCTTATGGCAACAAGGAGCTCGTGGCTAAGTGTGTCGCTTAACTTCAAACTCGGATAAATCCACTCTAGCCTCTTAGGAGATATTTACAAAAAAGTGATAATAGTCTTAATTTCATGAATTAAAATGCAGTATTTTGTTATTATGGTAACAGGTATTGAATAAAACGATCCTGTTTAGTAAATTCAGTATTTAACTTTCAAAAATGCAATATTTAGATTGGATTTACCTTCATTTGATATAATGGAACGCAATTTATCTATCTTTGAAAAAACTCAGTGTGGATTTATAGAATTTTGATTTAATAGATCTGGATTTATCTGGATTTGAAAATATACGATCAGAACTAGGGATGTGGTAGTGGCGAAATCATGGTATACCATCGTCGATAGTTAAATTTTGTTAGCTAACTGAATAATAAAAAAAAAAATAAGGACTTGTACTTTTATTTTACAAAAATAAGAGGTAACCGATTTAAATTATTTTAACAAAATTCTATATTTCTTCTGAGTCAGTTTCTTCAATTTCTTTTTTGTGCATTGGTCGCCCTATCACATTTTCACTGTTAAGCACTTTTTTATAATGTTTTAATTCCACCAACGATGCCCAGTCTTGGTCAAAGTGCGTTAGAGTGCGTGCGTGTGCGTGCGTAATTTACGAACTACAATTTGTTTTGCTTCATGAACCTGAATTTGATCAGATTTTGATCCTGTATACCTACACAAATTTGACCGGACAGTTCTAATATGTACCTACTGAATATTATATCCTTACACACTTATTATGTCCAAATTATTCTGTAATAATAATATAATAATATAATAATAATATTCCACAACTTTTTTTTTTTCACACAACGCCATCTAGTCCCAAACTAAGCAGAGCTTGTGATATGGATACTAGACAACTGATAAACATACATATATATTTCTAAATACATACATATTATAGATAAATTACACCCAGACAAAGAACAAATGACCGTGCTCATCACACAAACATTTGTCCTAGGTGGGAATCGAACCCACGACCTTGCGCATAGCAGTCAGGACCACTGACCACTATACCAATAGTACCTACAACAACAAAATAATAATAATCGATAATAGTTAGCACAACACTAGTGCCAGTCCGGGATTCCAAACGACGCTTAGGTATAGGTATTTCAAAACTACCGAATTTTAGCTCTTTCCTCTTTCTTACGGCGATATTTTCAACCGACGACCAAAAGAGGAGGTTAACAATTCGACGCGTATATTTTTATTTTCTCTTTTTTTTTTTTATGTATGATCACCGATTACTCGAAGACGGCTGAACCGATTTGGAAAATTCTTTTTTTGTTTGAAAGGGTATACTTCGAAATTGGTACCATTTATCACCAAGTCAGGATCTGATGATGGGATCCTGGAGAAATCGAGGGAACTCTTCAAATATTATAGGCACAGCTATGGCGTTTTGGGTATTTCTTATAGTAACTTGTGCAGTTGTTCTCAAAAAATACCATTTGGGGAAGTGGAACTGATGATGAAGACCACAGATGGCCGCCGAACCTACTCAATAATAAGTATTTCGTGGATTGCGATTCGAATACTTGAATATGGATGTTAAGCACTTTATGTTCGTCACAATGCATATGGTGATGTAGAGCTGATGGTGAAGTACCAGGAGAACTCCTCAAAAATTAACGGCCCAGCATTGGGAAAAGCAATATTTCGAAAAAGGGTATAAGTAGTTGACATTTAGGCTCTTTTAACTAGGTAAATTAAAAATCGACCAACTAAAAAAAGTGAAATAAAAACTTTTTACCAAAAAATTAAACCGACTCCCAAAAACACTGCAAAGTGAAAAATAACTTTAATTTCGGAAGTCGGTGCCAAAAACGCAAATACAAAACTAAAGACACCGACTACCGAAATTAAAGTTATTTTTCACTTTGCAGTGTTTTTGGGAGTCGGTTTAATTTTTTGGTAAAAAGTTTTTATATATTAGGCCGCTTGCGGGCTTTGCTTGGTGACACAATTTAAATAGAATTATTCATGGGAATTGGCTAAATTACAAACAGAAACAATAATAATGCAGGAGGGTACCGTGCTACTATCGCAATGTTTACGTCGACTGACGGCCATTTTGGACAAATGCAATTGGCTGATTGGCTTTCATGGACTTAACTACATTTGAAAAAAACTGTCTCATGGATCTATCTGATTTAGATAAAATATTATGATTTTAACTGTTTATATCTCATGAACTATGCGGATTTCTGCTTAACTGATATAATTGTTTAAAAACATTTTTTTTTCCTCTTTTTGATACCAAAATCTTAAAAAAGTTCAGAATTGGATTTATCCGAGTTTGAAGTTAAGCGACATAAGTAATAACAATCGTATTGGCCGATCTTCACGGTCAAGCAACGTTTATCGAGATCGCTCGCTCCGTGAATGGTCACCGTCTTAACATATCGAGATTTCTCCGTGCCTCGAAAAACACGTTAAACCGTTGGTCCTGGCTGTCATTTATCTTTGACAATCGTTCCAAATAGTCAGAAGCCAGAAAAGCTGACACTGGTTTGGCCTAGGGGTATCGTGTTGCCCAGCTACTTGGTTGTGAAGATCAGTAAGGCAATCGCTGTAAAACACTAGTTCGGCTGCATCCAGTTAGACTAAAAGCCGATCCCATCATAGGTTGAAAAAAACATTTTTGCAAAAAATAAAACCGACTTCCATATCAAAACACTACAAAGCCAAAAATAATTTTAATTTCGGTAGTCGGTGTTATTGGTTTTGTATTTTCTTTTTTTTTTCACACCGCCTTCCGAAATTAAAATTATTTTTGGCTTTGTAGTGTTTTGATATGGAAGTCGGTTTTATTTTTTGCATAAAAGTTTTTATTTTCGTGCTTTTTAGTGGATCAGTGATTTTCCAAATCGGTTAGTAAATGACAGAGTTATGCGCGAACAAAAAACGCAATGCAGAGTAAACGAAAAGATCATCAACGTAAATATTTTTTTTAGACTTTTGTTGATTTTTCAGAAACGGCTTGTCCGATATCGATAAAGTTTTCATGGGACCATTTGGGAAGTGGGTATACTTCCCAAATGGTCCTTTCTAACAGGATAAGAATTTTTCAAATCGGTTGGCAAGCGACGGAGTTATGCGCGGACAAACATAAAAAAAAAATACAAACATCCGAATTGAGAACCTCCTCCTGTTTTAGAAGTCGGTTAAAAAGATACAGATAAATATAAGATAAGATAGATAGTGACAGTAGATGATGACTTAGGTTTATGGCATTTTGTTACCAGGTACAATCCAAAGCTAGCAGTAATGGTCTGGATTCACGGCGGGGCGTTTGCTATGGGTTCTGGCAACGCGTTCCTGTACGGTCCTGACCACCTCGTGGGCGCCGGCGTGGTGCTGGTCACGCTCAACTACAGGCTTGGAGCGCTAGGCTTCTTGAGCCTCGAGAATGACGAGGTTTCGGGAAATATGGGTCTTAAGGTAGGTTTTTGTTTGTTTCAATAGAACTGGAAATATATGTATGAGAAGTTACACGTTGACCAAAGTGAGTTTTTGTCTAGGTTGAAATTGATGTAAGTTTGTTGACCAAAATGAGGTTCATGTTATTATTGCAGGCTAAAACTGTAGTTTATAGTTTCATTCTTTTTCACAACTTCTTTACAAACGCCTTTGAAGTAAGTTCTGTAATTTTTGCGCAAGTAGTTACTCGCCGAGTGATTTGTTAACTCGTGATGATAGTAATATTTACATGCCTTTTATTTTGGTCGTTATGGTAGTGCAAACATATCGATACCGGAAATTTCAATTGTCGTAAAGGACATTTTGCCGAAAATGAGTTATATATATATTTGGAATCAGCGTCGCAAGCTCTATCGATTGGTAGTAATAAAAAAATTCTATCTAAAAAAAAAGCCCCTTACGATCTGGCTTTCCAACATCTCTAGCGCGATTTTTTTTACTATTTGGGATGTATCGTAAAAATATTTTTCAATAGGGAGCGTAAAGTTATGTTTTAATTATTTAAGAGGTCGTAATCCTCATTTTTGCATTAAACTTTTTATACGACATTATAAATAATAATTATTATAACAAATCAAAAGGTCGTAAACATGTTATTTGATAATCGAAACCCTTACGACCAAATCTATGCTTTGTTTTAACTTACGTAATTAGGGCGTAAAGGACGTTTGTTTTATTTATTGTCCTTTACGACCCTAATTTTAACAAAAACACAATTAAAGTTTTTGTTTCGTTCTTATTGCCAACGGCGCAAAGACGTGTGCGACAGGTTGACTTGATTACATTATAAACGAAGGTGAAGGATCTAGACCAGTATGTCAAAAGTTTTTGATCAACACATTAGATATTACCCAAAAGTTTATTTTATATACAGTAAAAAATGCACACGAAAATATGGCAAGCGTAGAAAGGAGAACATGCCATGCACAGAAGTATAGTGATGAAGATAAAGCATACGCAAAAGCTTTTATCGAAAGCCTTCCAGCCGTTCCTTCCCATTATTGTCGTAAAAAGAGTTCATATCTGTATTTACCTCAGGATATTAAAATGCTACAAATTTATTCAGAATTTATCTCAAACACTGCCAAAAAGATTCTAAACTACACTTGAGTGAAAAAGTTCTTATTAAAATATTTAACGATGATTACAATATTCGATTTCATACACCAAAAAAAGACAAATGTGCCACATGTACAAAAGCTGAAAATACAAAATTATTATCAGAAAAAAAAATCAAGGACATGGCTGTTCATCTCGAGGAAAAAAGGCTAGCTACCAAAGATTTAAAATTCATTAGAAATTAACTTTCAACGATATGCTTACAGTTATCTTTGACCTGCAAAAAGTGCTTAATACTCCTCATGGAGTGAGTATGTTGTTATATTAGTCTAGGAAATACGCCGTTTTACTTTATTGCGACTCTTGCCCTGGGCAGAATAAAAATAAGATAATTCTCACAGACCTACACTACTTTGTACAGAATTCCAAAAACGTTGAAGTAGTACAAATCAATTATTTACTACCTGGGCATACTTATATGCCCGTCGATTCAATGCATGCAATCAATGAACGCGAGGTTAGATGAATTATTGTTTGGAGTCCGTGTCAATGACCAACGTACATAGAATCTGCAAGAATACGTCCTGAACCATACAAAATTAATGTTTTGGAGTACTCCGATTTTCTCAATTGAGACAGCTTGATGTCTGAAAAATTTACCAATATTTCTCAAAGACAAATACAGCTAAAAGCAATGCGCATTGTCGCATTCAAGAAAAAAGAAAATCCTTAAAGTATGGAAGGAAAATATTCAATGAAAGAAAACAAAGACGCTCAAGTAGTAACATTATATGATGAATATCAATGAAGAGGATCAAAAGGAAAAGGCAAATGCAAAAAAAAATAAAAAAAAACAAAACCAAGATTTAACAGGTAACAAAGTAGAAGATGATACTTCTAATATTGGTTTATCAACGCTTTATGACAAACCTAACCCTATACCGGTCACCAAGTATAACGATTTATAGCGTTTATGTACTAATGGAACTATACCAAACCGATTTCATAAGGAATATTTCGATCTACCGTCCTTAGGGACTGTTAAAGACAGTCTTCCTGAAACTGACGAGGTTTCAGATCGACACAAATGATCTCTAAGATTTTACTGTTTAAGGCCCAGTTTTTTGATAACTCAACCAATGGTACAATTTCCCTAATTGTATCCCTGATCCCTATCCTCAATTGTTAGTTTTACAAATTTAATGGTCTAATAATTAACTATCCAACTTATTTGACCATTTGTGAGACTAACAAATGAAGAAACATGGTATTTTACCGTTTGCAACCATTGGTTAAAATATTTAACCATTGGTTGAGTTAACTACGGATCAAAAAGCTAGGCCTAAGTTTCATTACTATAATTTTAAAAGACTGAATTTTCTTGTCATTTAATTAATACTTTAGAATGTCAATTGTTTGAGTTTTGAGCTCTGGTGGGCAAAATTTGTTATCATTTTGGTTATTTTAACTTTATTATTATGTTTAAGCAACTTTTTTAAATTTAAATCGCCAGTAATCGTTGCAATGCAAACAACAGAACGTTGTTTGAGTTGCATTAATTGTGAAAAAAAACTAGTTAGTAGATTAGTCTATTAGCTGATTATTCTAAAACTTGAGTTGTTTGCATTGCAACGATTACTGGAGATTTAAATTTAAAAAAGTTGCATAACATTGTGTTTAAATTTTGAATTCCTATTAGATTAACATTTTTGATACTTTTTTTTACAAATATTTAAATAATAAATAAAACATAATAAAAATACTTTTTTCACTTGGTTTTCATACCTATTGTAGTGGAATTTCTATTTAGAACTTTAGGTTTTTTGTTCCTTTTACCCCCTTAGTCTCCGATTTAATTGACTTGTACTACCCATTGATGATCATGATTAGTCATTTACGACATATCTGACTTTATCATAACCAATTTTTCGTGGTTGTAAAGTACTTCATTTACATTTTTTTGGGCTGTAAAGGACTCTCATTTTCGTCAATAATTAAGTTTGGTTTATTTTGATAATTTATATGGATAGATCACGAAAAAATAGTTAGGGTTTCTTTTGACATCATAAATACCTAGTACTTTGTTTAAAAATTATCCAAGAAAAAAACATTTTATTTTTGTTTTTTGGCTCTACTGAAAACTCGTGTTTTGTCCTTTACGACAATTGAAATTTCCGGTATCGATATTATATCAATTTAATAACTAATATTGGGCAGGCGTACGTACGTTTTTATAATTCTTGGTCATGATATACTCATTCCGGTCAAGTTCGGAATTTGCAAGATATAAAAAATGCATAGTTATAAGCATGTGTTATGGAAATAAAACTATAACTATGTTACTACCTGTAATTAACGTACAGCATAAAGAAATAATTAGTCATCACATTATTGCTTTATTTGCGTTTTTACCCATACCAGTCTGATTAATATTAATTACCCAGTTAATAACACATAGCTAGTAATAATACACCCGCTGATAATATAATTATGATGTAAAATGAAAAATGAAAAAAAAAAAAAAGAAATATCTACTTGTTTTACGACACACAGATTGTTTTAGCCGACAGACGTTTTGCAGGCGATGCTCCTCACGATATAATCACGCGCATGCAGCTAAACGATAATCGCGCAAGATTGAAGTCTATACCCGGACTTTTAATTCGATGCAGTAGACTGACAGTTTCTGAGTTATCAGATAATGACGACTACGAAATTGTGATGTAACTAAATTAATTGATTCAGGAATAAAATCGATAAACGATGTAAACATTTTTTTTTTAATAATATTGTCTGAAAATAACAAAAAGTAAAATGAATAGATGATGATAATACACTTCTGGACACATCTATTGGCCCACCTTGTATTTTCAGTTTCGTTTGGTCCTAGCTAAAATTTTATATTAGGTCGAGCAAAAAGTTTTTATGCAGTTTTGAACCTGGCACATTCACAATTTCATTCAATAGTCTTTTTTTGAATTTCGAACACAGAATTTAAAGAAACAAAAGACAATTTGGAGCCTGTTTGTTGATATCAAACAATCGAATACTAAGAAAACTTGGTTTTATTGGTTTACTTGGATTTAATTCTTGAAAAAGTGATTGATATCTTTGCTTTTGCAACAAACATTACTTATTCTTAACATTAAGGTGAGGTTCTATCAATAATCTATGGATACTTCACCTGAAGTCGCCGCTCAAGCTGTGGCACTTATTCAGGCCGGACACAGCCAAAGAAACGTGAGTGCTCAACTTAATTTAAGTCGATCTGCGGTCCGAAATGTTTATCGGAGGTACCTAGAGACTGGCGGCTTTGTTCGTCGCCAAGGAAGGCCACGATCTCGGGTCACAACTGAAAGGCAGGATCGATTCATCGTGACGACCAGCTTGAGAAATCGTCACCTTACCTCCATTGAGATACAAAACCAACTTCGCGACTTCCACGGAGTATCTGTGAGCGCTCGAACTGTTCGGAGAAGGTTAAAAGAACGCGATATGGTACCACACAAGCCAGCTAATGGGCCCAAACTAAAGCGAGCCCACCGAACAGCGCGCCTTCATTTCGCACGCAGTCATTTAAATTGGACACAGCAAGATTGGAGCCGTGTACTCTTTTCTGATGAGTCTAAAATTGTGTTACATGGCAATGATGGAAGGAAGAAGGTCTACCGGCGTAAGGGAGAGCGTTTCGCACAATGCTGCTTTGAAGAGAGGGTTGCTTATGGCGGTGGCTCATGGACTGTCTGGGGCGGTATATCCGCGAGCGGCAAAACTCAACTTGAGGTTGTTACAGGACCACGGCTGCCAACATTAAATGCTGAAAGATACATTCGTGAGTGCTTAGAACCTCACGTGATACCATACGCGGACTATGTGGGCCCAAATTTCCTTTTTATGCATGATAATGCAAGAGCCCATGCGGCCGGCATCGTCAGGGAATATCTTCGGGATGTGAACATCACAGTTATGGACTGGCCAGCCAGAAGCCCAGACATGAACCCCATTGAGCACATGTGGGACGAGCTAAAAAGGCGTGTTAGGGCTCGTCAGCCAGTTGCCCAGACGATGCAGGAGTTGAAAACTGCCATAGAAGAGGAATGGGAGATGATCCCTCAAAATTTCATAGAGCGGTTGATAAACTCTATGCCTAATCGTATGAGAGCTGTGGTAGATGCCCATGGAGGCAACACGCGTTATTAAATTAAACCTTTATTTGATAAAACATGTTTTTTATTCAAAAATTAATTGCCTTTAACAAGGCGCATATCCGACTTGTTAGGCGTAGGTCCATGTCGTATGGTATTCTGAATTCAAATTTAAAACTATACGATCGAAAAAGATGGTAAAATGTATCAGGTTTAAAACTGCATCAACAGTTTTTGTTCAATCTAGCAATCATATTTCGGTAGGGGCCATCGAAACCTAAACTCTAAGGTGGGCCAATAGATGTGTCCAGAAGTGTATTTTTTATTATTTGCAATAGGCCTTTAGGCATTCCAACGGGTTTTAGGTCGCAGTGGTGCGGGTCAGTCTTTTTAATAGTACGCAATTTATTAAAATATTCATCACATGAAACAATTTCTAAAAGAGTGGCTTTTATCATGTCTGGTTAGATATGAATATATTTAATAAAATAGATTTATTTGTAATACAATATAGTTACTACTTCAAAATAAAAGATAATAGTATAAATTTTACCATTTATTTATAACTCCCCCGATTAAAAATCGCTCATTTATTATTCGATTGATTGAAGCCATCACTATTAGGTTAAATAGGGTATCATTATTTTAGTAAGTGACACTAGCTTATGTCAGCTTACTGCATCGAATTAAAAGTCCGGGTATAACGTAGTTACGTTGTGTAAAGGATCAGGTGATGGCTCTGAAGTGGGTGCGGGACAATATCGAGGCGTTCGGCGGTGACCCCGGCCGTGTCACCATCTTCGGCGAGTCGGCCGGAGCCGCCTCTGTGCATCTGCACATGTTGTCACCGGCCTCCCAGGTTTGTGTCCTCAAAATGTATACAAAGCGGATATTCCAAAATTAAGTTCTCCAGGTGGCAGCACTATAGCGTTAAGTCCGATCACCTGTCAAAAGTTTTTGACGTGTGTCAAATTGACGTCAATGTCGTGTTTACGTTTTCAAAAAGGAAGACATCTCGCTTCAGTGTCGCCAACTGGTGGTGGGGATTGTGTAAACTCATAAGGTACTATGCTTATGTATTATTTATGCTGTATCTACGTAATTACCTACGTATACGTAGAAAGACGTACGCTTGTGTACTTAACCCAAGTGCATATATTATATACTAGTACTCACGCGGGGCTTTGCTCCCGTGAATTCTATCACGGTAAAAACATAACTTTCCTTTTTTGCGGTCGGGTAAAAAGTAGCCTATAACCTTCCTCAAGCTTCAAGCTACTTCCATACCAAATTTCATCCAAATACACCCAGTACTTTCGAAGATTAGCGCGTTCAAGCAAACAAACAAACAAACAAACAAACTTTTCCGCTTTATAATATTAGTATAGATGGGTGTCTTATAAGGATATATCTATGTAGGCATAACAATGTCCACAATCCACAACTGACACATAACCCTGAAACATAGTGTAAAAAATCTAATAAGTAGGTTACTAAAAACTGGAAAATTGACTACAACTCAGTGTTTACCTGTTGGTTTGTCTGACTGGAAAATCGGATAATTTTTATGTAAAAATCTAAACTAACGCCATACTAACGCGTACATTTCAAGTTCGTTCTTTGTAGAAAATTCATTCACTAAACTCGTCTTTGTTGCTTTGTCAACGCATAAAAAGCAATTTAAGTACAAATTTGATTGAGTCGAATGAAGAAAATGGTTAAGAATATAAAATTAATGACTAAGTACCAAGTTACATAGGTTAACAATAAAATCAAAATAGTTCTAGGTACTTTATTTAGCCACGGGTAATAGAAGAAAGCAGAGGGTTTATCATCCTATGAATGTTGGCATATTTGTTCCTTTGTGGCGCTCTAGAACAAATTTATAGACTGATATTGGTTATTCATAGGAACTACAATCGATTTGTCAAAATCTTCGGGGAGTTTTAGTCTCCATATTGCCAAATATAAATCTACGCTAGTATAGCTATAATAGTGCTCCACTTGACAACTATGTCAAGTGACATAGTTGTCAAGTGAAGCACTATTATGAAATTTTAAGGCCTAGAATGTGTAATTTTAAGGTTGTATTTTAGGTTTCTTTTATCATGTTTTATTTAGGATCTATGTTGAATTAAGTTAGTTAACAAATCCTCAAATGAAAGAGCATAGGTACCTACCTATATAGCATTTGCAACATAGTAAGAATTTCTTTTTCTTTCTATGAAATATATAAATGACACGCATGGGAAAACCACTTTTCTAAAATCGCATACAACTCTAAATAAGTCCCTTATGTGTAATATGATACAGTTGGTAGCGTTTATTTTAGTTTAATCACAGATTTGATGCCACTAACTGGATAAAACGTCAAGTTTTTTGGTAAAACATAAATATATTGCTATAATGCTACAGTCGGTATCCAGTCCACAGATCTGGATAAGCATAGCTTAATATGCAAAGACTATGTGGTTATATACTCTATGTTAATATGTATGTACAAAAAACTATCAGTTGCGCGGGACTTTATCACGATAAAAACATAACCCTCCATCTTTTGCAGGCCTTCAAGCTATATTCACACCGAATTTCATGCAAATCCAGCCGGTACTTTCTAAGATTAGCGCGTTTAAACATATAAAATTTTCCGCTTTATAATATTAGTACCTATAAATTTTATCGATCCGAGCGAGTAATGCCGGCCATACACGATACTTCCTATCGTCCAATCGGCATGACGCTGCAGGCTTGATCCAATCTGCAGTTCGTCTAAGTATATACACCACACACGATCAGTTTAAATTGTCCAATCGGCAGCGCCGTTCAGTTGAAACCATGGCGTCACCGGTGACAGACGACGATGTTTTAGCCGTTTTGGGCAGTTTACTCGTAAAAATGAAACAAAAAAAAGAAAAATTCCAGCAGAGTGGTGCAAACAGTGGCTAATGAAAAGAAAACAGTTTATTAAAAGAATTGAGGGCTACGTCTCAAGATTATTGTAATTATTACCAAACTGAACTGACGATCGCGAGACCGCCATGCACGGTCCAATCGGAATGATCAAGCCAAAAGAATCGAAATTCGATTGTGCCGTCAAGTATAACTGTCATGCCAATCCACTCCCACACACGGTCAGTTCTAACTGATCCAATCGGTAGCGTCATGCCGATTGGACGATAGGAAGTATCGTGCATGGCCGGCATAATTTTGGTAACTCGCTCGTCACATCATAAGTAGACTTCATCTATCGCTTATCATCACTCATCTGGCGTGACCGAGGTCAAGAGCGGGCTCATCATTGATAATAAAAATAAACTTGTTAATTTGTTTTTGGCAATACATGAGTCCTAACGAGTTGTATACATGGTGGCAGGGTTTGTTCCACGCTGCCATTGCGCAGAGCGGCGTGGCAGTGGCCCCGTGGGCGCTGGCGCAGGAGCCTCGCGAGCGCGCCTTCGAGCTCGGCAGAGAGCTCGGCATCGACACCAACAATACTGCTGAACTGTTAGGCAAGTATTTATACATAGTAGTCTTGTGTAGTACGTGAACGATGAACGAATAGGAGCCGAATCTTTGCACTGTACTAAAAGAACCGTTTCCGAACGCTGGCTTGTAATCGGTCTAATAGCTCTTTTCGTACTCGTACATTCTAAACCGTGCGAACTGAACGAGAAATGAAATACCGTCACTGATTTGTTGACAGAAACGTCATACGAATTCATTCTGTGTCTGTATGAATGAGAACCGTTTAAATTATACATAATCCTATAAATAAATACGATGTCTTTGATAGTACAGGTACATAAAGAGCGTATTTGCTCTGTGGTCCGCGCTGTGCTCTGAGTGAGTTAAGGACTTCCGAGAGCGAAGAACGAATAGAGCTATTAGAACTAATAGAGTGAACTAGTTCACTGTCCGAAATGAACTAGTACGCGGCGATCTCTAAAGTGACCGAGCAGGCACAAGACTAATACATAGTGTTGTCTACATACCGTCACGGAGCTCTTTAATCTGTGAAGGTGTTATGCAGATGTGCTTTTCAGCAACTCACCAAGATTTGTCAAACACACGACTTAAGTAATAAATAGGTAGGTAAGTACATCTATGCTAAAAAACCCAGTCGGTCTACTGCATGGGGAAGAACTGTCTGATGAATGCAATGTGGTTTAGAAAGGAGGTTCCGATGCATTGTGGATGACAGGTTACCTTCGCGCGATTCCGAGCAATTCTTTGGTAATAATTTAACTTACGAGATGCAGCTGAGTACTAGTCTTTTACATGGAAAGACTGCCTATCTAACCTTCACAATCCAGTACCTGGGAAACACGATACTTCTTAGCATGAATCATGTCAGACTATTAGGCTTCTGACGGCTGTCAAAGATGTACAGACGCCAGCATATGAAGCTAGCCGAAACTGTACAATTTTCCCAATCAACCTTGAACCTAATTTCTTTAACAATAAAGTTGAAAATCTATTAAAGAAACTTGACAGATTGTTTTAGCTTTATGTGCTGGCGCCTGTACATACAAATAACAGTCGAGCGGTAGGTACTTACACGCTAGCAGCCAGAGCCGGATTAACCCTATCAGAGGCCCTAAGGCAATGGCATTCTCAGGGCCCTTTTTCTTACTTTGACTGATCAAATCGTGTGTGAACTGAGGAAACGCACATTAAGGGCTGTGGTTTTTAATATATTTGTTTACTTATTCCCAGATTTGTTCTAAAATTGTTTTGATTCTCCTACTAAATCCTTCGATTTTTATTTTGTGAGATAACAGTGAGGTCCCTAAGTTCACACGCACATCAAATTCTCGTTCGAAGAAACATGTTTTCTTGGTGCGTGCACTGGGCCTGGGCCTCTAGTTGATGCGGGGCCCCTAGGCAGTTGCCTACTCCGCCTAATGGTTAATCCGGCCCTGCTAGCAGCCCATGCTACGGCATGAGGTGGAACGGTGAAAAGGAGGTTTTAATGCATTGTGTATGGTCTTAGGTTACCTCCGTGCGACTCCAAGCGAGTTGCTGGTGAAGGCAGGTGCCCGGCTGTCGAGTGCTCCGGGCAAGTCGGCCGACCTTCAGAGCACGGTGGCCCTGCCTTTCCTACCCACGCTGGAACGCGACACCCCTGACGCCTTCCTCACCCGCCCCCCCGCGGAAACCCTGCCCGGTGCTGACGTGCCGTTCCTCACTGGCTACAACGCTCAAGAAGGCATTATACTGTTCAGACGTAAGGAAAATTGCTTTTTTTGTGAATTTGTGCAGCTCTCTAATCTGAGTTTTGAAAATATCTTACAGCCTGTTCGAAGAATGGAATTTTTTTTACTGTACATCATTAATGAAATAATAATGCCCAAAATGAAATAAAAATAACCCATTTGCAAAATAAACATAATTATTTATGATGTTTATTTTGCAAATGGGTTATATATAACACTTTTACACGTCATTTTTTTCGTAAATGTATACTAGATGAGGCCAGTGTTTCCTAACTGACTACTCTGAGAAGAAACACTGAAACAAACTCAGAGGTCAACGTCTCTTTTAAAGTCCATACAATGTGTAGTAATCAAATCATATGAGAGCCATGTAGGTTTATGCCTGTGGCGCCCTTTAAAGGACAGAATCATACAGATTTGAGCAAACGTCAGCAACCGGATTATGACGACATTAATAACGCCCTTTCAGAAATAGTACATCGTTTTAATGTTAATAATCTTCTACTGAATGAAAGAAAAAACGAAATGTATAAAGTTTACGATGCCTCACGTTAGGCAAGTACCAACTACTGTTTTGATAAAGGGTAAAGAGTTGAGCCCTGAGGATGCAACAGTGTTCTTGGGCATTACTCTGGATGCTAAGCTTTAGTGCGGTCCACATATAGATAGACTATCCAAAAAAAATTTTAACAAAAAATTAAACCGACTTCCAATAAAAACTTTTTTGCAAAAAATAAAACCGACTTCCATATCAAAACACTACAAAGCCAAAAATAATTTTAATTTCGGTAGTCGGTGTTATTGGTTTTGTATTTTCTTTTTTTTTCACACCGCCTTCCGAAATTAAAATTATTTTTGGCTTTGTAGTGTTTTGATATGGAAGTCGGTTTTATTTTTTGCAAAAAAGTTTTTATTTTCGCGCTTTTTAGTGGGTCAGTGAATTTTCCAAATCGATTCGTAAATGACGGAGTTATGCGCGAACAAAAAACGCAATGCAACGCAGAGTAAACGAAAAGATCATCAAGGTAAATTATTTTTTTCAACTTTTTTTGATTTTTCAGAAACGGCTCGTCCGATTTCGATAAAATTTTTATGGGACCATTTGGAAAGTATACCCTTTCCAACAAAAAAAGATTTTTTCAAATCGGTTGGCAAGCGACGGAGTTATGCGTGGACAAACATAAAAAAAAAAAAAAAAAAAAAAAAAACCGAATTGAGAACCTCCTCCTTTTTTAGAAGTCGGTTAAAAAACACTGCAAAGTGAAAAATAACTTTAATTTCGGTAGTCGGTGTCTTTAGTTTTGTTTATTTCATTTTTGGCACCGACTTCCGAAATTAAAGTTATTTTTCACTTTGCAGTGTTTTTTGGAAGTCGGTTTAATTTTTTGTTAAAAAGTTTTTATTTCACTCTTTTTAATTGGATGATTTTTAATTTACCTAGTTACAAGAGCCTAAATGTCAACTACTTATAACCTTTTACAAAATATTGCTTTTCCCAATGCTAGGCCGTTAATTGTTGAGGAGTTCTCCTGGTACTTCACCATCAGCTCTACATCACCATATGCATTGTGACGAGCATAAAGTGCTTAACATCCATCTTCAAGTAATCGAATTGCAATCCACTCAATACTTATTATTGAGTAGTTTCGGCGGCCATCTGTGGTCTTCATTATGAGTTCCACTTCCCCAAATGGTACTTTTTGAGAGCAACTGCACAAGTTACCCAAAATGCCATAGGTGTGCCTATAATATTTGAAGAGTTCCCTCGATTTCTCCAGGATCCCATCATCAGATCCTGACTTTGGTGATAATGGTACCAATTTCGAAGTATACCCATTCGAACAAAAGAAGAATTTTCCAAATCGGTTCAGCCGTCTATGAGTACTCGATGATCATACATTAAAAAAAAATATACGCGTCGAATTGATAACCTCCTCTTTTTGTCGTCGATTGAAAAACTGAGTTCTGCCGCATATGCAGTTAGTAAAATCCGAAATTTAACTGATCTAGAGACAGCTCGTTTAGTTTACTTTAGCTATTTTCATAGTGTAATGTCGTACGGTATTCTTTTGTGGGGAAATGCCGCCGATATTCAGACAGTCTTTGTTTTACAAAAAAGGGCTATTCGTTCAATATATAAATTAAGTCATAGATGCTCCCTCAGAGATAAGTTTAAAGATATTAATATAATGACTGTGCCCTGTCAATATATTTATGAAAATATTTTATATGCTCATAAAAATAAAAATATGTTTAAAAAGTACAGCGATATCCACAATATAATTACTAGGAATAAGCACACATTTATTGTTCCTTCAACTAGGCTCAAGAAAATTGGGGGCTCATTTAGATGTTAATGTATACGCTTTTACAATAAACTTCCCAGTCATATCCAAGAACTAAGCCTAAATAAATTTAAATCGTTTGTGAAGCAGCGACTTTGCCAGAAAGCTTTTTATTCTGTCACAGACTATCTTGCTGACAAAAATGCTTGGGATTGAGCTGCTCCAATTACATTTATGTTGTAATTCTGTTTTGTTTTTTTTTTCTTATTACTCATTCATTTTTTTTTCATATATACATTTTACATGACAACATTATTTACTTTTTCAAGTAATAGAATATACTTTTTTTTTTTTTACGTGCACGTTTTTATTTTAAAAAGTGATAAGCAGGCGGACCCACCACTTTAAAAAAAATATGTTCAATTGGGTCCCGCCTGCTTATCACTTTTTAAAATAAAAATCTGCTTGTTTCTTGCATTTCAGTTTCATGAGCAGTCGGGTTTTTTAGATTATTTAAATAACTTTTTTCTGTATAATCTGTACATGGAGGGTGGCAGGGACATCGACGCGCAATCGCTTACCATGGATTCAGAACATGATTCTGGACCAGAGGGTCCTGAATCATGATTTAATTTTAGATTTTTCTTAATTTTATTAAATTAAGAAAAAGCCGACGAAAAATTCCAACTGTCTAGAATCATGTCCCGAATCCCTGGTAAGCGTTTGTGCGTCGATGTCCCTGCCACCCTGTATAATAAAACAGTAAAAAAGTGTACTTATCTGTATATTTTATTTATTTTCATAGAATCATAGAGTTTTTCATAGAGTTCATAGAATTTAAAAAAAGTCTGTCCGTTTGTCTGTTTGTACACGCTAATTTCCGGATTAAAATCCATTCAGTAGGGACGGATTTTAATTAAATGTGGTAAGTAGATAGTTAATATTCTGGAAGAACACATAGACTACTTTTTATTCCGGAATTCCCACGGAATTGGGATTTACGCGGGAAATCCTCCCGCGCGAACGAAGTTACGGGCAGCAGCTAGTATAAAAATAATAATGTAGAGCAATGAGACAAATTAGACTTTTTTTTTTAAATATCATTATCAAAGTCAGGTCAAATTATTTTTCTAAATTGGTTAAAAATAACGATAGCGATATTGTTTGGCTGGACTTTACCGAGAACGAGAACAGATATGCAGTTAGTTAGTCTTAACGTGATTCAAGATAAAAATACCGTAAGTAGTTAGAAAGAAAAATATCCACGAAATGACCCACAAACGCTGTAAATAGTGATACGGATGATTGCGTCGGTAACAATCGTACATACCTACATAAATAATTTACAATCAGAGCCATTGCGTTCTAAATCAACTAAACAAGCAACACAGGTAGGTAGTACACTAAAATAACTGACGAAAAATGTGACAATGTTCTGAATACGATGGCATATGGACGTACAAAACGCCGAGGATCATGAACTTTAATAATTTGCTACATACTTTTGCTATTTTTATACATGTAGCGTCGTCCATTTGCATATCGTCGTTATGTATAGCGTCTTAGGTTCTAATGATAACCTATGTTATAAGCCTGCAAACAAAATGGAGGTACACATAAGGTAAGGTATACATAAGGTACAAATAATTAGTGCAATTACAATACAATTAGTGCTTAAGCGATTTCGTAAAATTCGTTCTTTCTATGGCGCTGCTAAGCCAAAATAAGAAAAACGTCATGTATATATTTATGTACCTAACTAAGTTATAGTAATGCACAACAAAGCTGTAGATTCATATAAAAATATCCATGAATTATATTCACCCCAATATGATACTCTGGACAAAACGAATGTATTAAGATGCATAATCAAAATTGCCTTGGCCATTATATACAACGTGTAATTAAAGGGTATAAACATACCAAGTGCACGGCTTCTTTTCTTAACGGCAAGGGTTTTCTAATCCTATGTGTACATGTGTGGAGCATATTAGAAATTTCAATACATTGATACCAGAGACCGAATTTTTCAAATTAAGAAGAACGAAGAGAATTATCGTTTTATTAGCAAGTGACGTGGAAAGTGATGACCCTCATAGTGCTGTGACACGTTTGTTATTACTGGTATTCAAGAAACATATGAAACCAATAATTTGGGGTCAATTCTGTGAGTCACTTATTTTGAGCTGAAACTTTGCACAGAGACTCCATACCAGGTGTTGTCTTTAGTCCTTTTGGATAGATATGGGGTTTCCGTTACACGTTGTATAATGTCGACAGTGTGCAAACGGTCGGCACCAGTCGGCACCGTATGTATTAAGACAAATTATACAAAACGCCTGTGACATGTCCCTACATACATAGTAATTCAATTTATAGGTTACACACCCATTGCAAAAGCAAGAGCTACCATATCCAGTTGGTTATTACGAGTTCTTTCCTATTCGGAAATACGCGGAATAGTTAGAGAGGTTATTTAACTATACCGTTGAAATACCTAACTACAGTGTACACTTAAATATGTTTATATGTTGCACAATTTGATACGAGACATTCTAGCTGGCGACGGAAGGTAATTTGAAGGTAATAACTATGAAGGCGACTTAATGAATCCTTGGCGATATGTTGCAATCCGGGTGAACGGAACCTTTTGCACACCTGATTTTTCTACGGAAGCTTCATACTTGCACCTTGGTAAAATCACATTCAATTAAAAGAAAGTCGACACAGTTGGCGCATTAGTTGACCATTTGGCTGCTACCGTGCGGGTCGCGGGATCGGTTCCCGCATCGGAACAAAAATATACAGGAGAAACTTCTAGTGTAGGACAATGTTAATAAAAATGATTTAGTATAACATTCGAAACGACAGGCTGCACTGGGAAATTTTAATATCGTTAACTAAGAATAAGTAAGTATAATTTCTTATTCTCTCAATGCGGACCTCATATAGCTTAAGGAGCAATACACATATCATCATAATATTGTAAGATACATTTCATTTGACTTACAATACTCTGATACGTATAAACTTAAATTAAAAGCCATAACTAAATGAATCTAAAAACGCATACCTTCGCCTCACTGTCCACTGGTAATATGCCTAAACGACTGGCGGCATTGCCACGTTGTATTAGCAGGGCTTAACTTCTATTCAACGTAAAGGCCAGCCCTTGGGTCACGCGAAGTGTCGACTAGGCGTCTGGAAAGATCTTTATGATTATTCGGACCACACGATCCAAAATACCAACGAGTTTATCATATTAAAATGCTATTATAATATTATTACTTTATACCATAAAATATAGACGAAACCATAGTATCATTGCCAGCTTAAATGAGATTAGAGCATGGAATATCGGAACCTTTTCCCAATACCGGTTTTGTTTCGATATTCAATTTTGTAATATCGGTATCCCGGTATTTCGATATTTTTCCGATATTATGGAAATAAAATGATCAAATTCGTTATAACGTTGTAAGGGTCCAGATATTAGAATTCAGAGACTGTATCAAAGTGTGCTCTGGAAATATAAAATCACCGTCATTTATTATTAATAATATTTCATTGCAATCTTAAATCAATTCGAATTTAAAAGTATGATACACAAAAAAATATCAATTTCTTAACATACTCTGCTGTGTCATTAAATAAAAAAATCAACACAAGTTAAAATAAGTGATTGAGTAACATAATATACAACGTGTAACAGAATAAACGCAATTCCTGAATGTAGTTGGTTCAGAATCGACTTCTGAATCGATTCCGTCATACAAAATAGGTGTTAAATTTTGACGGAAAAATCTTTCATTTAACTCAAAATGGAAACACAGTATCATGACATTAATACAATCCTTAATTCAAGGAAATGCGCTCATGTGCGTGTCGGCCGCTTACATTGCATGAGTGTATGCGTCTGCGTAAGGATATTGTATGACGCACATACGTTTTACGTTATAAAAAATGTCTAGGTTTGGTTTCAGTTTATTTAGTTACAGATATTGTCTTAACCTTATTTAATATTGTAATTTGGGTGTCTGAGGTATTGCGCTTAATCCTTGTATAAATATATATTTATACAAGGTATAAAGAAGTAGATATTCAATGGGAGGGGTGTCTACACAGTCATCTTATACGAAGACTACGGCAATTGAAGAGATCGCTATTGCTGAAATATGGAACGTCAGTTTTAGAAAATCCCATTTAAGAGGTCCATAAATCTCTTTGCAGACTAGACGAGAACAAAGCCAGCAGGCCGGACGGAATACCTGCACGAGTCTTAAAAAGTTATGCTCTGGAGTTGTCACAAGCAACCAAAATGTGTAACAAGTACCCAAAAAACCTCCAAAATCCGCAAAGTGATGGAGTACTCTACTCAATAATAAGCTGCTAGCATACCTTGAATACAATGAGCTCCTTAGTCTCTTCTTCTTCATCGTATCGATGGTAAATTGCGTACTTTATATGTATCAGGCCCAGTCACGCAGGTCTCGTTCAGTAGCGTTTATTAGGTCTTCTAATGTACACATTTTTGGGTCATTTGGACACTCCAGCTAATGGGACATTGTTTGATCAGGAACGCCGTAATCGCACTGGATGTAAATTTGGCATATAATGCCCCATTTTTCTAAATTGTGCTTGCAGCGGCCTACTTGGGTTCGTAGTCCATTGATAGCTTTCCAAATAGGCCACAGCAAGTCACGTCCAGGTGGCAGATGTTCCTTGGGCTGAACTACTTTCAGAGGTGCATCTATACCTATCAGTTACCGACCACCTGGAGCTTTTGGGCAAAGAGTTGACGTCTAACTTAAAAAAAAATTTTTGCAAATCCTGCACAAGGTGAGGCGATACTTCACACCTGTACAGCTTTTGAATTTGTATAAAGCACAGGTCTGTTCTTGTATGGAGTACTGCAGTCATTTGTAGGATGGCTTAGCAAAATACCAGCTTGCTGCACTTGACTCGAATAACGCAGAGCTAAAAGACTCATAGGCGATGCAGTGTTAGCAGACAAGCTTCAGCCTGGCTCATCGGCGAAACGTTGTTTGACTGTCGGTCTTCCACAGATTGTACTTCGGAGAGTGTGCGCAGGAACTCCATGACCCGATTCCTCCATCTACCTTATACTAACAATCTACCAGACGTACTGCATGGTACCATTCTCACTTGTTCAATATACCGTCTTGTCGTTCTAAGCGATTCTCCTCTACATTTATTGTGCGCACGGCCAAGGTTTGGAACTCTCTGCAGGCTGCTGTGTTCCCCTCTACATATGACCCGTCTGCCTTCAAAGCAAGAGTGAACGTACAACTTCTGGGCTGGTCTTTGAGATACGATCTTATTTTGTTGCACGTATGTACATAATGCCGGGCGCCGGCACAAGTGTTGTACACTTTTATATGGAAATAATCATTTATAAATGACACTGTAGCATACATATTATTATAATTAACCGATAGGTTTTGTTTATATTAATTAAATTCCATGAAATAGGTAAGAAATATTCTATTGCGTCTGGTTTTTGTTTCTTATAAAATATCGAAAAACCGATATTTGAAATCCAATATCGCTTTTTTCGATATCGCATTTATGGTCCGATATTCCGGTTTTTCGATATTATCGAAAACCGGTATCCATGCTCTAAATGAGATAAACATTTCAAACTTTCTTGCTCTTGTCGGACACCAGTTATGTCATGCCGTCTTTAAACGATTTGCACTTCTTAAGTCTTCTATGTACGACACTAATTTCACCGAAACCCACATGTAGCTTCGTTTCGGTTTCACAACAAATCGGAAATACCTTTTTCGAAACTTCACGACTGAATGTGAAATGAAATGACACTCACCTCAAAATGAGTGATACTTAGCTTCTTTGCGTCATCACGTTTTCACAAGCGATTCTCATCTGCCCATTAGTAATTAATTACTAAGTATAACCCAATGTTAAATGACGCTGCCATTAGTAAAATATTGTAGACTAACTCTGCCCGCAAACTCGTCGGAATGGGGTATTTTCCTGCGTAAATGCTGATCAGGAATAAAAGCCTTTTCTATCTACCAGTAAAAGTCACTTTAAAAG
The DNA here is from genome assembly GCA_943138885.2 of Tholera decimalis. Classification (NCBI taxonomy): domain Eukaryota; kingdom Metazoa; phylum Arthropoda; class Insecta; order Lepidoptera; family Noctuidae; genus Tholera; species Tholera decimalis. Next base: position 18,542,772 of record OW964565.2, read on the forward strand.
TGTCTCAGCCGTTCCAGAGAGAGAGATCTACAGACAAAAAAACGTTTGTGTCACATATGGATACTTTGAAGGGCATGATAATGTACTTGTACTTGGCTATACTTTACCTAATTACTTTGGCCTAGTTACTTTCTGGTTGCTTAAATTTAAAGCATATTATGTGACAGGCAGATAAATAAATATAAAAATTTCACTTTTAGGGTTATTTACAATGTCAGTATTGGAACCCTAAAAAGAACAAGGAACTTATAATAAAAAGTAGAACACAGAGGTAATATTGACAAAAAACATTTAACATAGGTCGGTAATTGAGTGAAAAGACATACCTACTTAGTGTATAGTCATTGATGATGTAAACTGTTACGTTACATAATGTTCTAACTGTGTTCAAAGTAAGCGCCGATAACCAGCGTCGGCCGCAGTTGGACCGAGTCGTTACTCGTATTTACATAATAAATAACACATGCGATCATATCCACTCTGTGCCACTTTCCCAGTCGCTTGACAATAATGCCTTGTGAGGCGAACACTCAGAGCCGGATGCACAAACGTACCTTACTTAGGAACTGTTAACCGCGACGACATTAACACTGAGTTTTGGATTTGTACAAGTAGGTTACGTATTAGGTATGTGTTTGCGGGAATGGTCTAACGAGATAAGTACCGCGGACCTAGAACGTAAGCTCTTAAAGAACATGGTGGGTTTTTAGTCAGTAGAAGTCTAACATCCCCTTCCGCTTCACCCAGAGCCGGTGAAATCAATAGATGAAAAAAAATAGAAGGTTTGTGTTTTGGAGATATTCTAACGAGATTCCGCGGCCCTAGGACTGACACTCGCTTCCACCACTGAGCGGAAAGAGTTATTTGGTAATTATGAAAAAAAAAATTAAAAAGGGATAGAGATCATCTTATTACGATTAGGTAAAAACCAGAGCAAACTATGGGCTCGCTCAGACGAACACATAATGGGTAATTATTGATTGAATTAATCATTTGCTCAAGTGTTTACGTTAATTTCAACATCAGCCGCATTGGGATTCAAGGAAACTTATATATGCAATTGGATATTCCGTTAAAACAATAATTACGCAAAGGAAAACCTTGCTTTGAATTTATAAGCACGAAAAAAATCGTTTCGTTATAAGAGAAGCATGAGATTATGCGTGATTTGATTTATAATTTACACTTTATACTTTACCAATTCATCCTCAGATCACAATGTATTACGAATGAAATAAAAAATTGCCATTCAGTTCAAATTTTATCATTTGACCTAGAATGAACCATATGAAAACTAAAAACATCAAATCATTTGTGCCGAAATAGGGAGTTTTAAAATGTTGGCGCCCACCTGGGCCTCTTCAGTGTTATACTGACCGACTTTCTTCTACTTTAGTAGCATTTAGGAAATAACGATTTTATCTGGGTAAATTAAAGAAAATGTATCATTGACAGTAAAACAATGTTATGTAAAAGACAATAAAACCATTTCGGCCACATAGTGGCTAATCTTAACGGAGCGTAGGTGATTGTATAGTGCACAAGTGTGTTGCAAATTGCAAACACACGATGTACTTTCTCTTCACTCTTCACATACGACACTGTCATACTCCCGTAATATAACACGACTCTACGATCAACTATTGAGATCTACGGAGCATAAAGCCAACTAAAGACCAAATTGATGCAAATATACCAGGCCTCACCTCTAACATTTGTGGAAGTTTGAATGCCTTCCTATGTAGAGCTTATTTTTTCGTCGATACTGTTAACGATACAAGATACTTCAATCGTCAGCCTCAAATTACAGTGTTGCCATATCGATGATTTCAGGTCTTCAGCGGTACCCGAAGTTGTTGAGCGAGCTAGATCAGGAGTTCCGGCGCGTGGTGCCCCCTGCGCTCCTCGGTCACAACGACACTCTCGTTGACAAGATATCCGATGCCATAAGAGCGTTCTACTTCCAGCAGAAGCCTATCGAAAACCGGAACATTGACAGCCTTATTGACGTAAGCTTAGACACGAGGTTTCAGGTTTCAGCTTCTGCATGTTCCAATTTCACTACTACCATTTTGATTAATTTTATTAATTATTCATCAACAAGCACTCAATACTATTTCACAAATGGTTTTTCTATACACGCAAGCCTCTGAGGGCTTAACTTTGTGCTGTTGAGACTTAAATTATTCTCAAAACACACAATTATAAACTTGTTGAATTATTGTAAACCAAATGAAGCTGTGCTGAATCGATGAACATTCGAGCAGCTGCTTCCAACCACTGTTTGCCTTTACATTTACTAAATCTAGCTAATTTACTTACATTGTACGTGTTGATTAGTTATTCACAGATGTGATGTTCTTGCGGCCAGTGCTAGAGACGGTCCGCCAGCAAGTAGAGAGCAATCGTACGAGCCCCACGTACTTGTACCGGTTCGCATTCGACGGAGCCCTAGGGCTCTTCAAGCGCATGCTGGGCATCACGCACGCCGGTGCCTGCCACGGCGACGAGATGGGATACCTCTTTTATTTCTCACGGCTAAACTACAGGTTGGACGATGACTCGCCAGAGCTAGCAGTCTCGCGGCGTATGGTCCAGATGTGGACGAACTTCGCCAAGACTGGGTAAGCAAAAACTATACAACGTGTAACGGAAAGGGTATATACATACCAAGGGCACGGCTTCTTTGGGTGATATCAAACGATATTGGAAGAGTTTTTTAATCCTATCTCCTTCCTCGCGCCGACAAAAGAACACCGCCTTTACGCTAGACTACTACAGTACTAGGCGCACAGAATTACGGAAGAGATTTATCGTGATATTTGCAAGCAACGTGGAAAGTTATTGACCTACGTAGTGCGGTGACACGATTGTTATGATTTTAATTTAAAAAACTTACGAAACCGAAAATTTTGTATCAATTTTTAGAGTATTTTATTTTGAATTGAAACCCTTCCAATATCGTTTGATATCATCCAAAGAAGCCGTGCCCTTGGTATCTATATACCCTTTCCGTTACACGTTGTATATGATCGGTAATCATCTGCTTCGCCTTTTCCCAAATTATTATTATTTTTACTATACCTGCTCGGAAAGGGCCTTATTACTTTTTAAAAAGTTTGACAGAAAGGACGTCATTACTGTAGCACAAATGTGCGGGTCGCAAAAGTGTATGAGAATTCATTACTAACGTGCTGGAGACACTGGTGAGGGAGGGAAAAGTGTATAAAAATCCATTACTAACGCGCTGTTTTTTTTTTAATTTAGACCAATTCAGTAGCTAACTAATAGTACATTATGGTACAAGTGTGTAATGTTGGTGATTACCGCTGAGGCGCCATTGAGACCCGAGCCGTCAGGTGAGGGTCTTAAGAGAGCCGAGGACGGTAATCATCAATACACACGTGTATCATACGACGTTTTTCAACACACTTGCGAGGAAAAAACAAATATGTATTGCATAAATCGTTTAATTATTAAAACAATTGGTGAATGTACAATTTTCAAAACGATATTGGATTGTTTTTGATGGCAATTTCACAGTTTGTGTTACATTGGTACTTGCCACTTCTTTAGTACCTTCATTTACTTCTTGTGTAAATGTCGGCGACAAAGGTAAATCATACAAATTACTGGAAGGAGAGGGCACCAAATAACTCACGCTAGTAGATGTACATGGTTGTGGTTCGGGGCAAAACTTTTTTGCCTTTGGCTCCAAATTAATGGCTTGCGTTATTTTGTCATTGATTTTTGCTTTGTTATGAATTGAGTCTTCTATGTACGATTCAGCGATTGCGTCAGAAAGCCATCCACCATGTCGCTTCAAAGTTAGTATATCAGCCCCCGAATCAGCCAACATTGTAGCCGACGTTCTTCTAAAACTGTGTCCAGTGTAAAAATCGGCCTCAGGCAAACCTAAATACTTCGCTATTTCTCTTGGCATATTACCAAATTTGTTAATACCGATTGTTTGTGCAGTACATTTTCCTTTCTGAAAGTTTTGGAAAAAGCGGTCATTCTTTGTTTTTGTTGAACGGAGATCTTGGTATTTTTTCACTATTTCACGAAACGTTCCTTGGATTGTAAAAGATCGTGGAATCTTGGTTTTAGTCTGGGTAATTTTGACAAGAAGCATATCTCCGTGGATTTCTACATCTTTTGTTGTAATATTGTACAGCTCTTGTCGTCTACAAGCACCAGTAACACCGAATATTAAGGCAACCTGCAAAGAAATCAATTAATTAGTTCTAAGAAATTATGCTAAAGTTACACACTTGTATATTGTAGATTCGTTTCGATTAAAAATATGAAACGTACCTTTGTTGCTAGATACTGACTATCCGGAGCCTCATTCAAAAACTTTTCAACGTCGGCTGGTGACAAAATTTTAGATTTCCGACCAATATATCCATCCGAGCGTCTCTTCAAAAATGCCATCAGGTTACAGTACGTTTTGATATCAACACCATGTTTGAGCTTAACCATGCTTCTTAACATGGAATAGATGCACCACAGGGAGCTAGGTTTGTATGTATTGGCGAGTTCAGAGAAATACGCCAAAAACACATTTTCAGAAAATGACTGGGTTTTTTTGTTGCTCTTCCATTGCAGGAAACTATCGTAAGCAGCTAAATACTTTTCTCTAGATTTTGCAGGTATTAGGCTTTCGTTTGCATTTTGTGCTGCATTTAGTATTTCTGGCGGGGTTAAATCAATCAATTGTTCATCTTCTGTACTAAAACCTGACATTTTTATAATTATTTACCACACAGCAACAAATGCGATACAAACAAAATATGAAAATTAGGGGAAAATTGGGAAATGGCGCGCAATTTTTTTTTTTTGCACGCGCCAAATGTAAGTTGATTGATTACAGCCATACAGCCTACTTCAAAATGATAATTTTTGTGATAAAATGCAAATATTTTATAAGAAATTATTGTGAATTATAAATTATTTGATAATAATAAATGTTTTTTGTCTTAATTAGGGACACATTTATTTATTTCAAAAATGTAAATAGATTTTCGGTGGCATAAAACCTCTTTGTTGTTACAAAAAAAAAAAAAAAAAACTGTATTACCCGGTTAAATTGAAAATGCTCTGTTTACTCGCATATAATTTGCAGTTAGGTACTAACTTAACTTTGTAGGGATCATTCTATTATGCACTAGTGTGTAATATTATTATGCACGTGTATGTTATAGTTCGGTTTATGGCCCTAAGAACGATATTATAAGGCTCACTTTACGAGCAAGTGTGTTGAAAAAATACTTATAATGCCAAAAGGCAAAAAAGTTTTTATCACCAAGAGAAAATGATACTGGCCACATAGTATTGCTCAACATTGATTTAAAATTACTCCCAACATGCTGCTGAACAAATTCTCACATTAATTTTCAGATATAAAGCACTGTGTATCACTCGGAAGAAAGTGCGATTCCCAACTCGTGTGTATTAAGGCCCTCAGCTGTGCTTCGGGCCTCAAACTACACCCTCGTTGGTAATCGGTCACTTTCTACCCTCGATGAACAATGTACTATTATTGTATTGTTTACAAGGTACAAGGTATTTTTATAATTTACAACAATGTCTCACAAAACTGAACAGACAGTTTGACTTGTAATCTTACCGGATGCTGCTGTTGCATTAGTGTTTTACATGGAGCGACTGCCGACCTGACCTCCATATTCCACAATCCAGTAGCTAGTGAGTCAGATTTCCTGGCTTCTCATTTGTCAGCCGGAACCAACCATCTAGCGTGCTTTCCGACGCACGGAGAATTCTGGGCTGACCTCGGCAAGCGTTGCTTAATAGATAGATAGATAGAATATACTTGATTGTACACCAATAAATACACATTAAAGTAACAATATTGTAAATAAAAACTTTTTACCAATAAATTAAACCGACTTCCACAAAACACTGCAAAGTGAAAAATGTGTAATTTTTTGGTAAAAAGTTTTTATTTCACTCTTTTTAGTTGGTCGATTTATAATTTACCTAGTTACAAAAGCCTAAATCTCAACTACTTATAACCTTTTACAAAATATTGCTTTTCCCAATGCTGGGCCGTTAATTGTTGAGGAGTTCTCCTGGTACTACACCATCAGCTTCACTTCACCATATGCATTGTGACGAGCATATTGTGCTTAATAACCACATTCAAGTAATCGAAGCAGAACACATGAAATACTTATTATTCCTACTTATACAATATTGAGTAGTTCCAGTGGCCATCTGTGGTCTTCATCATCAGGTCCACTTCACAAATGGTGCTTTTCGAATGCAACTACACAAGTTACTATAAAAAATACTCAAATCACTATAGGTGTGCCTATAATATTTGAAGAGTTCCCTCGATTTCTCCAGAATCCCATCATCAGATCCTGACTTGGTGGCAATGGGACCAATTTCAAAGTATACCCTTTCAAACAAAAAAATAATTTTCTAAATCGGTTCAGCCGTCTTCGAGTAATCGGTGAACATACATGAAAAAAAAAAAGATATATATATATATACGCGTCGAATTGATAACCTCCTCCTTTTTTTTTGTCGTCGGTTGAAAATTAATCTCTACTATCAACCCATGCGGCTGTTATTATTTAGCCACGAGCTCCTAATATATCATCGGTAATGATGACAATCATGATATTATGCATTAACGGCATATGTTTTTTTTTAATTCTAAAGATTTTGTTAAAGATCGTACGGTTGTAGGGTATTATTTTTACAATGCTCGTACCTACCAATACACCGTACAGCAGCTACTACGGGATATATTACATACTATACGTATATATATATTATATACGTATAGTATATAATATATATATATATATTATTATCTGCTAATTCGATACCACGATATGATTAATTATTTTAATCTATGCAGGGTGTGATTCCTGGAAAAAAAAACAAATGTTCATAGATCATAGATTGAGAAGGGTTTTTATAGAATCTTACAAAGAAACAATTACATGAATAAAAAATATTACCATATAAATGGTTAAAAGTTTCAAACTAACTAACTTTCTAACTTTCATCAGAGTACTGTAAAAGGAGCTTAAATATGACCCCGCTATACTGAAACACCCAGACCGAAAGTAACACGTAAACATAGAAACATAATCTGTTTGTACTGTTGTGTTTCAGAAACCCTACACCTACTGTAGACTACGAATCGGTGGTGGACTTCACTTGGCCTCAAGTGAACGATACAGAACACATCAGCTACCTCGACATCGACGGGAACTTCACCGTACGTCAGGAGCCCGAGGCCAAGCGGGTCAAGTTCTGGAACTGGCTGTACGACAACTATGCAGCCAAGCTACACTCAGGCGCCACCAATACTACTGCAGTGAACGAGCGACAAAGTACAATTTTGTGATAAGTGTAGCACCGTTTCCATACACTGTTTCTGCCAGTGTGACTATAACAAACTCTGCTAATCACCGAGTGCCAAAATACTAATACAAGCTTAGTGACCCTGTTGACAGCACGTGAGAAAAGCAACTGAAAAACTGAGACTTCATTGATACGGTGAACGAATCTGTGCGTTTGTTTCATTGGACTATATACAACGTGTAATTTAAAGGGTATATACATACCAAGTGCACGGCTTCTTTGGATGATAACAAACGATATGGCCATGGTTTTCTAATTCTATGTCTACATGTGTGGAACTTATTAGAAATTTCAATACATTGATACCAGAGACCGAATTTTTCAAATTTATAAGAAGAACGAAGAGAATTATCGTTTTATTGACAAGAAACATGAAAAGTGATGACCCTCATAGTGCTGTGACATGTTTATTATTGGTATTCAAGAAACATATGAAACCAATAATTTGGGGTCAATTTTGTGAGTCACTTATTTTGAGCTGAAACTTTGCATAAATACTCCATACCAGATGTTGTCCTCAGTCCTTTTGGATAGATATGGGGTTTCCGTTACACGTTGTATAGGTGATGTACTCCATAGAGGCTTATTCCAATTTCGTAAAAGGGAAATGGAAAATTAGCTACTTTACTAATTCTTAGCTGCGATGTAAATAATAAATGTTTAAGTAGATATTTTAGTATCGCCCGTTTTGTATTTTAAGATTTCCTGACTCCTACTAAGTTAGGTACACTATTTCAATATAAATACAATATTTAAGTAATTGAATATTTTTGTTTTAATAAAGCGATAAAACCAAACCTGAATGAGAGGCCTAAAGCTAAATTCTGTGAATCTCTGGATTTTCTGACCGGAGACAGTATCGACGCGACGAGGATTTACACACGGCAACAAAAGTAGAAATAGTAACTGTATACGTAATAACAACGCGGGGAAAATAGTATTTGAATATGATTCAGTAATGATTGAATTAGTTTTGTTTCCCTATACGTCATTGAATCCTTATCCATACTACTTTGGGATATATATTAGCAGTGCGTTCTCAGGTAAATCAATCTGAAAGCACATTCAATTGTGTGTACACCGTTGTGTCAGCTTTGCAATAAAGTTAAATAACTGTACTGCACACCAACATGTATAAGAAGACCGGAAACCTAGTGAGCATCAGGAGGCGTATCGATACTAAGGGACCACAGAATGACTATAAGTCGAGGTAAGTTAAAATTTAGCTGACTTCTACGTATGGTTGAGGTTTTAACCATTACGATGTTTTGAGGTATCTCAAAGTCAAGATCAGAGCTGTTACTAAGGGGAATAACAAAACTTGCAGTTTCAAAATGCATTAATGAACTGCTGGTTGAACCAGCTTGGTTTTTGGCTTGGTGTTAAACTTGGTGAAAGAGCATTTTTGAGGAATTTAGAGGAAAAGGAACACTAAACTTGTTTGTCGTTTATGCAGTAAAAGTTTTTTTTTTCATAATGCCTTGACAAACGCTTTCAATTAGGAACCTCTCTTCTACTAGCATCACACATCTACTACCACATCTCTACTCCCTTTTAATTGCATGTTCTTCGACCGCTAGTCAGCAACAATTAGACCCGTAACACTTTGTCCTCATTCTCAGTGGTAAAGCTGACTGCAAGGTTTACAACAGCGTTCTAGAATTAGTGGGTAATACACCCCTTGTGAAGTTGAACAAGTTGCCGAAAGACTATGGACTACAGTGTGAAGTTTGTAAGTGCTTTTATACCTATTCAAAGTGAACAAAATGCAATACATCCGGGTAGGTACGTTTTGTAATACATCTGTTTTTATTTTCAGACGCGAAATGTGAATTCATGAATCCTGGTGGCTCTATAAAGGATAGAATCGCCTTAGCAATGATCCAGGATGCAAGAAAGAGGGGACTCGTAGATGAGCACACTGAATTTGTAGAAGCTACGTCGGGCAACACTGGCATCGGGATTGCATTGAACGCCGCTCTTATGGGTAATGATAGTGATAGTTTTCAACTGCTTGATAATTTCATTTTTATGCTAGCCTTAAATAGGAAAACAAGGGATACAAGACACTTCTATGAGAAAAAAATAGTCATATTAGCTTATACAATGTGTAATTTAAAGGGTATATACATACCAAGTGCATGGCTTCTTTGGATGATAACAAACGATATGGCAAGGGTTTTGTAATCCTAAGTCTACGTGTGTAGAACTTATTACAAATTCCAATACACTGATACCAGAGACCGAATTTTTCAAATTAAGAAGAACGAAAAGAATAATCGTGTTATTGGCAAGTGACGTGGAAAGATCCTTGGTGGAAAGTTATTGACCATCGTAGTGCTGTGACACGTTTGTTATGATTGGTATTCAAGAAATATATGAAACCAATAATTTGGTATCAATTCATTGAGTCAGTTATTTTGTGCTGAAACTGTGCATAGAGACTCCATACCAGATGTTGTCTTCAGCCCTTTTGGATAGATATGGGGTTTCCGTTACACGTTGTATACATATTTATGATGATGAACTAAAACTTTTTCGATTACTCTCTTTGTAGAAATTGAGAGTAACAACTTGTGATTTTAATAATGTAAATATAATAATAGCATTACGCAAAAATCAATCAGTCATCATACGAATCTGTTAACAATTTAATCAAACCTATTTTGTTTACAATATTGTTATTCAAGTGTGAATCAATTATTGGTGTACAATAAAGTATATTCTATCTACCTATCTATCTAGATATTTCTAAATTGGCTAATCATAACTTTGTATCGTTTCAAGGAAATAAATGCATAATTGTAACGCAAGATAAGAACTCATCGGAGAAGGTAAACACCATGCGTTTGCTGGGGGCCGAAGTCATTCAGACCAAGAATGGTGATTTGGAGATCTCGATCGCTCGTCAGCTGAAGAACGAAAACCCTGACACCGTGGTAATGTTGAATCAGGTAAGAAAAAAACATTTTTTAAGTTTTAATTCACAACAATTCTACCAATACCAGATTTTCCACACTGTCTTTCATTTGTATCTAATTCCTAAGAAACCTTAAAGATTTTGAGGAATAAAAAAATGCTAACGCAAGAGGTGAGTTACTGAGCATTTTTCAGTCTACCGACTACCTCCAAGGAAAACCTGTTAAACATAGACACATGAAGATTGTTGTAATCGCTCACAGTCTGAAGTTTTGACAATGGGTTTTTATTGAAAAAAAAGTGGTAACCCTGAGCATGATGATATGATCCTTTGTTGCCAGATTTCAATGTGCCAGAAGCGACTTGCTCAAAGTTTTAGTTGTAAAGAGTGATGTAGATTGTGAGCACAACACATTTATTGTGCGTGCAAGCAGAAACTTTAATAACCGGTGTAAGCAGCACGATTTTGACCCGTTTATAACAAGTGTGATTGCAGCCAGAAGACGCCTAAGCCTTGATTTTTTCAAAAATAATTAATATCTGTAGTTACTGTGTTGTATGTGTTATTTATATCTGCTATCTATTTAGTCTTTTTAAATATTGTATTTATGATAATGGTTATATTAAGACTACCTTTTAAGTGTTCAACTTAAGATTTTCCTGCCTCTAAACGTGACGACTTTTAATTGGCTCACTGTCTACTATACTATTTATTTTCTGCATTGAATAGCTGTTAGTCCTCCATACTTCTTAAATATATATGTTACTCTAATTTCCAGTTCGAAAATGACGTTAACCCGAGGACTCACTTAGAGAATACCGGAGCAGAAATAGTGTCAGCCCTGGGTGACGTGGATGTAGTGGTGCTGGGCGCAGGCACCGGCGGCACCATGACCGGAGTCGGCAGGAAGCTGAAGGAGAACAACCCCAACTGCGTGCTGGTGGCGGCGGAGCCCGACGGCTCTACCATGTTCAACAAGAATGGCAAACCTCATTCGTTCCTGGTAATTACACTCACATATCCTGTAACAGTATTGATGCTGCTGTTTACATAACTAGCATTTCACATTTTCTTGGGATCAAAAGTAGTTTTTTGCTGTTTTGATGTATAAGCTGCATTACTGTTATGTTTCACCTCAATCCGTACAATAGTTTTGCGTGGAAGAGCTGAAACTCTTACTTTTAATAATATTAGTAGGAGGATTGTAGGAAGTAGGATTTAGCTTTCTCTCATGATGTAAATAATAAAACTAGATCTCATTATTTCCAGGTGGAAGGTATCGGTGGAACCTGGGCACCCATTGTCCTGGATAAATCTGTAGTGGACCACGTGGAGGTAGTCACTGATCAAGAAGCCTTCTTGATGTCCAGGGAGCTCTCGCGAAAGGAAGGCTTATTATGTGGTAATTATTAATTATAATAACACGTTTTTCGATTCAATAAGTGGGTCAAACGATATCTTTAGTATTTCCATCTCATTCATTCTACATATTCAACGTTGTTTTCGAAGCGTTCTAATCTATAAAGTCATAAAAACAAAATAAAATGCAAAGTAAAGGCAAGGAAAGTACGATGAGGTGTACGAGTATTTCTGCATAAAAACAAGTCTGTATGACGGAGTCGTCGTCATTCCTTGACCATGTTTTTTTGATAAATGAATAAGAAACAATAGAACGAGAGAGTATATGATAAACCTATATTACTTACTACGCGTACACCTTAATAAAACTCCTCATGTGTGAGTTGTTCAATTTAAAAAACAAATACATATATACCTACGAGTTTGCCTGTATATACTATTACCGGTTATTGCTTTTTAATTTTTGGTACCATAAATCCGAAATTAAAGGAAATTTTTTTTTCAACAAGTTCAAAACCAATTATTTTAAAATTATGTTTGAGCCTTAGCTCAGCGGTTCAAACGTGAAAGCATACGATTTAACTACTATAGAAATAAAGAAGACATAGATTTTTGTATTTATAATATTTGTATAGATATGAGATCATGATCACATACCGATATAGCGTGCGTCGCAATAACGTCATTTGAATCTTCGTATCACTCCCGGTGAGACTGGTGATCCCATTTCGCAGTACATGTTGCTTGATTTTGTTAATAAGTAACATTAAAGTATGGTTGCAGGTGGAAGCAGTGGGTCAGCTATGTGTGCCGCCATCAAAGCGGTGAAAGCATTAAACATCGGAGCTGGCAAGCGTGTGGTGGTGATCCTGCCCGACGGCATCCGCAACTACATGTCCAAGTTCGTGAGCGACCAGTGGATGGAGGCGCATCGCTTCATGGAACCCCCCGCACATACCATGAAGTGAGTGACACATACATATACCAAACAGACCTTTTTGACGTGACAACGTCTTATATTTCGATGAAGCTGGCTGCATGCACGAAAATACATGACTCATGCGGCGTTACCTCGCTCTGAGGCGTTCCATCGCTCTGAGGCGTTCCAAAGCAAATCAAATTGGATCTACAAGTTGACATTTATGTACGACTCAACGAGTCAAGTATCAGGCTATCATAAAACGGTAAGAGATGACGTCACTGTGTAGGGATTCTTTGACATTAAAGACCAGCAGGATATTTACCTAACAAAGCACTTTGAAGTGTACATTAAACCGTTACCTATTAAAAAACCTCTCCGAAACCCCCTCTTTGTAACGCTTATTATGGCAAACCCCTGGGGAGATTGTAAAGGGGTCTCCTCTGAGCCTGGCTGTGGCTGGTGGCACGTGATCACTGTGCCACCGTCTTCCCTGGGAATACTAAGTATCCCTAATTAATGCAGACTTAATTTCTTCTATTTACTAATGACGGATAAACAACCAACCTCATCCGTTTTCTAATTAATAAGCTATATTTTTAGATGGTGGACACATCCAATTAGTGAGTTATCCTTGGACCGCAGTTATCCCAAGTTGAACAAAAACTGTTCATGTCAGCAGGCCCTGGAGGCCATGAAGTCAAACAACGTGAACATTGCTGTCATCGTCGACAACATCGGGTAACTGTTCTTTTTTATTCTATTTCTTGAAAGATACATTCCAATAGGTTAAGGTGATTATAAATGCGAAAATCTTCTGTCTGTTATGCTGTCACAGCTAAACCACTGAAGAGTTTGTGAAAAAACTTAATTTGTAATATATATCCATGTACAACGTGTAATTTAAAGGGTATAATTACATACCAAGTGCACGGTTTCTTTGGATGATAATAAACGATATGGCAAGGGTTTTATAATCTTATGTCAACATGTGTGAAGTATAATAGAAATTTCATTACATTGATACCAGAGGCAGAATTTGCAAAGAAGACATTATTGGCAAGTGACGTGGAAAGTTATTGACCCTCGTAGTGCTGTGACACGTTTGTTATGATTGGTATTCAAGAAACATATGAAACTGATAATTTGGTATCAATTCTTTGTGTCACTTATTTTGTGCTGAAACTGTGCATAGAGACTCCATACCAGATGTTGTCTTCAGCCCCTTTGGATAGATATGGGGTTTCCGTTACACGTCATGCGAAATAAGCCTTATTGAACATTGACTGGTATTTAATATAAAACCTTTAATTTTAGACACTTCGTGGGTGCTGTTTCCAAGAACAGCCTTCGCAACAGAGCGACAAACCCCACCAAGTTGCCCGGCGAGGATTGCGTGGAGTACGACTTCGAGGACGTGGTCACTGACCATCTGGACAAGCACGTCTACACACTGGCTGTCAACGCGGAGAAAGAGAAGCCGACCATCGGTCTTCTGTCGCGTATACTAGACATCACTCCCTACGTCATCATCGGAAAGGAAGGTTACGACATTAGCGGTGAGTAACGTAGATATTAAACACAAATACTTTCCCGACAAATGCGGCCTGCAGCTGTGTTATTCTATAAGACCTCATTCTAAACTTCGAATCTGAATCCGCTGTGAGTTTACTGATTGGCATTCTAAAAACTCGGTTGTTAATTCGAATTTACACTAGCGCTACCCTTGCGAGCGTGTCAGCGAGTTGAACTAAAGATTTTGACAGATAAAGTATGAGATGACGTGAGAAGTGGCATTCGGTAAGGTAATTCCTCCGTCACTTCGACGCTGTGTACAGAATGCAAAATCAAGGTCTACACCATAAGCGAAGTGACAGTGAATAGCTCTGTGAGATGCGAGTTGTTGTTCGAATTTTACAGAATCGACGTACAGGTAAAAGAACTGCTCCGTTTGTGGCTATTGGTGAATTACTAAAGACGGGCAAACTTTTGTAACGTTAACCAGTGCCAGTCACCATCTGCTTAAACTTTGCCCAACTATGTCAGGCTCGGCTTCCAGCTAAGGCGGGTTAAGCCGAGTAATTGTAATTACTGGAGCGTCTGCCTATAGATCTGATCTACACAACCCTGATGTTGGGTAACTCAACACAGTAGCGAGACTGGTATCTGATTTTCTGGCTTCTGACTACCCATAACGACTGTCAAAGTTGAAGAAATCAGAACGGGACCAACGGCCTAACGTGCTCTCTGAGTAGAATATCGGTAATAAGAATAAGAATAATTTTATATACAACGTGTAACGGAAAGGGTATATACATACCAAGGGTACGGCTTCTTTGGGTGATATCAAACGATATTGGAAGGGTATTTTAATCCTTTCTCCTTCCTTGCGCCGACAAAAGAATACCGCCTTTACGCTAGGCTACTACAGTATTAGGCGCACAGAATTACGGAAGAGATTTATCGTGATATTTGCAAGTAACGTGGAAAGTTATTGACCTACGTCGTGCGGTGACACGATTGTTATGATTTCAATTTAAGAAACTTACGAAGCCGAAAATTTGGTATCAATTTTCAGAGTATTTTATTTTGAATTGATACCATTCCAATATCGTTTGACATCATCCAAAGAAGCCGTGCCCTTGGTATGTATATACCCTTTCCGTTACACATTGTATATGTATAATAAGATAGTCACCTATCCACGCACGGACGAGCGTTGCTTACCTTGAAGACCGATATCTGTATACCTATGTATATAAAAGCAAAATACCACTCAATTAATCATGTAATCTCAGAAACTACGAATAGTAGGGCTCTCAAATTTTGCATGGGGGTTCCTTTTAGTACGTAGATGCTCGCTAAGACGGAATTTTGCGAAATTCCCACGGGATCGTGATTTACACGGGAAAAACTTCCCACGCAAACGAAGTCGCGAGCAACTGCTAGTACTTCATATATCTCTAGTCATAAAACAGTGTCCAGATTTTTCGTAGTCACCTACGAAAAATCTGGACACTGTTTGATATATATGTATTGTAGGTCCTGAACGTTGCTGCTTTCTGCAATCTTTTATAATGACGACATTTTAATTGTTACAGCATTTTTCGTTCCGAATGGAGTGGTGACCGGGGATGACGTGCTCGACTACATTCACGAGCACAGCCAACCATGCAACCGGATATAGCTTTAAACTATTTCTTTGACAATATTACAAGTTTTGTAACGTTAAAGACTGTTTTTGCATAGGATTCATTCAAATTTATTGTAACACTCTTGTTTCTAATCAGTATTATTTTTTTTTTTCTAATAAATGTTTTTTTTAGTATAGTATGTGATAATTTCTATCTCACTTGAATTACCTAATTCAAAAATTCCGACTCGCTGCGAGTCGGACTCGCCCATGAAGGGTTCCGTTGTAGCAAGTATAGATTAGGCATATACATACATAATTACATTAAGAGAAGAAAAAAGATACTTAATTTTACATTGTGCCTGTATAAATGCTCAGTTATATTTGCATTTTTGAAAATATTCTATGTATCTCAAATGTCTGTATCTCGTCCAAACCAATTTTCATCGAAAGTTTTCATTGAGATCCACAGCATATTTTTTAGATTTTTCCTTCTTTTATTTTAAAAGTTAGTGGATCTTATAAACGATTGACTTTGAGGAAAAATTAAAAAATGGGAACCTTATTATATTATACTAGCTTGTGCCAGCGGCTTCGCCCGCGTGACAAGTTTTTCCCGTGTAAATCCCGATCCCGTGGGAATTTCGCAAAATTCTTTCTTAGCGAATAACATAGCGAACGTCATAACATCTACCTGCATGCCAAATTTGAGCCCGATCCGTCCAGTGGTTTGGGCTATGCGTTGATAGATCACTATGTCAGTCAGTCAGTCGTCACCTTTGAGTTATATATTATTTAGATTATTATTATTATTAAAGATCTATCTAAAGACACATCGCACGTATAGGATTAATGTCTTAGTTTCTCTTTATGGTGAGACACCTTAAGTTTTTTTTTGTATAAAAATTATTGTAAACTGGTCCACAGACTCACAGAATACATCTACCTGCCACGTATCAACTGTGTAGTCCTCTAATAGTTTCGGAATAAAGTAGCTATGACATAGGACAGGCGGACAGAGGGACATGGCAATTCTAAAGGGTTCCGATTTTTTCCAGTCGGCTACGGAACCCTAAAAAATATAATAGGTACACTTTACTACTGCTCATGAAGTCAGAAAAAGTTATTAATCTATGTATTTAAGTAAAAGCAAGATAGGGCGCTAAAATATATATTTATTGCATTAAACTTTTAAGTGAAAAACACAGGTTATTATTAAGTTCTATAATCAGTAATCACCATTAATATAATAAAAACCCATAATCATCTTAGTTTTTTGTCTCAATATGTCAAAAATATTAACTACACAATGTGTTGTTACACACTTGCTAAAAATTAAATCTTACTTATATTAGGTATAAACTAGCTTCTGCCCGCGACTTCATCCGAGTGGGAGGGTTTTCCCACCAATAGTAAACTCCAATCCTGGGGAAATTCCAGAATAACAAGTAGCCTATGTGTTATTCTAGGATGTCAGCCATCTACTATCCAAATTTCATTCATATCCGTTTTTTAGATTTTGCGTGAAAAAATAACAAACTTTCGTATTTATAATATAAACATAGTAAAATTTAATTTTTAGCACGTGTGTAACAACACGTAATGCATTGCTTATTTTTAACAACCTACGTAATCAATGTCGTTACTTTATAATCAAGTAGTTAAAGATATGAGTGATTTAATCAATATATCAATATTGGAAAAATCATTATATTTTAATTACTCTATAAATATTTATTTTATACATAACCATAAAAATATTTACATTTATCGTGACGGAAAATTTAATTAATATACTATCGTATCAAAGATAGGCAAGAAAAGGTACACAATAATAAACAAAGGCAGGTAGGAACAGTATAAAGAATCAATCAACACAGGACGTATTCATGACGTGGTTACTGCTACATCAGAAATCAGAATGTGTAAGATAACAAGCAAATTAGTGTGCTTAAAAAGATAAAAGCCGGAGAGTCTTCAACTTCAACTCTTAAGAGCGCTATTACAAAATCGAAGTGCTCAGTTTTAGGTAAATTAGACGGCGCGCGGCAGCGGCCGCGCACGTGTGCGACTGGTGAAAAGTGGCTTTCGTGGAGGAGCCGCCACAATTTTTCCAATAACATACGATGCCATCAAACGCGAACTTTGGATGAAGAAAAGTATTAAATTAAATTAAAAACCGGAATTATTTTCTTCTCAGATAGCGTTTCTAATGTAATTTTAGTCCTCTTTTCTACTGATTATGATCAGATATGGTTTACCATGGCAGGGAGGGAAAGAGGTCTAAAATGAATAAAATAAGGAAAATCGTACGGAACTGTTGAACCATAAAAGAAGTCATTCACACATTACTACACTTATGCTACATTTCACTATAAATCAGTTTGTCGCAATGCAATAACACCCAATCAAACTGCAAAATATTGATGTGTATTCAACCAGCTCGTGTTTTATCGGTTAAATAAGGAACCACTTATGTTACAACTGTTTTAGTGTACATAAAACGTTCACTTTCAGTTTGATAATCCCGTACCCGCTTCGGAATACGACAGAGATACTAGCTGCACTGAGTTGAGGAGCTCGTGGCTAACTAATAACAGGCGCACGGGCCAAAGTTTCACGTTAAGCAACGCTTGTCGAGGTTAATGCTTTCATGGATGACCATCTTATCACGTTCTGTTTCTCGGCTGTCAAAATTCAAATTCAAATTCATTTATTCATTTTGTGAACATAGGTGATTACAGGTGTTTTTCAATATTTTAAACTTCAATTGTACAAACCATGTTCCGCCGATAGGCATACAAAATCAGTCTTACGATGTTAGTAAGTATATTTGATATAAAAGAATGTCAAAGATACGAGTACATGCATGTCAAATTATAAAATTGTCTCAATAAAATAGGGAAAATGTCATGAAAATAGGAAAGAATAATAATACACAATGTCAAATGATTGCAAAATAAAAAACACAATAAATTAAAAATATAAATTATAAAAATTGATCAAAATTTGTCATCCAAATACTCATTGACTGAATAATATACTTTGTCATTTAATAGCTTAAAGATATTATTTTTAAATTCATTATTATTCTTACTGTCATTTTGTCATTTATACATCTTTGACAGTAGTTACGGGTAGCCAGAAACCAGGAAATCTGACACTGGTTATACCCAGTCACTGGGTTGTTGAGGTCAGACAGGCAGTCGTTCCATGTAAAACACTAGTATTCTTCTGCAACCGGTTAGACAGGAAGCCGACTCCATCATAGTTCGGAAAAAGGCAGCAGATGATGATGACTAGCAGCACCCAGTGACATTGTGTCGGCTCAGTGGTCATGGGAACAGGTGCAGCGGTACAGTGACGGGCACCGGCAAGAAGTTGAAGGAGTGGAACCCCAAGAGCGTCATATTTTTGACGGAACCCGACGATTCCATCACAGCAATACGCGCAAATCCCATCCTATTTTAGTTAAATAAATCCTTATTTTTATTTAAACCTAAAAAGTCGGATAAACGTATCTGGTCTACATACTCGTAATCTTCATAATCTTCAGTCATCGCACAGGCATTTATAACCAGCCTATAACGTTCCCACTGCAGAGACACAGGCCTCCTGTTTATGAGAGTGAATGGCGCGTAATTCAACACGCGGGTAGCGCCAGTATGAGTGGTGGATTTCGCATGTCTTGGGAGTGTCGGTTTTCTTGAGCTTTTTAAGAGCAGTGGTAATGATTACACAAAGTAATTTGCCTGCCTGGGTTCGAACCCACGAGCTGCAACTCGTAAGTCATGCCTGTTACCACTGGAACCCCATTACTCGTCATCATCTTATACGACTTCTTTATATAGAAACTAGAAAGTAATGGCTAGGCGCTACTAAAGTAGAGACATTTTATCTTTCATAGCCATTTCTTTCTAGAAAAATCTGGATAGTTTTTCTGAAATCACTACCGTTTTTATATAGGCATCCGTGATAGAGGTATATTTTACAGACCCGGTAAATCACACACAGGTACAGACTCGAGTTTAGGTAAAAATTGGTATGTGTGCGTGGCGATGCACACATATACAACACAAATAGTGAAGAGCGAATGTCGAGTCGGACTTAACAATCTTGAGCTGTTATAATCGTCTTTATGATAAAAAGAGATTTGATTATTTATTTTTTTGTTTTTTTTTTTTATTAAAAATTGGTTCGCGTTTGACCACCATCTCACCTGATGGTAAGTGATGACGTGGTCGAAGATAGAGCACGCTTACCTAAAAGTAACCTATTCACTCTTGACTCAAAGACTCCTAGGTTATATAGCTATCGGGAAACACAGACTCCGGCAGGGAATTCCACTCCTTAGCCGTACGCACAATGAAGGTATTCCCAAAACGTTTTGTGCGTATGGGTGGGATGTCCATCATGTAACGATGGCGCTTCGCCGTTTGTGTCGTAGTCCGATGATGGAGCGGGCTTGGTGGAATTAGACTGTGTAAATCCATCGCACACTCCCCGAAATGTAACCGATAGAAAACCGATAGACTTGCAACTCATCGTCGATTTTAAAGGCTCTGGAGCTTTGACTCGACCAGTGCATCGTTGCCAATGAGTCTCTTGGCCCGCTTCTCGATAGACTCAAGCGCGTCCAGTTGGTATTTAGCAGATCCATGCCAAAGATGAGAGCTCCATACACGACCGAACCTGGGCTTGATAGAGATTAAGCGACTGTTCGGGTGTGAAGTACCGTCTCACCTTTGCTAGGATTCCCAACATTTTTTATGCTAGTTGAGCCTTAGCATCGATAAACGGGCCAAAATTGAGGGTAGACGTTAGTGTTACCCCCAGAAGCTCGATACGGTCGGTTATCGGCACGGTTACACCCCGGAAAGTAGGAGCCGGTTCGAATTGACTCCTTTTTGCGGAGAAGAGACACGCCTGGGTCTTAGCTGCATTAAACTTGACCAAGTTGGCATTCGGAGACAGCCTTCAAGGACTTACGATAAAAAAATAAACGCATGTATTAGTTATATAAAGTATATATTTAAAAGAAAAATATAAGTTATGTGACAACCGACTTCAACAAAATTAAACTCAAAAGTGTAAATTTCGGTGTTACTTAACTAAGAAAGATTATACTTTTTTGTGTCGATGACATTTATTTCTACAAATACGTTACACTTTTACGCATAAGTTATGACCATATTTAGTTAAGATTAGTTGACCTCGGTATTTCCTAGCTGATTACTTTGAGAGAAACATTGAAACAAGATCAAATGTTACAATATCTTTTTAAGCCCAAACACTTGTCAAATCATAAAATATGAAAACCAGACTAATAAAAGACGAGCTGTGAAAACGCCGACTCAAGTTAAATCTGCGAATGCTACGAGTATGGGTGATGTTATGCAAGAAATGCGTACACTATTCAGTTCTCTGGCAGCTGGACAAGATTTACGCTTCCGGGATTTGCAGGTGACCTTAGAGAAGCAGAGCGAAGAGATTAAGGAAAGTATCAGTTTCTTATCTGAGAAGTACGACGTGGCTCTGAACCAGATTGAATCTCTACAAAATGAGAAAAAAGAGGACAGAAAACGGATTTACTTCACGGCACTAGAGGAAAGAGTTGATTATTTGGAAAGAAAAACCTGTTTAGCAACATTGGAAATCCGAAATGTACCAAAACTAATTTCAGACCAGAACAAGTTTGAAGGGAAAGAGGACCTGAGCAACTTTATGTCTAAGCTGGGCAAGGTAGTTGAGGCTGAGATTAAGGGTAGTGAAATTAAAGACATCTACAGAATAAAGCCACGTGAAAAGTCGTATGGTACCGGTACTATCATTGCTGAGTTTTCTATAGTACTAGGGAAAGAAAGAAAAGAGATCTCGCCAGCATCCAAAATAAGCCATGATTCTCAGCATTTTTACCTTTTTATAATTTTGGTATGTATAATGCTAATTATTTTATTATCTTTAAACGATAACTGTATCACTTTTGAATGTAAACTCATCTACAAAAAACGAAAAAATACACATAATTCCATCAGTCACTTTAGACCTCCCTACCATCATAAACACACTCTTAAAATATATATCCAAATAAATATAAACACACATAAGACAAACACAAACATCAAATCGACCCTCTACACGCATATTAAGCGATGGCCAACAAGGACTAGTATTGTTTATTATTTTAAAAATGGCTGCAGCGTGTGAATCATTACAAACACTACAAGAAATAGACAACATACAGCTTGCTAAATCGATCATATGCGACTGTACAGATCTTGAAAAACATACATCCATACACAAAAATGATTTCACTATAATTTCCCAGAACATTAGAGGCATTTGCTGCAATTTAGACGACTTTTTACTTACATTATCTAGTCTTAAATTTGAAACAGACATCATTATATTAACAGAATGTCAACTTAATTTAAATAAACCTGTTCCACAACTTGATAGTTACCATTGCTATTACACCACAAATCTTTCAAATAAACATGATGGAGTCGTCGCGTATGTAAAAAAATCTTTAAAACATAAAGCTGCAGAAGTTGAGCTCTTACACGCATCTTGTCTTCAAATCGAGGTACTAAGTAACATTGTCATTGGTGTATAGATCCTCTGCAAATATAAGCGCCGATAATTTTATTAACTCTTTAAGCTTACATTTAGAATCACTAAATATACAAAAAAGAAATATTGTGATTAAAGGGGATATAAATATTAACCTGAGACCCAGGGAAAGTGAACGATACTACGAACTCAAAAATAGAATCAATTACCTTACTATGTTATCATTATACGGAATCCTGGCCGGGCATACACTACCGACTAGAGAAATGAATTGCTTAGATCATTTCATGTTAAAAATTAATCCGAAAAAAAAAACTCTGCGTTTATGCGCACGCACTACCACTACAGATCACTATACCACCTTTCTTCCTTTGGCAAAAGTAATATACAGGATCGCTCCAGATAAGATTAAAACAACAATAGATTTTGAAAGTGTTCTCCTATATTTGCAGAATAAAAATTTAGCAGAACTTCTATTTATTGATGACCCAATTGTGGTTACAACCTCTTTAATAGAAAAAAATACTGATTCTCTGACTGCTAATACACGCACTATTACCATACCTAGCAGTAAACGTTTACTAAAACCCTGGATTACTCAGGGTATTCTGAGATGTATTCAGAATCGTAATACGTTGCAGAAGAAGGCACAAAATGATCCTCACAATGAAATCGCAAAAAATTACGTATATGCGGTATAGAAACTATTGTAACAAGCTCATAAAAAAGTTAAAAATAAAATATAATAGGGAACAAATTACTAACACAGTCAAAAACAATAGACTTCTTTGGAAAAATGTAAAAAACATCACTTTTACCAATAAGTCACGAACAGAGAACTTAGAATTGTTACAGGTTAAATTATCTCCCACAGAATCGGCTAACTTTATAAATAAATATTTTGCAAGTATAGGCAGAGATTGGCTCAGAACATAACATCTGGTACTAACTTATTTAGCAAACTCCCACGTAAAACGGCGTCATACATAAACTCAATGTTACTTCTGGATACTGATCAGCTCGAAGTTTGTACTACGCTTATGAATCTACGATCTAACAGTGCCTCCGGATGGGACAATATACCCACTTGCTTCTTAAAACTTGCTAAAAATGAAGTTGTACCAATTATCACGCACCTTGCCAATATGTGTTTTCAAAAAGCAGGTTTCCCAGCCCCATTAAAAAAATCCATTATTACACCTGTGTATAAGGGTGGTGATAGAGACGATGTCAACAATTATCGACCTATTTAACTGCGATTTCCAAAATTATAGAAAAACTAATAAATACACGCCTCTTGCAGTATCTAAATAGATTTGAGATTTTATCACCTTCCCAATTTGGATTTAGGCAAAAAAAGTCAACTGAAGATGCTGTTATAGCACTAAGCTCATTAGTAACTGAACAACTCGATAAAGGAAATAAATGTATAGCTGCCTTTCTGGATCTAAGAAAAGCTTTTGACACCGTCTCTACTCCCATTCTTTTACACAAGCTTGAAGCTATTGGAATTCGCGGAATACAACTAGCACTTTTTAGGGATTATCTTTCTGGTAGAACACAAAAAGTAAAACTTAAACAAATTGTTAGTGAGGACGCAGATCATATCAGATATCATACGGCGTACCACAAGGAAGTGTACTCTGACCTACCCTTTTCTTAATTTACATTAATGATCTCTGTAGCATGAGGATTATAATATAATGCCAAAGTATTCTCGTACGCCGATGATACAGCTGTCGTTTTCTCAGGGAAAACATGGGAAGATGTTAAGCATAGTGCAGAAGAAGGACTAGGACTTGTTGCAACGTGGTTAAAAAAAATCTGCTCACCTTGAATACAAGTAAAACTACATTTGTTTTAATATCTATAATCAGTTGCAGCCAGACAAAGAATTTAATTTAAAAATCCACACATGCGACTTGTCTGCCTATGGAACTAGCTGTAATTGCCCTACTATCCAGCAAGTTACTCAAGCAAAATATCTAGGAGTGATTATTGACCAGCGTCTTTCTTGGTATCCTCAACTGGAAAAGGTCATTAGTAGGGTACGTAAACTGATCTGGATATTCAAAGAGTTGAGATATGTTGTACCAGGGAGAATAAATGCAAATAAAAATAAAAACAATCAAAGAAATTTATTAAATGAGATTTATGTATCCTTGGTCCAGTCTGTTTTAGTTTATTGCATAACTGTATGGGGTGGAGCAAAAAAATCTAGTTTTCTAGAGTTGGAACGCGCTCAAAGAGCGATACTTAAGGTGATGAGTACATCACCTTAAGTATCGCTCTTTGAGCTTTGAGCTTGATTAGAGAATATTCTCTTTTTGTAGTAACAAAAAGAGAATATTCTCTAATGAAAAACTTTATGAATTATGTAATCTGCTGTCAGTGAGAAAATTGTACATCCTTCTTATCAACCTCAAAACGCACAAAAAGACACCATATGATTCTAAAATTTTAAAGAAAAGAAATAAACACTGCATAATAAACGTTCCCACAACTAAAACGGAATTTGCCAGCAGACAATATAAAAAACGCTCAGCTTTCTTGTACAACATAAAAACTTTTTACAAAAAAATTAAACCGACTTCCAAAAAACACTGCAAAGTGAAAAATAACTTTAATTTCGGTAGTCGGTGTCTTTAGTTTTGTATTTTCGTTTTTGGCACCGACTTCCGAAATTAAAGTTATTTTTCACTTTGCAGTGTTTTTGGGAGTCGGTTTAATTTTTTGGTAAAAAGTTTTTATTTTACTCTTTTTAGTTGGTCTATTTTTAATTTACCTAGTTACAAGAGCCTAAATGTCAACTACTTATAACCTTTTACAAAATATAGCTTTTCCCAATGCTGGGCCGTTAATTGTTGAGGAGTTCTCCTGGTACTTCACCATCAGCTCTACATCACCATATGCATTGTGACGAGCATAAAGTGCTTAACATCCAAATTCAAGTAATCGAATCGCAATCCACTCAATACTTATTATTGAGTAGTTTCGGCGGCCATCTGTGGTCTTCATCATCAGTTCCACTTCCTCAAATGGTACTTTTTGAGAGCAACTGCACAAGTTACTATAATAAATACCCAAAACGTCATAGGTGTGCCTATAATATTTGAAGAGTTCCCTCGATTCCTCTAGGATCCCATCATCAGATCCTGACTTTTATAAAAATGGGACCAATTTCGAAGTATACCCTTTCAATAAAAAAAAGAATTTTCCAAATCGGTTCAGCCGTCTTCGAGTAATCGGTGACCATACATTAAAAAAATATATATATATATATATATATACGCGTTGAATTGATAACCTCCTCTTTTGGTCGTCGGTTGAAAATTAATAAACTAATATAAATCTATGATAAAAAAAATTGAATGCAAAAAAGAATTAACATTATGGCTACACAATTTAAATTATCATAACACAGAGTTACTTTTGCAACGTGTGACCTAATAATAAAGTGATATTATTCGCTTATAATGGTCACAACATGTACACTTAAAATTTAATGTCATTCTCTCCCACACACACGCTCAGACACCCCATCACACACACACAGACACACGCACACAGACACACTCACGCACATATACAATTAATCGTATTTTCTTTATATTTGCCTTTTTAGGGTTCCGTAGCCGAATGGCAAAAACGGAACCCTTATAGTTTCGACATGTATGTCCGTCTGTCTGTCTGTCCGTCCGTCCGTATGTCACAGCCATTTTATTCCGAAACTATTAGGACTATACATGTAAAACTTGGTTGGTAGATGTATTCTGTAAACCGCTTTCCGATTTTAAGAGAAAATTAAAAAAAATATTTAAAATGAAGGGGGCTCTCCATACATGGAACTGAAACTGAAAATATTTGCTTTCATGAAATCTACACGTGTTTGGTATCTATAAACAGGTCTTTAAAAATGACATTAAGGTTTCTAAAATGACTTTTTCATAAAGTTAATCGTTTAAAAGATATACGCTTCCAAAGTAGTAAAATGTGTGTCCCCCCCTCTAACTTCTATAATAATGAAGTGAAAAATAAAAAAAACCATATGTTGTAGATCTTAATGTAAACTTTCAACCAAAATTGGTTTGAACGAGATCGAGTAAGCAGTTTTTGAGATACAGTATATTTTCTAAAACCGC
Source organism: Tholera decimalis (assembly GCA_943138885.2). Taxonomy (NCBI): domain Eukaryota; kingdom Metazoa; phylum Arthropoda; class Insecta; order Lepidoptera; family Noctuidae; genus Tholera; species Tholera decimalis. The sequence goes on from OW964565.2 coordinate 18,569,225, forward strand.
AAATATAACTTTGTAATTCATACAAATACTATGAAAAACAAAGTTATTTGGCGTAGCTGTAAAAATTGTAAATAATCTAGTTTTAAGAAATTTGTAAGGTTTAACCTACTCAATAATAAGTATTTCGTGGATTGCGATTCGATTACTTGAATATGGATGTTAAGCACTTTATGTTCGTCACAGTGCATATGGTGATGTAGAGCTGATGGTGAAATACCAGGAGAACTCCTCAACAATTAACGGCCCAGCATTGGGAAAAGCAATATTTTGTAAAAGGTAAAAGTGGTTGACATTTAGGCTCTTTTAACTAGGTAAATTAAAAATCGACCAACTAAAAAGAGTGAAATAAAAACTTTTTACCAAAAAATTAAACCGACTCCCAAAAACACTGCAAAGTGAAAAATAACTTTAATTTCGGAAATCGGTGCCAAAAACGAAAATACAAAACTAAAGACACCAACTACCGAAATTAAAGTTATTTTTCACTTTGCAGTGTTTTTGGGAGTCGGTTTAATTTTTTGGTAAAAAGTTTTTATTATGCTTAAATGGCGACTCTTCGACATGAAATGTAAGCAAAAATGATATGTAATAAACTTATTTATTTATTTATTAAAAAAAAAAACTCGCAGATGGCTGGACCGATTTCAAAAATTCTTTTTTTGTTTGAAAGGGTATACTTTCTAGTTAGTCCCATTGTCGTCATGTTTGGATCTGATGATGGGATCATGGAGAAATTGAGGGAACTCTTCAAATATTATAGGCACACCTATAGCGTTTTCGGTATTTCTTATAGTACCTTATGCAGTTGCTCACGAAAAGTACCATTTGAGGAAGTGGAACTGATGTTGAAGACCCCAGATGGCCACCGAAACTACTCAATAATAAGTATTTCGTGGATTGCGATTAGATTACTTGAATATAGATGTTAAGCACTTTATGCTCATCACAATGCATATGGTGAAGTAGAGCTGATGGTGATGTACCAGGAGAATATAAGGGTCAGTTCTGTATGCCTTTTCTTCCCACTCTATATATCTCTTCAAAATAGCCTGACCGGTCTACGTTCATGACATCGAAAAACAATTCTATTAGTCTGTTATGGAGCTCACATTCAGGTTCTTTATAATATTCTGCAAGACCGTAAAGTACATTTTTTTCCATTATCTTCAGGGATGTTTGGTTTTAAAGATCCTATGTTTCTTTTCTATTTCTATGTTAATACGATCTATATCTTGTATTCTTAGATTATTTGATTTGATTATTTGATTAAAATCATCTTGTAATTCGACAATCGCTTTCTTAATTTCTATTTGGATTGTATTCTGTAGTTCTTGTATGATAGATTTATTATTTTCTTTTAAGCGTGATGACCCAACTAACCATTCAGAGTTTGAGCAAATTATTAATTAATTCGCTCAAACTCTGCATGGTTAGTTGGGTTTGGGTATCATTAAGTATTTCTTGATTAGCCTGTGTATGAATTGTGTCTCCCAACAGACTCAAATATTCAGAGCAAATAGTTTCTTCATTACAGGTCATGGATTTCTTTCTCATCGTGACATTATTTCCGTCTGTTGGCGTGGATAAGCTTAGGGTATAATCTGGGACTCTCGGGTTTCGTATAGGGGCATCTGTGTTTCCTGTTTCTGGTATTTGGTATATCGTCGGTCTAATTATCAAAATGTGTAACTTCAAAAAAACGAAAATGGACTTTTAATGCCATCTCGTGCAGTATTTTATAATCTATACAATGGAATACTTCTTATTTCCCAAAAACGATTATACGATGAGGTATATGTACATTTATCAATGTATAAAAATAAAAAGTCGTACTGCATTTACACTTCCTAACCCCAAACGCCGTGGCTAGAAAAGTTCTACTTAAGTCAATTTTCTCACAAATACAATTCAATATTAAAAAAGAATGTATAAATAATTTTCTCTATCAATTCTACCCGTCTAGGGCAATGATATTATAAGTAAACAACTTTTTACTTATAATATCATTGGTCTAGGGTCATAGATTTAGAATAATGCTCTTTAGACACCGGCGCACTCTAAGTCGTATCTGCACTTGCATAGCGTACCCGAACAGGTAAGGTTTTCTTTTATGGGAACGTTTTGTTGACATCCTGCTCAAAAGGGTGCGGGCGCCATCTCGTGGAATTAACTGATATATCGATATCGTATTGATTCTCTTTGGTTAACTACTATTAGTGACCTCTGCCGTGCAGTAGTGGAATATGTATCGGTTTCAGCTTGCAACTTGAATGCGTAGTTCAGGTAGTTAATGGTACATGGCGTTAAATGAAATTATCGAGTGGTAGTGACTTTCACTTTTGATTCGATATTGACAATAAATTATTAATGGTAGTGACTTTCACTTTTGATTCGATATTGACAATAAATTATTAATTTCCTTATCGTATTACTTATTAAGTATGTGACAAATATATAATGTTGACCATTACGAAATAGTCACTGATCAAGAAACCTTGGTGAACGCGGTTAAGTAACTCAGAAAAGATTCATAAGAAACATCGACGGAAACTTGGATGAACTTGGATGGACTTATTCGTACTGGTTCTTATATTGTCTGCTCAACTATTGCATTCTTCCTCGATACAATTTGCAAACTACACAACTACAATTCATCGGCGCATTATTTTGCCGTTTGCAAGACAGTCTACCTATCGCAGATAAGTGTTAAGATACATAAACAACCTTATCTTCCAATACTCCAAACCTGTGTAAATAGTTTACACTGATAAAATGAAAAATAACTATGTAACTTTCTATTCAAAGTCGCCTCCCTGTAATGTTATGTTCTAATCGTTCATAAATTATTATTACCAACGTTTTTTATTGTTGATAGGCTCGCGTTACCTGATGATAAGCGATCATGTGGTCGAAGATGAAACACAAAGTATTAACCTATTCACTCTTGACTTAAATACCTGGGGGTATATATCTACCAGAAAACACAGACTCTAGCAGGGAATTTCACTTATTAGCTGTACTCCTTAGCGCACAATGAAACGTATTTCCACAAAGTTTTTTTTATTAATTAAAAAAAACAGAATACAAGCTCACAGTAAAACCAAACCGCTTATTTATATGTTAACAATTAATTATTCAGACATAAGAAAAAAAAAAAGAAAAATTTAACTATTGTAAGGTAAGTGACTGTCATAGTTACATAACTAATAATACAAATCCATACACATATATATACGAAAAAAAAAGTATACATGTCAAGTTATAAGTTTTGTGCGTATGGGTGGCATGTCCACCAGGTAACAATGGCGCATCGCCGTTCGTCTTGTAGTCCCATAATGGAATGAGCTTGGAGGAAGTCGTTTGTGCAATTCCATCGCACACTCCACGAAAGCAGAAATGTTGATGATAGAAAATCGAGAAACTTGCAACTCGTGGCCTATGTTCAAGGCTCTGGAGCTTTGACTCGACCATTGCATCGTTACCAATAAGGGCCTGTCCACATCTCCACGTCACGACGTCGTCAACGTGGAACGGTGCGGTAACGTGGCACGGTACGTTGACGTGCACGTCGTCAGTCTCGTTCACAGAGTTCAAGATATGGACCGCGCAAGACGTATTCTGCTTCTGCTATTGTTAAAAAGACGGAGAGAGAGGTTGAAGCAAAAGGTGTAAAAAGACAATACTGGGTGCACCCATATCTTTCAATTATGAATAGTGATGGGAATCATTTCACTAGAAAATACGAGGCGTTGAAAACATGCGACCACAAATTTCACAGTTATTTCAGAATGTCTATATCATGTTTTGAAGAATTGTTAACAAGAATTACACCTCTACAAAAGCAACATGTATTTAGAAAACCTGTAGTGTCTTTGAAGAAGTTGGGATTAACTAAAAGGTAAGTAATAAAAACAATTTTTAAGTAATATTTTTTTTATTCTCACAAAAATCAGCTAGCTGTGATTACTTAAATTTAAAATATGTTTAACTCTTAATTTTCAAGATTTTATTTTCAATAATCATAATTTTCAATTATGTTGATTCCAATGTTGCATTTGATTCATCGTCGTAATCATTCGATTGTTCTCCGAAAGGTAGGTTTGTTGATTTGGGATTTGATGAAGTCGATGGTTGATAGATGCTAGGGCTTGGGTTTAGGAAGATTTGATGACATTGTTGATTGATAGGTTAAAGTTTGGGTTGATATTCTGATATGATGATTGTGATCTTTGGTACCTATCCTGAGAAGCTGTCTGATAACCACTTGGTGTTTGATACTGATAAGGAATCTGTTGAAAATCTGTTAGGATTTATAAAACACGACTTTGAAATATTAGGTTTTGAGGATCATCCAATTTGTTCAATGATAAATGAGAATCTCAGAATCAACTTCATCATTGGCTTTTCTTATTGGTGGAGTAGGTTGGTAACGTGACCTTTTATTTTCATTTTTTTCATATTCTATCTCTTCCTCTTCGTCTTCTTCCATTATGCTCGAGTCAGTTATATTTGCAGCATTTTTTTTAGAAACAGAAGTTGTTTATACAAGTTTTACTCCAGATCCCGATTTATTAAAAGTTTCAATTTATTTCAGGTATCTTGTAAAATTGTCTTTTAAATGGGTCCATTTTTTTACGACATCATTACCTGCAAAATATTTACCTAAGACATACGTATATTGCAAATTAATTTACAGTTGGTATATTTATATCAATATAATATTTTACAGGGTATAACGGAAAGGGGATGAGTATCAACCTGAACAGCGATAGTACTCGTATATACGAGCGACTTTTATTACATAACTAGCTTTTGCCCGCGACTTCGTCCGCGTGGAAAAGTTACTTTGGGCTAACGTTAAATTTAACCCCGATTTTGAAGCATTCTTCATTGGCGCTCCGCTCCTATTGGCCTTAGCGTAATGATATGTAGCCTTTCTCTATAAATTGACTTTTTAATTAAAAAATATTTTTTCAATTCGAACCAGTAGTTCCTGAGATTATCGCGTTCAAACAAACAAACAAACTCTTCAGCCTTATATTATTAGTATAGATAGCTATTTCCTGCGACTTCGTCCGCGTTTCCGTCGATTTTCGTAAAAAAAAAGTAGCCTATGTCCTTCCTCATGGTTCAGTGATTTTGATGTAACAGACAGATTAACTTTCGTAATTTAGTAGGGAAATATAATATTTCAATCTATAATACTGTTGAAAAATATCGCAATACGGAACCGCACAATATTATTGTTAATAGCTGTGCCCGCGACTCTGTCAGCGTAAGTTAATGTATTGGTAATATTGTTTAGATCACGTTTCTATACCGATTTATATGATTCTTTTTTATGGAATAGTTAATAATGTTAACTTTTCCAATTAGAGGTGACTGAGAGTGTTATAAACGTAAGAGTAGACAAATATTATAATCAGAAAGCTTCGAACTGCTAAGCGAGTTACACGTGTTATTATGAGTCAACCATAAAAGATAGACATATGCTGTCGTGGGAAATTTTTACATAATTTTCAGGAGAACATTTCCGTCATGAAATGATTTCTGTGTAGCTTTAACCATTAAGGTTGCACACGCGACGGAAGCTTAAAAAAACCGGTCAAGTGCGTGTCGGGCCACGCGCAGTGAAGGGTTCCGTAGTTTTTATAACAGCCAAGTGCGTGTCGTATTCGCTGACTGATCGTTTCGTACCATGCTCTAACTAAAAGCCAAACATGACTACCTAACTAGTTTGATTTCCTATATAAATCCTCACCTGATCCGACAATTTTGCACGGAAAGTTTTAATTTTTTTTAGAGATTTGTATAAATAAAACTTGTCATAGCCGGTGTTTTGAATTTAAATATATTCTATTATTACTATTTCAATCTCCAAATTCCTACACTCAACGAGACTTGATTATGAATTTCACAATTCAACTATTTCAATTTTATCTCTACACACAATCTCAAGAACTTATTTTTTTTTTCTACACACAATCTCAAAAACCATTTTTTTTTAGGTAGGGCCACTCGTAGTTCAGCACACTAAAGCCCGATTTACACTTCAATAAGTACAGTAGCGAGTTAACTTGCGTCATCGGCGAGTTAAGTTGTTATTGTAGTTTGAACGGCAAAAGCGAGTTAAGTAGTAAGTTGTTGATTAAGTTGAGCTAAATAGATCGCGATCCCATTTTTCGGCGAGTCCAGTGCGAAGTAGCCCCCTCTCTCGCGTCTCCCGCACCCCTCCAACTTAACTGGCTGGCATGTAGACGGGCGAGTTTAGTACAGTCCATAAATTTGTAGGTTGCAGGCGCGAAGACGTGTTATTTTCTTTTCTTCTTCTCGGGCAACTTATGACTACTGACTCGCCTACGTTTGGACGCTACTTACAACTTACTACTTATTACTTAACTGTCTGAGTTCTTAAGTGGCTACTGTACTTATTGAAGTGTAAATAGGGCTTAAGGCTGGTCACTACTTAACCGGGCGATCAACAAAAACTTATTTTTTTTTGATAGGGCCACTCATAGTTCTGCACACTAAGGCTGGTCACTACTCAACCGGGCGATCCTGTGGTGACCTCTAAAATTAAAGGCCCCCAGCCAGGGCTTACAAACTAGAATTACATTTTAAACAACCGTACGCTAAGGGCACTCCCTGTGGAGTACGGGCCTCGGCATAGCGGGGTCGTTGGTGGAGGGCAGCAAAGGGACAGGCTGGGTCCATATTATTTAAGGGGTTATTTATCGCTACTGGCTCAGCATCGCGGGCTGGCTCGTTTAGCAAAGGTCGGGGAGAGTTTCCGTTACAACTACGCGGACGTCGCGATGGGCCTCGTCGGCGAGGCCGGAATACGGAACGCGTTTTATTTCTGTATTTTCTAAGAGTGCTAGTTTCCCTACTGCTCTCTTGTCGGATAGTGGTGGGGTTGTCGGGCTCGTCTAGGACGTTACGCGGGCGACGAACCCGAGAAATGTTGGAGGGTCTGTATCGGGCGGCCGATACGATCAGGGGGTTTGTGTGGTTTTCAGCAGAGGCGAAGTAACGCACTGAATGGCGTTTCAGCACTTGCTTTATGGTCGGGGCAAAAACTCAATAATTTTCATAACTACCTACTTATAGTTTTGGCGGTAATGAAACCATTGTGAGATATAATTCGACGACAACGCCATCTAGTTAGAAAAGAAGTACTAATTGTTACACAAAACTGAAAAATGAGACTGGTTTGACACAATCCTCAACTAATTTAATTACTTCAACACAACTAACTATAATTTTACTGGACAGAAACTGTTTTTTAACCGACTTCTAAAGAAGGAGTAGGTTATCAATTCGTCACGTACATAATATATATTTTTTTTATGTATGTGCACCGATTACTCCGTCAATTGTGGATCGATTTAGAAAATTATTTTTTCGTTTGAAATGGTATGCTCTCGAGGTAGTACCATTGTCACTAAATTAGAATTTGATGAAGGGATCTCATGGAAATTGAAGGAAATCCTCAAATTTTAAAGGCAATCGTATAGCGATTTTGGTATTTTTTATAATAACTTGTGGATTTGCTCTCAGAAAGCACCATTTGGTGAAGCGGAACTGATGAAGAAGATCACAGATGGCCACCGGAACTACTCAATAATAAGTATTTCACGAGTTGCGGTTCGATTACTTTAAAATGGTTGCTAAGCAATTTATGGTCGTCACAATGTGAATGGTGAAATGGAGCTGATGGTGAAATACCAGGAGAACTCCTCAACAATTAACGCCCCTGCATCGGGAAAAGAAATATTTTGTAAAAGGTGATGAGCAGGTTGACATTAGGCTATTGTAACTTAGATAAATTATAAACAGACCCACTAAAAAGCGAGAAATAAAAACTTTTTAACAAGAAAAAACCGACTTCCAAAAAAACACTACAATGTGAAAAATAACTTTAATTTTGGAAGTCGGTGGCAAAGAACTAAAATACAGATCCAAAGACACCATCTTCTGAAATTAAAGTTTTTTTTTCACATTGTACCTAGGGGTTTTTTGGAAGTCAGTATTTCTTTTAGTTAAAAAGTTTTTTTTTATATAAAACTTATTTAAATATGAAACTAACGCGATACAACTGACGCTTAGCGCCATCTATCGACATTTCTATGGAGTTGTTCGAAATTTTCGAGTCGAATACAATTGGTCGACTATTACTCGTAAACTTGTAAAGCCCACTCATGTGTGATAGTTTTCCTTTAAACTTCGTTATATATAGATACTACTGCCATGACATTTGAATTTCTAACTACAACCGTTTAGTTGATAGAGGCGGGGGACACTTGACTCTAACGATAATTGGTACTTTAAAGCTTGATAAGTCACGAGCAGTTTACTTAATCAGAAAACGGTCTTCCTAAACCCCTAATATTTTTGAAAGACCTATCCAACGATATCCCACACTATGGGAAGGACGAAAAAATAATCACCTCACTTTACATGTAGGGGAGGTACACTAAATAATTGTTTTTTTCAACATTTTATTTTACCACTTTTTTGCCGTCATTAACGTGTATACTCATGCCAAATTACAAATTTCTAGTACCAATAGTTTTTGAGCTAAACCGCGGACAGACGGACAGACAGACGGACATGGCGAAACTATAAGGGTTCCTTGTTGACTACGGAACCCTAAAAATGGAGTAATTTCTCCCGTTTTCCCAACATTTCCCTTCACTGCTCTGCTTCTATTGATTGTAGCGTGATGAAAAGTATACTATAACCAGCTCAGGAGTATGAAAAATAATTGTACCAAGTTTCGTTAAAATCCGTCGAGTAGTTTTTGTTTCTATAACGGTTATACAGACAGACAGACAGACAAAAATTTTACTGATTGCATTTTTGGCATCAGTATCGATCCCTAATCACCCCCTGATAGTTATTTTGTAAATATATTTCATGTACAGAATTGACCTCTCTACAGATTTATTATAAGTATAGATAGATAGATAAACTGTCTTATTTATAAAACTTGTTCATATACATACATGAGTACTTTCGCTTTATTCCAGGCTGATACCCCGTTTGTTCTCTAACGCCTTGAATATTTTTTTTTCAGGTTTTTGGCAACAGGAAACAGAGATTTAGAATTTACGGATTATCGTGAAAAGAGTACAATCGCAAAAATAGTAAGAGAAGTTTTTCAAGCTATATGGGAAATTCTATTGAGTGAATGTATACCGAAAATAACAAAGGAGTTAATAAAACAAACAGCATTGGACGGGAAACACATTCGAATTTGGAGTCCTGCTCATAGTGGGTCTCTCTTTTTTAAGTATAAAAGCTATCATTCTATCGTTTTGCTCACAATTGTTGATCCCAAATATAGATTTGTGTATGATAAGATAAGATAAGATAAGATTTATTTATTTGTTTAAACATGGTGTACATGATACATTGCATGCAAGATAACAAATGATACAGAAAGTTCTAACATGTTCAGCCGCATATTGTGGCGTACAAATTACGAAGAGATGGTGCATAAACCGTGCTAATATTCATCAAAGTTACACAATAGATAGATTATGTATGTATTTATTTATTTATTATGTTGATTCGCATTCTTGGAGCATTTGGTAATGGAATGCGTTTCCACTGTTTTTCACAACACGAAACTGTATGAATTATCACTACAATCCAAAGTCCATACCCAGGTAAATATTTGACTATACAACAAAGAGTATTTAACTATCGCTTAAGTCGTGCAAGGAGATATGTTGAGTGTACTTTTGGTATCCTGGCAAATAAATGGCGTGTATTTCACCGACCATTGAATGTTCAATATAATTTTGCTACAGATATTCTCAAAGCATGTTGCGTCTTGTATAACTTTGTTGTCCACATACGAGGAACTAATAATAGACGACAGTTTTGTAGACTTGCAACAGCCAATTGATGATGAATTCCCGACAAACCCAGTCAACATTGGAAATTAATTCGTGTGTGTGCCCTAGAATGCGGCATTCTTTGTCTATCAAAACTATTAATTGGCTTGGCACCGACTTTGGCCATGTGAGTAAATACCTAGCCCTTATTTTAAACGGAATTAGACATCCAATTAAACAATATTTGAGATTATTTCTCTCTTTGTAGTGCAAGTCTTTTTTGTAAGTTTTGAAGTCGGTTAATTTTTTTTAAATAAGTTTAAGTTTAGTTAAGGAAACAATTTTTTTGACTCACTAGATTTCGGGAGTGTTTAATAATAGCATTTGTACTAAAAGAAAGCATTAACTTAGTTTAGTAAACTAACAAAAAACTACACTTTATTCTAACCAGAATGGTAAAATAACATAAAAAATGTATGATGAACCTACAAAAGCTGAAGTCCTGTCGTGTATAAAAAAATTGGCTCCTTTACCTGCGAAACTTAGTCTCAAACATGAGAAACGTTCGAAAACTACTCTCATATTAATTAATGACCCACGTAGGTACTACCTAACCTATAAACAACTACTAATAAAATATATAATGTAACTAATAAACTTGTGCTTACCTAGACTCGTCTTTTCTTTATTGATTTTGTCGTTAAAGACAGGAAAAATGATTCGACAAACATCCTTCCAGGCTTCTGTTTTTAAGTTTTTGTCCTTAAAATCATCTATAGTCTTGTCCCAAAGCACTGGACGTTTTTCAACAAGTGAAATCAATAAATCACAGTCATTGATATACAAAAAACCCAAGATGCACAGTCTCGAATAAAAGTGACGCCCGAAACTGTCGCCAAACACTCACCACCTACGTAGTAATAGTTATGCTATAAGCATAAAATATGTTTTTGCAAATTCCATCTTGTGAAAATTGTTTAAAGTTGTTTTTCAACCGACGACAAAAAAAGGACGAGGTTATCAATTCGACGCGTATATCTTTTTTTTAATATATGATCAGGATCACCGAGTACCCGAAGAGGGCTGAAGCATTGCATTAGGAAAAGCAATATTTTGTAAAATGTTATAAGCAGTTGACATTTAGGGTCTTGTAACTAGGTAAATTAAAAATCAACCAACTAAAAAGAGTGAAATAAAAACTTTTTACCAAAAAACTAAACCGACTCCCAAAAAACACTGCAAAGTGAAAAATAACTAATTTCGGAAGTCGGTGCCAAAAACGAAAATACAAAACTAAAGACACCGACTGCGGAAATTAGTTATTTTTCACTTTGCAGTGTTTTTTGGGAGTCGGTTTAATTTTTTGGTAAAAAGTTTTTACAAAGCAGTGTGCGAAAGGCAATAAAATTTTACGACTGACGTTTGGTCGGTAGGACAAGGCATTGAATGAACTTATGTACATTTCACAATTTTTTTTATAACTCTAGGCTTGGAGTCCAGGCGTACCCTACTCATGGCTGTAATGCTGCATGGCATATGTAATAACAACTTTGACTACTCTGAAATCACCAATAAACTTTGTTATGTTGTACCCAGAACTGTATTACGGCGGGAGGCACGCGTGCCCCGGCTGTTTCACACTGTAAAGTGCAGAACCAATGCTGGCGCAAGGGCGCCCCTCCGTCTCTTAGAAACATATAACACACACTTTTTCGATCTTGATATATTTTCATTATCCAATCAAAATTTAAAAAGATGGCTACTCAATTGCTTGCACAATAATTACTACTTATCAACCGACGACAAAAAGAGGAGGTTATCAATTCGACGCGTATATATATATTTCTTTTTTTTAATGTTTGACACCGATTACTCGAAGACGGCTGAACCGATTTGGAAAAATCTTTTTTTGATCGAAAGGGTATACTTCGAAATTGGTCCCATTTTCATAAAAGTCAGGATCTGATGATGGGATCCTGGAGAAATCGAGGGAACTCTTCAAATATTATAGGCACACCTATGACGTTTTGGGTATTTATTATAGTAACTTGTACAGTTGCTCTCAAAAAGGACCATTTGAGGAAGTGGAACTGATGATGAAGACCACAGATGGCCACCAAAACTACTCAATAATAAGTATTGAGTGGATTGCAATTCAATTACTTGAATATGGATGTTAAGCACTTTATGCTCGTCACAATGCATATGGTGATGTAGAGCTGATGGTAAAGTACCAGGAGAACTCCTCAACAATTAACGGCCCAGCATTGGGAAAAGCAATATTTTGTAAAAGGTTATAAGTAGTTGACATTTAGGCTCTTGTAACTAGGTAAATTAAAAATAGACCAACTTAAAGGAGTGAAATAAAAACTTTTTACCATAAAATTAAACCGACTCCCAAAAAACACTGCAAAGTGAAAAATAACTTTAATTTCGGAAGTCGGTGCCAAAAACGAAAATACAAAACTAAAGACACCGACTACCGAAATTAAAGTTATTTTTCACTTTGCAGTGTTTTTTGGGAGTCGGTTTAATTTTTTGGTAAAACGTTTTTATTTTACTAACCCAAATCGCCTCCAGATGCGTGATTTTGTTCTAAGTCTACTTAATAGTTTATTCCGCGGACATTGGTGTGGGTTACATGTTTACCTCTATTACACTAGTTTGATATTTACCAAAATTATAACATGTAACTGTTTTATGTCCCAATAAAATAAAATAAAATAAATATGTTTTTGGGTAGAACATGTCGCACTCTTAGAATGAAAGTGACCTAACTCTAAATTCGTGTAATTTCAGATTCTGATGTAAACTGGCCTGAAACATTACTCTGAATTACCGTAGAAACAGGAAACTGAATTACGAGTACGGCTTTCAATACCGGTATTCCGGGATCCCGTAATACCGTGATTACGGATTTTATTTTGGCCTTTTACAATACCGGTATTGACGCCCCAATACTGTAATTACGGTATTACAAACATTAGATGAAAATGATGTGATCTTATTCTCACACTTGTTTTCACCAGCGCCAGCGTCCCGCTGTTATCTTAAGCTCAGCCTCCCGTGCCCCGCCTGAGACAATGCCCGAAATCGAGCTGTACTTATGTCGTTTTTATTATTGTCAGTCAGTTTCGTACAGGCGACGGAATAACGCGTATATAGACTTTGTTATTGCGTACTGTTAACTTGTGACTGTGAAGTTGTGATCTATTAGCGTGTACCTATTTTTGCTGGTTTAATTAGATTACATCGTTGCTGCCTGCCATGATTACCTAATGATTGCTAGCTAGTTAAGCTATACTTTACTTACTTATATTTCTACAAATAATAATGCCTATGTTGATATTGATTCATTTTGTTACTTGATTAGTTTTAGATTTTTGATTGTTTTTAATTAAGATTGTTACTAAGATGATTACCAAGTGGTTGTTAGCTAGCTCGTTAAGCTATACTTTACTTGCTTACATTTCTACAAATAATGATACCTATGTTGATTTTTACATGAGACATGATGACATTTAGATAACAATAAGAAATTTAAAAATAATATTAATATTGTACTATACAAAGCATCAAGATACAAAGCACAGAACAGATAAAAGAGGTTAGAAAAGAAATAGTTCCGGATTTGTATGAGAACGCGTGTCGCCGCTTATCTCCCACTCTTTAGCTCCACTACAAGCAAGAGGCCCGTTACGTATGCGAATTACGCACACAAATAAATTACACAGACTTAAATCGAGAGCTTGATATTAAATCGAGACTTGATAAACTTGAACGACTTCAAAACTTTTGCATTAGATTTATATTTGGTTTGCTCAAAAATGATCACGTATCCGAATTTCGTACGAAACTCAAGTGGCTTCCTATACGTCTTCGCCGGAACTTACACATCTTGTCTCTGCTTTACAGTATTCTGTTCAATCCTAAGGGTCTATCTAAAAGAATGTTTTAAGTTCCTCCATGACACACATGCCAAATTTCTGAGGTCATCGGAAAACATGAGGCTAGAGGTACCGAGTCACTCCACCAATTTCTTCGGTAAGTTGTTCGCAGCTCAAGCAGTAGATTGTGGAATACTCTTCCCGTGTCACTAAGACAAGCACAAATCCTTCCTTCTTTCAAAAACATGGTAAAAGATCTCTATCTCTGTCTTTAATTTGTTACTATTTTTTATATAACTCAGCTTTGTTCATTTTATGTATATATATGTATATGTGTATTGAGTATGTAGGTTATTACTTATTTATTGTATATAAGTGAATAGTACACCATGGACTACCCGCGTATTTATTTTCTCCTGCTGTGTCAAATCCATCTAAAGGTTGTCTGTAAAAGATAGCTTTTAGCGATAAGACCGCCCATTGTAACACCCTTTGTAGTTTTTTAAGTCCTTATTTAATTCTGTTATAGTGTACAATAAAGAGTATATCTATCTATCTATCTTGCTACTGATTGTAACTCACCGTCGATAAACATGCGCCGTGCATGACGGCCAATCAGAGCAAAGGACGAAACGTCAATGGTTGAAGTGTTAAGGACGCAATGCATGCAGTAGGTACATTGTAAGCGAACTTGGTCATTGCATTGATTAAGCGAGTACACATCGGGCAATGTATATTATTTGTAACTTGTTGCAATAATTTTGTTAATGTTTGGAATTTCATAGTGATCAGAATATTCTTAAGGTTTTTATAAATAAAATTGTAATTAAATGTTATTTTCGTCTTATCGATGGAAAGATATACCTCCTCGCTCTATACTTGCGTTCTTTCTTTTTGTTTTACAGGTTATAATTGCACAACACGGCATTTTAAAGCAGAGCTCTGTGTTCCGAAGTTGTTTGAAGCGCACTAAACGCGGTGGTTGAATTAACCAGTCGAGCTATGATTTTCGAATCATAAATGTGGCGCACTCGTTACACCCACATTACCTTTCCAACCTTATTCATCTATTTCGTGATACAAAGTCTATATGAAATGCCTTCCTACAAGAAGATTAGATTAAGTTTACGTTTTCATTATGTTCCTAATTCCTAGTTCTACCTAAATAATCAACCAATACCAAATGCTTATCGTTATATTTAAAGAGGGCTATCTATAAAACGTATTTATTTTATTATTTTCTATAAATAAGAACAATAAAGACGGTTTGAAAATAAAAAACACGTATTTTATCGGTTTTATTAATGTCCTAATTGAACTTACGTTCAATACCGAATTACCGGTATTGATACCGGGATCACGGTATTGACTTTCTTCAATACGTGTATTGATACCGGTATTGAAAAAATCCGGTATTTGAAAGCCCTAATTACGAGTTATAAAGAGATTGAGATATGTGAATATAATTTATTCAATGCTGCTTTATTACTGCTCAAATCTAAAAAAATACTATTTTAGTTAGTTAGAGTTAAGTTCCTTTCATTCTGAGAGTGCGATATGTACATCAGTGAAACAAATATTAGGGTGATTCTTTGAACATGTGCATATCACGCGGCCCTCCCCAAATAACTACTTATTGAGATATTAAATCATATTTTTTTTATTTGACGTTTATCATAGTTCCAGTACTATTTACAGATGTACATAATATATTCCTATTGTTATAAACAACAAAGTTATGTTCATAAACGATCCTCAAATCTCATCACCATTCGTGTCCCAATTTCCAAATTTTAGCAGTTAATGCTCGAAAAGTAATAAATGTACCCTTAAGATCGTATTTTTAAATAATAATTTAGATAGTACACGACATGCTTTACTAATTACCCAAACTATACGAATTAAAGAACACTTTTAGGTAATTTGTAACTACTTTGAAAATTGTCTCAACAGTTTTGACTTACTACCATTTGTTCACACAGTCGCAGAGTTATTTTTCCGCCTAGTGTATTGCTATCTGAAAGAGTAACTCTCAGCGGTCGCGCTCAGCTCCGCGTCTCGACTCGTGCGGGTCACACGTCAAAAAGTGTTTTGGCGCCAACACGAGCCTACCTTAATCGCCCAGAAATCGTGTTTGGCAAACAAAAATCTCCTTACCGTTCGAGTTTCCCGTGGTAAGTAGCTATTATTTTTATTTATCAGTTTTATGCATTGTTATAGCTGCCTTAAGATACTCTTTGCTATGATTATGTTCCTAAGTTATTATGTTCTATAAAGAACGTATAATGTGAGAAAGTGTACAAATATCTAATTACCATTTATATAATTACCATTTTTTTCCATTCGTGTTTTCGCATTTGCGAAAACACGAATGGAAAATAACAATTGTAATGGTAATGAACAATTTAAAATGGTAATTAGTATCAGTATAAGCTGGCCTCTTATTATATTGAAACTGTCTACTCCGCTAGGCTAGCCCAAGGTTCAATTGTTACTATTAACGCGTGGTCCATTTTTATTTTATTGCTTCTTTTCTTATTTTTGTTTATTTCGTGTTTGTAGAGTGCCTTAACTGTGGCAAATAAATGAATTTTCTTTCTTTTTGATCGATTATTGATCGTTCGGTGTAAACTGACACTGCCGCAACAAATAAAGCAATATACGGACACCACTACAAGTTTTTTATTTTTTCAGAGTAAACATGCGTCGGAAAAAAAAGCAGTCGTAGGAAGAAACATTTACTAAAGCCAAAATTGCACGCCGGAATCGATACGCTAAAATTAAAGCTGATCCTATTTTATATGCCCTTGAAAAAGAAAAAGAACGACAACGATACAAAAAACGAAGAGAACAGAAAATACTTTTGTCAGTTGCAGAAATGACGCCAAGGGCTAAAAGGATACAGAGGAAGAAATGGAGAGAAAACTTTAGAAAACATTTTCAAAAAAGAAGTTAATCAAGGAAGGAATAAAACATATGAATGAAAATACACCAAGCTCCAGTGACACCGAAGATAATAGTAATAATAATGAAAATAGACCTAGAAGACGTGAAAATGAGCCACAACCCTCGATATCTAACGATGTACACAAAACGTTAGTCAAGAACTTAAGAAGCAAATTGAAAAAGATGCGCTACATAATAGAAAATAAAGAACAAATGTATAAATCCCAATTAGAATCCCTGCAACGAAAAAATAATGCGTATAGGAAAATAATTATAAGACTGAAAAAACGACTGCACAGCCCTAATTCCAAAGTAACAGAACTATTTAGAGACAAAACCAAAGTACAAGAAGTTAAGAAGAAAATTTTATTTGGAGAAGTAATGAGGAATACCTTACAAACAAAATACAAAAATAAAAAATCGAAGAAAGAAAAAAGACAATTTAGTTATGCTGTCATTGGCGATAAGCTGATTTTGAAAGATCTCAAGGTTTTGTCTGAAACTAATAATTTCAGAGTGAGAGAGATAAAGAACACTAATCAAATAAAAGTCGATTATGAGAAACTAAAACAAGATATTCAATTTTTTTTTGAACGTGACGATATTTCTATAGCGACTTCAGGCAAAAAAGAATTTATTACACAGAAGAAAGCAAAAGAGATATTTGTTAGATACAATGAAAAACCTTCACAAAATTTTTGAAACTGATTTTTGCAAGTTAAGTTACTCTTACTTTTGTAAACATAGGCCATTTTGGGTACTTAAATCTAATGTAAATCAAAGAGATACATGTATCTGTAAACTTCATGCAAACATGGAACTCTTAATTCAAGCGTTGCATAAAAAAAAGATAATTAAATACAACAATTCTAACGACTTAATTAACAGTCTATGTTGCTCAAAAACTGAATGTTTACTGGAACGATGTAATTTGTGCAAAAATAAAGTAGTTGGTTATCAAGAATTCGATAAGGATGATCTATTATCATTAAAAAAATGGGAAAACTCGATAAGCACTTATATAGTTAAAGGCGTAGAGAAGACTAAAAAGATAATAGCAACGACCAAAGTGACCACGTCACCGAAACAAGCTATTGAAGAATTAGAAAATATAATTCCTATATTCCTAAAACATGAAGGAACACGTAGGTGGCAATTTACTGCAATAAAAGATCTGAAAGAACATCTCAAGGACAATGAAGCTATAATTCACATAGATTTTAGTGAGAACTTTGCTTTGAAATATGAATCGGAGGTTCAAGCCTTCCACTTTGGAAGAAGTAGGCAAGAGTTAACACTTCATACTGCAGTTATATATATGACAGATGAAACAAGTAATTTGACAAACACATCATTTTGTACAGTAAGTGAAAACTTGCAACATGATTCTGCTGCTGTATGGGCCCACATTATCCCGATACTTGAGTTTGTGAACTCTGCAAGTAAAAAGATAGACACATTACATTTTTTATCAGATTCGCCAAGTAGTCAATACAGAAATAAAACAATGTTTTATGTTATTTCTATAAACTGTGTTGGTATTTTAATGGGCTAAGAATGGTCACCTGGAATTACTTCGAATCAGCTCATTCTAAAGGTGCTGCAGATGGAGTAGGAGCAGTTTTTAAACGCACTGCTGACGCTGCTGTAGCGCAAGGTAGAGATGTTGTAACATTAGAAGGATTTGTGAAAACAGTAAGACAAAACACCTAGTACCTGTACCTAGACACGAGTGACACGATACTATTTGAAATGAGCGCATAATTTAGAATTAAGCACTCATTTTATGCGGACGGTTTTGAGACGTTGAATGTGCATCTTGGGTTTTTTATATATCAATGATCACAGTCAATATTCTCCGACATTTTTTATTCACAAATCACTACTAATCACGACAATAGCGCATCGAATCGACCGACGTCGGCCGACGTGACGCGCCGTTCCACGGCGACGCGACGTTGCCGTACCGTGCACTAGCACGACGCGGCAACGTAACGCGTGGCACGTTACCGCACCGTTCCACGTTGACGACGCCCCGCGCCGTGACGTAGAGTTGTGGACAGGCTCTAAGTCTCTTGGCCCGTTTCTCGATAGACTTAAACGCGTCCAATTGGTACCTATTTGGCAGATCCGTCCCAGAGATGAGAGCAATAACTCCATACATGATTGACCTTGATACAGATGGACCGGACCATGCTCCAATAGAATATCACTTTAATGATTCTTATTTTTATATGGATAAACAATATTATTCTTTTCAGTTTTCTTTGTTACTACTGGAGTGGTGACGGGAATCACGTCACCGAATACATACATGACAACTGCGAAAATCGATATACTCGTAGGTTAGGTACAGCAGCAAACATTTTTAACCCCTTTTTAGCATAGCCATAACCCATAGTCAAGTTAACCCATAGTCGAATGGCAAGAAACGGAACCCTTATAATTTCGTCATATCTGTCTGTCTGTCTATCCGTCCGTCCATACATCACAGCCATTTTATTCCGAAACTATTAGGACTATACACATGACACTTGGTAGGTAGATGTATTCTGTGAACCGCTTTCCGATTTTAAGAAAAAAATATTTAAAATGAAGGAGAGCTCCTCATATATGGAACTGAAACTGATTTTTTTTTCATGAAACCTATGCGTGTGTGGTATCTATATAAAGGTCTTTAAAAATTACATTGAGGTTTCTAAAACCACTTTTTCATAAAGTCAATCGTTTAAAAGATATACGCTTCCAAAGTGGTAAAATGAGAATAGCTCATATGCTATTTTTTTTCACTAGAAATAATTTATATGGAAAAACAGCGTTTGCCGGCTCAGCTAGTTTTTTTATAACATTTGTAATGTACATGAATGATAGTCGAATTTCGACCAAAGGGCGTCCGCTAGTTAAAACTAGATACTACACGACCGGGGCCTATGTCCGATACTTTACTGTTTATTTTCAAAATTATTAAATATGCATCAACTAAAAAATGTGCGTTCTATTCAATAATTCCAACACAAGTACCTTTCCATGGCCATTGACCACAAAGGCACAATGTGTGTGGAACGTCTCTTGATTTGACACAAATAGGAATCCATTTACGAAGGTTTACTATTTATACTTCCTGATCAATAACCTGTTTACCCTGAAAACGTTTAAATGAAGGCTGTGGATGGAAGTCTCTAATGAAATGCATACAAACGAGAATTCATAACAAACCTAGTTATAAACCCTATACCGTTAATTTAAGTTTAATTTTTTAAACGTAAAAGTTTTATTTAATTTAAGTTAACCCAGTAAGAAGTTTATGAAGTTAGGAGGTTGATGTAAACGCATGCAACAACTCATATAAGTAGTTGAGAACATTTAATCCTACTTATTATTGGAATATTTATTTTCTGACCATCATGTGATTAGTACCAACTCTATGACGTGACTACGATCGATATATAAAATACGCTAACAGACAAGCGCACGCATTGCTATTGATATTTTCTGCGTTAATGTTCCGCCCACATTTGTATTATTTCTATGAATAAAAGTAACTAGAGCTGTTAATAAATCAAAGTTAATGACTGTAGTAGCAATACTAAGCCATACATTGATCTCCGCGATAAGAAATACATTATCGACATTCTGATTTGTGATAAAAAAATACATTATCGAACATAAATAATGCTATAAAACGTAACGTGCATGTTCATATATATAAGACCTAACACATCCTTGCACTTATCGAGTCTCCTAGTGTTCGTTCAGTTTCCAAGATCGACCAACTCGGATTGCTACAATGAGCTTCAGTCACAATGAACGGTATGTCCATAATTTTCTATCAACCTTTTGAGCTTTGTTTTGAGCTTGACTACCGGAATTATTTATCTATACTAATATTATAAAGAGGTAAAATTTGTAAGTTTGTATGTAGGGGGTAATCTCTGAAAGTACCGAACCGATTTTGAAAATTCTTTCGCTTATATGTAGCTTCATTATCCCTGACTGCTATAGGCTATAAATTATCTTTATATCATGCATATTAGCCGAGCTATTATATTCTTTGTCAAGCAAGTCGGGGACGGGATCCCGTGGCATATTTTCGACTTCTAGGCGGACGAAGTCGCTGGCAGAAGCTAGTATAGTATAATGGTGAAAATTAAAATTAAATTAATGACATTTTGTCTTTGTATATTGAGAAAATTGAAACGAAACAGATTTTTAAAAATTATGGTAATAACAAAAATTCTTTATTGCCAATTGGATAAGGTACCTACATATTAAAATTAAAATTCCCTGGCTCCTGAACTAAATGTAAACTATGACAGGAGCCAGTGCATTCCCTTAGCTAAAGTGCCGTACAAAAAACAAACAGTACAAGAAATACATTAAAAATAATGGTAATTTTCCATGTAAAAAATTGATATAATTAATATCAATGGAATTATTGAAATCAATTTACAGAAATAAATCAATAAAAACGAAAATTGTAGAATAAAAACCAAACAAGAAATAGGTATATAAGTATATATATGAAACAGAGAGTAATATGAAAGAATATAAGTATGTCATTCGTAAATCTAAAAACATTTGTCTGCTAAGTAAAGTTAGTTTAACAAAGTTACGTGATATCGATAGGTAATACAGTTTCGCCATAAAGACCTTTCTTATGTGATGTAACTTTTATACAAGATAACTGTGGGATAGGAAAACTCCTTATTGATGTTCCAGAATCATGGGGTCAGCAAAACGTGTTTTGACAGTTATTATTAAAATACGGTTTGAAACTTAAGAATTAAAGGTTTATTTGCCGTACTAAATACACTCAGCGGCACGGAATGTTATGTTGTTAACAAGCTAATTTGCTGTCGCAGATCAATATTTCAAGTGGCAGTTGGTCAATAGATTTGTTTTTGTTAGTTTAAGAAGGTAAGTACCAAAACAATTGCGTTTATTTCACAGTTGTGACTCTTGAACCGCATTTCTGTGCTGGAACGCAATGGACACTGGTGAGTTAAAGTTCGATATTTGAATGATTATGGCATTTATTGTTTTACTTTTGTTTTTAAAATTAATCTGTAGTTATTCTTGCTTCCAGAAACGAAAGATAATGCTTCTTACTCCAGACCAAGTTGCTCAAGCTGTGATGCTTAGGAGTCAAGGGCGAACTCAGCGAGAGATTGCTGAAACTTTATGTGTACCGCGTATAACTCTACGGTATGCCTTAAAAGCCTAAAAGGTACGACGAAACAGGTCAATATACGAGAAGACCAAAAAGTGTCAGAATCAGGTGCATTTCAACCCGAGATGACTAATTTATTGCTCTCTCAATGTTGAGAAACCAGTTCCTTCCTGCCGTTGAGATCCGACAGCGCCTACAAACGGCAAGAGGGATCGACGTGAGTGAGCGAACAGTAAGAAGGAGGATGGAGGAAAGCAATTTACGTGCTCAAAGACCAGCTCGAGGTTCAGATCTGCTCCGACACCAGTGCATAAGTCGATTGCGATTTGCTCAAGAACACGTAAATTGGACTCACGAGCAGTGGAGCAAAGTTTTGTGGAGTGATGAGTGTAGAGTAGGCTTAAGAGCTCCAGATGGTCGGGAACGTGTGTGAGAAGGCGCGGAGAGCGGTTTCTGCCAATCAATACCAAGCAGACAGTGAGTTTTCATGAAGGGTCTGTTATGGTTTGGGGAAGAGTAACTTCAGAGGCTCGTGCCGAGTGATTAGAAGATCATCTGACGACCGTACGATTCAATGAAGACATCTTTCAAAATCATGTTTTGCCATACCGGTGCGAAGATTTTTTATTAATGCAAGATAATGCCTCACCTCACACAGCGCACTGCGTTTCTGATTACCCTTCCGGAGGTCGGCATTCGAAGAATGCAGCGGCCTGCAAGAAGCCCAGATATGAACCCCATAGAACAGATCTGGATCAAGTTAAAAAGAAAAACAATATGGAGGCTTAGCCCTCCATAAACACTCCGTGAATTAAAAACCGCTCTGGTAGCTGCCTGGCAAGAAATTCCTCAAGAGAACATAAAAAACATAATGCATTACATGCCAGATCACAGGCAAGCCACATCAGGGCCAGGGGTAGCTATATCCGTTATAATTTTTTTAGTTATAATGTGCATTTTTTTAATAAGCGTATTTTTTAATTAGGTAAGTATGCCTTATTTCGCGTTAAAGGATTTTTCGTGAAATTCCATTAAAATCCAAATTTTTCAAGTGTCAATCATTGGCAATCGGTAAATAAATAAAAACACTAGTTTTACCAAAAAAAATGTGGTATTTTGATTACAAACCCTAAATTGCGTTTGAGCCACATTCTGTCCCGCTGAGTATAATGTATAGCTGTCATGTCTGCGTAGAAAATAAAACAGTTTTTAATTTACTTTATTAATTTTCGCCAAAAAACGTCCTCCATTTGATAAAATGAACCACATTTATCCTTAACATGTTATTGGCAAAATTGTGGTGTCTACTCCACAAAACCCACATATCAAGAATTGAAGTTGAAATTAAATATTAAAAAGATAAATATTGTTTCAGAGGGAAAAAAATATACGACAACATCCTCGAGTGTATCGGACACACGCCCTTAGTCAGGTTCAACCGAATTCCTCAGAGTTATGGACTGGAATGTGAGATATGTAAGTACTGGAAAAAAATAATTATATATACTTTATTGTACACCTTACAATATATTTATGGATACAAACAATAAAACTAGTGAACAATAGGCGTTCTTATCGCACAGGGCAATCTCAAACAGGCAACCTTTGGATGGACAGAACTTAATGGTGATTGATTTATTTGTAATATTTGTTTTTTTTTGCTCTTATTTCAGTGTAAATAGTAGATTATTAACCAAGGGGATAAAGCAGTGTCTTCTGTCGCGGGTGACGATTTAAATCGCGAGCGTAACAAAGGACTCAAGGTTTAGTCCCGAGCGCAGCGAGGGTGTTAAAAACTTAAATCACGAGCGAAGCGAGGGATTTAAGACGAGTCCTGAGTGTAGCGAGGGATTTAAGTTCACCCAAGATTAAGACAGCTTTATCACCGAGGAAAATACTTTACTTTTCGTATCATTTGCGAAAAAATTAACACAATAATAATATGAGATAAGTAATGAAATGAATTTAACTTAACGTTTATGTATTTGAAGAAAACAAAAACGCGGCAAATTCCTAGACTAATATTTTTTTGTCGGAAAAGCAAAGGCATCAAGCTCATACGGCCTCGTCGGTTTTCGTAATTTTATTTAATAATCATAACTGCATAATAAATGCGTATTCCTTTTTCAAAAAGATGTATAATGCTTTATATACAAACTCAATGGTGTAAACACAGATGTAGTTCAGTATAAATTTCGGTAAGTATTCCAAATTTAAATCACATTCTCCCCCTAGAGGATGAATGAAATTCAGTACAATTTTCTTTCCCTGTTTTTAACAGATTAAAAATGACTATTGATATGTTCGCTTTTTGTGGCATAGAATGCCACGTTTTTGAGCAAGTGGTACGAAATAGTAGATTATTAACCAAGGGGATGAAGCAGTGTCTTCTGTCGCGGGTGACGATTTAAATCGCGAGCGTAACGAAGGACTCGAGGTTTACTCCCGAGCGTAGCGAGGGTGTTAAAAACTTAAATCACGAACGAAGCGAGGGATTTAAGACGAGTCCTGAGTGTAGCGAGGGATTTAAGTTCATCCAAGACTAAGACAGCTTTATCACCGAGGAAAACACTGTACTTTTCGTACCATTTGCGAAAAAATTAACACAATAATAATATGAGCTAAGCATTTATTAAAAATAATGACAATTAAAAATAAATTAAAATAAACTTAACGTTTATGTATTTGAAGAAAACAAAAACGCGGCAAATTCCTAGACTAATATTTTTTTGTCGGAAAAGCAAAGGCATCAAGCTCATAGGCCTCGTCGGTTTTCGTAATTTTATTTAATAATCATAACTGCATAATAAATGCGTATTCCTTTTTCAAAAAGATGTATAATGGTTTATATACAAACTCAATGGTGTAAACACAGATGTAGTTCAGTATAAATTTCGGTAAGTATTCCAAATTTAAATCACATTCTCCCCCTAGAGGATGAATGAAATTCAGTACAATTTTCTTTCCCTGTTTTTAACAGATTAAAAATGACTATTGTTATGTTCGCTTTTGTGGCATAGAATGTCACTTTTTTGAGCAAGTGGTACGAAAATGTTTATTATTTATGTCTGAAACAATCGGGTGTGCAATGTGCATTTATGGATAGCTTAACGACTGTTTCATTAACTTTTAATAGTTTATTACGTATGTTAAAATTTCAGCTAGAAAGTTTGCTTAGAATATCAGAATTAATTTCTTTTCAAAAACATCTTGTGTCTCTTAATCTGTGTACTTAACCAAAATATACAGGGTGTCGAACTGTAGTGACCAATCTAGAAATCACTTAACCGATCGCGGGCCCAGGTTAGCCGTTGTAAATATAATCTGGCCAAATGGGGTACCTATCCTTGACCCATTGCGGACGTAATGCCAGTGTGGAGCCCTTTTACAAAACTTGGCCCACCTCTTGTCATGTCCATCGTGCATGGCCACTAGGGCTTTCAGTCTCGATGCATTACTAAGTCCCGGGAAAAAAAAACGAGACTAGATGTGGTCTCGAAATTCCCGGGAAATACGAGACTTTCGAGACTATTTCAAAACTAGGTTTCTTATTTATAAGCTATGCAATTAGACAGTCAAATCAAGATATTTTAATCAAGTAAGTAGTTACTTTCATAAACAAATGCAAATTAAACATTTAACCCTAATTTTGTTACAAAAGTAACCCGCATTAGAAAAAGCTCTTTCTGCTTGTACGCTAGAGGGATACTACTTAGTACCACTTCGCGCTTTCACAATGAAAGGGGATAGAACCTATCTGGCGTATCGACGTCACCATTTTGTTTTTTTAATCGCAGTGTATGATGAAAGTGTGGTATGCATGGCTAGAGGAACAAAAAATGTCCAGTAACACGGTACCCCAGTGTCACGTAAACGTTTGAAGGTAAACATTGACATATAACTTCAACGAAAATCATTAAACTCATTCGCGTCCATACGCTTATTAGTATTTAGCTTATTAGTCTAGCAGTACGACAAAACCGCTACTACCATTAATTATTTGCCTACTAAATCGCATCGCAACGCAATAAAACGCACGTCAGAGAATTCCACACGCGCGTGTTGGTTGTTTTTCATCCCACCGTATTATAAAATGAACAATAAGTGTTTTGGTACATGTCTTACTTTGGTACATGGATTAGTCTCGGCATCAAAAACCCCTATCCGACCTCCTGCTGAATTTATGGATTATGTAGTATAGCAGGTTTTATGATACTTGTTAGATATATTATAAATCTTTTAAAATGTACATCTTAATATTAATATTCACTTACAGTTATAAATAAATGTTAACGTAAATGTCATACCTTTTGCCTTTTGTTTAACTACTGCTTAAAAACGTTTTCAAGCGGAGTAACATGTCGCATGATCCGCCAAGCGATAGTGACATGTCGACTGCGTTTCATTGCGATACGATTTAGTGGATAAATAATAATTTGTAGTAGTATTCTCGTGCTCCTGGTAGCGTGTAATGTACCTACTCTCTTTCAATAAACATTAGTAATCATAATCAACCTGGTAACGATTATTTAGATACAATCTGATGCTTATAGACACGTAAAAAGTCTACTAGTTATTAATTATTGTCGTTGTAGTCATATGTGGATATTTACCTTCAAATATCTCGGTAATGTGACATTTTGGGGTAGCATGTTACTAATATTTTTTGTAACATACATGCCACTTTCAGTATGCGCCACGATTTCTAAAAAAAAAAAACAAAATGGTGGTGGGTCGACATGCCAGTCTTCATACAAAAAAGTTCGAACCCCTTTTCAATTTAATCAGAATAGTTCTATAATTCAATCTTGATTGCAATCATAATTATGTGTTAATTAACAGGATCTTAATATAAGTAGTAGCTCACATGGACCCTTTCGGGCACAGCAATTTACATTTATAATATTATGTAGACAAAATCTGTGTTATTTGTCAATACGGTTATTCAGCCTCCACAGATAATATTCCACAGATAATTGCCATATCCATAATAACAATAATAAAAATTGACTGAAGTCTCAAATTTGGTCTCAAAAGTCTCGTTATTCCCGTGACCGAAGATGTTAGTCTCGAGTCTCGAAAATACTAAAAAATCATCGAGACTCTCGAAATTTTCGAGACCGAGATTCCCGGGATGAAAGCCCTAATGGCCACCTGCACATTGCAGGATCTTAACGAGGCCAATATAATAGTTTTACATATTGGTTCACGATGTTTGAGCAACTCGAAAAGAAGAAGGTCCAACCGTATCTAACTCTTATTGAGGTCACTTTATCCCATTCAACGACTGTCTTTGCTTTTTATTCTGTAAAAGACTATCTTGCGGACAAAAATGCTTGGGATTTAGCTACTCCAATTACATTTGTTGTAATTTTGTTTTGTTTGATCCTTCTTATTACTCTTTTTTTTTATTATAATGATTATTTCATATATATTTTGAGATGACAATATTATTTAGTTTTTCAAGTAATATATTTTTTGTAAAATCAAAAGCTATACTGTGAATGTGGGATAACAATGAATATTATGAATAGATTACCGCACTGTCTGGCAGTTTGAGTGCTCGGTCCTTACTTTGGTATTGTTCGTCAAATCGTTCGATATCCAAGGTTCTAAGTTGAGCTACCTACGCGATATTTGACAAATGTAAGCACTGTTTGGACGGATAGCCTGGGGGGGTTATAATCTCTCGGGAAACAGACTCCGGCAGGGAATTCTACTTCTTAGCCGTACGCACAATGAAAGTATTCCCAAGACATTTTGTGCGTATGGGTGGGATATCCACCATGTCCATTTTATAACATTTCGCATAATGACATCATTTCTTTAAAAAGAGTAAATTATTATTTTATGCATTCCATTTGGATGACTCCAATTTAAAATAGTTTATTGATAACATAATTTAATAAAGAACGTTTAAATCGACTTAGCTTTGAATTACGGTTCGATCATTATTTACGGGAAACCCTGTACAAGTTATTATTTTCCTGAAATAATTGGTTTGGTCTGATAGCCAGACTTTGTTACCTCCTATGCTTTAACTTGATTACTTTCATCATAATGCTATAATAATTATGAATACCTACTCACACACACTCTACTTAGATAATGTTATATGAAAGTTATCTTAGGCGTGAGTATTATGACAACTACTTACTTGATGCTTGTGTATCAAATTACTAAAATTCTACGTGAGTAATGAATGAGTATAACAATTGTAATAAACAGATATAGCGAATAATTATTTTTAATAATAATCTGAGGTAAAATGGAGGCGTTGTAAAATTAAACGACAAGTCTAAGTAGCAAAAGGATCCAAACAAATCACACCTGTTTTTATGTTAATTTCAAGTATGTAGTAGGAACCGTGGTTGAACAAAAGTTACGTGGTGACCAGGATTTTACCTTGGACCTCAACCGAGACAGCCAGATCTAGTTTCAACAAATTTCTAAACCAGGAAATATTTACCATACATAATACTATCAAAGTTTGACGGTACGTTTGTATTAGATACAGGTACAACTATAGCAACTGACGTAGTTGCAAGCATCATATTTGAGTTCTGCGTAGAAACAGAACTCTTTCAAATCAATACGGCACACAGTTCATCAGTTCACGACAAGGTAGTTTACCTTCCCTTACCTCCCGCATTTAATAGCGATATAACACATAAGTTTTAATATTCGACTTCGACCCACAGTATAAACTTATTGGAATTGACCTTCTGCAAAAGCTAAAGAATAACATTGATCTAAATAATAATGTTTTACGTACATCTACAGCGGAAATACCAACACATTTTAGTTCTCCACCCCAAAAGATGAATGATGAACCAAGATGCGAAAAGATAGTCAAAGTAAAAAACCAACTACTTACAACCGTAACCATTACCCATGTAGATAATGAGGACGGGATCGTCCTCCTAAAACACGGTCAAATCCTTAAACAAGACCACTACTTTCGCCTTGCTTGCGTTTAAATCATTACCAGTATGCACCTTACATCTATCCAATTAATGTCTCTATATTCAAACACGAAAAAAGCTGAGAATACAGCTTCTGGAGAGATACATAATAAGTATAGGAATCAAATAGAATATAGCCTTAGTATTATAGGTAAGAAGATTAAGTTTTTAATGTCGCAAGTTAGAAAGCGACGTGGTCTTATGATGGATTAGGTACTGTCGTTACATTTATCACCGGTAACCTCGACCATGAAGATGCAGCTAAGTTCGAAGAAGAAATCTTTAATATTAAAAGTAGAATTAAAAATGCTCTGGATTCAGAAAGAAACTCCTTAGTGTTAGGATATAATACAATAGGTGAGTTCAGTAAACAGTTCACAAAATTAAACAATAATCAGAAACATTTGGCTAGTTTATTACAAAATATTACTAATAATTCCAACGACTTATCTAACCATTTACATTTCTTAGATATTTACGTACAGATAGATTTTATTTTACAGATAATGTTAGATAGGTTAATGGTATTAGAAGATGCTGATATTATAAAACTAAGATGCATTGCGCCCATCTGAGCTTATAAGCTGAGAGCTTATAAGCTCTCAGAATCTAATAGAAGAGCTAAGAAACTTAGAAAATATGTTTTTGTTTAAACCAGTAGCTGGTATTAGTGTTAGTCACATATATGTAGGATAAAGAAGTCGATTAAAGTCAAAGCTTACAGCACAGAACACCTTGGTTAATTATAATCCCGTCAATTATCCCAAAAACATATGACCCTATCCACCTTTATTCAGTCCCTAATAAAAATAACCTTACTATCATCCCTAAATCCAAATACCTAGTACTTAGTAACGATGAGTACGCTTACCTGAAAGAAGACTGCCAGCCACTGACCGACAACACCCAGCTCTGTAAGCTCCTCGACACCAGAAGAATCGAAGACACAGATGACTGCATACTATCACTCATTCAGCATCGCCCAGTTAACTGCACCCATGCTAAGATGAAATTAAGACGACGAAAAGTCCAAAAGATCGGATACAACACCTGGCTTCTAGTCTTCAGAGAATACGAAGTCACCAAAACACAATGTAGATAACACCATAGTGTTGCCAGGTGTCCCGATTTTCGCGGGACGTCCCGATTTCAGGGGTTTGGGGACGCGTCCCGATTTGTCGCTGATCGGGACACCAAATGTCCCGATTTACAAACCGAGTTGACACTTTAAAAGATCCTTATCAGCTGCACGAAGCTGAATTTGCTCCCGTCTTGCGTCATGTTAGAGCAAGATGGTTGTCACTTCTTTCTACCGTAGAAGTCCGTAGAACGTGCAACTAAATTTTTCGATATACTGAAAGATTATTACATATCATTGGGAGAAGATGAATGTCCCAAGTGCGCTGTGGCAATTGTTCAATTCTGTTGAAACGGAGCCATGCTTGGCATTTTACCAAGCTGCACTAAGGTTTTACAGGATGTAGGTAGTAATATATCTAGAAAACGAAACATTGCTATATTTTGAAGGCCACGAAATAATGTTAAAATTAAGTAAGCAATTGAGGCAAAGGATTGAAGATGAGTTTGTGGCATTCACGTGCAGCAACGTGGAGTTCTTCATTACATAGAGACCAAATATGAACTCAACGATAGCAAATTAGATTTCTTCAAATCACTTTCTCTAACCACTCATTACTTACGTGTCATTTATTGAAAATCTAATAATTAATTTGTTCTTCGATGTGGATCAACTTTATGAAGAAGTGTGTTCAGTCAAAACTTGGTAAAGCAGCAGTACAGAACAATGATCTTACGCCGCTACAAAACAAGACTTCGTAAAACTTCTGAAGTTATTTTCTTTTATGGCGTCAAATACCGATGTCAAACATGGCAAGTGCGGCAGCGGAAAGAGTATTTTCACAAACCAACTTAATTTGGTCCGAGAGGCGAAACCATTTGACACTAGAGCATGTCGAAGTCGAAATTTAAAAAAAAAAAAACTAACTTTAGTATGACTTGCGGTGAATTTCACAACTACGTAATAAAAAACATGGGCCTTGTACACGAGTAATCTATGGACCAAGTACTCCAAAAGATAGCTAGACGCCCTGCATGTGCAATATAAAGGGTGTCTCAGCGCCGATTCCAAAATTTGAATATTTATAAAAAAAACTAAGATTGGACTTATGATATTTTAATAGCAATAAATGATAGTTTATTAGTGCGGATTTTATGTACGGAATACTAAATCGTCAAGATGTCTTCCATCAAGGCGAATGCACTCTTCAAAACGGACTAGCGAATTTGCAGAGACACGCCGCAGAACGTCAACTGATATGTCCCTTACTTTTGTCGTTATTTTAGTCTCTAGTTGCTCCAAATTCGTAAGAGGGGTATCAAAAACTCTTGCTTTGAGATAACCCCATAAAAAGGCAGCTGGGGTTAAGTCGGGAGATCTGGGTGGCCACAATATGTCTCCAAAGCGGCTTATGAGTTTTCCAGGAAACAACGCTCTTAGTGTGTCCATGGAGATCCTAGCTGTGTGGGCTGTGGCCCCATCTTGCTGAAACCATACACCTGACTCGTCAACATCGTCTTCTTGAAGCTGAGGTACGAAAAAATTATTAATCATGTCCGTATACCGCTTGCTCGTCACTGTAACCGTTGCATCTCGGTCATTCTCGAAGAAAAATGGCCCGATGATTTTCTTCGACGATATTGCGCACTATACAGTAACTTTAGAGCTGTGTAATGCTTTCTGATGTTTTTGTTTTGGATTGCTAGATGACCAATAATGGCAATTTTGACGATTTACGTAACCTTCGAGGTGAAAGTGTGACTCATCGCTAAAATAAACATTGTTCATCCCATTTAGGAAAATGGGATGGACTAGAATTGAACATTAGAACATTGTCCATCCCATTTAGGAAAATGGGATGGATTATAATTTTATTGGAGGACCAAAAAAATTCTAATATCTTCTGACATTAAATTTTTCACTTGTTGTAGTCTTCTGGTTTAATTTTTTGAACTAAGTATCTGAATTTTATAAGGATGTAATTTTAAGTCTAAGGCCTAAATTCGTTGAATACTTGATCGATGGAGGCTCAAAGAAACAGCATGTTTTCTAACTGATCGTCGTGGACGCTCCGCGACCGCAGCGGCGACGCGATTGATGTTTTCAATCGATCGCACAGGTCTATTTCAAGGGCCAATTGAATGATTCAGTAAACATCCTGTCGCTCTAAACTTTGCTACCCATGTCTTAATTAACTGAATAGTCAGGGCATCACTTAAACGGCGGATTTGAAAGCGATTACAAAACTTGCGCTGTGTTTCACTCAATGAAAACTCGTTGCAAAAATACGCCTCCACTGCGTAAGCGCGGTGCGCACCAGACCACTGCGACATAGCGATTAAAAAATCCGCACTAACCATCTACCAAACGCTACCACTCCCCTCCCGCTAGCCCTGCTGGTTGCCAAGATATTCAAGTTTAAAGTTTAAAATTGGCGCTAAAACACCCTTTAGTTTCAGGATGTTATTGACTATTGCAGCACATCAGAAGCGCTCTGGATACTTTTAAAAAACTTGTTTTTTTTGTTCGTCCCGATCTACAACCCTAAATCCCGATTTTTTTACCTTCTGTCCCGATTTAAAACAAATCCGACCTGGCAACACTATAACACCAAGACAGACTATAAGAAGCTATCTGGAATTCATCTCGTTACACTACCAGGACTACCAGATGAACATCATGAACAAGACACTGCGATCACACACTGATACGGTCATCATCAACGAGGTCATATTGTTACCTGAGCAGCATCAAACCCCAGAACAATACGAACTCCGATTAGAAGACATATCAATAGACAGCATCCATGAACTGATCAATAGGGCAGGAGACATATCCACGCCAGAAGAAGATAATTGTACAATCATAGCAGCTACACCTAGCTGGACTACAATCATTTTATATGGATAGGTATATAGAATGATTGTAGTCCAGCTACTACTACTGTGATGCTACTGGTCGCTGCAGCATCTTGAAAGCTGTATCAATGGAAAACTAAGAACATCCCGGAGGACATCAAGGGCAGCGCGGACGCCGCCAGAAGCAAGAGTTGCTTCTATCTCATGGAGGGAGGAGTTAACTCATCGTAACACGCGTTTACGCTAAGCAAGCAGCCGCCGTCAGCATGCGTCGTATTGCAACATACGACGCATGCTGCCCTCAGATATCGCACGCGTGTCAACATTAAGCACAGATGCGCGACATTAGCTTATTCGCTGTCAGATTCATGTCGCGATTGGTTGTCTCTAAAATACACGAAATATTAGAAATTATGCCTTATTGTGCGGTTTGGACCTGCAAAAACGAAAGCAGTAAATAAAATGTATCTTGTGGACGCGTATCGTATTATCGATAAGTATTAAAGTTTGTTAATTTTAAATATATTTGATTTTAATGACAATACGACATTTCGTGACTTCAATGCGAACTATAAACAACCTTATTTTCATTAGCACAACGTTTAAATCTACTTGGTCGTTATCTGGAGGAACATACTAAAAATTCTAGTAACTTCGACTCAATTACTCAATTAGGGATGAGACACATTCGTAAAGTAGGTCTGTATCGATAATTTTTATTTATTTCTAACTTCATTTCATAGGCTGGCACCATCATTCAGAAAATTAATTTCGGACGGTTTATGTGTATAGTTCATAAATGTTTAACTGAGATTGCACAGAAATGTCGACGTTTTAACCACACGTAGCCTGCATCCGTCTGTAGTAGATACGGGTCGCTAATCACACCGCCTATTGTACACTCATTTTTATAAATGATTGTCCTGTGTTAAATTGAGTTGTATATTAAAGTATATAATAATAATAATAATTACACTAATATTATAAGTCAAAAGTTTGTATTTGTTACTTCTTCACGCTCGAAAGGCTGAACGGATTTCAATGAAACTTGGTACCATGTCCTGGAATAGAACATATGATTTTTTCCTGAGACTATGTTCCCTTGGGATAGTTTTCTACTTTCACGCGGGCGAAGCCGCTGGTAGCAGCTAGTAGTTAATAAATATATCATCACATAATGTAAACCGTAACACATCAATTTCTGGATATTGACCTCAAAAAAAAAGTAAAAAAGTAATTTCAGTTTTCCTTAAGATCCTTTTATTAAGGAAAATGGATGTTTATTGGATCGTTAATATTCAAAAACGTAATCTATCATCAGTTAGGGGAATTTCCTACGTCTAATCATATTACCGACTTAATGAAAGCCATCACGGAAAATATATTAATATACGCTTTCATCACCTAAAACACACAACACAATTACTTACGATGACAATTACTTATGCCCAGCCAAAGACTACATTTGTATAGCAGAAATTCAAATTGTATGGCAATCAAAATATTTAATAAATTATCACCACAAATCAGAGTATTGCCCACTTATAAATTTAAGAAAATCATATTTGCTTGGCTTCTTGAGCTTGACAAATGTTTCTACTCAGTTAATGAATTTTTTAATCATAAATTTTGATGTTATTTGACATACATGAATAAATCTGACATACATGAATAAATTTTGACATTATTTTACAAAATTTTTATTTTTATTATGATTTTTTTTACTCAATACAATTTTTAATGCGTTTCCTTCTTTTTTTTATTTATATAATAATAAATATATTGACATCTCAATTTATTTTAAATTTTGTATAAGTAAATGAAAATTCAACATTTTTAAATGTAATTCACTTAATATTTCTACACTGGTAACGGTAGTGTATGTGAAACTATGTTAATATTAAGATCTCAATGTACCATATGCTTAGAAATAAATGATATTCTATTCTATTCTATTCTATTCTAACATAAACATAAAACTATCAAAACGGCAATTATTAAACAAATATGTATAATTTCAAGGTCAATAAATATTTTAATACTATCTATTAACATTTCATTGAACACTAGCTTGTGCCAGCGGCTTGGCCCGCATGAAATTAATACTTTGTTATATGATTTATAGCCTATCTATAGCACTCAAGAATAATGCAGCTACATATTAGGGAAAGAATTTTCAGAATCGGTTCAGTAGTTTCAGAGATTACCCCTACATACAAACTTACAAATTTTACCTCTTCAATTATATTCAATTATATTTATTGTTTTTATTTTTTTTTTTATTTTTTTTTTTATTTTTTTTTTTTTAATATTAAAATAGATTCTATTTTTTTGAAGATGATCAACCTTTTTCCATTACTGAAATGGTCAGTATGATGTCTATAAATTATTACATTGCTCACATGATTAAAATACGTAACTTCGAAATTAAAATATCGATATTTGTCTACATCTCTATCTGAGTAACAAATGAAATTACATGTGCATGCAAATATGACATCTATTTCAAAGTACTTAGCGTTCCGAATAGAATAAATTGGTTACAGTGCCATCTAGGGTTGAGTAGCTGAACTCGTTGTAAGTTGTTCGATTTATGTTTTTTAAACGATAAACGCCTTTATTGATTATGTCATGTCAAATAATAACAACTTTCAATCGTTGTAATAAGACTCAATATTTTTGACAACATTAAGAAGTTGATTTGTTAAAGTTGCGTTTCAACTTTGTAGCCAATTACATCACTATTTTTAACCGACTTCAAAAAAAGGAGGTCCTCAATTCGTCTTGAACTTTTTTTTTATGTATGTTACCTCATAACTCGGAGACGGCTGGACCGATTTGGAAAATTCTTTTTGTGTTTGAAAGGGTATACTTTCTAGTTGGTCCCATTGTTACGAAATCAGGATCTGATGATGGGATCCTGGAGAAATCGAGGGAACTCTTCAAATATTATAGGCACACCTATAGCGTTTTGGGTATTTCTTATACTACCTTGAGCAGTTGCTTTCGAAAAGTACCATTTGGGGAAGTTGAACTGATGATGAAGATCACAGATGGCCACTGAAACTACTCAATAATAAGTATTTCGTGGATTGCGATTCGATTACTTGAGTACGGATGTTAAACACTTTATGCTTGTCGCAATACATACGAGTATGGTGATGTAGAGCTGAGGAGAACTCCTCAAAAATTAATGGCTGTGCATCGGGAAAAGCAATATTTTGTAAAAGGTGATAAGTTGTTGACATTATGGCTTTTGTAACTAAACAAACCGACCCACTAAAAAGCGTGAAAAAAATTTTTTAACCAAAAATATAACCGACTTCCATATCAAAACACTACAAAGCCAAAAATAACTTTAATTTCGGAAGGCGGTGAAAAAAAAGAAAATCCAAAACCAATAACACCGACTACCGAAATTAAAGTTATTTTTGGCTTTGTAGTATTTTGATATGGAAGTCGGTTCTATTTTTTGTTAATTTTTTTTTAAATGTTTGTAATGGACATTTTGATTTGTAAATGTGTGAGTTTGGCGACACTGGTTCTCGTTTTGAGAGAGTGTAGGGGCACTTCTACTTAATTTTCTGTTCTGTGATTGCAACTATGCATTTACCGGAAATTCAATAGAATTATTTTTCTTTTATTAAATTCAGTCTTGTATCAGCCACCGGCTTAATATCCTGTATTTTTATCTTTAAATTAATATTGTGATAAATAAATATTTTTTATAACTAAAATCCTGACCGCCGAAACATAACTAGAGGGAGAAAGTTTTTAGAGACCACCTCGTACATTTGCAACCGACGACAAAAAACGGAGGAGGTTATCAATTCGACGCGTAATTTTTTTTTTTTGTTTTTTTTTTTATGTATTATCACCGATTACTCGAAGACGGCTGAACCGATTTGGAAAATTCTTTTTTGTTTGAAAGGGTATACTTTGAAATTGGTCCCATTGCCACTAAGTCAGGATCTGATAATGGGATTCTAGAGAAATCGAGGGAACTCTTCAAATATTATAGGCACACCTATAGTGATTTGAGTATTTTTTATAGTAACTTGTGTAGTTGCATTCGAAAAGCACCATTTCTGAAGTGGACCTGATGATGAAGACCACAGATGGCCACTGGAACTACTCAATATATAAGTAGGTAGGAATAATAAGCATTTCATGGGTTCCGCTTCGATTACTTGAATATGGTTGAATATGCTCGTCACAATGCATATGGTGAAGTGAAGTTGATGGTGATGTACCAGGAGAACATCTCAACAATCAACGGCCCAGCATTGAGAAAAGCAATATTTTGTAAAAGGTTATAAGTCGTTGAGATTTAGGCTTTTGTAACTAGGTAAATTATAAATCGACCAACTAAAACGAGTGAAATAAAAACTTTTTACCAAAAAAATTAAACCGACTTCCAAAAAACACTGCAAAGTGAAAAATAACTTTAATTTCGGTAGTCGGTGTCTTTAGTTTTGTATTTTCGTTTTTGGCACCGACTTTCGGAATTAAAGTTATTTTTCACTTTGCAGTGTTTTTTGGAAGTCGGTTTAATTTTTTGGTAAGAAGTTTTTTATGTAATTATATACCATCATCATCCTTAGAACGATGACCTCGTTCTAAGGATCTAATGCGGGAACTTCCGAGATAGAGAATGAATAAATGGATATACCAGTGACAAGTACAAGTTCAAATCTCTATGAAACATTAAATATACTGATATTATACACTTATGTTACATTAAAAATGGTGATATTGTTAGGTTTCTGTCTGAGTAAATATTTAACTATGAGTAGGTCTGGTTTTGTACTGCAAAGATAAACAACGGAAGATCTTCACGGCAAATACCGTGTTGATTGACTCATAGTTTACCCTTACTAAACATGGAACATATTTTTATTTTGTAATAATTTCTTATGCCAGCCTTATCCTCAACGCGATGACAGAATTATCATATGCTGCCCATTTTGTCGTCAGAGGACTTTCACTCTACTTGTAGTATGCGGTTGCCACTCGGTCACCGCCTTTATTTTTGTTGAGATCGAAATCCTCATGGATGTCCTACGCCCTGGGGCTGACGAAGGGGTCTGTCAGAGTCTACCTTACTAAAACCACCCCATGTTTCCCTGCTTCTTTGCTACATTTCATCGGTGTAACTTCATTTGCTACGCGGCGTAGTCGTCTGCGTAGCTTCAGCTATTACAATAGTGACTTTACTTGTTCTAGATGCAAAATGCGAATTTGTGAATCCCGGAGGTTCTGTAAAGGATCGTATTTCATATACCATGGTACAAGATGCGGAACATTCTGGTCGCGCTAAACCAGGAGAGACCAGATTCGTAGAGCCAACATCCGGAAACACCGGGATTGGAGTATCCCTCACCGCTGCAATTCGCGGTAAATATTTTTTCTAAATAGCTACAGGAACATGTACTATAACAACATTTATGTACATCGATTCTAAATATAAAAAATATATTTTTCATTCGTAATAGCGCGGTATGTAAGCGAGATATTTGCCAGTTAACCACGAGTTTCATTTCTCGCGAGAATGACAACAATAACTTAAACGCGAATGCGTGCACGTGTAATCACTGGCAGTCTGGCAGGAAGAGAGGTGAAATAAGCAGAAAGTTGCATGTTTTTAGGATATGACTGCACTATCGTGACTCCTGATAAGAACTCTGATGAAAAGATGAATACCATGAATCTACTCGGCTCGGAGATTATTCAGACTCCAGCCATGGCGAAGCACGACGACCCTGACAGCTACATATCGGTTACAAAGCGATTGCTGGAATCTGACCCGCATGCTATATCTCTGGACCAGGTAAGACGAATATCACTTCAAGTACTACAGCAATTTTAAAAGTTGCTCTTATTTGAGTTAAAAAATATATGAACTTCAAAAATTGTATCATCATCGAAACGACAAAGAGAGCCATAAAAATTTAACCGAATGATATGCATAGCTTAACTTGAATCAATCAATTTGCATTGAAATCAAAACGAGAATTGATTCAAGGGATGATGATGAATCCTTTTATTCAGGAATCGCAAATAAGATTTTTCATATCTAAATTATTTGAAACGGTATCCTCCATTCGGAACCTGCCATGGTATCACATCACCACCCATGGTTAACTGGTAGAGAATACCTATGGCATTAAGTCCGCCATTGTACATTTTGTGTTGCATAAAGTTTTAATAAATAAATAAGTATACCAGGGTAAGGTCCACTTTTATTTAAATAAAAATACAGCTTATAACATTACGATGATGTAGACATATACCTACATATAAATTGCAGATTCTAAGTACTTACCTAAGAGTTTATAGCGAATCATTTTATTTTTGTGCATTGGATCATATATCTAGAGTCATTGAAGGGATATCGGGCCACATTATTCTTTGTTTAATATTCAATTGTTGTTTTCCAATATAGAACAGAATAGAACTTATTGAGACCATAAATTGTTAGATTGTTTTACAAATTTCCGGTAATCCCCAAACTAGGCTATGCCAGTATGCCTGTATCTTGGGGACCAAGTTGTATATAATATGTTTCCCCAGTAACGCAATACCTGCTGTAATTTGTACTGTAAGATATATCTGCATTGTTTTTATTGATTTTAGTACTCAAACCAAGTGAATCCTCTGACTCACTATGAGCACACTGCGGAGGAGATTCTGGACGCGCTGGGGACAGTGGACATGTTCGTGATGGGCTCCGGCACGGGCGGCACAGTCACCGGCGTGGGCCGCAGGCTTAAGGAGAAGTGTCCCAACTGCATCGTCGTCACCGTTGATCCGAAGGGCTCCATCATTTTTGGTAAAGGCGATCCGGTCCTATATTTTGTAAGTGGCTTATTTTAAATAATAAACTTAAACACTTTTATTTGTAGCCGACTTTCTTACTATCCATAATCTCTGAATGTCTATCCACCGGACGCAAACAATCTCTGCAAAAGAAGGAATATTATGTTTTTGTCGTGATACAGTCCACGGGAGCGAAGTCCCGCGTGACTTCTATTCTACTACCATATAAGAGGTATCAACAGACTCACGTGACTATTTGTTCCAGGTTGAAGGCATCGGCGGAGACTTTTCGCCGGATGTATTAGATAAATCAGTGATCGATAAGGTTATAAAGCCTAACGATTGCCAGTCTTTCAACATGTCGAGAGAGATTATCAGAAAAGAAGGAATATTATGCGGTAAAAACATTTTGAAGGGCGATCTAAAGCATATGAGATGTAATCTCAACTGAGATAGCTTAAAACTCCTTGATAATTTCAGGTGGTAGCAGCGGGGCCATTACTTATTCAGCAATTGTAGCCGCGAAAGAGTGCAAACTCGGAGCTGGTAAAAAAGTGGTGGTGATCCTCCCCGACGGCATCCGCAACTACATGACGAAGTTCGTGAGCGACCAGTGGATGGAGGCGCACCTGTTCAAGAAACCTCCGGCACGCGACTTCCTGTATGTAAACCGGTGTCCCAACCATAAGAGTCCTCTTTCTAGAAATAAGCCGTTGACGTTCGAAATCTCAAAATTATTAAGCGTCAATAACCTAATGGCTAAGTTATCGGACTTGTGATCGAGAGGTCGCTGGTTATATTCCCACCCTTAGGCTGCGTTTCCACCAGAGATGTGCGAGGATGCGTAGCGAGGGATGTGTTTGTAAAGATCCAATAGAATCGCTTCATTTACCTCGCCTCGGTCAGCACAGCTCTGGTGGAAACGGCTCAGCGGAGCTAGATTTTTGCGCATACAAAACAAGCGCGGGATGTGTGCGAGGGATGTGTGCGAGAGATGTGTTGCGAAGAATGTGTGTTGAGAAGGATGTGTTGCGAGGTTTGCGCATCCTCGCACCACACATTAATGCGCATTTTCACAGCTCCGCTACACATCCTCGTAGGCACATTTTCATCGCACAGCTTTGGTGGAAACCCCCACACATTTTCACAGCACAGCTAGACATCCTCGCACGACACATTTCCATCGCACATCTCTGGTGGAAACGCAGCCTTACACCATTACCGTGAACCCACTCCAAACACAAGCATACTACACAACTTAGTTGGAGCGATTAACAGGATTGCTAGTAATGTGAAAACTTACAACACATTGCCAGAAGTCTTTTAAAAAAAAATTCAACCTTTAACGTTCCTACTGCGAGTACACAAGCCTGCTCCGTTTGTAGATGACGAATGTCTTCGGAATTTTGTTCCTATAAAAGCTCACCATGTTTTCATTCACCGTTTTGAGAGTGATGATCATGTAAATAAATTACACAAAGTAATATGCCCGCCTGAACTACGACTCGTAAATTGTGGCTAAGACTACTGGGCCACCAGTTCTCCCGTTCAATAAGAGTTTTGACGTTTAATTACGATTCAAAGTCAGAATATACAAATTTTCTCAAGGTTCCTCCCGCTGCCTGGCATTGTCAAAGGCACATGTTGTCGAATATTCTCCGACGCTCAATGATGATGATGTTTCCAATAAGTATAGGAAGAAAATACGTAGGATCTGATCAGTGCTTCCTTTAATAACCATTCTCAAATAAACATTTTTGTCTTTTATACAGGGTTAAATGTAAAACACTGAAAACCTCTCAGGACTATGTTACTAACATCATAATCAACAACTTTTGTTCTATGACTTTTAAGAATTCGTCATATTTTAGTTCACCAGATTTTCATACAAAAATAAAAATATTTAAATTGAACGCCCTAAATGTTACGAACTCTATGTGAAGCAAAAGAAAGCAATTTATACTATCGCTTTCTTTTGCTTTGCATAGACGCTACATGCGTTTAGGGCGTTCAATTTAAATATTTTTATTTTTATATGAAAATCTGGTGAACTAAAATATGACGAGTTTTTAAAAGTCATAGAACAATTGTTGTTGATTATGATGTTAGTAACATAGTCCTGAGAGGTTTTGGTGTTTTACAATTAACCCTGTATATGTACATATTTTAGATCAGCTTAGCCTTTTCACAACTACTTTGGGGCTAGCTTCCAGTCTTACTGGATACAGTAATAGTATCTTTCATGAAGTGACTGCCTATCAACCCTATAACTGGCATACGCCATACTCCTAGACTGATGTAAGATTTTTTAATTTTGGCAAACCCGTAAAGGCTTGCGGGGGTCAAAAATATACAAATTACAGTTGGAACCAACTACTTAACGTTCGTTCAAGGATATGGAAGAATCTCTATATGTTAAGATAGTTATGCTTACATGGGCCGAGGTTGGCAAGCCTTGGTTAACCTTCAAGATCAAATTGTACGACCGAGATTATTAAAAATCTTATCCGAAACCTCTGGTGCGAAAAACCTAAATATCAATCGACCTAATGCGGATTATAATGTCACTTCATCTAAGTTTTTAGAGCCCCTTTTTTATAGAATACTCACTGTACTCAAAATATTAGTACAATCGACATTGCAAACGTACCTATTTCTTGCGTTTTTGACGTTATCGAACAGAGAAACATCTGTAACATCGTTGGTAACAATAGAACCGTGTTCCTTTCGAGAATGGAAGCAATTGGTGTACAGATTTATAGTGTTAGTAAAAAAAACACGACTAACTTTTTTTACTAAAAGTAGGAACCGGTCTTATTAACTTTTTGCATATTTCAGCTGGTGGAATCGGTGTATTTCCAATTTGAAAATCATCCGCTCAGTGCCGACTGTGAAAGAGAGTGTTTCTTGTCTGGGCGCCCTAGCCGCTATGGGATCTGACAACACTGTAGCTTTCGTCGTCAATGATGATGGGTATGTAATATTTTAATCCTGAAAATATGATTTACTAGCTTTTGCCCGCGACTTCGTCCGCGTGGAATAGTTACTTTGGGCTAACGTTAAATTTAACCCCGATTTTGAAGCATTCTTCATTGGCGCTCCGCTCCTATTGGCCTTAGCGTAATGATACAATATAGCTGTGCCCGCGACTCCATCAGCGTAAGTTAATGTATTGGTAATATTGTTTAGATCACGTTCACATGAGGCTTAAGTACCTAGAAAACGCTTCGACCGCGAGAC
This sequence comes from Tholera decimalis, assembly GCA_943138885.2. Taxonomy (NCBI): domain Eukaryota; kingdom Metazoa; phylum Arthropoda; class Insecta; order Lepidoptera; family Noctuidae; genus Tholera; species Tholera decimalis. Next base: position 18,612,033 of record OW964565.2, read on the forward strand.
GCGTCGAGCGCGGCGACCGATTCTCAAAAATAATCCTTATAGCATGATTCAGTATTCACGCGCGATGGCTTATTATTATAAGCGTATTTCATGTATAACTTTGGTGTTTCTATACCGATTTATATGATTCTTTTTACGGTTTCGTAGCCGAATGGCAAAAAACGGAATCTTTATAGTTTCGACATGTCTGTCCGTCTGTCTGTCTGTCTGTCCGTCCGTCCGTCTGTCACAGCAATTTTATTCCGAAACTATTAGGACTATACATGTGAAACTTGATAGGTAGATGTATTCTGTGAACCGCTTTCCGATTTTGAGAAAAAAAATCAAAAAATATTTAAAATAAAGGGGGGCTCCCCATACATGGAACTAAACCTGAAAATATTTTTTTTCATGAAATCGATGCATGTGTGGTATCTATAGACAGTTCTTTAAAAACGACATCGGGGTTTCTAAAACCACTTTTCCATAAAGTCAATCGTTTAAAAGATATAAGCTTCCAAAGTGGTAAAATGTGTGTGTGGCGGACACAACCTCTAACTTCTATAATAATGGAGTGAGAAATCTAAAAAAAATATATGTCTGTAGATATAAACTTTCAACCAAAATTAGTTTGAACGAAATCAGTTCAGCAGTTTTTGAGATACAGCATATTTTCTAAAACCGCAAATATAACTTTGTAATTCATACAAACACTATGAAAAACAAATTTATTCGGCGCAGTTGTAAAAAATGTAAAAAAGCCAGTTTTAAGAAATTTGTAAGGTTTTTTTTTCAAAACAAATTTATTTGGCGCAGTTGTAAAAAATGTAAATAAGCTAGTTTTAAGAAATTCGTATTGTTTTTTTTTCGTCAAATAAAGGACATGGCCAATTTTACTATGGACGTCGGCATAGTTATCGAATTTAGTGTACACCAATGATTTTTGATGTTTTATATTCGTGAATATTGACTCATTAAATTGCTATAAATAAAAAACTCAGAAATCTTGTCATTATACCAGACTAGACAAAAACAGTTACAGTAAACCTTTTAATCAGATCGCTAGCAATAAGGCGTTTAGATTATAATTTCGTTATTAAAACTTAAAGGTGCTTTAAAATAGTGAACAGTTGTGAATTATTAAGTATAACTGATATAGTTTTAGTATTAAACCAATAAACAAAGTAATGGCCACATAAAATATGAAGGATTTTAAACTGAATATTGACTAACATTTATTAAACTGGGTAATAGTCTCAAAAAATGTGACAATAATAACAAACATTAACATAACATCGCGCCTGTATTCCCCGAAGGGTTGGGCAGAGGTGTGTGTACCTATAGTACACCCAGATTTCATCAGTTATTTTGAGTACCATTTAATAGGGGGCGAGTCTGTTTCTATCAACCAGGCACAAATCTAGACTCCGGGCTGCTACTGAAAAATTCCTGATGAATAAACCCAATATCACTTTGCTCGACCTGGGAATCGAACTCAGGACGTCATGCTCAGCAGTAGCGCTTGCGACCATTAGACCAACGAGGGAAACATAGAATAAAACAAAGGAGTAAAAATTATTATTTATTTACTTATTCGAGAAAATAAATAAAAATATTTTGACATATTATAATTATTATATCTTAAATGCTTACGAAGATAATATACATTAGAGCAATGCAGCGATAGTGTTAATAAAGGGACCTAGGGAGGTCAATCAACCAGCTTGGATAGAAGAGAGCATTTTTATTTCACCAATACACTAACCTGGATTAAGTGTAAATATAGGGGTTCAGTAATTACATAAATAACTGCATTAAAGATAACCAGAAATCTTAAAAAAAATAAAATCATAGATTTATTTATTATTATTTTACAATTGTGATTAATGTTCCGTGAGAGAATTTCTGAGACATTTTCAAAGTTCAAAATATTAGCTTTTGACTTCATAATATTAATTATGTCTTCTATATGGATAGCACTAAATGTAGAATGTGTCTCATTCATTTGAGGTAATGAATGCCATTGATCGCTGTACAAATGTGTTTCACACACTCTACAGCTGCGAGGAACATAGAAACTATGTTCTTGCAAAAGCAGTCTTTTAAGAAATTGCGGGACCAAATGTACATGCATTGTTGAAATATACTGTGAACAGATGTGATCGAAGCTCGCTTGTAATTAGGTAATGATATGGTATTACTTTCCCATGGCCCTCTTTGAACAGGCGGCAACGGTGGTGGCTCTGGTGGGCTAACAACTTGGCTAACATTAGGGGCTGCTGCATCATTATCCAAAGCCAATTCTTGCATGTCTCGTGATGAGTCATGCACTGCCTGTCTACATATTTGCTCGCATCCAACACACATGGCAAACACAGTTGTTTCTTGAAGGCTGAAAATAAACCACAGTTAAAATAAACACAATAATAAATTAATTCAATCATTAGATAATTCTTATGTTTATATAATTTTTAGTAACAAGGGTATCTTTTTAAATATCGCTTTATGTTTTCAAGTACTATGTTATAGTAAGATGAGCAGTACTATGTTACACATGCCTACTTTAGGCAAGTATATTATGTTAAAATACATAAAACACAGATATAACAATCATACATACATAGTATGAAAGCTCATTTTTTATAGATTAATACAGCTAGGTATTTATCATTATGAAAAACAAAATCCTTACCACATAATTAGTATTTTGTGATAATAGAACAGCCAGCAACGGACACTCCATACTGACATTATGGTGTCTTATTTTCCTCACTGATTTGCCACAACCGCAGCACAAGCCGTTTGTTATGCCCCAGTAGTCTCTCTTGTTCACCAGCTTCGGTGTTTAATAATAATAAGCATGGATGACAAATAAATGTATCAAGAGGCAACTGAAAATAAGATGCACTGTAAGATTTCGCATACCAGAACTATATAAAAATAAATCAGGTTAAGTTTTTTCTAGTTCAACTTCTTACCTAGGTTTGGGAACGCGAAAGTCTTGTTTGATTGTGTGCAGAAAGCGAGGATATGAGATGCCTCTGCAACCTTTGCATGGCTATTCCGCAGTTGATGCACCTCATATTGATCCACAAAACAAAACCACAACGCGATGTAAATCAGAGTCCAGTATTAATAGCAAGGTAATCGGGTGGTAGAAGGTATCAGTACGTTGAAATAAGCAGGGGTAAAAAATATTAGAAAATAATCGCAAAAACAAACAGGACGCAATGTAGAATCTGCAATAACATAACATTGACATTTGACATAGACAATGACACATTGTCAAACAAGTAACGCGTTCCGTTTTCCGATTTTTTTTTGTGTGAAATATAAACAAAACTATCTTACGCATCAACATTATGAAAAGATAATTTTATTAAATGCCAAAAATACCAACGAAAACAGTTTCGTATAAATAAAATGTTTTAATAATAGCGTTTTGTCGTCCATATCAAACGTCTATGTGATATACGCAAGTAGTGTGCTTGATGTGGAACACCCATTATTATATTTATCTTACTCTATGGTCCATTATGGCGGACGTTGACAAATGGTACTTTGAATTCATCTTGATTACTAATTATTTTGAAATAAAAACTGACCAGTCCAGAGAGGTTAAAACCTACGTATTAAATCATTTTTCTATTTTTAATATACAATATTATTTACTATTTAAGTGTACATGGAATGTACTTTTTTGTCCATGTCATTTGCATATTATATTATAGTTACTACGGAACCCTTCATGTGCGAGTCTGACTCGCACTTGGCCAATTTTTTTATGGAATAGTTAATAATGTTAACTTTTTCAATTAGGGGTGCTTTTTTAATTAGGGGTGTTATAAACGTAAGAGTAGACAAATATTATTATAATCAGAAAGCTTCGAACTGCTAAGCTATCGGGAGTTACACGTGTTATTGTGAGTCAACCATAAAAGTTAGACATATGCTGTCGTGGGATATTTTTTATATAATTTTAAGGAGAACATTTCCGTCATGAAATGATTTGTGTAGCTTTAACCATTAAGGTTGCACACGCGACGGAAGCTTAAAAAATGGAGTAACTTCTCCCGTTTTCCCAACATTTCCCTTCACTGCTCTGCTCCTATTGATTGTAGCGTGATGAAAAGTATACTATAACCCGCTCAGGAGTATGAAAAATAATTGTACCAAGTTTCGTTAAAATCCGTCGAGTAGTTTTTGTTTCTATAACGGTTATACAGACAGACAGACAGACAGACAGACAGACAGACAGACAGACAGACAGACAGACAGACAGACAGACAAAAATTTAACTGATTGCATTTTTGGCATGAGTATCGATCCTTAATCACCCCCTGATAGTTATTTTGGAAATATATTTCATGTACAGAATTGACCTCTCTACAGATTTATTATAAGTATAGAAGATTATACCACTCCCTAAACTACATACATCTATCTAGGCGTCCAGAAATTCGAGCTGATTGCTGCCCACTAGTAATGTGCCCAAAAGACAGGCGGCATTGCCACGTTGTATGTTTTTTGTTGTATTCTGAAAAGAGAATAAATAGCACGACGTTTTAATATTTTATTATATGCAGTAGCATCCATACTATCATTTATAAACTACAAACATAGACCTCACATCTCCCAAAATTGAGCGCGTTTTGAACTTACAAAACTCACCAGAACTACACCCATCTAGTCAGGGGATTCTCCCTCTTCAATAGAGGTGATGGGACTTTACACATTCAAAAAACCTTTATAGAATGTTTCAGAAGTAGTAGTAACAGAAGTAGTACGTAGTACAAAAAATCATAAGTAATTCTTTTCAAGCAGTCTGATGGAATTTGTGGCATTATTTTTATTGCAATCATATCTTTGATGCCGGTACGACCGACACCCTTAGTTATGATTGAATTGACAATGCACTCCTGAAACTCGCTAATTTAAATTAAATAGAGGTACGCGCTCTATTACCTAGTACTTCTAAGGCTCCATGCGCTAAAACCAACTGGCAACATCTTAAGATGCTACCTAACAAGTCACCCAGCAATCAGGGAATAGAAGTGTAAATAAAAATAAATAAATAAATAATTATTTATTGAAAAAAAACAGTTTTCGTACAACATAGCATAATGATTGGAGCCTCCTTTTAGACAAACAATGTCTGTATTAGGAGACTCCGCTCTTCCATAACTAATAGATACAATTAAGAATAATACTATTAAACACTGTAAAAGGAACTTAAAAGTAATTTAAAAAAAAATTGAAAATTTGTGAACGTGTGTGTTTAAGTTGTGATGTGTGTCTGTGTGTTTTTGAGTAGTGATGTAGCGTTGTGTGTATATGTCGTGTGTGTGTGTGCATGTTTGTATGTGTGAGAGAGGGGAGGTGAAAGGTTGTATGTGTATACATGCAATTGGTAGTGTTAGTGTGAATGTTGGAGAAGTTTCTCAGTCTCACTGTAGGTAAGAGTTTTCACCCATTCTGTTAACATTTTTTTACCATCGTAATTATTTCTTGGGTATATATAAATGTGTTTGTTGATTATATTATATAGGTGAGCTGACCTTTTACGGAGTTGCATACTGGCAAACATGGTCCTTGTTTGTGGTATTTTCAGGATTATATCTTTACGCCTTTTTAATTGTATACTTGGATCATAAGTCAGTGATTTATGTTGTCTTAATACTATTTGAATAATATAAAGCTTTCTGACCGACAGCAAGTCACTTATTTGGTATAGCTTCTCAGTACAATACCTTTTCGGTTTAAAGTACATGCATTTGATAAGGGCGCGTTGAGCACGCTCCACCACCAACATCTTTGTTTTTGTTGCACCCCCCCAGACTGAGATGCAATAAATTATCACTGACTGGGCAAGCGCAACATATGTTAGGTTAAGGAGATTTTTACAGCGGCCAGCAGGACTAAGAACTTTCTTAGGGATCGCATGTCTGAGGGTCCGAAATATCCAAGATAATTTCCTAATTCTATTTGCGATTTGGTCAAGGTGAGGATGCCAAGATAGTCTCTGATCAACTATAACACCTAAGTATTTAGTGTGGGGTACTTTATTTATAGTTAAGCAGCTGCAGTCCGAGCCATCGTCAACGTTACACAAATGGACCTTCAAATTAAAGTCAACACTAGGCTGAGCGCGGTTGCTTACGCTGAAGCATATGTAGTTGGTTTTTGAAATGTTCAGCGTAAGCAAGTTTTGTCTCAACCAAGTTGAAACCTGAGTTAAACCGGATTCCGCATTTAATTTAACGTCATACCAAGAGTCACCAGTGAAGACGATAGCCGTGTCATCGGCGTAGGAAAAGATGTGTGAATTAGGGATATGCATGTTGCACAATTCATTTATGTAAATGAGAAACATAGTCGGCCCTAAGACACTTCCCTGAGGGACACCGTATGACATATCAGCGTCTCCACTGACGTATTGATCAACTCTCACCCTTTGCTTTCTGTTAGTCAAATAGTCTTTAAACAGGTCGAGAGGTAATCCACGTAGACCAATAGTCTCCAATTTACCTATAAGGACGGGGACAGAAACAGTATCAAAGGCTTTTTTTAGGTCTAAGAATGCAGTCACGCATTTTTTGCCACTATCAAGTTGTTCTGTTATTAGTGTACTTAGTCTAGTAACCGCATCCTCAGTAGAAATACCTTGCCGGAAACCAAATTGTGAGTCCGAAAGTATATTAAAATCATTAAGAAATTTTATTAGTCTTTTATTTATTAATTTTTCTATTATTTTTGAGATTGAAGGTAGAACGGATATAGGCCTGTAATTACCGACATCCTTTCTGTCCCCTGACTTGTATATTGGAGTAATAATCGATTTTTTTAAAGCAACCGGGAAAATGCCTTGATTAAAACAAGTGTTGGCAAGATGTGTTATCACTGGAACGATATCCTTACTTATATGTTTAAGATAACCAGTGGGAATATTATCCCAACCGGAAGCACTATCTGACTTTAAGCTCATAAGGATATGTTTCACTTCAGCTTCATCTGTGTCTAACAGCACGAAAGAATTAGATTGTGATGTAGAAAAACAATTGCGGTTGTGTTCTATATTTAATGGCGGCTGGATTTGCTGTGCAAGGTTTTTACCAATATTCGCAAAATAGTCATTTATAAAATTTACTGATTCTAATGGGGATGATTTAATACTTAACAATTCGGTACTGTGATTATTAGAATTATTTCCGTAGCTAATTAATTTTATGTTTTTCCAAAGCAATTTATTATTGTATTGTGTATTGTTAATATTCGTAATTCGCCATAGACACTTGGGCTAACAGAATAAAATCTCCCTCTCTTTAATTTTGTCTGTCTTTCAGTTAGTGCGGACTTATTTCTGGAACTGATTTAAATGGGTCTTTCACTGGAAGATACGGGAGGTTATAGGGCCAAATATAGGCTTTATACCGGATTTCTCAAGGGATCGGGCTATACGCGGGAAAAACTTTCAATGAAGTCGCGGTCACAGCTACATAGTTATAACATAAATTAATATATTATGTTTCAGATTCCTCAAAGGCGTCGTCTCTAAAGATAACTTAAGATCTGAGGCTACAAATCCAAAAAAGAAGGGTAATCTCAATTTTTATGAACCAGTCAACAAACATTTGATGAAAAATCACTACGAGATTGCGGAAAACAAAGGGAATCCCACAGTGGGGCTAGCGTCAAGAATATTAGACATAGCGCCATTTGTGACGGTCGTCGAAGAGTATGTTAATAGCAACAATAACGGCCCAGGTAAATATTATCGCACACACTGTTCCCACTGTTGTTCTTAAAGGTAGACTTGATCATTCACTTATGACAGAACGTCGAGCTTTCGCTGTTTTTAAACGCCAAACTGCAAAACGTACAGGGTCAAGCATAGAGCCAAACATAGCTACGAAAATTTTCATGATATTTCGAGCGAACGCTCTAGTTGATGCTCGTCAAAAGAATATTCTTCACGAAGGTGACTTGACGGAAATTTACTGCTTTTCGCTAATTGAATGCTCGCCAGAACGCTCGATAGAATGCTCTTGTTTATTTTTCTGTAATGTAGCAACTATGCTCATTACAAGTGTATATACTCAAGTTTATTAGCACCTCTAGGCTATCTACAAAAACGGAGTTTTTCTTACCTACTCGAATTTAGTTTATAGCTTATTAACACAAATAAATTAAGGACGAATAAGAGTACCTACGTACGTACGTAAACTACGTAAAATATTTGTATTCAATGCTAGTAATCCCGGCAGATATTTTTCAAAAATCCTGGGTGCATGACATTCATTGCATCTTTGTATAATTAATTATAAAGGGTCAGCCAAGTTATCTTTACCGGATAAATAATTCCTATCACATAGGGTTGCCATCCGTCTGGGTTTTCCCGTTTGCCCTAGTTTGGAGAGCGTCCGGGGGCGTCTGGGAGGATTTTCCCAATAAGCGACCAGGTAAAATCCGGACACATTGGTCTTACGGGTACCAAAAAGAACGATCTCTATTATTATTTTCCTATGGTATTTCATCTCATCGTTTATGTGACGTTGATTAAATAAATGAAAAGGAAGAGACTGTTATTAAAAAAGTTCTAAAGCTCTACAATGTTATCACTTTATCAGTAAATAAAAACCATAATTAAACATCGTTGTTTTTAGTTTCAAGTTCAAGAATGTACTTTTCTACGGTGTCCGGGGAAAAACTGTAATTTTACCCAAATGTCCGGGGTTTAAAAGTCTTTGTCTGGGGCCGGAAAATTTGGTGATGGCAACCCTACTATTACATAACATCATCTGGTTCATATGCTTAGCCTATTTGAAACTACGTTCGATCTCCATTTAAACACCGTTCAGCTGAGTACTTCACGCCTGGAGTCAGATTTTCTGGCTTCTGACTATCCGTAACGACAGCCGGTCCCTTCGGCTAAACGTTACCAAAGCACAGAGTAACGTCGGGATGTTACGATCACCCAACTGCAGACCGTCCTTGGCAAGAGTAGCTTGTACCTTGAGCATCACGGACTTTTTTCTTTTTCTCTGTAATGTTTTAATTTTGAGCATCACGGGTTTATGCTCAAAGTTAATCAACTCTGGCTGTTATGGTTTTAGCTAGGAGTTCCTCCATACATTGAATACATTTGAACGAATCTAGAGAAACCGGTTTACCGTCATATACGTATACATTTAATTATGGAACTAATTGTAAATAATAAACTTATGTGAATGCGTACAGAGTTGCAGTCTATAAGGAAAATAACACTGTATAAATTGACCGACTGAATATTAATGATCTCAATTTTTATAATATGAATCAATGCACGCACTTGGTTTGCAGTCACAGGCTTTGTCGTTACTCAGGTATATACCTACATACTACGTGAGTAGGTATCTAGATTTCCTTTTCATATACCTTTCACGTTAGTAATTTGTATTTAAAAGCATTACACTCCTATGGCAGTCAGGTAAAAACTGTCCCGGTGAGCACCAAGTAGGTACAAAATATTGCTTTATTTACCTAACACTAGCAGTTCGCTCCCGTGGACTTAGTCACGATAAAAACATGACCCTCCTTCTTTTCCAGTCGGATAAAAAGTAGCATATAATATATCTTCCTCACGCTACTTCCATACCAAATTTCCTCCAAATCCACCTAGAACTTTCGAAAAAAAGCGCGTTTAAAAAAAAGAACAAAACAATTTTTATTTTTGTAAATCTTTGACTTAGTATAACTATTTCTAGGCCATACAAATATTTGTACCAGCGCGGGATAGCAACCACGACACGCAACACAGCAGCCAATCGCTCAAACACTGCGCCAATTGTGTCTTCTACCGTTGATATAATAATAATGTTATTAAATTATTATCTATCTACCGTACTGTTAACATACTGTAAGGTTGTATTTATATCCATCTATACTCAAGTCAGGCAGAATAGCAGCACAATGCGGTACGTTGTATCCAACGTGGCTATAATTATGCTAATAAATTGAATTAATAACCTATACTACATAAGTACCTACTAAAACATAGGTAGTGTTACGTAGGATGTGTATTTGAACTAATCTACCTACTTAAGTAACGACTTGGCTTTTCGTATTTAAGTAAAAACATCGTAAGCTTTTATACGAACCTTTTAAATAGCTTTTTACACAGTAAAAGATTACATTGAGGACAAAAAGACTTGGGAATGAACTGCTCCAATGATATACATACTTATGTGGGCTTTTTAATATATTTTGCTCAGTAAATGATTGAGTTTCTAAAGTATTGTATATATTTTTTTTGTTCTAATTTTATTATTGTGAATGTGAGGAATATGAATGTTATTATTTGTTTTTTATGTTATTTTCATTATAATTAGTGGATGATGTCTGGCAGTTTAAGTGTTTATGTGGCCTACCCAAATGTCCTTACTTTGGTATTGTTCGTCAGATCGTTGAGCTCCTTAAGTTCGAAGTTGAGCTACACAATAACTGACAAATGCTTGCACTGTCTGGACAAGTCCGCTCAAATCTGCATGTACAGAGCTCCTTTCCTCAAACGACACAACAGACATGTACCTTCATGCTTCTCATATGATTTGACCAACCAAAATTACAAAATTTGACGACCAATTGTATGGACTTTAAAAGAGACTTTGACCTCTGAATTTGTTTCGGTGTTTCTTCATAGTAGTCAGGAAACACCGGCCTAATCTAGCTTAATTTAAAAAGACGTGTATACGTGTTATTTGTAACCAATTCACAAATAAATATTTCATTTTATTTGAAATAACTTCCTCAAGCTTCAAGCTACTTCCAAACAAAAATTCATCGTTATCCACTCACTACATTTGAAGATTAGCCTTTAAATAAACAAACTTTTCCACTTTATAATATTAGTATAGATTAAGTATTAGGCACAACTATTTATAGGCCATACAATCATTTGTTTCGATGCGGGAATCGAAACCTGGATACACAGCACATCAGGCAATCGCTCAGCCACAGCCCCATTTTGTCGACATTTTTGAAATCCAATCACGACAATATTTGTATACCTAGGTATAAGATTTTTATGACAAAATTAACTAAAGCTCCAATCACTTTTCTTTCAGGATTGATACCAAAAGGCATCATTACTCCTGAAATCGTTCTGGACTACATCATGGAAAATCATAGCCGCATTTAATCTAACAAGAAACTATTATTATGATACGATTACTCATGAAAGCAACAAAATACCTACCTACTATATACTATTTAGTCATTAAAATGTATAAATAAATAATTAACCTCCACTACAGTCAAGTGTTTGTCTATCACCAACGAAAACAAAAGTTTGCGCACATCTACTGCTTCACCTAGGTCAGGGTTGGCGAACCTTTATGTATCAATGTGCCATATTTTCCAAATAAATATTTGATGAGATCATAGACGTGCCGTCAAATAATTTTGACTTTGTGATTATTGTAAAATAATAATAAAGGTATCAACTCAAAGCCAGTTATTTAGTAAAAAAAAAAAAACCAATATTTTTCTTCGAATACTCTGTAGCGTAGGGTCACTCGCGTTCGCTCATCATAAAATACCTATTTCAGGCTTTTTTCTTAGTGCATAATGAATTTCGTGATCGGTGACGTGCCCAAAATATTATGTCGCGTGCCATCAGTGGCACGCGTGCCATTGGTTCGCCATCCCTGACCTAGGTTCTTAGTCAGTGGCGTGTCTAAAAAATTAATGGTCCTGGGCCTCACGCCATTAAACCAAAAAATAGCTATGCTACGGTAATGTTAGTATATTTCTAAGAGAAGGCTTAACTTAGGTAAGCCAGTTTTTTTTTAAGGATGGGAAATCTTGTATGCCTGCCTCCCGATCTGAGTGAAGCAGGAGGGTGTGTTAGACTTCTACTGACTAAAACCCATCCGTATTTTATCTTTTGGCCTTCGTGTCCCCGGCCGTGGTAACTTTCGAACAATTCCGCTACCGAATGACTCTCTTGGCCTAGAGAAAAATACTGATCGTGCTCAACAATGTGATGTGTAAGTTTGCAAATGTATAAATGGAAACTAATGAATCGGTATTCTGTGGTTCCCATTATTCTTTCTGGTTACGTTTAGTGGTTTGTGGTGACAGTAACAAGCTAATTACACTGCCAATACCAGCATAATACCTATACATTACACATTCAGTGGCAGCATTAGCATTTCATTCACCAGTCAGCCATAAAGCTATAAAAATATACTGTTTTAAACAGTAGGTAATCTTTCTATAGAAATAAAAATCAATGTCTTTCGATGTTTCTGCTGCAAAATGTTTTGTAAACATAACAAACAAACTACAGTAGCGTGTACGAAAATGCGGCAAATGGATGGTATACGAGTATTGTTTTTAACCCAATAATATATCTAAAACGCTGTAACTTTGATATAGACTCGTAGAATCGTATTCAGACTATACCCCAAGGCTAGACCAGTGTCCGTTTTTCTGACTTCTGACTACCCGTAACTACTGTCAAAGATGTCCAAATGACAGCCGGGACAGCTTCCAAACTCCAGGCTACTACTAAGATATTTCTATCGAGAAAAACTCAATAACTAGCACTTTCTGCCCGACCCGGGAATCGAAACTGCGACATCGTGCTCAGCTATCGCGCTTGCGACCGCTCGACTAACGAGGCAGAATATATCCAAAACAAATCTAAAAAAAACCATATCCTTCCTTTTTTAATATTAGTGTAGAAGTGTAGATATAGATATAAACAAATATATTTTCTAAATCATCTAATAAAATGTTACAGACAAAATTTAGTACTGTAATAATCTCAAGAAGAAAATATATTTCAAGGTGTTGTGGCAAGTGTATTATCTGTGGATATGACAGATGACAGCCCGCGGAAAGAGGGTGTGGGAACCGGACAAAGAGTATGTAATACACTATGGAACCGGAGAAAGGTAGCTAAGGTAGTGAGGTTTTCTTGATAAATAAAACAAAACAGTATTTGCTCTTCTTATTTAAGAACCCCTTAGAATAATAGAACATGGTGGCAGCGGTGTGCGAATAAAGAGATTAAGATGACAGAAGAAAAGGCAATGAATTTCCTGCCATTGCAGAATGTGAGGGCACCGGATGCCTTTGATTTTACAAATCCGGCATCGTGGAAAACTTGGAAGACCAGGTTCCAGAGATTTATGAAAATAAGTGGCTGTGAAAACCGAGAGGATGCCGAGAAAATTGATATGTTGTTGTACAGCATGGGAGGAAAGGTGGAAGAGGTTATCAAGATATCGAACATTGAAGAAAAAAAATATGAGGCGGTATTGGGGGCTTTAGATGGTCATTTCAATCCCAAGAAAAATGTAGTATATGAGAGATTTAAATTTAATATGCTTGAACAAAAGGAAGGCATGTCAGTGAGTGATTTTTTAGGAGCCTTGACCATGCAGGCAGAGACATGTGAATTTGGAAGTATATGTGAAGAGCTTATAAGAGACCGTCTCGTAGTTGGCTTAAGGGACAAGAAGGTCAGTGAAAAAATGTTGTTAAAGGCAAAATTGACACTAGAAGAAGCAGTCAACATGGCCCAGCAAGCTGAAATTCAAGCGCAAGAGACCAAGGTTATGTGGAGTCGGGAAGAGGAAGTGACGGTAAATAGAATGGGCAAGATGCAGCAGCGAAAGGAAACAGGAAGGAGTGGGAATGTGTCAAGGTTTGTCGCAACGGAGCAAGGACATAGAAAATGTGGCTCTTGTGGGAAATGGGCACATGACAGAGAGAACTGTCCAGCATCAAGAGAAATTTGTCATAAGTGCAAGCGTAGGGGACATTTTGCTAGATGCTGCAGAGAGAGAAAGATAAATTGCATGGACAAGGAAAATCTGGACTTTTAAATTTTTTAATTGATACCGGGGCTGATATAGTGGCTCTACCAGAGAAAATGTTAAAGAATACCACTATATTTGCTTGTTCAGAGATTATTAGGGGACCTGAAGGTATTCCATTAGATGTAGTAGGCTTCATTTGGGTACAATTATGTCATAAAAATAGTGTATACAGAGGTAAAGCATTTGTAATAAAAAAATTACAGGTACCTATTTTAGGGAAACCAGCCATTATAAAAATGAATATATTAAGATTATGTAATACATATGTTAGTGAAGGTGAAATAAATGTAGAAAAAGAGTTTCCCAATATTTTTAACAGTTTAGGTGTCTTTAAGGATACTTTTACCATTAAATTGATTTCCAATCCAGTTTCATATGTCCAGTCATCACCTAGATTAGTTCCATTACCTCTGTTGGATAAAGTCAAGGAGGAATTAAATAGATTAGAAAGTTTAGATGTTATTGTACCGGTAGAAGATCCAACTATGTTTGTATCTCCTATTGTGGTAGTACCAAAAGGTCATAATGGTGTTAGGATTTGTGGAGATTATACACAGGTTAATAAGAATATTGTTCGGCCTATTTTTCCAATTCATAAAGTAGAAAATACACTAGGTAGGCTGAAAGGAGCAAGGATATTTTCTAAAATTGATGCCTCGTCTGGATTTTTTCAAATTCGTTTATGTGATAAGTCAAGGAAATTGACAACAATACTTACACCATTTGGTAGGTACATGTATAATAGATTACCAATGGGATTAAACTGTGCACCTGAATACTTTTCCATGAAATTTTCCAATATTTTCAGTGATTTAGAAGGGGTAGTAATACATATCGATGACATATTATTGTACAGTAAGGACCGAATCAGTCATGTTAAATTATTAAGGGAAGTTTGTAATAGATTGACTAAAGAAGGGTTAACAATAAACAAAGACAAATGTGAATCTATGGTTGAAGAAGTTACATATTTAGGGCATGTTATAAACAGTAAAGGCATATCATTGGATCCTAAGAGAATAGAGAGCATTATAGAATTCAGATTTCCATGTAACAAAAAAGAATTGATGCAATTTTTAGGGTTAGTAAATTATGTAGGTCGTTTCATTCCTGATAAATCATCTTTACTGGAACCTTTGTATGGATTATTAAAACAGGATGTTGCTTTTATTTGGGACGAGTGTCAACAAAAATCATTTGAAAAAGTAAAATACCTTATATCAAGAGCTCAGTATCAGTCATTATGATCCTAGAGAGAAAATCATAATTTCTGCTGATAGTAGTTCTTACGGCCTAGGTGCAGTACTGTTACAAGAAGATAAAATGGGGAATAGAAGGCCAGTATCATATGCTAGCAGGACATTAAATTCAACAGAAAAAAAATATGCTCAAATAGAAAAGGAGTATTTAGCTTTGGCATGGGCTGTTAATAGATTTAGAGATTTTATAGTAGGGATAGAGATTTTATTAGAGACAGATCACAAACCTCTATTGCAAATTTTGCAAACTAAACCTATAGACGATCTAACACCTAGATTGCTGAGATTTAGACTTCAGTTGATGAGATATGTATATAAAGTTAATTATGTTCCAGGAAAGAAACTAGTAGTAGCTGATGCACTCTCCAGGGCTCCAATAAATGTTACAGAAGTAGAGGCCGAGCAATCTGAGTACCACATTAATTCCATTGCAAGCATGTATATAGTCGACAATAAACTGAGCAAAATTAAGAGTGAGCAGAGTTAATGCCAAATATGTAATACAGTAAAAGAATACACTATTAGTGGTTGGCCAAAAAAAGATCAAATATCGTTAGCGGTATTAAATTACTATCAGTATAGATATAATTTTTCTGTGCAGGAGGAATTTTTGTTATTTAACAATAGATTGGTAATTCCAAGTGCACTTCAAAAAAGTATTTTACAGGATATTCATGCAGGCCATTTAGGCATTACTAAATGCAGAGAGAGGGCCAAACAATCTGTGAGGTGGTTAGGATTGTCATCTCAAATTAAAGTACTCATAGAGAACTGTCCACAATGCATTCAGGAAAAAAATAACAGTAAAGAACCATTGATTGTAGAAGACATTCCAATTAGAGCATGGCAAAAGGTAGGCATTGATCTATTTAAAAACAATAACAAGTAGTTTATGGTAATAATTGATTATTTTTCTAGATATTTGGAAGTATTTGAATTGAAAGACCTGACAGAAAATAGTATAATTAAGCATAGTAAAGAAACCTTCTCTCGGTTTGGGATTCCAGAAGTAGTCAGGACTGACAATGGAACACAATTTAGCAGTAAATTTAAAGAATTTTCTCAGTTTTATAATTTTAATCACATTACCAGCAGTCCTTATTTTGCTCAGAGTAATGGCTGTGCAGAAGCAGGAGTCAAAATTGCAAAAAACCTGTTAAATAAGAATGCAGATGTATATTTGGCATTATTAGTTTATAGAAACACTCCAAATGAGACGGGATATAGTCCTAGTGAATTAATGTTTAACAAAAATATTAGAGAGATATTACCACTGTATCCTAGTAAATTAAATCCCATAAAAAAAATACTTGTCAAAAACCCAAGTCTCGCAACTTAGTTGTTCTACCGTAAAAAGTTGTGAGATCCATGTAATACCAAGTCGGTTATTAATTTATTCAGTCCCTACTTAAGGGACCTTTTGTCTTAAGTAGTTACGTAATTATCTAACCTAACGACCTCTTATAGTGACCATATCAATACTAAAAATCTTTACCGTTTTAAATAAATAGATTGACTCGGCCATCGCATGAAAACACAATATATCTCACAAGTAATACATATATAAATTACATTGTTTATTGCGATTGCCAAGTCAATCTATTTATTTAAAACGGTAAAGATTTTTAATATTGATATGGTCACTATAAGATGTCGTTAGGTTAGATAATTACGTAACAACTTAAGACAGAAGGTCCCTTAAGTAGGGACTGAATAAATTAATAACCGACTTGGTATTACATGGATCTCACAACTTTTTACGGTAGAACAACTAAGTTGCGAGACTTGGGTTTTTGACAAGTATTGTTTTTTATGGGATCTCATTGCTTTTTGTAGAAAGTCCTACTTTTTTCCTTTCCGATACCTTCTACTTCTTGTATACCAACAACGAGTTTTCTTAAAGCCCTCTCTCTGTCTTATGAGCTTTTCTTATTTTTGTAGGTAGCCTTCCTTTTTTTATTTTCCGGTACTACTTCTTGAACTTCAGCTAAAGTTTTTTTCAAAGCCCACTCCCTGTCTCTATGGGTTTTTTTCGGAGGCTTTGATACGCACATATGAATACGCACGTACGTCTTTTGCATTAGTTAGTAATAATTAATGCCGCACTCGTCAAACGTCTCGGTTAAAGTTAGTCCATAAGTAAGTAATTATGCAATTTCGGGCAATTTACTCTACTTAATACTCCCCAATACTCTTAATACTTCTTGCTTTTTTATTCCGTTGGCCATTTAACAAGTTACCTTTGAGCATAATTATTATATCTAGGTACCTATCTACACTGGAAGACACGGTGGAGCATATGGTCGAGGTGTGCCCTGCATGGGTGGAGCACCGTCGTATCCTCATAGAGGCGATCGGCGGTGGCGACTTCTCGCGCCCTGCTCTGGTTTAGACCATGGTGCGAAGCGAGAGGGAATGGGATGCAGTCACCTCCTGCTGCGAAGCAGTCATGCTAGCGAAGGAGGAGACCTAACGTGCGAGGGAGAGGCAACTCTCTTCCTCGCGCCCCAGCCGCCGGGGGCGACGCCCCGGGCGTCGTGGATCGCGAGTCGATTTCGGGCCACCGTAGGCGCGGGCCTGCGGATGGCGAGCAGGGGTCGCTCACCGTCCTGTAAGGAACAGGCCCGGGTCGGCGGCGCGTTGTGTTCCACGCGCGCCTCAAAAAGCTGTTAATACCAGTGACGGGGCCTCATAGGGCCATTGCCTGTCGGGGTTTACGGGAAAGTTCCATCGAGATACCGCGGCCCCGGAACTTTAGGGCTTACGAAGGAACAGGGTGGGTTTTTAGTCAGTATAATTCTGATACACCCGAGCGGATGAAGTCATTCGAAGATATTTTTCACCAAAAAAAAAAAAGTACCCATCTACATCTATTATTTCATTATATTATACAGGTACACTGATTAATTAACTGCAAATGTAACTTTGTAATCCTATATATTTATATGGGATTACAAAGTTATTTATGCAGTTGATGTATCTAGAAAACTGGAACGAAATTGAAAAATATTATAGTTTTTCCTTGATTCATATACTAAACACAAAATTAAGGAACTTTGACTCGTTATAATTCTTAAACTACTGGTTCAAATTGAATGAAATTTGATATATACCGTGTTTATACAATGCCTGTTTGGTTACTGAAAATTCAGGCTTCTAGTTTTATCCACAACGAAGTTATAGGGGGTCGAAAATGGCCTGAATTGCTTCGAGAAAAGAATGGTACGGCCGTGCCGCTTTTTTGCTCGACTTGGCGGGGGCACTGCCGTGCCCCCAGATGTTAATGCAGAAATTGACACTAACATATTCATAGAGAAAAGAAATTGTAACAGAGAAAGAATGGCAGAGAATTATAACAAGAGACATACAGTTTGTAAACTAGATGATTTAAAAGTAGGAGTTTGGGTTTGGGTTATTGATTTAAGAAAGTATGGAATTATTGTAAGAAGGGCGAAGGAGCCAAGATCTTATTTTGTGGCAATAGAAGGAGTTCATTACAGGAGGAATAGATGGCACTTGACTCCAGCGCATTTCAAAGAGAAAACGGAGGATAGGAGAGAGTTAAGTTATGATGGTTTAATGATAACGAGCAGGAATTTCATAATAATTCTGTTTCGGGAGTGGAAGTGGAAAGAAATCAGCAAGAAATATACAACGAAAACGAAAGTAATAATAATAATTTAGTAAGTAATGATTATGAAATTCCTGAAAGACAATTGCATGTAGAGAGGAATAATTTGTCTAAAAGAATTAGAACTAAGCCTAAGTGGTTAGATGATTACATTTGTAATCACATAAGTTTATAAAATGTTTGATTTATTTAGATTTCTTGACAATGGGGATGT
Organism: Tholera decimalis; assembly: GCA_943138885.2. Lineage (NCBI taxonomy): Eukaryota > Metazoa > Arthropoda > Insecta > Lepidoptera > Noctuidae > Tholera > Tholera decimalis. The sequence continues at coordinate 18,630,984 of OW964565.2, forward strand.
TGTGGTAAGTGTATTATCTGTGGATATGACAGATGACAGCCCGCGGAAAGAGGGTGTGGGAACCGGAGAAAGGTAGCTAAGGTAGTGAGGTTTTCTTGATAAATAAAACAAAACAGTATTTGCTCTTCTTATTTAAGAACCCCTTAGAATAATAGAACACAAGGAATGCATCTCCAAACAGCTTGTTTTTGCATTTTGTTCCTAGATTTTAAATTCTAAATAGAATAATTTTCCACGTTCTCTTTGCTTGGTTTTGTGAGTTTTTGTTTGCCAATTGCCATATTTTTATTTTACAAATTTATTGACAACTAGATCTAAAGATCTAGTCATAGATGATACCAAGGAACTTGTACCTAAACTGGAATGCGGACGCGAAACTCAAATCCGTTCCGAAGAGTATACCCTCGAAGGACCTAGCTATCTCTTTCTAGTAGTGTGGATATCAATTCGCGATAAACGTAAGGACAATTTTATTTGATGCAATATTTGCAGGTTTTTTTAGACACTTATTATTAACCTTACAAATGATGTATTTCTGTTACTGCTATAACAAAAAATACTAAAAATTAATTAAAATAAATATTTAAGGGAGACTCCCATACAAAAGTTGTGATTTTTTGGCGCTTTTTATAGGTAATGGTTCCGTACCATTCATTACCTACCTATAAAACTACCCTTCATGCGAGAGTCCGACTCGTACTTGGCCAGTTTTTTTATTAAATAGAAAGAAAGAAATTAATTCAATTATAAATACAAAGGTCTGTATCGGTCTGTTACGCTTTCACGGTTAAATCACAGAGCCGCTTTCGAAAAAATTTGGCATGGAGATAGTTTAAAACTCTGGGAACTATATAGGGTTCTTTCTATCTCAGATTTTTGAACAGTTGCTCGGTAGCGCGATATAACAGAATTCTACGTGGGCGAAAAGCTAGTTCTCAATATATATCTGAGGAACTTATATTGAGCGCGCTAATTTCTATAATAAACCCTTCCTTATGCGGGCTAAATGCAAAATTGGTTTTGTTAAGCAGACTTTATTGCGTTGAATTATAAACTTTCAAAGTGGTTAAGACCCGTGATACAAATACAATTATTGCAGATACAGAATTAATAACAGAATCACCAGCTGGCAATTCTTCGAAGGCTTGGCCTTGATAGGCAGTGGTATAGACGTCCAAACAAACGTGCATTAATTGGTAATCTATGTTTATTCGACACTTGTACGGTTAGAACCAGTAGACTAAAAATAAAATGATGCAATGTTTATATATAATTAAAACTACTAAAACCCTTCATGAAAAACGATGATTAGAAATAGGAAGAATAACAGAAGAGATATAATTTATTTCTGTATATATTTATTTAGGTTAACCTACAATTGTTTACACTATACATTTGTATGAAACAGTCATATTACATTTATAAGTGTAAAAATTAATTACAGGCTAACACCACATGTGCTATTTAAGGTTAGAAATCAATATTATTAACATACATAATTCTAAACATAAAGGAGGCAGATCGAATGATAATTATAAGGTTATTATTATTAGGTTGGTTCTATATTTTCTAGTTCCTCATATGTTGCAGCTGCAGGTTTGTTACAAGATTGGCTTGACACACAACCCTAAAAAATGTATTACACTATTATTAGTTAAAAGTATGAAAATAATCTTTAAATTATGAATTATTATTATTTGTCGACATTAACTAACTGCAGTGGATAAAAGTTAAGTAATTAAGTTATAAGTAATTATTAATATAATGAATTACACTTGTAAGCAAGTTTGCGTAGCTAAGTTTTTGGTCAAAATGATATAAAATATTTTTGCCATCAATTTACTAAGCACTTTTGCTTATAAAATAAAACAACTAAAATGTCGACTTTTATGCTCATTAATTTGACTCCTTTCATAACTTTCACTTACCAGATCTTTGAATGTCCCCAGTACAGGTTGTATATTCTTTTCTTTAGTGGGTTTTAATATTATAGTACTTAAAACATTTAATTGTTTCGCTTACAGGAATCTAAAATAATAATAGATTGATGAGAACAAAATTGTAGTATTTATGGTTAAGATAGATTCAAAATGAAAATTTATCTTGCTATGCTCATATTCTATTTCGAAACAGTGATCTTCATGTCATTTGTAAAGATTGATAACTTACTTTAGAGAAAATGGATGGAATTGCATCATTTGATCTTGTTTCGAAATGCAATATTACTTCGGGCTTGAAATGGCGGCTACAAATTTTGGAACCGTTTCTGACCCTTTTCTGTGTAGAACACTGAGCCACCGGTCTCGAAGATCATCATCTTTAGGAAAGCTTAAAATAACAAAAAATAATATATAATGAGAAGAAAGAAAAATAATAAATAAGAAGAATAAAGAGAAGAACATCCACTTTTACATTGAAAACATAGTCACCCTAAATGCAATTTGTAAACAAAGTCACAAAACTTACTTAAAAAGGGAAATTCCAGACCCGGGGTACCCTTTTCACTCTTGCAATTAACCACAAAACACGTTCTTACCATGGTTACAATAACTTGCACTTTAATATTACGAAAACTCACAAAATTAAATATAATTCAAATTTACAAACATACAGATGTCAAGTAAACGTCAGTCGGCAACGTAGTAATCCGCGAGTTGACAACTATGTAAAAATGGTTTGAAACGCTTCGAAACACTTCATGTGTACTCGTAAAATAATATTTTATTCATCACTTAACCTTTCAATTAAAATATAAGTGATTTTTTAATTTATTAAAAAACTATGGTCTAAATCGTGGCATTGTGGTCACGTGACTACGTATGACGTCATCGTTCAAAAAACAACTTTCCTGGCATTTGGCACATAAATGTACTTCGGGTATTTTATGATATTTTACTCTATTATGAACGTGAAAAATTATTATTAGTGCTGTGCAGTACCTTGTTGTGGGAATACTACTATAAAAACGCCAGCGAAACTATTTATTCATGTCCCTTTAAAAAGAGATATTCGCAAGAAGTGGTTAGAACTTCTGTGTCAAATCCATCCAAAAGTTGTCTATAAAAGATCGCTTTTAGCGATAAGAACGCCCATTGTATTACCCTTTTTAGTTGTTATGTCCATATTTGTTTTACTGTTATGGTGTACAATAAAGAATATATCTATCTATCTGCTTTTTTAAAAAGACAAAAAAAGGAACTCATCGAACAACTATTACAGGACGATAAGACAAATGAACCAGAAGAGAGAGAGTTAGTTATGAAATAAAATGAAATATTTATTTGTAAATTGGTTATAAAAAACACTTTTACACGTCATGCTTTTTTGCGTGTTTAGTTTAGCTAGATGAGGCCGGTATTTCCTAACTGACTACTCTGAGAAGAAACACCGAAACAAACTGCTTCTGAGTTTGTCGTCAACGTCTCTTTTAAAGTCCAGACAATTTGTATTTGTATATGAGAGGCATGTAGGTTCATGTCTTTGGCATAGGCGTAGGATGGGGGGGAGCCGGCTGGGCCGTGCCCACCCCAGAATGGTCTGGTGCCCACCGAGAATTTTGACTAACAAACAATTATGGCTGAAAAATTAAAAAATCTGGCCAAGTGCGAGTCACACTCACTCATGCAAGGCTCCGTTATGCATTACATGTTAAATTAATTTATGTGAAAATTTTCATTTCGCGAGTACGTTAAGAGTTGACGCAAATTTGATAAGCGATCATCGCTTCTACTACTGGGGGCCAGGCCCCCCCTGGGAAATATCTCTACATACGCCAATGGTCTTTGGTATTCTTTTGAGGAAATAACCACGCAAATTTGAGCGGACCTGTCCAGACAGTGCAAGCAGTTAGTTAGTTACACAGATTACTATATTAGTACAAGCTATTTGTTATTCTTTTCTTATTTTGTCTTACGCACCAACCAAAGATAACCAGTCATCTGTCAAAATATTGAACGATGACGTCTCGTTTTCTGATTGGTATTTCTAATCACGTGACTCACTGATAAAAAAATCTCATTTTTCACAAGGGAAAATAAAATAAATTAATAATAATCTTTTCTTCATTTGTACTATTTTGTGCTTCATATCAATAGATTTACATAATTAAATAGTTATTTTAAATTTTTATACATACTGTCAACTCGCGGATTGCCAGGTATAGTATAATATATCACTACTAATTCTTGCAAATTCCATTTGTTTTTGGTTTAAACATCTTGTGTTTGCATGGTAAAATAACTTTAATTTTCATTAATATGCATACAGTAATAATGGTAATTCATTTTAAAGATAGAATTCCAAAGAAGTTTAAAACTAGGTGTTATTACTACAACAGACAGGTCGAAAAAATTACCATTGAAATAAATATTTTTAATCTGACACACAGAAGAAAGGGACACAGTCCACACACGCACTGTCTCGCTCGGAACGAAAAGTTTCTTCAGTTTTATGCGTGCAAGTTTATACTCAATTGTTTAACAGCTAAGAAAGACTTTCTGTATTCTTTGAATCATTCGTAAGCAATCCAGTTAGTAGGTAGAAGATCCTTGGATGATACATATAAATGGATCTAGTTGTCAATAAATTTGTTCGATACGTTCGATAAATAACGAAAGTTTCGTTCAGAAATCTGCCATCTTATGACTGGTTTGACAGTTGACAGCCAGTGTGACCGTTTTTGGTATATTTAGTACTAAATTGGTATATTTGAGGCTCCGACGAATGACAATAGAATGTTTTTAGTATATTGCTAAATATCGGTTATAATATTGGTACAATTTCAACTGTCATAGTATTTTTTTGGTATATTCATTCAATTTTGAAAAGGAAAATACGAAAGTCAAGATCTTTTCATAATTACGCTGTCTATGTATTTATTTGTAGCAATATTTTTCTTTTAAACACTGAATACGAGTGAATGAAATTGAATGACTGTCAGTTTTATTTCAGGGGACAACTCCGTATTAGTATTAAATTTGATTGTTTATTCCGTCTGCCGAAGATTTTTGCCTTATTTGTGTTTTGATTACTTCAGTCGGTTTATGGCAGTTGTTCCACTATGACGCGCAAATTTGAACAAACATATTGAGAGGAATGGGTACAAAACCCGGAATTCTCCACTTAGCTAACCAAAAATAAATATAATGAAAATGCTAAGTAAAAAGCCTTTGGAGTGACGTTTTTAAGTAGAATCGCTACTATAAAGCCTCATGCTGAGACATACCTATAGTACAGTTAATTGTTAACTATTTTGGAGCAAGGTTGGAAATATTATTGACAGCCAAAAAATAAAAATTGGCCGTTTTGTTATATGTTTATTGTGTTTGCCTATTTCTAATGCTCAGTGTGAATGATCTTTTTTCCAAGTTAATATAGTCAAAACTAAATACAGAAACAGGTTTACATCAAATCACTTCACTTGATCCGACGACAGACATGCTTAAAGTAACTAAATTTAGTAATATTGATTATATTATTATTTTAGAATAAATAATTTTAACTAAAAAGATGTGTTTTAGTTGCAATATATCCAAAATATGAAGCAAAAATGCTAGTAGTGTTTTGGTATAATTGATTTAAATTTTTAGTAGTTTTTAGTCGATTTCAAAGATTCCGTTGGTAGGTTTATAAAATTAGAAACGGTCACACTGTTGACAGCAGTTTGTGCCAGTGTTGCCGTTTTAGCAACTTTGTTGCTAGATCTAGCGGTTTTTGGATGTGCTTAGCGACTTTTTTTTCGATCTAGCGACTAAAATTGAAAATTATTTTTAGCGACTTCTTGTATGCAAAACTTTCCTTAGAAAAATCACTAAAACCATTAAAAAACCAAGTACTTCTACAGTGGAACAATGAACTTAAGCTGCTTTAGCGCCATTAGTAGTCTTGGGTAGTTCGTGAACGATGAACGAATAGGAACCATTATCTTCGTACTGTACTAGAAGAAACGTTTCCGAACGCTGACTTATGATCAGTCTAATAGGTCAAATAGCTCTTTTCGAACTGGTACAGACGTACATATTATACCGCGCGATCGTAATGTGCGAACGAGAAATGAAATACAGTCACTGATTGTTTGACAGAAATGTTATACGTATTCATTCGATGTCTGTGAATGAATGAGAACGGGAGAGAATAGCCGATGAATGACGATGCTACTCGAACCCTACCGACTGAATTCGCAAGAATGAGATAAGATGCGTGTTATTTCAATTGCATAATGTCTAATTTAGCTTATCACACGAACACGCGAGACATGTCTAGTGACCGCTGACTGCTGAAAGCGATGACCGAATAGAGCTATTAGAACTAATAGAATTAAATAGTTCACTGTCCGAAATGAACTGGTACAGAGCAATCACAAAAATTACCGAGCATGCACAAAACTAGCCATTAGAAGTTGTCGAAGTCAAAAATTACGCAATAGATAATGAAAATTTTGCTTGTTTAAACCTATAGGTATTTCATTATTATGATTATTATTTTATTATTGATAATAGGCTCGCGTTTGACCACTATCTCACCTGATGGTAAGTAATGATGTGGTCGAAGATGGAGCACGCTTACCTAAAAGTAACCTATTCACTCTTGACTTAAAGACCCCTAGTTTATAGCTATCGGGAAACACAGACTCCGGCAGGGAATTGGACTCCTTAGCCGTACGCATAATGAAGGCATTCCCAAAACATTTAGTGCGTATAGGTGGGATGTCCACCGTGTAACGATGGCGCATCGCCGTTTGTCTTGTAGTCCGATGATGGAACGGGCTTGACGGAATTAGATTGTGTAATTCCATCGCACACTCCCCGAAATGTCGATGTTCAAGGCTCTGGAGCTTTGATTTGACCAGTGTATCGTTGCCAATGAGTCTTTTGGCTCGTTTCTCAATAGACTCAAGCGCATCTAGTTGGTACTTGGCAGATCCATCCCAAAGATGAGAGCAGTACTCCATACACGACCGAACCTGGGCTTGATACAGATTGAGCAGCTGTTCCGGTGTGAAGTACCGTCTCACCTTAGCTAGGATTCCCAACTTTTTTGATGCTAGTTGAGCCTTAGCCTCGATAAACGGGCCAAAATTTAGGGTAGAAGTTGGTATTACCCCCAGAAGCTCGATACGGTCGGTTATCGGCACGGTTGCACCTCGGAAAGTAGGAGCTGGTTGGAATTGACTCCTTTTTGAGGAGAAGAGATACGCCTGAGTCTGCATTAAACTTGACCAAGTTGGCGTCGCCCCATTCGGAGACAGCCTTCAAGGACAAGTTCAAGCGCCCAACCATGTCCTCACGGAGAGACTGGATCTATGACCCGCCAGCACGCGCGTGGGACACATATCTCTCAGCAACTGTGCTGTCGTATGCATACCCAAAGGTACCGGGCATAAGAAGATCATTAATGTGCAGCAAGAATAAAGTTGCAGAGAGAACCGACCCCTGAGGGACCCCGGCATTAATTGCCAATTGGCCAGATAAGCAGCCACTGATAACCACTCGAATGGACCGATCTCTCAGAAAGTCTTCAATCCAAACGCAAAGTTGGGTGGGTAAACCGAAAAAAGGTAGCTTAGCAATAAGGCTATCGTGCCAGACCCTGTCAAAAGCCTTAGAGATGTCAAGGGAGGCAGCAAGTGCTTCCCCGTGCTTCTCGATGGCCTCACTCCAGATATGAATAGCATGCGCTAGAAGATCCCCAGTAGACCGGTTTTTTCGGAAGCCGTGTTATCGGTCACTGAGGATGTCGTTGGTTGATAAAATGCTTGATTATACAGATTTGATTTTGTTTACATCGTATTTTGTTCCCATGGAATATTTTGAAATATTTAGCGACTTCTAGCGGATCTGTTATTTTTTTTTTTCAAATCTAGCGACTTTTGCATCGACGACGTCTGGGGATTGCTTTTATTCCTAAACGGCAACACTGGTTTGTGCTGTCACTGTCTGTCGTTGAGAGGTGACAAGCTGACGAGTTGATGACTGATTAGGGGTGAAACGATACCATCTGGGTATCGATTCTTTTACTCGATACCGTATTGGTCACGAGGTATCGATACCTACTTGGTATCGAATGAAAAGTATTGATACCTACTTGTATCGGTCAATTTTTCCGTCGGAAGTATAACAGGCAAATAAGAACAGCAGTGTCAGTACATGTATAGTCTTGCGTATTTTTTAAAATAAAATACACCAAATATTGAGGAAAAAATCTGTAATCGACGTGCTCCCTAGAAAAAATAATTTTTCTAGATGTTTTCCGATTAATCGATTTCTGGTGGAAGTATTGCTACAATACTTTACGTCTTTGAAACATTTCTAAAATTTCCGTTTTTCCACAAATTTCACATTCCACACCTCAGACTTTTGTGGTCCTATTATCACTGATTTTGCTAAATATTGCTATTACAATTTAAATTCAGTTAAGTTTTAATTTAATAAAAAGAAATAAACAACCGCCACGTTATTAAGGAATGTAGTGACAGACCGACCGTTTGAAATGAATAAAAATGACGAAAAAACAGATTCTACCTACTATACGCAAGGCTGCCAACTGAGCACTTGAGCAGTAGAAAAAATGCGTTCGCGAAACAAAAATTAAATCAGTGAGTGAGTGTCCGATGGGTAACTCATCATTTTAAAATGAGGTTGAGGGAGTACCTCATTTTACCTCGCGAGGTCCTCACGAGCCGAGCCCGAGCCGAACTCAGCCGATAGTGTGAGGCGAACGGTCGCGGCGACTCACGAGTACTTACGATTTCGATTTTTACGTCTCCCTCACACACATAATTTTCTTTCACTTCGACATTTTTGACCGCCAAAATAAACGAATCAATGACATTTGATTACCAATTTAATGTTAATGTTTTTAGAGTTCATAGTTAACGTTTAGAGTTCATAGTAATAGCAGAATTAAAAATATTTTCTTTATAATTCAGTTTGAGTAATAAATACTAAAAATTCACACATTTATTGTATTTCTTTTTAATCTAAATAATATCCTATCAAAGACTAGTATCACACACACACCAAACATCATTATTATTAGGTGCTTACATACCAAATTCATAATGTTAACTGGGTTTTCATTTTCAAAATCTCGAGACCTCACCTCACTCATTCTCTAATTTTATACTAAGGCGGTTCATTCGCTCAGTAAGCTCACTCACTCAATACTCACAAGAGCTCGCGACGCGTCAATATTGTCAATGTCAATTTTTGAGGACGCGTGAACGAGTGAGGTGGTTCAATGTTGAAATTCGAGTAACTCTTTCAATTGGCGATCACGAGTACCTCAAACGAGGTACCTCATGAGTGAGTTAGGAGTATATGTTCTGTGAGTGAGGGACACATCTCTATGTTCGACCGAGTACCTATCGATACAAGTTCTTACTTCCCGATACTACTTGTTACTCGGTGGTCAAGTTTCGAGTACAAAAGAACTTGGTATCGATTGAAAAGTAACGAGTACTTGTATTTACTCGTATCGTTTAATCCCTATTGATGACTGCGATGAGCAATTGAGCAGTAGGTAGGTACTGTGGTCTATGAGATTGTGAGTGCCTTGTCGAAACTTTCTTTTTTAATCAAGAACCTGCTCTTGAGCGGTGTGGCTAGTGAAGCAAATAAAGTGACTAGGTTTGTATTAAGACTAGAATCGTAATAGTTATACCTTCACAACATCTCTGCGATTAAAGTTATCACGAGTTTAAGTCATGGTTCTAACTTTTATCTTAATTAAAATTCTTATGCTTTCTCATTCATAAGATTAAAACATTTTATAACCCACAGATTAAACTACCTATAAAATGTCTAACCATGACGAAGTAAACAACACTACGGAAAATGTAGTGAAGAAGTTTTTTAACCTCAAGGAAATGCCGCACATTGTGAGACCACTGTGAGTATTCTTAACATAAGAATATCTACTAACCCAACCTTGCTAAAAATGCTGCAAATAATCTATATAATTAACTTATACGAATTTCTAATGCGTTCTTAAACTTTTAGTGATAGAAATCAGAAAATTCATCTGAATATTCTCAATGTAATTGGTAATACTCCATTGGTAAAACTCTCTAAAATACCTAAAGATGAAGGCATTAAATGTGATATGTGTGAGTACTTTTGTAACCTACTATTAATTAAGCTTATAGAGCTAGCATGTAAATAATTTTTGTATATATTACCCATACTATTAGAAAAACCTTAGCAACTAAATTTAAACTTTGGGCACTTCTCTCATTGACAGTGATTAATTTTCATGACCTTCGTTCACATCTTACTTATCTTTATTTGTATACATATTCCATTAATTTGTTTATAAATTATGTACCTAAGTATTAAATTGATGGCTGTTTCTTTTTGTCAAATATATATTATCTTAATTCAAAAACTTTAGAGCAAAATATACAAAAACTACAGGAAACCCATGTGCTCAATATTTTTACTATAAAAAATAGTTTTATCTAACAGATGCAAAATGTGAGTTCTTAAACCCTGGAGGATCTGTAAAAGACCGCATCGCTTACCGGATGGTAATTGATGCTGAACAGAAGGGCGTGCTGAAGCCTGGCAAGTCGGTTATTGTGGAGCCTACATCTGGCAACACTGGTATTGGGCTGGCCCTTGCTGCTGCTGTGAAAGGTAAAATTTTAACACGTAATAATACTGCTGAGATTTTCTGTCGACCATTTAAAATTCATGAAGCAACAATCCATGTATTTTTTTCTGTTTGTTGATGTAGTATTGTCAATTTGAGAAGAGTGGTAACATGAGAAATTAGAGAAGTAATTTCTCCTCATGTTGCTTTTATAAATATATAACTACCCAAACTAATATTATAAATGCAAAAGCAACTCTGTCTGTCTGTTACACTTTCACATCTAGAACACTTGACCAATCTTCATGAAATTTCATACAGAGATATTGCAAAGGACATAGACTACCTTTCTGCTGAAAAAAAAAAAGTTCATGCCAGCAAAACCTAAGGCAGAAGTTAGTATAAATATAAATTAAAGTGGAATGTATTTAATCAACTAATTTATTACTTCCAGGTTACAGATGTATAATAGTGTTACCAGAAAAAATGTCTGATGAGAAAGTGAACACATTGATAGCCCTGGGAGCTGAAATAATCCGGACCCCAACAGAAGCAGCTTGGGATGATCCAACTAGTAACATCATGGTGGCCCACAGACTAGCCAAAGAGATCCCCGATGCTGTTCTCCTGGATCAAGTATGGGCCAATCTCTAACTTTCCCTGGCAAACTACTTACTGCCATATTATGTTTTGTCCATATTTTCTCAATTTTTGAACTCTTTCTAGATTCCACAAATATTTAGCAAAATCGACCCAGCTGTTGTTGAGTTTTAGCGAGACTAACAAACAGCAATTGAATATATAAGTTTTAAGCTAACATGGTCACTGACAGTATCATTAGAACTTAAAACAATAAAAACACATGGTAAATATCCCATTCTATATAGCCATTGAATATACTTTTATAGTATATTACATATAGCATCATTCTGTAGCTTCTTCCTATGATTATAAGAGAAAAGCGAGACTTTATACAATTAAAACGTAAAAAAGATATAGTAAATTGTGGACCTTGCACTATCATTAAATAATAGTGCCACCACACATTTGGACAAATAGCTTCCTTTAACAGTTTCTCTAATATAAGCCACAAAAACCTAATCCGCATAGTAGTGCTGAGCAGTTTGTTTATGCCACTACTACTATGCAACATTTCTTTTAGAACATGCTCCAATAATTTTTTCTCTCATCTCTCAATGCCATTGCTCTACCATAGTTGTTGATGGTTATTTAAATTTAATAACCAACATTAAATAAGTATAAGAGCACAGAGTATTGACATTTTAATAGAGCGTTGGTTAAAGTGTCGCGGGATCGATTCCCGCACCGTAATAAATGTTTTTATGGCCTCCATATAGTTATTCCGGATTTATGTTTGTTATAATGCACCCACAATACAGGTAAAATTCATAGTGTGGTGCTATGTTTGAAAAAATAGGCTGGGCATTTAAACGCAGGCGCAAAAAATAAAACCAGAACACTGCCGCTACTATCTGAGTCTGTTGCCTTGATACTGTAGTAGGTGTGTGTGTAGGTGTTGGTAGTAAACACATGCGATTTTATGAGTTTTAAAACGATTGCAGTACAACAACCCCTGCAATCCGCTGGCTCACTTTGACGGTACGGCTGAAGAAATCCTGTGGTCGTTGGACGACGATTTGGACATGGTAGTGATCGGTGCTGGAACTAGCGGCACTATCTCCGGCGTGGGACATAAGATCAAGGAACGTTGCCCGCACTGCATCGTGGTCGGTGTCGACCCCTACGGCTCCATACTTGCACAGCCCGAGGAACTCAACGAGTCGGACGTGCAGGTGTACGAGGTAAATATTTACGTGCTGCTTTATGAGGTAAATATTTACGTGCGGGTGTACGAGGTAAATATTTACGTGCACATTTACGAAGTAAATGTATAGTATTTACTAGCGACTCGGCCCGGCTTCGCTCGGGTAATAAAGTTTATATTTGCTTACATTCATGATTTTGCTTAATCAATTTCTCGTCCGGTAAGCTACACTCATATATCGGCGATAACTCATAAGTTATTCATTTTATTGATATAGTGTAAAAAGCAATTTTGATCTACATTAAATCCTCAACATATCTGACGTATTTAATTGGATAAGGAATAATACTGTACTGTTAAAAAAAGATTCGTAAATAACCCATCATTTTAACGTAATTTGTAAAAGAAAAAAATGGTTATTGTGGGGTATTTTTGGGAGATAGACATGCCATCGCGGACTTTTTGTAGATTTATAAAAGAGAAACAATCCCGCCATACATTGTATTTTTATAACTCAAAAGGTTTTGGCAGCGTTTTCTATTAAAGCTCCCGATAGGCTTAATTCTTTCCAGCATGTTGCAGTAATATCGTCGTATTTCATTCAATCTACACAAAACCTTAACTTATTATACACTTAAACCTTTCTCAGGAATCACTCTATCTATTAAAAAATCCCGCATCAAAATCCGTTGCGGAGTTTTTAAGATCTAAGCATACATAGGGACAGACAGACAGGGAAGCGACTTTGTTTTATACTATGTAATTAATTGCAGGTGTACGAGGTTAATATTTACTCAGCTTTTAATTGTTGCGCGACACATTTTCTTATATGTGTTTTTACGATTTCAGCTTTTGTGTGAAAAGTTTCGCATTTACATTATTAGCAAGAACTAAGATAAAGTATCGATGGATAAAATGTGTGAATGTTGTTTATAACCTGTTCATGAATGTACCAACTGTAATAGTGTACGTGCTTATTTATACATTACAATGGCGACGCACATTTATGGTTAAATTGAGTATTACTGCGTATCGTGCGTTTAGCCATTCTTATTAAAACTGCATCATTTCAGTACTTCCGTCTTGTATATGTCCTCGAAACAGAACTGAGACACACATAAATAAAGTTACTTAGATGTCGCTATTCATACATCACTTAAGTACTAATGACTTACATAGGTAGCTGAAAAGCATAAGTAACGTAACGTCTTATGGTGCAATACATTATTCATAACAATGAGACGTTATACACACATCAAAAGTGTCTAGGGATCAACATATATTTTTGCAATAACTTTTCTCCTGATTGATATTAATTAAAATTTTCTTTAAGGATTCATCAAATAAAGTGTTTTCGTTTGTCACAGTAACGATAAACCAAGTCACCTTTGCATTAATAAAGAAATTTGCCATTTTCCTAATAAATGGATTTTTGACATTTGAACCACTAACATTAAAGTTCGAAAAAAAGACTGAAATAACATTTTTCTTTAAAATTTTATTGGGTAACTTAAACAATTAATAATCCGTGTTTCTACCGCGAACACTAACAACACAAGAACATCGGTTTGGCATACTCAAAATGAGTTCATCCAAATCACGCTGTGGAATGGCCGCCCATGTTCGTTGCAACAACAAAAAAAGGTATTCTTGCGACTGGATACCCTCCATATTCGGCAGAGCTCTTTTCTGTAGCATATCCCATGCATGCTCAATCGGGTTCAAGTCTGGCGACTGAGCAGGCCAGAGCAGGACATTGATGTTAGCTGCGGCGAGAGTCTGTCTTACAACTCTTGCGGTGTGCGGTCGTGCATTATCATGCATTAACTGAAATAAGGGACCGATTTGCACTTGTAGAGGAACGATGACGTCAGATACAATCGTCTCAGCATAAATTTGAGCGTTGAGGTTGCCTCTGATCCAAATCAACTCAGTTCTTCCGCCGATCCAAATACCCGCCCATACCATGATGGTTCCACCACTATAAGGATGGACTTCCTGGCAGGATTTTAATCGCTGTTGGCGTCCAGGGGTTCTCCAGTGTCGTATACGTCTTGTATCCGGTCTCATACCAAAACGAGACTCATCAGAAAAGCACACGAAACGCCATTGTTCTTCTGCCCAATTTCTGTGTTCAAGAGCCCATTGATATCGAATCCTACGATTGTGCATTGCTATAGGTGGTACCCGGAGCGGTCTTCGGGAATGAAGGTTCACTTCATGCAAGCGGTTTCTGACTGTTTGGTCGCTAATTAAGTTCCCTGAAGAGTGATGAAGCCTCACGGCTAACATCATGGCGGTTATTGTTGGAGCTCTTCGAGTTAAGATTTGAATGTATCGGTCTTGTCTCCGTGTGGTGCAGCGATTCCGTCCTTCATGGCGCTCATCCACGGTACCAGTGCTTCGGTAACGTGTCCAAAGTCGACTGATAACACTCTGACTTGTATTCAGAGCTAAAGCCACAGTACGTTGCCGGGAACCAGCTTCTATCATTCCCACGGCTCTGAGCATTTCTTTCCTGCTTAAATGACGTCGCCGCTCCATAATAACGTTGGTTTTAATCAGTAGTAGGGAAACAGTAGCACTAATAATGTCTTCAATGCGTTGTATGTTTTTATAGGGAAAATATTGACAGCTGATTTTCATCTTTTACTCGAATTTGATTAACAGTTCCTGTTTCAAATTATGAAATGCACCAAAAAGGATCCATATAAATTTATAAAATCATAAATTTATTACAAAGCCACATCTCAATCTCAAGAAATCCGCATAAAAATGCTTGATCCCTAGACACTTTTGATGTGTGTAGTAGAACACATTCTTTTGTTTGGTTAAACATCTGCGCAAAGAATGGCGCAAAGGAGTTAAAAAGATAGCATTCAATAGTCTCTATTGTGTTATTTCGAGTAATCTCTAAATCATAACCAATTCAAAACGCATGGCCTGCTATGCCGTATTTTCAACATCAGCCGTGACCTGTCCCGCGACGTTGCATACAGATCAAACAAAATACGATAAAAGCTGGTGTTTTTGTTACACCAGATGACGCCAGGCAGTCTTAGGTTCTGATTAATATATGAAAAATATTTTTCATATCACAAGTTTGAAACTCTCTTACATCATCCGGCCGTGGTCCAGATGCTCAGCAATCGTTGTAAACACAGTTATCAATATTTTTCTGAACTACTGATGATTATAAACTAATTAATAATAATTTGTAAAGGTATTATGAATACTAGCTTTTGCCCGCGAATTCGTTCGCGTAGACCATTCCTGTGAAATCGGAACGGAATGATTAAATAACCAACCCCAAGCCTCCGCTCTATGAGAGGGAATTCAATTCAATTTATTTATTTGCGATAAGTGTTGATACAATATCGGTCTTAACATATACAACGTGTAATTTAAAGGGTATATACATACCGAGTGCACGGCTTCTTTGGATGATAACAAACGATACGGCAAGGGTTTTCTAATCCTATGTCTACATGTGTGGAGCATATTAGAAATTTCAATACATTGATACCAGAGGCCGAATTTTTCAAATTAAGAAGAACGAAGAGAATTATCGTTTTATTGGCAAGTGACGTGGAAAGTGATGACCCTCATATTGCGGTGACACGTTTGTTATTACTGGTATTCAAGAAACATGAAACCAATAATTTGGGGTCAATTCTGTGAGTCACTTATTTTGAGCTGAAACTTTGCATAGAGACTCCATATCAGATGTTGTCTTCAGTCCTTTTGGATAGATATGGGGTTTCCGTTACACGTTGTATTATAACATTATTATTATGGATCCTTAACACTTAGTCATATGACTGTGACATGCAAACATTTTGTTCGTGGTCTTTATCACGGTAAAACAAAGCAAATGGAGCAAATAAAGAAATCTTATCTTATCTTAACATAATCTCTTTCTATTCCAGTCGGGTAAAAGTAGCCTATAGCCTTCCTGAAGCTTCAAGCTACTTCCAAATCCACCCAGTACTTTTGAAGATCAGCGAGTTCAAACAGACAAACTAACTTCCCCGCTTTATAATATTAGTAATGATGCCACTATGTAACTCCACATATTATGACAATCATGATTCGATTCTGTTTTATCCTAAGGTGGAAGGCATTGGTTACGACTTCCTGCCTGGTTCCCTGGATAGAAGCGTCATCGACAAATGGGTGAAGACTGAGGACCACACCTCTTTGGAAATGGCGCGAAGACTTATAAAAGACGAGGGATTGTTATGCGGTGAGCAACGTAACATTTACGATCTCGGATAGGTTCTGCCAAAATAATTTTCAAACAATAGCCTCAGCTTAAAGTAGATTTGGGGCATTAACAATAGCATCATGTGCTGAGCCTTTAGCCAACTACACTCTTTTGCAAAAAAAACGGGCACCCAAGGAAATTTACGTTTTAAGGTCGATTTGAGTTAATTAAATGAAATTTATTGCTTTGACGTAGTCTGTATACTTATAATCGTGTAAATTAATGCGCGTGAAGTGAATTCGGGCAATTAAAAGAAAAAAAAACGACGGATTCTTTAAAACCGATGAACACGCCCAAACAATAAGAAGTGGTCGGCAATAAAGAACAGATTTCTTTTTCTTTTTTTAATTAAATAAAGTTACAAATGTAAAAACCTAATAACGAGTGTGACCTCTTGCCAAAATCACAGCTTGAATCCTTCTGGGCATGCTTTCCACGATGTTTTTAATAACGTTTTGAGGAATACGTTCCCACTCTTCTGCAATGACTCTTTTTAGCTCCCTGATGTTTTGTGGAGCAGGTTGCACTGATCTTACCCGTCTCTTTAGAACATCCCAGACATGCTCAATTGGATTGAGGTCAGGACTTCGAGCTGGCCAATCTAAACGACGGATCCCAACTTCTTGCATGTACGCTTCCACGTCGCCAGAACGGTGCGGGCGAGCATTGTCGTCCATAAAAATGGAATCTTCCCCAAGTGCAGTCAATGTGGGTTGTGCATATGGAATTAGGACTTCCATTATGTACCGGTGTGCATTTAATGTTCCATTTTCTATGAAAACTAACTCCGTACGCTCCGTCGAATTAATTGCTGCCCAAAACATAACGGAGCCTCCGCCATAAGGAGTGATTTTTTCGAAACACACTTCCGCATAGTGTTCCCGTGGTCTTCGCAGCACTCACCGGCGTCGGTCCTCTCCACACAAAGAGATTCTAGCTTCATCAGAAAACAATACTTTATTCCAGTCCTCCAGAGTCCATGAAGCACAGTTCCGAGCAAACTGAAGTCGAGCAACACGGTGCTCACGGAGTAATTTAGGGCCCCGAGCTGGGCGGTAACTCCTGATGTTGGCAGCCAAAAGCCTCCTCCTGACCGTCCACAAGCTAACTTCTACTCCTCTTACTTCTTCAAGGCTCTTCTTCAGGTCCACACTTGACGCTTTACGATTCCGCAACGCCTGACTCACCAAAAAGCGGTCATCTCTTGGTTCTGTGCATCGTATTCTTCCCGAACCGGGTCTTCTTTTGACCGAACCGGTCTCTTGATACCGTTGCCAAGTCCTCTGGACAGTTGAACGACTCACATTTAGCCGCTGAGACACGTAAGTTTGCGAACAACCTTCTTCAAGTAGGGCTATAATTTTACCGGCCCTTATCGCTTTATCACTCATATCAATAAAAACTTTTTTGCAAAAAAATAAAACCGACTTCCATATCAAAACACTACAAAGCCAAAAATAATTTTAATTTCGGTAGTCGGTGTTATTGGTTTTGTATTTTCTTTTTTTTCACACCGCCTCCCGAAATTAAAATTATTTTTGGCTTTGTAGTGTTTTGATATGGAAGTCGGTTTTATTTTTTTGCAAAAAAGTTTTTATTTTCGCGCTTTTTAGTGGTTCAATTTGTAATTAATCTAGTTATAAAAGCCAAAATGTCAACTACAAAAAACTAAAAACGCGCCAACAAAAAACACAATATAGAGTAACCGAAAAGATCATCAATGTAAATATTTTTTTAGACTTTTGTTAATTTTTCAGAAACGGCTTGTTCGATGTCGATAAAATTTTCATGGGACCATTTGGGAAGTATACCCTTTCCAACAAAAAAAGAATTTTTCAAATCGGTTGGCGAGCGACGGAGCTATGCCCGAACAAACATAAAAAAAAAAAAAAAAAAAAAAAAAAAAAAAAACAAACAAACATCCGAATTGAGAACCTCCTCCTTTTTCAGAAGTCGGTTAAAAAGTGGTATTTAATGTAAAAAGAAAGATTAAATTGTTTAATTTGCAGAAAATATCCAAAAAGTTTTAAAATATCGTAATCAGTTAAAAATCGTTTCAGCAATTCGCGCCATTAGTAAAGCAATTTTAGAATAATCCACAATAATCATTCTTTTTCTTTTATTAATTTCAAATTTTAAATTTGGAACGCAAAGAATCATGCCAGGATGCTTCAAATAACATGCCAATACATCGTCAAATTAATAAAACCTATTTCTTGTTCTTCTTCATTGAAGTAGAGAAAAAATCTAAAGTGCCCGTTTTTTTTGCAAAAGAGTTTATATCGGGGTCGGATTCGAGTCTTATCAGAAGTACCAGAATCAGTGTTTTACATGGAGTGTTTTACATATGAGAAGCGGGCCAAGAGACTCATTGGCAACGATGCACTGGTCGAGTCAAAGCTCCAGAGCCTTGAACATCGACGACGAGTTGCAAGTCTACCGGTTACATTTCGGTGAGTGTGCGATGGAATTACACGATCTAATTCCACCAAGCCCGTTCCATCATCGGACTACGAGACAAACGGCGAAGCGCCGTCGTTACATGGTGGACATCCCACACATACGCACAAAACGTTTTGGGAATACCTTCATTGTGCGTACGGCTAAGGAGTGGAATTCCCTGCCGGAGTCTGTGTTTCCCGATAGCTATAACCTAGGAGTCTTTAAGTCAAGAGTGAATAGGTTACTTTTAGGTAAGCGTGCTCCATCTTCGACCACAACATCACATCACATATTTTTAATAAAATAAAAATAAAAATATTCTGCCTATCTGACTGGGTAGCGTGATAGCCCTTAGCAAGACTGGTGCCAGATTTTCTGGCTTCACTGTCAAAGATGAACAAATGACTGCCGGGACCAAGGGCGTAATGTCGGTCTTAAAGTTAAGTAACACTTAGCGAGGTCGGTCCGTGTATGGGTGACTATCTTAACATACCTATCCCGATTCCTCTCCGAGTCCCAGCTGTCACTTTACATATTTGTTAGTCGTAAAGGGTAGTCAGAAACCATAAAAACTGACACTGGTCTTGCCAAGGGTATTATTTTAATTATTTACGCTTCATGCATATAGGTACAAAGGTCAGTGGCGTGCCTAGGGTTTCAAAATAACGCAAGCCCAATAAAATTTTAACCGATTTCAAAAAAAGAAAGTTCAGTTTTCGACTGAGTATGTAGGTACCTACGTATGTATCATCGCAATTTTTTCATAAACTACTGGTTAGGTACAATAAATTAAAAGTGAATTCATCCATCTTCTTCTTTCCTCTTCTTTCTTCAATTTCACTCTTGCTTGTCGTGCGGTGAATGAGGTAACCAAAGCACACTGAAGGCATGCTAGTGCTAGATTGAATATAATAAACATATCAGCAATTGCATACCTCCGGTGGCTTTGAAAAAAGCCGTTTGGTTTGCTTCATTGCTTGAGGGAACAAAGTTATGGTAAGTAGTTGCTTCCTTCGTAACAGAACCCAGGTTACAGACAAAAAAAAAAAAACAAAACAAAAAGTTACAAAACGAAAGTTAAATAATAGCTAGATAGAATGTAATAAGGAATTTAAATAAATTATTTATATTCTAATTGGAATCATCTATCTTTCTTAAGAAATGATTTAATTACATCAGAGTATTCAGAGTAAAATGTTGGTGATCGTTTTAATTCTACCAACAACTGTTTTTCAATAGCTATCATTGATAATTCGGAAAGACGCTCTTGACCTTGTGTATTTCTCAGATAGGTATGGATACGTTTAAGAGACGAAAAAGCACGTTCCGCGGAAGAACTTGTAGCCGGAATAGTTACAACAAGATACGCTAACTTTAACAGCTCGGGAAAGGCATCTTCGAGGTTATTCTCATGAATGAAATGATTGACTGATCTATTAAATTTTCGTTTATGCGATTTACTAGTCTGAGAAATACACAGATTAGGCGTCGGTTTTAATGAAGAAATTAACTGTTTTTTCTGAGCAAAGTTTAAAGATTTTACCTTATCTTCGCCAATCAAAACTTGAACGCATTTTAAATCCTCACAAGGTACAATTACCTCCATTGTTGTAGGTAAATCACCAAAACAATTGTATCACTGAGAAAATCATAGAAAACAAACAAAAAACTTTAACAACATAACCTTTTCTCAGTCAAGCAAATGAAACTGAAGTTAGTTGCACTCTAGGATGTCGGGAACTACTCAAGTGTTGTCATTTAGGCAAAAAAAGTCGCCAGGTATATGAAAAATCTAGCTAAATTTTTTTTATTTTTAAGATATTGCTTGAATACAGTCAAAATCTGTTATAACAACATCCAAGGGACCACTCATATTTGGTTGTAAAAACCGATAGTCGTAATAACCGGTGATGTTTTCAAGGTACAAAGTATTTTGTACCTATGGTCTATATAACCGGTATGTTGTTCTAAATGATGTTGTTGTAAACGGTTTTGACTGTATTTAATTTCGTTATTTTAAAAGTCGCTAGTTTTTATTTTTGATAAATGTTAAAAAAGTTTCCAAACACGTTAAAAATCTCCAAGATCTTTCAACGTGTGGCTAAAACGGCAACACTGCAGAGTTGGCAAGCTGACAAGGTCACGCATACGCATGCAACTTCATACGAATGCCCTGCTTATATCTGCCATAGTGATCGATTTGTTCTATGCCTAAGGCCTAACTCGTTATACGGCACATCGCTATAAGTGCGAAAGTGACAGATATAGTATTTGAAAGCCCGGTAAAAGCCGGTGCGTGTAAGCGAGATAGCAATATTTAGATCATTAGATGCTACAAATGCGAAACTCTGCGCGCGAACAATCGCGATGCGTAGTAGTTTAGCAGTACTCAGTAGATACATTGTGTTATTTTGATAAGAATTAAGCGCGCGAACTTTTAAATAGTTCGGGTTTGACATTGATTCTCTATCGAGCATTTTTTAGTAAGGCATGCCGGGCTTTTGGGCTTATATGAAGGTACCGCCACTGACAAAGGTGGACTATCGTGTTACTCAGCCACTAGGTTGTGGAGGTAAAATAGACAGTCGCTCCATGTAAAACACTAGGGGTCGCCGCACCTGCCCTGGGATCTGGAGGCGACTGCCCTCCAGCGCGTCTATGAATGGCGCGTGGAGGCGCAGCGCCGGGGCGTATCCCCGCTGCCTCGAGAAGTCGAGGCGCGGCGGGAAGAGCTCCGGCGCGATCTCAGGGCAGTATGGAGGGGACGACTGTCGCAACCGACGGCCGGGCACGCCGCAATTGCGGCGGTAAGACCCCTCTTTGAGGAGTGGCTAGATCGGCGTCACGGCGTCCTGACCTACCGCATGACGCAGGTCCTCACCGGACACGGAAGTTTCGGGAGGTACCTGTGTCTAATGAGGAAGGAAGAAACGCCTGGGTGTCACCACTGCGAGGATCGCCCTGAGGACAATAGAGCATACGGTGCAAGACTGCCCCGCTTGGGCAGAGCACCGACGTGTCCTAACGGTGGCGATAGGCGGAGACCTCTCGCGCCCGGCATTGGTCGAGGCCATGCTGCGGGGCGAGACGGACTGGGAAGCGGTCGCCTCCTTCTGCGAAGCAGTCATGCTATCGAAGAAGGAGGCGGGCCGCGTGAGGGAGAGGATAGCGTCCTCCCTCCAGCCCAGCCGCAGTGGTAGAAGCCCACGGCGTCGGACGTCAGCCGACGATCTCCGGCCACCGTAGGCGCTGGCATGCGGACAGCGAGTAAAGGGCAACTCGCTGTCCGACCATGGACCATGCCCGGGTCGACGGCGCGTTGTGTTCCACGCGCGCCTCAAAGAGCGTCAACAATATGAAGAGGCCCCCCCCTGTAGAGGGCCGAAGC
The DNA here is from genome assembly GCA_943138885.2 of Tholera decimalis. Lineage (NCBI taxonomy): Eukaryota > Metazoa > Arthropoda > Insecta > Lepidoptera > Noctuidae > Tholera > Tholera decimalis. The sequence goes on from OW964565.2 coordinate 18,653,457, forward strand.
CTGCCGGGGTCGTGGAACTTATCCCATTACCGTGACCCCGGTACGTAAAGGGCTATTGAAGGAATACCGTGGATTTTAGTCAGTACAAGTCTGACAGTCCCTCCGGCCCCACCCGGGGTGGGAGGACTAATCTGATGATTTTAACAAGTTAAAAAAAAAGGGGTCGCCGCACACGGGCTTCACGCCACAAAGGTACAAAGGCTACAAAGGTAGCTGAAGCGCGCGGCAGCCATTTTATGGACGGTGGTCGACACTTGCGGTCAGTGGCTGCTACTTTTTTTAACCCATGCATGCAGTATCATAAGAGACTCGGACGAAGGAAGAAGGTTTAATTGCGCTGCTTCTGATAATGGCTTCGTCGTAGAAGACAAACGGATTGACTGAGGTAAGGGAGAGAGGGGTGGGGAATCGCGCGAATGGCGTATGGCGGCGTTTTGAGTCGGCGTTTGGTGGCCGGTGGCGACCACCGGCGTCAACCGTGGCGAGTCGATATAAAATGTATGAAAATTATAGGAAGTACGCCAGTGGCGTCGTTTTGTGGTTGTGGCCGGTGGCCCGTGTGCGGGGACCCTAGTACCCAGTCAGAGGCCCTAAGGCAATGGCATTCTCGGGGCCCCTTTTCTTACTTTGACTGACCAAATCGCGTGTAAACTGAGGAAGCGCACATTAAGGGCTGTAGTTTTTAATATATTTGTTTACTTATTCCCAGATTTGTTCTAAAATTGTTCTAATTCTACTACTAAATCTAATGATTTGTATTTTGTGAGATAACAGTGAGGTCCCTAAATTCACACGCACATCAAATTCTCTTTCGAAGAAACATGTTTTCTTGGTGCGTGCACTGGGGCTGGGCCCCTAGTTGATGCGGGGCCCCTAGGCAGTTGCCTACTCCGCCTAATGGTTAATCGGCCCTGTACCCAGTTGCATCCGGTTATAGTGGGAGCCGATCCCAACATTCCACTATTGCTGTAAACTCACTCCAGACACAAGCATATTTAGCTTAGTTGGAGGGGTTAACAAGATTGCTAGTAATGTGAATTCTACCCGCATTGTTAGTTTTTTTTTATTATTGATAGTCTTTCGTTTTACCACCATCTCACCTAATGTTAAGCGATGATGTGGTCGAAGATGAAGCACGCTTGCCTAGAACAAAACTATTCAATCCTGACTTAAAGACTTCCAGGTTATAGCTATCCAGAGGATATAGTTTTTTTTTTTTTTTTTAAAAGCATAGTTTGGAACAGGCTAACCGGATGATAATGATGTTATCTTGGTGTTAGGAGGCAGCAGTGGATCTGCAATGTGGGGCGCCATCCAAGCAGCTCGCTCCCTGAAGGAAGGCCAGAAGTGCGTCGTGCTGCTACCTGACAACATTCGCAACTACATGACTAAATTCATTTCCGACCAGTGGATGGAAGCGCGCAGCTTCCAACCGTTAGTCAAGAAAGAGAACCTATCGTGAGTATCATGATTTTTTTTATTATTAAAAATAGGTTCGCGTTTAACCACCATCTCACCTGATGGTAAGTGATGATGTGGTCGAAGATGGAGCACGCTTACCTAAAAGTAACCTATTCACTCTTGACTTAAAGACTCCTAGGTTATAGCTATCGGGAAACACAGACTCCGGCAGGGAATTCCACTCCTTAGCCGTACGCACAATGAAGGTATTCCCAAAACGTTTTGTGCGTATGGGTGGGATGTCCACCATGTAACGATGGCGCTTCGCCGTTTGTCTCGTAGTCCGATGATGGATCGGGCTTGGCGGAATTAGACTGTGTAATTCCATCGCACACTCCCCGAAATGTAACCGATAGAATACCGATAGACTTGCAACTCGTCGTCGATGTTCAAGACTCTGGAGCTTTGACTTGACCAGTGCATCGTTGCCAATGAGTCTCTTGGCCCGCTTCTCGATAGACTCAAGCGCGTCCAGGAGGTATTTAGCAGATCCATCCCAAAGATGAGAGCAGTACTCCATACACGACCGAACCTGGGCTTGATAGAGCTTATTGTTTCTCATTAGTTTAGCTTAGTTGGAGGGGTAAACAAGATTGCTAGTAATGTGAATACCATAGTCATCTTTCTTTAAAAAAAAAAAATTTAAACCATCGCTTCGCTCACGTTAAAAGTTTTACATACTGTGGTGCGTGTCGCTGTTTTGATTCCCACAACGGAATTTTTTGTACAGATCTATAAATAGTTGTTCCAGGTCTGGGTGTCTGTACAAATGCACCCATAATAAAGGAGAAATTCTTAGTATGAGACGAATGTTCAATACCCTTTATAATATTAGTTTACCTAGATAAGTATTGGCAACGGTAACAGTTCGACCTTAGAAACAACTTAATTTAGTACCAAATACTGATTAGATTAAATAATCATTTATTGCCCAATTGATTCATCAGAAAGATACACTAAAAATAAATTCGATTAGTGGGCATCGATATCGATAAAATCTTACGTCGTCCGGAAACGTGCCCAGAAGACTGGCAGCATTGCCACGTTGTATGGCAATGCTTATTCTTTGGGCAAAGAACGAGCCAGCCCTCTAGTCACGCCAGGAATCGATCAGTCGGCGAGAAAATCCATACTTAATATTATAAATGCGAAAGTAACTCTGTCTGTCTGTTACTTACCTTTTCACGCCTAAACCGCTGAACCGATTTATATGTTTGGCATGGGAATAGTTTAGGACCCTAGGAAGGACAGGATAGTTTTATCCCGATATAAGGTTCCCGTGGAATAGTTTTCGAATTACACGCGGGCGCAGCTGCTGGCAAAAGCTAAATTAAATTTATTAAATTTGATTTTTAAAATTGGTATGGGAATAGTTTGGGACCCTGGGAAAGACAGGATAGTGTTTATCCCGGAAATCATCTCTTAAGGTTGTAAAAGGGGTATTGGAACTTTGTATTCCCCCCTCCCAATTCATTCAAATCGCGTATTCAAGAATCACTCGAAACAATTTTTTTAAACTACACAACTACATGTAGGCTATACAAATCATTGTTTAGGACTGGGGTCGAACTCATGTCATGCACCAGTCAACCGTTACGCCAACCGTGACGTTTCAATTTTAACCAATCAAGTTAATATATGAATGATTTCTATTTTTTTTAAGTAGGTAGTTACTTATACTTTTATCTACTTTTGTATATAATATCTAGGTATTAGTCTGTAATATACTTGCAGATTAATAGTAGACACATACGTAAGTAGGTATCTCATAGACATAAATATATAGGTAAATTATCAATTTTTACGTTCGTAAAGGACCTACCGCGGCCGGCCGCCTGCCGCCATGTATGTGTATGTATGTATGTCGGGCAGGTATCCGCAACTCCACGACCATGCGCGTATTTTGCGTAAGGGGTAAGATTTCTCTTCACTCAATCCATGCCAGTTCCTCCAGGAAGGCGAGCAACGCCCGTGTTTTGCTTACCATTTCTCGGAGGGTACCTGGGTTGCCGAAGTATTTAGTCCTGTAATCCGCGACTACAGGGCAGCTCAGTAGCAGGTGTGCTGCTGTTTCGTCCTCCTCCATGCAGGCTCTGCAGAGTGGGCTGTCTGTGACTCCTATTAGATAGAGGTGTTTATTAAATGATCCATGACCGGTAAGGGCAGCTGTCACCAGCCGCAATTGCGGTCTAGATAGTCTAAGGACCTGTTTCGACAAGCGGCCATCAAGGGTCGGGAGAGCCTCTTTGGCCTGCCTGCACTCACCATGGTCCTCCCATAGTTTGTGGTGTAGGTCTCTGGTGCGTTTCCTTAGCAGGTGACGCAGATAACCGAAGGGGAGTGGTGCAATGGGTTCGTGTCCCATAATCGCCATACTCGACGCCCTTCTAGCGAGTTCGTCCGCTGCATCGTTGCCTCGGGAGTCGCTGTGTCCTTTGATCCATTGAATGGTTATATTGTTGTGTCTACCAACCTGGTTAAGGAGATTGTGACACTCCAAGATCAGCCCGGAGTTAACTATGTGGCTGTTCAGTGCTTGCAGGACCGCCATGCTGTCCGAAAGTATACGTATTGAGTGGTCCTCAACTTCCCTGTTTATGATGGCCGAAGCTGCCAGTGAGATTCCCAGGCATTCGGCCTGGAACACTGTGTTGTAGACCCCCAAAGGTCTGGCTATACGAATGTTGAGATCCTCTGAAAAGACTCCTGCACCCGTACCAGTACCTGTTTTGGAGCCATCAGTGAAGACACGCACCTCAGAGGGACACAGCCCCTCGCAGCGGTGATCCTCGTACAGTTGGATTCTGTATTTTTTGTCAAAGACGATTTGTTTGGGCACCCGGTCATTAACTGCCTTCGTTATGGGGAGCTCGTTGTTGAGTTCCTCAAGCAGAGCAGTGTGCTGTGTTTCTCTCTTACCCCAGAGGTCCAGTGTTTTAAGACGCACTGCTGCCATCGTCGCTTCCTGTTGTATGAACAGATGGAGCGGCGGGAGCCCAGCATAGCCTCCACAGCTGCTGTCGGGGTAGTTCTCATGCAGCCCGTTATCGCCATGCAGGCCAGCCTTTGCATGCGTTGCAGTTTGTTTACGGCTGTGACAAGCTTGGTGCGGGGCCACCACACCACGGCCCCGTAGGTAATCATCGGCCGAATTACACCATTGTACAGCCACATTGTGTTTTTTGGGGATAAGCCCCACTTCTTACCTATCATTTTATTGCATTGCCAGAAGGTGATGCATGCCCTGTTTAATTTGTAGTCTAGATGGTTGCTCCAGTTTAGTTTACAGTCCAGAATGACCCCCAGGTATTTAACCTCACTAGACAACTGGAGTTCTGTATTGAACAGCTTAGGTAGGCGATGAAGGCCTAGAGTTCGTTTATGGGTGAATAAGATTAATTCGGTTTTAGTGGGGTTTACCGACAAATCATACTCCCTGCACCATCGCTCCACGATGCGTAGCGCTTGCTGGGTGAGGTTACAGTTAGTTCCTGTTACCTTCCCAGTAGTGTTGCCCAAACGAGAGTCTCGCAAGTCTTGCAATTAGCGATTATCCTATTGCTATTTATTAAACGGTAGTTGAGATCTCAGAACAATGTAACAGAGTCTGTTCTGTCTGGTCACCCGGTGTGTCGCGCGGTATGGTTTCTGGGCATGCAGAGTGGTAGCTGCTGATCAGTGATTCGGTGAGCTGGCCTACATACGCGTCTATTTGATTCGCGTCCACCAGTGTCACCAGGTCGCTTGTGTGTACAAGCCTTGTATCAAGGCTGCGTGTGTATGCCACTCTATCCGTATTTCGCGGGTTACGTCGTGGAAGTTACCTGCCGCCATGTGCCACACACAAGATAATTTATGAAGTTAGAGAATGGCTGCGTAAAAGAGCAATTTTGGCACCGACTAACGAAATTGTAGGACAGATCAATGAAAAGAATATTTCTCATGTGAATGCTGATGTTGTCGAGTAACTGTCCGTGGAAAAAGTGACGTCGTACCCTGTAGAGTTTATCAACTCTCTGGAATTGTCAGGGTACCCCATCATATTAGTTGAGGCTTAAACTTGGTGTCCCAGTCCTGTTGATGCGTAATCTGGACGACAAGGCTCTGTAATGACACGCCGACTACAAATTATGCACTCGGGACGCAATGTTGCACAAGCAATAATTATGACAGGAACAGCAAGCGGTGAAAACGTATTTATTCCTCGCATTCCAATAATCCCGACCAATTTGCCATTCCAGTTCGAAAGGACTCTAATTTCCCTTAAAAAGGAGCATTCGCAATGACCATAAACAAAGCTCAAGAACAGACACTGAAAGTCGCAGGTGTACATTTAGAAAAACACTGCTTTGCTTTTCCCATGGGCAATTATATGCGGCATGCTCATGAGTATCAAGAGTACAAAATCTACATGTTTTAGCCAAAGACGGGAAAACCAGAAACGAAGTTTACTAAAATGTATTGTAAATTACGTTTTTGGTTTTAAAAATATACATTTTAAATACTAACTGTCTGTCTGTTTTTTGAGGATGGATAGACCCTGGTGATGGTTTTATTTATATTTTATGCGTTTTTAACCACCCAAGGTGTACACCTTGGGTGGTTAATAAAATAAAATAAAAACGCATAATTTTTTGAAGAAGATTGGCAACAAGAATTATTTACAAAGTGTAAATTAACGCGGGCGAAGCCGCGGGCAATGGCTAGTTCCTTATAAAAGAGACGCGAGAGATTCTATCTAAATAAATCTAGGATAAATAAAGATATATTATATATCAGATAATCATAATCATTTATTAACAGTTTTATTAGTATATTCAAGAAGTCCCTAGCTCCTGCGCTAGTATTTACTGTATTGCAGGAGCCAGATAGCTACTCTATAACATAATGAAAAGACAAGTCTCGAATGTACTTGCCTACTTTTGTTTATCAATAAATTGCACATCACCGTTTTAATACTGACGTTGACCTTCCTCATAGATAAACTATAATCAATTTTGTTAAAATTACGTCATATTAAGCTTAAACTTCGTAGAATATTAATAGCAATCATCTTAGTGTCAAGAGGCTATCATGTTATTTAGAATTTTAGCACATGTTTGTGATAACACTCGTTCGATAACACGGATAACGTTTCTGAGGGAAAGAAAAAGTGTTCATGTTCTATACATACAGTCGTTACGAGTAGTTAGAAGCCAAAAGGCTAATCAGATGATTATAAATAAATAAAATGCTTTTATTTTATCTAGAGCATCGAATTCATAGCCTGATTAAGGCAGCGCTAGTAAGTTACAGAAGTACCTACACGTGTTAGGTCTGCCTCGCTTCTTGCCTGCAAATCTATACTTATAATAAATCTGTAGAGAGGTCAATTCTGTACATGAAATATATATCCAAAATAACTATCAGGGGGTGATTAGGGATCGATACTGATGCCAAAAATGCAATCAGTAAATTTTTTGTCTGTCTATCTGTATAACCGTTATAGAAACAAAAACTACTTGACGGATTTTAACGAAACTTGGTACAATTATTTTTTATACTCCTGAGCTGGTTATAGTATACTTTTCATCACGCTACAATCAATAGGAGCAGAGCAGTGAAGGGAAATGTTGGGAAAACGGGAGAAGTTACTCCATTTTTTAAGCTTCCGTCGCGTGTGCAACCTTAATGGTTAAAGCTACACAGAAATCATTTCATGTCGGCTATTCTCCTTAAAATTATATAAAAAATATCCCACGACAGCATATGTCTATCTTTTATGGTTGACTCACAATAACACGTGTAACTCCCGATAGCTTAATGTTTATAACACTCTCAGTCACCCCTAATTGAAAAAGTTTAACATTATTAACTATTCCATAAAAAAGAATCATATAAATCGGTATAGAAACACCAAAGTTATACATGAAATACGCTAATAATAAGCCACCGCGCGTGAATACTGAATCATGCTATAAGGATTATTTTTGAGAATCGGTCGCCGCGCTCGACGCGTCTCGCGGCCGAAGGTATAAAAAGGCGGGGCGTCCGAGCGCGAGCTTCTTCAGCTACCCCGTCCGATTACCATACATAAAATACTTTATTTTCAGACCAACGTCCATACATTTACCCATAAACAAAAAATAAACACACAAATCTATATATATAAAAGAAAGTCGTGTTAGTTATACTATTTATAACTCAAGAACGGCTAAACCGATTTAGCTGAAAATTGGTAGGGAGGTAGCTTAGAACCAGGAGACGGACAAAGAATATTTTTATCCCAGAATTCCCATGGGATCGGGATTTACGTGGGAAAAACCTCCCACGCGAACGAAGTTGCGGGCAAAAGCTAGTCTAGAATAAGGTACAACAATTTTGAGAAAAGGTCTCAACCCGGTTAACAAAATAAGGAATAAAAAGTAAATGCACGTGTGTAGGTGTTTTTTGTTGTATTATCATGATTCTATACATATTCGTATAAATTCTTGTGTCAGTCTGTGATTTCGAAATAACTGTGTTTTCTCAAGTGCTGATAGTTATTTACAGGATACTAAAGCACAAATTCTGTCGGTTTCTCCGGGCTAGAATGGCTAAATCGATTTAGAAGGGACTTTCACTGGAAGATAGAAAAGGTTATGACTCAATAGCCTAATGGCTAAAGGTCGCGGATTCGCGATCGCGTCACGGACCCAGAGCCGGATTTACCCTGTCAGAGGCCCTAAGGCAATGGCTTTCTCGGGGCCCCTTTTTCTACTTTGACTGACCAAATCGTGTGTGAACTGAGGAAACGCACATTAAGGGCTGTGGTTTTTAATATATTTGTTTACTTATTCCCAGATTTGTTCTAAAACTGTTTTAATTCTACTACTAAATTTAACGATTTGTATTTTGTGAGATAACAGTGAGGTCCCTAAGTTCACACGCACATCAAATTCTCGTTCGAAGAAACATGTTTTCTTGGTGCGTGCACTGGGCCTGGGCCCCTAGTTGATGCGGGGCCCCTAGGCAGTTGCCTACTCCGCCTAATGGTTAATCCGGCCCTGCACGGACCCCTCCAAACCCCTTCAACTGAGCATATTTAGCTTAGATGGAGAGGTTAACAAGATTGCTAGTGACGTGAATATCCAAATTGCTAGTTCTCTTTATAAAAAACAAAAACATATAGACTACCAGAAAAACCGCATCGCCCGTGTTTAGGTGCGAAAGTATAGTACTTAAGTAGAACTTTGTAGGTATTAATGTTCTAAATAGATACGGTACGGGAAGTAAATAAGCAGGTACGATACCAAGATAGATATCGGTGTATTTATTTATGATAAACGTTCCAGAATGGGTATACGAACTCACAGCCATATAAAGTTTTTTTTTAATAATTGATAGGCTTACGTTTGACCACCATTTCACCCTGATGTTAAGCGAGGATGTGGTCGAAGATGAAGCACGCTTGCCTAGAAGTAACCTATTCACTCTTGACTTAAAGACTCCCAGGTTAAAGCAATCAGGAAACACAGACTCCGGCAGGGAATTCCACTCCTTAGCTGTACGCACGATGTTAGTATTCCCAAAACGTTTTGTGCGTATGGGTGGGATGGCGCGTTGTCGTTTGTCTTGTAGTCCGATGATGGAACGGGCTTGGTGGATTTAAATTGTGCAATTCCATCGCACACTCCCCGAAATGTAACCGATAGAAAACTGCTCCGGTGTGAAGTACCGTCTGACCTTTGCCAAAATTCCCAACATTTTAGATGCTAATTGAGCCTTAGCCTCGATATACGGACCAAAATTGAGGGTGGAACTTAGTGTTACCCCAAGAAGCTCAATATGATTGGTTATCGGCACGGTAGGAGCCGGTTCGAATTGGCTCCTTTTTGCGGAGAAGAGACAAGCCTGGGTCTTAGCTGCATCGAACATAATTTTTAACCTTAATTGTTTGTTCGTAAAAATTCTAGGGTGGGAACCCACCCGTTTCTACGCCCATGAATATATGCTAAAAATATACATATTGGGGACATGAAGATATTCGCTAAATAAAATCAAAATGCGAAAGTACGTCTGTCTGTCTACTTATCTGTTACGCTTTCACGACTAAACCTCTTTATCGATTTTGATGAAATTTGGTATGGACATAGGCCTTTTCTTTTCCAAAAATCCATCCCTAAATAGGTGAAATAAGAGATGAAAGTTAGTATGAAAATTCATATGAAGGAAGTTGCGGTTCGTGTAGACGAACTCACGCCTAGTATTTAAATATAGTAAAACAATAAGAAAGTTTTTTTTTATATTTTCATCTGCGACATAGTAACGTGGAAGCCATTGACGTCATAGGTTAGCGCCTTTTTAACCGGCACAGAATATAATTATAATATTTGTTTAAATTTGTTTAAAGATAAATTTTCATCCAGTTCTCATTCTTACAATTTTGCTTTTTAATATTTGCGATGAGCTGATTAGATAGTGTAAGTTTGTAAAGCCTATGTCATGCACCTGCTTTTACGGGTGCAATATACTAGTAACCTCTTTCATGTTTATTATGTATATCCGACTGCAAAGAGAGGTTAATTTTATACTAGCTTCTATCCGTGACTTCGTCTGCGTTCATACATAGATTCCTTACAATTTTTCAAACATTTTATTAAATAAAAACCTTGTCCTGACAGAAACGTACACAACAAAAGAATCTTCCAATTTAGTGCAGGCGTTTCTAAGTTATGCGCGTACATTCATATGTACATACATTTCGATTCGTTTTTATTTAAAAATACTAGCAGTCGCGCGACTTTATCGAGATAAAAACATAACCTGCTTCTTTTGCAGTCGTAAAAAGAAGCTTATAACCAGAATCCACCCAGCACTTTTGAAGATTATCACGTTCAAACAAACAAACTGTTCCGCTTTATAATATTACTATAGGTATATATTAATTGGTTTTTTAATTTGCTAGGTGGTGGAGTAAACCAGTGACGCAAGACATGGTGGAGCCCATCACAAGCGTATCGTACAAAAGCACCCCGACTGATGCCCTCGCTACTCTCAAAGAAACTCAGTCACAACTGTTGACGATTGTCAATGATAAAGGGTAAGCAATAATATCCTGTATTATCTACTATATAAAAATAAGTCGGGTTTTCCTTCCTGACGCTATAACTCCAGAACGCACGAACCGATTTCATTCATCTTGGTTTTGATATGTTCGTGGAGGTCTAGGGAAGGTTTAAAAGATGAGAAAAATAAAAAAAAACCGGGAAAACCGTCAAAACAGCCCTTTTCTATTTCCTATACAAACGTTTTCTAAATAAAATGGAGAGTAGGGTAGGGGTAGGGTAGGGGTAGGGTGGGGTTTGGGTAGGGTAGGGGTAGGAGTAGGGTAGGGTTGGGGTATGGTAGGGGTAGAGTAGGCGTAGGGTAGGGTAGGGGTAGGGTATTAGTAGGGTAGGGGTAGGGTATTGGTAGGGTAGGGTAGGATAGGGGTAGTGGTATCGGTTGGGTAGGGGTAGGATACCACGCGAACGACTTCGTGGCGGGTCAGCTAGTTTATTATATTATTATACTTTATTGTACACCTTATAATATTTCTTAAAAGGTAAAACTAGTGTACAATGGGCGTTCTTATCGCACAGGGCGATCTCTTACAGACAACCTTTGGATGAACAGAACTTAAAGGAGACAGATTTAGGCCTGTCAATGTACAAACAACATAAATAATATTAATTGAAAATAATAATGTAAAATACATACAATACACAAATCATATACTAATAAATAGTACATGTATAATTGAGAAATATGGGGAAAAGTTATAGGGAGAGATAATGCTCCTTCACCATTTTTTGAACGCTGGTAGCGTTTGAGCACGCCTCACTTCTATGGGTCATGCATTCTATAAACGAGCTGCTTGTAATAAACCTTCCAATTTAAATATTTTATCTACCTAGTTTAATTTTTATGCACTTGTCATGTTATCTCTTCACCAACCATGGCTGGGTTTGACGCAGTTTGTGCACTTCTAAAAAGGAGCACTTCTCAAAATGAGCAATTCTCAAACTGAGCACTTCTCAAAATGTGCATATCTCAAAATGAGTGTGAATTTTATCACAGTAGGTCAAAATAAAACCGTTTGCTTAACATTTTTATATATTACTAGCTTTTGCCCGCGACTTCGTCCGCGTGGAATAGTTACTTTGGGCACTTTGGGCTAACGTTAAATTTAACCCCGATTTTGAAGCATTCTTCATTGGCGCTCCGCTCCTATTGGCCTTAGCGTAATGATATATAGCCTATAGCCTTTCTCTATAAATTGACTATTTAATTAAAAAATATTTTTTCAATTCGAACCAGTAGTTCCTGAGATTATCGCGTTCAAACAAACAAACAAACTCTTCAGCCTTATATTATTAGTATAGATAGCTGTTGCCCGCGACTTCGTCCAAGTTTCCGTCGTTTTTCTTAAAAAAAAAGTAGCCTATGTCCTTCCTCACGGTTCAGTGATTTTGATGTAACAGACAGATTAACCTTCGTAATTTAGTAGGGAAATATAATATGTCAATCTATAATACTGTTGAAAAATATCGTAATACCGAACCGCACAATATTATTGTTAATAGCTGTGCCCGCGACTCCGTCAGCGTGTCCTTGTGTGTTATTAAGTTAATGTATTGGTAATATTGTTTAGATCACGTTCACATGAGGCTTAAGTACCTTTAGAACGAAAATACTTCAGCGCAAAGCTTCCGGGTAAACTATGTTGAAAGTTGACCCGTCCGGCACGTGAACATAAAGATTTCTAGAAATGCTAACCCGGGAAAGAGCGACGTACAACTGACCATGCGAGAAACAACTGACACCGAGATCTACTCCAGCAACACGAAAAGTCTGCCCTTGAGCCTTATTAATTGTCATTGCATCACACACCGATACTGGGTATTGCGTTCTTTTAAATTGGAATTGAAAATTATTTGGTATTATGGGAATTCTGGGAATAAAGACGGTTTCTCGTGCACCGCAACCTGTTAAAATTTGAGCCTCGATTATATTTTGTTGCAACTGGGTTACTTTTAGCCGAGTTCCATTGCAAAGTTGTGGTGGTTTTAAATTTCCGAGCAGAATAATAATCAGAAAGCTTCGAACTGCTAAGCTATCGGGAGTTACACGTGTTATTGTGAGTCAACCATAAAAGATAGACATATGCTGTCGTGGGATATTTTTTATATAATTTTAAGAACATTTCCGTCATGAAATGATTTCTGTGTAGCTTTAACCATTAAGGTTGCACTCGCGACGGAAGCTTAAAAAACGGAGTAACTTCTCCCGTTTTCCCAACATTTCCCTTCACTGCTCTGCTCCTATTGATTGTAGCGTGATGAAAAGTATACTATAACCAGCTCAGGAGTATGACAAATAATTGTACCAAGTTTCGTTAAAATCCGTCGAGTAGTTTTTGTTTCTATAACGGTTATACAGACAGACAGACAGACAGACAGACAGACAGACCGACAGACAGACAGACAAAAATTTTACTGATTGCATTTTTGGCATCAGTATCGATCCCTAATCACCCCCTGATAGTTATTTTGTAAATATATTTCATGTACAGAATTAACCTCTCTACAGATTTATTATAAGTATAGATTTGGCACAATTTTTAGCACGATAACAGTAGTATCTTTGTAAATAGTAATCACGTTCAGGACATGTTTGATTATTTATTTTCAGCACACATCAGCTATACACATAATTAAGTACTCCAGCCATTTATTGTAATATGCTGTACACTGCATCAAAATAAACATATATTATTATGTATTATTTTAACCTTATTTTAACCAATCGTATTGACACTGACAAAAAATACAGTTATCTATAAAAAAAAAATAGCTACATGTATTATTTCGTAAGGAAATAGGAAATAGGAATATTTTCATTCTCCGTCTATATATATAAAAGAAAGTCGTGTTAGTTACGCCACTTATAACTCAAGAACGGCAGAACAGATTCGGGTGAAAATTGGTATGGAGGTAGCTTAGAGCCAGGAGACGGACATAGGATAGTTTTTATCCCGGAATTCCCACGGGATAGGGATTTAAGCGGGAAAAACATCCCACGCGAACGAAGAAGAAATGGAGAGTAGGGTAGGGGTAGTGTAGGGGTAGGGGTAGGTTAGGGTAGGGGTAGGGTAGTGGTAGGGTAGGGGCAGGGTTGGGGTATGGTAGGGGTAGGGTAGGGGTAGGGTGGGGTAGGGTAAGGGTAGGGGTAGGGTATCGGTTGGGTAGGGGTAGGATACCACGCGAACGAAGTCGTGGCGGGTCAGCTAGTTTACTATAAAAATAGAAAACTAAAATGGCATAACTATGTGTATAAAAAGATACGAAATACATAAGTATGTAGGCCAGTAATGATAATATTGGCAAATCTCGTACTGTTTATTATCAAAAATAGCGTATAAAGATTTAACACCTGATTATCCACCAGCAAATACTATCCTACCAGTACTAAATGTAGCTATTTAAAAATAAACACACATGTCACAAAAATAGCAATTTTGTATTTACCTCGTAAATAGTTTTATGTCTACCTACTTATATTGATATATAATAATAATTATGCACTGACAATAATAATAACAATATTTATCAATTCCACATTTTGAAAATGTTTACTTGTAACTAAAGAAAACAATCTTTTTTATGAACATTTCTAATCTAACTAAAAGTCTATTATATTTTTTTATCAAATTAAATATCTTTTTGTTTACGGTTTTGCCTAACATTATTCTTTTTAGGGTTCCGTAGCCGAATGGCAAAAACGGAACCCTTATAGTTTCGATATGTCTGTCCGTCTGTCTGTCTGTCTGTCCGTCCGTCCGTATGTCACAGCCATTTTATTCCGAAACTATTAAGACTATACATGTGAAACTTAGTAGGTAGATGTAAAAAATTAAAAAATATTTGAAATACAGGGGGGTCCCCATACATGGAACTAGAACTGAAAATATATATTTTTTCATGAAACCTATGCATGTGTGGTATCTATAGACAGGTCTTTAAAAATGATATAAGGGTTTCTAAAACCACTTTTTCATAAAGTCAATCGTTTAAAAGCTTCCAAAGTGGTAAAATGTGTGTGTGTGTCCCCTCTAACTTCTATAATAACGGAGTGAAAAATCTAAAAAAAATACATGTCTGTAGATCTTAATGTAAACTTTCAACCAAAATTGGTTTGAACGAAATCGGGTCAGCGGTTTTCGAGATACAGCATATATTCTAAAACCGCAAATATAACTTTGTAATTCATACAAACTCCATGAAAAACAAAGTTATTTAGCTTAGTTGTAAAAATGTAAATAAACTAGTTTTAAGAAATTTTTAAGGTATTTTTTATTCGTCAAATAAATATACATATTATATTGTTATAGTTACTACGGAACCCTTCATGGGCGAGTCTGACTCGCACTTGGCCAATTTTTTAATTGTGTTTCCCAGAAGAAAAAATTCTTCGAATGAACTAAGTGTTGCTAATATAAAAACAAACAATTAACTAGAACAGTGGTAATGAATACGATTATTTAAAATAAGGTTATAATAATTTATTCTAATATTTATGTTTAATAAAAAAAATACAGATGCAGTGCATAGCATATTACAATGAATGGTTGGAGTAGGTACTTATATTATGTGTATTAACTGACGTGTACTGAAAACCCATTGTGATAAAATTTATACTCATTTTTAGATGTGCACATTTTGAGAAGTGCTCATTTTGAGAATTGCTTATTATGAGAAATGCATATATTGCGAAGTGCACATTATGTGAAATGCACATTTTGCGTCAAGTGCACATTTTGCGAAGTGCACAAACTGCGTCAAACCCCCATGGTTGACTGGTAGAGAATGCCTAAGGCATTAAGGTTTTTTTTTACTTTTTTGTAACAATATGAATGATTGATTTGAATTAAAATGAATTACTCGTATTTATCAATGAAACTAAGATACCAACCAATACGCATCATAATAAAAACTTTTTAACAAAAAATTAAACCGACTCCCAAAAAACACTGCAAAGTGAAAAATAACTTTAGAGTCGGTTTAATTTTTTGTTAAAAAGTTTTTATTTCACTCTTTTTAGTTGGATGATTTTTAATTTACCTAGTTACCAGAGCCTAAATGTCAACTACTTATAACCTTTTACAAAATATTGCTTTTCCCAATGCTGGGCCGTTAATTGTTGAGGAGTTCTCCTGGTACTTCACCATCAGCTCTACATCACCATATGCATTGTGACGAGCATAAAGTGCTTAACATCCATATTCAAGTAATCGAATCGCAATCCACTCAATACTTATTATTGAGTAGTTTCGGGGGCCATCTGTGGTCTTCATCATCAGTTCCACTTCCCCAAATGGTACTTTTTGAGAGCAACTGCACAAGTTACAATAAGAAATACCCAAAACGCCATAGGTATGCCTATAATATTTGAAGAGTTCCCTCGATTTCTCCAGGATCCCATCATCAGATCCTGACTTTGGTGATAATGGGCCAATTTCAAAGTATACCCATTCGAACAAAAAAAGAATTTTCCAAATCGGTTCAGCCGTCTTCGAGTACTCGATGATCATACATAAAAATAAAAAAAATATATATATATACGCGTCGAATTGATAACCTCCTCTTATTGTCGTCGGTTGAAAATAACCAACACGCATCAGCGTCTTGAGTTAGTATTTCGATGATATCTTCGAAACCATGTATTTTTGGACCACATATTCAAGGTTCCTGTTTTATTTTTGTTTATAGAATATAAACCTAGAGTTATGACATATGAAAAAAAAATTACATTGTTTATAGTAGAAATATTCTTTTTAACCGACTTCTGAAAAAGGAGGAGGTTCTCAATTCGGATGTTTGTTTGTTTTTTTTTATGTTTGTTCGGGCATAGCTCCGTCGCTCGCCAACTGATTTGAAAAATTCTTTTTTTGTTGGAAAGGGTATACTTCCCAAATGGTCCCATGAAAATTTTATCGACATCGAACAAGCCGTTTCTGAAAAATCAACAAAAGTCTAAAAAAAATATTTACATTGATGATCTTTTCGGTTACTCTATATTGTGTTTTTTGTTCGCGCGTTTTTAGTTTTTTGTAGTTGACATTTTGGCTTTTATAACTAGATTAATTACAAATTGACCCACTAAAAAGCGCGAAAATAAAAACTTTTTTGCAAAAAATAAAACCGACTTCCATATAAAAACACTACAAAGCCAAAAATAATTTTAATTTCGGAAGGCGGTGTGAAAAAAAGAAAATACAAAACCAATAACACCAACTTCCGAAATTAAAATTATTTTTGGCTTTGTAGTGTTTTTATATGGAAGTCGGTTTTATTTTTTTGCAAAAAAGTTTTTTACTTTAAATTAGATTGGTCAAGCTCGCATGAGGTAAAACTCAAACTATTTTATTTTACATAGGCCTACATTGGCACTTAAATGTCAGAAGCTAGTGCACGGTTCGAAATTAGTCGTTTTCTACATAGTGTATTACATTCTCTTTGGTTTTCTATGGAAAATAACAAGCAACAAACTCCACAGTTACTCTTTTCAAAATATCATTTATTTTTACAATGTATCCATAATACACGTTTAATAGGTCCGTGTGGTGTTATTGTACTCGCAGAGGATGATAGATACGATGGGCCGGGACCGGGCCTATAATAAAAAAAATCCTGCAAGACGAGCAAGGTTTTTTTTAAGAATGTAATTTGTATTTATATTTTATACTAGCTTTTGCCCGCGACTTCGTCCGCGTGGAATAGTTACTTTGGGCCAACGTTAAATTAAACCCCGATTTTGAAGCATTCTTCATTGGCGCTCCGCTCCTATTGGCCTTAGCATTATGATATAAATTGACTATTTAATTATAAAATAATTTTTCAATTCGAACCAGTAGTTCCTGAGATTATCGCGTTCAAACAATCAACCAAACTCTTCAGCCTTATATTATTAGTATAGATAGCTGTTGCCCGCGACTTCGTCCGCGTTTACGTCGTTTTTCGTAAAAAAAAAAATAGCCTATGTCCTTCCTCACGGTTCAGTGATTTTGATGTAACAGACAGATTAACTTTCGTAATTTAGCAGGGAAATATAATATGTCAATCTATAATACTGTTGAAAAATATCGCAATACCGAACCGCACAATATTATTGTTAATAGCTGTGCCCGCGACTCCGTCAGCGTGTAACTCCTTGTGTGTTATTAAGTTAATGTATTGGTAATATTGTTTAGATCACGTTCACATGAGGCTTAAGTATCTATAGAACGAAAATACTTCAGCGCAAAGCTTCCGGGTAAACTATGTTGAAAGTTGACCCGTCCGGCACGTGAACATAAAGATTTCTAGAACTGCTAACCCGGGAAAAAAGAGCGACGTACAACTGACCATGCGAGAAACAACTGACACCGAGATCTACTCCAGCAACACGAAAAGTCTGCCCTTGAGCCTTATTAATTGTCATTGCATAACACACCGATACTGGGAATTGCGTTCTTTTAAATTGGAATGGAAAATTATTTGGTATTATGGGAATTCTGGGAATAAAGACGGTTTCTCCTGCACCACAACCTGTTAAAATTTGAGCCTCGATTATATTTTGTTGCAACGCGGTTACTTTTAGCCGAGTTCCATTGAAGTTGTGGTGGTTTTAAATTTCGGAGCAGAATAATAATCAGAAAGCTTCGAACTGCTAAGCTATCGGGAGTTATACGTGTTATTGTGAGTCAACCATAAAAGACAGATATATGCTGTCGTGGGATATTTTTTATATAATTTTAAGGAGAACATTTCCGTCATAAATGATTTCTGTGTAGCTTTAACCACTAAGGTTGCACTCGCGACGGAAGCTTAAAAAATGGAGTAACTTCTCCCGTTTTCCCAACATTTCCCTTCACTGCTCTGCTCCTATTGATTGTAGCGTGATAAAAAGTATACTATAACCAGCTCAGGAGTATGAAAAATAATTGTACCAAGTTTCGTTAAAATCCGTCGAGTAGTTTTTGTTTCTATAACGGTTATACAGACAGACAGACAGACAGACAGACAGACAGACAAAAATTTTACTGATTGCATTTTTGGCATCAGTATCGATCCTTAATCACCACCTGATAGTTATTTTGTAAATATATTTCATGTACAGAATTGACCTCTCTACAGATTTATTATAAGTATAGATGGGTCCCGGACTTCGATTTTTTTTCTTTTATTAAGAGGCAGACATACGATTTTAAAGGATTTTAATTTGAACATCAAGATTTTACGGTTTGTAGTAATGTTTTAAATAAAATCTTATTAATCAAGAGTTTTCCGTAATAATTAAATACTAGTTGTCGCCTAGTGGTCGAAAAATCACTATATTTAAATTATTTAAAATGCATTATTATATAAAAATATAACAACTACTCCATATAAACTTCAACTGTGCTAAATTCCATACTCCTCTGTCCGCATCGTTATAAGGGGTATTTTTAGGGTTCCGTAGCCGAATGGCAAAGGACTATACATGTAAAACTTGGTAGGTAGATGTATTCTGTGAACCGCTTTCCGATTTTAAGAGAAAATTTAAAAAAATTCAAACTGAAAATATTTTTTTTTTCATGAAACCTATACGTGTGTGGTATCTATAGACAGGTCTTTAAAAATGACATTATGGTTTCTAAAATGACTTTATCATAAAGTTAATCGTTTAAAAGATATACGCTTCCAAAGTGGTAAAATGTGTGTGTGTCCCCCCTCTAACTTCTATAATAATGAAGTGAAAAATCTAAAAAAAACCATATGTTGTAAATCTTAATGTAAACTTTAAACCAAAATTGGTTTGAACGAGATCGAGTTAGCAGTTTTTGAGATACAGTATATTTTCGAAAACCGCAAATATAACTTTGTAATTCATACAAATACTATGAAAAACAAAGTTATTTGGCGTAGTTGTAAAAATTGTTAATAAGAAATAAGAATAAGAAATTTTGAAGGTTTTTTGTTTTTTCAATTAAATATATTAAGTATGCAATTTTATTTTTTGCTTCACTTATTAATATATAGATAACATAATATAATAATAATTAGCCTATAACATTCCCACTACTGGGGATAGGCCTCCTCTGTATAAAAGAGGAAATAGTCCATAATACCTCCCGGGGCCAGTGCGGGTTGATGAATGTCATATGTCTCCGGATTTTCAGTATTATATTTGATCAACGATGGCTCTTGTAGATTTTTTTTATGTTAGATGTTTAGAACTAGATAGATCTTATTTTTTTATTGATTATAGCTTCGCGTTTGACAACCATCTCACTTGATGGTAAGTGATGATGTGGTCGAAGATGGAGCACGCTTACCTAAAAGTAACCTATTCACTCTTAACTTAAAGACCTCTAGGTTATAGCTATTGGGAAACACAGACTCCGGCAGGGAATTCCACTCCTTAGCCGTACGCACAATGAAAGTATTCCCAAAACGTTTTGTGCATATAGGTGGGATGTCCGTTTGTCTCGTAGTCCAATGATGAAATGGGATTGGTGGAATTAGATTGTATTGATGTAATTCCATCGCACACTCCCCGAAATGTAACCGAGAGAAAACCGATAGACTTGCAAATCGTCGTCGATGTTCAAGGGTCTGGAACTTTGATTCGACCAGTGCTTCGTTGCCAATGAGTCTCTTGGCCCGCTTCTCGATAGACTCAAGCGCGTCCAGTTGGTATTTGGCGGATCCATCCCAAAGATGAGAGTATTACTCCATATACGTCCAAACCTGGGCTTGATACAGATTGAGCAGCTGTTTGCCACTCGAATGGACCGATCTCTCAGGAAGTCTTCAATCCAAACGCAAAGTTGAGTCGGTAAACTGAAGGAAGGAAGCTTAGCAATAAGGCTATCGTGCCAGACCCTATCAAAGGCCTCGAAGTTTAAGTTTGTTCCCAATTCGGCTAACGTCGTCAAACCAAGCCCTCCGCAAAACCTTGCAGGACTTGACAGCTCTGTTGAAGGCTCTCGTCTTCTGATCCACGTCATTTGCTTTGCAGTTTCGAGCATCGACCCATGCTAGGTACGCCGCGTGTTTAAGCGGTTCAGCGCGATCACATTCGGCGCCAAACCAAGGTCGAGATTTGCCGGACATTGTTAGGTCAGAGAATGGAATGTAGTACTCCATCCCCCATCGCAAAACATCCGCCACGGCGTCTGTGCACGACGATGAATCATTTGAAGAGAAGCATGTAGACTGCCAAGGATAACAAGAAAGATCGCATGCCATCCCAATCCGCTGACTTGTATCGCCAAATCCGCCGAATGCCTTTAAGGCTGAGATCGGGCGGAGAGTAGACGGATACAGACTTCACCAGACAGTGGTCGGAACTGCCTAACGGTGAAGATATCGCTATCGAGTAGCGGTCTGGATCCGTAGTCAGCAGAAGGTCCAAGCAATTAGCTGTGTATGACTCAACATCCGGAACCCTCGTTGCTCTCTGGACCAGCTAAGTGAGATTTAATGCAAGCGCAAGATTGTGCATCTCTCGCTCAGCATAATCCGTGCACTGGTATGGGAAGAACCATTCCTGGTGATGGGCATTAAAGCCCCCAAGTAAAACGAACTGAGCTGAAGGGTACCGCTGCTGGGCCGCATCTGCCGCCTCACTGATGTACTGTGTGAGCCTGGTTGTCTCCAGATATCCGCTATGCGAGCGGTAGACACAGGCATAAATCATTTAGTCCATGCCCGTGTCCACCAGAGCCCAAAGCGTAGAGAACCTGGAGTCCTCAAGGTTGTGGAGACGCCGATAGCATAGACGCGTACATGCATAGCATAGACCCGCACGTGGTTTAAAGTTGTGCTCCAAGGTGAACCCTGGGTATGAAAGATACGACACGTCTGACGGACATCTGATCTGCGTCTCCGAAAGAAACAGCAGAGCAGGTTTTTCAGCCTCGAGGTGGTGGTGGACTGCGACGAGATTTGAGTGCAGACCTCGGATATTACTTAGGTGCACTTTGAGAGAGTTAGTGCAGCCGCTGTTTAACATTGCTCTTTTTATTCCGTTTCATAATTGTGAGAGTGAAGTGGAAAGGAGAAGGAAGTAAAGTGAGGCTTCACGCTGTTAACCCCCAGACAAGCACTATTTGGGGATTAGTCTGGAGACTGCGGGGACGCCCGAGCCCACTCGGGAATGACCATCGGGCCCTCTCATCTGATTGCCAACCAGCACGATGCTGCATTCCGGGATTTTTCGACAGTTGGCGGGGCAGCCTTTCATGCGTGGCTGGCACACTACTTGGGCCCCCAACTACCTGCAGTCGGCCAGTGGCGTACCGTGCCTCGTATCCCGCTATTCTCCGCGACTAATCTCCCGATACGTCCGCACTAGTGCGAGCCAGATTGATCTTTCAGCAGTGCAACTACTTAGACCCAACTTCTTGATAGGCTAGGCTACACAGAGCATCGTACTGGAACACAGCTAAGCCGTTTGGCGGTACGTCTTTGTGGGTCGTCAAGATCACCCGAATAAATAACGTACTTATGTTAAGTGTACTGATGTTAATATTCTACCAACGAATTAGGAATAAATTATAGAACACGAACTCCGCTCAAAAATGGTTCCACGCAAAACACAATCAAGTAGGCGGGGTGAAAAAAATACAATCAAAGCGCCTCTCAGTCTGACGTGCGCTCAGTGACAGACGCCAGAATCGTGTTGATTAGTGAAAAATCCAAGAAAAAGCTCGTTTCTGAGGGATAAAAATGACCTCCTGCGTAGTAGGGTGGTGTAAAGGACGGAAAGAAGGAAGTAAAAAACTAACTGGGATAACATATCACTCGTAAGTAAAATAATTCCGTGTTTTATTTTCGTATAGACAACCACGAGTTGTCAGTATTATGCAATAGGTAGCCAGCCAGTTTTTAATACCTAACTATTATATATTATATACTAGCTTCTGCCCGCGACTTCGTACGCGTGGGAACGTTTTCCCGCGTAAATCCCGATCCCGTGGGAATTTCGGGATAAAAAGTAGCCTATGTGTTATTCCAGGCTGCCAACTATATACTTACCAAATTTCATTCAGATCCATTCAGTAGTTTTTGCGTGAAAGAGTAACAAACATCCATCCATCCTCACAAACTTTCGCATTTATAATATTAGTAGGATTAAGTACAGAGTTTTATAAATTGGAATTATTGGTTTGCCACACAGGCAAACCAATAATTCCATTTTTCTTATTTTAGTTTCCCCAAAAAAGAGATTCGACGACTACAGTGGATTGCAGCAGTCCGCTTAGAAAAAAGAGAGGATGACTGGTTACCAACTAATGCCAGTAGGGTTTGCTCCATACGTTTTGATAACAAAGACATATATATGACGGAGAGGGCACATTAAGGTTATCGTTAGGCAAGCCTTCCTCCTCGTACATCTTCAGCAAGCCGTAAATAATAGCACGAACAGATAGTGTTAATCTTCTTTAATAATTTCACACATTTTTATAATCAAAATAATCACAAATTCCTGCGATGCAAACGGATGGAGGTTGTGCGGTTATCCGCTCACGCACACGTTCTATGGCAGACTGCCTGACACCACGCTACCCCCCTCTCACTTGTCAACCAATGACACTTTGTTATCCAAATAACATTACACCCGACACTGACAGTGACAGATGGAATGACGTCACTACCGCCATCTGACATCAGTGTCACATCAGCGTCAGTTGTCAATGTCAGCAGTGACAACCGACAGACATTGACAGATAGAATAACCTCACTACCGCCACCTTGTAACAATTGTTGGAAGTCTCTTAATATCTATGCTTTGCTGCGACACGGCCGTCCTGCACTTCACACGACCTCGAGTGGCTCATCTGAAATAGAAAGTTCTGTGTACATTACATTGTTCGGCCATGCCAAGATAGGTCAGCTTAACCAGTATATCGCTTAACCAGCGGCATCACTTAACCAGTGGCATCACTTAACCAGCGGCATCGCTTAACCAGCGGCATCACTTATCCAGCGGCATCGCTTAACCAGCGGCATCGCTTAACCAGCGGCATCGCTTAACCAGCGGAATTGCTTAACCAGCAGCATCACTTAACCAGCGGCATCGCTTAACCAGCGGCATCACCTAACTGGTGGCAAATCATAGCGAATTACATGGCAAATTAATTTTTTTTTTTTTTTTTTTTTTTTTTTTAATTAATGACACACATTGTATTTTTTTTTTACAAATTAATTTAATAACATCAAATTAAATTAAATTAGTCTTAACCGTCAAGTTCACAATTATCCTCAGATAAATCCTCAGGAATTTCGCTACTGGGCATTTTACGCGGCCTGTCATGAGCGTATTTGTACGTCCGGTTACCATTAAGTGCTTTGAGCACATATCTGTCACCATCTAATACCTCAATAACGCGGAAGGGTCCCTTAAATTTAGGGTCCAGCTTGCACTGATTGCGTTCTTCATTTTGCAGAAGAACGAAGTCACCTACAGTATAGTTTTGGACTTTTGCCTTTGTACTGTTAAATCTGCCTTTATCGTATAGAGAGTTTTTATCCATGTTAATAATAGCCTGCTCACGCACTGTATCAATGTCCACTTCGGACTCGTAATCGTTGGCACACATGAGTTCTAGAGGCCTAGTTACCTTCCCAATGAATAGTTCAAGAGGACTCGACCTAGTGACCCTATTAATGGTGCAGTTGAGAGCTAGTTGAACTTCCGGGAGAGCATCTTGCCACGACTTTTCTCCGCTAGCCTCAACTGCAGTGAGCATATTTTTGAGCGTACTCATAACCCGCTCAACTTGACCGTTAGCACGGGAAGTTCTTGTTGTAATCAGATGCAAGTCGATACAATAGGTTTGACAGAATTGCTTGAAATCTGCACTAGCAAAGCAGCGGCCCTGATCAGCGATAAGTCGCTTAGGGGTGCCAAACAAGGAAATACTGCTCTTTAAAGCTTTGATGCTACTCGCAGAGTCAATACGCAGGGTATGATGTAACAAAACGAATTTCGTAAAGGCATCCACCAATACGAACACATATTCCTTTTTATCATTTTTGCCACTAAGTTTACCAGTGGCATCAATATGCAAGGTATGCCATGGTATAGGAGTTTTAGGGATGGGATGCATTTCTGCTTGAATTTTACCAGACTGGGACTTAGATATCTTGCACGTAACACAGTTGTCAACAAATTTACGAACAAACTTGGTCATGTGTTCGAACCAGTATAAATCAAAAACCTTTTCCAACGTCTTCTCCCAACCAACATGCATGAGAGATTCGTGGACAGAGTTTATAACTGACCAACGTAAAGCTCTCGGAACAATTGGCAACCATCGAGATCGGTTGTTGCGATGTACTTTTCGGTATAGCACTCCAGACCTGATCTCATAAGTTTTAGCAACATTTTCATCAATATTGTGCTCTCTGAGATTTTTAATTACCTTTAAAATCTCAGAGTCACGCTGCTGCTCTGCTTGCAACTAATTTTCAGGTAAATTCGTTAGATCTACTCGTTTTTGCTCCACCTTTTCAACAGGTGTAGACGGAATGGGATTCCTGGATAAAAAATCCGCATGACACATACGCTTCCCGTCTTTGTATACAATCTCAAAGTCGTAAGCTTGTAGAAATGCCCACCATCTATGTACGCGCGGGGTTAGATCAACCTTATTGCGGGATGACTTTAAGGAGTTACAGTCCGTTACGACCGTGAACTTATTGCCGTGAAGGTAATGCCTGAAATGCTTAATGGCGTTCACAACCGCCAAAGTTTCTAACTCATACGAGTGATATTTGGACTCAGCGGCTGTGGTACGCTTACTAAAATAAGCCACTACGAATTGTTTGCAATCTTTTCTTTGCAACAAAATGGCACCATAACCGATCGCACTGGCGTGGCGTCGGTATGAAGCTCAATTGGACAGTCAGGATCAAAAATCATTAAGACCGGCTCGTTAGTCAATACCCCTATGATCATTTGCCTGATGCCTTCGTGTTCAGGCTTCCATTCAACGTTCCCCTTACCAGGGCTGGTGAGAGCATGAAGAGGAGCCACTATTTGTGCAAAACTGGAGATAAATTTTCTAAAATAGGACGCTAGTCCTATGAACTGACCTAATTGCGTGACCGTTTTAGGAGGAGGCAGGGCAATTAAGGCTTCGATCTTATTAGGGTTCGGACGAACCTCGCCGCGACTAACTACATAACCAAGATACTCCACACTTTCGTTCATAAATGAACACTTTTTCAAATTAAAAGAAAAGCCTTGTTTTGTCAAAATTTGTAAAACTGTACGAATTCTCGCCAGGGATTCCTCATTATCTGAGTTTCCCGTTATGAGAATATCATCCATGTAGACGATAGCATACGAATTGACAAGAGTACCTAAGGCCTTGGTAACAGCTCGCTGAAATATAGCAGGTGCGTTACGTAGACCAAAGGGCATGGTCAAGTATTCGTAATGACCCTCTGGAGTTATGAACGCGGTCTTCTCTATTGAATCCACGTGGATTGGCAGCTGGTGGTAGCCACTTGCCATATCCAGTGTGGTAAAATAGTGACAGCCATGGAGACGATCAATTTGGTCAGAGGTAAGTGGTAAAGGGAAACGGTCTGGCATGGTATTATCGTTTAACTCTCGATAATCTACGCACATGCGATCAGTGCCGTCCTTCTTTTTAACTAAAAGAATAGGACTGGCAAACGGAGATGAACTTGGACGTATGACTTTACATGCGAGTAACTCATTCACCTTATCACGTACAACACTACGTTCCTGGGGGCTAAGACGATAAGGTCGTCGATAAACGGTTTTACAAGGGTCAATAAGGCGAATTTCTACAGGGTCAGTATTGGCTGGGCCCGATGGAGTACCGCAAACGAAGTAGTCCTTAAACTCAGTTAAAATATTTAGCAACTTGGGCTTGAACTCTAAGGAAATGCTTCTATCGATATTTTCAAAGCTAACATCACTATTATTATCATGGACATTACATGCATCAATTATAGAGGATTTAATTTTGGTAAAAATCACTCGGTCAAGAGTAACATGAATTTCTAATTCTTGAGTCAATACTTCCTGCCCAATCATAATGTCATGTAACAAAAATTCATCAGGCAAGGCGTGAAATAGAATGTTGAAAACAATATCGTTGATAATAACTGACGCCATAATCTGCGTGGTACTGTAAACACTAGTTTGCCCAATACCGGTCATCTTTACTAAATTATTTTGGCGTTTACCATGAAATTTCATTGACACTGTTTCCTTGATAAGTGAGCAGTCTGCTCCCGAATCGAAACGAAATGAAAATAACTCACCGAAGTGTTCTAAAACTCCCATTGGTGTACTGACTGTGCAGACTTCAACACGCCGCTCCACCGGCTTGCTGGTTGTACTAACAGCGGTCGTCTTCGCTTCTATACTGGCAGCTCGAGGACATCTTGACGCGTAGTGTCCAACGCCCCGACAATTGTAACACGTGATGCCCGTAGTTGTAAACTTCGAAGTGGCTGCAAGTTTGTTTGCTTCTCCATGAGGCGCTCCAGTGCTACGATTATCTTTTCTGAGACGACACGCAGATATATGGTGGCCCAATCTCCCACAATGTGCACATTTAACCGGGGTCGACATCAGCTTGCGTTGTTTTGGATCAGAGTTGTCATTGTTGTAGTCACTAGTTGGCGCCTTTCTTTTAATGTATGATAGTGCCTTTAACTCCTGCTGCATTTTTGTCCTAGTTTCTATCTCGGTAGTGAAAGCAATACGGTTGACCCGGGGTTCTATTTGAGCTATGTGTGCCATTACAGTAGAGATAGCGATTTGCTCTGTACTCAGGTTCTTCCAGCGTGACATCAAATTATTCAGCGGAGTAGCAGCGTAATTTGCAAGGCACTCACCTTCCTTAGGCTTGCTGTTATAAAGATTGAACATCATAACGAGCGGTGAAGGCTTCTTGAAAATCCTTCCATGTCATGCCGGGGAAAGATACTTGGGACAGCCAAGCCGACGCCTGACCTTTTAACGCTTCACTCAGAGCTATCATCAATGGAGCTCCAGATAACGGTTGGTCTGCCATGCACATGTCTGCCGTCGATAACCAAGCACGTGCGTCCACTGATGTCTTCTCGGGGTCGAATGTAGGTAGGCAAACCCTGCCACTCGTTGTCGGTTCTTTCATAGCTTTGATAAGGGCTAAAAAATTCTGATTTCAATTTCCATCTTTCCTCACTATTGTTCATCGTGGGCTGCGGTGCAAAACGTGGATCACATCCCACTTCTGATGACGGAGAGGGCACATTAAGGTTATCGTTAGGCAAGCCTTCCTCCTCGTACATCTTCAGCAAGCCGTAAATAATAGCACGAACAGATAGTGTTAATCTTCTTTAATAATTTCACACACTTTTATAATCAAAATAATCACAAATTCCTGCGATGCAAACGGATGGAGGTTGTGCGGTTATCCGCTCACGCACACGTTCTATGGCAGACTGCCTGACACCACGCTACCCCCCTCTCACTTGTCAACCAATGACACTTTGTTATCCAAATGACATTACACCCGACACTGACAGTGACAGCTGATAGACAGAGGCAGATGGAATGACGTCACTACCGCCATCTGACATCAGTGTCACATCAGCGTTAGTTGTCAATGTCAGCAGTGACAACCGACAGACATTGACAGATAGAATAACCTCACTACCGCCATCTTGTAACAATTGTTGGAAGTCTCTTAATATCTATGCTTTGCTGCGACATATATATATTCGTCACGCACTGGCTATCGTATGCTAAAAAAATCAGCTGTACCTATTTGTACGGTTAGTACTGTTGCACAGCATTTCGTGAAAATATCGGGTAAATCCTAATAACTTTATTTAAGGATTGCTTAAGAATACAAATTAGAATTCACGTCTAATGTATTTTATGTTATCAGTAGGTATTACACCACGTTGAAACAATGCAGGTAATTAAATCGGCACTCCATATGTGAGCTGATAAATAGAGCGAGCCAATTTTTAGGAATCAAATATGTATAATGAAATAATTTTCAAATTTGTTTTAGTAGGATATAAAAATATGGGAATCATTAAAATATTTAACCTTATATCCGTTTAATTCATTCTTATTTTTATTGGAGGTCAGTGTTTATTTGACAAAGTGGCATTCACCCAAACAGGAATCGTAAAAGAAAAAATTCCTAACGAATTATTTTGCAGATTTAGTGCACAGTAATTATTAATTTAATATAATTCGATCTATGTGTACTATAAATCTAAAAAAAATAATAATATATGCATGTCAATATTAATTAAAATAAAATATTTTTTGAATAGAAAACGTATCGTAGGCTGTATGAATCACATCTCCTTTGCCTTACCTACTGACAGACTGACAGTTTGATATTACTGCATTTTCGATTCTTTGTTTACTTGATTCTACAATAGCGCTTGCGAATTGAGTTACGTACGGATTGTTTTTTTATGGTATAGCAACGACTATAGTCATTTTTCGTGGACTTTGATTTTAGTTGTGCACACGATACCCATTTTTAAACACGGACTTAGGTTGGACCCGCCTAAACGACGACTTGGCATCCTTAACCCTAGACTTAGCCAATATTTCAGAAAAAGGTTTGTAACTCACTTCTACCTAGTTTTTTTGATAATTATTGAAATTGTAATGGGTTACCTACGATTTGTAGTAACATTTGGCGTATATTTTACTCTTGTTCATTATTTTTATATGGCCGACGGGCATTCCCTTTTATGAAGCTTTACACTTTTTGTAAACATAAGGTAAAGAGGTTTAATATTAATTTATAATATTTGAGTTCATAATAAATGACTGACTCCTACTGCATACTGCATAACACCATTCTCGCTGCTCGATGTCACGAAACAACCCATCTCGTTCGCACTCGCTTGATTCGATATTTCAGTTTCACTCTAACATTATCTTACTAAATAAAATAGCGCCCCAAATGAATGAATTGACAGATCCATGCGCAGAAAATAAATTTAGCAAAGTATTTTGTTTTATTTGTGAGCGTGTTGCATTCGTATTATCAGTTTAGTGGTATGAGTTTGGAACCATGTTTTAGCGGGCTTCGTTAGAGAGTTATGATTCTATATCATTCCTAATTCGTTGTATTCTACATTTATTGTTGAACGTCACCTGAAACTTACTTTATTGACAAAAGTTGTCAAATATTCCTCTATACAGTACGAGTATTTAATAAGAATTCTAGCTGAATTCTTATTAAATACTCGTACTGTATAGAGGAATATTTGACAACTTTTGTCAATAAAAATATCAGTTGCTATTCTCTGACTTATTTAAAGTTATCTGTGGTTGCTATTTTGGTTGCTATGTTTTAAACGCATCTGCGACAACATAAAACCAAAACAAAGATGTTAATATTTTCTAGTTCCACTTTAAATAGATGAATATGTTCATCTAATGTGGTTTTATTTCTTTTTAGGTTTATGGTTATGTTTATATGCATGTGTAGTGGTAGTGTTCATAGAACAAATTTCACGGTGTCCGTGCATGATGCGGAGGAGATGCCGAAGACATTGCCGAAGACCCATTTTTATTGAACCGTTAGACTAATAAATGCAATGATATTATAAAGTACAGATATGTTACGTTCATAGTAATTTGCGTTGAAATTTGTTCCGCGTAGTAAAAACTGCACACATCACGGATATCTATGCACACATTGACAAGTTTTACTGATAAGTAGAACAAAAGATACGAAACAACACGCAAGTGAAAGAGATAGTTATAATTCTAACCACTGCGCTTCAAATGAGTTCTTGTGCCATAGGATAACATTTTTATAGCCGTAGAGTGGACACTCGATTGAAGAGTAAGTACGTAGGTAAGAAATTAAACATCATAATGGTTAATCACGGATCAAGTATTACCACTAATGTTTGTTTTCAGCTTAGCCCATTATATTCAAAACTAAAATAGAAATTAATAGTCATTATGCTAATAAAATAATTTATGATCAGTCATAACAATAATTGTATGATTCGAAAACTTCGTCAAATCGGAACTTCATCTTGGATGAAGCAGGTGGAAAGCTATCAATAAATAATCAATTTCATGACACAACTATAGGTTTCATAATGAACAAACAAATTCAACGTTGGCGAAAATGCAAGCAACAGGTAGCTGACATTTTATAAAACATTATGCAGGCAGCATTATGTTTGATAAAATGTTTTAGTTACCTACCTCTATAATTGGAACTGCATTTTTTTCAAGCATTGTTCGACTACATATTCGAAACATATTTGTTAGTACTTTGGAAGTGATTTGTATATATCTTGCTGTTTTTTGATGTTATACAGTCTGATTCGCTTTTTTGTTCACGAACAATTGCGATCCAAACTGGAAGTCGAACCTGATCCCTCGGAAACCTAATTCAATAAAAAAACAGTTATAATCCTCAATAAACAAACAAATGAACTTTAATCAAAAAAATTGTAACACAAAACAAATTAAAACAAGTCAATCAATATCGCTTCTACACTTGTAAACTTTTAACTAATCTATGTCCGCACGCACGCATCCTTATCGCTCTCGCGACAAAACGAGTTTGCTCTCTCTGTCTTCACCTACATATGGCTCCTAAGCATAATTTATTGGCAAGTTTGGAACATAAATGAAATATAAAAAATGATCTTAATATATTTGCATTCTCACATGTGGTATGAGATCCTTTGTATTTTGTTTACTTTGGAAGTATAATTCGTACACTTCCGGAACTCACACGATGGCATTTTTGATAAATAAAATCTAAGGACACGGGTATTACGGTGCGGCACGCTTGTGGTTGCGTTCGACGCAGACTAGTTGCAAGACGTTCCAATTAGCTCGTGTTCGAGTCTCACGACGCGCGCGCCTATAACATATCTGTACTATAAAATATCATTGAATAAATGTGACTTATTTTTGGTAATGCTACTATAAAACCCTCGTGGAGATAGGTAATAATAGTTCGATTGCGGAAATTAAGGTTGCCCTGAATTGTGTTACCAGTAAAATAAAATGTATTTATTATATGTTTATATTAGTAAATAAGTACTTATATAGTTGGATGAAATTTGGTATGGAAGTAGCTTGAAGGTTATAGGCTACTTTTTACGCGACTGCAAAAAAGGAGAGTTATGTTTTTAACGTGATAGAATCCACGGGAGCGAAGCCCCGCGTGAGTACTAGTATTACATATTAAGTGATTCTTTTTACGAAAATTAGGCAGACGGAGAACTATGATATTTGGTACAATTAAAGTTTATGTGGAGAAGGAGTGCACAAAACTAATATGTATTTGTATCCAATAATAAATAAATAAATCAACCAATCAATGTATTTATTTGTGTACACAATAAATTAGAAATCATTTTAATTAAGCTCTAATTTTGAGCTTTGACTGACCACTAGATAGAGATACACAGATACATACACATGTCATATTATAAAGAGGTAAGATTGTTTGTATGTAGGGGTTAATGGGTGAAGTAAGTAATAAAAAAAATCCATAGGAACATATTAAATACGAAGGCAACAAAAATAAAAGACTACGTTAGTAGGTATAACACAGCAGTCGTGTTGATTCTTAATACTTGTGAGCGGCGTAACACTTATTGCTGCCTCCTATATCCTATGTGATTACCTAAAATGTGATTATAACTACTATTGTGTTTTGTTTTAGATCTGTGGTTGGTGTGTTCACTGCGGACAATGTACGTCGCCGGCTGGCTAACCTATCAGGCTCACTATCGGAGCCTCTCGAAAAATTCATCATCAAAAAGTTCTACAAAGTAGATATTACTCACAAACCAACACTAGGTTTAGTCTCAAGGATCCTCGACATTGCACCATACGTTGTTGTTGTTAAATCAGGTAAATGTTATGCTCTCTTTGTATATATACACCGTGACTTTTTAAACGTCTGACAACGGCAGCCAAATCCATATATCCAATAACTATTAAACGTTTATGAAATAAAAACTTTTTACCAAAAAATTAAACCGACATCCAAAAAAAGTGTAAAGTGAAAAATAACTACTATCGTTTAAATTTAATAGTCGGTGTCTTAAGTTCGGTATTTTCGTTTTTGGCACCGACTTCCGAAATTAGATATTTTTTCTTTGCAGTGTTTTTTGTAAGTCGGTTTAATTTTTTGGTAAAAAGTTTTTATTTCACTCTTTTTAGTTGGTCGATTTACTATTTACCTAGTTACAAAAGCCTAAATCTCAACCACTCATAACCTTTTACAAAATATTGCTTTTCTCAATGCTGGGCCGTTAATTGTAGTGCTTAATAACCATATTCAAGTAATCGAAACGGAACCCATGAAATACTTATTATTCCTACTTATATATTGACTATTGAGTAGTTCCAGTGGCCACCTGTGGTCTTCAATTAATTAGTAATTTAATTTAATTTATTCCATTCGGACAACATAAATCCATGATGTTAGTAAATATACACGCTAAAAACTAATGTTAGTATGAAAAATAAATTACAAGTACAAATAATAATAATAATAATACAACGAAATAGAAGGGAAATAGGTGCCTATAATATTTGAAGAGTTCCCTCGATTTCTCCAGGATCCCATCATCAGATCCTGACTTGGTGTCAATGGGACCAATTTCGGAGTATACCCTTTCAAACAAAAAAGAATTTTCCAATATGGTTCAGCCGTCTTCGAGTAATCGGTGATCATACATTAAAAAATATATATATATATACGCGTCGAATTGATAACCTGCTCCTTTTTTGTCGTCGGTTGAAAAAAATAGGTATTTATGAGGTTTGACTAATTTCAAAATTAAAATATTCATTATTGTGACGCATGACGTATTTAGAAACACCTGTTCTGAGCCTTGTATCAATGGAGCAGCGCGGGCGCGCCGTCTTTATCAGAGTTCATTCACCCTATAAAAATAGGTACAAATAAAAATACCTATCTATAATGGATTTTTATTATCTTAATTTATAGAAAAAAATATAATCACGTAGGTAGATACTTTATGTCGGATACATTGAGTGGGCCAGCTTTGTAAGATGATTAAACAGTCACCGTGTATGCTTTAATCTTCTTTCAGCGAAGGTTCCTGACTTTTGCATACCCTTTTTAACACGCTTTTATTAGGTCGACCTGTATGTAACTATGTAATGAAATCTAAGGTAACTAATTTAACCATCTTCCAAAGGTCGTAGCGTAATGAAAATTGGCAGCTGTAGGTAGTTCTGATGACAATACAATAATATGGTACTGTCGAACTGATCTGATGATGGAGCCGGAAGATATGAACTGGAACTTCATGATGGAAAATCGTATCATAGCTGTTTTGGTTTTCTTAGAAAATTGTTGTAATGAACTTTGACCGCAATTAAGTTTCAAGGTCTGATGATGCACTGGCATTCCATGACGGAATATCATATCATAGTCGTGTTTGCACTTGTGAGAAAGGCCACGTAATGGACTTTGAACACGATCAGATTTCAAGGTTATATTTTCCTTAATTTTTTTTTTATTTTTACCTGCATTTATAAAAGCGTGTTTTTTTTAGTGTTTTTTAAATTATTAATTTATTTTGTTGGGAAAATCATATAATGATTCCCCTCACTCTGGGTAGAGTGGAAGCCTGTGATAGGGATTGGGCAGTATTTCACCACGCGGACCGAGTTCGGCTTGATGAACATTCCACAACTTTGTTTTCGGTGGGAAAATCATCTTATATGTCCTCTCGGTCTGAGTGGATCGGGGGACTTCTACTGACTAAAACCCACCCTGTTCCTTCAACTGCCTCTAAGTTCCGAGGCCGCGGTATCTCGTTAGAATATTCCCGCAAACCATTACATACCTTGCTTTTGCTTTTGCGATATATACTTTAGTTGCGAATCCACAACCTTGAAATAGAAGCCACTTATGGTTCGGATCTTTTCAAGGGTCTCCACCTTTTTCTTTACTTTTTAAATTGAATTTTTTTTTAGATTTTCTACTTCTCGGTTTCGATTTCCATACTTTTATAATAAATGCGAAAGTCTATCTGTCTGTCTTTGTTACGCTTTCACGGCTAAACCATCGCACTGATTTGGATGAAATTTGTAATAAGAATAGTTGAATACGCAGGGTTAAACATAGGCTATGTTTTTCAAAAATCAACCCCTAAAGAGTTGAAATCGAGGATGAAAGTTTGTATTGTTGAGATGTTATTTAATGCGGGTGAAACCGCGGGGTACAGCTAATTAAAGCTCTGCCAGTTTACCTCCACAAAACGAATGATGGGCATGTGTCTGCACTCAGTACCCCAATATCTAGATTAGTTTATTATTACAAGATTTCAAAATATTCTCTAATTTTACGTAATTATATTAATAGTCAATAATATAATTACGTAAAATTATGGAAAATTTTGCTGCCCTTATCCAAATAACTTGATGTCGTCGCAGCGTGACGTATCTTGCAATCTTCATTAGTAATCTTCTCAGAAATGACTGACAATGTTAATTAGCCACATTAATATTACAACTATTCTCTTATTTTTTTCAACCATATTTATTTAATTTTATTTACAGATGCATCGACGAACACTCATAGCTCAGTTGGGCTTTTGACATCGGACAGTCTACTGAGGAATATCTCCACCGAAACTAAATACATGAATGGAAGCTAAACTTTGTTACCAATGTTAAAAAGACGACTATGATGTCTTAAATACCTACTCATTGACGCAATACATTTTAAGCATGGACAGAAAGTCAAGCAAAAATAATGTAATTTTTATAAATAAATTGAACTTGAAACGCTGTTTAGTGTCGTCTAGAAATGTAAATTATTGTAAATAATTTGTTTAAATATAGCTTTTTTGCTATTTTTATAACGGTAGTTAAATTGTGATTGTCCAAGTATACTTTACATCAACATTGATGATTTCTAAATTGGCCGCAAATTAATAATGAGACTGAATTACTTCTTGCAAAAAGAACTTGAAATGACATTATTAAAACTTTATTTTATTTATTATATTCAGTCCCAATCGCACTAACAGAATTTGATGAATTTATCAAGCCTAATATACTGAGATAAAATACTAGTTTCGAGTTATCAATCTTGTATAATCTGGTAATAAATCTGATAATGTGATTTTATTTTTTACTGCTTTATCATCCCAAGGGAACTTTCCTAATCTAAGTCATAGTCTATCAGTATGCAAAAAAAACTTTTTCCATAAAATTAAACCGACTCCCAAAAACACTGCAAAGTGAAAAATAACTTTAATTTCGGTGTCTTTAGTTTTGTATTTTCGTTTTTGGCACCGACTTCCGATATTAAAGTTATTTTTCACTTTGCAGTGTTTTTGGGAGTCGGTTTAATTTTTTGGTAAAAAGTTTTTATTTCACTCTTTTTAGTTGCTCGATTTTTAATTTACCTCTAAATGTCAACTACTTATAACCTTTTACAAAATATTGCTTTTCCCAATGCTGGGCCGTTAATTGTTGAGGAGTTCTCCTGGTACTTCACCATCAGCTCTACATCACCATATGCATTGTGACGAACATAAAGTGCTTAACATCTATATTCAAGTAATCGAATCGCAATCCATGAAATACTTATTATTGAGTAGGTTCGGCGGCCATCTGTGGTCTTCATCATCAGTTCCACTTCCCCAAATGGTATTTTTTGAGAGCAACTTCACAAGTTACTATAAGAAATACCCAAAACGCCATAGGTGTGCCTATAATATTTAAAGAGTGCCCTCGATTTCTCCAGGATCCCATCATCAGATCCTGACCTGGTGACAATGGGACCAATTTCGAAGTATACCCTTTCAAACAAAAAAAGAATTTTCCAAATCGGTTCAACCGTCTTAGAGTAATCGGTGATCATACATAAAAAAAATTTACGCTTCGAATTGATAACCTCCTCTTTTTGTCGTCGGTTGAAAAACAATAAGTGCATAATCCTTAGCAAATTAGTGATCGTAATAAGGATTACATTTACTACGTGGTGGATTTGAAATCTAACTACACCATGATTTAGTCATTAATAAGTCCTCAAATACGAGACTAATTAGACACCAAATATGAGAATTAGTTATTATTAGGTGCGTAGTTTATAAGTAGATATAAGGGTACATAGGGGGCCCGAGGCCGAGCCAGGATATATGCTTTCTGTCTTGGCCACCTATATAAGGGTACCTATTTAAAACTAAACTACTCATCTAATAACAACTAATTCGCATATTTGGAGACTAATAAACAACTAAATCAAGCTGTGGCCACCTTTGTATCTCGAGAGATCTAGAGCACCTAGTGGAGATTTGTTTTCGTCTAGATTTAGTCACTGAATTTCAGAATGTTTGTAGTTTAAAAGGTATTATAGAAGCTAATATTATTAGTATTATGTAATAATTTCGTCATTTAAATGTGGACTTCCAACCACACCATATGTATGGTGCCCCTGGCTCCTAGTCTAGGTATAGATTCAGAGTTTAGACGTACAGTCGCCTACAATCGTGCCTGAATAAATTATGACATATTAAATAATTCTCTACATTATACTTACGTTTATACGGAAACGAGAATATATTGAACGCCGTTAAATAGCTAGATTTTGAAGCACTTCATATATTTTTCACTCAAAATTTACTATACCTAACAACGCCATGAATGTCCGTAACATACACAGGCGCGGTCCGAAGGGGAGAGGGGGTGTCACAGGGGACATGACCCCCACCCTCAAAATCTAAAATTTAGCAAAATAAGATGTTCCAAATATTATCACCCGATTTGCCAATAAAAATAGAAGACTTCCATTTGTTTTATAATGTATGCAATAAAGAAAACTCATTGTCATGCTTGTTTCTTTTTCTCCTCACGTATTCTCTTCCTATTTTCTTTCGCTACTTCTTCTTCTTGCTTTTTTAAATTCTTTGCTTTCATCAGTTGTAAAAAGCCATCTGAAGTCAATGCAAAAGGTACTCTTTCCGTTTGGTTCTTACCTTTTCGTTTGGGGTGAGACTGGACACGGTTTCCTTTGTAAATATTCTTCAAGAGATTCGTTTGACAATATTGTTATTTTTTTATCACAGCTAGTGGAGGTTGATGGGCCAGGATCATATATATTGATACTATGTAGTTCTGCTCGTCTATCTACTTCTTCCAACTGTATCACAGTAACCACTTCCTCTTCCACTTTGTTTGAATACTTAGATTTTTCATGTTGTCTCTCTGTCTTTATTCATTTTAATATCTCTGCCAGCACCTACATCATGCGTCAAGTCAGTACTTTGCCTATCTTTTTCATTCGTAAGTGCTAGTTCTAGTTCCATTTCTTCCTCTGTTTCACATGTCGAAGCTGCTGTGGGTGAAATGTCGTGTTTTTTTGGATCCTTTTTTATTGAAAAGCAACCAGTGCGCTCATCAAGTATGCAATCAGACTCTGAAGCCTCCTCAATAGTTTCGGATACCAAACGCTCAGATTCTGTTTCCAAATGAGGCATTTTCTTCATTCCGTTGAATCTCTTCCACACCCTGTAGATTGCAAGAAAATTTTGATCTATGCAGTCTAATCTTGTTACTTTTTGACATTGTTCAATGATTTCTTCGCCACCAATATCACAAAATTCTCGATATGATAAAGAACTTGCCATATTTTGGTCTGCTGTCTCATTTTGTTGCTGCGTTGTTGATGTTTTATTGTTGCGGATACACTTGCTATAATCCACGTTATTTTCGTTGAATGGAAATAAACCAGTCACTCGAAAACCGTTTACCAAAGTGCTCTCTTTAATACTTGTCTCTACTACAGATTTGAGTAACGGAGCAAAAGCCTCTTTGGTTAAATTTTGTTCATAGTTTTTCTTTGCATACCATTCACTCAGTCCCTTTTTCCACGCTAATTTGATTGGACGGAATGACGCTTCGTCAGCTGGTTGCAATATGCGTGTTGCGTTTGGGTACAGTGCTATCAGGTGTATTTTCAAAGATCGGCAGAGTTCTGACACCTGGATAGTTACATGGGTCTTATGACCATCAACAAACAATATCACTGGGAAGGAAAACATTCTTGGCCAACAGCTCTGGATAGAAGCAGTTGGCTATGTAATCGTAAAAGACGACAGCCGTCATCCAACCTGAGTCACTTCGTCCAATTCCCCACCCACTTGGCACACTCAGTGTTACTTTATCAGGGATTCTCTTATATGGATAAATATTCAAAGGGCTACAGGTGAAACCAGCAGCAGAAAGAGTGAACAAAACGGTTATGTTTTCCTTTGCCAAGCCTTTTTCTATTTGATAAACGTTTTTGCTCCCTTTCTCTGCTAAGACTTTACCTGTTTTAGGGCAAAGATTAAAGCCTGTTTCGTCAGCGTTGTATACTCGCGTTGGATCTGCAATTAATATCTTCAAGTTTTTCTTCTTGTAAGTAGTCTCGAATTTCTTGAAACCATTTTCGTATATCTTGTTCGGTACACATGAGCTAGAGCTAGTAACTCCTTCAGATGTCCGGATAGAAATAACAGGAAACCTTTTCAAAAATGCTTGAAACCATGCATCTCTTGGTTTGTTGTCTTTAAATGGGTTTGGTCTTGGGTTCTTTCTGAGGAATTCTCGGACTTATTTATTTATTTTATTATTTATGTACACACAGTAAATATAATAGGACAACATAATTATAATATTTGAGTACAAAGGTACTGCTTATTTCTTAAGAAATTTCTTCCAGCAGACCTGCGAAAGGAGAAGTGAAAAAGAAATGTAGACAATAGTGTGTGAGAACAAGAAGAGAAATAAAAATTAATATGTGAAGTCTAAAACTAAAACTAAAATATTAAGTATACCTACACATACTTATAATGCAATAAAAATAACATATACTTAAATAAATACATAATGTAAGAATATATAAACATATAATATAAATATATAAATAAATAATTAACACAGTTAAGAGGAAAGGTAATGCTCTTTTAATCGACATTTGAATAAAGATATAGTTTTTAAATCACGAATGCTAGGCGGAAGTGAGTTCCACAATCTTGTAAGATTGGCATGGACAGAGAAGGAATAAGAGTAGTAGCTAGTTTTATGAGGATGAGATTTAAGGAGGGATCTAAGGTGTGATCTACACGGTACGTCGCTAGAACGAGCGTAAGAAAAGCGCTCACGAATTGAAAAGACGGATTGGGAGCCACTTGAGTTCCTTGCGAAGGTAACTTCTGATTTCACGTCTTCTTTATTCATAGGAAATCCACGTTTAGCTTGTTTAAGAATATGGTTGCACAACGTAGTTTCTTCTGCTTCAGTTAACCGATTCCGTGCGGAGGTCTTTTTAGCAATCTGTAGTGCCTGGCGTCAAACAAAAATTTCGTGATGCCTCTGGGGCACCAAGCGCCAGAGACTTTGATGATTCCCCTGGGGAATCATCCGCCATGAATTGTAAATTTTAGCTTATTCTCGTTTTCCACTTGTTAAAGAGTCATTTACCATTGTGTATCGAACGCAATCAGTCAGTAAATTCGTTCGGTGCATTTAAAAGTGACGATCTGTGTGTTTTTATGGAAATGCAAGGTAATTGACTAATTTCTATTAGGTGTTGTAAACCTTTTTGCATTCTTTTATGGATTTTATATGGATTATTCA
Organism: Tholera decimalis; assembly: GCA_943138885.2. Classification (NCBI taxonomy): domain Eukaryota; kingdom Metazoa; phylum Arthropoda; class Insecta; order Lepidoptera; family Noctuidae; genus Tholera; species Tholera decimalis. The sequence goes on from OW964565.2 coordinate 18,693,612, forward strand.
AGAGTGTTATATAGAATTTATTCACGTACTTTTTGAGTTTGCAGCGAGGTGATATTTATTTATTATACAGTGTTATGTAGGGAAACAATTTTAAACCCGCTATTTTGATGGTAAAATTGTTTCTCTACAAAACAATGAAATATAGAACATATAACTGAATGGGAAGTCCGAATCTAATGAATCAAAAATATTCTACTCGTACCTACAAACACATGATTATGAATTAGTGTTTTATTTGGATAACAATGTAAATGTATTTTATTGATAAAAAATATCTATGACTATCTACTTAAAAATGTGGATTTTTGTTAAGCGTTTAATTGACAACCTTTTTATTTTGTTGTAGAGTTACCCAGAAAAAAAATTAAATATATTATTATAGGCCGGCGAACAGCGCAAAAAATGGGCAAAACCCATTGTTTGTTAGGTCGCCGATCCGCCTCGTACTCTTTGTAACCCCATCATGTTTTGAGGCAAAAATGAACCTTATGACAAAAGCATTTAATTTTTTGAGAAACATTCCAGAAAGTTGGCTGTTAGAATTATAATAAATAATAAAATGTGACTCGACAACTTGGTTTACAACCCCTGAAGTCTGCTAATTTACGTAATTACTTGAAACGAACACTGTGGGCATGATATGGGTGACAAATAAAGACACTTTTATTTACGGGACTCTTTTGACAAATGTCGTTTTAGCCGAGTTTTTTATGTTTCAGTTTTGTATCCTCTCGGGCACCATACGCCATACGCAATAGATTTACATGATGCCTGTGCGGCATCAAACGCACGGAAACGGTTAAGACTGGATCGGGTCCAGATTTAAATTTTGTCAATGGGTTTAACAATTTAAATTGAATGCTGCTCCTGGGAACGTTGAACTTTTTTGATGCCTGACGAATGGAACCTCCATCTGTGACAAATTTTATAGCATTACTACATAAAATTATCAATACTTACCATTGATAGAAGCCAATGAACAAGAGAGAAATAAGTAGACGCCACTTTTTAACACTAAATATTTCAGCTCAAAAAGGCAGGCTCCTAAACATTTTCACAACAGGTGACCGATCATAAGAAAATCTGTTCGCCAAGTGTCTAAAAATAACCGCCTGACGCTACTTTACGACGCTACTTTCTATGGCGGAAAAAAATTGAAACTAAAATGCAAACTACTTATCCAAACAATACGACAAACTGCTCACAGATGTCTTAGCTTTCATACAACTCTTATTACGACACAATGAATTTAATGTGGCCAGTTTCTACAAGAGGCCAGTTACACCCTGTTCTACCCTATTTTTGTTGATTTTTTATGTTCACCTGATCACATTTTGTTGAATTCACGGAGAGAGTGTGATTTTAAGATTTTTTATAATAAATATTTAATTTGATACTTTTTTGTATCTTATATATTAACTTAGTAATGTACTTATTAAAAAAACTCATTCACACTTATTGCAATTGGTGTACACACAAAGTAGAGACAATCTCTTGTGGGGTTAGTTTGACCCCACATTGTATAGGTGAGGATTTTTTTTTCACTTTGTATGCCGAGGGTTAAAACCTATAATCAATATTGGTTCTTGTTAAGATGTTGTATTCCCAATTTTTTGTAGGTACTAAGCTCTGAATTTGTTTTTAGTGTGGAAGGGAGGCCAATGTGTTTATGCTTTGGATTTCAAAAGGTTCCTATAGCTTCTATCTGTAGCTACAGATGGCCCTACAAGTCAAAAGTAATTAATCAGTCTGCCATTAATGATGGACTAAAATAATTAAATAAAAACATGATTGACACATAATTTTTATTATTACATTTACGGTGATGGAGATGATTGTTTTGCATTAGCTGCAAGTATAGCGCCTGGGGCCGGATATGGTCTCATTTGATACAAGACACCAGTAACAGTCGAGTCCACTCCGGTCTTAGCATGGGTGTCTAGCCCAGAGGTCCAGCTTCCCCTGGCTATGTCAGAATAAGCTGCAGGGTCCATTGGGTCTAAGTCATTATCTTTAACTCTTTGTCTTTTATTCCTGTGGTGCACTAAATCTTTCTCTTTTTCTCGGCGTTCATGCTTCTTTTCCTTGTGTGGTTGCTGTTGGGGTACTTCTTGGTCGGAAGCATCACTGCTCTCATCACTTTCATCACCTTCTTTGAGTAATCGCTCTTCGCGTAAATGCGCAGCACTTTCAGAAGGCGTCGCCCGCGGGTGGGCAGGAGGCAGCCAACTAACCAAATTATTGTGAACATTCCAAAAATAATGCTGACCAAATCCTTCGTCATACACTTCCTCCCAACCTGACGGTAAGGGCCATAGTTCCAACGCCTTTTTCTTATATTCCAAGTAAATTTCGCTAGGTACTAGCTTGCCCGTTTTCCATCTTTTCACACAATACTTGGAACACTCGTGGTAGATATTGCTTTTATTTGGACAACTTTTATGACCTTTGATGGGGTCCACATTTACGCCCTCAATTCCTTCCCAAAAATGCTCTTTATTTACACGCTCATCAAGTTTATTGTCATAATCTTCTGCTATGATTTCTTCACTCGCTTGTACAAGAGGAGTTTCACTGTTAGGGGTGACATCTGCGGCTTTTGGTTTCAATAATCCTCTTTTAGCTAAACGCGCAGCTAAAGCCGGTGGTAAAGGCATTGCATGAAAGGATATTATTGGTTATTATTATTGCAAAGAATAATAAATTAACGACGCCGTCCTTTAAGAGGTATTTTTTAATCTGACAGAATTGACACATGCAACTGTCAAGTTTAGAAATAATGTTGCCGGCTTTTTTGTCCAGTATTATACCTACGATACCGGTTTGTTGAATCGTAACATTTTACCCGACTCGCGACGCAAATGAGGGTAATGTGTTTCACAGTTTATGTAAGTATGTATGTTTGTACCTATGTAGCGTTATACAGGCCAAACGAGTGTGCCGATTTGAATAATTCTCACGTAAATCAATTCGTCTGAACCATGCGAGTGTCTAGAGATATGACAGTTAATTATAAAAATCGCCAAACTATATAAAGTGTGATATCGTTGAATAGGTCTTTTTTATAAAGTGAACTAGCAATGAGGGTATAATTCACATAACTAGCAATCTTGTTAACCCCTCCAACTAAGCTAAATATGTTTGTGTCTGGAGTGGGTTCACAACAATAGTGTAATGGGTGGGGTTCAACCCACGACCTCTTGATCACAAGTTCGATACCTTAGCCATTTTTAGGATTTTTCTCAATTTTTCTTTTAAAGCAATCGCTTAGGATATTTAAGTTAAAACAGATCAGTGCCATATTCAGAGCGCGTTTTGTTTTTTCTTTCAAACCCATCGAGTGGGGTATCAAAATAAAGGGCTTTATGAGAGGATAACAAATAAATAAAACTAAATAGAAATGAAAAATCATATAAAAAGACTGAAAAATCGTAATACTAAAAAAATGATAAAGTTGGAATTATTACTTCTACCTTGGCTTATAATATTGGTATTTGATAACTCTATAGGCTAGCTAAAGTTGGGGTTCACCTTCACTCGGTAAAGGTGGTGATGAATTTATTGGCTTAACGCTCTGGTGATGCTGCCGCTTATGTTGTGCTGGGCAGTAACAATACATTCGGCGTTTCTTCATTGGCCGGCCAACTCGGCACCGATACCGACAACGACATCGGTGGATACTTATTTCTTTGAAATTGTAGGGAAGTGTCTCATTGGCCCGGCCTGACACCGCCATTAACAGCAAGGGATCTTAGCTGTAATGTATTTAACTTCTAATTTATTTACAAAAGGTCTATATTGTATTTAGCAGAGTAAGGCTCGATGGCTCTCTGTCTCTCTATTTGTGCAGTTGATCCAAATAAACTTCTAAATACGCTTCAAGACCACACTTCCTAGCAAGAATTTAATAATCTGTGAAATCTTTAACATATTTAATCTGAAAAGCTAAAAATAAAAAGGTAATAAAAAAAACTAAATAAAACCGATACTTGATTTTATTAACGTTAAGTTTCGATAGTGGCACATCACTATTTAAGAATTGCAAAAAAATTGGCAACCATCGTAATGTCAACTTTGTCTCTGAGACTAAAAGACAGGGTATAGTTAGTGTTGCCGTGTTGGGTCGGACACGACTTGAAAAAGAGTTTGTAAGAGTAGCCTCTTTTTTGTACTGAGCCGGTACAATGTCCCACTTCAAATGAGGCGAGGCGTACTGAAGCTCGGCGATACATTTGAAGTAACCAGTAGTGTTGGGTAGAACACGACTTGAAAATGAGTTTGTAAGACTAGCCTCGTTTTTGTACTGAGCCGGTACAATGTCATAATACGTCATTGGTCCCACTTGATACTTCAAATGAGGCGAGGCGTACTGAAGCTCGGCGATACATTTGAAGTAACCAGTACGAATATGATATTTGATGTAATTGTGTTAGTATTGTCATAATATTACACTCTGTTTTTCTCTCAAACCAATATAAAAATAATAAACCACTCCAAAATTATAACACAAACTAGCTAAACAAGCATAATAAAATGATTGAAAGTCATTCATTACACAGAATAATTACAAAAAATGTCATGAATATTAATAGTCACTTAGATAGAATACTTATTAACTTATTTCGGAATGACAAACAATTAAAAACAATAATTTATTAAAAATTTTGCAATAAAATTTTGAATGCTGATTCAAAATTTTAAATTTAAATCGTACCTACACGTTTCAATTCACGCCTCATCGTAGTACATTTATTTAGCATTAGATTGAATAAAATATATCATTACTTCTCGAGTCGCATCGTGTTTCGTCCCTCGGTTCATTGAAAAATATCGTACTAATGCAGCATGTGCCGCACTTTCTGTCTCTCTCATCCTTATGATGAGTGACGAGCGTGCACTGCGACCGCGACATTAAATTTGAAGTAGTACATTTTATAGTGCCGAGTCGCTCTTACATTTTGACGTCATGTCCGGGACAAATGTACTGCCTCTTGTAAGTACTACTTAACACTAGGTATAGTCCTTTTCGTTTCGTTTTTGACGATTGTTTCAAAGAGAATGTAATACACTATGAGTTTTGGCGGCAATTATGTATGCGTCAAACTAAACTATATTTATTTACAGCTACTACCTACAGTGTATTATAACTAAAAGTTACTGTTAGTTCGAAGAGTGGCATCATAAAGATGACAATTTTATTAATTAAGATTTTTTTCATTTGAAGTAATGTTCTCAATAATATTTTTCTATTTCATAAATACAACACATACTTTTAATTGATATCAAACGAGATTTTTCAAGCAATTAATACATTTCTATAATATCATTATAACACATTACACATCAAACATTCTAAACGCAATAAACGATATCTCATTTCGTTAAGTCATATTACATGAAAAAACATCATCTTATCTAGTTTCATAACATAAAATACTTGATTTGATCCAGCAACAAATAGTGCGTTTTCCCATTTTTGTGGGTAATGGTCTGGTAATGGTATCACTGAAAGCTATATTTGTGTGCGTTTGAAGAACGTAGACACATTCGGCTCACGCATACAAAGAAAATAAAGTGGACACACGAAATCGCTCGTGTTTTGTTCTAGACGCCTCTTCTATGCGTTGTTGTTTTAAGGTAGGTATAATATAAAGGTTTGTTTGTAAAAGCGGGACAGGCAGCCTGAAAGCGGGACAATCCAGCCTAAAGTGGGACGTATGGTCACGTTAATACATCCATCCTCACAAACTTTCGCATTTATAATATTAGTCGTAAGATAAAAAGGAATTAATTTAAGGGTGCTTTATTCATAGTGTTCATCTATAAATTTGCAGTAACAAAATCTCTAACCTAATGGATTATTACAATTTTAACTTTATGAATGGTTCCAAAGCAAGAAATACACCAGTACATTCTTGAATTCTGAAAAGGAAATAAGAACAATATTAAAATTTGGTTGATCAAACAACAAAAATATTTTAACACTGAAATCTTTTCAGACCAGTATTGGCCTTTTCTAAATATAAGAAAACTGTATCTTTACTTAATGTATTTACACTTGAGGCCCATCCATTTACTACGGCACCCAGTTAAGATGTTAAGGGACATCCATTTATTACGGCACACGTTAAGGGAGAGGGAAGGAACAACTAATTGTGAAATTTTGTGACAAGGGATGGGAGGAGTCATGTGACATGACATTTCAGAATCTCATATTATTACATGAGTAATAAAGTACGAGATTTGAGCTACCTGTTAATGAAAAATTATAATTTTATATCGATATTACTGAAAAATTATTTAAATAGAAATAAAACATATTTCAAAACAGCTGTTTACGTTGAATATCAAAGAATAAATTTGGAAAATATTGGAGCAATCTCACAAATGTGCTGAGTTGTGACAAGAACGGGGAAGGCTCAAAAATTATAAAATTTGTTAAGTATGTAATTTATGGATGGCCTCTTACAAGAATTCTAGAGATAAGACCAATCAAAGTAACACACAGTGTTGTCCCCAGATCCTGAAAGTGTAAATTCAATAAATCAAAGTTATATTTTGATACCTTTCAGAAATCGGGTGCCAAAATATTAAAAACCAAAACTACCTTCATTAGACACACCACAAACTTATTATTAATGGCTACTATTCAATTAATTTACTTAGTTCTACCGCTACTCTGCTTTTGTACTATTGTAATCCGATCGTATTCGTTCAATTCGTTCTTTTCAATGTATAATGGCGATGCATAAACTACAATACTTGCTACTGATCGCTATCTACATTACAAGGCAAGCGGCATCGAGTTACTGAATAGCAGTTCATGCGATGGCCTTGATAGAACGGAAATTATTATCACCTGATAATAGATGTCTTCACTCACCACTGGCGACTGTTGTGTCACTGCGCGACACCTTGGTAGGAAGCACGGCGTCATGGAACTCTCCAGAATGCATTAGATTTTTATCCGATGAATTATTATCTCCATTTGAAATGAAAGGGGTTACAACATCCATTTCATCAGAATTTATTTTTTCTTCCGATTCGTTTTGTGTGCTTAGTTTTTCAACATTGTCAGAAATGGTCTTTTCCAATGTAATTTTAGCGTCGGGTTCTTTTTTACTTTCATCTATGTTTGTACCTTCGTCCATATTATCTTTTCCATTGTTATCTGCTTCATGCTCTTCCGTTATTTCATTATCATTGAGTGGCAATTCTTTCACGGAATCCACATCTTCGCTTAATTTTCCACTGTTATTACTTGGTGGGGATATAGATTGTATAGCATCTTCTCGTTTTAACTGCTTACGCCTTTCACTTTTATCGTAACCCAAAGGGTGCAAGTTGATAGACGATGGCGGGCTGCTGTCTAGAGACAAATCCATTGAAGTGATTAGACTTTCATCTCTACTTAAATAGTTACCGCCTTCGGGAACAATATGAATATTTAATATTGTTTTATTCTTATTTTGTTCGTTTTCCATTTCTAGTGACGTAAGGGATGGTTCGTTAGAATTAGTAGCGGCTAAAGAATTAGTAGAAACTGTCTTATTCGAATTAAGTTTGTTTCTAACCAAGAAACCCCTGACGTGGGCTTGAATTACGCTCGCCGCGCTGGATATCGTAGAAGAGTCGTCTGTAGATAAGGAAAGCGACTTTTCTTCGTTAACCGTTTGCAATACGGTATCCATTCTTGTTATTCCATGAGGTCTTCTTTCGTTTAAAGAGCTTGTAATAGTAAAACCACATTCTTCCTGAAAAAAAAAAAACAAACATTACATTTCTGTAGATTTAAACACTATTTTGAAAAGAAATAGTAATACATTTATTCAATTATGATCTCTCTAGCTTTTCCCGACTATGTTAGCATTATCTTCCACTCATAATTATCGGTTGCAACTGTACTGTGTACACCAGTGTTCATGGATCTCCTATACAAGGTGCCAGATAAACGGGAAATAAAGTACATTGACCTTTTTCTAACATCTCTGCGTTGATACCCGAAAAACAAGTAATTAACTGTTTTTCATTACTATAAAATGTAAAGGGTCGCGATAGATGTGGATTCAAGACAGATTTGTCTTTATTTCCGTTTTTGAAATAAATTAGTCAACAAAAATGTAGGAGGGTCAGTGACTTTTATTCCAAGTTTATGTGGCGTTTAGTATAGTCATCCGAATTCCTCGTTTATTTATTATTATTATGATTTAATATACACCGTGAAATTTTAATGGTTGTTTTCCCGCGGCAGAACAACTTGCCATAAGGAGTACTTTCGAAACATAGAGTAAAAGTAAAAAATAAAGATGTTTTGGTTTTAAAATAATAAAAAAAAAATATTCATCAACTCGAAAAACGTGAGAATCAATAGTAACACTATAGGTAACTTGTAGGTACTACTCAAATCGCACGCGGCGCCTTAAAGAACAGCTGTGCATTAAAATGTTCTAAGCAAAATAAACTCTCGCACGCAACAACACAAAACACAAAAGCGGAGCCGACAAAAAAAATACCGATTTAAATGTTCAAAGCAAAATAAGCTCTCGTGTTTAGTGATACGGCATAAACTACAAACTAACAACAATTACAAGCGATGTCGCGTGCCGACTTCCTATTGCTTTTGTACGGCGGCGAAATGAGTCTTCCCACGAATGTCTAACGCGCAGCGCGCCTTATCAGTGCAAAGGATCGTCATTACAATTATTGCAATTTGGAGTACGTCACTATGGTGCAACTGTATGCTAGAGCTGATTATGACTCCCATGCTGCCTGGCGACTTTACGCGGAGCCGCAACACTTGGAGTCGCTTCGTCTTCGCGGGTTTTGAACCCCCGAGTCCCATCGGCCCGGACGATCGTAGCGGTGACACAGCGGATACTAGGCAGTTCCAGACACCAGCACATGCGCAGGGCAGAGGACGATCGGCCATTATTTCGCCAGAGCTCGACGAAGAAATCATCAAGTACTTTGAACAGGATCTAACCTGGGATCTAGCCCGGACCTAACTCCGTTAGACTTTTACTTGTGGTCTGCGCTCGAGCGCCTGGTGTATCGTGAGGAACACGAAACTTGCGACTCGTTAATAACTGTGATAGTAGACGCTTTTAATATCGTAAGATGTGACAGAGACACCTTAATAAAATTGAAAGACAATCAATTAAAACGTGCTTGATTGTGTATTCAACGCAGTGGCTTGCACTTCGAACAATTACTCCGTTACCGGGAAGTGTAGGTAAGTACTTACTCATACTTTTGTAAATAATTAACATTTTAAAATAGTTAAGTTAGTTAAAATTATTGTAAATAAGTTGATTCAAATTTATGAAATACGCCTCAAATACTTTGTTAGGTCTCTAATTCAGAAAACTATTTTTCTTAGATGAAAAACTTGTTTTTATTTAATTTCATATTCAGTAAATTGCAGCTAAAAAAGTATTTATGACGGTCGTAGGCCCGTAAAAGTATGAAAGAAAAATTGGAATAACTTTTTGGGTAAAGCTTATTACTATCTATACTATAATAATATTATAAAGAGGAAACCTTTGTATTTTTGTATGTTTGTATTGAATAGGCTCAAAAACTACTGGACCGATTTCAAAATTTCTTTTACCATTACTTAGAGGGATTCTTCCGAATCCGTATAGGCTATATTTTATCCCGGAAAATAGATAGGATTTTTCGTGGTAGTGAAAATTGTGGAGTAAGGCGTCGAAAAAACTGCCGTACGTTAACGATTCTCGCGAACGCTGCCTATATTTAATATAAACATTGCACCCGTGCGAAGCCGGGGCGGGTCGCTAGTCAAGAATAAGTTATCAGTTGATTGAAATGCACGCGGGTCAACGGCCGCGCGGCCGTTCGTCGCCCGGCTTGCCCGAGCGTAGGTATCCGGAGGATTGATTCGTGGTCACTTTCAAGTTTTGTTTTCCACAATGATTAATCTGCCATTTTTTGGTTTTAATATTTAATTTGTTTATAAAACGATTTAATTGTATTACCAAGACAAAGCCATTTCGCTGCTGGAACACTGCTGGACACCGTGAAATTTTAATGGTTGTCCATTAAAATTTAACAGTGTATAACTAGTTATCTGTATTTACCGTACTGTTATCTGTATTTACCGTACTCCAAATTCAAATTTAAGTTTGTTTTTAAAAAACCTAGAGGATATTTTAAGAAAGGTAACAAAACGAAATAAAAATAACATAATACTATGCGGTGATTGGAACATTGACGCGTTAAAGCGTAATAATAATTATAAAGAACTAGAACTTATCTTGCATAACTATAATATTTCTAACCATATAACTAAACCCACAAGAAAATCATCATGTATAGATCTCATCGCAAGCGATGTACCTAATGTTCAGCCTCAAGTACATATCCTTGCATTATCTGACCATGAAACTGGTCAGTCCATTAGCTTCAATTCGTCTGTAAATACTACAAAATGCAGAAAACAATTTTGGTTTGAAAAGAGAAGAGATCTAAGTCAAGACAACATTGAAAAGTTCATATCATGCATATCGTCTCTTTCATTTTCAGAAATATACGAATCTGATGATACTGATCTAGCATTCAATCACTTTCATGATACACTATCCCTGTTTTATGATCTCTGTTTTCCCATCCTAAAAGTAAAAATTACAAACAAACCGGTAAAAACTAAATGGATAACAAAAGGAATAAAAAGATGTTGTGTCAAGAAAAGAAGTATGTACCTAAAATATAGACTATTAAATTCTAACAAAAACCTACACCTAAAGAACTATCGAAATTACTCTAGGATATTGAGACGATGTATATTACATGCTCAGAAAATTGATAATACTCGTTATATACTTCAATCGAACAATACATGTAAAGCTGCCTGGGATATAATAAAAAAGAATAGTGCAGATAACGATAATAACGCTGAAATTTCTTCTATTAAAATTGATCAGTGCACATACACTAATGGCGATACAATTGCAAACCTATTTAATGACTTTTTTATTAATATGACTAACAAACCAAAAACCCCTAATTTTGAATCACCCATTGACTACAAACATACCATCACTGACATATCGGATAGCATTTTTTTGACTCCAACTGATGAAGATACTGTATATAAAGTTATTAATTCTTTAAATTCAACAAACTCAACTGGCTATGATAACATTAATACAAAGATGCTTAAACGTTGCTCTAAATATATATCTCGTCCTCTGGCCCACATTATTAATTTATCATTGTTTCAAGGTGTATTCCCCACCAAATTAAAGTTTTCCATAGTCAAACCATTATATAAAAAAGGAGATAAAAATGATATGAATAATTATCGTCCTATTACTCTAATACCCATAATTTCTAAGATTTTTGAAAAAATAATGTACGATAAACTTCACTCCTTTATAATAAAACATGCAATTTTAAAAGAGGAACAGTTTGGTTTCAGAAAGGGTAAATCAACAACTCTTGCATGTTTTTCTCTTGTGAAAATGATTACCTCAAGTCTTAATGAGAAAAGGACAATAGCATCAATATTTCTCGATATGTCAAAAGCATTTGACTTCGTAGATCACAAACTACTTCTCTTTAAACTGAATCGCTATGGTATTAGGGGAAATGCGTTAAACTGGATAAAAACTTATTTACATAATCGCCAGCAATGTGTAGAGATATCTAGACATGCTACATCGGAAAAAATTATATATAGATCCGCCTATCGTCAAAACTCCTATGGAGTTCCCCAGGGCAGTATATTGGGACCTTTATTGTTTGTACTGTATATTAATGATTTGCCCAACGTGACTCCATATTCATGCATTCTGTACGCCGACGATACAACTCTTAGTATTGAACTCACTGATAAAAATATCACCAAATACGAAAAAGAGATCAATGATACACTAAACAAAATAATAGAATGGTTAAAAGACAACAATTTACATGTCAATATTGGTAAAACCAAACTTATACAGTTCCAAACATACAATAGCAAACATCACGGATTAAAAATAAGATACGCAAGTGACACTATAGAAGAGGTTGAAAATGCTACTTTTTTGGGTATAACATTAGATAAATATTGCAACTGGAAAGTACATATTGACAAATTATGTACTAAACTGCAAAGATTTGTATTTGTTTTAAGCAGAATAACTCGCATAGCTGGTATCAACGCAGCACTTTATGCTTATCATGGTTATGTAGCATCAATTCTACGCTATGGTATTATCATATGGGGCAATTCTGTTGAAATTATTAAAGCATTCCGAGCCCAAAAAAAATGTGTTCGGTCAATAACCAAAGCCCACCCATTAGATAGCTGTGTCCCGCTCTTTAAAAGTTTAAGAATATTACCACTCCCGTCTTTATATATATTCGAACTTTGTATCTTTGTACATAAAAACATATCTTTATTTAAAGTACATAATGATGTTGTTATAAGAAAAAGTCGAGATATTCACAAATTATGTGTACCCCAACAAAGAATTAAACTATTTTCCAATAATGTTTACTGTATGGCAATTCGTGTTTATAATAAATTACCTAATGTTTTTAAAGATCTTAACTTCATGACATTTAAAAAGAAATTATTTGACTTCCTATTGTTTAAGTGCTACTACTCAACAAATGAGTTTTTAAATGAAAAGTTTGATTCTAAATTTAAATTGGACGACGACTTGCCTTACATTCCTAATAATTGAATTGTATCTAATACCTATGACATTGTATTCAATAATTCTTAACATTGTATTTATTAATACCTGACATAATATTTAGTATGTATTCCTTGACATTTCATCTGATAACTTGACATTATTTTTAGCATGCCTTGACATTGTATTTAATAATTCCTGACATATTTAGTATTCCGTTAAATTGTATTTGATAACTCTTGGCATTCCAATTAGTATGCTTTGACATTGTATGTAATAATTATTTGACATTATATGTAGGATCCCTTGAAATTGTATTTGATAACAGTTAATGTTTTCCTTATCCTTGACATTGTATGGTTTTTATCAATTGATTTTAATTTAATTTCTTGAAAATATTTGTACGCTGGAAACAGCAGAATTTTTTGGACGTAAAATTGTATGTAACACCTTGTAACAACAATATTCTAACAAATAAATTTATTATTATATTATTATAACTTAAAGTTTTAAAAGTTATACATTTCAAACATTACCTTATTTTGTGTCATGTCAGCTTCGTTCATAAATGTTTCATCGTTTACTGTGTCGTCGAAGGTTGAAGCTCTACTTTTAAAGAGAAACGTCCTAAACACTTTCTGTATAGTTACTGCAGCAGTTTCTAAATCCATGTTACCATCTTGATGATGAATTTGAGTATCTTCACCCAACTTTGTTAATGAGTTCTCATCACAATTATTATCAATTTTATTGTGTTCGTTTTCTTTGTTGATGTTTTCAATTAAATCAAAGCTATTTATTACATTTTTGCTTCCGATATTTTCTTGAAGTTCTTCATGTATAGAGATTATTCCATTTGTATCAGAGTTATCTTTATAAACTTCGGGTGTTTCAGCATTTGCTGCTGTATTTTTTAAACCGTTTTGCTGCAAATCCACTGAAGTCGAGTTTAACTCGGCATTAGTGGAATCATGTGTAAGAAGTGTCACGATGTCACTATCAGTGTTTATATCTAATATTGATTCAAGCATTTCTGGATTTATTTGTGAGTCTTGTAGTTCCACAGTAGGTGATTCTTTAAAAGAAATGTCAAATGTTTTGGTTTCCTGAAGATTTACTTTATTTTTAACAGTATCCACACTGTAAGCTGTTAGTTCGACATTATCTATGTTTGACTGGTCTGTAACATCGGGATCGATAAAATTCTGATTACTCATGGTCTGATTTGAGCTTTGGTTGTCTGCTTTATTAAGTGGCACAGTATTGTCCCTTAAAGTTTCAGTATTCTCGTTAGGAATTACATTAATTTTACTTGTAGGTGAATTTTGATCACCTAATTCAACGGTTTTATCTGACAAAACATTTGAAACTTTCTCATCAGTAACTTTCTCGTAGTTTTGATTTATAGTTACGCTATCAATTGAACTTGATAACTTTCGTTCAGAATTAGAAGTGACCCCAGCGGGTTCATGCTTATCACCAGCGTCTGCTACACATTCTTGATTTTCCTTTAAACATAGTACCTCAGCATTCGCTATTTGTGCATCTGTACTAGGAGCACGAGAATGATCTAACATTTCTATTTTAGACTCAGGAGTATCGGTGTTTGGTGACTCTTTTAAATCCGAAGCTTGAGTTATAATACTATCACTTGCTTCGTTAGGTAATTCTGCTAAATTAGTTTTACTTTGTGACTTCCACTTTTTATCTGCAGAATTAAGATTTTCAGATTTAATTTCGTGTTTTATTTCATCATGATCTTGTATATCTTTAATTTCTTGGTTTTGGGGACCTTCGCTTGCTTTATCTAACTCGTGTGATGGTTCAGCCTCTGTTTTATTATCTAAATCTAGGTCATTCTGATAAGGCTTTTCCTGTACGTTAACTGATATAGATTCTTGTGGTTGAATCAGTGGTGTATTATCTTTATTTATTGAACTAGCCCCTATTTCAGGTTCTTTGCCACTTGGTTGATTGAATATGTCATTATTGTACTTGTTTCTTCTCTGCTCTGCTCGCTTTCGTACTTTTTCTTGGGCCTTGGCAATTTTTTCTTCTAATGTTAATGTTTTCTTCTGAACTGTGAAGTTTTTAAGAAAATTTATAAAATCCTAATGTCAATTGGCACTATATGGCTTGTAAAGATCTACGACACGGTTTGATAGAAGAGGAAACAGTCGCGAGAACAAACCGTACAGACTTTGTTTCAATTCATCAACCATCTCGTACCAGGCACTTTAGTTGCAATTTAACTGACTGGAATTATTAGCTATCGACACATTTAGCGTAGCGCGTAAGACTGCGTCTGCGTTAAATAATTTGCCTAAACGCTACTACCTAGCCACTCCCTAATATTTCAACAAATCTAATGGGCCTAATTAATTCTGCCAATCTGTATCTACTTCTATACTAATATTACTTAGATGTAAAATGTGTTTCTAATTTTGTATATCATAACTAGCTATTAGGGTAATCTCAGAACTAGTGATCTAATTCTAATTTTATTTTTTCATTGATAGTAAAGAACTATAATTTTTTTCGAAATCCACGTGGATGAAGTCTAGGGCGAAAAGCTAGTTGGAAATATAGAAAATGATTGAATTTGTTTTCGTAGTACCTGGGTTTAAAATAACAATGTGAATTAACAGACAGAAAGCTTACTGAAAGGTAAGTTGGCAATTATTATCATTCGAGGAGGGCATTATTCTGTAGGTCTACGAGACTTAATACATGGTATTAAATATACTGATAATGTTAACTTACGAGGGCGATCTCTAATTTCCAGCAGTTGTTGCACATGTCCAGCACAGAATCCATATATATCGCTTGGATTGTTTTTTAGCACTTCCCTGGTTAATCCTTCTATTAACTCCACCAGCCCCGGGGGCATCTTTGGTGGCGTCGACCGATAATATGCTCGAGAACCAGAGAGCCTCATAGTTTTTCACTTACTAACTACTGTTTGTGTAATGACTCAGACTTAGCATGTATTCCAGGCAGTGTAAGAATAAGAAATGAGGGGAATCGTGTATAGTATCCGCCCAAATCACCTTGAGCTTTAAATGTTTGGATTGCGGTAGTCATAGTGATGTGTTAACTTGAACTTGATATACTGCAGTGTATCGATCCCAAGAGTTCGTTGTACGCTCGTGTTCAATGACTTATTCAAAAGGTCCAACAGTCGCGACCGTTACACGGAATAATGTGCAAATATTGAAAATTGGTAATGGGATTTTTTCAATGGTTTGAATCGTCTTAGCTAGTGTCTGATTGGGCCTCGTTTTGAAATGAAAAACCGAGTGATGTGAAAATTTCATGTGTATTTCCAATGTAGTTTACGCAACTGAGTAATCACTAGGGGAACGTTATCTCTGGAGGACATAGGTGACGGGCGAGCGAGGCCGGCGCTTACTACTAGCCGCCGCGGGGCGCCTACGCTTACATTATGTTTACTTAAAGAATTCAATTCATGTGAGTTAACTTTTTTATTTCCATACTGTGTTCTATAATAGTAATTTATATAAGATCATATATAATTTTTGCAATGTTAATACATTTTACATAACAAACATGTCCACAGTGTACATAGACACGCTGGTGGCGCATCGTATATACAGAGGCGCGGGCGCCGGCGGTCCCTGCCGCGCCCGCGGCGCTCTACAAGTGATGATAGAAAAAATTAATTGCTACAATAATATCATACAAATTAATGACTATTCCCTTACAAATTATTATATCTACTTTTAGCATTGTTCTACTCCAATATAATCCAAATTAACTTTTTAGTTTTACCGAGCTGTATGCATGATACATGAATAGTCTCCAGTTCGCTCAGACCGATTTTGCCCAATTAGTGTTCCTCTCCCGCAGCTATGTATAGAAATCACACTGCTATAAATTTATAATAAATAAATGCCTATTTACACTATGTAACTATACAAAATGATAGTACGACAAAATTACATTATTGAATCGAGCATCTAATTTAAATGAAAGTTTCATACAACGATCTACGGGCGCGGGCTGCGCCGGCGAAGCACTCCGCGCCTCCCGCGTACACTAAACAAATACATTTTTAATTTTTTCTTATTCATTTTTGTACAATCATATTCAGCCAAAAGCTGGGTGCCCGATTAATACATTTATCGGTGATCCGAAATGCGTTACAATCGATCATGCATCAATAATACATACAACTTTAACTTATTTAAACAATTTAACAATATTAAAAAATCCTAAAGTAAACTAGAGACCTATGTAAACGTATATAAAATAGTAATAATCATTATGACAGTGCATCGGGATGCGGACATATTAACATTTAGCACTATTAGTAATTTGTAGTCACACCGAACATGAGTCGAGCGCGAAGCGGTCCGACGGCCTCGCGAGCGAACCGAATCCACGGAGACGTCGGCACGACAGCGTATCCGGTCGACCGACCGTTAGAGGTATTAAAAATTAATAACGTCATTAACAAAAATGTAATCGAATAGAAAATATCAATACATAGCTGAAAACAAATTCAATCGCATTATTCTAGGTGGTGGATGGAGAGAGGGGCATCAGTTGGCGCCGCCCGCGGCCGCCTGCCGCTTGTGGCTGATCTCCAGCTCGCCCAGCCGCTTCCACAGCTCGTCGCGCTCCTTCTCGCGCTTCTTCTCTCTGCAACAAACGCTCTGTTAGTCTACTCCAGCACGGACTTACTAGCTTGGGACTCTGCAGACTCACATTTTGTATATTTATGAACTCATTGATTATTGTAATGTTTATTGGCTGTTAATAAAGTTATTATTATTATTATCCGTTCGATCAACTGTTGAAACATGCTCCGTTTGTCGGATTCATTATCTGCTTAACCTTTTTCCCCACTACGTTGAGGTCAGCTTCCAGTATAATCTGACCTCCACAACACAGTAGCTGGGTAATACAATACCTCTTGGCTAGACCAGTGTCAGATTTACTGGGTTCTGACTACCCATAACAGCTGTTAAAGGTATCAAAATGAGAACCGAGACCAATAGACTTAACTTACTTTACGAAGTTCGGGGTCTCACACTGAGGTACTACTGAAAAATTCCTTAGAGGAAAACCCAATAAAACTTTTTGAACGACCCGGGAACCCGAGACCATTTGCCAATTGGATTAATACAATTATTTCAAGAAAATGTTCTGTATGTGAAGTTGTGATTACACTGATAACATTATGATCCGATTCCATAAGCCGAGGTCCGTATCCCACAAAGGGTGCCCTTAGAATGTAATCGCCTAGTTTATAAGTTGAATATAACAGCCAAGGGCAAGTCCGGTTAAGCAGCTGACAGACTCAGAAGTTGACCTGCGAGATTGGCATCTCACACACACACAAAAAAAACACTGATAACAACCAAAACTGTGAATGTTCACTGCAAGCTTGCATCAATGCTCCTGATCATTAGGTTTTATGTATTACAGGTAAATATTATCGGTGAAAGAGAAATTATAATGCACTCACTTCTGCCTTTCCGCCTTATAGCTAGCAGTGAGCTCATCAAAGAGCTTGGAATTCATCTCCATAAAAGTTTTCAGCACATTGTAGACCAGTGCCACAATGGTCTGATTCCAGTGCTCCTTACTGATCCGGTACAGTGCAGGGAACATTATAGGCATTATCACATGATTATTTTCTTCCATCAGTGACATTATATATTCGTTGTTCCAAAAATAAAGTGCTCTTTCAGCCACCTGGAAGCAATATTTATTACATATGAGCGTTGAGATGATTAAAAAATGCCTATCATAATATTATTTACTTTTTCATCTATATGGCAGTATTGGTATTCAATGAAAAATGCGATTGTTGAAGTCACAGAAAACCTGAATAAGTTATACACGAAAACCTTCCACATGAATCATCTTTTCATTAGTAAAAATCCCATGAAAATCTATTCAATAATTTTTGAGTTTATCGCGAACAGTTATGTATAATATCTAAAATGATTTGTACTAAATATCTTACTAAAATACGAATTGTCTGAAAATTAGTGGCATGTTTTCCAAGTAAGTTTTGGGAATATCTATAAAATTCAAGGTTGAAAAAGTGTATGTCAGAATTACCACTAAATATTGACCTAAATATATTGATTTATCTTGGATTTCCGCAAAGTAACGACGGATTCCATGCTGAAGTATTTTGTTGGTAAAGAACTAATTACACAATTATTTGAAATGTATCGGAAACCCTAAATAAATGTGACTACAATTTGAATGAAATAAAGGGACAGGGCATGCCGCTTCACATTATAATCGGGTTATAAAACATAAAAGGGCGCTCACCTGAAAATGTGGACTGGAAACACATTTAGCTATTTGTCTGAACAACGGTTCTTGTATTTTGACGAATTGAGCAGGCTCAATTACATCCAATATCTCCTCAATTTCGCCCAAAAACATCACCTGAAAAGTATAAGATTGGGAAGATACAGTATTTACATACGTAATGCAATAGACCGAGGATTATCTTCTGGCTTCAATCAGACTAATAAAGACACTTGAATTTACATTACTAACAATCTTGTTAACCCCTCTAACTAAACTAAATATGTTTGTGTCTGTGGGGGTTCACGGTAATAGTGTAATGGGTGGAGTTCGAACCCACGACCTCTCGATCACAAGCCCAACACCTTAGCCATTAGGCTAATTACGCTTCAAAATAATCACTATTGTGAGTGAAACTGTCCCTAGAACGAATTTAGGTATCATTGAAACTAATAAACCGTTTATTACTAGATTAGACTTTGGGCAGCTTACTATAGTCCCCGGCACGTAATTTGGCAAGGATTTGGCGTAGTGGGGGTAAGTTCGCGCATCGTGCACTTAGTGGAAGAAAAAATTGGTCACTTTTATTGCTTATACCATTCTAAATTTCAATATGGTTATTGCTCTCAATTATTTTTAATCATGTTTGTTTTGTAGAAAATTATAAAGGTGATAAATTCGTGACTTTATTAGGTGTTGTAAAATATATACATTTAAAAGCTGTTCCTAAATTACCCTAGGCCGCTAAAACTTTCTTTTATGAGCCGTCGAATTTTGTGTCGGGGAGGGAGGGGATTGTTCATGTTCTTACCACCGACTGGTCAAAAGTGTCGATCTCTGTGATTGACTTTGTTTTATTCCTCTTTTTTCCTGGTGTCCTAAAGACAGTGAGGAATTCGTAATTTCTGCCTTCCTTAACTATGCGTCTAACTGTCCTTTCTGACGTTTTAGTAGCTTCTGAAGTCTGTTTTACGGTCTCTTTTTCATTTTGAGCTTCTTTTCCGTGAAACAGTACACATCGTATACCATTTTTCAGGCATGCCTGCGTAAAACGGTATTTGGTCCTGGCAATGTAATCAACGTAATACAAACTAAATTTAAAACAATAACAATAACTCGTAATAAAAACTAAATTTAACACAATAAAAATAACTCGTAACAAAAACACAATAAAAACAAAGGGTACAAATTTCGTGCACGCAGTGTATTCGGGAGCGAACGGGGCGTAGACACAGTGCGAGAGGCATTGAGTCTACTGACGCACCAACCGCGCGCTTGGGTTGAGGCTACGCAATACCCCGCGTCCCGCTGACATCCGCCGACACCTAAAAATCGACTTCTGCTCTCTTGCCAAGTTACATGCCGGGCACTATACAAGTATTAAGTACCCGGATGGTACACGACCGCTACGAATCCTGATTTCCTCTATACTGAAACTAAAGAGCCAGTTTTCTGCCGCCAACAACTCGGAATGTCTTCCATTTGGACTTTGAGATAATATAAATCAAGTCAGGTGTCTTTTTTTCTAATTAAGTACTTTCTTTCTTATAAATATTTAATAACACATTTTCTTTTGTGTGAATAACACATGTTAACTGAATGTTTACCACAATATTGAACCTAATTGGCAATATCGCCACTCATCACCGTCTTCGAATTTATTATGCTGTGTTGTATGAATGAGAGGACATTTCCGAAACAAAGCAAAGATACCCATATGATACCTAAATATGCAAATATCTCGTCAACGTGACACTTTGGGGTATTACGTCTTAAGTAAAGATAAGTTGTACATTTAAGTGTGTACATGGTACTAATATGCAGTGAGCAGCATGGATACTTTTCTTCAGTAACAGGCTATAGTGAAACTGGGTTATATGTATTTAGGGTTGCCAACTATACTCAATAAATGCGACAGGCCCGTTGGTATAGTGGTCAGTGGCCCTGATTGCTGTGCGCAAGGTCGTGGGTTCGATTCCCACCTAGGACAAATGTTTGTGTGATGAGCACGATCATTTGTTCTTTGTCTGGGTGTAATTTATCTATAATATATATGTAAGTTTATCAGTTGTTATTGTACCTATACCACAAGCTCTGCTTAGTTTGGGACTAGATGGCGTTGTGTGAAAGTTGTGGAATATTATTATTATTATTGTTTATTCATTATCATCATCTGCTTAGCCTTTTCTCAAATAGGGTGTTGGGGTAGGCTTACAATCTACCGCGTTGAAGAATACTTATGTGTTCCCACAAACCCCGACGCATGAGTGCGAGGAAACACGGGGTGGTTTTAGTCAGTATGAATCTGACAGACGCCTTCGCCCGCCCCAGGGCGGAGGACATCCATGAGGATTTCCACCTCGGAACAAAAAAGGCTTCTAGTCTACCTGGATGCAGTTAAGTAATAGTATTTTATACTACACCTGCTTGGAAAGTACCTTGATACTTTATCAAATTTACGGTAGAAAGTACGTCATTGCATATCGAACAAATATGCGGGGAGAAAACGCATCTGAGCGGGAGAGAAAAGTGTATGAAAATCCATTTCTTACGTGGTTTTTCTTTTTTAATTTTGGGTAAGACTATGCGCCGGTAACCTAAATATCAAAAGGCAAAAAGTTTTTACAGTGAGTTTTTATCTCCAAGTTTGCAAAATGACACTGGCCACTAGCTGTGTGTTGGATGGTGTCGGGCTGGCAGTGCGACCCTGCGGCGGCAGCATAAACAATTTGAAAAAAGAACATGTGAAAATTGCAGACGCCATTGGCGTCATTTTCAATTTGTGTGTTGTTTGAGCCGAGGATTCAGTTTTCGTAGAAAGTAAAATAAAACTATCAAAATGATAAGTAGTGATAGTGATGATGAAGATTTTTTAACTCCGCCGCAGTTGAAGGAAACAGCAAAAATACTGATTGATAACCTTTTACCACAGAAATCAATAAAAAAATCTTAGAATAACAACGCATAAAAGGATAGTACGAGTGCAAAAAGTGAGGCAACTAAAACTTAGCCATTTTTGGCTAACTTTGCTCGACGAGCCGTCAGTATTCAAGGTCACATTCTGCCGAACAGAGCTCGCGAGTAAATAATTTAAAACGACCGTTTGTAGCGTAAAGGGATGTCATAGTCCTTCAGGAAAACAAAAAACGTGTAATTAAATTACATTTCACAAGTAAATACTTACATTTTATACATTATATTTAAGTAAATCGACCATCAAACAAAAATTCTAATAACCTAAATTATCACAATTCAATGTTGCTATCCGTGAGGAAAAAAATACCCATATTGATTTCTTTAATTTGTGCTTATTTTTGTTTAAAAAAATATAGGGTAAAACTTTCCTTTATGGCCCGTCGATTTTTGGGTCGGGGCGGGAGGGGAGGGGTGGCGGGGGAGTAGTGCTACTCCCCTGTACCATCCCCCCTCGCGCAAACCCATGGTTATAGTGATATCCATGGTTAAAGTTTTTAGGTTAGAATAAAAATTTCGGAAAAATTTAGTATTGTTTGGCAGGAGGAAGGCAGCGGGAGTGGAGTGACGGGGCAGGGGGTGCTCCTCTCCTCCCCGGCATTACTCCAACAAAAAGGTTTTCAAAAAACTCAAAAGCTGGCTAAAAGGTGTAGTCGGAGCCACGCTTCGCGGGGTTTAAAAAAAAATAACCACGAAGGTGATGGCCATCCCCTTCTAACCTAATCTGTCCGAGTCGGGTTGCCCCAAGTCCCGAGTTCGTTTGCTCGCTATTGCATCCTAACTTCTCCTAGTGACTGTTGGAACTACCATGAATATTATTTATCATATATTGCGTACTATTTCCCAATTTGTATGGAAACTTTAAATATTATATCTCACTTTCATATTATTATCACACTTCACTTTCCGTTCCACAGTGTAAACAAAAATTCGTAATATTTTTGTGTAAAAACGTCAACGCAATTACATAATACAGCACAGCTATAATGCCCACTAATAACACACCAAATTTAATACGTGAATATGTGAAAACAAAATTATTTTTACTTAAAAATATGACATAAAATTGAACAAAATACACTTCTTCTGTCAATGGAACGTGAAATGTCAACTTTGACGTCTACCATGACAATAAACAACCTAAAAATTTGCAAATGGCGTGCTATTTTCAACCGACGACCAAAATAGGAGGTTTACAATTCGACGCGTATATTTTTTTTTATATTTTTTTTATGTATGATCACCGAGTACCCGAAGACGGCTGAACCGATTTGGAAAATTCTTTTTTTGTTTGATAGGGTATACTTCGAAATTGGTACCATTTGTCACCAAGTCAGGATTTGATGATGGGATCCTGGAGAAATCGAGGGAATTCTTCAAATATTATAGGCACACCTATGGCGTTTTGGGTATTTCTTATAATAACTTGTGCAGTTGCTCTCAAAAAGTACCATTTCGGGAAGTGGAACTGATGATGAAGACCACAGATGGTCGCCGAAACTACTCAATAATAAGTATTTCGTGGATTGCGATTCGATTACTTGAATGCATATGGTGATGTATAGCTGATGGTGAAGTACCAGGAGAACTCCTCAAAAATTAACGGCCCAACATTGGGAAAAGTAATATTTTGTAAAATTTTATAAGTAGTTGACATTTCGGCTCTGGTAACTAGGTAAATTAAAAATCGACCAACTAAAAAGAGTGAAATAAAAACTTTTTACCAAAAAATTAAACCGACTCCCAAAAAACACTGCAAAGTGAAAAATAACTTTAATTTCGGAAGTCGGTGCCACAAACGAAAATACAAAACTAAAGACACCGACTACCGAAATTAAAGTTATTTTTCACTTTGCAGTGTTTTTTGGGAGTCGGTTTAATTTTTTGGTGAAAAGTTTTTTTCAGTATTAAACGAAACTTTAAAAACTTATATCTCGTAAACAGTGAATTTGTGCAACTTAACAATTCGTAAAAAGCTTTCCATTTATGAGTACTATTTACAGTAAAACTATGAACTTCCAACTCAACGGGCCATAAAGGAAAGTTTAGCCAAATATAGTTTTGGCAGCAATTATGTATGCGTCAAACTAAACTATATTTATTTACAGCTACTACCTACAGTTTTTTATAACTAAAAGTTACTGTTAGTTCGAAGAGTGGCATCATAAAGATGACAATTTTATTGATTAAGATTTTTTTCATTTAAGTAATGTTCTCAATAATATTTTTCTATTTCATAAATACAACACATACTTTTAATTGATATTAAACGAGATTTCAAGCAATTAATACATTTCTATAATATCATTATAACACATTACACATCAAATATTCTAAACGCAATAAACGATATCTCATTTCGTTTACCTTCCGTAAATATATGTCATATAAGTCATATTACATGAAAAAACATCATCTTATTTAGTTTCATAACATAAAATACTTGATTTGAACCAGCAACATAATAGTGCGTTTTCCCATTTTTGTGGTAATGGTACTGGTAATGGTATCACTGAAAGCTATATTTGTGTGCGTTTGAAGAACGTAGACACATTCGGCTCACGCACACAAAGAAAATAAAGTGGACACACGAAATCGCTCGTGTTTTGTTCTAGACGCCTATTCTATGCGTTGTTATTCTAAGAAAAAAATATAATAAAACTTATGACGATTTTTTGCAATGGAAAAGTGAAAAAAAATGCGGCATCTTTTTCTGAAACTGTTTTGCTAGCTTATTACAGTGAAAAAGCGCAAAAATACAAACCAAGTACGTTATGGTCTATGTACAGTACGGCCGTTCTAACTTGGCCAGTGTGAAGTTAGGCTCTGCGAACTTTAACGCTTGTGCACTCGTACGAAAATAAAGGTTTTAAAACAATAAATATCAATAACAGTTGTTAACAGGAATAACAACTGCTAATTGCATTTATTTTTTTAAAATCTTTATTTTTGTACGAGTGCACAAGCGTTAAAGTTCGCAGAGCCTAACTTCACACTCGCCAAGTTAGAACGGCCGCATTGTACTCAATAATATTCCACAACTTTTCACACAACGCCATCTAGTCCCAAACTAAGCAGAGCTTGTGGTATGGGTACTAGACAACTGATAAACATACATATATATTTCTAAATACATACATATTATAGATAAATTACACCCAGACGAAGAACAAATGACCGTGCTCATCACACAAACATTTGTCCTAGGTGGGAATCGAACCCACGACCTTGCGCATAGCAGTCAGGACCACTGACCACTATACCAACGGGCCTGGCCAATGTTGAAAAGTACTATTAATTTTCCTCGTAGGTGTAGTATAAAGCACTATGTATCACTCGAGAGAAAGTGCGATTCCCGATCTCGGGTGTTTTAAAGCCCTCGCCTACTGCTCGGGCTTCAAACGACACCCTCGACGGTAATCGGTCGGTTTATGTAATTTCCTGTCATCAATCAAACTGAGGTTTTGTCTTTTCAGTTGTAATAGCAACGCGATAGTAAGCGAAAAATCGTGCAAATGGATATCTAGTGATAGTTATTGTATCGAAAAACGCAAATGTTTCACAAAAGGACTTTTAGTATTTACAAATCCGCTCTAAAATCATTACATTAATTAAAAAAAAATGGTATATCACATTATATAGATAATAAAAGATTCTTGAACAAAAACAAAATATGGTACTCCCTACAATTAAGC
Organism: Tholera decimalis; assembly: GCA_943138885.2. Classification (NCBI taxonomy): domain Eukaryota; kingdom Metazoa; phylum Arthropoda; class Insecta; order Lepidoptera; family Noctuidae; genus Tholera; species Tholera decimalis. The sequence goes on from OW964565.2 coordinate 18,719,224, forward strand.
CATCTTTTATGGAAAATGTTAAACCTTGTAATTTAATCGATAAGTAAGCCATCTTTTTTTATTGATAATATTGTCTCGCGTTTGGCCACCATCTCACCTGATGGTAAGTGATGATGTGGTCGAAGATGGAGCACTTTCCTAAAAATAACCTATTCACTCTTGACTTAAAGACTCCCAGGTTATAGCGATCAGGAAACACAGACTCCGGCAGAGAATTCCACTCCTTAGCTGTACGCACAATGAAAGTATTCCCAAAACGTTTTGTGCGTATGGGTGGGATGTCCACCATGTAACGATGGCGCATCGCCGTTTGTCTTGTAGTACGATGATGGAACGGGCTTCTTTTATTGAAAAAGTTAAACCCCTTTAACTTCTTATTGAAACAAAAACATAGTATATTTTCGAGTAAAAAAAATGATTAATTGTAGCGATCAGAATAAGTGGAGTATATTTTCCTAAACTCCAAAAATAAGAGAGTAAAAACAACCAGTTTAAAATCCCAGAACAATAATAGTGACGTATTAAATACGAGGTTTAACAATGAAGATGAATGTTTTTTATGGAATAAATTACAATGATCATACTGTTTTAATTAAATCTGTACTACTGGTTACGGCTCTGGAGTGAAATTAGGTAAAAAAAAAAAAATTTAACGCGTTACGCAAGAAAACAAACTTGTATACAAATTAAATACAAATGTCGTCAATGTTAAATCCCGGCAATAATATGTCAAGGTTGTCCATCCAAGTATGTATGGCCACGATATGTTACTATGTTATTGAAGTAAATTAACTCCGATCTTTTTTATTAAGCGAGTCCTTGGTTCCACCAACTCGCTCTAGGCCCGCGTGGTGGATACCTCATGGATATGAGACTTACGTCTCGACAGTGGGAAGGCTATATATAGGCTGGTTATTTTTTTTAAATAGTGAAATAGTAATGTGGGTTGGGTAGAATTCACATTACTAGCGATCTTTTTAACCTCTCCAACTGAGCTAAATATGCTTCTGTCTAGAATTGGTTCACGGCAATTGTGTACTGCCGTGATTTTTTAAAAGGCAGTCTGACAATTTACCGATTTTGAGTTAAACATTGAGCGACATCAGGAAAAAAGGCGCGTCGACCTATCTAACCCCTTTTTCTGAAACTTATTTAGCTTTTGAGATATTTTTTTCATAAAAAGCTGTGAAGTGGATTTGATAACAGTGCCAAATTTATAAAAACTCAGAATCGGTAAATTTCAGATGACTGTCTTTTAAAGAATCACGGCAGTGTAATGGGTGGTGTTCGATCCTGCCTAGTGACGCTTTAAATTTTATGATATGAAACTTTAGTTACCTCTTTTTGCGAACATGTTTTGGGCCAAAACTTGAGAAGGCCACGCACAACATGCTCCGTAAGTGTAGCGTCCTTTTCAAGAAACTGCACTACGCAGTACGCGAGCTGTGCGTGGTACAGGGACAGGCACTTCACCTTGTGCAGAGGAAGCAGCACCTTTACCAGGAATTGTTTGTGCTCGCTCTTCAATGGGAGAGCAAATCCATTGATTATACTGAAATGAGAAAAATAACATACTGTATCTAAGAACGACGTAATAATAATATAATAAAATATAAATATATAATATATACAATGTGTAACGGAAAGGGTATATACATACCAAGGGCACGGCTTCTTTGGATGATATCAAACGATATTGGAAGGCTTTCAACACAAAATAAAATACTCTAAAAATTGATACCAAATTTTCGGTTTCGTAAGTTTCTTACATTGAAATCATAACAATCGTGTCACCGCACTACGTAGGTCAATAACTTTCCACGTTACTTGCAAATATCACGATAAATCTCTTCTGTGATGTGCTTATTTCAATTTGATAAGTTCGGTTTCTGGTATCAATGTATTAAAAATTCTCATTATTTCCGAACATGTAGAGATAGGATTAAAAAACCCTTCCCATATCGTTTGATATCACCCAAAGAAGCCATGCCCTTGGTATGTATATACCCTTTCCGTTACAGGATGTATTATAGACGATAACACATAAACTAACCTTCCCAATATTTCCAAAAGTTCGCCCACGCCATTAAAATGTTCCGTTTCATAAACAAATCGTAGGAATATATTGTTAATCTGCTTTCGTATGAAGGCTCGCAACCCCAAGAACTTGCCGTAGATGCGATGCAACACTGTTTTTAAAAAGTCGCGCTCACGCGGGTCTTCAGAATCGAACAAATCTAAAAGCTGCAAAAAAATGTGAATTATTATGACTCCTTCCTAAGTATATTGATTTTTTTTATTAACAAGAGAACTAGCAATGTGGGTAGTATTATGTAATGGGTGGGGTTCGAACCCGCGACCTTTCGATCACAAGTCCGACACCTTAGCCATTAGTTTATTGACGCTTATAATTATGTATATTACACTTAACATTAAAGATTACTCTTTTTTTTACATAGTATAGTTTGCTTCTAATTTGTTTATATGCATTGCTTGAAAGGCAGCCAGTGAAAGACTGATTGTGAATTCTTAGATCTCAAAACGCTTAAACCTTATTTATTATAAAAACTTTTTTGCAAAAAAATAAAACCGACTTCCATATCAAAACACTACAAAGCCAAAAATAATTTTAATTTCGGTAGTCGGTGTTATTGGTTTTGTATTTTCTTTTTTTTCACACCGCCTCCCGAAATTAAAATTATTTTTGGCTTTGTAGTGTTTTGATATGGAAGTCGGTTTTATTTTTTTGCAAAAAAGTTTTTATTTTCGCGCTTTTTAGTGGGTCAATTTGTAATTAATCTAGTTATAAAAGCCAAAATGTCAACTACAAAAAAGTAAAAACGCGCGAACAAAAAACACAATATAGAGTAACCGAAAAGATCATCAATGTAAATATTTTTTTAGACTTTTGTTAATTTTTCAGAAACGGCTTGTTCGATGTCGATAAAATTTTCATGGGACCATTTGGGAAGTATACCCTTTCCAACAAAAAAAGAATTTTTCAAATCGGTTGGCGAGCGACGGAGCTATGCCCGAACAAACATAAAAAAATAAAAAAAAAATAAAAAAAAAAAACAAACAAACATCCGAATTGAGAACCTCCTCCTTTTTCAGAAGTCGGTTAACAAATAGTGTACGGTTATTAAACCTCATATAATACGACAACTAGCCGATGTAAGAAAGATTGTTTTTGGTTAGAGCATATTCTTTAATTTCGACAGCAAATATAATTCCGAGAGCTTTATCGTTGCCTTAAGTGATTATGACATATTTTATTCCAGTACTAGTGAGTATGAGCATAGGTATGTGTACAAAATGTAACAATGAGAAAATAATAAATATCGGTGTGATGACACCTATCAGTTATCACAAGTTTATCTCGAGTATACCCAGTCATTTATAAACTTTCGCCCACATGCATCGTCACTTTATGGTTATTCGACACAGGCGTAGATGGTATTCTTCAAACATTTACGTTGCTATTATTTCAAGGATAACCTAACAATTAGTGTTATCTGGCTATTACAGTATGGTGACTTTTACTTCTCCATCTTTAAGTCACTTTCCGTTTCTATGTGATCGCGTTGTTCATAAGATTATGTGTTTATTAACATCAAATTGTCACTTATGTGTTATAGCTTCTCTTCCAAAAGATTGCCATCAATAGTGCGCATTTGTAAAGTGCTTTGTCGTGGGTCTTGTAGGCGCTAATACAGACGAAAGCGACTGTTTCGACATCCGCTTAGTTGGAGGGGTTAGCAAGTAATGTGAATACAACACTAATAGATCTCTTTAAAAAAAAAATGTGGGTAGAATTCACATTACTTGCTGACCCCTCCAACTAAGCTAACAATGCCTTGATCTACAGTATGTGTACACTGCTGTCGACGCTGCTACAAAAGTATGTGATTATTTAGGGAAATATTTTATGGAAGCGTGATCAAGCAATGGTGGTATTGGGAGAATATCAATCTGGTAGACTTAAAACTAAATTTAGATTAACGTGGTAATCACTGAACTTCAATTGAGGTACAGACGGCGTCATTAAGTCAATATTTTTATGTATTTGGGGTGGCCAATTAATGCCTAGACAAGTTGACCACTAATTGAAAGCCAAGACATTTAACATATACTGAACCCTTCGATGAGGTAGAAGACAGGCGTTACTTAGATAGATAGTTATTGTACTTGTACACCAATCATTGAATCACACTTAAATAACAATATTGTAAAAAATTTGGTTATAATGGCAGTCTTATCGCTGAGGCAGTCTTATCCAGACAAGCATTGGAAGGACTTTACGAGCTTTAATTAAAATGGGGCGGACTATATTAGTGTACTACTGTACAAATACTCATAAAAATTACTACTTAACTGTATAATTACTTGAAGCTAGAGGTACCGAGTCACTCCACCAATTATTATTTCTTTGGTAATTTGTTCGCAGCTCAAGCAGTACGACTGTGGAATACTCTTCCCGTGTCAGTAAGACAAGCACAAACCCTTCCTTCTTTCAAAAACATGGTAAAAGATCTCTATCTCTCTCTTTAATTTGTTACTATTTTTTATTTAACTCAGCTTTGTTCTTTTTATGTATATATGTGTATTGAGTATCGTCGCCTTAGAGTGAAAACCTCGGGAGTACATTTTTGTCCAAATTTTTTTTATTGCGTTTCCAGAAAGCAATCCTAGCAACGCACATCCTGATCTTACTAATATGTTCATTCGATACTCGAAACGCTATCTATGAATGTAAGTGAGATCCTCGTAAACACTCGCATCGCGTCGTCAGTTTAGCGTAATCAGGCCATGGATTATGCATTTCTGAACTGTTCGATATTATGTATAATATTTTCCATATTATACATAATATCCAACAGTTCTGGATATAAAAACGGGTTAAATTTACAAATAAATTAATAAAAAAAAAACATAAAAGAAACCGTACAAAAATTTTATAGCACGCAGATTTTTCTTCCTCCTGAAAAGTTACTCCTTTTTCACTAACGAGGTTTTCACTCTAAGGCGTCGGTATGTAGGTTGTTACTTATTTATTGTAGTGAATAGTACACCATGGACTACCCGCGTATTTATTTTCTCCTGCTGTGTCAAATCCGCGATAAGACCGCCCATTGTAACATCCTTTTTAGTTTTTTAAGTCCTTATTTAATTCTGTTATGGTGTACAATAAAGAGTATGTCTATCTATATATCTATCTAATTATGTATTATTAAAACAAATATTTACCTGCAGTACAAATTTTTGGTCAATGACTTTCTTGCCAATAGTAGGCTGAAAATCGGTTGACTCAAGGAAGCGCAGAAAGAATTCGTAGACTAGTTGAAGATGTGGCCACGAGGCCTCCAAAGTCGGATCATCCTCTTCTGGATCAAAATCAGGATTTTCACTTGGCGGTAGAGTGCGGAATAAATTGGCCGATATCTGCAACAGAATTATATAATATAACATTATTAATAATTCAGCGTATTTCAAATCGCTTTCCATTGAAAGCGCACTTTTAACAGTCTTGAATATGTGATCTAGGATGAGTGTAGCTGAAATAAGTGGAAGACTGCAATTTTCCTGGAGTTATGTCTCCACACTATTGTTGCAAGGGTCAGAAATTATTTCTATTCAATCAATAAATATCATGTAATAGACTCTACATATCTTTTCTTCAGATCCTATCTACAAGTGAAAGAATGTATAGGGTTACATAACCAATCATATTTATTGTAAGCACTAACCATTCATTCAATATTTGTCATGTGTCCATTTCAGAGCCATGGAAACAAAACATGGAAATAAATGAAAATAAAACATCTGGTGTTATAGTTCTTGTCAAATAACTTGGCAAGAGTCGTTCAATGCGCAGAAGGCGATTTTTAGGTGTCAGCGTTTGTCAGCGGGACGCATAGTTCTCGTCAAATAACTTGGCAAGAGTCGTTCAATGCGTAGAAGTCGATTTTTAGGTGTCAGCGGTTGTCAGCGGGACGCGGGGTATGACGTAGCGCCGCTCCGAGGGCGCGATTGGTGCGTCAGTAGTTCTCGTTCAATTTGCTCCCGAATACACTTGCGTACACGAAAGTTGTACTCTTTGTTTTTGTTACGAGTGATTGTCTTAAATTTAATTTTTGTTACGTTGATTACTATGCCAGGACCAAATACCGTTTTACGAAGACTATTAAAATGTCAGAAAGAACAGTTAGACACTATAGTTAAGGAAGGTTGAAATTCCGAATTCGTCACTGTCTTTAGGACACCGGGAAAAAAGAAGAATAAAAGGGGTAGCAGTTTTATTAACTAATTGTGACGACGAGAACATATTATTTTTAATTTTTTTTTTTGTTAATACTTTTATTTCACTTTTAAATGTATTTATGTATTACATCTATTTTATAATACCGAATCAACGAATGACTTCCTCTTCTTTCTTTAACATTCTTCTGAACAGACAATATTAAAAATAAATGATGGCAATAACCATAGAATAATGGCAAGCAGTAAAAGTGACCACTTTTTTCTTCCACTAAGTGCATGATGCGCGAACCTACCCCCACTACGCCAAAATCTTGCCCAACTTACGAGACGAGGACTATACACTAGTTGCTCCTACAATCCTTCAGCTGGTACATTGACAACAGCATCCACACTATGCCTACTAAACCGTCTTTAAAGGCTAGAATGAAAGGTGCTCGAAAAATTATTATCATGTTATTATATATTATTAGCTGAACCATATAAATTATTACTAATGAAAAAAAAAAACAACAATAGCCTACAACCTATTCTCAGACCTACCAAATATAAACAAAAAAAATTGGCCAAGTGCGAGTCGGACTCGCCCATGAAGGGTTCCGTAGTAACTATAATAAATATAACATACTTAATATATTTATTTGAAAAAAAAAAACAAAAACCTTACAAATTTCTTAAAACTAGCTTATTAACAATTTTTACAACTACGCCAAATAACTTTGTTTTTCATAGTATTTGTATGAATTACAAAGTTATATTTGCGGTTTTCGAAAATATACTGTATCTCAAAAACTGCTGACTCGATCTCGTTCAAACCAATTTTGGTTGAAAGTTTACATTAAGATCTATAACATATGGTTTTCTTAGATTTTTCACTTCATTATTATAGAAGTTAGAGGGGGAGGGACACACATTTTACCACTTTGGAAGCGTATATCTTTTAAACGATTAACTTTATGAAAAAGTCATTTTAGAAACTATAATTTCAATTTTAAAGACAGGTCTATAGATACCACACACGTATAGGTTTCATGAAAAAAAATATTTTCAGTTTCAGTTCCATGTATGGGGAGCCCCCTTTATTTTAAATATTTTTTAAATTTTCTCTTAAAATCGGAAAGCGGTTCACAGAATACATCTACCTACCAAGTTTTACATGTATAGTCTTAATAGTTTCGGAATAAAATGGCTGTGACATACGGACGGACAGACAGACAGACGGACAGACATGTCGAAACTATAAGGGTTCCGTTTTTTGCCATTCGGCTACGGAACCCTAAAAAAGCAATAGAAATCGTCACTTTATTTCATAAGAGTCAACACTGTGACACAAGATTTTTTATATGAGATTTTCTGGAATGACAACTTTTTCATGGGAAAACTAAACACCCAAATGGCCATTGTATTGAGGCAGTCTAAAGCACTGAATTATTGCAATCACCATGGGGTTCTAAAGGAAAATTTGGTATCAAAATAATCTATAGAAGGAAATATGATATCAGATTAACAATTTGAAGCCAATATGAGTTATAAAGGTCAGTTAGATAATCACTCCCAAGCTGCATGCCATTAGACTAGAGGCCAACCCCAGAAATAGTTGAAAAAGGTAAACATGGGTCATTGTTAATTGTTGTTTGTTTATATATCTTCCATTTTCCCTTACTTCATTATGTTTTCAATGATAAATGTCAAAAATGTATTTGCACTCGCACAGAGATCAGTAATTCCAGAAGCTAATATCTAAACGAAAATAAATCATGAGGTGACTGTGATTTGATTTTGATCTACCTGTATGTAAAATATAATACCACAATGAAATTATATAGATTAAAAATGGCCCAAATGGCTTTGAGAAAAGGATAATACACCCTTGACTTTTTGCACTTTTGCTCAACACATATTTAAGGACATTAAAAATACTCAAGCCTGTGTCTACCTGTGTTTGATTTCATATTGGCAGGATAAGTAGAATCAGAGATATAGACTCAAACCTGACAAACTGAAGTCTCATATCATTAGGTTGTTTTCTATATTTATTTCACACATTAACAAACTGATTAAGCCTGAGAAATTATGTTAATTTCGCTTGTCACTGCTCATCAGTGGAATGTGTTTAGTGAGACAGTATTGACAATTAGTGATAGGATATCAACTATAGGTGGTAGATAATCTCAGAGGAGATAGGTGACAAGTGTGATGTGGTTATTGTGATGGATTTAAGTCATGTTAGATTAGTGAGCTAAATTATTTTAGACTAGCTGACCCGACAGACATTGTCCTGTAATTTTCCATGCAATTTCCTTATTCTTTTTTCTCAAGTACCTTCTCCTGACAATAACAAACACAACAAAAAGAAATCAGCCAAATCGGTTCATTTCGGATTTCGGATTCATTTTTATTTATATAGATATATAGATGTTATTATATTTTCTTGTGTTGAACATAACTAGAAAAATAGCTCCTGTTAGACTGTAAAATATTGGTAGAATATCAAGAAAAAGCTTGGGGGGTTGCGGTAACATCATAGCAGTAATTGTAGATTTCATAATTCTAATGTTACCAGTAGCTGGCCATTCTTTGTTATTACTTAATATAAATGATTATAGATCTGATCTGATGGGACTTGTGTTTCACTATTTATTTTATATTACAGTATTTATTTATTTTACTGTATTTATTTTATATTATTGTATCAATTATTTAAGTAATATTTTTTGCCAGACTTGATTTCCGTATGTCATATTTTTAAGGCAACTACTGAAAACCACCGCCATGTTGTGGGCATGCCCATGGCATAGCATTATGCTGAGTGGGAGCCTAGTTGCCACAACTACGACAAGCATATGCCTTGTTTTTTTTTTAGTTTCTCTTTTCTTCGCAAATTGTCAATATCTAAGCCTATACTACCTCAGCGCTTGTCACTCTTTATCTCGCTCACACACTACTGGCCGCGGTCATGCAAGCAAGGGAGACAGGGTGGCAGGGAAAAGACTCCAAGACACCGATAATTTAGTATATTTTATGGTGAAAATAATGGTAATATAAAAAAAGTAAATAACATAAGACCTGCTTTATAGTTAGTTCAATTAATATGCAAAGTTTCATTATCTAATTTGAAGTTATATTTGAATACCAGCGGTTTATTATTCGGTTTCGAGGTAACTTTGGATTTTTTTTATCAGGAAAATTTTATGGAATCGTGTTTTCGTCAAACATACATAGTACCTAACATTAATCCTCAACTTTACCATATATTTATTTCAAAATGATTGCTGCAGTATTTTCGACATAATGGAGGATCATACTAAGCCATTTGAGGTAGTATAGGTCCTAAAGGAACTAAATAAGTTTTTAATATTGTTGGCATGTTGTTTGTCTGTTGGCAATAAATAGTTTTTCTCTATTTTCTTATCTTATTTAAATACATGTCTATACTAATATTACAAAGCGGAAAAGTTTGTTTGAACACATTAATCTTTGAAAGTACTGGGTGGATTTGGATGAAATTTGGTATGGAAATAGCAAGTTTGAGGAAGGTTATAGACTCATTTTTACTTGACTGCAAAAGGGTTATGTTTTTATCATGAAAAAGGCCATGGAAGTGAAGCACCATGTGACTACTAGTACCTATATTATATTAATACTGTTAATGTCAAGATCCTACTATCACTTACCATTTTAATAATCTCTGGGTATACAGGTTCAGTAAGGACTCCACGTCCTACAGTAATGTACTCTACAAGCTCGTTTAGGGTGGCACGCTTGATTTCCTTCCCCTTCAAATCAGCAACAGGATCCATGAAGTCAAATGCCACACAGCATTGTCGCAGCTTACGGATGAATAGCTCCTCTTGCTCACTGCTTGGAACATCTGAAAACAATTAAATAGCAATCAGCATATCATACCTTATGTTTTTATCTTAAAAGGATAAAATCAGTGTAAAAATTATATTTTATCCTATTAAATTTCCACCATATATGTACATGCCTGAAAAGACTCTAATTAGAATACATTATATACAGTTATACTTAACATAATAATAGATTTCATTTGCATTTTCTACCTAGAGATAAATACATAAATATGTTAAATATTATTCTAATTAAAAACAACTATTAATGAAAGCTTTTATGCATTTTAGCACCTGAGGTTTTAAATCAGTGAGCAACTGTACAGCCATTGTTTGGTACCCATTTTGATTATTTGGGCAAATAAATGCATAAAAGTAAAAAAAAAAAAACATGGGTTATTCAAATTAGATTAAGAGAGCACTTTTGGAAAGTGAATTTATACATGTGTAGTGAAGTTTTAGCTTAGTAGAAGTGGCACAACAGCAATACATTTTCCTGTTAAGTTAGAAGAATAATGCATTAATTGATAACCACAATCTTCAGGAAGCACTTGATAGTAGTTAGGTATATCTGGAGGATATTCACAACGTAATTATAGGCCAAATTCCATAGGTTCTCTATCATAAACTAACAAGTATCATGTAGGTATGTTATCTGTGTTCTGTAGGTTATTTACCAGATTTTATGAACATTTGCAAGATCTGTAAAGTCTGTTCATGCCTATAAAACTTACATGAAATAGTAAAATACCACAATACATATACAAAGTATGTCAATAGAATGCTTGAGTTAATCTGAGAACACAGAAAAAGCCATCTTATCTCATTTCATTTGTTAGCTAATAAGAATCCAGCCCTTTTCCAAATAAGTTCATACTGTTTTCCTTATGGGACTATTTTGTGGTTTAGTAAACATTTATTATACAGTTATCAGAAAAACAGGTGAAAAAGGTTTGCCATTAATATATAATTTAATATAGGTATGATTTTCATCTGATGCATTAAACTCCTTTTTGTTTATTATTTACAAATAATAATATACAATGAAGCAAAACTTAAATACAGAGATTTAATAAACCCACAATCAACTTGGAATAGGTGTGAAGTATATAGTATAGTTGCACTAAGAAATATGAAATCGAAATGACAAAATAAACAGAAGCTAATTTAATTATCACATTCATGCATAATGGGAATTACAAGTAACACAGTATTCAATCAATTGGCTATCTAACATTGTGATAGAATTCAGATGAACATTCAAAAGTTTAACAATACTTCATACTTACTTAATAACTGCTTCAAAAGTTATGAAATATTTCAGCTCACTTTAAAAATGTAAATTAGATTTCATGTATCCCAAGTGAACATTTTTGTTCTCCAAGTAAACAAGATTTTACTCCTAACCTATTTACATAGTTCAACAAAAATCAAGGCAAAAGTTCAATGAACTGGCATAATTCAAATTGAATAAAAAACATTGTAATTTAAATACTTAAAGGTTAAATCAAATCGGAAGATTTGACTGTAAATTGGATTACAAATGATTGGACCCACCTTTGAGCAAGGGCAGTGCCTGTAGCTCCACATCTTGCGTGTTGCGGTATCGCGAAGAGCCCTGAGACTTCTTGGTCTTTTTCTTCAACGACCGCTTGGCGAAAGGGTCAATTCTGTCCACAAAAGTTCCCGAAGACATTTTGGTAATATAAAAGTGTCCCAAATGACGATAGGTAGACGGCGATCAATGCGAAAATTGTTTTGTTTCAAACAGAGTCATGATCTGGCCCAGTCCACTAGACGAACACGCACTTTCAGTAGGATGCACAATATTAGAGCCTAAACAAACAATTCTTCGTCACACATGACGGTAATGGAGTGGTCACACTCAGGCCATTCTTTATACACTTCAAGATTCCACAACAGTTACGTAATTTTAAACCGTCTATAACACTAAAATGACACAAATACAGAAAAGAATAATTCGATTCACAAATTTAGATTTATTTTCTGAGGCGTGTCACGAATAGCAGAAGGGAGAAGTCGCATATACATACAAGCCTCGTGTAATATCAGCCGGTCAGTCAATGACAATATATTTTCTAACAATAATCGCAGGAGATTTTAAAAGATTTGCTTGTAATAACGCGTAAAACGGCGAATCAAAACGGTTATCGTCTTTCCTGGACGTAATCGGAAACTATAGCGGTGATGACACGGAGCAAAACTTAACACCAAAAATCTATCACCGTATTCTCGCCATCGCTCACCATCCGTTTCGACTCTAAAACTGGGCGCATTTTAACGCTATACACAAGATTATTTTAAGATGTTGCACTTTCACAAGACTAATCCAACGTATATGCGACTTTTTTCACAACGAGAAGCGATCAATTTACAAAATTTGTAACTAAAAGATTAACATCACTGGTTTGCTGCGAAAACGCTACACTCATACAAAAGTACCTATTTCTGAAAATAGATGGAGATAGAAAATGTTCAGTTAGTCAATCCAAATACTCTTTAATGTATTGATCAATACTTGACTTAACAAATAAGACGGAAATAAATTAAGCTGTAAAATACTTTACAAACAACTAGAATATATGCAGAAAGGCCTAAACATATATTAAAAATATAAAAAGCTAAGAATATGTTTGTACTTTTTCCGGTTGTAAATCGAAGCAAAGGTACAGATAAAAAATATTGATAAATATAATAGACAATAGACTAATTACTACAAAAAATTGTTCAACTAAAAGTAATAAATTCTGGCCAAATTAAACTAAGAAAGACATGATAAAAATTTCATCAATAATTATTCTGATTGATGAATGTCTAAGACTAGTGTATAATTGCTTAAATGCGTATCTCCATCGCAGGCGCAGTCAAACGAAGCAGCTGGTATACTTGAAACTTGAACATTATGTCAGTATCAGTTATAATAACAAACAGAGAAGCAAAGTAGAAAAAAAACTTTTTAGCAAAAAATAGAACCGACTTCCATATAAAAACACTACAAAGGCAAAAATAACTTTAATTTCGCAAGGCGGTGTCAAAAACGAAAATATATACAAAACTAAAGACACCGCCTTCCGAAATTAAAGTTATTTTTGCCTTTGTAGTGTTTTTATATGGAAGTCGGTTCTATTTTTTGCTAAAAAGTTTTTTTTCACGCTTTTTAGTGGGTCGGTTTGTAATTTATCTAGTTACAAAAGCCAAAATGTCAACTACTTATCACCTTTTACAAAATATTGCTTTTCCCGGTGCAGAGCCGTTAATTTTTGAGGAGTTCTCCTGGTACATCACCATCAGCTCTACTTCACCATATGCATTCTGACGAGCATAAAGTGCTTAACATCCATATTCAAGTAATCTAATCGCAATCAACGAAATACTTATTATTGAGTAGTTTCGGTGGCCATCTGGGGTCTTCATCATCAGTTCCACTTCCTGAAATGGTGCTTTTCGAGAGCAACTGCACAAGCTACTATAAGAAATACCCAAAACGCTATAGGTGTGCCTATAATATTTGAAGAGTTCCCTCGATTTCTCCAGGATCCCATCATCAGATCCTGATTTCGTAACAATGGGACCAACTAGAAACTATACCCATTCAAATGCAAAAAGAATTTTTCAAATCGGTCCAGCCGTCTCCGAGATATGAGGTAACATACATAAAAAAAAAAAAAAAAAAAAAAAAAAAAAAAGTTCAAGACGAATTGTAAACCTCCTTTTTTTGAAGTCGGTTAAAAAGAGTCTATTATTGATATCCTTTTTTTGAATATACAACAGCTTAAGATCTAAATAAGTTTAGACGAAAGTTGTGATCGTTGTGGGAAAAATAGTACCCACCATCACCATTACTACCAAATTTCAATTTACCTACTTCAGATCTTAAAAAATATGGGATATTATACACCGATATTATATTTCAACATTCAGTGCGAATGCACTGCTTGCACGTGCTCATGGTCAGTTCATTAGAGTTTAAAAGTGTACTTGATTTCTGGGTAGTTTAGTAATGGGAAGCGAACGGCTAAGCGAAATTACACGGTCACACTCACACCACACCACAGAATAATAAGTTATGCGGGGGACCTAACTCATTTGTATTTCAAATGAGTTATGAGTTTTTCACCGACTCGAAACGAATAAACTGCATGAATACTATCTACTCAGATTTGCAGATCATTAAAAAACCGTTTAAGCAGTGAGTGGTTTATAGTAGCCTACGCCTAGCCTAGTAGCCTAGTTGTATGTAGATTCAAAATATAGGGTCTTGATTTGTGTCTAAGACACGTCTGGATAGGAAACAATTTGTTTTTATAGTTGACGCAAAAGTGAAAAAGTTTTCACTCTTTTCAGTACAAACCATTGCTTGGCTTGGCGGCTTGGCCTATCAACCTATCAAGTATGCTCTCAGCTCTATCATAAGTTTGTAGTTTTGTACACTACAGCCTGCTGGGTGCTGAACAGTGAACTCCTATTGGCTCTAGCTGGCTCTATGCTAACGTTCTCTTCTATGTTCTCTATGGTGTATTATTCAGCTTTGGAGAGGAAAGTAGCTTTCTAAAGATTTTCTTCGAATACAATCTAAATATAGAGAGAATATAGATTATTTATTGAGTGTTGGCTTATGTTTTAAAGACAGTTAAAAACTGAGTGTTTTGTGAAATATAGAAACAATAAGTTACTGTGAGTCGTTGGAAAACGGTAATTAATTTAGAAAGCAACATGGAAGCGCTGACAGTTCCGCCATGAATGCAAAATAAATAGAAATTGTGAAGGTATGAAAATCATATATTTATTTATTGTTTTTCATAAGAACGTCTATTGTTTGAGATGTGCATTTAAAACAAGACGTGACGTAACTATTATGATTTCAATTGCACCTTCCAATCTTGTAATACAAAGTCATAACAGAAGAAAGTCTCCCGCATTTGTTGGTTCTTGCTAAAACGTACATTGCTTTATCATCTAAGGTTAATTAGTACGTTCAAGCTAATGAAGTCTAAATGAAAATAAATACCTATTTGACAAATGGAGGAGGTATCGATTTTTCTTTACGTATTTATAATTTTTTTCAGAAGCTGGACGTTATTCGGACAGGTCCGAAACTTCACGATGTTGAGAGGTGGGCGTGGAGGCCGTCACAGTCCGGAGCTGTACCCCCATACGCTGAAGTGCTCCAACGCCAGTGACACCAGTTCTGCATATAGTGGTAGTGACACAATGACCTCAGTACATAGCTCTCTCGACATGGACATGGAGGTAGACCTTTCAGGTCTCCTTGAATCCATTGTCGACTCCGATGAGGAAGAGGATTTAGAAGAAAGTATGGACAGTCTGACTGTCCGTGATGCTGTACGAGAATGTCTTGAAAAGGATCCAAGTGAGCGAACCGATGAAGATATAGAAATACTTTTGGAGTTCACTCAACATTTGAAAGCATTTACAAATATGACATTGACAGTGCGTCGAGCATTATGTGCCGTCATGGTTTTTGCAGTCGTTGAAAAAGCTGGAACAGTAGTGATGAATGACGGAGAAGAGCATGACTCCTGGTCTGTCCTCATAAATGGGCATGTTAATATTGAGCATCAAAGTGGTGAGGTAGAACACCTGAATGTTGGTGACAGCTTTGGGATGGCAGAAGCCACACTTGAGAAATTATATCATAAGGGTGTAATGACTACAAAATGTGACGACTGTCAGTTTGTTTGTATTACACAAACTGACTATTATCGAATACTACACCAAGGTGAAGAAAATATAAGAAGGCATGAAAATGAGAATGGTGTTGTAGTATTGGTGACAGAATATAGAGGTGCGGCTGGAGAGTCAGGTCGACAACAAGGCCATGTTGTTATCCGTGGAACTCCAGAGCAATTAATGTTACAACTAATAGAGGATAACTCTCGTGATTCTACTTATGTTGAAGACTTTCTGTTGACACACAGAACATTTATTGAAAGTCCATTAGTTGTAGCTAAACAACTACTAGCTTGGTTTTCTGGGCCATCTGATAGAGACAAGGTTACTCGTGTGGTGCTGCTTTGGGTCAACAATCATTTTACTGACTTTGAAACTGATTCAACGATGATGGAATTCCTTGAGAATTTTGAAATTGCCTTAGAGCGTGAAAAAATGGAAAGTCAATTGAGGCTGCTAAACATAGCTTGTTCAGCAAAAGCTAGGACACGCAGTGTTACTTTATCTCGTCCTACAAGAGATGAACCTTTGAATTTTACTATATTGGGGGGGTATGAAAGAGGTTATGGAATATTTATTTTTAAAGTAGAAAAGCATTCGAAGGCTGAGGATGTTGGATTGAAAAGAGGAGACCAAGTTTTGGAGGTAAATGGTCAATCTTTTCAGCATGTCAGTCATGCAAAAGCAATGGAAATAATCACAGGATCAACACATTTAAGCATAACAGTGAAAAGTAACTTACTAGCTTTTAAACAAATGTTGTTAATGCCAGAAAATTCTCCAAGGCAGAGAGGTTGTTCTAATAGAGTTCACTGGCACACTGATCCCAGAGCCAGACTGTCTACTGCAGAACTACTCAATGATGATCCCATTACATTAACCCCAGTGTTTCAATCTCCCACCAAGAAACCACAGCAGTTGAGTATTAAGAAAGAACCTCAGAAAGGCTTCATGACTTTGGGACCGAAGAGAAAATTACAAAAAGCTTTAATGAAAATGAATCTTCTTCCTAAAAATACAATTACTGATGGTTTACCTACTGATGACAGTATTCTTTCAAACTCTGAATCCTTAAACAAAGCAAATGCCAGTACTTCCTTCTATAACTCACATAGTAATCCTGATTTAATATCCATATGTTATGATGAATATCAATCCTCTGATTATCCTGAACATGTACTCAAAGTATACAAATCTGATCAAACTTGCAAATATTTATTGGTTCACAAAGAGACAACTGCAAGAGAAGTTGTAATGCTGACTTTGCAAGAATTTGGCATCACTGATCCCAGTTCTAACTTTTCCCTGTGTGAAGTGTCCGTTGCTCAGGGTGGTATAATAAAACAACACCGTTTGCCTGACCAGTTACAAAATCTTGCAGAAAGGATTGGTCTTAGCTCTAGGTATTATCTAAAAACCAATGGAATTACTGAGAATTTAGTACCTGATGAAATGGCACCAGAACTTTTAAGAGAGAGTGTGGTACATTTTCTACAATTAAATGCAGTTGAGGTTGCTGTGCAACTAACATTACAAGATTTTTGCATCTTTCGACAAATTGAGAGTACTGAGTATGTTGATGATCTGTTTGAATTAAAAAGTAGATATGGCACACCAATGTTATCACAATTTGCCGAACTTGTTAACAAGGAAATGTTTTGGGTTGTCACAGAAGTTGTTAATGAGCAGACACTTGCACGTCGACAAAAGATTATAAAACAATTTATTAAAGTGGCACGCCATTGCAAAGAATGTAAAAACTTTAATTCTATGTTTGCTATAATATCTGGCTTAGGGCATGGTGCAGTATCAAGGTTAAGGATGACTTGGGAGAAACTACCAACAAAGTATTTAAAGTTGTTCACTGATCTGCAAATGCTGATGGATCCTTCCAGAAACATGTCTAAATATAGACAGCTGGTTACTACAGAACAAGGAAGATCGCCAGTTATACCATTTTACCCAGTGGTTAAAAAAGATCTTACCTTTATACATTTGGGTAATGACACTAAAGTTGAAGGCATGGTCAATTTCGAAAAGCTAAGAATGATTTCTAAGGAAGTTCGCACACTTACAAATATGTGTAGTGCTCCTTATGACCTCCTTACCTTACTGGAGCTAGGAAAGCAGCCACCTTCGAATGCTATGGTAGCTTTAAACCAACTTACCACTGGTGGAGTACAGCAAGGTCAAGTAACAGTAAAAAGAAGGAAAAAATCGTCAAATGTACCAAACCCTAAAAAAATGTTTGAAGAAGCACAAATGGTTCGACGTGTAAAAGCATATTTAAATAGAATGCACGTCGAAACTGACGAAGAACGTCTTCACAGTTTATCTCTGGAATGTGAGGGCGCCGGGCCAGCTCCTGCCATCCCACGACGACGACACCCGTCACCATCTTTATCTACAACAAGCAGTGCTTCATCAGCAAGTGAGAGTAAGAAGAGCTTTGCTGGTAATAAGTTTGGTACAGCGTCTCCTCAAGCAGTCAGGAAACTACTAGCTCTATCAGAACCAGCTAAGACACGGCCACATCAACCTCGGCCGCCACCACCGGGACCCTCGCCTTGTTCGCATCGCCGCGATGGTCCTGGCCCTGGCATTTGCTGTCCTAGAACGGCACACGAGAGATCCCACTCTGATACGCCTACGCCGCTTCCAGTCGACCTATCTGCGGAGAGTAGTAGTGTTACGTCTTTAGTGAACTTGCCCCTGCGAAAGACCGGTTCAGCGACGTCTAGTGACAGCGGGCACGGGTCGTGCACGGCAGCCAGCTGCGCGCGGCCCGTGCCTCCGCCGCGCATGCCTCAGGCGCCCTACACGCTGGCCGCTCAGGTGGCGCGCCTCGAGCGGCTCAGTCGGGCGCATTCCCACGAGGGAGTCACGCGCCCTTATGATTATTATCACGATACTCCCGATGACGATGATGATGATCAGCAAGTATCGGCTGTTTAAAATTTCTAATACTCTCAACTCCATGTCTATTTATATAGTTCCCTATTTTGTAATCTCACATGATAAATAGAAAGCACGAGTTATGTGAATTCGTTTAATATATTATTAAAATCATGTATGTACCCTTTTACAACTAAGTCTAAAGACTGTATAATTATTTTAAGAAATGTGCTAGTGTTATGTAAAATTCCATATTATAAGATCCTAATTATTAATTACAATCATTTGACCCACCAGTTTCCAGTTTTATCTAGAGATGTTTGATGTATACCAACAAATAGGTGTACTATTTTATTATAATGTTGGTATATCTACATTCCGTTATTTGTATATTATTATAATAATAGTTTTCATTATTTATAATTGTGAAACTTAGACCAAATAATAATTAATGTACCTTTTAACATTTATAATTGAGAATAATTTTGTTGTAGTATGTATTTTGTGGTAGCTTTGTGGACCAATAATGGGTTTGAATGTGGTTTCTCATGGTCGTATCAAATTCTGTTAATATCATGATTTTTAATTATTATTATATTGTAAATAATAAAAATATATTAATTAAACTCATTTTTATTTTTTATTCATGAAACTTTAACATCAGTATATGTTCAATCAACTGGCTGATTTAAATTGTGCAAGATAGTCCAGTTCCAACGGATGTAAATTGGGAGCAGGAATGACGAGGCTATGGAGCGGCGGGCCGAGGTCAAAGCTTCGCATCGCGTCGAGTGACATTACTGCTATCTGCTGGTCAGTAGCGCCGACTCGACAAAGCCCCACTGCTGTACTATTTTTGCTAATTGCTGTTGAAAAAAAAAACCGTCAGGTTAATACGATATCTATTTATTTTTACATGGATTATACACAAACTTACAAAATCAAATCACAGAAACAAAAAGTGGCCAAGTGCAAGTCAGACTCGCCCATGAAGGGTTCCGTAGTGGCAAGCATAGATTTTATTTTATTAAACGTATACTATAACTATGTTGCACTATCTCTGTACCTCGTCTATCTTCATTATAATCTGTTCAGCAGTGCCAGAGATTAGCGCGTTTGTTAATAAAAGTAGGTGTGCACCTATGCAATGTACTCGCCGCTAGGAGTATATCGACGCTTTCCGCTACAAAGGGCGTAAAGACCATTTTGGCCAAATTGACTTTTTGATGCAGTCTTACTTAGTTTTTCACGCTCTTTCTATCTGTATATTCAAAATTGCGCTACGTTGAAAAAAATTGTTTTTACTACCCAACATTTTCTTAACGCTAAACATCTCTTTTTCGAAAAACCAAGTTGTAAGACACATTTCTTTTTCATCACGACAGCAAACTTGCTGTATCTACAAATAAACATATTTTCATGAAAAAAAAACGGGGTAAAACACAGCAACAAAACAAAATGTGAGTTACGCCCTACATATATAGGATATTCGCATACATCAGAAGGACGTCCGTAGAGTGCTGCGTAATCTCGACGTGAACAAAGCTAGTGGCCCCCACGGGATACCAGCAATTGTTCTTAAGACTTGTGCGCCTGAACTGTCTCCGAAAGCATGGAAGCTGGCTAACGTGCAGCCTGTGCCCAAAAATGGCAGTCGTGCTGACCCGGCCAACTACAGGCCTATCTCAGTTACGTACTTAATAGCAAGCTCCTGGCATACCTAGAAGCCAACGACATCCTCAGTGACCGACAATACGGCTTTCGCAAAAACCGGTCAACTGGGGATCTTCTAGCGTTTGCCATTCACATCTGGAGTGAGGCCATTGAGAAGCACGGGGAAGCACTTGGGCATTTTTCAAAACAAATGTACATGTGACGAACTGGAACTGATTTTTGTGTTATAGAAATTTTACAGTACATTTTTATCTCATTTGATAAGATATATTCCTAAATATGTAAAAAATAAAAAGTACATTAGTATTATGAAAAACAACGCGATAATCTTAGTTTTTATGGAAGACTTCACAGGAATATGCTCCGGTTCGTCACAAAGGAAAAATGTAAATAAAATGGAAAATATGAGTTGTTATGTTAATTTCTTTTTAATATATATTAAATTACCTTCATACCTTTGAATAAAAAACATCTAAACATAAATAGAACACTATAATCATCGCTTAGCAATACATTTTCTTTCGAGATCGTCACAGTAGGAACTTTTGACCACTAAAACTTTAAATTTCTACCTTCT
This sequence comes from Tholera decimalis, assembly GCA_943138885.2. Taxonomy (NCBI): domain Eukaryota; kingdom Metazoa; phylum Arthropoda; class Insecta; order Lepidoptera; family Noctuidae; genus Tholera; species Tholera decimalis. The sequence continues at coordinate 18,740,191 of OW964565.2, forward strand.
ACTTAAAACGAAGTTGGACGAGATTACAAATAATATAAATAGCAAACTAAGGGTTAACTACAATAACATAAATATTATTAAATAACGAATTAATTCTTAAATAGGATTAGTTTTTGTCTCAGTAAAACTATGGGACAGTGACTATCTGGAATTCTAAGTGACTAATTGGAAAAAAATAAGCTAAGTTTACACAGTAATATTTTTGGTCGAACATTTTAACTTTAATTGTTTTTTTTTATTAATTATATAAAGTAAAAACAGGTTATTACCAAAACCAGTTTTAACTTTATCTTGTATATAATTATGTCAGTATCAGTATATCAGTTAGGTAGGTATATATTTTGAACTCAACTTTTACATTTTATTAATATTTTGTTTTACTTATTTTTAAATAATACTTATTACAAACACCAAACACATTCCAAATAACAATTGCTCTCACAACTAACCAATCAAAATTAAATTGATGCAAAGAAAATCATTCTATAGTTAAGAAAATGATTCAGTTATATTTATTATTATAAGAAGTAAATAAAGAAACATTATTCATTATTGAAATTAGGTTTTGTTCATTACTATTTGGAATGTATTAAGTTACGTATCGCTTAAAATTCTAATCAGTCTTCGAAACATCGGTCGCAAATATAGTAAATAGCTGGTTGATTGCAACATGATCTGCATACCCAGTTTTTACAAGCAATACACCGCGTCATGTCGGTAATCACATGATTAGTTTATGCAGTTTACACATATGGCATGTAAAGTTTCTATTGATTATAGTTTTTAGTGACGTTGATCTGTATTTTTCTGCTTTTATTGGTAAAAGTACTTTTAGCTTTTTCTTTGATTATTTTCTAAAGCTCCGCGATAACTCCTACATATTTTTTGTAACGAATTTTTAAGACTGGAGCTGCGCTGTTTTAAGCACAGGTTTTGAGACTGAGACTTCGACGAACTTGGGGTAGCTCTTTGATCTTCGTTTCCTTTTTTGTTCTTTTTCAGTTTCTGTTTTTTCTTTTCTTCACTCCATTATTTTCTTCTACATTCTATATCTTCTTCTGTTAAGTAATTATTTTTTGTTTATTCTTTTTTAGTCTTTTTAACTGCTTCTTCCGCTGCTCTGCAAATTTTTCAGGGTTTTGTTTAATTTCTCCCGGTATCGCTTAGCTCTTTCTGCTGCCGTGAGGACCATGTTCGCTGAAATGAAACAAACAGCAACTTTGAAAGGAACAACTTAAAAAAAAATGTAACCATGAATTCAATATAATGATTCTAGACAAGTGTTTAATAAAAAACCCTTTTTTTAATAATTGACTAAATGTTTACGCTAGTGGCGTAAACATTTCGTCAATTATTAAAAAAAGGATTTTTTTTTATATAATTTAATTTCTATGCAAGGGGTCGTGCAGTAATCATGTGCTGCTTTTCCTTTATAAATAACCAACTACCTACAAAAATCTTCGCAATGTTTCAACTGTTTTTTTTTTTCACTGTTAATTATATTATTGTATTCTACAAAAGCGTGTACCTAAGTACATAAAATTTCAACCAAGTTTACCATAATATTTTGATTCAAGGTCACGATGTATGTATATTTTAAATTGTTCAACCGTTCCAAAGATTAGCGGTAACAAACATCCAAACATACAATCTTTCACATTTCTAATGTTAGAAGGATTATTTATTTTAATACCAATCATACAAATGTAGCATCAGCCTAATAGTTCCAGTTCGTCACAAAATAATTCCGGCTATACAATACGTTACGAACCGGATGTGACGAATTCATGACATCAAAACTTTAAAAAATAATTCAACCTGTTGTGTCCATTTTATAACTAGTTTCGGCTTGTTTTACAAAAATATATAAACCAAAATGTGATTTTGTTACGGCAAATATCTTAATAAACTGCTACATACCTCAAAAAATCCTGTTACTATCTGGAACTCCAATTCTGGACCACCGTAACGCGCCTACTTTCGTCACAGGTTTAGTTGACACTGAGGTTTGCTTCAAACATTTGGTTAAATTACAGACAAGATAAATGTTTCAGGAAATGAAAAACAACCGTATTTAAGGGTAATATTGGGGTGGAGTATGAAAAATTCACCGTGACTATTGCCGGAATTCCGATTCGGTCATATTCTTGGGACAACAATAAAATTGTATTATGAGCTATTTTAAGCCCATATTCGAAATAAAGGGCACTAAATTATATTTATGAGTTATAATTACGTCTACAGACCCTAAAATAGTGACACCATTTAATTTGTATAATATTACCTGAGACTTGAAAGTGCCAGACATACAGGTGGGACATGAATATTTTACACATTTTTTGTTGTTAATACTATTATATTTTAATATCCGTGATACTTGGGTTGCATATTATAGTTGATTTTAAAACTTAAATATGATACTATTAAATAAATATGCAGAGTATTTGAGTGCGGTCCATACAAAAATTATTAAAAATAGCTAAAGTCTTGGACACCTCGAATTCGCAAATGTACATCTTTTTTGAAAAACGCCCACTTGCTGTTTCTCTTGACATCTCCAAGGCCTTTGATAGGGTCTGGCACGATAGCCTTATTGCTAAACTTCCTTCTTTCGGTTTACCCACTCAACTTTGCGTTTGGATTGAAGAATTCCTGAGAGATCGGTGTATTCGAGTGGTTATTGATGGCTGCTCGTCTGGCTAATTGGCAATTAATGCCGGGGTCCCTCAGGGGTCGTTTCTCTCAGCAACTTCATTTTTGCTGCACATTAATGATCTGCTTATGCCCGGTACCTTTGGGTATGCAGACGACAGCACAGTTGCTGAGAGATATGTGTCCAGCGCGCGTGATGGTGAGTCACAGATCCAGTCTCTCCGTGAGGATGGTTGGGCGCTTGAACTTGTCCTTGAAGGCTGTCTCCGAATGGGGGATGCCAACTTGGTCAAGTTTAATGCAGCTAAGACCCAGGCGTTTCTTCTCCGCAAAAAGGAGCCAATTCCAACCGGCTCCTACTTTCCGCGATGTAACCGTGCCGATAACCGATCGTATTGAGCTTCTTGGGGTAACACTAACTTCTACCCTCAATTTTGGTTTCTTTATCGAGGCTAAGGCTCAACTAGCAGCATAAAACTTGGGAATCCTAGCAAATATGAGACGGTACTTTAAACCGGAACAGATGCTTACTCACCCTTACTTACAAAACGTTTTGGGAATACGTTCATTGCACGTACGACTAAGGAGTGGAATTCCCTGCCGGAGTCTGTTTCCTGATCGCTATAACCTGGGGGTCTTTAAGTCAAGAGTGAATAGGTTACTTCTAGGCAAGTGTGCTCCATCTTCGACCGCATCATTGCTTACTATCAGGTGAGATGCTGCTCAAACGCGAGCCGATTCTGAATAAAATAATAATTAATAATAATAATTAGTGAATAAAATAATTGTGTTATCTAGTACCCAACTTGCTCACGGCACCTGTAACTTCCAATTTGATTGCAATTGATATTACCAATTAACAATAAATATGTTTAGATATTTTTAGAACCGTTTATTTCATTTTTACTCAACTTATTACTATTTATATTAAAACTACCTACAACCCATCCTTATTAATTCAGTTATATTCATCCTTACTAATAAAATTGCCTACAGATTCATTGCTTTAGTATTAATTTCAGGGTGTATCTACATATTTTGCGAAAAAACATGGTCTTTATAACTACGTAAATTACCCTTGTATGTGCCTAACTGGTTTTTACCGCAGACGTTTGTTATCAAGTCATTTAATTAAGGGGTGTATAAACATTTTTTTTTCGTTTCCAGGGGTATAACTCCATGCTAACTTCGTTAATAACTATCGTACATAACTGTAATTAAATGAGGCAAAAGACAGCCAAAATTTAAGAACTTTCATCCTAGGACTCAATTTTATAAATATAAAAATGAAAGAGATATTTGAGAAATTTTTTTTTTGTTTATTTACTCTTTTGCTCATAGCCAAAACTATGGGTTTTGGAGTTACGCCCTTTGTAGCGGAAAGCATCGATATGTACCGGTTTCTTTTTCAATGTACCTCTGTACTTTTGAAGAAATATGCAATAAAAGGGGGAGCGTGGGGCTACTCCACGGCTAATGAATGACCTATCGAAAGTAACTGCCAGACCTGAAAACGAAAACGCCTACCAATACGGATTGTCTACTTTACACGCCTGGATTCGCTGCATGGAAATGATATTGCATATATCCTATAATCTTCCGTTTAAGACTTGGTCTGCTTCAACTGAAGAAAATAAGAGATTAAAAAAAGAAAAGAAAGAGCTTGTTCCAAAACATTTCAGGGAGGAGTTGGGATTAATCATCGACAAACCTCGGCAAGTTAGCGGGAATACGAACGATGGTAATACCGCACGAAGATTCTTCTATAATAGCACTTGCTCATCGGCAATAACAGGTGTAGATGAGGCATTAATTAAACGCCTATACTATACATTATCTTGCAAGTTCTTTCTTCTGAAATGATGGTCGACCCTGAAAATTTTGGAAAATATGCAATTGAAACTGCAAGAATCTATGTAAGTAATTACGATTGGTATTATATGCCATCCTCCGTTCATAAAATACTCATACACGGAGAAAACGTTATTAAACATTTTGCGGTGCTTCCTATTGGACAGCTATCGGAAGACGCACAAGAGTCTCGGAACAAAGCCTACAGAAACATACGACTTCATCATGCCAGAAAATGTTCCCGATCTGCTACAAATGAAGATGTCTTTAAAACGCTTTTATATACGTCAGATTCATATATATCAAGTTTGAGAAAACCGTACGTAAGAAATGTGAAAGATCTTGAAGAAGAGACACTAAGTCTTAAACGTGGCACCTCAAAGTGAACCCACATTTACTGACCCTGATCCGGAAGTGGTAAGTATAAGTTAAAAATAATATTTATATTTAGTTATTATTATTACTTATATTTGTACCTAGCTACATCATTCCCTGAAGCCTGATTATAGGATCTACCTATTAGTAATCATTGAGGTAATATGTAGTACTTAGTACATATTACCTCAATGTTAGTAATATGATTTTTATTTAGTAAATTGTTTTCATATATATATATATATATATATATATACTATTTCATATATAATAAAATGTATATATATATATGTATATATATATATACATTTTATTTACTTTGCTTGTTGTAATTAACCATAGTTTAATCTTTTTAATCATTATAAACTTGTATTCCACTTGAAATAAATTTTTAACTATCTTTTTCGTTTTTTTTTTTCGCTTTTCTTTCATTCTATGCAAAAAAACATATCTATACTAATATTATAAAGCGGAAAAGTTTGTTTGTTTGTTTGTTTGTTTGCTTGAACGCGTTAATCTTCGAAAGTACTGGGTGGATTTGGATGCAATTTGGTATGGAAGTAGCTTGAAGCTTGAGGAAGGTTATAGGCTACTTTTTACGCGACTGCAAAAAAGGAGAGTTATGTTTTTTAACCGACTTCTGAAAAAGGAGGAGGTTCTCAATTCGGATGATTGTTTGTTTTTTTTTTTTTTTTTTTTTTTTTTTTTTTTTTTTTTATGTTTGTTCGGGCATAGCTCCGTCGCTCGCCAACCGATTTGAAAAATTCTTTTTTTGTTGGAAAGGGTATACTTCCCAAATGGTCCCATGAAAATTTTATCGACATCGAACAAGCCGTTTCTGAAAAATCAACAAAAGTCCAAAAAAAATTTTTACATTGATGACCTTTTCGGTTACTCTATATTGTGTTTTTTGTTCGCGCGTTTTTAGTTTTTTGTAGTTGACATTTTGGCTTTTATAACTAGATTTATTACAAATTGACCCACTAAAAAGCGCGAAAATAAAAACTTTTTTGCAAAAAAATAAAACCGACTTCCATATCAAAACACTACAAAGCCAAAAATAATTTTAATTTCGGAAGGCGGTGTGAAAAAAAAGAAAATACAAAACCAATAACACCGACTACCGAAATTAAAATTATTTTTGGCTTTGTAGTGTTTTGATATGGAAGTCGGTTTTATTTTTTTGCAAAAAAGTTTTACCGTGATACAATCCACGGGAGCGAAGCCCCGCGTGAGTACTAGTATAGTTATACAAGAAAACACTACAAACTACACATAATTCGAATCTCCAAACCATACTGCATATTTGTGCCAAATTTCATCACGATACGACAAAAAATCATGAAGTTCCATATTTTTGATCCGATACCGATGGATACCGACCTATATTTTCCATAGTGCTACGCCCCGTTCGCTCCCGAATACACTGCGTGCACGAAATTTGTACCCTTTGTTTTTGTTGTGTTTTTGTTACGAGTTATTTTTATTGTGTTAAATTTAGTTTTTGTTACGAGTTCTTGTTATTGTTTTAAATTTAGTTTATATTACGTTGATTACAATGCCAGGACCAAATACCGTTTTATGCAGGCATGCCAGAAAAATGGTATACAGTGTGTATTGTTTCATGGAAAAAGAAGCTCAAAACGAAAAAGAGACCGTAAAACGGACTTCAGAAGCTACTAAAACGTCAGAAAGGATAGTTAGACATATAGTTAACGAAGGCAGAAATTCCGGATTCCTCATTGTCTTTAGGACACCAGGAAAAAAGAGGAATAAAACAAAGTCGATCACAGAGATCGACACTTTTGACCAGTCGGTGGTAAGAACATGTGTCCACAATTACCACATTACAAATAAAGAGTTGCCCACAGTAGAAAATCTAAGAAAAAAACTATTATATATACAATTTTAATGGGTCGGAGCGCAGTCTGCGCAGAATTTTTAATAACTTAGGCTTCTGGTGGAAAAAAGCCGAAAACAATAGAAAAGTTTTAATTGAAAAATCTAACATTAGATTACTAAGGATAGAATTCCTTAAAACTCTGACTAAATCTGTGTAAATAATCGGTCTTCCGAGAGACAGATGAGTCGTATGTTGATTCATCTTATTCAGGTATGTAACATTTATCATATTTCGTTCTCGCATATTTATGTCCAGTGAAATTGTCTGTATGTAAAGATAGATATACTTGAAAAATAATCATTGTATCTCTTATTACATGTTCTCAAGCGTGGTCAGATGGATCATCAAAGGGGCTTAAAAAACCCATTTCGAAAGGGCAACGTATTGTGACAGTGCATGCTGGATCTGAAGCTGGATTTGTTCCCAATGCGCTGCTCTTATTTGAAGCTGGAACAAAGTCGGAGAATTTTCATGACAACATGAATTTCAATAATTACACAAAGTGGCTTCGCACCCAACTAATACCGAACCTGCCGCCAAATGCAGTGTTAGTAATAGATGACGCATCGTAGGTACTATAACAAGCAGTACGATCCTGCACCTAACTCGAATGTCAAGAAAGCGGATATGCAAAGGTGGTTGACGGAAAAAGGCATAGCATACGAGGAAGGTATGCTCAAACCTCAGTTATACAAACTGATTAAATTGTATAAAGAACAACACAAAAAAATACAGTATTGACCAAATGCTTGCAGAACACAACCACAGTGTTCTGCGATTGCGGCCTTACCATCCGGACTTAAATCCCATAGAAATGGCATGGGCGGCAATCAAAGGTTATGTAGCCACCAAAAATATTACGTGGAATGTGACCAGTGTAATGGGTAACTCCATTACACTAGTCACATTCCACGTAATGGTTAAGAAAAAAGTATCGTTAATGGGAGCCGATGAATGGTTGAAATTATGTGGGAAAGTAAAAAAATAATGACTATATCAAAAGCGACCATATAGTCGACAGTCAGTGAACGTTTTACCATTAAAACCGGTGACGACAGCGACTCCTCCAGCGACGAGAGTGGAGATAGTTGAATTTTTTGCCAGGGGTAGCAGTTTTATTAAGTGATAGTAATTTAATAATATTTACGTAATTTATAATAAAAAAAAAATACATATTTTTTTTGGCTTTGTCACTGTCTTAGTTTATCTTACTTACTTACTACACAGCGTGAAATTTTAATGGTTGTTTTCCCGCAGCAGGACCCATCACTAGTGGTTATCAGTGGTGGTAAAGTTAAAGTTAAAAAAAAAACAGAATGTATTTTTTTTTTCAAATATCAAAATAATATTTATCAACTCGAAGAAAGTGAGAATCATTAGTAGTTCAGTTCGGCGCGCGCTGCCAACAAAGGAAAAAGTGATAAATAAATGTTCAGAGCAAAATAAGCACTCGCGCAAATTGCAGCTAAAAAAAGTATTTATGACGGTCGTAGGGCCGTAAAATTATGAAGAAAAAATTTTAATAACTTTCTGGGTACAGCTTATTATTATCAAGAATAAGTTATCAGCTGATTGAAAAGCACGCGGGTCAATGGCCGCGCGGCCGTTGTCGCCCGGCTTGCCCGAGCCTAAGTATTGGGGAGGATTACTACTGGAAAATGGTCGTTTTTGAGTTTTGTTTTTCACAATGGTTAATCTGCCATTTTTTGTTTGTAATATTTTATTTGTTTATAAAACGATTGTATTACCAAGACGAAGCCATTTCGCTGTAGGAAAACAACCATTAAAATTTCACGGTGTATTATATTTTATCTTTCTAAACCCAATTCCAATATTTCATAACCATGAATTCCTAAGTCTATTTACTATTTCTCCATAACCACGGGGTTCCGCAGGGTGGGGATGGTACAAGGGGTGTGGGACTACTCCCCCCTCCTCGGGCACAAAATTTGACGGTCCATAAAAGAAAGTTTTAGCGGCCTAGGGTAATTTAGGAACAGCTTTTAAATGTATAAATTTTACTTATAGCACCTAATAAAGGCACGAATTTCTCCCCTTTCTTTATAATTTTCTTCAAAACAAACATGATTAAAATACATAGCAATAACCATAGAATAATGATAAGCAATAAAAGTGACCAATTTTTTCTTCCACTAAGTGCACGATGCGCGAACTTACCCCCATTACGCCAAATCCTTGCCAACTTACGTGCCGGAGACTATACACATGTCTGGCTTGTGCGTTCTAACACTCTCACACAGACATACATGCTGCCTCACATACATACAAGCACCCTACCTTCAATAAACGCACCCCACCCAAACACGCATCAACACCTCACACTCAACCATAAAGCACAAAAAAGACTTCACAAGCCTGCACAAGAAGTCTTTTTTCCATAAAAAAATATTTCCATAAAATAAATTTCTGTCCGTTGTTAATTATTTTATATAAGGTGCATTTTTTTTATTTTAATTGTAATTTTGTTATATTATAAGCGTTGATTATAAATAATTTTATTAACTATAAGTAATTTTGTTTTTGTTTTGTTTCGTTATGACATTGTCACGTCAGACACTTTGCTTGGAAAAAGTATCTTTTTTATGTTAACGCAAGGAACTTGTAGGTAGAAGATCCTTGTGTTAAGGCTGCTCTCTCGAAAAAAGCTTGAAAAAAGCATTCAGATGAAGCAATTTTTCGTAGGCAATTACAGAGAAATTACATCTGAAAAAAATTGTTAGTAATCTACAAGATATGAACCGTAATTTGGTTTAGCCACAATTTTTCTATCGGTATCACATAATAAGAAAAAAAAATGCCAAATCACCTCCAAATCATTGAGATGAAACCATTTTACTCCTTAATTTCTTATCAAAAGAGCATAAAAAAATATACTACTGCTTTGCAATACAAATGAAAATAATTTGGTTTTGTTACTTTTTACAAATATGTATTATTTTTATTACAATAAATTAAAAATGCGTCCAATTAAAGACTGCGTTTACATCACCCCCGCACTCGTCCACAAATTCAGTGCGGGGCGCATCGTGTTGCTAGGTGGACGTACGTCGCGTTGCGAGAGCTCAAGCACTACGAAATAATATCGTAAAATATTACTGCAAAAATTAATTTTGTAAATAGTGGAATAGCTTTTTAACCGACTTTAGAAAAAGGAGGAGGTTCTCAATTCGTTTTGAACTTTTTTTTTATGATGTTACTTTATTACTCGCAGATGGCTGGACCGATTTGGAAAATTCTTTTTTTGTTTGAAAGAATATACATTCTAGTTAGTTCTATTGTCGTCACATTTTGATCTGATGATGAAATCATGGAGAAATCGAGGGAACTCTTCAAATATTATAGGCATAACTATAGCGTTTTGGGTATTTCTTATAGTATCTTGTTTAGTTTCTCTCGAAAAGCACCATTTGAGGAAGTGGAACTGATGACGAAGACCCCAGATGGCCATCGAAACTACTCAATAGTAAGTATTTCGTGGATAGCGATTAGATTATTTGAATATAGATGTTAAGCACTTTATGCTCGTCACAATGCATATGGTGAAGTAGAGCTGATAGTGATGTACCAGGAGAACTCCTCAAAAATGAACGTCTCTGCACCGGGAAAAGCAATATTTTGTAAAAGGTGATAAGTAGTTGACATTTTGGCTTTTGTAACTAGATAAATTACAAACCGACCCACTAAAAAGCGTGAAATAAAACTTAGTATCAAAAAATAGAACCGACTTTCGATTCGTCAAAAAGTTTTATTTCTGATTCTTGTTTATAAGTTAAAGAGTATTCTATGTATCTATAAGTAGTGTTAGTGTTATAAACTCATAGTATTTTACAGTTTTAGTAGTGTTTAAATTTAGTTTGTAAAACATGGGAATAAGCAGAAACGAATGAAGAGAGGTCTAAAAAAATATTACAAACAAAAGGGTATACATTTATTATCAAGGTAAGTTTAAAGTTTTATCTACATATTTCATTATAAACTATCGCTTTACTTACCTCGCATAAAAGTAGATAGCACAGAGTAAACGGACAGAGGGTAAGCTTCATACAACTGCGCTATGATAGGTACACTACTACATACAAGCAAGGCGCGTGTGTGCGCTTCGTCTGAGCGAGGCCTGGCTTGAGCCGATATGCACCGGTTTCTCTTCGTACGGACGAAGCCGCCAGTTGAGATAGAGAGATAGAGTTAAGATAATGTACAAGAGAAAGAAGAAAACGACAAAGAGAAGGAAATAGAACTAAGGAAAGAAAAATAGATTGATGAGAAAAATGAAGAAAACGAGAACGAAGAAGGACGAAAAGAAAACATAGAACAAGATTTTATATGGCTATCAAAATTTCTAAAAATAAATATATGTGAACACGGAGAAATAAATGAGGATGAAGAAGTTCAACCAACCAAAAGAATAAAAATACTTGCTGAAAGAAAGTTAAATTTCAGTGAATTTTAGTTATAATCTATTTGTTTATAAAAAATGTAACAAATAATATGACATACACTAGTAACAATTATACTACCTATCTACCTTACTCTAAGTTCCTACCTACATACCTACCTTACCTACCTACCTACCATTTTTCTCTTAATAGAAACCTTCCTCAGACTATAACGAATATTCGAAAAAAAATCCGTATTGGTCCAGCCATTCCTGAGTTTTGCGCTTAGCAACACATTTAGACATTAATTTTTATTTATATATAATTAAGTTAAAAAGATACATCAAGTTGTTTACCTCATGTTTCGAGCCAGGCTGATCTATAATAGAGGTATAGTTTCTACAGTACATACTCAAAGTGCATCTATATCAATAGATAATAAATAAAAACAAAATTTGACCACTTTTGATGCGGTACAAATAAAAATGAATTTAACTTTCACGATGACTTGACCTTCTGTGATTTCGATACTCTGTGCCGAGACTTGGCGAAGCGACGACGCATGCTGGCGGCGCCGGCGCAAGCGCGGGCCGAGCGCGCCTCTCTTTTCTGTTGCATGCGGGTAGCGGAGAGCTGCGCGGAGTGACGCGCGGAGAGGGGTCGTTAGCTCCGCCCAAATGGTCAAGGTTATTGGCATGAATACAAGCCTTAACGCAACTCCGGTCTCCAAGATACCGGCTCCGCCTAGTTTGGACACTATTGACATCCCTGTTAACTAAACATTGTTTTGTTACAGACTACAATGTACCCGTAACGTTAATTATTTAGGTTAAGAAATTATGTAACTAAGGTTCAACAAATTTATTCTTATACATACCTAAGACTTTTATTAAAACAACAAGTAATAAAAGATAACGTCAAAATCGCGACAGGTTTTAAATTATTTAAACACGCTTCGCCAGCACAGGTCTCACAGGTACAATTTTCCATTTTTACAATAAACTTGCTAAATAATCACATAAAAAGTCAATCACTTGCGCCAAGCAGTATGAAATATGGCGAAAACACTTATCGGTCATTAGACCATCGGAATAAAGTGGACCCTGTGCAACCAACATTTAACCGATGTTTCACGACTCCTCGATTTGGAAAGGTTGTAACGTAAGCTCTGTTTTCAAAACTCGAACGCGCGCACACATTTTATCGCACTCAGTCACACTTTTGCTTATTTAAATATTTATCACTAGCTTCTACCCACGACTTCGTACGCGTAGGAAGGTTTTCCCGCGTACATCCCGATCCCGTGGGAATTTCGGGATAAAAAGTAGCCTATGTGTTATTCCAGACTGCCAACTATCTACTTACCAAATATCATTCAGATCCATTCAGTAGTTTTTGCGTGAAAGAGTAACAAACATCCATCCATCCTCACAAACTTTCGCATTTATAATATTAGTAGGAGTAGGAAGTAGGATATTAGTAGGAAGTAGGAAGGATTTAGAGAGGCGTGTATGGGACTACAGGGTATGTAGAGCTTATTTGCATGTATGGAGTGCACGCCACTGGATATCGTAGTAGTAGTATTCATTCGAATCGGACATAATTTCGAAGTTATCTTTAGTATAAAAATGCAATTCGCGAATCGTAACGGATAAACTGAAAAACGAGGGGACCGATTTCAAAAATTCTTTCAACTACATATATAAAGCGTTATTAACACCAAGACCTTGACCTTTCAGGTATTAAAGCAAGAGAGAATAGGCATCTTCTGGGCTCACTCGTTCCATCGTAGACCTCATCTATCGCTTACCATCAGGCGAGATTGAGGTGGAGAGTATTTGAAAAAATAATGTTAATATGGTCACATATCAACGACCGATCTCGGCATGCGTTGCTTAATCTTGATGTTCGACACGATAGTATGGGTAGGGACGGTATCGATAAGAAAGTATCGATATTGTACTCATGAGTAATATCGAATAAAAAAGTATCGTACTCATAAATGTATCGAAACAAAAGTATCGAGTACTTTTCATAGGGCCTAATGCGCATACGTCTAGCCGTCAATGTCAGTCAGTAACGTCAATTTAGCTTCAGTACAGTAGGAAAGAAGAAAAGAACATCAACACTAATGTGGTATTGGTACACTAGTGTAGTAATAGTACTGTTACGCCAGTCGCTTAGTGAAGTGCGTCGGGAAACATCGACATAAATCTGGAATGTTCGAGACGCTAACGCCATCTAGCGGCGAGTAGCAGGAATGAGCATATCTAGTCGAGACATTAACGCCATCTAGCGTCGAATAGCGGTACTATGTATTTCGAGTATTTTCTAACAGTGAGTCGATTTTATAAGAATGTTCTCGAACTCATAGACTGGGGTATAAATAGAGCGCAAAGGGGCGTAGACGGTCAGTCTTATTACGAGGCGAATACGAGATATAATCGAAGCTTTACCAGTGAATTTCAGTGCGATTTAAGTGTGATCTAAGTGTTAAGTGACAAGTGCTGTGGTGCGAATAATTGTGTTTAATTTTTATTTTGTGCTTAATTAATTAAAGTGTTAATTTTGGTTTAATTGGCGTTAATTACTTCTATCCCGAACCCCAGCTCGTAACAGTACTATAAAGAAGACAACTGTGACTTTACAAATTATTTAAACAATATTATATTATTTAATCCTTTAGCAACATATTATAGTACCCACAGAAATAAAAAATACAGGAGAAGTGGTAAGGGGGCGTATCGGTGTCCGCGCGACATGGCCACAGGGCTCATGTCACAGGCAAGTGGCCGTCTCCGCGAACTAGTGCGCTTTCGACGGCGATCGTGATAACATAATATATGAATGCCGAGTTGTGCTGTGGTATCTTGTAAAAACCGAAGCCAAAATCAAAACTTTGTGAATCATGGAATCACTTACCATATGTAAGTACAAGTATTTTACAATATTTGTCTTTAAAATCATGAAAAACAATAAATCGTAAAATATTTCTTGGTTTTACTATATAATTATATAATATTCCACAACTTTTCACACAACGCCATCTAGTCCCAAACTAAGCAGAGCTTGTGGTATGGGTACTAGACAACTGATAAACATACATATATATTTCTAAATACATACATATTATAGATAAATTACACCCAGACAAAGAACAAATGACCGTGCTCATCACACAAACATTTGTCCTAGGTGGGAATCGAACCCACGACCTTGCGCATAGCAGTCAGGGCCACTGACCACTATACCAACGGGCCTGTCAAATGTCACTATGTTATTTTTGTTTTCAAATATCAGAACGACTGTACTACTTTTGCTATAAATACATTGCTCCTTAACCACTACCTGAGTTCGTCACTAAGTAACTGGACAAGCAATGTAAAAATAATATACGAAACTGTATTACGCGGATTCATCGCGTAGTGAGGCCGCCACTTCTTGCGATGACTTAGTGATGTGCTTGTGCAGATCCACTAACGTTACGCCGATATCGACAGCAATGTCGATTGACGAATGAAATATTGTTATTATAGTTTAGGGGTTTTTCAACCGACGACAAAAAAGGTCATCGGTGGTTATCAATTCGACGCGTATATATATATTTTTTTTTATGTATGGTCACCGATTACTCGGAGACAGCTGAACCGATTTGGAAAATTCTGTTTTTGTTTGAAAGGGTATACTTTGAAATTGGTCCCATTGTCACCAAGTCAGGATCTGATGATGGGATCCTGGAGAAATCGAGGGAACTCTTCAAATATTATAGGCACACCTATAGTTATTTGAGTATTTTTTATAGTAACTTGTGTAGTTGCATTCGAAAAGCACCATTTTGAAGTAGATCTGATGATGAAGACCACCGATGGCCACTGGAACTACTCAATGTATAAGTAGGAATAATATGTAGTTCATGTGTTCCGCTTTGATTACTTGAATGTGGTTATTAAGCACAATATGCTCGTCACAATGCATATGGTGAAGTGAAGCTGATGGTGAACTACCAGGAGAACTTCTCAACAAATAACAGCCCAACATTGGGAAAAGCAATATTTTGTAAATGAATATAAGTTGGTCATTTAGGCTCTTGTAACTAGGTAAATTAAAAATCGACCAACAAAAAGAGTGAAATAAAAACTTATACCAAAAAATTAAACCGACTCCCAAAAAACACTGCAAAGTGAAAAATAACTTTAATTTCGGAATTCGGTGCCAAAAACGAAAATACACCGACACACCGACTACCGAAATTAAAGTTATTTTTTCACTTTGCAGTGTTTTTTGGGAGTCTGTTTAATTTCTTGGTAAAAAGTTTTTTATAACATACGGAAACCTCTAAGAAAATATGTTTAACTTTTATTTTACACGAGATGACAGAAATAAAAATACGTTGAAAAGTCAAGTGTACAAAAAAAGTAAAAAAAAATAAACAATTTATTTTACGCCCGCAGCATGCGTAAGGCGTTCCGACGCTATAATAGTTTATTTTTCAATCTGTCAACCGTTTAAGCCCGGTTGGAAGATCGATGTAAATAATGTTTTTTTACTTATTTTGATTTTTTTACAGAGTAGTAGAGAAATGCGTAACCAATATTAGTAAAGTAAGTTACTTTAATTTTAGGTTAATAATCGGTGGTGTTTTTCGGTTTAGAACTATCGTATGTTATGCCTTATCCTATGTTGCTGTTTCTTTATTTTTTTTATGGTTTTTGTATTTTGCTTCCGTTGAAGGTTCCAATGCGTTATAATAATCGGCATGGTTCAGATAATAAATTTGTGAATTTAGCTTAAAATCTATATACAGGAGTCCCGTAAATAATGGATCAAACGTAACGGGTAGGTAGCTTACCTAATTTCCAACAACTGATTTGAATATTAAAAAAAACCGTTACAGTAACCAAGATATTATTTTTTTTTTCGAATTTTACCATTTTGTGTTCCAGAATTAAGTTTTTTTAATGCTGTTGCTGCAAATGATGACATTTTTAGGTATGATTTTTATATAACATTTCTGAATAGCTTACTAATGTTATAAGATACCATTTTTTTTGAATACCGTTTTATTTGCCTTAGAAAAAAAATCTTGAGTTGAAAAGTTTTTTCTTTACGATGTTAGGACCAAAATTGAAAAATTTCTCCTGTAAAAAAAATGTATGACACCGAAGACGACCATTATTTTAAAAACTTGTACATTTAATAAGGTTTGCAAATTCGTATAACACTTACGTCTAGTCCTTATCGTTACAAAGATATTGCTATGAATGTGATGAAGAAGACAGAAAACAAATTAAATTGGTACTATTCCATTTTTTCCTTTTCGTTATGGCTTATGCTTGAATGCTTGTAATCGAGGCAGGTAGTTAAGCGGCTAGCATAAATCCGACCCGATGACGTCATCTGTCCGGAATTTGGGACCGCTACCTGTGGCGGAGTTGCACCTCAGTCAGTGTGAAGGGGATAGATAGCGCCGCTTAAGTATTTTTGGTAAATTGGTATTAAGTTGTACATTCTAGTCCTTGTCGTTACAAAGATAATTGCTATGAATCTGAGAGGTGCTCCAAATCAACGTTAATAAAAAAAATAAAAAGGTGTGTACAATTAAACTTTTTTCTTTAAAATGTGTAACTGTAGTATTTCAGAGGCAATGTTCATTGAATTATTGAGGCGTATGAAAAGAATTAGGAGGCCGTACTAAAAAAAAAACAGTTAGTTCAAATAAATAGTTTTATTTGGTTTTTACAATAAATGTTCGAATTGCCTTCCCCCTACAAGAATGCAAAGTCTGCATCTCCTAATAAAGGAAGCTCTTATCCGACGGACAAAACAGCTTTGGTTTATTTCTGATGCAGCAGATTGGATGCGCTGTCGTAATTCTTCTTCCGACGTTATTGGTTTCTTGTAGACCTTGTCTTTTAAACAACCCCAGTAAAAAACATCTAGGGGATTTAAATCCGGAGATCGCGGAGGCCACAAAACTGGTCCTAATCGGCCGATCCATCTGTCCGGATAACTTTCATCAAGGTGCGCCCTTACTGCCGTCGCATAGTGAGCGGGGAACCCATCATTTTGCAACCACATTGCTTGCCGTACGTCTTCTGGAACGTTTTCTAATAACCTTGGCAACTCATTCCTTAAAAAATGGACATAATATTCGGCGTTTAGAGTAGCTGGTAGTTCAAAGGGCCCTATTATTTGCCCATTGATTATTCCCGCCCATAAATTTATTTTAAATTGATGTTGGCTCCTATCCTCTCGCATCAAATGTGGGTTTATCAGCTGCCAACTGTGCAAATTATGCAAATTTAAATATCCATCTCGGCGGCATGAAGACTCGTCACTCCATAAAATCTTGTTAAAAAACTGCGGGTCCGCCCGAATCATTCTAAGCATCCTTTGGCAAAATTCTATTCTTGGCTGGTAATCACGCGACGTCAGCGTTTGAACACGTTGCACGTGATATGGGTGCAATCGGCACCGTTGTAGCACTCGATGCACCGTCGATCTACAAATTCCTACGCGTCGCGCTATGACGCGAACGGAGACTGACGGATCTTCCTCGATTTCTCGAAGAATGACTTCGTCATTAACTTGTCGCGGTCGTCCTTCACTGGTACCACCAACTCCGGTGCCAAGAATTCTGCCCTCAAGAAGCGCGTTATGCACTCTAATAAAGACGCGATAATCGGGATAACGAACCAGGTTCGGGTATCTTTCACGGTACAATCTTGGAGCCGCCCTGGCATTACCTCTTGCTTCTCCGTAGATAAAATGCATTTCGGCGTATTGCCGTGGCGTGTACTCATAACGAGGCATTGGGCTGAATAAGGTTTCAGCGCTACTGCACACACGTACAAGCACACACAAACGAATGTTTTCGGAGTCCGTAGGATCGCCAAGTCGTTTGTCCAATACGCAGAGTTCCAAATCGATAGGCAAAGAAAAGTCCAAATACACAGCACAAGTCAAATTTTACAGAAGAAAAAACCTAGCCACTGAGCGGGAGCGAAAGTTGTCTGACGTAGCAACTCGAAGAGAGACTAGTTAGAACTAAACTAATAAAATCAAGCAACAATGAAGCCTGTACGAGTGAAGGGCGCAGGAAAGAACAAAAGAACCTGCGCAACTTCATACCGATTTACCAAAAAGCGGCGCTATCTATCCCTTTCACACTGACTGAGGTGCAACTCCGCCACAGGTAGCGATCCCAAAAACCGGACAGATGACGTCATCGGGTCGGAATTATGCTAGCCGCTTAACTACCTGCCTCGATTACAAGCATTCAAGCATAAGCCATAACGAAAAGGAAAAAATGGAATAGTACCAATTTAATTTATTTTCTGTCTTCTTCATCACATTCATAGCAATATCTTTGTAACGATAAGGACTAGACGTAAGTTTAATACGAATTTGCAAACCTTATTAAATGTACAAGTTTTTAAAATAATGGTCGTCTTCGGTGTCATACATTTTTTTTACAGAATTTTTTCAATTTTGGTCCTAACATCGTAAAGAAAAAACTTTTTAATTCAAGATTTTTTTCCTAAGGCAAATAAAACGGTATTCAAAAAAATGGTATCTTATAACATTAGTAAGCTATTCAGAAATGTTAAATAAAAATCATACCTAAAAATGTCATCATTTGCAGCAACAGCATTAAAAAAACTTAATTCTGGAAGACAAAATGGTAAAATTCGAAAAAAAAATAATATCTTGGTTACTGTAACGGTTTTTTTTTAATATTCAAATCAGTTGTTGGAAATTAGGTAAGCTACCTACCCGTTACGTTTGATCCATTATTTACGGGACACCCTGTATATAAAAGAAAGTCGTGTTAGTTACACTATTTATAACTCGAGAACGGCTGAACCGATTTGGCTGAAAATTGGTAGGGAGGTAGCTTAAAACCAGGAGACGGATATAGGATTTTTTATCCCGGAATTCCCACGGGATCGGGATTTAAGCGGGAAAAACATCCCACGCGTACGAAGAAGAAATGGAGAGTAGGGTAGGGGTAGGGTTGGTGTAGGGTAGGGGTAGTGTAGGGGTAGGGTAGGGTTAGGGTAGGGTAGGGGTAGGTTAGGGTTGGGGTATGGTAGGGGTAGGGTTAGGGTAGGGGTAGGGTAGGAGTAGGGTAGGGTAGGGGTAGGGTATCGGTAGGATACCACGCGAACGAAGTCGTGGCGGGTCAGCTAGTAAGTCAATATATTCATGCTATTTATTTGTTATGCATGGATGTGTGTTTGTTTTCATATATTTAACAATTTCTCTACTAACTAGGATTTTTCTTATAACAAAAACCTATTATAACCTACTAAACTATTACCTGCGGGGATTTCATTATGCTAAATCAACAACACTCACTGCGGTATTTACGTTGTTGAGCAGACCAATATTTCGAACATATGAAGCAATGGATTTGCAATATACGTCAAAATCATTCAGATCTGAATTTTTAGTGTGTTACGTAATTATTGCGATGCTTATTATATGGTGACGTTTAGAAGTAGCTTAGGATGTATGTAAATGATAAATAAGTGCTTTTCGTACTTTTCAGCTTCCCAAAAGATGGTAACATAAAAAAGGAATGGATTGATGCCACAGGCATGCCACCTAACTGGTACCCTACAAAAAATAGCACCATATGCTCGGTTCACTTCAGCGCAGAAATGTTCCAGCCTCTAAAGAAAAGTTGCCGGCTTTTTGAATGGACAATTCCAAAATTAAGAGTACAACTGATTTTTGCAGAAGTGGGTTAAATTTCATTTTATTACTGAAAGCTATTCTCATGTTTTAGGGCATTCATAAAATCAGTCATTCAACTTTTCAGGATTCTATACAACCTATACGGCTGGTATGTTCCGATCAAGAGCGTAATGTAAGTTAACATCAACTTCTATTTGACCTATCACTATGATAATTAAATATTAAGATTTAAGTGGAAAGCGCCAGGGTAGCCCTAAATACTAGTGTCCGACCGAAAGTTCGGTTTCGGTTTCGGTTTCGGCCAAGTTTCGGCCAAAAATCAAGTTTCGGCGGCAGTTTCGGTTTCGGCCAAAATTGGCCGAAACTTTTGCCGAAACCGAAACTGATTTCGGAAGTTGTCGTGCACGCTCGCCTATCTTTATTTCTCGCGGCAACGCTTTGGCGGGCGCTGGCGGCCCTGTTCGGGAATTGTCGTGCACCGTTCGGATAGCTCTCTAGCAACACAACTTAGTCAGTGCGCCCGACGCAAACATAATTTAGAGGTTATGTTTTGATGGAACTGTTTACATGTAAGTTTTTGTTTCGTTTCTGTGCTGGAATGATTTATATAGTTAAATATTGAGTCAGTAACTTTGTTTTGCTGTTATTAACAAATCAAGTCACATGTAAAAAAGAGATTATAAGATTGTAATAAGATTTCAAAATACCAATACTTAGTATTAAATGAAACAGTAACAATTAGTGATTTGATTATTGATAACTGATAAACATTTTGCTATGAGAACTTAATTTGAAAAAATAATAAAAATATTATTAATATTTTTTATATTGTATTAAGTAAATAAATGATTACAACAAGATTAATATACTGTGTTTCCATTTCATGTTCTAATTAATGCAGAATAATGGGTAAAATGCACCAAATTTCAGTATTTTAAGGAATTTTATACTTGACCACGTGAGTTTCGGTTTCGGTTTCGGTTTCGGCCGAAACTGAAGCCGCGGCCGAAAGTTCGGTTTCGGTTTCGGTTTCGGCCGGAAAACCAGTTTCGGTCGGACTCTACTAAATACTTAGTAGGTAGTACTTAATAATAATTATGTAATGTTATGTTCTTAATAATATGTTTATTGTTATTATAATATTTTCTGGACATGCCATTTTTCATTTGGTTCATTTTCAGGTGCCCAAAAAAATTTTACAATAATAAATGGAAGAATCGATAACTTTCCGATTTAGTCAATCACTAGCATATATGTAAAATAAATTGCTTTTGCACAGCACAACGATAGCGATCGATGTTTTTGTGTGGGTAAGTTCTACGGTGCATGGTAAATACACGCTGTGTTTGACGGAACAAGTTTTATTATTGATTGTATAATACGTTCTGATTTAAGAAATGCGGGTGTGTGCGTGAGTGCGTATCTATTGATTTTATTAAACTGCATGTGTAGTTGTTGCCCCGCCCAGCGCCTAACTGGAGACACACGGTTCCGATATAATTTCGTCTGTTGACCATATCTATTTATTTATTTTATCTATGATAGTACCCATTCCTCCTCCGTACAATCGCTAATAGATATACAGCACGGAACAATAGGTTCTTTTAGATGGCACACATTCAAATTTAATAAGTCAAATAATAGAACAATAACAATCAACCGGAGAAAAACAAATCGCGAGCCGAACACGAAGAATAATACAAATAATACGGTTTTGTGGGATATCGTTGTATATTATAAGAACTACATTATCACTACATAGTATAAAACAAAGTCGCTTCCCGCTGTCTGTCCCTATGTATGCTTAGATCTTTAAAACTACGTGACAGATTTTGATGCGGTTTTTTGTAATAGATAGAATGATTCAAGAGGAAGGTTTAGGTGTATAATTTATTAAGGTTTGCGGACGAAGTCGCGGGCAGGAAGCTAGTACCTTATAAACAATAAATAAATAATAATATCAAAACAATTTTCTAACGGCGAACGATTGAGTGACTGATTAGTGAAGGAAAGGATCTGAACTGTGAACAGAAAGACTGAAGGAGCGATTTCGAGCTCAATGTAATGATTTAGAAGGTTCAGTTTAATTGAACCAGATGACGTTGCCATCCAAGATTTATTCGATACGATACCTGTCAAAAGTACTCATTGAGTAAAAGTAACAAATACAAAGTATCGAGTACAAAAGTATCGGTATCGAAACGAAACGTACTCGATACCACAAAGTATCGATACTTTTTTCGTGTCCCTAAGTATGGGATGGGACGACTTTAAGAAGAAGGCAACAATTTTATTATTTAGCTAAGAGCTCCTCACATCGTTATATATTACAACGACGGCTTGACCAGGAAAACAGTACCTACCTACTCCTGAACACGGTGGCGGCGCGCATTGTTAGGAGTTTTATATCTCAGGAGTTCTGACCACCGGTACATCGAACCCTGCTCTTGATACCGGCGGGCTACTACTTTTTTATCTTCATATTTAAAAAAATATTTATAAACTTCAAATAAATGGATTCTTATTATAACCTGTAGTGCCTGGATTTTTCTCAATTATTTGCACCAATTGCTCAGCTGCTTCTCTGACGGACATAAATTTCGGCTCCATATACTGGCGAACCTTTTTAGTTAATGAATCTTCTGTAGGTTCTTTTACCTTGATATCTGAAAAAAGAAAGTTGAAAATAAAATTTCTGTGTTACATTTCGCACCTCCCACCGAATAATATCGTAATCGATAAATTCAAACTTTATAGGAAAAATAAAACAGTGTTTTTTTACGATTATGTTAAACATTTTCCAACCTAAGAGAATGATTTATACATCAAATGAAAGCTAATAAAGAAAAAAGCTAAAGTTATTAAAGAAAACATATTTTACTGGAAACGGTAGACATAGCATTATTTCGTAAAACAACATAACGAAATTATTCGCGTAAAAACTAAAGTACAGCGTGCACAATAATAGCACACTACAATGTTTTTCGTTAAACAAAAACAACCAAACATACAAAGTAATAGATTGTTGCTAGGTTTTTCGCCGATATAATGCATGTTATATACTAAATTATTGTTTTAATACTACTTTATTATTCATTTGCAACAGGCAAAAGAATAATAAAGTAGTAAGTAAGTAATACCAATTATTAGGAATGTAGGGGAGGTCAGCTCAAAGCGGCCATCTTAACTTTGAGTTAAAAAAAACCTATTAAACTATAGACTTTTGAAAAGAATTTTATACTAATAGTCAGACAATTTATAAAATTTTCATAATGTGAAATTACAATTCGCGCAAATTAAAAAATAACCATGTGATTTGCAAATTACGAAAACTTGTCAAAAAACCGCTTTACCCGAGTGGCCGCCCAAAGCGGCCATGGGGGTAGGGGCAAAGTGGTCACCCCAAAAGGACACAAGAAATGTATTTGTTTTTAGTTGGAAAATATCGTGCTTGACAAAATAAAAATAACAAAAAATATTTAAAAATGTTATTTATTATTATTTAACATTTTTATAAAATAATCAGCATTTTGTACTTAATTTTAATCAGAATAAGTTTTGAGAGTAATCTAACTATAACGCTATATAATTTAGTTTAAAAACTTCTATTAATCTATTAAGAACTTATAATCAAGTTTAGTTTTTGACACTATTTAACATTATTATTAATCAGTAGTAAGTATTAATTATTGCAACAGTCTGAACATCTATGAAAATTAATACTCTAAAATTTCAAAACTTAAAAAAAAGCAAGTCAATATCCGCTATTGCTCTTGATTACTAGATCGTGTCGGGTGTTTTATACCAGGCGGATTCTCCATAGTCGTTGCAAGTAAAAAATCAGCATCATCAAAAATAAATCTATTTGGAGGCCATAGGCCTGTTTTTTCGAATCCACTAACTGCATTCTGGGTCGTTGCCGCTCGCAAATAGGCAGTTCCAAACAAGCCGGCTACATCTTTTTGATTGATTATCTGACCCACGTGAGTTTTCTGAAATGTCGCCACACTACGCTTAAAATATACGCAGAAATCTAGTGGTTGCATGCGGTGCCAGTGATACAAATATGGCATTATTCTTAGAGGCGAGTTCTAGAGCTGGCAAGTACTTATGTGACTCGTGATTATCCATGACATCTAAACAAAATAATTAAGCATTATCTATCGAATCATAATAATTTTACAAAGGGCAAAGCGGTCAGTTGGCCGCTTTGCCCGAGCCGCTTTGCCTTTTTCGGTCATTTTGTTTTGACAATGAACTGCTCTCACATTATTTATTAAATTTCAGAGTGAATAGAACAAAAACAAAGCCAAATAGATAAGTAAAAATACACGTTCAATAAAAGCATTGAAATATAAAGAGGTTTGACCAAAGCAGATTGAACTTACCTTGCGTTTTCGGTCGTTTCGTTGCGGTCGGTCAAAGCAGCCATGCGCTCGGTCCCACTGCTACCGAATGGCTGAACGGCACGGGGCGGGGGATTGGTTATGTGGATAGAATGGCCACGCCGCGCTATCATTTCAAATTAACGAAAAATTAATAGTGGCCGCTTTGGCTCCTATGGCCGCTTTGAGCTGACCTCCCCTAAATCATAAAAAAACTATGGCTTTGTGATAAAAGAAAATTGAGTATTATTGAAATGATAAAAAAAAACAATCGTTTTGGAAAAATAAATAAATCTAACAATTAAATGTAATATTAGAACTGTTATAAACATCTCAGTAGAATAATATATTGCATACTATCTTCTGCCCGCGACATTCATGTGGGAGGGTTTTCCCGCATAAATCCCGATCTCGGGGGAATTCCGGGATAATAAGTAGCCTATGTAGTTAAATCAAATATCTCCTACCGTTATTCCGTAGAAAATGTTATGCCACAAAGCTTTTTTTTTAAATTGTTAATAGGGTCGCGTTTGACCACTATCTCACCTGATGGTAAGTGATGATGTGGTCGAAGATGGAGCACACTTACCTAAAAGTAACCTATTCACTCTTGACTTAAAGACCCCTAGCTTATAGCTATCAGGAAACACAGACTCCGGCAGGGAATTCCACTCTAAGGAGTGGAATTCCCTGCCGGAGTCTGTAGCGTGTGTGTCCGGAGGGTGTGCGTACGCACAATGAAGGTATTCCCAAAACATTTAGTGCGTATAGGTGGGATTCTTGGGATTCATTCGTCTATGGTACAGGTTTTTCAAAATAGCTTTTTTATTTTTTTAAGTATTTTGATGTTAGGTATGTTATCGTATATAATCCACACACAAAACACTGTATTCATTTAAAATACAAAATACTTATTGCAAAGAAGAATGTTAACTAATTTTGATTTTTTAATAGAATTTTAATAATTTGCTCTCCATATTCTCTGTCAAAAATAAAAAAAATGGCCAATTGCGAGTCAGACTCGCCCATGAAGGGTTCCGTAGTAACTATAATAATATAATATAGGTATATTTATATGACAGAAAATCCTTACAAATTTCTTAAAACTAGCTAATTTACATTTTTTACAACTACGCCAAATAACTTTGTTTTTCATAGTGTTTGTATGAATTACAAAGTTATATTTGCGGTTTTAGAAAATATGCTGTATCTCAAAAACTGCTAACCCGATCTCGTTCAAATCAATTTTGGTTGGAAGTTTACATTAAGATCTACAAACATATATATATTTTTTAGATTTTTCACTCAATTATTATAGAAGTTAGAGGGAGGGGACACACATTTTACCACTTTGGAAGCGAATATCTTTTAAACAATCGTTTAAACTTTATGAAAAAGTGGTTTTAGAAACCTCGATGTCTTTTTTAAAGACCTGTTTATAGGTTTCATGAAAAAAAAAAAAAAACCGTTTTAGTTCCATGTATGGGGAGCCCATATGTTATTCCAGGATGTAAACTATCTACTTGCCAAATTTCATTCAGATCCGTTCAGTAGTTTTTGCGTGAAAAAGTAACAAACATCCATCCATCCTCACAAACTTTCACATTTAGAATATTAGTAAGAGTAAGAAGTAAGATAGTAAGAAGTAAGATAAGATTAGTAAGATAAGATAAGAAGTAAGATAAGATAGTAAGAAGTAAGAAAGAAGTAAGATATTTTTGAAGTGAAAACTTCTTTAGTGGCGCTGAGCACTTTTTGTATGGGTAAAAACTGTTAAACTCGCGTCAGGGTCACGTGACCGATCGAAAAGCGTAAGACTTTTTTTTAAGTGAAAACTTCTTTAGCATCGTTGTGATTTGAAACAGTATCTATCTGTTGGGACCTAGGAGTTAGGTCGCAGGGGTTGAGGTATCCCTGAGAGGGGGCGGGGGGGAGGTTTCGTGGAGAGTTCAGGGAGGTGAGGGGTAAGAGGGGTCCCGTGTAGAGGCGGGGAGGAGGGGGTCTCGTCGGCTGTTGAGGGGGGATTTGAGGGGTGAGTTGAGGGGTGATTTGAGGGGTGAGTTGAGGGGTGAGTTGAGGGGTGAGTTGAGGGGTGAGTTGAGGGGTGAGTTGAGGGGTGAGTTGAAGGGTTAGTTGAGGGGTGAGTTGAGGGGTGAGTTGAGGGGTGAGTTGAGGGGTGTGTTGAGGGGTGAGTTGAGGGGTGAGTTGAGGGGTGAGTTGAGGGGTGAGTTGAGGGGTGAGTTGAGGGGTGAGTTGAGGGTTGAGTTGAGGGTTGAGTTGAGGGTTGAGTTGAGGGGTGAGTTGATGGTGAGTTGAGGGGTGAGTTGCGGGGTGAGTTGATGGTGAGTTGAGGGGTGAGTTGAGGTGTGAGTTGAGGGGTGAGTTGAGGGATGAGTTGACGGGTGAGTTGACGGGTGAGTTGAGGGGTGAGTTGAGGGGTAAGTTTTGGGGTGAGTTGACGGGTGAGTTGACGGGTGAGTTGAGGGGAGAGTTGAGGGAGGAGTTGAGGGAGGAGTTTAGGGGTGAGTTGAGGGATGGGTTGAGGGTGAGTTGAGGGCTGAGTTTAGGGGTGAGTTGAGGGGTGAGTTGAGGGGTGAGTTTGGGGTGAGTTGAGGGGTGAGTTGAGGGGTGAGTTGAGGGGTGAGTTGAGGGGTGAGTTGAGGGGTGAGTTGAGGGATGAGTTGAGGGGTGAGTTGAGGGGTGAGTTGAGGGGCGAGTTGAGGGATGAGTTGAGGGATGAGTTGAGGGATGAGTTGAGGGGTGAGTTGAGGGGTGAGTTGAGGGGTGAGTTGAGGGATGAGTTGAGGGATCAGGTGCGAGATGAGGTGCGGGATGAGTTGAGGGGTGAGTTTAGTGGTGAGTTGAGGGGTGAGTTGAGGGATGGGTTGCGGGATGAGTTGAGGGGTGAGTTGAGGGGTGAGTTGAGGGGTGAGTTCAGGGGTGAGATGAGAGGTGAGATGAGAGGTGATTTGAGGGGTGAGTTGAGGGATGAGTTGTGGGATGAGTTGAGGGATGAGATTAGGGATGAGTTGAGGGATGAGTTGAGGGATGAGGTGCGGGATGAGTTGAGGGGTGAGTTGAGGGATGAGTTGAGGGGCGAGTTGAGGGGCGAGTTGAGGGGGATTTTTTATCCAGGATTAACTTCTTAGTGCTATTAGCCCCAAATTTATGGTAAAATAATGCTTATTGGGATTTTTTTGGGCCCATAAATAAGTAGGGCTATTTTTAGGGGCATACATACATTTACAAGCATCACATATATGCCCGCGGGGCGCGCGGCCGTCAGCGGCCTAGTACTACTACATTACAGATTATCTATGTACTAGTACTAGGAAGTAGTATATCTATGTAGGTACTAGTACTAGGCAGTATTCGGAAGTATTTGATGATTGTGACGCTAGTAGGCATTTAATAAGCGTCTTGAAAATATTTCCAAATTTGCACTTGCATTCATGACTGTACCATTTTAAAATTGAACGCGCTTTTTCGATATATCATATACTGAAAAACAAATTACAACACCGATTGTCCCTTGAAATGCTGTTAAGTTTGATGATGACACGAAACGTGATGATGGATCTTGCGTTACGTTTACTCCATCTGTCTCCATCTCCAAAAATGTTACAATTATATAATGTAAAAAAACATGTATGACTTTAAGATGTCCGAAATTTCAAATGAAACGCCAAGTCGGGATTTAAGCGATTTATTTAAAATAATTGATAATGTGGATTGTTAATTAAGTAAATTCTATTACAAAAGTAATTAAAATTGAGTTATATTTTATTTACCTTAATAAAACGGGAAACTCATTTAAATATTAGCCTTGAATTGCAGCAAGAAACAGGGTTTTTTGAAGTGAAAACTTCTTTAGCGTCTTTGTGATTTGAAATTTTATGAAACGAAAAAGCAACAGTAATAAAAACTTTTTACCAAAAAATTAAACCGACTCCCAAAAAACACTGCAAAGTGAAAAATAACTTTAATTTCGGTAGTCGGTGTCTTTAGTTTTGTATTTTCGTTTTTGGCACCGACTTCCGAAATTTAAGTTATTTTTTACATTGCAGTGTTTTTTGGGAGTCGGTTTAATTTTTTGGTAAAAAGTTTTTATTTCACTCTTTTTAGTTGGTTGATTTTTAATTTACCTAGTTACAAGAGCCTAAATGTCAACTACTTATAACATTTTACAAAATATTGCTTTTCCCAATGCACGGCCGTTAATTTTTGAGGAGTTCTCCTGGTACTTCACCATCAGCTATACATCACCATATGCATTGTGCCGAGCATAAAGTTCTTAACATCCATATTCAAGTAATCGAATCGCAATCCACTCAATACTTATTATTGAGTAGTTTCGGCGGCCATCTGTGGTCTTCATCATCAGTTCCACTTCCCCAAATGGTACTTTTTGAGAGCAACTGCACAAGTTACTATAAGAAATACTGAAAACGCCATAGGTGTGCCTATGATATTTGAAGAGTTCCCTCGATTTCTCCAGGATCCCATCATCGGATCCTGACTTGGTGACAAATGGTACCAAATTCGAAGTATACCCTATCAAACAAAAAAATAATTTTCCAAATCGGTTCAGCCGTCTTCGAGTAATCGGTGACCATACATTAAAAATATATATATATATATACGCGTCGAATTGATAACCTCCTCCTTTTTTTGTCGTCGGTTGAAAAGAGACAGACATATAAATTCATAAGATTTAACGTGGGAGAAAATGAGATAGGGAGCATTATACAGTGTTTCTTATGTCGTGGAAATTTTATATGGGCAAACCAGGGCAAACGTATGTATACCTTTGAAATTTCGTAAATTTTTGAAGGAGTTTTTTGAAGTGAAACCTTCTTTAGCGGCGTTGTGCACTTTTTTGTAATGGGTAAAAAATGTTAAACTCGCGTCAAGACACGTGACCTGATCGAAAATTCGTAAGACGGACGGAGAGTAGACAGCCGGCGCGGCGTAGGAGAAGAAGTATCCCCCTCTCATTCTACGGCGCGGCGAAAATGTATGCCTGCGCCGGCTGTTTTGTTTAGGCGGCGCAGGACGCTTGCGCGAATGTTCGTGTGTGTTAACATGAAAGTTGATTTTTCTAAGAGATAAGCTTTTTAATGTAATATAAATTGTCATGTTTGTGTACGATAGCGCAATAAATAAATATTGTATTCTACCACATAAATGATAGTACTTTTATACTGATAATTAAAGCAAATCGTGCAAAATTATTCCCTAACCATTCCAAAATATCAAAAATGCACAACGGTAATATTCAAGTTTTCACTTCTGCCGGCACTCCCGGAGTGCAACCCGGATTTTTTATATCATTAAACCGTAACCAGCATTACCATATTTTTCAAATAAAATGATTACAGGAATAAGTAATATTATTAGAATACTTTCCTACAACACGAGTTTCATGTTCTTATTTGAATAATATCGTAATCGTAACATGCTGAAAATCTTGTTTGTAATGCTACCCGTAATCGCCAGTAGCGATGTTAATGTTATTCACGTAAATAAGTACAATAAACCTGTAACGGAATAATAAGGTTATGGTTATTATGAAAATGCTAGTTTCTAAGATACGTAAAATAAAAAAATATAAGTAAAAATATATAAAAAAAAAATTACAAGTTGTAAAAGAGTGTCTACATGACAAATATGCAATAAAACGCAAAGTATCGTTATACCTATAGTTGCAAAACTTCTGAATAATTCCGAATAAATCCGGAATACTTCGGGGAAAGTTTCTTTAAATGGGAATTATTCAAAATGATAAATTCATTTGGAATCATTCTGATTTAAAGAAACTTTTAATTATTTATTAAGATTTCAACTTTTTTGCTGAAAAATCGTATTTTGCATCGATCGTCGATCTCTGTGCGCCGGCCGCTGCCGCCGCGCTGGCACCGCGACGCGCGCACCCGACTGCCACCGGCCACGAGTCGTGCGTGCAGGCGGTGCGGGGTGCGGTAAGAGGGAGGGGTTGCTCCCCGGAGAAGTTTTCACCCGCGCGAGAAAGATTCGTACCCCGCAATCGAATGTTTCCGAATATTTCGCCCGAATAATTCAATGGGAATAAATGTGTTTGCTTGTTGTGTGGTGGGTGAGTTAATTATTGTTCACTGCGAGAGTACGTATGTACTCTACGAGAGTAAAATATAAATGTTTATTTTATTATAAATGGGATTGATTAAGTATATGTTGATATTTTTATAGGTAGATTTATTAGCCTGCGATTAACAGGATTTTTATTCTTTTGTTTTTAGGTAGGTACTATCGGCCAAAGATACGCATACTCACTTAAGAAAATATTTCTGCGGAAGCGCAGCTAGTGACAAACCACATCCCTTCCTGTTTTCGCCCAATTAGAAATAATATGCATTTTGTGAGTACAGGGCGTGTAACATTATATTAATACTTACTATTACGAACACTACTAAAATACGCTTCGTGCATCCTATTGGTCAAAATACAGCCTTGGCCAAAAGTATTAGGCACCTTCAAATTTTCTGACTTTTTCGTGTTTAAGGTGAAAAATAAAATAAAATTGTTTTACAAATTACTATATTCTTATAAAATAACAAAAAAAATACTAATATTTTGTTGGCCCACCCTTCGCATTGATCACAGCAGCAATTATTTGGGGCATGGTGCTTACAAGCTTTTTACAATCGGCTGCACTTATATTCAAGAGTGGGACTCTTGAATCAAAGCATTTTTTAACGCTGATTTTGATGTAATGCTGTGCTCTCGGGACCTTACGCTTCAGAATACCCAAAACATGCTCGATAGGATTGAGATCTGGGGATTGCGCCGGCCATTCTAACAATTCGACAATGTTGTTTCTAAACCAGTGCATGGTGGCCGCTGATTTATGACAAGAAGCATTGTCTTGTTGGAATTTCACTCCATCTAAGTTGGTGTCACCGAAAGTGCGTGTAAGCGAAGGCAATAGCGCAGTTTTGAGCACATTTATGCACTTTTCACTGTTCATCCTGCCTTCGCAAACGAACATTTCGCCAACGCCATCGGCTGCCATGCAACCCCAGATCACAATGCTACCTCCCCCGTGTTTAACAAGTGGGCACCACGCAATCTGGATGGTATTCCTCGCCAACGCGCCGCCTCACGTAGCTTACACCCGCAGTTCCAAATATCTGGAAAAATAGTAAAAAGAAGAATTTAAATGAGTGCTCATAAGTTTTATGAAATCAGACTAAACTAAGAGCGATCAATTTTATTGTTTTTAAGAAATGGTATAGAAGCTTACCTCAAAGTTTGATTCATCGGACCACACAATATTTGACCAATCTTCCTCCGTGAAGTGTTGGTGACGTAGAGCCCATTCTAAACGGTTCTTTTTGTTATCTGCCGAGAGCTATGGCTTCTTTCTTGCTTTACACCCTTTTAAACCCGCATCTGCAAGCCTTCTTCTTGCCGTTCGAGCACTAATGGGCTGTCCAATTTCGTCGAATAGGGCGGCAGCAAGCTCAGAAGAAGTTTTTTTTCGATCCTGTAGAGAATCGCGGATGAGTTTCCTGTCCTGGCGCTCAGTAGTCACGCGTTTTCTGTCAGTCCGTATTTTATTTGTGTGGGAACCAGTCTCCGCAAACCGTTTAATAGCAGATTGCACTACGCACCGCGAACATTTTACAAGTTTAGCAATCTCTACTTAGGACTTCCCTTGTTCATGCAATAACTGGATTTTAATTCGTTTTTCGTAGCTAAGTTCACTTTTTTTTTGGCATTTTCGAAAAAGGGGAATGTTAATTTCACCACTGAATCACACACGGAAGCTTCTTTACGCTATGAATAGCAAAGGAATACTGATAATAATTATGAGTATTTTTTTGAAAATACACATTATATGGGTTTTGTTTCAGATGTTTTATGGTCCATAGAAATTCGTTTGCCATTGTTTTAATTATCATTTGGCGGCCCTACCTTGGCTTTTGTTAAAAATATAAGCTTTTTTTTTAATACGTTTTGTATAATCTGTGTTTTATTGGGGTGCCTAATACTTTTGGCCAAGGCTGTACATGCATTAGGCGATCGAGTTGTAAGTCGTGCTATGCGATTATAGCCTTAAATGTCAGTTGTGAAATAAAAAAACCAGGCCAAGCATATTTGATTTGCTATTTGAAAAAGGGTTACCTATGTTTTTGGTTAGTTTGTATGTAGCTCTGTACGCATCGCGAGTATTCGCGAGTCGCATAGGTAGGTAGGTATTAATCATTACCTACCTACTTAACGCGTATAATAGCCCAGTCAATAAAAGCAAATAAAGGCAAACCTTGCAAGCAAACACGTTTTGATGCGGTTTTCAGAAAAGTATTTGTTCTTACCTACTTAGGAGCAGGTTTTGGTATATTAACAGACTTCAAAGGTCGATTTTCCTGTTGTTTTTTTGACAGTTGAAATATTCCCAAAGTTTCGGAATATTTCGACGGGAATGATTCGGAATGTTTCCCGCCAGCATCTATAGTTATACCACATTACGATATTATTCGGTGGGAGGAGCGATATATCCCTTATTACCTTGTGAGCGCCTTTATGCACGTACTAACTACTCGTATTCGATTCGTACATCTGACATAATGACATAAAAAAAATTGCCCAAGTGCGAGTCAGACTCGCCCATGAAGGATTCCGTAGTAACTATAATAAATATAATTTAATATATTTATTTGAAAAAAAAACTTAAAAATGTCTAAAAACTAGCTTATTTACAATTTTTACCTACCTACGCCAAATAACTTTGTTTTTCATAGTGTTTGTATGAATTACAAAGTTATATTTGCGGTTTTAGAAAATATGCTGGATCTCCAAAACTGCTGACTCGATCTCGTTCAAACTAATTTTGGTTGAAAGATTACATTAAGATCTACAGCATATATTTTTTTTAGATTTTTCACTCCATAATTATAGAAGTTAGAGGGGGGTGGACACACATTTTACCACTTTAGAAGCGTATATCTTTTAAACGATTAACTTTATTAAAAAGTGGTTTTAGAAACCTCAATGTCATTTTTAAAGACCTGTCTATAGATACCACACACGCATAGGTTTCATGAAAAAAAAATATTTTCAGTTTCAGTTCCTTGTATGGGGAGCCCCCTATATTTTAATAAATTTGTTTTCATAAAATCGGAAAGCGGTTTACAGAATACATCTACCTACCAAGTTTCACATGTATAGTCCTAACAGTTTCGGAATAAAATGGCTGTGACATACGGACGGACGGACAGACAGACAGACGGACAGACATGTTGAAACTATAAGGGTTCCGTTTTTTGCCATTCGGCAACGCAACCCTAAAAAGGAATGCGTCATCCTATTTAATAGGTCAAATCAAATCATTTTGGTACGTGAAATACGTTACGTTAGGTGCGTTATTACCAGTATTTTTCTTTAATTTAATAAAACATTGCCTCTCTCTAGGATTTTTCAACTAGACCTGGGATAGATAAATTTGCCCCGGTGTGGGAATGAACCGCGACAACGAGCGCAAAAGTCCATCGCTTAACCACTGCGCCAACCGTGTTGTCGTTATGCGACTGGAGCTGCCTCCACGATCGACAGCCTTATAGCGTGATATTAAAATAATGAACGTAATCAACCGCAAATCCGTTGCGAAAATCTTTTCTTTGCATCTTAAATTGGATTAACCAGATAAACAATTGCGATAATATTGATTACGATATGGGGTCTAATACACTTCTAGACCAGTATTCCTTTAGTTGCAGTTGCCAGTGCCAAACGCTGTTTAAGGCCTGTTGTTCCCTTGCCTTAAGTTGAACATCAAGGAATACAGCTGAGCAGTAATACATATTTGCATTACAGAGTTTCTCGGTTGGCGTAACTTACTCCCTAGACTTGTTCTGTGGTTACGTAAATCTGAAGAAATCCAAACTAGTCGTCTGGTGTCATGGAGTTGGGATAAGTCTTGTCTGAATCGCCGTAGGAGCTATCTTTGTAAGACTTTGGAAAGAAAAGTCAGAAAACTAATGGGTTTGAAAATCTGTTGTTCTTTTGGTGGCTAGCCTGGCTTCAAGAAGAATAACTGAATGATTGAATTGACTTGCCTAATAAACAAAGAGTGTGTAAGTTTCTTGAGAAATTTGCAACAATTTTCTCAAAAAAACTATCTGGTTTCCATGTATCCGTCCAATAAGGTATTGAAACAGTTTCTCCGAAATTGTATAACTGTAATCCACAACAGCTCACGGCATTCATTATTGATGCATTATGAATAATCTGAAAATTAACAATCAAGTTGTAGTTAATTGGATACTGTGTGCCATTATATTGTTATATTTAAAATGGTTTTATTCTTTTAATGATGACATCATGACACACATTTATAACAGCCATTTATTATTACTATTCTCTGACAACCTATATTAATTTTAATAACCAAGTAGTACTATGTAGATGAATCTTATTTTTAAACATGCATTGAGTTCTCTTTCCTTCTTTCTTAAAAATGTTTTGCATTCTTAAATTCCATATTAGCCACACTCAACTTAGGTATAAGATGAATATGCATAAATTATTATACTTAAATAGAATTTATTATTTATTGATCTATGCTTATTTCAGTCCTTCACTTCTGTAATTATTTTTTTGTATTTTATGTGTATGACTTAAGTCGAGAATTTTTCTACCTGTGTTTTTACACCAAATTGTTTAGCTCGCAGCAACATGTCAGTGTGGGTTGTGGCTCCCAGTGGGTCACCAACAACCAGCAAAGCCACTTCGGAATTTTTGGCTTCTAATAATATATCATCAATAGCACCCTCACATAGTTCACGGTCTGCTAGCACCAATGGTCGCCCATAATACTCTTCCTGAAATATAATTATTTCTTAATATTAAAAATGGAATTATGATTAATACACTTACACAAATTTAGAGCTAAGCTTAAATTAACAAACTCATTCAGGTCATTCTTATGTTATAATCCAATCACACTCAACTTATTCCAAATGTGGTTTAATGGAGCCAGTGGCACTAACTAGTGACTAAAACTCAACTACACATAAGACACAATCATAATTAATTTAACTGTCAATAGCCTAATGGCTAAGGTGTCAGACTTGTGATCGAGAGGTCGCAAGTTTGAATCCCATCTATTACACTATTGATTCGCGTGAACTCACTCCAGATACAAGCATATTTAGCTTAGTTGGAGGGGTTAACAAGATTGCTAGTAATGTGAATTCTACCCACATTGCTAGGAACCTTTTTAAAGAAATAATAATAATAATAATCAACCTTGAACATAGCCCAGCATGTGTTAGTGGATGCCAAATGTCTTTTGGACTTTTCCTATGACATGCGAGTTTCATCACTATGTTTTCCTTCACTATTTTGAGAGAATGTGATGAGGTGTGAGAAGGTGATGATGAAAATTGCACATCTGGTTTTGAAATTAAGTCATGTCATTAACCAGTGGGCCATCATAGCTCCCCACAACTTCAGTCTTATGTTAAAACTACTAACTTATTTTTTTATATTTTTAGCAAACATCCTATATCACTCTAAGTATGTCAAGTGTAAAATATGGTTTACAGAGTGAATTGCAGTATGTGTTGTTGATATAGCTGTCAATTAGGAACACATCATAGATGTGCTTGCTAGGTTGTTATACCGTCACTTTGAGATACTATTTAGAGCAGGTTCAATTCCTTCCAAACCGCTATTGGCATCAGCTGACAACTGGTGGCAGAATAGTCACTGTGAAGCAATCCCCTAGGAGAAGCGGGCTTAGGGTCGGATGGCCTTGGTGTAAGCAGTCGCAGAAAGATCACTCCATACGTTTTACACGTAAGTTGATTACAAAAGTCAACATTACTGAGGTAGTGGTCAAACGAGAACCCATTCAAAATAAAAATGTATATTCTGTAGACTATTTCAACAGGGATTCGCGTTTTAACAAAACGTTCATCATATTACAAAAAGAATATTTACCAAAATTTCTTTCCCCACTGTAAGAATTGAAGTATAACCTTCCAACAAAACTTTGTCACACTTTCGAACAATTTCCAAACCCTTAACAGTAATATCCTTGGCATCACCTAAACCTAATCCTATTAAATAGAACATTTCTGTAAGTATAAAATAATTTTATAACATGAATATAATCAAAATCAGGCAACTATTGCCGGTTCTGTTTCACGTTTACTATTTATGACAGTTATTATCAGATAATGAGATTATGAGATAACAGCATGATTGAGCATTAGGCCGTGCACGCACTGCCTTGCGGTGGCCGCAATTGCGGTAGTTCTACCGCACCGGTAGAATGACCGGGGCCACCAGTGACTCTACCGCACGCGTTTATTCCACCGCAGTGCGCGCACTTCTATGACACTCCATACTTCACAGATTTTGCGTTTCCAAAACGCAACGCAGTGCGCGCACGGCCTTAGAGATGGTCGTTTTTGTAAAAACGTTTTTGAGCATCGATGCCAGTACACGATGACGGCATCGGATGCCGTTTTATAATGAAAACGGATGACCGCAACACCCGATGCGAATATCAGCGACTGCGAGCGAGACACCGTTTTACCGCGCAACGAAATAATGCGACGTGGTGCCGCTGGAATACAAACCGAAAACTCGATATATCGCTCGCTCGCTCACCCTCGTTGCGATCGGTGATATGGCCAACGTGTCAGACGGGGTGTTTGTGCATGTTGGGTGCACAAACACCCCCTCTACACGTTGGCGAATAGGCATTGGCCACTACATTCGCCACTAAAGATGGGCGTTTAAACGAAAAGCATATAATATAACATGTTATTTAAGATAAGCGAATAAGCAGATTAGTTTATAAAAGCATTTAAC
This sequence comes from Tholera decimalis, assembly GCA_943138885.2. Lineage (NCBI taxonomy): Eukaryota > Metazoa > Arthropoda > Insecta > Lepidoptera > Noctuidae > Tholera > Tholera decimalis. The sequence goes on from OW964565.2 coordinate 18,777,321, forward strand.
GTTATCTGCTTATTCTGCTTTTTGTTAAAATTAAAATGTAACCGCAAATATTGCATTCCGTTGTTCACTTTTAAAAACGACATTTTAATTAAAACGGGTTATCGTGAACTGCTTAAGTTGCTTACTTTGCTTTTTACGTTTAATAGCGTTTTCTCCGCCCGATTAAAAGCGTCATGTTTTGTGTATTTCCGAAACAATTTGTTTTTGAAGTTATGACTTGGACTTGTTTACGTAAACATAAATAGTGTAGAACATTTTTTCATGTGGTGAATTGTTTCGTAGGTACCAAGGAAATAATTCTGAGACTTTTGGACTTGTATATAATATAGTTTTTAGGTGTAGTTAATTGTGTTAATAATAGTGTAAATAGTTTATAGTGTAAGTAATTGTGTTAATTTTGGCGTCTTTTGAAGTGAAAACTTCTTTAGCATCGTTGTGATCTGAAAGCTTATGAAACGAAAAAGCGACAGTAAAAAGAGACAGAAACATAAATTGCCGAATTTTGGTATTCTGTTGGGGTCAAGGGGTAGAGCTTTTGATGCCCTTTAAAATGAGCCCAAACTCGGCTATCTTGCGACCACGGGAACGAAGTTAGGTCGCGGGGGGGGGTGAAGTAGCCCTGAGAGGGGGCGGGGAGGGGGAGGGTCTTGTGGGGAGTTCGGGGGAGTTCGGGGGGGGGGTGAGGGTAAAGGGGGAAGGGGAGAGGGACACAAATTATTTGAAGATTTTTTTGAAGGTTTCACTTCTACCACGTGTGAATTGCACACAAGTTTTTTTTTTCTATAAAAACAAATTAGTGAGCTAATAAAACTGATCGGCAAAGTACGAAGGAAAGTTCATTGATGTCGTTTAAAAACCAATAGGTACAATTTAAACGTAACCAACTAAAAAAGCAAAATACATAATTTCGTTATTTTTAATGTAAGCAAGTAAATAAGCAGACAAGCAATTAAGCACTTAACGTAAGTGACTTTTTATAAAAAATAAACGAATAAGTTCGTTAAAAGTTTTAAGTCGTTTATCACATCTCTGTTCGCCACTGTGTTGGCCAACGTGAAGAGCCGGCTATTATATACATGAACGGTGCTCAGAATTATCATTACTAGAAGTGACACCAAATTAATATGAGCTTGATAGAGAACATGCCCACTACGTAGCTACAATACCATCTATTACGAATTTAAATGAGTTTTGCCAAAACTTTCATAACATGCAATGTTTACTTGTTTTCAGTGTGTAAGTAGAAGTTTAGTCATACTTTGTCAAAAATAAAGACTGATTTGATTGTAACTAACTTATGTTTCATTTTATACACTATTTATGAATACTAGCAAACCACCTACATATGGGAATTAAAATTCTTTGTTCATCCCGCGGGAATACTTTTTTTTTTTTCGAAATAAATGTATGTCCAGTGTGCTACCTCCATACCAAATTTCATCAAAATTGGTCCAGCCCTTTGAGCGAGGAGAAATAAAAACATACACACACACACAAACTTTCGCCTTTATAATATTAGTAGTAGAAGTCGTACCTAACGTTAAATATCGCATCTGATTATTTACAAAATTGTAGTAAAATAGACAACAAAAGTTATCATTATGGCACCGTTATCGAGTACCTAACTATGCGTAGACATCAGCCGACACGGCAGTTATTTTATCAAATCGCATCCACGACAGTTTTCTGGCACCGATACCAGAAAAAACGATGCCGGCATCGGATGCGGTTTACTCATTATTTATTCATTATTACTCGGTTTACGCATCGATGACAAAAATTTACGAAAACGCCCATCTCTATTGAGCATTCTTAGTCAGAGGTTATAGGACAGCTGGTATACCTACACCAATGACCTTCTATAATATGGACCAGAAATACCTACAAAATACGCGTGTATACCTACTGTCAACTGGGGCCAAAAGATGGCAGCCATTGCTAGGGAAGCACATAAATAATCAAAACCAAAAAGTATCGATATCGATACCAGAGTTTCTAACATTTCTTCGGGTACATTGGTTACTTATGTAACAATACTTTTAAACTTTGGATAATTAGATTATACTTTTGGAATAACTGTAACAAGTCCTTTAGTTCTTTTCCTGAATTTTTTAAATTATAGTGTATTACATTCATATTAACATACAAGGGGTTAGAAGCACTGTTGGTTCGGCTACATTTTATGAGTGACTGACTGACTTTGATTTTTTCTTGTGAGTGACTTTCTTTAAGGACAACCATTGACATATACACTACTAATTTGTAATTAGTACAAAAAAAATGGGGCTCTATCCGTACCCTTTACTGATCATATTTATGTAGTCAAAAGTAAAAAAAACGAAACCCCAAAATTGTCTACGAAAATTTGTCATAACTGGTAAACTCATAATTGAATCAATCATTCATAACAATTGCTACTAGAAAATATTACGCGCAGTGCTAGTCCAGTTAGATCGTCATTCATAAATCCCGGCAAACTCGCGTCTAAGCTCAAGCCACGCCCCCTCTGGCCAGCGGTCCTTTTTACAACGAGTGAACGAACAAACAGTGCCAATTTGTTAGCGGAAGTGTGCGCGTGCTTTTACATACAACATAAGTTGTTACGTTTTTACTGTCGCGATGGCTTACCAGTTTTCATCTCGGGAGTACGTGGCTATGTTGCATGTGTACTTTTGGTCTCGTGGCCGCTGTTCGTATGTACAGGGAAGAGTACCCAAATGCTCGCTAGCCAAAGGTTCGGACTGTGGTAAATGTTTACCAACGTTTACTCGACCATTGATCATTCCGCGCAACGGCCCATCGCCAAGGACATGGAAGACCGGCCCAAAACCTTTACGACGATGTAGTGGACTACTTTGAAGATCCCCGGCAAAGTACGAATGACGCAGCTCGTCATTTTAATATCAGCCAGTACTGTGCATAGACGATCATTAGTTCGTCTGGATTTCACCCATACCACTAAAGAAAGGGTCAAGAATTGACTACTGTGGATAATGAACCAAGGATGGAGTTCTGCAGGTGGATACTGAACAACACAAGCAAATGGCCCAATTAAAGTATGTAGGTAAAGTTTGAATTTAATAAGTGCCTATTATTTTTCGTGAACCTTTTATTTTACTTTTTTTTAATTCGTAAAGCTTAAAGATGCGTCTAAGCTACCTACAATTACGATAACAGCTGTTGGAGGCGGGGCAAGTTTGAGCGAGACCGCGTGACCGCGACATCACGATTAATGAATACATGAATGGCCTGTACAATATGTCCGTAAATTGAGTGACATTTTGGGATATAAACAAACGCTAATAACTTTGCTATTTATCAATATTATATAGTGAGACTTTACATATATAATAACAAGACCTTTTCTAATAAGCCCTTTAAGTATTTGTACTAATTAAAAATTAGTAGTGTATATTACTGCGTACTATTATATAAATCAATGAGGACAACTGAGGTTTTTTATGATTTCAGGGTTTGTAGCACATTTAAAGTTGTTCATTAAGATCACTCTGACCCCCTTTCGGCTTAGTATCGGACTAACTGTCATTTGTAAATCTATGACAGTCGTTTTTAGTCAGTGGCCCGAGTCTGATTAATACGATACCCTTGGTAACTGGTTGTCTTACAAAGGGTATCGTATTACCCAGTACTATGGAGGTCAGATAGGCAGTCGCTCCATTTAAAATACTGGTATTCAGCTACATCAGTTGATGGACTGGAATCTTACCCTAATATATAGTTTGGAAAAGGTTAGGCCAATAATGATATTATAGGGCCGAAACAGCGTAAAGAGCGTGTGTCGTGTGTATCAGAAACCGGATTATTACCTGCACAGTGTCACTAGTTCAACTTTAACGGTGTGCATGTAGTCGAGTCGAACGAAACTTAATATTTATTACGTAGCAAAAAGGGGGCGCGGGGTCTGATTCCCCGCGACGTGCGGGTTCCCGCAACGGAGCACTTTTGTATGGGACCGCGTGGGCGACCGCTTTACGTAGTTTCGGCCCATAGAAATATTTTTTTACAACAATAATGAATATTGTAGAAATATACTAAAACTGAGGTTATTACAAGAAATAAAACAACAAAGTATTTTGAAAAATGTACCTTTATTCACCATAATAAATCACCAGGTCAAAGTAAAATGCTCAATTTTATTTAGATAACTATTAGGCACTTTTGAAAGTCAAAACCATTACTAATCATTGTAATTGCCCATTCAAATTGAGCTTAATTTTATAGAAACTAAAAGTGGCCTTGAAATTTATTTATGACCCAGATGTGCTCGGTATCGCATTCTCAGAAGTAAACGATTCGGGTTAAATCTGAAAAAGCAAATTAAAAGAGAAGTTAAAGTTAAAGATATACAAATGTTAGTTGTAACAACACTTTTCGAACGACAAATTAAAGTTTATTTTATTTACTCTTTATATATCTGATCTAGGTGTTTCACTGGTAAGGGTGATTGAGTCATCATGGAGAACGCCCGTTCGATATTTTTGATTTCACGCAGAACCGGCCCGTGTTTTTTTTTTGAACACTGAAAGTATTTTTTTATATCTTGAATAATATCATCTTTTTATCACTAGCCCTAAACATAACATTATGAACAGGTATTTAATAATATTAAAATTGAGAAACATTAATACTAAAGTATTGGATGAACCGACAGGTTCGTAGGGAAATTTAAACAATATGAAGTTAATTATTTGTTTTAACTTACTACAAGGTGGATTGACGGTACTGCATCATCACGCTGTCACGCAGCCTTATTACATCAAGGGTTTTATTGAAGGTTGATTCTGCAGTGTAATGAACAGACACGTGGTACTTTGAGTCCAGGTTTGATATTTTCCATCCCAATGACTTCAAACCACTTCTGGCGCAGCACTTCATTTTTAGGGAACCTGTGCATATAAAAAACATACAAAATTATTTCAGTTTGATGCAGTTAATGGAACAAATCAGAGACTGAACTAAATAACCACCACCTACTGCATGACGAAGTGACATTGTTGTGTTTTAGTACTATCGCTATTTTTTATTTCTATTGTTAGTTTTATTTTCAAAACCATCTCTTCAAGCCCTTCATTTTGATACCCTACTCTACTGATATCTACAATGTGCAAACTAAAAAAAATGTTAGTTTTTATCGATAGCTTATTAAATAAAAGACATCACTATTTTGAATTGTCATTTGTATTGTAAACAATACATGATATAGAGCAAGATTGATATAAGCAAATAGAGTTAAATATCACATATAATTGGTATGTACATTTGCTGCTGTTGGGAGCTGTTATTCTATAAATAAAACAAGGATACTTATACAAAAAAAATAACAGCATGATATAGTTTTTCTTAAAATACGGCTACTAACCTGTGCATGGTCAAATGAGGTTGATTGTGGTTTTTCCTTGCACCACACTGAATTATTGAACAAGTAGGCATATTCAGTTTGCACCACTAGACACTCACAGCACAATACAATTTAGCTGGGAGCGTTTTTATTCCTAAAAATCGCAATCCAAATCCAATGTTGTTGTTCATTTGACAGCTGATGTACCACAAAACCACGGGTCCAAAAGATGGCGGATGGCACGCGAGGTAGGTACTTTGACGGAAATGTTAAAATGTTGCCAGGCAGAGAAGAAACAAATAGCATGACGTCTCTTTCTTCCAATGAGATTACTCATTGGTTAAAAAGAGACCAAGTGTAGTTTCAATAGATATTTGTATAAGCAAGTAAGATATAGACAATTACAGCGTCTCTATATATATTTCTATACTCTAAGACCTACACTAACTAAAACCATTGACTTAAAAACATAGTGTATTCTAAAGGTAGGACCGCACTAGGCGGAACTGCACCGCACCGGAACTGAGCGACTCGACGCGTAATTTTTTGGTATGCCGCACTTGAACTGCAGCGGCGCTACAAAAATATATTCAGTAGCTCGGCAACCTCTGAGCAAGATGAACGACGAAATGGATAATATGATTATTATTTCCTTGTTGTGCGAGGAAGAGGAAAGGATCGAGCAAGAACAGGCAAGAAAAAAGCATTGAGGTAATATGTATGAACTACATATTAGCTCAATGCTTTTTTTTTTCTTGATTTGTTTCAATAAAAAGCAATATTTTGTAAAAGGTGATAAGTTGTTGACATTATGGCTTTTGTAACTATGTCGATAAATTACAAACCGACCCACTAAAAAGCCTGAAAAAAATTTTTTTTGCAAAAAATAGAACCGACTTCCATATCAAAACACTACAAAGCCAAAAATAACTTTAATTTCGGTAGGCGGTGTGAAAAAAAAAGAAAATCCAAAACCAATAACACCGACTACCGAAATTTTGAACTTTATTTGACTTGAATTTTTTAGGAGTTCTCCTGGTACTTGACCATCAGCTCTACATCACCATATGTATTGTGACGAGCATAAAGTGTTTAACATCCGTACTCAAGTAATCGAATCGCAATCCACAAAATACTTATTATTGAGTAGTTTCAGTGGCCATCTGTGGTCTTCATCATCAGTTCAACTTCCCCAAATGGTACTTTTCAAAAGCAACTGCTCAAGGTACTATAAGAAATACCCAAAACGCTATAGGTGTGCCTATAATATTTGAAGAGTTCCCTCGATTTCTCCAGGATCCCATCATCAGATCCTGATTTCGTAACAATGGAACCAACTAGAAAGTATACCCTTTTAAATGCAAAAAGAATTTTTCAAATCGGTCCAGCCGTCTCCGAGTTATGAGGTAACATACATAAAAAAAAAAAAAAAGTTCAAGACGAATTGAGAACCTCCTTTTTTTGAAGTCGGTTAATGAAGTTTGTCAAACCGCACTCCGCGGCAGCGGAACTACACGTCGCGACAGGTTGCTACACTTTTGGTCAGTTGCTCAACTTTGCCGCGCAGTTCGGTTGCAGTGCAGTTCCGTTGCCGCTTAGTGCGTGTTGTCTCGTATAATTTCATATAAAGAATATTTTGACGCGTCGTGTGATCGTGTCGCTCAATTCCACTGCAGCTCTCGTTAGAGAGTAGAGATGTGTAAGTACTGTGAGTAATGCATGACATGTCATATGACATGACAGCGTACTATAACAGTACCTATTACCCGATAAAATGAAGCATGGCACATGACATTAAAACATGGCATGGCAACGGCGACACGACATAGTGCGCGGCCGGGCGGCGCGGCGGCGTTCTGTCATTTTCGATTCGAGTGTCTTCGGTCAGCATCGTAAAAGTTCGAGTAATTGTGCGAGCGAGCAGTGTGTGTCTCGGACACGTTTTCTCTCACAGTTTAGAAAGTTTTATGTAAAAGTTAGAACAGTACCTATTGCGTGCTAAATAAGGTTTAATTTCTTTAGCACAGCATAAATTTTAACTTGCGCGCTTTTTTTCGTTTGTTTATAAGCACAGTAAATAACACATCATCCATTTGTTTACGCGGTCAAAGTTATCCGTTGGATAAAATTGATTGAAGTTTTTTTGTATTCTTCTTTCACATACCTACTACCTATTATATAAATAGTATTTGTGTGTTTGTAAAAAGACTTTTAATGTGTTAAACTGTAAATATATTGTATAAATATAAACAATACTGCCGGTGTGAACAAATCATTGTACAAAAACAATCATTGTACATAGTTGATTTTTAAATACGCCAATATTTAAGGTCGTTCTTACAATCATCCATTTGTGGTCCTTGAATATTGCCCGTCCTAAGCCTGGAAACCCTTTTTTATTTGTAGATAACATTTTTTAATTAACTTCTAATTAAGGCTAAGTATGAAGGGAAATCAACTTTATCAAATATTAAACCTAAGTATATTGCGTACCTACATTACGGCGGTGCTATAGCTATGAAATAAGAATAAAAGTATTACATTACACCTAAACATTCAGTACAATTAGGTACAAGTACGTGATTGTACTGAACAAAGTACTGAATGCCGCCCGCTACGTAATAGCGTGCCGTTCACATAGCGCGTCATAACGTCATGTTGAGTACTGAGTACTGCTAAAATGCCATATTACGCGGTACGAAATGTCATGCCATATGGCATTACTTTTTAACGTACTGTTTTTCGCATGTCTATTAGAGAGTATTATTTTCTTTGCACTGCAGTGCAGTTCCGCCTAGTGCGGTCTTAGTGTCTTACCTTAGGCCGTGCGCGCACTGCGTTGCGGTGGCCGCAATTCCGGTAGTTCTACCGCACCGGTAGACTGACCGCAGTGCGCGCACTTCTATGACACTCCATACTTCACAAATTTTGCGGTGCGGTAGAACTACCGGAATTGCGGTACCGCAAAATTTGTGAAGTATGGAGTGTCATAGAAGTGCGCGCACTGCGGTCAGTCTACCGGTGCGGTAGAACTACCGGAATTGCGGACACCGCAAGGCAGTGCACGCACGGCCTTACCTTAAGACTAAGGACTTTTTGCCTTAGTCTGAGATACGGACGTCATAATCATAGTTATTGTTCTGAGCATAATCATAATTCTCTCATTTTATATTATCTGTGGGAAGTCATGTCATAGGGTATTTATAAATAATTTATATATGTATCATCTATGGTCATAGGTGTTTGATTTAATCTATTCTTTTATTTGTAATTTGAGTGTAATTTTCTTTGTTATTGTGCTGGATATTCAAAGATTATGACGATTGAATAAAACTAAAATCATGATATCTAGGAAAGGTCAAAAAGCTGTAAACGAGGGTGTGGTTGGAAAATATATAAAGAAAGATACACCTCCAGATTTACCCAGTAAGTTCTGCTCTATAATGTTAGCAATGCTTTCAACACTTGTTTGCAATGCGTTCAATCAATTCATTTCTTTGTTTTTATGGTTAAAATGTGAACCAACTTTCGTTTTCCTTCAGTTATAAATGTGTGGACAACCGGTCACAATAAACGACCTAGAAGTCAACCTTTCGGTGCGAATGATGCCGTTTCGCAAACCCATGAGAATAAATTTGGCAAGGCACAAACTATGAGTGGACATGCAGGAAAATATACACCCAGTGAGTCAGTACCAAATTTAGCACACAGGTAGTAAATCATTTATTAAATTGTGATAACAATATGTTTGTTTATTCCTATGCACTGATATTTTAAAAAAGTACTGGTTTTGCAGGTTTGCCAGTTTATCCACTAGTGATACGGCAAGTACATCAAACAGTTACAACTCGCAATATCTCTTAGATCCAAATGTGGTAATGATATATTTTCTAGTAAAAATATCGAATGAATGTTGATTAATATTGACTATTATGTTTAACTGATTCATGTTTTATAGGCTTCTCATACTACATTAAACGAAAGAGATGACTCATTTAGCAGGCAAACTAGCTACCGGTTTTACAGGCAGCAACAACAAGAAGATCCAATATACCAGAATCAACAACAGGTATTTTCTGCAATCTTTAATGCATTAAATAAAATCATACACTACACAATATTAGTGATATTGATTAGTCTCTAGTCTCTACCCATGACTCTTCACCTTTATGGAGGTTTAAAATATTTCCTTTTGGACTTTTTGACCAAATCAAGAGATTCTTTGTTAAATTACTACCTTCTATCAATTTGTGCATACACAACAAAAGGAGAAGCAGAAAAGAAAGATAAAGTTCAAAGGTACTTTGTATTTCTAGGATCATATGTATCTTCGATTTCCTGAACAGTTAGTATATTCTTAAACATTTACCAGGTTCAGCAGCAGAAACAACAGCAATATGGATCAAGAGAATCCAGCATGCCAAGATTGTCTTCCAATATGAGCTTAACACCAAGACTGCATTCCCCATCTCCACATTCACTGCGTCTTCAAAATTATACAGATTGTAAGTATTTTTAGTCTTATTAATCTAATTGATATTTACAGTCTTTCAGTTCAGCCAATGTATTAATCAGTCACAGGGTTTTGAATAGAACTGCCAGATGACCCAATATTAATAACCTTTGGCCTATTTTAAGAAATAAATTTGACTAAAAGAATGAAGACATCTATAGACTTAAAAAGTAAAACAGTTAACACAAATTTTGCGATTATTTGATGTTTTGGTTAGAGGCTCCTCAAATTCTGTTTACATTAAAAACTCAACCTGCTAATTTGAAGTATTCATATTTGGAAAATTATCCATATTTGCTTTTTTCGCTTACATACTGTTGAAAAGACCCAAAAATAAATTTGCATAAGAGTGTAATCAATGTGACTGTCCCAGGTGAGGAGAACCTGGCAAAAGCTTAGAAAGAGTGAAGTAAATGAAGTATCTCGACTCACCAATTGAGGAATCTAGATGTGTGAAGTGTAAGAATAAAGCAAGCAGCAGCAATAGTTTCTCAGTGGCTTGTTTTGTGTGGTTCCATTCTTGGGGGCCCTAACTACTAGTAGCTTGTGCCACCCTGCTCCCAACATGTTTTTTTAAAGAAATTTCATAGCTATTTTGGACTGTTTCCTTTGTACAAGAAAATACAAATCATGGATATTTGGAACCTGCATCCAAACTATTGAATAGCTACATCCTAGCTCCTTGTACACTATTATCTAAATTCTGTCAAGCTGTTCCTTTGTAAATAGTCCTATATCATTCGCAGATTTAAATGTTTCCAATAATCCTGTATCATGTTAATAACTAACATTTTTATGGTTGTAGCCTATGCTTCAGCAAGCCAGTCCTCACCAATATACTCAAATTGTGTGAATACATCTGTTCTTCCTTACAATAAAGCCCATGGAAGCAAGATTATCACCGGATCTCAAGGTGTGTGAACAAAACTGTTGTTTTATTAAAAACTTAAGCATAGATAGACTTGAGATTTTAGCATAAAGGTTGATTATCGTCTCATACATCCATAGTTTTTGGCGGAATTAACAGGCAAAGTAACGCCTGACTCCATTCTGTACATCCATCCTGTAGTACGTCAACCAAAGTCAAGGGACTTTTTTTATTATGAATACAATATTTAAAAAAAACCGGCCAAGTGCTAGTCGGACTCGCGCACGAAGGATACGGAACCCTTCGTGCGCGAGTCCGACTCTTGGCCATTTTCTATAAAAACATCAAAAAATCATGTCTGTTGTATGGGAGCGCCCTTAAATATTTATTTTGTTTTAGTATTTGTTGTTATAGTGGCAACAGAAATACATAATTTGTGAAAATTTCAACTGTCTAGCTATCGCGGTTCTTGAGATACAGCCTGGTGACAGACAGACGGACAGACAGCACTTCGCTGTCTGTCCTCCTAGTAAATAGGGTCCCGTTTTTACCCTTTCGTTACGGAATCCTAAAAAGGCTCTAATAAATAAAACTTAAACATTTAAAAACCCCACACGTAATTAATACTTATAAGTAGTTTAAGACACATCCCTTAAAAAGTAAAATAATAATAGTCACGGCGGGGTATCGCTATGTATAGTACCCGGCACGTAAGTTGGCAAGGATTTGGCGTAATGGGGGGGGTAAGTTCGCGCATCGTGCACTTAGTGGAAGAAAAAATTGGTCACTTTTATTGCTTATCATTATTATATGGTTATTGCCATCAATTATTTTTAATCATGTTTGTTTTGAAGAAAATTATCAAGAAAGAATAGAATTTCGTGATCTTAATAGGTGTTATAAGTAAAATATATACATTTAAAAGCTGTTCCGAAATTATCCTAGGCCGCTAAAACTTTCTTTAAAACATTCCATGTGAAACTTGGTAGGTAGATGTATTCTGTGAACCGCTTTCCGATTTTAAGAAATAAATTAAAAATATTTAAAATAAAGGGGGCTCCCGATACATGGAACTAAAACTGAAATATTTTTTTTTCATGAAACCTATGCGTGTATGGTATCTATAGACATATGAAATGACATAAAATGGCATAGGGGTTTCTAAAACCACTTTTTTATAAAGTCAATCGTTTAAAAGATATACGCTTCCAAAGTGGTAAAATGTGTGTCCCCCCCTAACTTCTATAATAATGGAGTGAAAAATCTAAGAAAATATTTGTCTGTAGATCTTAATGTAAACTTTCAACCAAAATTGGTTTGAACGAGATCGGGTCAGCAGTTTTTGTGATACAGCATATTTTCTAAAACCGCAAATATAACTTTGTAATACATACAAACTATGAAAAACAAAGTTATTTGGCGTAGTTGTAAAAAATGTAAATAACCTAGTTTTAAGAAATTTTTAAGGTTTTTTTTTCGTCAAATAAATAAACATATTATATTATATTATTATAGTTACTACGGAACCCTTCATGGGCGAGTCTGACTCGCACTTGCCCAATTTTTTTCTGGCATGCCTGCGTAAAACGGTATTTGGTCCTGTCATTGTAATCAATGTAATACAAACTAAATTTAAAACAATAACTCGTAACAAAAAAAAACTTTTTAACAAAAAATTAAACCGACTCCCAAAAAACACTGCAAAGTGAAAAATAACTTTAATTTCGGTAGTCGGTGTCTTTAGTTTTGTTTTTTCATTTTTGGCACCGACTTCCGAAATTAAAGTTATTTTTCACTTTGCAGTGTTTTTTGGGAGTCGGTTTAATTTTTTGTTAAAAAGTTTTTTTTTCACTCTTTTTAGTTGGATGATTTTTAATTTACCTAGTTACAAGAGCCTAAATGTCAACTACTTATAACCTTTTACAAAATATTGCTTTTCCCAATGCTGGGCCGTTAATTGTTGAGGAGTTCTCCTGGTACTTCACCATCAGCTCTACATCACCATATGCATTGTGACGAGCATAAAGTGCTTAAAATCCATATTCAAGTAATCGAATCGCAATCCACTTAATACTTATTATTGAGTAGTTTCGGCGGCCATCTGTGGTCTTCATCATCAGTTCCACTTCCCCAAATGGTACTTTTTGAGAGCAACTGCACAAGTTACTATAAGAAATACCCAAAACGCCATAGGTGTGCCTATAATATTTGAAGAGTTCCCTCGATTTCTCCAGGATCCCATCATCAGATCCTGACTTTGGTGATAGTGGTACCAATTTCGAAGTATACCCATTCGAACAAAAAAATAATTTTCCAAATCGGTTCAGCCGTCTTCGAGTACTCGATGATCGGTTGAAAACTAAAAATAACTCGAAACAAAATCTAAAAGAGATGGCTAAACGGCTGCCCCCACGGTACGGTTAGCACGAATAGGAATTTCACACTAACCCGTAATGTTTAAATATTCATTCATAAATTATTTAGTGTTTAATCATTTCTTATAACTTTCGTGAACTAATAAACATAAAAAAGTTTCATAATTGTTTTTATGCTTTACCAAAGCTCAGTGCGTTCATTATCTAGTTTAGGCAGAAATTATAAATATATGGCTCAGTTAATCTTTAATACGTTCATCATTTCAACCATAATATTATTTACGCTGTCTGTGAATACTGTCTTAACTTTAACTCATTGGGATAAGTAGTTTAGTTTTTACAACAGAATACTTATATTATTATGATTATCTATTGTAAGTCCGTTGTATGTAATTACCCCTTTGTAGATATTTACTTCAAGTACCTTAGTACAAAATCGCCACTGAAAAATACAATTATCAATTAAAATCGTTGCAGACACATTAAAACGCCCAGATAAAAGTTTTTTTTTAATTACTGATGGGCCCACTCTTGACCTCGATCTCGCCTGATGGTAAGCGATAGATGAGGTCTAAGATGGGACGAGCGAGCCCAGAAGATGCCTATTTACTCGTGCTTTAAAGGCTGAAAGGTCATAAGTGGCAGGGAACACAGAAGCCGGCAGAGAATTCCATGGCTTGGCTGTGCGCACAATAAATGTGGAAGAGAAGCGCTTGGTACGACAAGACGGTATATCAACCAAGTGTGGGTGGTACCCAGCCGTGCGTCTGGTAGACCGGTAGTGAAATGGAGATGGAGGAATCAGGTCATGAAGCTCCTGCGCACAGTCCCCGAAGTACAATCTGTAGAAAACTGACAGGCAAGCAACGGTTCGCCGATGAGCCAGGCTATGAAGCTTGTCCACCAGCTCCTCGGCGCCTATAAGCCTTTTAGCTCTGCGCTCGATCGAGTCCAGTGCAGCAAGTTGGTACTTTGCAGAGCCATCCCACAAGTGGTTACAATACTCCACGCAGGAACGGACCTATGCTTTATACAGATTTAGAAGCTGTCCAAGCATGAAGTACCGCCTCACTTTGTCTAGGATTCCCAGCTTTTTTGCTGCAGTCTGAGCTTTGGACTCGATGGTTGAGCCGAAGTTGAGGTCTGACGTCAACTCCATGCCCAAAAGCTCCAGGCGATTGGTAACTGGCACAGATGTACTTCGGAAAGTAGGGGTCAATTCAAAAGGGCTCCTTTTAGCGCTGAAAAGACAAGCCTGTGTTTTCAGAGCGTTGAATTTGACCAGATTGTCGTCACCCCATTGGGAAACGAGATTTAAGGTCAAATTCATGCGCTCTACCATGGCCTTTATAGTTATAGTTTATAGCAATGTCATTTTTTGAAGTTTTTGTACCTTTGTCGTAGGAGTTAAATTATTTTATTTTCAGGATCGTGCAGATTTGAAAGGTTCCTGAACCTTTTTAATTACAAAATACTAATTTTCAGCTATTCAGTATTATATATTGCTAGAAACCATGTTTATTCATGCGTTTTCATTGCGGGGGCCGTCGTCCATACTTCAATTTAGCCGTGTCCTTTAAAACAATAACAATAACTCGTAATAAAAAATAAATTTAACACAATAAAAATAACTCGTAACAAAAACACAACAAAAACAAAGGGTACAAATTTCGTGCACGCAGTGTATTCGGGAGCGAACGGGGCGTAGACACAGTGCGAGAGGCATTGAGTCTACTGACGCTCCAACCGCGCGTTCGGGTTGAGGCTACGTAACACCCCGCGTCCCGCTGACAACCGCCGACACCTAAAAATCGACTTCTGCGCATCTAATTACTCTTGCCAAGTAACGTGCCGGGCACTATAACAAACTTTAAATATCTATTCTGAATTGGTTTTTTAAATTTTTATTTTAAGCTTTTTTGTGATGTAGTACACGTCGATCCTTTTCACTTGAAACGCCACTGGGGTATATCTGACAATATTCGGTTATTCATCCCCACTTTCACCCTCCATACCTAGTAAATAGCTGAACCATTCGATGCCGACTGTACCTTCATAAAAAAAAAAATCTGTCAAAATGATTGTTCAAACTTATTGCAAGTAACTTAGTCGCTTACTATATACAACTGTTGTAGGTTCCGACGAGTGCGAGCTTCCGTCTCTGTCTAAAAATCTAAAAATCTGTCAAAAAGATTGTTAAAACTTATTGCAAGTAACTTAATCACTTACCATATACAAATGTTGTAGGTTCCGACGAGTGCGAGCTCCCATTGCCACCAGGATGGTCAGCAGACCGGACCCTGCGCGGGCGCCGCTACTACATGGACCACAACACACAGACTACACACTGGACCCACCCACTGGAAAGTGTCCCACAGCCATGGCAAAGAGTATCGACACCGCACCATGGAGTTTACTATTTTAAGTAAGTTTTATGTTTTTCAATATTAGTCGAGAATGCACAACAATCGTGGTGGAATTTTTAGGATTTAGTATCGTGTCGCATATAAATACTTCGACAGGAAATAAAGCCATCCTACTATGTATGTAGTTATGTACTATGCTATTCAACTAAGAATAGGAACATCAATGATCTCTATCTGTCATTTGAAAAGTATGGTAGCAAAGAAAAATTATCTGCAAATGAATAACGGTTTATTTTACTTTGTTTAATCGAGTCTATGTGAAACTCGATTAAATAAAGAAAAATTAAACCGTAAAAAGTGAATATAATATTTAATTATTTAAATATTTAAAGTGGATGCATAGTGCAAATGCCCAGAAGCCACGGCAAAATTATCAAAGATATATTTTTATTCAATTGAAGATAGGCTCGCGTTTGGCCACCAAAATAAAGAAAGAGGTATTTTTTGCTTAATTCTCGTACATAAATATTTTAATAAATTTTTGTTTTGCTATCTCTACCCAACTGGTTCGATAGCTATGACGTCACAATGTAGCGCTTAGTCGATTCTATTCTTAGTTGAATCGCACTGTACATGCGCGCTGGTTCTGATGCGCTTGATGCGAGATAGGAGAGCATTGCTCTACTATCGAGGCGGGTAGGAGGCTGCAGCAAGGGATAAGTAAAATCTTTCTTCAGCCTACGTCAGTTAGATGACATCCTCACAGAAGGAGATCATCGCATTCTAGGACTTTCCGAGCATTAACCAAACTACGGTCGGCAGCGACTGCATAACGCGAGGGCATAATATCGCTCCTCCCATGCGGCGCATTCAGCCTACTTATTCCACGGCGTGTCCTACAGCAATGGAAGAGGCTGGATCAAGATTAATGCGTATACATACAACGTGTAACAGAATAAACGCAAGACCTGAAAGTAGTTTGCTCAGAATTGGCTTCTGAATCGATTTCCATCATTATTTATATGTGTTAATTTTCTCCGGCAAAATCCTTTATTTAAATTCTGCAAAAGGATTTTGCCGGAGAAAATTAGGATTCTAAAAGGAAAACCTAAATTAGGATCACTGCGTAAAACCAACGTAATAAAATATTTTATTTAGGGAAATTTAAGCCTTATCTCAAAGCAATAAACACCCATATGAATGTATGGCTGAATTTGTAGATCGCTCAATAGCTATCCATACACACACGTAAATAATATCAATACATTTTACATTTCAGTTAGTGTGCGAAAAATAAAATATTTAATTTAAAGAAGATTAATCCTTAATTCCAAGCAGTACGTCTTACTTAACTGAACAACCGAATTTGTACTTTGTTGTTCGGTCACTCAAAATAATAATCATATCTATCCTTACTGACACATACACACACCCCTATAGTACGTAATTTAAGGAAATTTCAACCTTATTTCAAAGCAATACCTAAAGCTTTTTTAAATGCATGACTGAATTTGTAATTCCGCATTTCACAATCTTTTGTTGAGATATGACAAAATATTAGAAAATCTAAGTTACGTTTTTGCAAACGCAAAATCAATATGAAAGAGTGAGACGCAATAATTTACCGACTTAGCCCTTTGACGTTTGATATGCCGCCGCGCACACGCGCCACCACCGCCCGCCCGATATCAAACGAAGTTGTCATCCGCCGCGCGCCGCCAACGACAAGTGGATTTCGTAATTTTGTTGTTGTTACTTGTTTACGCACGCGATGGCTTTCCGGTATAGTAATATCCAGTACACGGAGATGGTGAGGACACTGGCTCGTTGCGACGATAGTGTGGAGTTAGCGTGTCGAGTGTTCAATGAACGACATGGTACCAGACTGAGCGCCAGAACAATGCTAGGTGCAACTCAGCACCTGAGGGACTCCGGAACGTTTCATCCTAACACGGCAATGGATAGAGGGACGAATGTGCGCTCTAGTCGTTTGCAGGAAAACATTCTCGATTATTTCGATGAAAATCCAGGGAGCAGCACGAGGGAAGCAGCGCCATTATTTAACTGTAGCCACAAGTACGTGTGGAGAACATTACGTGCTGATGGCGAACACCCCTTCCACCTACGACGTTGTCACGAGTTATTACAGAGACGTCGAAATTATCATGTATGTGAAAATGTAAATACATTCAAGTAAACAATTTGCATGTTTTCTAGGCCCATATTATATATATATATATACCAAAATTATTAAACGCAAGCGCGCCTGACGCGTGACTGCCGACGTTTTTATGGAGGCGGGCGGTGAAAATGTTGCTTTTTTCTCGCTTATGCGAGAAAAAAATTCTACTCATAAAAATCAATCAGTATTGTTACAATTCTACTTTTATTTACAATTGTTCATCTTCTGGGGGCGTTCATCTTTTGGTTCCACTACCCTACATCATTTATTTATTTCATTTATTTTTGATTAAGTTGTTTTTATTTTGCAAATTGTTCACAATTTGAACTAATTTTTAGTATTTGTATTGATTGCAGTCATAGCATCATGTAACTTAGTAAATGAATGTCGACTATAACCTCATCACTAGGGTCGCTTTAAAGCGACTTTGGCGCCTGGTGGGCCTATATTTTTACGAATTTACAGATGGTCTTGGAAAAATTTAAATTTCAGGATTATACGCCAAAGAACAAGCTTTTATTTTGTTTACTTTAATTTAATGAAGTATGGGGATGTTATTAAAAAAAAAACTATTAAAATAATAATTGACTTTATTTCCTGTAAATAAGGGTCCAAATTCGTGTCGCCTAAAGGCGTCGTTGGCGGTCTGGACACTTTTTTTTGTTGATGCCTGTAGGCGTCGTTGGCGGTCAAAGGGTTAAAAAAACTGGGTGTTCTTTCTTTAAGTAAATTAAATTACAGATGTTTTAGTTCTATAATTTAATATTCTAATTGGGGTGTCTGAGGTCTTGCGTTTATTCCATTACACGTTGTATATAATATACTTCTAGACACAGATCGAACTGGCGCATGGCCTATCCTAGGCTATTTTTTTAATTTTAATTATCTATAAATATCTATTATTTTAATAATTAACGTAATTCATGAGTAGGTATACTAAAATGAATAATCGAATTAAATTTATAATTGAAGATATAAATAGAAAAGATATAAATAGAATAGAAGAGATACTGATGTTTTACAAATCAATGAAAGTCTGGCTGTTCTCTCGAAATGGTTCTCAGCTAATAATCTCGCACTTAATGCGAAAAGACAAAATGTCTCAAGTTTTCACTACCTAATGTACCACAAGCTGGAATCAGTTTGATACTTGACGGCAAACAAATTAACCTTATTACTGAAACGGTATTTTAGGGTGTAACTATTGACTCTAAGTTTTGCAACTTTGAATCAATAGTTACACCGAAAAATACCTCACATTAGGACTCTTTCAGGTAAAAAAAAAACTTTTTAGCAATAAATAAAACCGACTTCCATATCAAAACACTACAAAGCCAAAAATAACTTTAATTTCGGTAGTCGGTGTTATTGGTTTTGTATTTTCATTTTTTTGACACTGCCTTCCGAAATTATAGTTATTTTTGACTTTGTAGTGTTTTGATATGGAAGTCGGTTTTATTTTTTGCTAAAAAGATTTTTTTTCACGCGTTTTTTAGTGGGTCGGTTTATAACTTATCTAGTTACAAAAGCCAAAATAGGAACTACTTATCACCTTTTACAAAATGTTGCTTTTCCCGATGCAGAGCCGTTAATTTTTGATTTCTCCTGGTACTTCACCATCAGCTTTACATCACCATATGCATTGTGACGAGTATAAAGTGCTTAACATGCATATTCAAGTAATCGAATCGCAATCCACGAAATAATTTATTTATTTATTTATTTATTCTTCTCAACAAATTTACATTTGTGTCGAACAGTGGTTATAAATGTTACAATTTAAAAAAATTAAATGGTCGTTATAAAGCAAACACTAGCTGCACAATACATTGGTCCCAACATTATTTGTCTTAATATCAATAATTATAATAATCTAACATAACAAAATTCAAAACAATTCAATAAATATAAATTCAATAAATGAAAAATAATAATGATACAAATGTCAGTAAAATACTACTACTTACTAATACTTATTGTTTAGTAGTTTCGGTGGCCATCTGTGGTCTTCATCATCAGTTCAACTTCCTCAAATAATGCTTTTCGAGAGAAACTGCACAAGGTACTATTAGAAATACTCAAAACGCTATAGGTGTGAAAGTATAACCTTTCAAACGAAACAAAATATTTCCAAATCGGTCCAGCCGTCTTCGAGTTATGAGGAATACATTTCAAGACGAACTGAGAACCTCCTTTTTTTGAAGTCGGTTAATTAAGCTCAGCTGCATATGCAGTAAGAAAAATTAAGCACTTAATTGATATAGCAACCGCTCGGTTAGTTTATTTTGCTTATTTCCACAGTATTATGTATTATGGTATACTACTGTGGGAATCTGCAGCTGACGTAGATTCAATCTTCATATTACAAAAGAGGGCAATCCGGGCAATTTATAAAATTGGTCCCCGCGAGTCCCTTAGAAATGTATTTAAAGAAGTAAATATACTGACTCTGCCTTCTCTTTATATTAGTTTATATATTAGAAAGCATATTGTATGTACGCAAAAACATAGGACTTTTTAAGATTAGAAGCGATTTCCATACAATAAACACGCGCAATAAACATGAAATTGTTATACCCAAATGGAGATTAGCCAAGACAAACAAGTCATTCCTTATAAACAGCATACGCTTTTATAACAAGTTGCCAAAGTATGTGACAGATCTTAGCGAGGGAAGATTTAAAACCCATATTAAACGTGTCCTTTCGAAAAAAGCATGTTATAAGATTAAGGACTACGTTGAAGATAAGACTGCTTGGCAATGATTCCTTCTGCACATGTGGCCCCACTTTTTTTAGGGTTCCGTAGCCGAATGGCAAAAAACGGAACCCTTATAGTTTCGACATGTCTGTCCGTCTGTCTGTCTGTCCGTCCGTCCGTATGTCACAGCCAGTTTATTCCGAAACTATTAGGACTATACATGTAAAACTTGGTAGGCAGATGTATTCTGTGAACCGCTTTCCGATTTTAAGAGAAAATTTAAAAATATTTTAAATAAAGGGGGCTCCCCATACATGGAACTGAAACTAAAAAATATTTTTTTTCATGAAACCTATACGTGTGTGGTATCTATAGACAGGTCTTTAAAAATGACATTATGGTTTCTAAAATGACTTTTTCATAAAGTTAATCGTTTAAAAGATATACGCTTCCAAAGTGGTAAAATGTGTCTCCCCCCTCTAACTTCTATAATAATGAAGTGAAAAATCTAAAAAAACCATATGTTGTAGATCTTAATGTAAACTTTCAACCAAAATTGGTTTGAACGAGATCGAGTCAGCAGTTTTTGAGATACAGTATATTTTCGAAAACCGCAAATATAACTTTGTAATTCATACAAATACTATGAAAAACAAAGTTATTTGGCGTAGTTGTAAAAATTGTAAATAAGCTAGTTTTAAGAAATTTATAAGGTTTTTATTTTTTAAATAAATATATTAAGTATGTTATATTTATTATAGTTACTACGGAACCCTTCATGGGCGAGTCCGACTCGCACTTGGCCAATTTTTATTTGTTGTTATTTTTATTTTATTTTACTTGTATATAATTTTATTTTTAACCGACTTCTAAAAAAGGAGGAGGTTCTCAATTCGGATGTTTGTATTTTTTTTTTTATGTTTGTCCACGCATAACTCCGTGGCTTGTCAACCGATTTGAAAAATTCTTATCTTGTTAGAAAGGGTATACTTCCCGAATGGTCCCATGAAAATTTTATCGAAATCGGACAAGCCGTTTCTGAAAAATCAACAAAAGTCTAAAAAAATATTTATGTTGATGATCTTTTCGTTTACTCTGCATTGCGTTTTTTGGTCGCGCATAACTCCGTCATTTACGAACCGATTTGGAAAATTCACTGAACCACTGAAAAGCACGAAAATAAAAACATTTTGCAAAAAATAAAACCGACTTCCATATCAAAACACTACAAATCCAAAAATAATTTTAATTTCGGAAGGCGGTGTGAAAAAAAAAAGAAAATACAAAACCAATAACACCGACTACCGAAATTAAAATTATTTTTGGCTTTGTAGTGTTTTGATATGGAAGTCGGTTTTATTTTTTGCAAAAAAGTTTTTTTATGTCATTGGCTTTAGTTTATTTGCAGTTTTGTAAAGTTAATTTTTAAGCCTGCGCCGAGTAAAATAACTCAAAACGGTCTTCACAACTAAAGGAATATAACCTATAATAGTACTTTAATTACCATACAAAAATATGTAATGAACACTAGAATAAATGTGTTAGCAAACGTAGTTGGCAAAATTTAAAAATATTTTATAGTTTATTAAACAAAAATACATAAAGTTGGACAAAAATCCTTACAAAACATGCTCGTGCGTCGCTGAATTATGATAGTAAACTGTTGAATTTTTTTATAAACTTCAATTCATATTATTCTCTAATTATCATACTATCATTTACAGCTTTAACATTTCAAAAATGTCGCTTGGTTGTTTTAATTTTAATTTTTTCTTCTAATTTGCGCGCTATTTTGAACCATACGCAACGTACACCGGTCGAAAATTCAGTCGTCCACGGGAGCTCAGAGAGGGGTCACGTCTCATCGTGGAGCGTTTCGCCGGTAACGATAATTCGCGATCTATTGTGTACGTATGTATTGCAGCAATCCGTTGAATAACATAAGTCATATTTTATGTTTTTTTGAGTACGATTTATTATGCATACCAAACAATTACTTTTTATTGTTCAATATATATTTCCTTAACATTTTTTTTTTAATATTTGTTTTATTATGGGAAAATGTAAAAAAAAATATTATTAGAAGAAAGTTGGCGCAAATTTTCGAAAAAAAAAGCTATTCTCATAAAAAGTACGTATTTCTATTTTGTGGTGTTATTATTGCTTTTTAACCGACTTCAAAAAAAAGGAGAAGGTTCTCAGTTCGTCTTAAACTTTTTTTTATGTATGTAACCTCAAACTAGAAGACGGCTGGACCGATTTGGATTTTTTTTTTCGTTTGAAAGGGTATACTTTCTAGTTGGTTCCATTGTTATGAAATTAGGATCTGATGATGGGATCCTGGAGAAAGCGAGGGAACTCTTTAAATATTATAGGCACACCTATAGCGTTTTGGGTATTTCTAATAGTACCTTGTGCAATTGCTCCCGAAAAGCACCATATGAGGAAGTGAAAGTGATGATGAAGACTTTTTTCTTACATTCGATATGGGTATCGTGTAATGAGTTTTTGGGTGTGGTGATTGCAAATCTGGAATTTATTTTTAAATTCAAGATGGCGTATGCAACTTTTTCTCACAAATTCGATATGGGTACCGTGTAATGGGTTTTTGGGGGTGGTGATTGCAAATCTGACATTCATTTTAAAATCCAAGATGGCGGATGCAACTTTTTCTCAAACATTCGATATGGGTATCGTGTAATGGGTTTTTGGGGGTGGTGATTGCAAATCTGGCATTCATTTTAAAATCCAAGATGGCGGATGCAACTTTTTCTCAAACATTCGATATAGGTATCGTGTAATGGGTTTTTGGGGGTGGTGATTACAAATCTGGCATTCATTTTAAAATCCAAGATGGCGGATGCAACTTTTTCTCAAACATTCGATATGGGTATCGTGTAATGGGTTTTTGGGGGTGGTGATTGCAAATCTGGCATTCATTTTAATTAAAATCCAAGATGGCGGATGCAACTTTTTATCAAACATTTGATATGGGTACCGTGTAATGGGTTTTTGGGGGTGGTCATTGCAAATCTGGCATTCATTTTAAAATCCAAGATGGCGGATGCAACTTTTTCTCACACATTCAATATGGGTATCGTGTAATGGGGTTTTGGGGGTGGTGATTGCAAATCTGACTTTCATTTTGAAATCCAATTTAAAACACATACGATATCCATATTGAATGTTGGAGAAAAAGTTGCATCCTTGGTGGATGCAACTTTTTCTCCAACATTCAATATGGATATCGTGTGTGTCTACTAAGTTAAATACACTGATAACCTTCAAGGGTTTATTGCTAAGTATAATAAACAAAGTAACGTAAGGGCTAAAATTATTGCTAAATGATGAAAATGAGTGCACCCGGTTGCTGTTCGAAATACACTAAGCTCGCGGCGAACTTAGAGCGACCGCATTATATCGCTTGCTCAACAAACGTGGTCGATTGCAAAATATAGGCATACCGATTGCAATCCTGACATTAATTTTAGAATTTACGACGAAAGTTCATTGGCTACTTTGTTAGCTTACAATTTACACTGGGTTATTGACAATTTAACTGATCCTAGGTTAAGTGACTATTCAGTATTATCTAGGGTATCTAATAATACTGAAATTAATTGTTTAAACCGTTAGATGTGACAAAGGAGAGTTATAATAACACAATTTTACTATATCATCAGAATATAAATCGTTTCTCCGGCAAAATATTATATGAGGAAATGTTAATAGATAAATATGTTATAGATATCTTATGTTTTTGTGAAACCTGGCTAAAACAAGATAGAATGTTGTTTTAAATTAATATTTTTCTGTTACTAGTGCATACAACAGGTCCTCAGTAGGAGGTGGTACTTTAATATTACGTAGTAATTCTCTTAGATATAAGGAATAAAAATATATCACCGCTTGCTCTGTTGATTGCTTGTGTGAGGTAGCATGTACAGAAGTTGAAGGCCAAACTTTCTTAAGTGTTTATAGACCACCAGCATCACACTTGTCATCATTCTTAATGA
Organism: Tholera decimalis; assembly: GCA_943138885.2. Lineage (NCBI taxonomy): Eukaryota > Metazoa > Arthropoda > Insecta > Lepidoptera > Noctuidae > Tholera > Tholera decimalis. The sequence goes on from OW964565.2 coordinate 18,801,700, forward strand.
TAATGGGAGAAATTTTAAGTACCTAAGCTTATAAGAGATAATAAATTAGTTTTCGTTTGTGGTCACCTTAATATTGATTTGTTAGTAAATTCACCTGAACACTGCAAGCTTACTTCATTGTTTGGTTCATTTAACTTAAAATGCACATACAAGGAGGCAACAAGAATAACAGCAACATCAGCTCAATGCATAGATAATATTTATACTAATTGTGCCATAAAATACTCGTCTCAAATTAGTGGAGTTAGGTCTGACCATACAGGTCAACTAGTATCCTTTGAGTTGGTTAAAAAGCGGCAATTATAACGTGTTAAGTAATTTTTCAATGGCCAATTTTGACTCCCATGACCCCAATGAAAATTACAGGATATTATTTTCTTCACTATGCCACGAATTTAGTAAGGCATATCCAGTTAAAAAATTTCAAATGAGTAATAAATCTAAATTTAATGAATGGGCCACTGCTGGAATAAGAATAAGCTGAGACAATTTATACAACTTATACCATGAAAAATCATTGACTTCCGATGAAGCCCTCCATAATTATGTAAGAAACTACTCAAAGATATTTAAAAGAGTATGCGCCCTAAGCTAAATCTAAATCAGAAAGTAATAAAATTAGCATTTCTAACAATAAAATAAAAACTGTGTTGAAGGTGATAAACAAAGAAACTGGAAACACAAACCAACAGGGTTAGAATGATTTGACTTTGAACATCGATGATCAGGTCATCTCAGATAAGTCAAAAGTGGCTGAGAAGTTGGAAAATTACTTTACCAATATTCCAGTAGAGGTTACTAAATCTACATTCTTCGCCATTATTAGCAGAATCTTTTTTAAAGGAAAACTTCAATAAGGATATACCAACATTTTCATTTAAGCCCATTTCTATTGATGTAATTAAAAAGCATTCCAAATTCTTAACATAACAAACACTGATGACTTATGGAGTGCATCTGTTAGGGTTCTTGGTAATATTATTGACTCAATTGCTGCTATCCTAACAGGCACATTTAATTAATGTATAGACAGCGGTAATTTTCCCGATTTAATGAAACATAGTAAAGTAGTACTAATTTTTAAGTCGGGTTGTAAGAGTGATCCCTCTAACTATATACCGATATATGTGCTTCCAGCATTAAGCAAAATATACGAAAAAATCATGCTGGACCAGATGCTATCATATTTTAACTCAAATGGAATTCTGCATAGTCGGCAGTTTGGTTTCACGAAAGGTAGGTCAACAACAGACGCAGGAGTAGCCCTCATCCGTCACATTCTAGAATCTTGGGAGAAATCTGAGGATGCAATTGGCATATTTTGTGACCTCTCCAAAGCTTTTGATTGCGTTGACCACAAAACACTGATCTGTAAATTACACCATTACGGAGTTCGTGGATTCGTGTTCTGCTGACCTTGTTCTTTCATATTTATCAAACAGGCAACAAAAAGTTATTGTTAATGGAGCGACATCTGCAGGATCCCTAGCCAATATGAGTGCTCCGCAAGGTTCAATTCTTGGCCCTTTCCTTTTTATAGTGTATATCAATGACATACATGATGACCAACTTATCGGATATTTTTTATTTGCAATTCCATTGTGCTGTATTAATTGGTCTATACGACAGTATAGACCAAAGTTTTAAATATAATTAAGCATATCGACGCTTTCCGCTACAAAGGGCGTAAAGACCATTTTGGCCAAATTGACTTTTTGATGCAGTCTTACTTAGCTTTTCACGCTCTTTCTATCTGTATATTCAAAATTGCGCTACGTTGAAAAAAATGGTTTTTACTACCCAACATTTTCTTAACGCTAAACATCTCTTTTTCGAGAAACCAAGTCGTAAGACACATTTCTTTTTCATCACGACAGCAAACTTGCTGTATCTACAAATAAACATATTTTCTTGAAAAACAAAACGGGGTAAAACACAGCAACAAAACAAAATGTGAGTTACGCCCTACATATATAGGATATTCGCATACATCAGAAGGACGTCCGTAGAGTGCTGCGTAATCTCGACGTGAACAAAGCTAGTGGTCCCGACGGGATACCAGCAATTGTTCTTAAGACTTGTGCGCCTGAACTGTCTCCGAAGCATGGAAGCTGGCTAACGTGCAGCCTGTGCCCAAAAATGGCAGTCGTGCTGACCCGGCCAACTACAGACCTATCTCAGTTACGTACTTAATAACAAGCTCCTGGCATACCTAGAAGCCAACGACATCCTCAGTGACCGACAATACGGCTTTCGCAAAAACCGGTCAACTGGGGATCTTCTAGCGTTTGCCATTCACATCTGGAGTGAGGCCATTGAGAAGCACGGGGAAGCACTTGCTGTTTCTCTTGACATCTCCAAGGCCTTTGATAGGGTCTGGCACGATAGCCTAATTGCTAAACTTCCTTCTTTCGGTTTACCCACTCAACTTTGCGTTTGGATTGAAGACTTCCTGAGAGATCGGTCTATTCGAGTGGTTATTGATGGCTGCTCGTCTGGCCAATTGGCAATTAATGCCAGGGTCCCTCAGGGGTCGTTTCTCTCAGCAAATTCATTTTTGCTGCACATTAATGATCTGCTTATGCCCGGTACCTTTGGGTATGCAGACGACAGCACAGTTGCTGAGAGATATGTGTCCAGCGCGCGTGATGGTGAGTCACAGATCCAATCTCTCCGTGAGGATGGTTGGGCGCTTGAACTTGTCCTTGAAGGCTGTCTCCGAATGGGGGATGCCAACTTGGTCAAGTTTAATGCAGCTAAGACCCAGGCGTTTCTTCTCCGCAAAAAGGAGCCAATTCCAACCGGCTCCTACTTTCCGCGATGTAACCGTGCCGATAACCGATCGTATTGAGCTTCTTGGGGTAGCACTGACTTCTACCCTCAATTTTGGTTTATTTATCGAGGCTAAGGCTCAACTAGCAGCAAAAAAGTTGAGAATCCTAGCAAATGTGAGACGATACTTTAAACCGGAACAGATGCTTACTCACCCTTACTTACAAAACGTTTTGGAAATACTTTCATTGCGCGTACGGCTAAGGAGTGGAATTCCCTGCCGGAGTCAGTGTTTCCTGATCGCTATAACCTGAGGGTCTTTAAGTCAAGAGTAAATAGGTTACTTCTAGGCAAGTGTGCTCCATCTCCGACCACATCATTGCTTACCATCAGGTGAGATGCTGGTCAAACGCGAGCCGATTCTGAATAAAATAATAATTAATAATAATAATTAGTGAATAAAATAATTGTGTTATCCAGAACCCAACTTGCTCACGGCACCTGTAACTTCCAATTTGATTGCAATTGATATTACCAATTAACAATAAATATGTTTAGATATTTTTAGAACCGTTTATTTAATTTTTACTCAACTTATTACTATTTATATTAAAATTAACTACAACCCATCCTTATTAATTCAGTTATATTCATCCTTACTAATAAAATTGCCTACAGATTCATTGCTTTAGTATTAATTTCAGGGTGTATCTACATATTTTGCGAAAAAACATGGTCTTTATAACTACGTAAATTACCCTTGTATGTGCCTAACTGGTTTTTACCGCAGACGTTTGCTATCAAGTCATTTAATTAAGGGGTGTATATACATTTTTTTTTCGTTTCCAGGGGTGTAACTCCATGCTAACTTCGTTAATAACTATTGTACATAACTGTAATTAAATGAGGCAAAAGACAGCCAAAATTTAAAAACTTTCATCCTAGGGCTCAATTTTATAAGTATAAAAATGAAAGAGATATTTGAGAAAGTTTTTTTTTTGTTTACTCTTTTGCTCATAGCCAAAACTATAGATTTTGGAGTTACGCCCTTTGTAGCGGAAAGCATCGATATCTTAGAACTGGAAACATATCTTACAACTATATAATAATATAGGTTATCCATCAGAATTCAGACAGGCTTTAATTTATAATCATATTGTGGGAAGTACTAATTTCACAAGGGTTCCCGTTAGTATATGCTTAAACTAGACTTATGGTCTCATGGTGCGTGGTGCGCTGGTTGCACGCTACTGACATGATTGCTCTATGTTATCTCTTAAAAAATAGTAGTAGAGATACCTACTACTGTTTCTTGTGTTTTTTTTTTATTTTTGGCTCGCGTTTGAATTTTAAGAAAAAAATTAATTCGAACTCAAAATTTTTTATTTCACATAGGCCTACATGGGCACTTATAAAACGTCAGCAGTTTGGCGCAGGGCACGGTTCGAAATTGGTCGTTTTCTATGGAGAAGATCCGGCAAGAAACTCCACAGTTACTCTTTTAAAATATCATTCTTACAATGTATCTATAATACAGGTTAATTAGGTATGAGAGGACATTAAAGCCTGTCTGAATTCTGATGGATAACCTATATTATTGTATAGTTGTAAGATATGTTTCCAGTTTTAAGATATGCTTAATTATATTGAAAACTTTGTTCATTACAAGATATTTTCTAAATTTAAACCCACGACCTACGTCATTTAAATATAAAAGTCAATTATCTGAAATTAAGTATTTCAAATGGCGGGAGACTTTGTTAAACATAAAAAACACAGTGATACGACGTCAATGTGGAGCTATTTTTTAGTTGCGAAGGATAGGAATAGTGCCAAATGTAACCGATGCTCAGCCATTCTCAAGACTTTGGATGGATCGACTAAGGGATTACATACACATTTGTCATCAAAACATAACATCAAACTTATATCAGCTTCAACAAGTCTAGATTCTGATAATCTGAACACAGCACCGCCGCCAGCCAAGCGAAAGTTAAATGATTATTTTACTAAAAGTGCCGACGATAGCCTCGATGATGTTTTGGCAAGAATGATTGCATTAGATGGATTTCCATTCAGTATATTCATAACTTCAGATGATTCGAGAAAATTTGTCTTTGCAAAAACACGGATTTACCAAAGTCAGCCGTCACCATTCAAAAACGTGTCATGAATTACAGTGAAACAATCAGAAAGCAAGTAACTGCAGAATTGAAACATTTGAAAAGTGCAGGTGAAAGATTTAGTCTTTCTTTCGACAAGTGGACTTCAACATCCAATAAACCATACATGGCTGTCAACGTTCATTCATATAAAAAAATTTGGAATTTAGGACTTGTTCCTATTTATGGAAGTATGAAAGTGTGGCTGAAAATTGTCTTCGTATATTGAAAGAGCGTCTAAGTATATTTGATATTTCCCTGGATACTGGCTTTATGAAAAACATAATTATTTGCAAGACAGCTCTACCTCAGATGATACTATAAATGAACCACCTGTGGCTGTTGATCATATGGACGACATCCATGATGATGAACATTTAGAAGACTTAGACAGTCCAGAATCAGACTTAATCTTAATGTCACAAAATGACCTTGCGCTATAACACATACCAGAGTTAACACAAGATGAAAACATTAATGAGCTGATAAAGAAAATCCGCAAAGTTGTAGAGTGTATTTCAAAAGATCACCATTGAAAAATGAAACAGTACTTCAAAAATAAATGAAAATTGAACATGGAAAAGAGCTGTCACTTCTTTTGGGCTGTAAAACCAGGTGGAATAGTCTTTTAACAATGCTGGAGCGATTTTATCTTTTAAAAACCTTCATTCAAAAAGCTCTTATAGATCTCAATCATCCAATTCGTTTGGAAAAAGTTGATTTTGAATTGGCAAATAAAATTGTTGATGTGCTGACCCCAATTAAATTGACAGTAGAAGCAATCTGTCGGCGAGATGCTAATTTATGCACAGCTGATTCCGCTTTGAAATTTCTTATAAAACAGCTATCTAGCATAATCATTTTTTGGCAAGTGCTGACACTTGCCAAAAAATTAAAACATCCTTAGTGGAACGTATGAAGCAACGACGAAGTGATGATTTGACTGGTGTGTTGAATTAATTACAAAATCCATGAAAAGATGATGAAAATCAGTTATTATCGGATTTGGAATGGCATGACTTATTTCCAGTTTCTACACAGGCTTTAGTTTAGAAGCAAATAAAGTGTATTGTTAAAAAACTTAAAAGTCGAGATGACACGGAAGAAGAAGAAGGAAGATCAGGATCACAAACAGATGATGAGTTAAGGCCACAAACCTCCCAATCCCAACCCCAATTGACACTAAAGGAAAAGTTATAGCTGGAAATTGATAAGAGTATGAAATCCCCAGATCGTGAAGTACAAATCCCATGAAAAACATAAATGTGAAATGAGAGCCAAGTTCAATATTATCATAAATGCCTTGGTTGTTGACTTCAACGACAAAAGAAGTGAAATCTAAATAGGTGCCAAGTTCAATGGTCAGTCCTGAAATTTATTTATAACAACATAAAATATCATTTATTCTTATAACTTAGGAGAATATATTGTAGCCTAAGGTTTGACCTGGCTAGTTCTTATATACGAATTATTATGTTCGATGGTTAGTTTCTACCAGCAAGCCAAATTTTCGGAATAATAAAATAAGAACCGACAAGTAACAGGTTTAGAACTTGCAAAGGCTATAATATAATTCGTATATGAAAACTAGCCAAGTCAGACCTTAGGCTACAATATATTCTCCTAAGTTATAAGAATAAATGATATTTTATGTTGTTATAAATAAATTTCAGGACTGACCATTGAACTTGGCACCCACTTAGATTTCACTTCTTTTGTCGTTGAAGTCAATAACCAAGGCATTTATGATAATATTGAACTTGGCTCTCATTTCACATTTATGTTTTTCATGGGATATCATTACTTTTTGTACATAAATTAGTAGTAGGTACTTACTTATAACAAAATTAATACTAAATGGTTTTTTGTTAAACTACAGTATTTTTACGGAGTATAATTGTCCTTTTTCTGTTATTTTCTATATTTTCTTGTACCTTTGAAATGTTCGAATGAATTGCCCATTCAGTATCCGGAATTCTTTTTACGCTTTTTGCCTCCATGGTGTAGTGACCCTCTAAGATAATAGGTGGCGCTAGTGGTTGTAGAATACGGTTAGTTACGCGTAATAAATACGAAAATTTACTATATTCTTATTCATAAGTACAAAAACGGAAATATTTGGATTAAAAAAAATTAAAGGTGGTATTTAACTCGTTATATATTCACGTAAAGATCTTAAAATCCACATATAGAGATTTAGAGGCACTAATTATAAGTTAAGTGAAAATTATGATAAAAAATAACCAGTTTCTGATTTTTTGCTTTGTATTCACCTAATTACCTATCTTTATGCCAAATTTGAACTTTCTAGGTCATCTGGAACTGGGTTATAGTTTTGATCTATAGGTCAGTCATAAAAATTACGATTTTTGTACGTTAATATCTAAATAACCGTTTGAGATATGTTTATAAAATTTGGAACACATATGTATCTCGCCAGTTTCAATATATAAGCCAAATTTGAGAAGTTTAGGTGAAATAGTTTTTGAGTTAGTTGGGGCTCAAAAGTGGCTCCAAATGGTTCGTGTAATACGGTGAGCTGCGCGCCAGTTCTTGGCTTGACACGCTCCCGGGTGTCTAGATACAAAATTAATCGGTGTTGGCAAAATATAGTATTAGACGTGAAATAAGCCTGTTTGAAAATGGAGGAATTAGTGGATATCACTTAGAAACAGCATATAAGTATCTATTGTCTATTCCTCCAACCAGTGTAAAACCTAAAAGAGCGTTTTCAGCTGCTGCTTATGTTGGTAATAAACGAAGCAGGCTTGGAAGTCAAACCTTGGATGCATTGATATTTCTACGATTGTATTTTCAAAATTCGAAATAAGTTTTATTGTCTTTTTATTTCTTAAAAAGTATAGTATCTTTTTGTCATTTTTTCTTTTCTTACTATACTGTGATATGTGTAGTGTACCAAAATTAAAAAAATATATTTTAAGAAATTACTCGTTTTTTAGAGTTTAGTTGCCCAATGGCAAAAAACGGAACCCTTATAGTTTCGTCATGTCTGTCCGTCTGTCTGTCTGTCTGTCTGTCTGTCTGTCCGTCCGTCCGTATGTCACAGCTATTTTATTCCAAAACTATTAAGACTATACATGTGAAACTTGGTAAGTAGATGTATTCTATGAAACGCTTTCCGATATTGAGAAAAAAATTAAAAATCATTTAAAATAAAGGAACATACTGCTACCCCATACATGGAACTAAAACTGAAAATATTTTTTTTTTTTCATGAAACCTATGCGTGTGTGGTATTTATAGACAGGTCTTTAAAAATGACATGGGGGTTTCTGAAACCACTTTTTCAAAAAGTCAATCGTTTAAAAGATATAACCTTCCAAAGTGGTCAAATGTGTATCCCTCCCTCTAACTTCTATAATAGTGGAGTGAAAAATCTAAAAAAATATGTATCTGTAGATCTTAATGTAAACTTTCAACCAAAATTGGTTTGAATGATATCGAGTTAACAGTTTTTGAGATACGGCATATTTTCTAAAACCGCAAATATAACCTTGTAATTCATACAAACACTATGAAAAACAAAGTTATCTAGCGTAGTTGTAAAAAATGTAAATAAGCTAGTTTTAAGAAATTTGTAAGGTATTTTTCGTCAAATAAATATACATATTATATTATATTATTATAGTTACACACGGAACCCTTCATGCGCGAGTCTGACTCGCACTTGGCCAATTTTTTACATTTGAGACCAATTAGAAACCACATAGTCTAATCCGGGGATAGCCCCAGGGTCCCAGGATTCAGCATCAAGAATCACGTAATCCCGGGATTGAAAAACATGCTGGGGATTGTATTCTCTAGTTGCAACTAAGAAAGGATTTCTATCGAAATTCTATTTTAGTTGCCAAATGTGTCGAAAAAAATAGAATTAATAAATTGTAAAGAACCAGATAGATAGCCCTATAGACCTCAATCTGAACGATAATTCTGTAAGCAGTTTTATGGCGATAGGAGCCGGGTTTTCTGGTTTAGAACAAGTTTCAGCTTCCTTTGACATTCCCTCTATGTCCGACAAATTATACGCCAAGTGCCATAACAAGGTCTGTCTACTACGGGAATTAGCCAAAGAAAAATTGGCCAAGTGCGAGTCAGACTTGCCCATGAAGGGTTCCGTAGTAACTATAATAATATAATATGTATAACTACTACAACTACTAGTCTGTCTGTCTGTCCATCCGTCCGTCCGTATGTTACAGCCATTTTATTCCGAAACTATTAGGACTATACATATAAAACTTGGTAGATTGATGTATTCTGTGAACCGCTTTCCGATTTTAAGAAAAAATTAAAATATATTTAAATTAAATTAAAAAATATTTTCAGTTTTAGTTCCATGTATGGGGAGCATACATGGAACTAAAACTGGAAATATATTTTTTTCATGAAACCTACGCATGTGTGGTATCTATATACAGGTCTTTAAAATGAGTTTGAGGTTTCTAAAACCACTTTTTCATAAAATTAATCGTTTAAAAGATATACGCTTCCAAAGTGGTAAAATGTGTGTCCCCCTCTAATTTCTATAATAATGGAGTGAAAAATATAAATATATATATACAACGTGTAACGGAAACCCCATATCTAACCAAAAGGGCTGAAGACAACATTTGGTATGGAGTCTCTATGCAGAGTTTCAGCACAAAATAACCGACTTAAAGAATTGATACCAAATTATTGGTTTCACATATTTTTTGAATACCAATCATAACAAACGTGTCACAGCACTACGAGGGTCAATAACTTTCCACGTCACTTGCCAATAACACGATAATTCTTTTCGTTCTTCTTAATTTGAAAAATTCGGTCTCTGGTATCAGTGTACTGGAATTTGTAATAAGTTCTACACATGTAGACTTAGGATTACAAAACCCTTGCCATATCGTTTGTTATCATCCAAAGAAGCCATGCACTTGGTATATATATACCCTTTAAATTACACGTTGATATATATATATATATATATATATATATATATATATAGATCTTAATGTAAACTTTCAATCAAAATTGGTTTTAAAGAGATCGAGTCAGCAGTTTTTGAGATACAGCATATTTTCTAAAACCGCAAATATAACTTTGTAATTCATACAAATACTATGAAAAACAAAGTTATTAGGCGTAGTTGCAAAAAATGTAAATAAGCTAGTTTTAAGAAATTTGTAAGTTTTAGTTTTTTGTCAAGTAAATATACATATTATATTATATTATTATAGTTACTACGGAACCCTTCATGGGCGAGTCTGACTCACACTTGGCCAATTTTTGTAAAATGTTATAATAAGCAATATAACATTAGATTTATAGATTTCTTTTATTTTTTTTCCTTTTAAATTAAGTTACACTTGATACATATATTGTTATGAAATAAATTACGCTTATATTTTCTGCGAAGTAAGTTCGCTAGACAGCATTAATGAAAAAATGTTTTTTTTGGTATGGCCCCACGTATATATAATAAAGTACCGAATGTTATTAAAAATATGACAGTACATCAGAATTTAAACGAGCACTAAATGTAATTTTAATAAACAAAACTTATTTCAGTCTGGTTTTACTATGACATTACATAATTATATTTTTTTTTATTTCATACTGGTTTTATTATTCAAATAAGTACTGCATACCCATCTACCCTAACTTGCTACTTACCCAGTTTCGAAGCGTCAATAGCCTAATGGATAAGGTGTCGGACTTGTGATCGAGAGGTCGCAGGTTCGAACCCCACCCATTACACTATTGACGTGAACCCACTCCAGACACAAGCATATTTAGCTTAGTTGAAGGGGTTAACAAGATTGCTAGTAATGTGAAATGTACCCACATTGCTAGTATTCTTTTAAAAAAATCTGAGGAGTTTAATATATAAAATCAAAGTTTTATTGCAATAGGATGAATAGTGAGGGAACGGATAATGTATTACTACAGTAGAAACAAACGTTAATTTTTATATAATAGGTATAATTTATTAAATTTATTTTTGTGATTTATTTACGTACCTACTTGCTTCATTTAGATCCATCCAGCCGTTTGAGCGTGAAGAAGTAACAAACATGCAAACAGACACATTCATTCACAAACTTTCGCCTTTATAATATTAGTGTGATAAATAAAACCATCTAAATAATTAATATTCGTTTTTCAAGTTTATTCAACATAACGACAAAAAATTAAAAAATGCAAAGTTAGCAAACTTCGTCGTGCAACGGCAAGCGGGCTTCGAGCGAACTTGTCATTGTGTGTGTGACAACGCACACGACTAGCCCGCTGCAGTAAATACCTATTTTCCGCGCGTCTCGTAGGCTCGACACCCTCTTAATGTAAATGTGTGAACACTATAGACTCTGAGATTCATTTCTGATTAGTTATATTACATTTTATTATATCAATTAGTCTATACTGTCCTCTCATACCAAAAAAATAAATAAAAAATGATATCTATTATGCAAAGATTGTGAAAATCAAGAATTTTTTAAAAGAGTAACCGTTGAATTTCTTGCCGGCTCTTTTCCATAGGAAACGACAAATTTCGAACCGTGCACTAACTTCTGACATTTTATAAGTGCCCATGTAGGCCTATGTAAAATAAAATAATTTTGATTTGACTTGGTTTTGATAATAAGTACTACTTGTTCATTTTACTTTATTTTGTTACAGTGAAATAACTCATCAGACTACATACGCACATCCTTGTTTGGTTGGCGGCTGCTATTTAGTCAGTCCGTACGTTCCTACTCTCGTGCCACCTTATTTACTTGAAGAGATACCCCATTGGCTTATTGTATATTCGAAAGGTAAGCTAAGTTCTCTGCAATGCTTAAATTTACACTAATATCACTAATTTTTAAGTGTTCACTCCTAAATTGCTCAACATACGCTTCCAAAGTGGTAAAATGGGCGTCCCCCGCCCTCTAACTCTTATAATAATGGAGTGAAAAATCTAAAAAAATATATATAATGTAGATATTAATGTAAACTTTCAACGAAAATTTGTTTGAACAAGATCAGATCAGCAGTTTTTGAGTTACAGCATATTTTCTAAAACCGCAAATTTAACTTTGTAATTCATACAAACACTATGAAAAAGAAAGTTATTTGGCGTAGTTTCTACGGCTATAATTTTCACTGGACCAGCGGCTAGAAAACGGCACTAATACCTCGAATCTTCATGGTACCTACAGATTTACCTTTTAGTTTTAAAAAGATACAATTTCCTGCAAAGGTATCTTACGAAGTCACAATAAATAAAGCGCCGGAGTTGCGGGAATGTGATAACGAGATACCGCGACCCCGGTCAGTAGAAGTCTGACATTCCTTTCTGCTCCACTTAGAGCGAGAGAAGTTATTCGATGATTGCGATGTTGTTAGATTTCCATAGCCGAATCACAAAATTTGGCCAAGTGCGAGTCAGACTCGCCCATGAAGGGTTCCGTAGTAACTATAATAATATAATATAATATGTATATTTATTTGACGAATAAAAAAAACCTTAAAAATTTCTTAAAACTTAAGCTTATTTACATTTTTACAACTACGCTAAATAATTTTGTTTTTCATAGTGTTTGTATGAATTACAAAGTTATATTTGCGGTTTTAGAAAATATGCTGTATCTCAAAAACTGATGACCCGATTTCGTTCAAACCAATTTTGGTTTAAAGTTTACATTAAGATCTACAGACACATTTTTTTTAGATTTTTCACTCCATTATTATAGAAGTTAGAGGGGGGGACACATTTTACCACTTTGGCAGCTTATATCTTTTAATCGATTGATTTTATAAAAAAGTGGTTTTAGAAACCCTTATATCATTTTTAAAGACCTGTCTATAGATACCACATACGCATAGATTTCATGAAAAAAAAATATTTTCAGTTCTAGTTCCATGTATGGGGACCCCCCTTTATTTTAAATATTTTTATTTTGTTTTCTTAAAGACGGAAAGCGGTTCACGGAATACATCTACCTAATAAGTTTCACATGTATAGTCTTGAATAAAATGGCTGTGACATACGGACGGACGGACAGACATATCGAAACTATAAGGGTTCCGTTTTTTGCCATTCGGCTACGGAACCCTAAAAACCGAACCCTTAAAGATTCGTCATATCTGTCTGTCCGAAACTATTAAGATTACCGAGTTGAAACTTTGTATATAGATGTAATCTGCAAACCGCTCTCCGATTTAAATAAAAAAAATATTAATAAAAAAACATAAAGGGGAGGCTCCCCATACATGGAACTGGAACTAAAAACATATTTGGTTCATCAAACCTGTACGTGCGGGTGTCTATAGATAGATCTTTAACCTTTTGAACGTCAAGCCACAATTTCACCGCAAATACCTACAAAAAATAGGGATTCCAACATCTTATCGATAACCAATTAATCATTTCTTTTCGTTCGATATTTTTTAATAAAATATTACTCGTTGCGTTATTCATTTATTTAATTTGACCCTATTTAGTATTATACTATCATTAAACACCAGTTACAAAGTTCTAAACAACCTAAAAGCAGACATTAGAACGACAAACGAATAAATCAAATAATAATAAGGTACATCACTAATCTCGTTCATGACGTCATCCGCTGTCGGGAAGACCCGACTCTAGCGTGGCTGGCACGACTTTTGATAACTTTCTCGCATGCGAGTAGGGATGTGATATTGTGGGACATAATAAATAATAATCATATAGTATTTAAAACAATTTAATCAAATTACTTCTAATTAATACCTACTCCGAGTCTTCGTAACTTGGCAAACTAAAGTCCTTTTGCTGTCGTACTTTTCTAATAACGTTCAGTATATTTACATAAGTTACTGAACGTTTTTTCTTCTGGCACTCGATCCAGTTCAAAAGCGACCAGTCTTGACAGTAAACTATCGATCTATGGATATCAATTATGATTTTTTTCCACAATTTTACAAATATTATACATTGGGAATATTCAGATACGAATAGTTGGCATTAAAAAATAATTGTCAAGTAATAGTAAGCAACTTTTAATAAAATATTTCAGAAATTTGAAATAAATAAACCTTACTTACCCATCACTAGCTGTCGTGTCTTGACGACTGTGGCGTGAGGAAGGACACTTTTATATGGATTCGATTAGCAATTTTAGATTATTGTTTTTTCTAGTGAAATGTAAGTAATTAATATATCTTTGTGCTATTTTACAATATATCATTAATGTAGTTTTAAATAATAGGAAAAGAAACACAGAAAACTTAATTTAGTATATTTATTTTGTACTTAAAAATATCGTTTTATTGTCGGCTGTAGACGACGGTGGCGTGTTTGGCACATTTTCGTTTGTCGGCTATATCCGACCGTGGCGTTCAAAAAAAATGAAACTAAGTTTCCTAAAATACTTTTTCCTCAAATCCAGTCATTTGGAACATACATATACACTTCTAAAGTAGTAAAATGTGTTCTCTCTAACTTTTAAAATAATAAAGTCTAAAATCAAATATATATATATATATACTGTATATTTTAATGAAATATTTAAACTAAAATTGGTTTGAACAAGATACAGTCAGTAGTTTTTGAGATATAGAACATTGTCAGATACCGCAAATATATGTATTTCTTTATGTAAACACTTAACACACTTAAAAGAAAAAAACAAATACAGACAAAAGAGCACAACGGTGCTGAAAAAGAAAGCTAAGAAATTTCATCCAGCAGACCTGCGCCAGGAGAGTTGAATAAGAGATGATGGACACAGTGTGAATAAATATTAATTAAGTAAATTACTAAAAAAACATACTTAACTAATAAAATAAATTATAAAGATACAATAAACAAATATAAACATACATAGAGGTAAAATACATATTGATATGTATTATTAATACTGTAAAAATATATACAAATAAAATATAAAATTACGGGTGATGGAAAAGTAGTGTTCTTTGACCAGTTTTTTGAAAATATGGATCGTTTGAACTTTGTTATTTACACAAACACTATGATTAAACAAAGTTATTTGGCGTAGCCACTACGGTACGCGTCATGGGCGAATTTGGCAAATTTTTTGACCTATATGTTGCTTTATCTATGTAGATCCGGACGCAGGGAAAACGAAAACATATTTATACCACAAGAAAGTAGGACTAAAATATTGTATATACCGAAATACTGTAAATCTATTCTTAACAATATAATTAACAACTATCTTTACTTCGCGATTCTCTATCCAGTGCGAATTAGATAGGTACTTAAATTTTAACACCTATTCATTAATATTCAGAAATCATCGAGTTAATAACAGTAGTGTGATTATACGCGGGTGAAACCGCGGGGCACAGCTAGTCCTATATAAAAATCGTCAA
The DNA here is from genome assembly GCA_943138885.2 of Tholera decimalis. Lineage (NCBI taxonomy): Eukaryota > Metazoa > Arthropoda > Insecta > Lepidoptera > Noctuidae > Tholera > Tholera decimalis. Next base: position 18,816,999 of record OW964565.2, read on the forward strand.
AATCAGTTCAACGATTTAAACGTAAAATTACTTGCAATTGATTTTTGTGTAAAAACTACTAGCATTTCTGGGTTTTGAAAGAAAGTATCTACTATACTTATCCTTCAAAACCCTTGTATAATTTTTGAAGGATTTCAAAATTCTTCAAGTTAGTATGTAGTTTATTTAAAAAACAGAACATATATTTTTTCTTTAGCTATGATCAGATATTATTTCTCCTTACTTGCTCCTTACCCTTACGTTCCGGGTCCGCGGTACCTCGTTAGACCATTCCCGCAACCCTGCATGATCAGGTCCACTCTCTGATGCCCACTCATAGTTGAACACGTCGTATATTTTTCGAAAATTATAATCTATTTATTTTGCGTAAAAAATAAACAAAATCCATTATAATATATGTTAATATATCGATTGTCTTATTTTGTAGCCGATCAAGAACTTGACCACAAATTACGATGGAACATGTTCAGGCTGAGTGAACTGGACTGCTATTCGGACATGCTGACGCGGCTTTACAAACAAGAGTTACAACTTATTGTTATGAAGTATGAGCGATACAGGTCAGTATTTAACCTTTAATCGGCATCGGTATTTTGTACCCGAAATCTTGGGTCCAAATCGACCTCCAACTGGAATGTTTAAATCTCTTATCTATGATATAGCTGTCGATGTTTTAGGATTCCGAACGTTCATATTCAAGAATAGATCTCTTATAAGATCACTCATCGTCATCTGCTTAGCCTTTTCCTATGTTTGCGTCGGCTTCTAGTCTAATCTAAGCTGAGTATTAGTGTTTTATATGTAGCAACTGCCTATCTAACCTAGTAACCCCACAACCAAGCTAATATTTTGTGGGTTGCTCGGAGGGTGTGTAGAAATGACAGCCCCACAACCAAGCTAATATTTTGTGGGTTGCTCGGAGGGTGTGTAGAAATGACAGTCGTTCTTACGAATCAAGTTAAATAGGGCAGTATAATTTACAGTCAGTAATGTCACAAACACCCGTACAAAAGAATACAACGAATTGTAAGGAACACAGACTAAGTATTCTAGATCGCGATACGTAATAGCGGATTTCGGAATGAATTTTTGCGCGTGCATTCGCCGTCAGAGTAGGGTCACGACTGGCGCGGACGATTTTTTTTTTTTTTTTTTTTTTTTTTAGGTAGGGCCACTCGTAGTTTAGCTCACTAAGGCTAATGTACTACTTAACCGGTCTGTCCTGTGGTGACCTCTAATAAATTAAAGGCCCCCAGCCAGGGCTTACAAACTAAAATATACTTAAAAACTAATGACCGCACGCTAAGGGCACTCCCTGTGGAGTACGGGCCTCGGCATAGCGGGGTCATTTTGGGAGGGCAGCAAAGGGACAGGCTGGGTCATATTATTTACGGGAGTATTTATTGCTACTGGCTCAGCATCGCGGGCTGGCTCGTTTGGCTTTGCCAAACGAGCCAGCCCGCGATGCGGGGAGGATTTTCATTACAAGTACGCGGACGTCGTGATGGGCCTCGTCGGCGAGGCCGGAATAAGGAACGCGTTTTGTATTTGTATTTTCTAAGAGTGCTGGTTTCCCTACTGCTCTCTTGTCGGATGGTGGTGGGGTCGTCAGGCTCGTCTAGGACGTTACGCGGGCGACGAACCCGAGAAATCTTGGAGGGTCTGTATCGGGCGGCCGATACGATCAGGGGGTTAGTGTGGGTATCAGCAGAGGTGAAGTAACGCACTGACATGCGTTTCAACACTTGCTTTATGGTCGGGAGTTTGAGGTCTACGTGGAGATCCTCATTCCTACAGAACCAGGGCGCGCCCGTGGCCTTTCGGAGAAAACGGTTCTGAATGACTTGCATCCTATGGATCTGATTGGGACTGGCATGAGCAAACACCGGACAGGCGTACGTCATGATAGGACGTATGCATGTCGTGTAGATTCGGATTTTACATCTAAGGGAGAGCTTACTGTGTTTATTCAGCAAGGCGTGGAGCCTACCGAGAGCGAAAGCGGCTCGCGAGCGAACCGACTTTATGTGCTCACTGAAGTTAAGGAACTGGTCGAGGATCACACCTAAGTATTTGGCTCGCTTCTCCCAAGGGATTGGCTTGCCGAACATAGTGATCGGGCGGGGGGGAGGCGCGGACGACCGAGCGACCGCGGTTTTGTAACGAAGGCGCCGACGCGGGTGGCACGGTATACACAGCGCGCGGCCGGCAGGGGGTGTGAGCTACGTCTTGTGATTTCGGGTGGTGCCACAGTACTCCCCCGCTTAGACCACTACTGCGGGCGGTAAAAATCAGGGAAGTGCACCCGACGCCCGGACTTAGTCTTCCTCTCTACCTCTTTTGCTGGAACAGGGAGTGGTGCTGGCTTCTCTGGAACTGATGGTGATTAATCGTCCGCATTTTGCATGATGTAGGCCGGCTTCAGCCGATCAACGCTGACGGTAACTTCTTCAACTTTACCACGTACGTCAAGCTTGTAGTATTTGGGGTTGCGCTGTATGACTATACGCAATTACAATTAACATTTTACGTATCACAGCAAATATTAGTGGATAAAAAGTTTTAAAAACACGCTCCTTGTTCCCGTGAGGCTGGTAGCTGAAATGTGTCCCATCTGTTTTGTGATGTTATGTCGTTTACGGGGATAAAACCCAGATGGCGTTTATAATGATTTTGATATCGAAATATTCTATTCTATTATAAATATTTTGATATCTAAATAACCTGCAATGTTCCAAATATTCTGCACTTCCTCTATAGCTCTATAGCCTAGACCAGTGTCAGATTTACTGGCTTCAGACTACCCGTAACGACTGTCAAAGATGTTCTAATGACAGCCGGGGTAAAACATACCCATTGACCAGACCAGTCTCAGATTTTCTGGCTTCTAACTACCCATAACGACTGTCAAAGTTTTCTAATTGACAGCTAACAGGGACTAACAGCTTAAAATACTTCCCGAGTATTATAGTTTTGATAGGCAAAGTACGCCGCATTCTGGGACACACCCGTGGTGATCAAACCTATTCATTTATCTTGGCACCAACTTCAGTCATGTGAGTAGATACCTAGCCCTTATTTTAAACGAAATTAGACATATCTTTAAGGTCAGAGCAGGTCTTTTTTGTATGTATTGAAGTCGGTTCAATTAAAAAAAAAATGGTTTTATTTTATGCTTTTTAGTGTATAATTATTTATGTTACTTGAGATACCGACATACCGTTCGCACTTAATTTTATTAAGTCTGCTGTACACGTGTTTTTTACCCACTAAAACCATATTTCAGACGTCATTTTATGTTATACAAAGGCTAAGGGTGCCTTCAAATTAGTCGCGCAGCAGCAGCGCGGCTGCAGCGCTGCTTTGAAAATCCATATAAATATTAACGCGCAGCGGCAGCGCTGCTGTCGCACGACATTTATTTGTATGGATTAAAGGTGAACGCACACCTAGCCGCACCGCACGCGCCGCAGTCTTTGCATTCGAATTCTTTATATGAAGTTCTATGCAACCTCGCACACCTATCCGCGCCGCAGTCCTTGAAACGACCGAACTCCCCAAGCCGCAGCTGAAGACGTCACCCGCACGCAGCGGACGCTGCGGCTAGCGCAGCGCGGATGACGTCACTCGCATCCACGGTGCGCAGTGTTGCCAGAGTTATAATGTAGACAGAGAATCTCTGTCAACAGTTTATAATAAAATTACTTGTTCTCGTATAAATAATTACTTGCTTATTCCCTATTATAGCACCTACAGATAAAATTACACAAAAGAGCAAAATACCAATACCAAATACAGATTTTTTTAAATCTTCGGTACAGATAATGCTTTCAAAAATCTGGCAACACTGCAAGTGCGATGCGTGCGGCGACGGGAACGACTGCAGCGACTGCGGCGCGGATAGATGTGCGAGGCCATTAACAAAAAGCGATGACTGCGGGGACTGTAGAGACCTTTTTTTTTTATAGTTGATAGGCTTGCGTTTGACCACAATCTCACCTGATCTTAAGCGATGATGTGGTCGAAGATGATGCACGCTTGCCTAGAAGTAACCTATTCACTCTTGACTTAAAGACTCCCAGGTTATAACTATCAGGAAATACAGACTCCGGCAGGGAATTCCACTCCTTAGCCGTACGCACAATGAAAGTATTCCCAAAACGTTTCGTGCGTATGGGTGGGATGTCCACCATGTAACGATGGCGCATTGCCGTTTGTCTTGTAGTCCGATGATGGAACGGGCTTGGCGGAATAAGACTGTGCAATTCCATCGCACACTCCCCGAAATGTAACCGATAGAAAACTGACATGCTTGCAACACGTCGCCGATGTTCTAGACTCTGGAGCCTTGTCTCGACCAGTTTCTCGTTGCCGATGAGCCTTTTGGCCCGTTTCTCTATAGACTCAAGTGCATCAAGCTGGTATTTGGCAGATCCGTCCCAGAGATGAGAGCAGTACTCCATACACGACCGAACTTGCGCTTGATAGAGGTTGAGCAGCTGTTCCGGTGTGAAGTACCGTCTCACCTTTGCTAGGATTCCCAACTTTTTGGCAGCCAATTGAGCCTTAGCCTCGATAAACGGACCAAAATTAAGGGTGGATGTCAACGTAACCCCAAGAAGCTCGATGCGATCAGTTATCGGAACGGTTACACCACGGAAAGAAGGAGCCGGTTGAAATTGGCTCCGTTTTGCGGAGAAAAGACGTCTGGGTCTTGGCAGCATTAAACTTGACTAAGTTGGCGCCGCCCCACTCAGAGACAGCCTTCAAAGTCAAGTTCAAGCGCCCCACCATTGCCTCTCGGAGAGACTGGACTTGTGACCCACTAGCGCGCGCGTTAGGTATATATCTCTCAGCAAAAGTGCTGTCGTCTGCATACCCAAAGGTACCGGGCATTAGCAGATCGTTAATATGCAGCAAGAATAAAGTTGCTGAGAGAACTGACCCCTGAGGGACCCTGGCATTAATAGCCAACTGGCCAGACGAGCAACCATCAATAACCACTCGAATTGACCGATCTCTCAGGAAGTCTTCTATCCAAACGCAAAGTTCAGTGGGTATGCCGAAAGAAGGAAGTTTAGCAATAAGGCTATCGTGCCATACCCTATCGAAAGCCTTGGAGACATCGAGAGAAACAGCAAGTGCTTCCCCGTGCTTCTCAATGGCCTCACTCCAGATATGAATGGCATACGCTAGAAGATTCCCAGTTGACCGGTTTTTGCGGAAGCCGTATTGTCGGTCACTGAGGATGTCGTTAGCTTCTAGGTATGCCAGGAGCTTACTATTGAGTACACGCTCCATACTCTTACAGAGTATGGACGTGACTGAAATAGGCCTGTAGTTGGCCGGATCTGCACGACTGCCCTTCTTGGGCACGGGCTGCACGTTAGCTACCTTCCAAGCTTTCGGCACTTTTCCAGTCTCAAGCGAAAGACGAAACAAGCGTATCAAAATTGGAGACAGTTCAGGCGCACAAGTTCTTAGTACTATTGCCGGTATCCCGTCGGGGCCACTAGCTTTATTCACGTCGAGGTTCCGCAATACTCTACGGACGTCCTTCTGATGGATGCGAATGTCCGACATACTAGTCTCGCATCCACTAGAAGAGTCAGGAGGGCGAACGTCACCACTATCAAGACGTGAAGATTCCGCAAAAAGAGCGGCAAACAAGTTTGCTTTCTCCTCAGCGGTGTGGGCTAGTGACCCATCGGGTTTAAGCAGTGGTGGTAGTGAGGGGCGACAGAAGTTCGATTCAACCGTTTTAGCCAGGGACCAAAACGCTTTGCTGCCAGCAGGGTATGAAGCAAGCTTGTTCCCAATTCGGCTAACATGGTCAAATCGAGCCCTCCGCAACGCCTTCTTGCAGGACTTGGCAGCCCTGTTGTAGGCTCTCTTCTTCTGACCCAAGTCATTTGCTTTGCGGCTTCGAGCATCGACCCAGGCTAGGTACGCCGCGTGTTTAAGTGCTTCTGCGCGGTTACACTCGGCACCAAACCATGGTCGAGCTACGCCGGACAGAGTTAAATCAGAGAATGGAATGTAGTACTCCATCCCCTGACGCAAAATGTCCGTCACAGCGTCCGCGCACGCCGAAGGATCAGCTGAAGAGAAGCAAGCAGGCTGCCAAGGATAACATGCAAAGAAAGACCGCATGCCATCCCAATCTGCTGACTTCTATCGCCAAACCCGCCGAGTGCCCTTAAGTCTGGGATCGGGCGGGGACCAAAGCCCAAAGTGTAGAGTACCTGGAGTCCTCAAGATTGCGGAGACGCCGATAACAGATGTCGTCTCGGGCGTACATGTATACACCCGCGCGTGGTCTGAAATTGTGCTCCAAGGTAAATCCTGGGTATGATAGGTACGACACGTCTGACGGATTTTCTAATCTGCGTCTCCGAAAGAAATAAGAGAGCTGGTTTTTCAGTCTCGAGGTGATGATGGACTGCGACGAGATTTGAGTGCAGACCTCGGATATTAGTAAGGTGCACTTTAAGTGAGAGGGAGTGCAGCCGCTGTTTAACGTTTCTCTTTTTATTTCTTGCCATATTGTGAGAGTGAAGGAAGGGAAGAAGAAGGAAGTGAAATGAAGCCTCCACGCTGATAACCTACAGGCCTGCACTGGGCGGATGGCATCGATTGGGGGACTGGTCTGGAGACTGCAGGGACGCCCGAGCCCCCCCGGGAATGTCCATCGGGCCCTCTCATCTGGTCGCCAACCAGCACGATGGTGCATTCCGGGATTTTTCGACAGTTGGCGGGGCAGCCTTTCATGCGTGGCTGGCACACTACTTGGGCCCCCAACTACCTGCGGTCGGCCAGCGGCGAACCGTGCCTCGGATCCCGCTACCCTCCACGACCAGTCTCCCGATACGTCCACACCAATGTGAACCAGTTTAGTCTGCCAGCAGTGGAGCAGCTATTTCGACCCAACTCCTTAATAGGCTACACAGGGCATCGTACCGGAACACGGCTAGGCCGTTTGGCGGTACGTTTTTGCCCTGTGGGTGGTCACAAGCCTGCGGCTAAAAGCCTACCACCAGTTAGTGTCACCTGATTAGCACCACCCAGGGACCACGTGTAGGGATTCGCTGACGGGTATTCTCCTACGGACGCGGGTGACTCGGCCCCCAAGACTGCGGTGCGGCTAGGTCTGCGTTCACCTTAACAAAGCAGCGCGGTGGCAGCGCTGCAGCCGCGCGGCGCACGGTGGGCTGAAAATCGGCTTTCATAGACTTAGGCATTTTATTTTGCAAGTGCGAGTTTTTTTGCCGGATATCACTTCTATTAGTTATAACAATATACAAAAATGACACCAGAATTGATTCTGCACAGAAACGAAGGAATTATAATTTTTTTACGAAAATTTTGTATGGAGCTAGTATGAAAAATCGAAATATCTCTAAAACGGCAGCGATAACCGTAATATCCTTATAGGGGGTTATAGTACTAATTATTTATGATTTTTTGACATACGTTACATAATGGTTGTAGATGCCTTTTTTTTAAAAAAATCGTCAAAATATTTTTATTTATTTTTACATATTTAAACGTTCCTTTTAGTGTTTAAGTTGAAGAATTCAGAGCTTTAACAACTCTTATCATAAAATAGCATCACCCCTATAGACCTGAAGGACTAGACAGAGGTGTGTAGTGTCTTGTTGATCTTGTAAGATTTCCAACAATACCAAATAGTTGAATATCAGTGTCAAAGTGCCCATGCTGTCGCTTCTTTTTGAAAGATAGGGGAATGAAATTGTTAATTGATCATACCCTAAAAGTATGATTACAACATAACCGGACACATAATAATAATAATATCCTTATAGGGGATTATAGTACTAACATTATTTATTTTAACATATGAAACTGTTCAAAACGATCCATGAACTGTGTCAAAGTTAAGAACATCGTTAGGAAGCATGCTTTTTCCCCAAATATTAAGAATATGTGAAAAATAAAGACTATATATAAACTTTTTATTGATAGGTAATTTAAATAAAACAGAAGTAACAAAAATAATATCTAATAAATTCAATTATACAAAATACATATTTGAAACTATAATTTATGAAATTATTAACTAAACATATTGGTACAATAAACTAACATAAATAACAAAAGAACATAAAGAAAAATAATTAAATTTTACAAATTTTCTTTACAACTTTCGTTGTCGGACTCCAATTCCGAGTCAGAATCCAGATCGGATATACCTACAAACTCGAACTCAGTTTCCGGAAACTGTATTAGGTCGAGAGTTTCAGCAAAAAAGGTTGTCTTCCTTTTGGCATCTAACTTCGGCCTTTGTGCACTTAGAAAAGGATCCGAAGAAACAACAAGCATATTTAGGATATCTTGATTAGAATCTTGCCTGCTTCTTTTCCGCGAATGATGTTCCCGGAACCTCCTAAAATCTTTGTTTCGAGACTCTGAGGCTTCTTCCGAGAGAGTCCCAATCGGGACAATATCAAGTTCTTACTGGGTTGCCTCGGATACAACTCCCTAGAGGTAAGGCGAGCTCGAGATCAGCTCACAGTAGCCTGTAAGATGCTCCGTGGTACTCTTGACGCTCCTGATGTGTTACATCTGCTGGCGCGCTTCTTTGTCCCAGACAATTACTGCCGGGGCAAAAAGCACAGGCTGTTTGCCGTGCCTCCATGTCGTACTGTTGCACGTGCTAAGTCGCCAATTCCTCGCACTCTGGCCGCGCTTAATGATCTCTTGGATTCTAATCCAACAAGCGATCTGTTTGCGGATGGATGGATGAAGATTTTATTGGTATGTCAGATGTACTGTGAGAAGAATTCATGAAAGTGTTGTTAAAACGTTAACCTACTTTTTACTTTGTTTATTTTGTATATTTTAGAATTGTCTCTTTTAATTTTAGTTACTGTAATTGGTTGTAAACATAACCGTTGTAATTAAATTAAATAAATAAATAAATCATTTTTTTCGATTATGTCAGCTCCGTGTATTAATAGTTTATGTACGGTTGATGACATGTAGTACCAGTCGTATAATTCCACGTACTTTTCTGCTGTTTTGCGAGCAAAATCTTTAAATTTGATGACATCGATCTTCTCACCAGATGTTATTGCTTGCAAAATAACAGCAAATCTTTTTATCAGGTTTTGATCCAACCCAGTAATAGCTGCAGTTTTATTGGGAAACTCGAAAAACTTCCTTGCGGTATTCCCGTCATTGGTAGTTCCCGAGCCTTGTTTTACTATATCAATTAACAGATTGAGCTCCTCTTTAAATTTATTTTGAATGTTTTTTTTTCTGTTTTGTAACATATCTTTATGCTCATTACTTCTTGCTGCCCACTGTTTGAAGTCAAGTCTGTACGCAATGTGTAACAGACATTCCATGCAATTTATACGGGCATGTAGGGATGATAGGCCAAATTCATATATGTCAGAACACACAGTTTTTGATGTTACAGCATCTAAGTGGTTCATTTCTGTTGGTTTTGCTAAGCACAGGTAGCATGATGCATTTGATCTAGCTTCAGAAAGGTACGTGCAGACTTTTGCGTCGATCATTGTCATCATTAGTTTATGAGTCACCCTGTTACTATTAATGCACTCTGTGGGGTTAAGGGCCTCAATTTCCTCATCCATTTTTCTTTTGTTATCAATGACAACTGCATGGCTTTCTTTTACAAAAGTGAACTGAACCGGACGACAATAAAAAGTTGAGCATGGTTTCGGGTTTGTCCATATAGTATTATCTCCATCTGTCAGTTTCAGTGGCACCAAGGAGGTCATGAAAATGCTTGAATCATCATGCTCGCCGTCCATTTTCTGCTTGTATCGGCTTTGATTGGAAGCACCATCAAATCCCCACTTCGATATCAGCTTTAACTGCTTATTTTCCACATTATCAGAAAGACTTTGAAGAATCCGCTTCACCGTGATGTCAAGTAAAGCTTGAAGTGTAATTCTAGCTGATGAATCCGTAACTGATACTGATTGATTAGGAGGGTAGCATGCAAGCTTAGTTGGTTGCAGTTTATAGTAGGATGGGTAAATATCCTTAGCACCTTCCCGAATGGCAGTCTCTCGCAACGTAATATATTGCCACTTTGAAAGCTTAAGTGAAAGAAGCAATCCAAGTGCTTTCTCTGGTGTAAATATTACTGTTTTCTTAATGCTTTCCTTGATTTTAACGGCAGCTTCTGGATTTTTGATCATATAATTGATTACAGATGCGATATCTTCATAACCTTCTTCTTTTAAACGTGCTGCAGCTGCATATGCCAATTCACAGGAATCCTCGCCTATGTGCTCACTAGATCTTCTCTTTTTCTGTTTGCTTCCCAGATCTTTGAATGGTTTTCGGGACCTTTTTGTCATTGTTCCAACAGTCGATGATGTCGAAGGTTCTGGAGAGACTGAGCGTGCTCTTGGTATCTCATCAACAGTTGGTTCTTGATTTATTAAAGTTTGCACGCAACTCGGCCAATCAATATTTGCTTGCAACCACTCTCCGTACGTATTTCTAAACTTATCAAAGAATCGTTTAGATTTCTGCCACCTGTTTAAAGCAGCTCGCGTGAATCTCCGGCAAAATTCTTTGAGAGTTACTTGATCTTCGGCAGAAAGGCAATCGCCTATGCGGGACACAATTGCACTAAACAATACTTCATGATTAAATGAAGGACACTCACTTTTTAGAAGAACAAACAAATCTAAGTTGGTGATTAAACTTTCTATTCTAAGATTTTGTAGTCGCAAAGCAAATAGTTTTAGTGTTAGCAGTTACACGGTTGTGAACAATCTAAATTATGGAACAAAATTATAGCCCTTTTATTGTATAAAGTCAATAATTAGTTAACTACCCTCATTAAAGTTATAAAAGATATGATAATAAAAATTTATAATCGTCAAAAACATTTCGTAGAACTCATAGTAGAACTAATCAACATTAGCAAATCACATTAGCTCACTAATTATAAAAAGGTGAATGCAGTTCTTAGTTGGTATTGTTGCGAGATATTTCAAATCATTTAATCACTTAATAGGCTCATTAGAATCAGAAGACTACAACCATCATTCTAATTACTTGTCATCAGACTCATTAGATGACTACACAATATGTTATTTTGTATTTTGAACGTATGCAAGGTTTTAAAATTCCTTTTGTGTCGATATTATTATGTGTCCGGTTATGTTGTAATCATACTTTTAGGGTATGATCAATTAACAATTTCATTCCCCTATCTTTCTAAAAGAAGCGACAGCATGGGCACTTTGACACTGATATTCAACTATTTGGTATTGTTGGAAATCTTACAAGATCAACAAGATACTACACACCTCTGTCTAGTCCTTCAGGTCTATAGGGGTGATGCTATTTCATGTTAAGAGTTGTTAAAGCTCTGAATTCTTCAACTTAAACACTAAAAGGAACGTTTAATATGTAAAAATAAATAAAAATATTTTGACGATTTAAAAAAAAAAAAAGGCATCTGCAACCATTATGTAACGTATGTCAAAAAATCATAAATAATTAGTACTAAAACCTCCTATAAGGATATTACGGTTATCGCTGCCGTTTCAGAGATATTTCGATTTTTCATACTAGCTCCATACAAAATTTTCGTAAAAAAATTATAATTCCTTCGTTTTTGTGCAGAATCAATTCTGGTGTCATTTTTGTATATTGTTATAACAAATAGAAGTGATATCCGGCACAAAAACTGGCACTTGCAAAATAAAATGCCTAAGTCTATGAAAGCCGTTTTTCAGCCCACCGTGCGGCGCTATAATTGGAAGGCGCCCGAAACAATACACGAGAAGCTCGATGGCATACACAGCTTAGCGCGTTCGGTTATGATTTGATTGTTCGTTAGAAAGATCATGAAAATGTTCGTAGCGATTATAGATGCTGGCGGGAAACATTCCGAATCATTCCCGTCGAATACTTCGGAAGTATTCTGAAATATTCCGAAACTTTGGGAATATTTCAACTGTAAAAAAAAAAACAGGAAAATCGACCTTTGAAGTCTTTTAATATACCAAAACCTGCTCCTAAGTAGGCAAGAACAAATACTTTTCTGAAAACCGCATCAAAACGTGTTTGCTTGCAAGGTTTGCCTTTATTTGCTTTTATTGACTGGGCTATTATACGCGTTAAGTAGGTACTTAGGTAATGATTAATACCTACCTATGCGACTCGCGAATACTCGCGATGCGTACAGAGCTACATACAAACTAACCAAAAACATAGGTAACCCTTTTTCAAATAGCAAATCAAATATGCTTAGCCTGGTTTTTTTGTTTTACAACTGACATTTAAGGCTATAATCGCATAGCACGACTTACAACTCGATCGCCTAATGCATGTATTTTGACCAATAGGATGCACGAAGCGTATTTTAGTAGTGTTCGTAATAGTAAGTATTAATATAATGTTACACGCCCTGTACTCACAAAATGCATATTATTTCTAATTGGGCGAAAACAGGAAGGGATGTGGTTTGTCACTAGCTGCGCTTCCGCAGAAATATTTTCTTAAGCAAGTATCTTTGGCCGATAGTACCTACCTAAAAACAAAATAATAAAAATCCTGTTAATCTCAGGCTAATAAATCTACCTATAAAAATATCAACATATACTTAATCAATCCCATTTATAATAAAATAAACATTTATATTTTACTCTCGTAGCGTACATACGTACTCTCGCAGTGAACAATAATTAACTCGCCCACCACACAACAAGCAAACACATTTATTCCCATTGAATTATTCGGGCGAAATATTCGGAAACATTCGATTGCGGGGTACGAATCTTTCTCGCGCGGGTGAAAACTTCTCCGGGGAGCAGCATCCCCTCCCTCTTACCGCACCCCGCACCGCCATCGCCTGCACGCACGACTCGTGGCCGGTGGCAGTCGGGGGCGCGCGTCGCGGTGCCAGCGCGGCGGCAGCGGCCGGCGCACAGAGATCGACGATCGATGCAAAATACGATTTTTCAGCAAAAAAAGTTGAAATCTTAATAAATAATTAAACGTTTCTTTAAATCAGAATGATTCAAAATGAATTTATCATTTTGAATAATTCCCATTTAAAGAAACTTTCCCCGAAGTATTCCGGAATTATTCGGAATTATTCAGAAGTTTTGCAACTATAGTAGCGATGTTTGGATCTGTTCGTTGTTCAGTTCGACAAATTTAAAAACAGCAAATTTTCGATGTTCAGCTATAAGTGATGATCAATACTATCAGCAGCTACCTACTCGTAGAGTCCGACTCGTACATTATTAGGTCTACAATCTACATACGATAAAGGAGCAAGTTTAACATTAGTTCCTTTTAAGACAAAGACGTGAGGAAAACAAGGCGAAACATTAATTAAAGTTATTTTGCACTATGCAGTGTTTTTGGAAGTCGGTTTTAGTTTTTGTTACTTAAAAGTTTTTTTACAGTTTTAAGTTTTTTTTAAAAAACAAAAAAAAAAACGTTTAAAAGGCAGATTCTAGAAAAAATTTGAGAATTAAATCCGAAGCGTACTCCAACATAGTTGGGAAATGGCTAAGCAGATCAAGTCGTTAGCAGATGATGATGAAATCAAATCGAATAAACTTTATTAGTTACTGAGAAATTATAATTTGTTAATTCTCATACTTCAATTAAATGTGTAGGAAAAACTAGACTTGTTTTGTTTCAGTTTCGACTAATATTTTTAATCTTATTTATTTTGTTACAGATCTGCCCTTTTGCAAGAAATCGAGAGGCGACGACATGCCATTACATATCATGCACACTCCAATTGTTGATATTATTTAAGATTTCCTGTTGTACTGTGATCTTACAAAAACAATATTCTATACAGTTATATAATAACTAGAGTAAAAGATAATTTAATCTACGCATAATATTAGTGCCTACAATGTTACTACAACTTGTTAATACGTAGTTATACTGTAAGAGGTAAACTTTTTTAAATCGATTTATTTATAAGTATAAAATAAGTAAGCAAGTAATTGATTGGTGCCTTATCTTTTAAATAAAATATTTCATATTTGTTTTAGCTTTTTATTAACTTGTACTACTAAATCCGATTTTACCTACTTATTCATAGATAGATATAGTCTTTATTGTACACCGTAACAAAATTAAATAAGGACTTAAAAATTACAATGGGTGGTTGTATCGCTAGAAGCGATCTTTTACAGACAGCCTCATTCATTCTGTTAATGTTTCTTTATCATGACTATTATCTGTTGGGTCTTTTCTTACTCCTTTTCCATCTATGATATCATATTCATCAACTTTTTTAAAACCAGATATTCTGTAAACTTTTGCATTTTTAATACCTAATGTATTAGCCCATGCTTCACCTGAAATAAATAAAGATGAAACATTGCATTAATTTTTACTGTAGTCTCGATGTGAACAAAGTGAATCTGTATGATAAATAGTAATATAGTGAATTCAGATATAGTAAATAATGTATTAAGAATATGACAGTAATTGTCCAAGTTATACACTTAGAAAGGATTACTTCAATCAAATGAATACAGATATAATATATGTAATCCTTGCCCTTTAACATATTGTTGTTTTATACACTTATGCTTGGGGGTTATTTCTCACAAGAAGAGTAAAAATAAGTAAATAAAAGAAGTTTCAAATGCCATTTAAAATATAATACGGGTTAAAGTATGAAATTGCTTTTATGGTAATTGATAAATTGAATTGACACTTTTTCACACAATATTTAGGATGTTCTCGTTTTAAAAATGTGCAACATTCGGTTTTCGACTTTCAATTGATTTTTTATTTAGCTTGACAGGAAAGATGGATACTTCGAAAATCCGAGTAATCTTTCAATACGAGTTTCGACGTGGCGGAAACGACTCGCATTATAAAATGCTGCGTTTGGAGAGTAGACTGCTATTGAACGAGCCATGCGTTTTTAGTTTAAACAAAGTGGTGAAACTAAAAACCCACGGCTCGTTCAATAGCAGTCTCCTTCGTAATTGAAACTTCGACATGAAGAACGAGGCACGTGGAAGAAGATCCTGAGTCAAGTTCCCAGCACGGTTTAACCTTTCCTTACTTACAATATTGACTCATAGAGATAAAAAAATGGGTGCAGACCAGTCAAATCTTGACGATTTGACTAATCTGCAGAAAGAAATGCGTGTTGAAACTTATGTTGCCTTGTTGAATCAGTACAGAAATGAAGGAATATTGGATCTGGATTCTTTAGGATAACCAAAAGCGAAAAATGCAATGGCTGACCCCTGGTCAAATGTAGCAACAGTGAGGCAAAGCTTATGGTAACTGTTTGGTGGTCTATTCATGGTATTATTCACTATAACTTTATCAGGTCTGGTCTGGCAATAACAGCAGATGTGTACTGTGCTGAACTATGAACAATGATGGCAAACTAGCAGCCCCTGCTTGAGATTCGATCTTCCTGATTATTTCTCCATGATAATGTAAGACCTGGAACTGCATGAGAAACTGTTGTTACTTTACAAGAGTTGCAGTTAGAAAACCATATGTCATCCTCCGTAATCGCCAGACCGTGCTTCTATAAACTACCATTTTTTCATGGTTTGGTCAATTTTCAATGAGATAAAAAAAATCTTCCTAGAGGCAATACTAAATGCTTTCACATATTTTTTCGAATCTAGAATCCGAGAGTTCTATAGCAGTGGCATAAATGACTTTCCTATTAGATGGCAACAATGTATAGATAATAAGAGTAAATATTTTGACTAAATAAGTATCTTACATTTTAGAAAAAACAAATAGGCAATTTCATACTTTAATCCCTAATATTAAGACTGTTTCAGATTTTGCTATGGACATTTTGTAACCTACTCAAGCAATAGAGGATAATTTTATAGGTTACACTTTCAGAAGGAAAGTGGTGCACAAGAAGTCTCTCAAAGTGTATATTATTGTTTAAAATCACAAATACCTATACTACCATTGAAAAAGTATTTGCTACAGATGTTTATAAACAGTACATTATTTTTGTAATTCTTAATAAATTTCTAAATAATTACTATGCTAGAACAGTGGTGACCTAGTGGTTATAAAACCAACTAGCAAGTTGCAGGTCATGATTTCAAACTCAGTGAGGCACATTAATCACTATTGTTCTCCATTTTTTTTTGTAAAGGATAACATCAAGATTACTCCAGCATAATCTTATGATCAAAAATTCAAAGACCTACCTACTAATAACAGCACATTCCCTCTTACAGACAGGAGGCCTAAGTCCTAGCAGTGAGAATATTATGGGCTGTAATAATTATAATACTGTTAGTTTAGTAACTAAAAAGTATCAAATAAAAACAAACCATTTTCTTAGTCTCTATCATCATCATCTGCTTAGCCTAACTGGATCCAGTTGAGTACTAGTGTTTTACATGGAAGTACTACTTTTCTGACCTCTACAACCCAGTAAGTGGTAATACAATACTCTTTAGAACATAATAATGTTTTTATGAAATAAAACTCAAATACTGATTTAATCAAAAGGTAATCTTTGTTCTAAATTCAAAATAAGGGCATTGACTTTTTTTTTTTGGCATTTTTCTTTCCGTCCAACGGAAAAGGCGAAGAGCTTAAGCCCATACAGCCTAGGGCATAGACTAGAGTCTAAGATCTGATAGGTCAGGTTCCTGAATTTAAAACATAAGAGACATATGATTCTTAAGATATTATAGGCCAGGCCACTAATATGAGCCAAAAATTTTAAATAGTGCATTAATTTACTTTAATGTGATCTCATTTATTAAATTTGTTTTATACTAATCGCAGTATTTTTTATTTCACTAATATTATCACTAAACTTCACTTGGTTGGCACTCTTTCAAGGTCGTATATTATATCGGTAAGCTCGTCATCTAGAATATTTAAAAGGTCAGCAAATTTACCTGGAGGTGTAGAGTGCTCCTCGTCTGATTTAATACCATAATAGTGAGCCCAGTCAGCCTTTCCTTTGTAAACATTATATACAACTAAACCAAAAGCATTCCAAGCTAACAAGCCATAGGCTATACTGAGTCGTCGTTTCCATAGTATTGCTGTATCTTCTGGAATTGGCTTGGTCCTTTTGCGGACGAACTGGTGCCACCACTTGTGAATCATTTGTAATTCAATTTATTCAATGTCCTAAAAATTCAATTTATTTTAGGTTAGGCATTATGTAGAATTTTTGAAGATGTCAGTGTCACTTGTCGTGTCAAAATATTTAATTTTCTTAAAATGGCACTAGGCAAAGGCAACTGATCCCGTTGTGTCTATTTTACCATCCAGCAAAATAGTGTAACGAATATATTCATAATAGGTATACATATTATAATACAAGCACTCATATTCATATTAAGTAAATATATAATATATAATGGGGGACTAAAGATCCTTGAGGGAATCCTCTCCAGACAGTTCTTTGTTCGGAGTCAGCCCCAGGGATTCTTAATTTAATTGTGCGGTTGAAAAATGTGTTACCAATAATGCGAGAAATCCTACCCGGGATTCTCAGCTCATGCAGCTTATGCCTGAGATTGGGGAGGAGGACTAAATCATAGGCAGCTGATATATCCAGGAAGACAGCAACCACAGACTCATTCCTGCTGAGGGCCAGTCGGACCTCTGACGTGAGGATACCCACACTGGCAGCCGTGCCCAGACCTTTCCTAAAGCCGAACTGAGTCACCGGGAGCAGTCTCCTGTTTTCAACCAACCACACTAACCGATTTTTTTTATTAAATTTAAATGTTCAAAAAGTTTTAAGATTATGGACGACAAAGCGATGGGTCTGTATGAACAATGTTCATTAGGATCTTTGCCTGGTTTTAATAATGGAATAACAACTTGAACCTTCCACTCTGTGGGAATGAAGCCGGATGTAAAGCAGAAATTAGCCAAATCCAGGTAATATTCGTGAGTTCTTGGACCCGCTTTAGAAATAAAGGAGTAGGTAAGTGAATCCATCCACTCCTGGGGCAGAGTCGCTTACATGGGATAGAGTCTGGCAAACAAAAGTAGACACTCGAATTATTTGCAAACTTTTGATATGGCAATGCTATACTAATGTCAAACTCAATTTTCCTAAACAAGACTGTTGTTGGTGATTTGTTGTGATCTTGTTAATAGCGTTTATTCAGCGAAAAATGAACAAAACTATTAAAAGTGGAGTACGAGATGTTGTTTCGCATGATGTATAAATATCAAGAAAAACAATAGGAGAAAGACGCCGAATTCAAACAAAAACAAGATTGTTTACGTGTGGTGTTCGATTTCATAAGTTAGTGTGACGCTACGAAGTTGATACTTTGTCGTAATTCATAATTTATATTTATCTTTTAGCGAGGAAAAATATTTATCTATTTTGATTCACATTCATTTTATAGTATGTTAAACACCTTCATAATAATGTATTATGGTTATTTTACATACTATTAAATGTTGCATGGTTTTTAAAAAAAAAATTCTTTTATAGAAAATCTGGTGAATGTAGCAGGAGTTGATGAGATAGTGAAAACTATTGAAAAACTTACGGATTTAGAGCAGAAAGATAAGAACCCAGAACCAGTACTTGGATGAAATAGATTCAATCACTGGTAAGTTTTTACTAGGAGTACATAACTTTACAAAGATGTAATTGAATTCCTGATTGGCAGAACCTAATCATTTTGTTTTACCATTCTTTACAGAAGTGAGCGTTATTACATTAAAAGGAATTAAAAAGGAAGTTGCGCGTAAAGGCCATATAAACCCACAGTGTCCGACTTAGATAGTTTCGACATAGATGCTATTCGTAACAAAATTAATGAATTTTATATCGTTAGAAAACAAGTTTAATACGAAACACAGCCAGTATATGAAGCTGATGAAATTCTGAAGCAGAATGGGCACGAGGTATTGCGACTTCCCCCCTACCACCTGTGATCTAAATGCCATTAAGTTAGTATGGAGTTTAGCTAAAAGTAAAGTGGCAAGTAAAAATATTGCTCTGCCTGCGGTGGAGTCAGAGAAAGTTATAAAAGAGTCGTTTGAAAATATAACTCTTGAGGAGTGACAGAAAATGACTTATCATGTCATCCATGTTGAAAATAAATATAAAGAAAGGGGCAGAATTACAGAAAATAATTTATAAAGTTTTATAATTAACGTAGAAAACAATGATTCCAGTGACTAATGAAACTTTACACATGGAAGTCTTACATTCAGATTTTGATTATAGTGAATAAATCGGAACAATTTTAAAATACTGTTGTTTTTTTTTTAATTCGAATTAAGACACAATACCTAAACTATCACCTACCTAAAATACCTCTTGTATTTTTATTCCGATTAAATAAAATATATAATTTTAAAGTATCAAATAAGGTTATTCCAGGTATTTCTTAGTAGTTTTGGGGTTGCAATGCTGACATTTTTTAAATTTGCCGCGCTTTTTCAGTCTCTACTTTCGTTTGCCAGACTCTAGCACGGTTTTTAGTTCGTCCAAGCTAAATGGTTTGTTCATAGGGTCGTCAGAGTTGTCTACATCTTCAATGCCAACACTAGCGTCTTCCATAGTTGGAACATAAGCTGGAGCGATTTTAGAGAAAAACCGGTATCCCAGTTCCTCCGTGATATTATTCGAAAAGATGGGTGCTAAACTGCTCCTAAAGTTACTTTACGCCAAACTATCGAAACCGGAGTGGATGGACTCAGCGAACTACAAAATTTTGCCCAACCTTCGCGTTTCTTTCTTTTAAAGAATTTTCTGGACTTAGCTAATATCTGCTTGAAAGCAATGAGGTTGTCCAGGTTCATATCGTTGTTAACTATCTATTCAGCCTCATTCCTGGCCCTGACCATGTTAGTGCATTCCCTATCCAAGGGCGGATCCAGCTTTGGTGCTTTGGTGCCAGGGGGGGGTCACATAATCGTGGTCAAGTCACAAGAAGTTATAATTTGTATTTCCTGACTCCGCTGCCACTTGGCCATCCACTGCCTTTATTCGTTTACAACGACAGAAGCTGGAGTATTATCTAGTAACAATGTTTAAAAATTTTAATTAGCGGTCCACCTAGGTCTTGGACCCAGCCCAGGGGGGTCATGACCCCATGACCCCCCCCCCTGGATCCGCCCTTGTCCCTATCCCGCCATGGGGGGAAGGACGTCTACCGGAGTGGGGTTTTTTGGAAGGAAGGCAATCTTCTGCTATGGAAGAGACAGTTGAAGAAAAGGATAAAAAAGACTCATGGGCATTATCTTCATTCACTTTTGGTAGGGCTGATATCCTTAAATCCAAAATTTTGGAATACAGATCCCAATCCGCTGCATTAAGTTGGTGTTTTAAAAGAGGAGGGGAAACTTTGATGGGAGTATTTGTGGAAGGGAACTCAGTTATGATAGGATAGTGATCACTTCCATAGGTCACATCCAAGCGACGCCAAATGAGAAGACTAGATATATTGGGTGAACAGATGTCAAGTCAACACAGCTATTCCCAAGTAACAAAATTAAGTTTTACAAAAGTCATGCGTTTTGGTTGTACTCAAACTCTGAACTATTTTGTATGTAAAATAAGTCATAAGTAATTCATAAAACATTAGTATAACGCGGAAGTGGCGCACTTTTCATGACTATTTGATCCTATAATAGTCACGATTTAGTCATATGCATCAATCTTCAGAAGTTTAGGTGTCATATCTACACCTCTAGTACAACGGATGTCCTCTCCTCCTCTCCTGTTCACTCTCAAAATTATGAAACGGAAAAACAGAGCAAAGTTAAACAGTAGCTCTCCCTAGTAGTAGTCCCTCTCTCTCAAAGAGTCCATTTTAAATAAATAAAAAAAAAACCTCAGTCACATTCAACATTCGAGGTCTGCACTCAAATCTCGTCGCAGTCCACAACCACCTCGAGACTGATAAAACTGCTCTGCTGTTTCTTTCGGAGACGCAGATCAGATGTCCGTCAGACGTGTCGTATCTTTCATACCCAGGGTTTACCTTGGAGCACAACTTTAAACCACGTGCGGGTGTATGTATGTACGCCCGCGACGACATCAGCTATCGGCGTCTCCGGAACCTTGAGGTCTCCAGGTTCTCTACGCTTTGAGCTCTGGTGGACACGGGCATAGACAAAATTATTTATGCCAGTGTCTACCGCTCGCACAGCGGAGATCATGAGACAACCAGGCTCACACAGTACATCAGTGAGGCGGCTGATGCGGCCCAGCAGCGGTACCCTTCAGCTCAGCTCGTGTTACTGGGGGACTTTAATGCCCATCACCAGGAGTGGCACTTCCCATACCAGTGCACGGACCATGCTGGGCGAGAAATGCACAATCTTGCACTTGCATTAAATCTCACTCAGCTGGTCCAGGGAGCAACGAGGGTGCCGGATGTTGAGTCACACACAGCCAATTGCTTGGACCTTCTGCTGACTACAGATCCAGACCGCTAATCGGTAACGATATCTTCACCGTTAGGTAGTTCCGACCACTGTCTGGTGAAGTCTGTATCTGTCTACTCTCCGCTCGATCTCAGCCTTAAAGGCACTCGGCGGGTTTGGCGATACAAGTCAGTGGATTGGGGATGGCATGCGATTTTTCTTTGCATGTTATCCTTGGCAGCCTACTTGCTTTTCTTCAAATGATCCATTGTCGTGCGCAGACGCCATGGCAGATGCTTTGCGACAGGGGATGGAGTACTACTTTCCGTTCTCTGACCTAACAAGTTACGAGTTTACGTTTGGTAAACATTTATAATAGATGGCGCTGTTCAAAAATTCGAATAACCGCCAAGTTACCATCAAAAGTTACCATCGAGTGACACGGCGATGTGATGTTGCCATTCAAGACGTGCGTCTTGATTGGCAACGTCACATCGCCGCATTGTTGCGAAATTGCTCCAGTCAGTCCATGCGTGATTGTGTGTCAAAATTGTGTTTCTAGCAAGTTAGAATTAATATTTGTTTTTAGTTTTTGCTATAATGTAAGGACATTCATCTTATAAATAATTTGGTCCTCTTTCTTTAAATTAACGGAATTTCCAACCATGTTTGAATAAAGCGACATCTAGTGGTGTCGAAAGTTACTAGTATTTACTTTGCATGAGTGTGTAAAGAGTAAATTTATGCGGCTAAATATATTTTGTTCTAATCTTTGTATGATACCAGTTAACAAGCACAGTGATCATCTAAAAAAATCAAGTTAATGCCCTAGGTTTCGCATATAATAAAGTTGTCTATTAAAAATTTCTATGTTAGGTGTAGAAATTGAAAATGTTCGAAATTGTAGATGTGTCGCCATCTAGCGACAAAATGGCAGTGAGATCATTCATTCACCTGAAAATGTTTGATTGTCGCTTAGTTCCACCGTCTTCTTCACAAATTTTATTGTAAACATTGAAAATAATATTTCTCACTTGGGACGACAGTTCGTTTTTTCGACATTATGTCCAGAAATATCATAGAAATATAAGTTTTATTCGAGAAAATAAACAAAAATTCAATTGTCGTTGACAGAACATGTACTTTGTCTTGACAGAATATTACAGACATTACTGGTATGGAAAATTGCCAATTTATAAGGCGAATTGAAAAGGTGGTTTTAATTTTTAAGTGGACTGTATTTTTAAGGATGGCGGTGTTCACTTAGAAAGAACTGGATGATGAGCGGGCGATCAGTTATTAAGTATATAAGGAATGCCCGCCTTACCTACTGGTCTTCACCTCGCGACACGTGCTCAAGAACTTGGCGTCGACACGGCGTTCCTGCTTCGAAGCACTGATTTCTATCACAGGAATGTCTCAGGCACTGGATCACTGTTCACCTTAGTTCGATCAGTTTTGCGGGAGCGGTTTGAGCGAATAAAGCGGGTGGAGCACACCTTCGCGGCAGGCGTGCATTGCGGTAAGAAGGACAAAAGGTTCTGTCTGCCCGTTCTGACAAGTACGTCAAAAAATTAATAAATGAACCATATATGAGCGTTAATAAATATTACACCGAGAGATGGCGTTACCAATTACCATACATTAAAATCACTTTTTATGATAGTTTTACTAGATGAGATGAGGCCGATATTTCCTAACTGACTATCCTGAGAAGAAACACCGAACCAAACTCACAGACCAGAGTCGATTTTGAAGTCCATACAATCTGTACTGGTCAAATAATTTGAGAACCTTGTAGGTCTGAGGCGATCTATTCAGAAAAGTTGCACATAGATTTGAGTGGGACTGTCCAGACAGTGCAAGCATTTGTCGGAAAACGTATAGCCGTATAGCTCCACTTACAACTTTATGGAGCTCAACAATTTGACGAACAATATGTACTAAGGTAAGGACGTTTGGGTAGGCCGCAAAAGTATTCAAATTGCCAGACAATCATGTTTATACCGATGTTTATACAATCTACATAGTTCACATATTCACAATAATTACACACACATACAACATTACAGGTAAAAAAATATTATTATACTTTGTAAAGTAAGTATTCATGTCAAAAGAATGAAAAAGTATTAACAATATAAATTTGTATAAAATTTAATTTTATACGTCACTAAAATGGCGCTTGTATATAATCCGACTAGCTCAAACCCAAGCCTTTCTTTTTGTAAAGAAAATTCTACTTATTTATTGAGAAAGTTGATGCGGAATTTCTTTTTCTCTCGAGAGGAAGTGCATTCCAAAGGAGAATAGTGTGGATGTGAAATGAAGAATGAACAAAGTATGAGTAGAACAGAGTAAGAGAAGATTATTGGAAGAACTTAGGCTCCTAACGTGTGAAGAACAAATAAATTGAAAGTGAGACACTAGACAAGAAGGAGGGCTGGAAGAGTTGAGTAGAGGGAAAAGCGTGATTAAAGCAATGGTTAAAGCGCGCAATTTTTTCCTCTGACAAATAGGTATCCATTATGAAACATGGTTATATTTCCTTTAATTAAATATTAACCGAATATGGTTATTAAGGATACGATCAAGCTTATCCAGCAAGACCGCATGCAGCTCAAAGTAACATACGTCACATAGTCAATCACAGGAAAAAGTAAAGTCTGCACAAGCATAGTCTTCGTCTTAAATGGCAAAAAGTTTCTCAGACGATGTAAGGAACGCAAAGTGCCATCAGCTCATTGGATGACACTAGAAACTTGACATTACTCGCCAAGTCAAAGAGAATGTAATACACTTAGTTCACCCAATAAATCACCCATAAGGGTTGTAGAGTGCGTGAGTTAGGCCCTAAGTGTTTCTTCAGAAAATTGTTCTGGGTACTTAGGGAATAAACATACTAAAAATCCTGACGTCTAAGGGGTGAGGCGGAGTGGGGGGAGGGGATAAAATTTCATTTTTTTTAGATTTTTGCTAATATCTTTAAAACGGTATGTTTTAGAGAAAACAAGTTTTCTGCGCAATGAAAGCTTATAAAATTTCCTACAACTTTAGTCTTATACACTTTTTCGAATTACTACCCATTTTTTACATATGGGCATTTTCGTCAGAACATGTACAAAATTTAAAAAATGCATGATTGAACCAAAACTTTTGTAAATAATATAATTTAATGAATTTGCATGTTCGCTTTTATAATCTTTGATTTGAAACATAGAATTCTGATGAATTTCAATTACTTTTATTTTAATTGAATTAAAAGGAACTTGTGCACTTAATTTTGTCATGTTCGTTACTCATAAAAGCACTGTTGATAAAATAAAACGAAAGTTTCGTTTGAAATTTTAATTATTTCAATAATTTGTAACTATGATGTTAGTCAATGAATACTAAATAGTTGTTTTATAGCAAAATATTTATTTAACATTTTTGCAATAAATGCGTCCGTACCGTTTCTTACCGTTGGATCACAATATTTCACTTTAATGTATTCAATCAAATAGTGTACGTAAAAATCCCATTTTTTGTTTAGTAGTATTTACTAAGCTATTAATTCTATACATATAGAAATAAGTTGAAACATCTTAATAAAAATAGAAAATTATCAATAAATACAATAAACTTTCGTAAGGGACAGTAACGTTACTTGACCTACCCGTAACAAACAGGACACAGTAAAGTTGAGATCACACTTCGACATTTTGGAAGTAACGCAAAAATATTTTTTGCTTTTTATTATTTATATTATTACTAACATAACATAATATCTAGTAGTGTTAGCCCGCAAAAAACGAAATAAACGATTTTTTCAACTTTGACAAAACAAAAACATACACAGGCGATCTCTCGTTTTCTTATCCGATTGTCCGATAAGTAATCACAATTTTACCAAATAATTACTATCACCCTCAATTTGATATGTATTGTACCATACAGGTTAGTTAATTCTACAGCAAGATACATTATTAATTATAAGAAAACAAAACAACATTTTTTATTATTAAAAGAGATTTGCTAAATATTGTGATTCCGTTACATCCTGTCTGCATTCGAAAAGCACCATTTGTGAAGTGGACAATGCATATGGTGAAGCTGATGGTGAAGTACCAGGAGAACTCCTCAACAATTAACGGTCCAACATTGGGAAAAGCAATATTTTGTAAATGAATATAAGTAGTTGACATTTAGGCTCTTGTAACTAGGTAAATTAAAAATCGACCAACTAAAAAGTGTGAAATAAAATCTATCTATCTATATATTTTATCTTTTTATTCGTTTAGTCTGTGAGGGTCCTGACAATGGTTCTTTTTCCAAGGCTCCCTCATCCTCAGTAGATGGTACTTGCTGAAGAGGCTCTACGTCGTCTTCATCATCGCCAACGTCAACAGACACGCCGTTGAGGCAATTCCCTTGGCAGTGGAGGCACGCCGCGGAACAGTTCAACATTGCTTTCCGACATCCACATTTTCTACTACCACAATGCTTCGTGCAGCGGCAAAATATTGTTTTTAGTAGTATCTCTGGTACTGGCGAATCTTCGGTTGTTATTGGCACCAGGCTGTCCCGTTCATGTTTCCATCCCCACTCTTGAGGAGGCAGCTCATTTCCGGGCCACAGCTGCACTTGGTGGTAAGTGCGCCGCGAATGCTGTTTAGCTACGTTTTCAGTTGGTGGGAGGGAGCTGAAATCAGGCTTAATATTTGCCACTGATCTCACGAATGACTGGTATCTGTACTCATTGAGGGAGGTCAGTCTTGCTGGTGCGCCATACCATTTGAGGAAGCACATCTTCCCAGCCTCTTCAACCTCACTGTGCGTGGAGGTGGGCTTGTAAAAGATCGCAGCCGCTTCCTTGATAATATCTGACTTCAAGTACAGTTTTAAGAAACCCACTTTGCTTCTTCTGAAAGTTGCAGATGTTGTGTCACAACCTGTAAATGAATGAAGGAAAAGGATGTGCTCAAATCCATGTTGCTGCATCTCTTGGGTGGACAGTGCAACTGTTTTGGTTTTTCCTCGGCCGGGTTTCAGCAGAATAATATCTTGGGTGGGAGGAGTTAAAGCTATCAAAAGGACAGCAAGGTCCACATCCTCACCAACGACAGCGACAGAACTATGAGTCGATAGTTCCGAGAGAGAGCACGATAAGAACGTCAGCATCATCAGTGGCTTGGAGAGTTTTTATACCATTTTCCTGAAGCTTTGTCTGTAGTAAAGAAATGAGCTGACTTTTGTTGGTAGGATTAGACAAAAAATCTTCTTGCTTCATTGGTATTGCTGTGTTCAAAGACAAATTCATATCAGCCGACCTCCTCAATTTATATCGTAAAATTTGGAAGTGTATAAGACAAGTGTAGATAAAAGTTTTGATATCCCAACGGCTGTACAGATTTGGATAAAATTTAGTAAATTGATATAGTAAGAGTTGATTTAAGATATAAGATACTTTTTATCCCCAAATAACGTGAAGGAAGTAGTATACAAAAGGTAGTGTTCAATTCAAGTAGTTTTTTTTTTTTCAATTTTCACTTTTCCGGAATGTGTAGCTCAAAAATAGGTAGGAATGTGAAAAGTGTATAAGATAAAAGTTGTACATAATTTTATAAGCTTTAATTGCGTAGAAGACTTCTTATCTCCATGACGCACCGTTTAAAAGATATTAGTGAAAAACTGAAAAATGGGAACTTTAACCCCCTCCCCTCACCCCGACTCACCCCCTAGATGTCAGGACTTTTAGTATGTTAACTCTCTAAACACCCTGAACTATTTTCTGAAGTAATTGCTTAGGGCCTTGCTCACGCACTCTACAATCTCTTTGTTGGATGGACTAACTATGTTTTACGCCAAGTGTTGAGTCAAGTCAAGATGCAAGCTGATATCTTTTACGTTTTGTTTTGAAGGGTATGACGATGACGGTACCATTGAGGTAATATGTTTACCTCAATGGACGGTACATTAAAATTAATAGGAGAGTGCTAGCCGCCGCTCTATCCATCATGCGCGAGCTTCCAGTTTTAGGTCCCCAGGTTTTAAATTGAAAACAACATAAAATGTTCTATGTCCAAAGAAACAACCGACCTTTTCACATTCTTAGTTTTTTATCTCAATGATAGGAAAAGTATCTAGAGAGTATGTTTACCTACCACTCCATACTCTTTGTACCACTCTACCTAATCTGTGCTAAAAATATTAAAACGTAATGTATTACATTCTCTTTGAAAAATATCATAGGTAGGTACTGTCACGAAGTTCATTTTAAAAATCGATTCCGAATTATTAATTTTTCGCCATAAAAATGCTTACAGCGCGTGGAATCACCAAAAATAAAAGGATTTGTTTTCTGTAAGTATATTAATTAATTTGTTACGGTTGAAATTAAAAATACTTAATAAGTAAACTTTACATAAATACACTAATTTTTAAAATGTGTGTGTCAGACCTTGTCCGTTTAGTTTTCCGTGCCAATATACTAACTATTATTTGCTAGTTCCTACCTCATGATATCGGACGGATGAGCTTTTAAGTTGAATACATGTGTGATGTGTCCTATTCCAGATCGGTACCCTCCGAAAGCTCTGAGCTCAGTACTCGCAAAATTTCCAGTATTAGTTAACCAGCTTTAATTTCCTAAGTTCACAGCACTGACTAATTTATCAGGAATATCCTGGCTTCTACACTGATTGATTTTGATGCGCCAAGGCTATCAATGCCCGGAAACTCTCTTTCCCGAATTCAGACCAATATGTTAGTTTGGCTACTCCCTGCTGCGCTGTATTTAGCCGGTTCCTGCACTAATAAATGTACCATATACATACACAAGTGAATATGTGCCATATTCACTTGTGCATGCGTAATTAAATTTTCGTCAATGCGTCCACGGTACATACATAGAGATATTCCTAGTGAGCGATAATGTTATTACATCCATACTAATATTATAAATGCAAAAGTAACTTTGTCTGTCTGTATGTTACCTTTTCACGCCTAAACCGCTAATCCGATTTAGAAGAAATTTGGCATGGGAATAGTTTAGGACCCTGGAAAGGACATAGGATAGTTTTTATCCCGGAATTCCTACGGGATCGGGAATTACGCGGGAAAAACCTCCCACGCGAGCGCAGTCGCGGGCAAAAGCTAGTATAAAAGTAAATATATGCATACTCTGTAGAAGAAGATGTATTTTTTTTTTGATAGGGCCACTCGTAGTTCACCACACTAAGGCTGGTTACTACTTAACCGGACGATTCTGTGGTGACCTCTAAATTTCAAGGCCCCCAGCCAGGGCTTACATACTAATATTTACATTTAAACAACCGCACGCTAGGGGCACTCCCTGTGGAGTACGGGCCTCGGCATAGCGGGGTCGTTGGTGGAGGGCAGCAAAGGGTCAGGCTGGGTCATATTATTATTAATGGGGTTATTTATTGCTACTGGCTCAGCATCGCGGGCTGGCTCGTTTGGCAAAGGTTGGGGAGGGTTGACGTTACAAGTACGCGGACGTCGCGATGGGCCTTGTCGGCGAGGCCTGAATACGGAACGCGTTTTGTTAATGTGTTTCTTTAGAGTACTAGTTTTCCTACTGCTCTCTTGTCGGATTGTAGTGGGATCGTCGGGTTCGTCTAGGACGAGACGCGGACGACGAACCCGGGTTTTTGAGGGTGTGTATCGGGCGGCCGATACAATCAGGGGGTTTGTGTGTTTTTCAGCAGAGGCGAAGTAACGCACTGAATGGCGTTTCAACACTTGCTTTACAGTCGGGATTTTGAGGTCTACGTGTAGTTCCTCGTTCCTCAAGTTCCAGGGCACGCCCGTGGCCTTTCGGAGAAATCGGTTTTGGATAACTTGCATCCTATAGATCTGAGCCGGACTAGCATGAGCAAACACCGGACAGGCGTATTTCAGAATAGGTATGCACGTGGTAAAAATGCGTAGTTTACATTTTAGGGAGAGTTTGCTGTGTGCATTCAGCATGCAGTATAACCTACCGAGAGCGAAACCTACTGGTTTTGGTCTAGAATCACTCCTAGGTATTTAGTTCGCTTTTCCCAAGGGATTGGCGTGTAAAACATAGTGATCGGGCGGCGGAGGGCAGGCTGTTCCTTGCGAGCTCTGCGAAACAGGACTGCCTGAATGTTGTCGGGGTTTACCTCGATTCTCCATTTCCTAAGCCACTCGCCTAGTGCGTTAGTGGAGGTCTGTATGATACTAGCAATATTAGCGGGACTTCTTCCCGAGTAATAGATGGCCGTGTCGTCGACAAATAGAGATAAATATTTTTAGGAATATCGCTAGTGTAAAGCGTGGGAGAGATACAGCACGGCACCTTGTGGAACGCCAGCTCTGATAGGACGGGGAGTGGAAAGCGCTCCTTCGATGCGATATCTGAAGGAGCGGTCCGACAAAAAGTCTCGAATGATAAGCACGAGACGATCTGGCACACCTAGTAGGTATAGCTTATAAATTAAGCCATTGTGCCAGACTTTGTAGAAAGCTTTCACAATGTCAAAGAAACCTTATGTTTTACATAGGTTATAGTACTTACATCTTTTTTTTGTGAAGGTTGTGTCCGTTTTGGAATTTTTGGGTGGAATTATACCTACACTACTCCGGTCTCTGTTCTCGGCGTGTCTAATCGCAGTACTTAGTCAGTTATCGATTTAACTTGATCGGATAAGCGAGCAAATGATCTGTCGCGAGGTCATCTACCTTCTATTTTGCCAACCATGATGAGTTTATCGAGATTGTCTGATTCTTTTCCCGCTAATGCGACCAAAGTATCAGAGTATTCTTCTAAAGCATATAGGTACTACAGACTGCTTATATGCGTGACGTTATTTTATCGAGTATACCTGTTTGTAATTTTAGCGGTCCAAGGAATATGCAACATACCCCTGCAGCACCACATTTCTAGGGCATCTATATTTTTTCTCTTGGTGGTACGGATGGTCCAGGATTCACATGCATATAGGAAGTTTGGAAAAGGCAGCGTACGGACAAGTCCCAGTTTTGTGTTGAGATGTTCCTCTCCTGCCATATTTGTGTTAGTTTACCCATGGCAGCTTAACGCGACTGTGCTCGTCTTTCAATCTCACCCTCTCACCATCCATCTTGGTTGCTTAAGATTAAACTCATCTACAATTTCAGGGTATGCGACCTTTCTAGTGAGTATTAGTTGGTTGTGTATACGACCAAAACCTTGGTTTTTGACTGATTGATCTATATTCGTCACAGAGACTCTCCCTTTCAACTCGAGCCATAAGTTCGACTAGCTCACTTTCAATTTTGATGATGCATTTTTTTTTTCTCTTAAAGTACTCTCTCTTAAGGCCCTTTTTTAAGTACATAGATAAATGCTGTAGGTAAATCGTTGTAGAGTTGTTACATATGTATGTATCGCAACTAAGAAAAATGTGGAAATGACAAGGTATCTTGATATGGTTGGAATGCATGCTGCGGTATTGAAAAGGTAGGTGCCAAGTTTACTTCGAATTTCAAAGTTGCATACGTACCTACTGTCATATTGTGATGGCTGATCGTAAACCAAGGTCGAAGGTCATTCGGCTGGCAGTGTTCGCGTTCCATGGCGCTATTTAGCCGACGTTATAATGTGGTACAATACGGCGCCTGGTACAGCTACTCCGCTTACATACTAGAGCAACTTCACAGTGAAACAAGCATTATTTAATAAAATAAACTGTTAATATGTGTATGGAAACATCTTATTTTTTAGACTTTGGCATCTACTTATGTCAAATTTAATCTTTCTCAATAGTTTTCACATTTTGAAACTTTTCTTTTCAACAATGGTTGTGAAACATTATAGTACCAACTACACTCGCGAGCAAAAGTATGGAATCACTTACTTGAAATTGATTCCGCGCGATCTTGAGTAGGTACGTAATAACTAGTTAAGAATATTAAAAATGGTACCATTTTAAAGGTTAAACTGTTAACTAAATTCATTTAAATCACACCAGTATTTAATGAGCTATCCCGGATTCAGTGAAGGAGTTAGCAAAACATAAGGATAATGGAAAATAATATCTACCTAAATAAAAAAATTATTTGGCCTTAAAATTAAATGTCGTTATTTTGTGTTCCCTCCCCCCGCCCTAATAACTGCTCGAAGACGGTTCTACATTGACATAATCAGCTTCTGAATCGATTCTTGCGGGATACATTCCCACACCTCAATCAAAGCCGATTTCAGCTCTTTCATACTTGAGGGACAGGATTTTTGGAACGAACCCTCCTCTTCAGTTCATCCCACACGTGCTCAATGGGATTCAAGTCCGGGCTGAGCGCTGGCCAGTCCAATGTGGCGATACCAACTTCTTCGAAGTATTCAGTTGTGGCACGGGAAGTGACAACGAGCGTTATCGTGCATAAGGAGGAAGTCATCACCGATATATCAATCAAGATGGGAGCGAGCAAATTGAAGGCGTGCTTGTCGGTGGCCTGCCGTCAGTTTCGAGCTAGTGGCAGGCATTTTTGGAGCCAAATTAGCTTGCTTAGATTAGATTATATATATGGATATTGGATATATGACACTCATTCCAAAATTCAAAATCGTAATCCATAAAATAACATTTTTATCATGCTGTTAAACTTTAAACTGCTCTGCTGGAAAGTTGCATATTTTCAGATCCTACATTGTTGATAGGGCGTGTAGAAATAACAGTCGAGGACGAGAGGGATAATCAAAATATTGCATCTGATTAAATGTACAACATGGAGAAACAGTTAATTATTATTTATTGATTATATTAAAGTTATGACATGGAATAAACCCTAATAATTTTAGAGTGATTTTAAGAAATATTAGTTTTTATTAATTAATTATGGAAAACTGTCCAATCAAAATTGTAAGATCACATCCAAAATTATTAACTGCCTTTCGTAACACAAAGTACCACATCTTTGTTATTAGTTTGAATACATATGCAATTTGTCGTATGCGGTACTACCTACATTTTAACTGCTTTTTGTAATATAGGTAAAGTATGTTGGAAGTTCCACATCCGACTTTCATATTAGTTTTAAAATAAATTCAACTTGTCGTAAGTGGTACTTTCTACACTGCTATTGGTAATAATATTATAACTTTTTGTAGAATATGGCATATATTGCTTAACTAGCTTCTGCCTGCGACTTCGTTAGCGTGGGAGGGGTTTCCCGCTTAAATTCCGATCCCATTGGAATTTCGGGATAAAAACTATCCTATGTCCTTCTTAGAGTCCTAAACTATTCCCATGCCAAATTTCATCTAGATCGGTTCAGTGGTTTAGGTATGAAAAGGTAACACACAGACAGACAGAGTTACTTTCACATTTATAATATTAGTATGGATTAAGCAACAGATAATAATATTTAAGTGTCCCTGCAAACCACAGACCAATTGCCTTGACTTCCATACTCGGTAAAGTAATGGAGAGGGTACTCAACAGCAAGTTGCTGGCATACCTTGAAGACAAGAGCTCCACAGTGACCACCAGTATGGCTTCCGTGGTCGGTCGACCGGAGATCTTCTTGTGTATTTACGCACTGCTGGGGCGAGGCCATTGAGAAACACGGCGAAGCCCTTGCTGTGTCCTTCGACATCTCAAAGGCCTTTGACAGGGTCTGGTACGCTGGTCTGCTGAGGAAGCTTCCTAGGTACGGTATCCCTCCGCCGGGGTTGCGGAAATGTATTAACAAGATACCGCGGTTCCGGAACTTATGGGCAGCTGAAGGGACAGGGTGGGTTTTTAGTCAGTAGAAATCTGACACTCCCTCTCGTTTAACCCAGAGCGGGAGAAGTTATTCGATGATTTTACCACCCAGAGACAAAAAGAAAGTTCGGTGTCCCTGCTGTCTTATGCAACTGGATTTCTGACTTTCTGAGTGACCGGTAGATCCGAGTGGTCATCGATGTCTGCGCATCGGGTCTTATGACTATTAATGCCGGTGTTCCTCTGGGGTTTATTCTCTCTGCGACTCTATTTTTGTTTCATATCAATGAGCGGCTTCAGCTGGGATTTATTGGGTACGCGGATGACAGCATAGTCTCAGAGAGATACTTGTCCAGTGCTAGAGCTGGTAGGAACGAAATACCACTATAGAAACGACATGGTAGAGCGAACGAATTTGACCTTAAATCTCGTTTCCAATGAGGCGATGTCAATCTGGTCAAATTCAACGCTTTAAAAACACAGGCTTGTCTTTTCTCCGCTAAAAGGAGCCAATTTGTATGGTCCCTTACTTTCCGAGGTGCACCAGTTACCGATCGCCTGGAGCTCTTGGGCATGGACTTGACGTTTGACCTCAACTTTGGCTCAACCATTGAATTTAAAGCTGCAACCAAAAAGCTGAGAATCCAACAAAAACTGGAGGGATACTTCACATCTGAATAGCTTTTGAATTTATATAAAACACAGGTCCGTTCCTGCATGGGGTATTGCAGTCACTTCTGGGATAGCTCAGCAAAATACCAGCTAGCTGCACTTGACTCGATCGAACGCAAAGGTAAAAAGCTCATAGGCGACGAGGTACTGGCAGGCAAGCTTCAAAGCCTGGCTCACCGGCGAAACGTTGCTTGCCTGTCTATCTTCTACAGATTGTACTTCGGAGAGTGTGCGCATGAGCTCCACGACGTAATCCCTTCATTCCCCTTTTACTACCGGTCTACCAGACGTACTGCAGGATACCATCCACACTTGGTCGATATACCATCTTGTCGTACTAGTCGCTTCTCCTTTACATTTATTGTGCGCACAGCCAAGGTGTGGAACTCACTGTCGGCTTCTGTATTCCCTGCCACATATAACCCGTCAGCCTTTAAAGCAAGAAAAACAGGCATCTTCTGGGTTCGCTCGTTCTATCGTAGACCTCATCTTAAACTTACCATCAAGAGCGGGCTCATCCGTAATAAAAAAAAGAATATAAATATAATTTTGAATATAGACCAAAAACTATAATTTTGTTGAGGTCTGGTGCCCGAAACACAGATAGACTTTCACCTGAATTTCAAATTAAGCACGTCTATACTGGAGACCGTACAGTCGTGAAAAATACAAAGATTTGATTAACCTATGCCAAAGTAGAATAATCCCTGAAAATTACCACAACTCTTATGAGAACTCAAAATTTGGTAACAATTCTCAAGAGATATTTCAGATGATGACTAATAATTCATGTTAAGACTGATTGAGTGGTTTATTTTAATGATGAGGTGTCATAATATTGTTATGATTATAGTGATTAAGTGATAATCTTTTTAAAGTTGATTGTTTTCTCATTTGGTTCTTTTGATTATGATGATCCTTGGTTTTAAACGTTATGTTTAAATTATATTTTATGGTTTATTTAACACTAAAATAGTATGTCAACGTATGATGTCATTATATTTGCATTGTTTAGCTTAGATAATTAATTGTTTAATAATGTATTAAATATATTTAGATTATTATTATTTCCTTTATTACATTTTATATACATATTATTTACATTTTTAAATATTCCTACAAAAACAAAAAAACATTTAAAAATATAAAAAAACAGTAGCCCACCGGCATCGGGAACAGGGTCCAAGCTACCGGTGGTCAGGGCTCTTGAGAGAGGAACCTCCTAACAATTCGTGCCGTGTCCAGAAGTACTGCTTTCTGGATCAAGCCCTTGATCCAGCTGCCCAACGAGAGCCTCCTAAGATGTTTGTCGAGGCTCTTGGCTATTATGCCATTGGCTGAGACGACTATCGGCACAATGATTGCTGTCTCCACATCCCACATGTCAACAACCTCGCGAGCCAAGTCAAGATACTTAATTTGCTTATCTTTCTCGGCTTTCACGAGGTTCTCGTCATGAGGGACCGCTATATCAACAATCACCGTGCGACGCTCTAATCGGTCTATTACCACTATATCAGGCTTATTGGCAACAATAGTCCTGTCAGTGATGATAGACCGATCCCAGTACAGTGTAATATTGCCATTTTCGAGAACTGGGTCGGGCACATACCTATAGTACGGTACTTCTGATTTCACGAGATTGTATTTATTTAAGAGCAAGTTGCTAGTGAACAATCCTAGCTACAAGGTTGTGTCTATGCAAATAGTCTCCGTTAGCCAGACGAGAACAACCGGAGATAATGTGACGAATGGATTCTCCCGGTTTGTGACATGCCCGACATGTGTCTACCGTACCATCCTTCACAATATATTTCCGATAGTTATTCGTCATCATAACTTCATCCATAATTGCTTAGACAAAACCTTCGGTTTCCCCGAAGAGGTCACCAAAACGTAGCCAGGCTACGGACGCTAATGTATCTACATCAGACCCATGAAGGGCCCGGTAATAGCGTCCGTGAAGCTCCTTGCTCTGCCATACTTCTCTGCGGTCATTAGTATCTAATACTACAGGTTTGCGCCAATTTTCGGTACCTAAGGAGAGCGAAGTGAGGCCTTTGTCCACCGCTACCACATCTCGATGCATACCCACGTCGGCTTCTAGGAAATATTCCCTAAGGCTGCATACCTCGCGGTTGTGCAGGGTTTTTGCATTTAAAAAGCCACGACCCCCGCACTTCCGCGGGATATACAGCCTCATCACCGATGAACGTGGGTGATGCATTCGATTTGCAGTCAGCGTTGTGCGGACCCGCCTGTCCAAGGCGTCAAGTTCTGTCTGAGTCCATTTGAGTATGCCAAAAGAGTACATCAATACTGGCATGACCCAACCATTGAAGGCACGCACCTTGGCTGCCCAACGAGAGCGTCCTTAGATGTTGGTCGAGGCTCTTGGCTATTATGCCATTGGCTGAGACGACTATCGGCACAATGATTGCTGTCTCCACATCCCACATGGCGACAACCTCGCGCGCCAGGTCAAGATACTTATTTTTTTTATCTATCTCAGCTTTCACGAGGTTCTCGTCATGGGGGACTGCTATATCAACAATCATTGTGCGACGCTCTAATCGGTCTATCACCACTATGTCAGGCTTATTGGCAACAATAGTCCTGTCAGTGATGATAGACCGATCCCAGTACAGTGTAATATTGCCATTTTCGAGAACTGGGTCGGGCACATACCTATAGTATGGTACTTCTGATTTCACAAGATTGTATTTAAGAGCAAGTTGCTGGTGAATAATCCTGGCTACGAGGTTGTGTCTATGCAAATATTCTCCGTTAGCCAGACGAGAACAACCGGAGATAATGTGACGAATGGATTCTCCCGGTTTGTGACATGCCCGACATGTGTCTACCGTACCATCCTTCACAATATATTTCCGACAGTTATTCGTCATCATAACTTCGTCCATAATCGCACAGACAAAACCTTCGGTTTCCCCGAAAAGGTCACCAAAACGTAGCCAGGCTACGGACGCTAATAAATCTACTTCAGACCCATGAAGGGCTCGGTAATAGCGTCCGTGAAGCTCCTTGCTCTTCCATACTTCTCTGCGGTCATTAGTATCTAATACTACAGGTTTGCGCCAATTCTCGTTACCTAAGGAGAGCGGCGTGAGGCCTTTAACCACCGCTACCACATCCCGATGCATACCCACGTCGGTTTCTAGGAAATATTCCCTAAGGCTGCATACCTCGCGGTTGTGCAGGGTCTTTGCATTTAAAAAGCCACGACCCCCGCACTTCCGCGGGATATACAGCCTCATCACCGATGAACGTGGGTGATGCATCCGATTTGTAGTCAGCGTTGTGCGGACCCGCCTGTCCAAGGCGTCAAGTTCAGTCTGAGTCCATTTGAGTATGCCAAAAGAATACATCAATACTGGCATAACCCAACCATTGAAGGCACGCACCTTGTTTCCGCCTGATAGAAGACTATTTAGTACTTTATTCAGGCGGCCAAAGAAGCGTTCCTTCAATTACTGTTTAACATAAGCAGCATTGATGCCTAGCGCTTCTGACATACCCAAATACTTGTAAGTTTCAGTTGATCCGAGGGATCTTAGGCGTATGGAATTCGAGAGTTGAGTTTCCACGGATTCCATAATCTCCCCTCGCTTTACATGCATAACTGCACACTTGTCCACCCCAATTATTATTATTATTATTATTTTTGGGAAAACGTGATGTTTTCTTAGCTCTAGGCTAGTTTTAAGCTACATTAACGGGCCAAGCCAAGTCAATGTAGCGTATGTGTGTATTTATGTTAATGTATATGTGTTATGTGAGTAGATTTCATTTTCGTCGGTTTGCATGAACTTTCTTACTATTCTGCAGGTGTTTAAAATTGCTGCTTTTTGGAGGGTAATATAAACTGAGTCTTTTAAATCTAGTAGTTTTAGGCTATGGTGAAGGTGATTAGGTACTACCCCCGTGGTGGAAATAACAATGGGCACAACATACACTTTTTCCTGTCTCCAAATTCTGGCTACTTCTTCTTTGAGTTCAGCATATTTATTTATTTTTTCACTGATTGTTTTTTGTAAATTATGTGTATTAGGGACTGCAATATCAATAAGGTAAGTGACTTTATTAACTTTGTCTTGGAGAGTAATATCTGGTCTATTGTAGTGAATGGTTTTGTCAGTCAGTATGGCGCGGTCATAGTAGAGTTTGTGGGTTGTATTTTCTAAAACTGTTTGTGGTACATATTTGTAATAAGGAGTGTTTGTGTCTTGTAAGAGCTTATGTTTGAGTGCTAGATTTTGATGTACGGCGTTTGCTACTTGGTTATGTCTATGTGTATAATCTGTTTGTGTGAGTGTTATGCATGCACCTGTAATATGTTGTATGGTCTCTGGCTGACTATGGCATTTGCGGCATTTATCATTTGTTATCGTGGGGTCTTTAATAATGAACTTTCTATAATTTTTGGTGTTTATAATCTGATCCTGTATCGCAATTATAAATCCCTCTATTATTATTATTATTACTTACTACTGATAAGATTGATCTCAATTACATTGTTAGTAAAATTGTGATATTACGCATAATATAACTTAACAAGCATTGTGATTATTATTAACGTTTTAATACTTTTATTTTGTATTATGCCTAGTTAAAAAGAAAAGCATTTTTGATTTTTGATTTAATTTAATACTTACTTTTGCAATAATTAATATATTGAAATTTATAATAATATAACATTTTATTTATAATCCATTTTATTTCAAATACGACAAAAACTTGACAAGGGATTCCTATTAAGAATGATTAGTTTGTCCAAGTAACTTTGTAGGATATGGCAGGTCCGACTAAATACAGTGAATCCAATTCAGTTAAAAAATCATTTCTGACTTTTCACATACACACATCAAAAGTGTCTAGGGATCAACATATATTTTTGCAATAACTTTTCTCCTGATTGATATTAATTAAAATTTTCTTTAAGGATTCATCAAATAAAGTGTTTTCGTTTGTCACAGTAACGATAAACCAAGTCACCTTTGCATTAATAAAGAAATTTGCCATTTTCCTAATAAAGGGATTTTTGACATTTGAACCACTAACATTAAAGTTCGAAAAAAAGACTGAAATAACAGTTTTCTTTAAAATTTTATTGGGTAACTTAAACAATTAATAATCCGTGTTTCTACCGCGAACACTAACAACACAAGAACATCGGTTTGGCATACTCAAAATGAGTTCATCCAAATCACGCTGTGGAATGGCCGCCCATGTTCGTTGCAACAACAAAAAAGGTCTTCTTGCGACTGGATACCCTCCATATTCGGCAGAGCTCTTCTCTGTAGCATATCCCATGCATGCTCAATCGGGTTCAAGTCTGGCGACTGAGCAGGCCAGAGCAGGACATTGATGTTAGCTGCGGCGACAGTCTGTCTTACAACTCTTGCGGTGTGCGGTCGTGCATTATCATGCATTAACTGAAATAAGGGACCGATTTGCACTTGTAGAGGAACGATGACGTCAGATACAATCGTCTCAGCATAAATTTGAGCGTTGAGGTTGCCTCTGATCCAAATCAACTCAGTTCTTCCGCCGATCCAAATACCCGCCCATACCATGATGGTTCCACCACTATAAGGATGGACTTCCTGGCAGGATTTTAATCGCTGTTGGCGTCCAGGGGTTCTCCAGTGTCGTATACGTCTTGTATCCGATCTCATACCAAAACGAGACTCATCAGAAAAGCACACGAAACGCCATTGTTCTTCTGCCCAATTTCTGTGTTCAAGAGCCCATTGATATCGAATCCTACGATTGTGCATTGCTATAGGTGGTACCCGTAGCGGTCTTCGGGAATGAAGGTTCACTTCATGCAAGCGGTTTCTGACTGTTTGGTCGCTAATTAATTTCCCTGAAGAGTGATGAAGCCTCACGGCTAACATCATGGCGGTTATTGTTGGAGCTCTTCGAGTTAAGATTTGAATGTATCGGTCTTGTCTCCGTGTGGTGCAGCGATACCATCCTCCATGGCGCTCAGCCACGGTACCATTGCTTCGGTAACGTGTCCAAAGTCGACTGATAACACTCTGACTTGTATTCAGAGCTTTAGCCACAGTACGTTGCCGGGAACCAGCTTCTATCATTCCCACGGCTCTGAGCATTTCTTCCCTGCTTAAATGACGTCGCCGCTCCATAATAACGTTGGTTTTAATCAGTAGTAGGGAAACAGTAGCACTAATAATTCTTCAATGCGTTGTATGTTTTTATAGGGAAAATATTGACAATTGATTTTCATCTTTTACTCGAATTTGATTAACAGTTCCTGTTTCAAATGATGAAATGCACCAAAAAGGATCCATATAAATTTATAAAATCATAAATTTATTACAAAGCCACATCTCAATCTCAAGAAATCCGCATAAAAATGCTTGATCCCTAGACACTTTTGATGTGTGTATTTAGAAAAAGAAGAATAACATTTTACTACTATGTTCATGAGCTTTGAAACGTATATAAATATTGGTATTTTTTTGTAAACTTCTTTCATAAATTGTAAAAAATATAAGCAATTCAAACTTTGACGCGCTCTCCTATAAAATTACTATTTTGCAGATCCTACATTGTTAATCCCTATATGTAGGATTTGCAAAATAGTACAGGCGAATTGAAACATATCTTGTTCCTTAGTTCTTCACGTAATCCGGGATAGCTTCTTAAATAATGGCGTGATTTGAATGAATTTGGTATCAATTTAAAGTTGACAGTTAAACCTTTAAAATGGTAGCGGTTTTATTATTCTTAACTAGTTATTAGGTATTCAAGATCGCGCGGAATCAGTTCCACGTAAGTAATTCCATACTTTTGCTCGCGAGTGTAGTTGAACCAATTTTCCGAGGCATTATGCAGGAGACTCACCGAATGAAACGGGTATAGACGCTTACGTAATGAACACAAACATTTTAATATATGGATGGATTCAATTTCCCCATAACACAGGATTTTCCTAGCATGGGGGTCATTAATCTTTTTGATGATTGTCTTTTCTTTAAGAGCTTTGATTGCATCTTTTAATATACTGTAAATCTGTTAATGACAAATAATCTTATTAAACTTATTATTATTATAATATGCTGGCGATCTACGTAAATATTATCTACTGAAGTCTCTACCTCTGCAAGCTACAATGCTGAATCCGATATCAAAATCATTTCATGTTGTTGCAGAATTTGTTTCTACATAATACAGCTAACCTACCTATAATTTACAGGCAGCCCGATGCTCTGGCAAACAAAACTCGTGTTGCCCAATGAAAAGTCACGGAATATAATTCACTTGAATTAGGCTCGAACCTTATACACGTAGGTAGGTTGACCTACGTGTATAAGGTCTACCATGCCTTTGTGGCAGATTCTGTAAACAACCAAAACTGACAAACTCGAAATGACCTGGAAAAAACAGTGTTTTCTTACTTAGTAGCATTGTTAAGTAAAATAAAATATTGACCACAGTGTAGTCAATCTCTGTACAATGCTCATCATTCTATACTTCTTTATATTTACCTAACAAACCTTCTCGAAGGTCGACGCGGCATTGCTTTGTTTACATCGGTGCCATGCGGGTCAACTCGACGCTCCTACACGCAGTAATAGTATATTAAACTCATATGGGGAAGTCCAACAAAAAGTAACGCGTGTAAAGCAAAATAGTTATCACTTTAGCTCTATAGATAAATTAACCTAATTATTATTGCTTCAAATTATAGAGTTAAGTCAGATCGTATCAACGCTCTGAGGAAACAATATGACGCATTTCTGGAAGAGGATAAGAGACGGAAGGAGAGAAATGACTTTATTTTGGGAAGACTCGATAAAATGCGATACACCACTGCGTTGGTCCCAGTTCGTCATAAGGTGAGTATATACGACCTTGTCGGACACTATCAAATGTCGGCGTCAGCTACCAGTCTAATTGGATGCAGCTGAACCCTTCCTTTTTTTCTGGGTGGGAAAATTATCAAATGTTTCCTTCCGATGTGGGTGGAGCGTAAGGGAGTGTTAGACTTCTTCTGACTAAAAACCCACCCTGCTGCTTCAGTTGCCCTTGCATTCCGGGGCCGCGGTATCTCGTTAAAACATTCCTGCATCCCCGTAAAGTAATGGTCCTATCGGGTCCCGTCAATGCTGCTGACTGCTCTTTGAGGCGCGCGCGGAACACGACGCACCGGCGACTCGGGTCTGGTCCTTACCGGCCGGAGAGCTACCCCTGCTCGCCGTCCGCAGATCCGCGCCTACGATGGCCGGAGATCGGCTCGCGATCCCTGACGCCCGTTATCCCACGGTAGCAATCCGGCAAGGAGGCTCGCTGCCTCACCGGAGATCGTGCGATATCCCCGGATCATTCGGATATGCAGCTGAACCTTAGTATGATATCTTACTCGTACTATAGTACTCGTACCTAAACAGAAATATATTTTAAGAATTCGTCAGACTAATGATTATTGATGGTATAGATTTGTACCTACAAATTATGTGATTATGTAACGAAACGCTTTCAGCTCAGCGCCTTCGAAATAAGACCAGCTATAGTCAACCACCCTGGATTTCAACCAGAATCTTCATCAGTTCGTGATTTTCAATCGAGTGTCACGAATCAAAGACGACAGCTGTTGCCCGACATGCAAGCTAAAAATAATGAAGAATCATATTTATTCCAGGAAATAAGCAAAAACTACATACTAATTCCGAAGTTGAGAACAGCGTTCATTAACCCAAGCTGTGGTGCCACTATTCAAAATCCAGACAGGTTGCAAAATAGTTTACATGAACAGGATACTGTCCCCATCAAGGAATTGAATCCGAATAATCACGACAATAATGATTGGAAAAGTAAATATGAAATTTTAAATATATTAAAAAGTGAAGAAAAAGGAAAACCAATTGGAAATGATCAAACTGGTCTTGAACAACTTAAACAGAGTGGAGGCATAGGAATTACCCTGCCAAACATTAAAAATCAAGCTGATATCAATTATGATAATGATAACTACGTAAATACAAACGTAACTGTTGACACTCCAAAACATTATGAGAATGAGTTTCCTGAAAAAGATTTATCTGCAGATATTGTACATTATGATATACCCCAGGAAAGTGTACACATCCTTAACAATACTGTTTATGCGAATGAGGATTTAGTTGCAAATACAGACGCAAGTGAGAATAATGTTTTTGAAGTAGATACCGAACAAACGGACGCTATTTGTAACGAATTACAAAATATTACATTAAAGTACGAACATTCCGAGGCACCTAATATTGATGTTTCGGGTGAGATCTTCAACATTCATGAAGAACATTCTGATCCGGATGTCGATATAAATTCGACAGTTGCAAATGTTTGTTCGAAACAAAGTGAAGAAAGTATTAACGTTCAAAATGAGTACCCTGTTGAAACTGGCTCAGTTATATATGATCAAAATGTGTCTGTTGAACAACACGAGCCCGCAGATTCAGGACAAACAGGATACGTTGATAGTTATGAAATAAGCCCAATGCAAGCTTTAGATTATAATTCCCAATCGACACTTGGTGTAAATGATGGCATTTTAGAAAATGAAAGATTAGCTGAAATGAGCGGCGATCAGGAATTTGCAACAAATATAGCTGTCCAAATGGCCCAAGACGTAACTGATATTCCACAAGAACAAACATATTTCGATAGCAATATTGAAACAGTAGAGCAGATAGAACCTGTCATCGAAAATTCAGAAAACCAAGCCAATATTTCCGAGTCAATCGATGATTTTGAAGCTGAACAGAGAGAAATGTTCTACTCTGAACAAACCGATAATTACCCTCAACATGGCGACGAAGAGCACCCCGCAGACTTTTCGCAAAACCAGTTATCACAAAATCAAGAATATGCTTATTATGAAAACACAGCAGAAGCTTATCCTGCCCAGAATGATGAAGAGGTGACTCAACAATACGATCCAAGTTATGATCAACAATATACAGGTTTAGATCAAGGCTCAGAACAGGAACAATACGGTGAACAATATCAAGTGCCTGAAACGTATACTGACCAAATCGAGCCTCAGTTTGAAGATTTGCAATATGAACAACAATTTGAAAGTCGGCAAGAAATTGAAAATACATTAGATGCTGAAGATGGTTACACAGCGGTAAAACCTCAAGAGCCAGCCGGCGAAATTCCACGCGAAGAGAAACCAGTGCAAATGAACAAGTCTGATGAAAAAAGAATGGAACCTAGCAATTAGAGAAAAGTCACAAGCCTTATAGATAGGTAGTCGAGTCTATTCTTTACCTCGACCTCGCCTGAAGGTAAGCAATTGATGAGATCAACTATGGAGCGAGTGATTCGAGAACTGGTGTTAGGAAATATTGATACTGGTAGAAGGTTAAGCACTGTAGCTGTATTTATGGCTCACCTGGGTATCAATGGATAAAAAAGAAAATTATTGTTTCTTCCTAACGTATTACAGCTATCGGCCTGACCAGCGAGCGCATTTAGATAGGTATTCAGTTAATTGAAAACCCTGTCTTATCCGGAAGGTGCACATTAGGTAGATACTGCAAGCTTTAACATCCCATATTCCCAGCCTCGTTGCCACTAGTACCATTAACAGTCACTAGTTCCATTTTAAAAGAATCTGAAAATAATGGAACTAATGTTGAATTTGTTATCAGTAGTTCCACATTATTATTTTAGGCACTTTTTCAAGGGTGTAAAAACACGAGTTAAAAACACTTAGTTTTTATAATCATTATATTCAATAAAATCAACGAGTATTTATTTTGTCTACCTTTACTTTTTACCCGACTGCAAAGGAAGGGTTATGTTTTTCGAGCGTATCTTGTATGTATGTATGTTTGTAATATTCTTTATTACCTCATATCTCCAGAACCGCTTAACGGATTCACATAATTGAGGTGTCTTTAGATTCGTCTTAGCAGCCCAAGTGTTCTTAGATAAGTGATATTTGAAAAAATTAAACATGGCGGCTGTGCGAAGCCATTATAAATAGTGAAAAATAATTTTTATTTTTCGTATTCCACAATATGCGTA
The DNA here is from genome assembly GCA_943138885.2 of Tholera decimalis. Taxonomy (NCBI): domain Eukaryota; kingdom Metazoa; phylum Arthropoda; class Insecta; order Lepidoptera; family Noctuidae; genus Tholera; species Tholera decimalis. The sequence continues at coordinate 18,861,815 of OW964565.2, forward strand.
TCAAATTAAAGGGCTTATCACTAGGATTTCAAAAAGGTATATCATGATTATCATTAGTGTAATACTAGCAAAAATAATACAAAGAGAACGTTTAAAAATATGGACTTAGCTCTTTCACTTTCTGAATCCGGTGGGGTGCCAATGTGATAAGACCGGGAAAATTAAAAAAATGTTAATTAATATTTTAACTGAAAAGTTGAAAAAAAAAAGTTATTTTTAAAAATCTAACCATATCGATTATCGATACCAAATACCCACAATCAAACATGGAGGTGGTAGTGTGATGCTTTGGGGATGTTTTTTACGTTCTGGAGTTGGACCATTAGTTAAAATCGAAGGAAATATGGATCGGTTCGTGTACGCAAATATATTGAAGACTCAAATGCTACCATTCGCCAAACACCATATGCCAGCTAGGTGGTATTTTCAACATGATAATGATCCCAAACACAAATCAAAGTACATAAGTGATTTCCTAAAACGCGAAAAAGTCAAGGTTCTGGAGTAGCCAAGTCAAAGTCCGGATCTGAATCCTGTAGAACATTTGTGGGAAGAGTTAAATCGCAGGGTTAAAAGCCAAAATTATTCGAATAAAAATACTTTTTATGAAGCTCTCAAAAATGAGTGGAACAAAATTCCGATGGATCGATTACATAAATTAATTGATTCGATGCCGGTGCGGTGTGAAGCTATCATAAAGGCCAAAGGATATGCTACTAAATACTGATTTGCTTATTACTGTAGATACTATTTATTTGTCAAAAACATTTTTTTTTAATACTTTCAAAATACTTTTGATCCACCCTATAATTATTATTTTTTTATTAAACTCTGTTTCATTGCAAAAAGGGTCGACTTTATTTACTATTACTGTAGAACATTTATGTCTTTCAATATAATAAACTAATAAATAAACTTTGTATTTTTTTTAATTCATCCAACTAATATAATAGTCTAAGTACTTTTGAGCGCTACTGTATATTTGACAAAAACAAACCTTACAAATTACTTAAAACTAGCTTATTTACATTTTTTACAACTAGGCCAAATAAATTTGTTTTTCATAGTGTTTGTATGAATTTTAAAGTTATATTTGCGGTTTTATAAAATATGCTGTATCTCAAAAACTGCTGACCTGATCTCGTTCAAACCAATTTTGGTTGGAAGTTGAAAGTTTACATTAAGATCTATAGACATATATTTTTTTAGATTTTTTACTCCATTATTATACAAGTTAGAGGGGGTGGAGGGCACACATTTTACCACTTTGAAAGCGTATATCTTTTAAACGATTAACTTTATGAAAAAGTGGTTTTAGTTTTCAGTGTCATTTTTAGGGTTCCGTAGTCAACAAGGAACCCTTATAGTTTCGCCATGTCCGTCTGTCTGTCCGTCTGTCCGCGGTTTAGCTCAAAAACTATTGGTACTAGAAAGTTGTACTTTGGCATGAGTATACACGTTAATGACGCCGAAAAAGTGGTAAAATAGAATTTTGAAAAAAACAATTATTTAGGGTACCTCCCATACATGTAAAGTGGGATGATAATTTTTTTTTTCGTTCTTGCCATAGTGTGGGATATCGTTGGATAGGTCCTTCAAAAATATTAGGGGTTTGGTAAGACCGTTTTTTGATTAAGTAAACCGTTCGTGACTTATCAAACTTTAAAGAACCAATTTTCGTTAGAGTCAAGTGTCCCCCCTCTATCAACTAAACGGTTATAGTTACAAATTCAAATGTCACGGCAGTAGTACCTATATATAACGAAATTTAAAGGAAAACTATCACACATAAGTGGGCTTTACAAGTTTACGAGTAATAGTCGACCAGTTGTATTTGACTCGAGCTTTTCGAACAACTCTATAGAAATGTCGATAGATGGCGCTAAGCGCCAGTTGTATCGTGCTAGCTTCTTGTGACGATTGAGTAGTGTAGCTCTGTGTCCGTATTTAAATTCAAAACACCGGCTATGACAAGTTTTATACAAATCTCTAAAAAAAATTAAAACTTTCCGTGCAAAATTGTCGGATCAGCGGGCCTAGACAAAATCCATTTTCTGTAAGCGTTAACGCCAACGGAAAAATTAATTGTATGGAGTTGACATTTACTAACACGTGACAATCACGTGACATGTGGTTAGCAAATGTCAACTCCATACAATTTAATTTTTCCGTTGGCGTTAACGCTTACAGATAATGGATTTTGTCTAGGCCCCCTGGTGAGGATTTGTATAGGAAGTCAAATTAGTTAGGTAGTCATGTTTGGCTTTTAGTTAGAGCATGGTACGAAACGATCAGTCAGCGAATACGACACGCACTTGGCTGTTATAAAAACTACGGAACCCTACACTGCGCGTGGCCCGACATGCACTTGACCGATTTTTTTAAAGACCTGTCTATAGATACTAAACACGCATAGGTATCATGAAAATATAAATTTTCAGTTTTAGTTCTATGTATGGGAAGCCTCCCTTTATTATAAATAATTTTTAATTTTTTTCTTAAAATCAGAAAGCGGATTACAGAATAAAGAAGAGTAGGATTTACCTACCAAGTTTCACATGTATAGTTCTAATAGTTTCGGAATAAAATGGCTGTGACATACGGACGGACGGACAGACAGACAGACAGACAGACGGACAGCTAGCAGAAACTATAAGGGTTCCGTTTTTTGACATTCGGCTACGGAACCCTAAAAAGACACCCATAATTTTCGCATCACTACCTATTTCCAAACTGGCTGACCGCTTTTTTTGCATTGGAGCATTTTGACAACTAACTTCACAGAAGTTCGGGCGGTCACTTTGTGAGTTGTGGCCCGAAATTTGACGCGAACGGACGTGAGTTGCGTGCAAAAAGGCCACAACCCAAAATAATACTGCAGTTAGTGTTATAGTTCTGTGCAAAAGTTTGTTTATTTTATTGAATATAATTATTATAAAAATTAAGTAGTGTTTTTAACTTTTGCTTTTACACCCTTGAATAATTTCACAAGTGCCTAAAATAATAATGTGGAACTACTGATACCTAACAAATTCAACATTAGTTCCATTATTTTCAGATTCTTTTAAAATGGAACTAGTGATAAAAAAAATTATCAGTAGTTCCATCATGGAACTGTTAATGGTACTAGTGGCAACGAAGCTATTCCCATGGTCTTGGATCTTTTTTTTTTATATTTGTAAGATCAATGAAAGGCGCGGGTCGGCAGCAGACTGGTTTATTCCAACGAACTCACATACGTTTCTCCATGTTGCTAAGTAAACAACCTGACAGATGTCACACATCTCCCCACCAAATTAACAATTATCCTCTAAACAATAATACACCTTAAATAACTAATAACAATAATATCATAAATCTTAAGTAAAACTACAAATTAAATAAAACACCTTTTAGCTCTATTGAAAGCGCGCAGTGCTCGAGCGGATGCACCAAGCGGAGCGGGTGACGGCGGCTGGGATGATGGTCCCGGTCCTGGGTGAGGCAATGACAATGACTGCTTGGGTTGAACCTGTGGTGACTTTAACACCTCGAAAGGCTGCATATCCTTATTGTCACTCTCACCACTGGATGTGTCCTCGGGCAGTTCACCTTGCCTCCCTTTGAAACCGTATCTTCAGCCCCGGCCACACCACTCATTCGGGACAATGAATACCTATTTCTACTGCTAGCTGGAATTATTTGGTCGGCATGTCTACGCCATTCCACACCGTTACCAATGCCCACTTGGTACGAAACTGGACCCGTTTTTCTAATTACTGTGGCTTCTTTCCACTTGTCCCCTCTCGCCGTGTAATCGCGCGCAATGACCGCATCCCCGACGCTAAATTCCCTATTAGTCCCTGAGCACCGGGCTACCTGTCGCTCTTGTTTAGCGCGCACCGTGGCTGCCACGTCCGGCCGCAACGCGTCCAGAATGCTGCGCAAGCGCCGCCCCTGGAGCGCCACTGCCTGTGAGACTCCAGTGGTCGCGTGCTCACAATTCCGGTATTGTAAAAGAAATTTACTGAGAGCGGCATTAACGTCGTCACCCTCGTACATCGCCCTTTTTATAGCTTTCTTTATTGTTTTAACGGCATTTTCAGCCGCACCATTTCCCTGAGGTCTATAAGGAGCCGAAGTTGAATGTTTGATACAATTTTTATCGCAAAATATTTTAAACTCTTGAGAAGAAAACGGAGGGCCATTGTCCGTCACGAGCTGCGACGGTAAACCAAAACGTGCAAATACACTTCTAAAAGCCTTTATTGTAGCCGCCGCATGTGTGCTACGCATCGGCAGGGCCTCTATCCATTTAGAATGCGCGTCCACCATTATAAGGTAACGCCCGCCCCCGCAATCCGCGAAGTCGGCATGTACACGCTGCCACGGGTGCAGTGGGAACTCCCACGGATGCAGCTGTGCGTGTGGCGGCGCGTCTTGCACCGCGCGGCACGCCCCGCACGCTCTACACACTTCCTCAATGTCACGATCTAAACTCGGCCAGTAAACGTAACTACGTGAAAAACTTTTCATTTTGTTCATGCCAAGGTGTCCCTCATGGACTTCATTTAGAATATCGTTTTTAATAATTCGAGGGATTACTATCCTATATTTATACATAACACATCCTCGATCTACTAGTAAATCATTTTTCCTGGCAAAAAATGGTTTTTCCTGATCGCAGCTCGGGCCTGACGGCCAACCGAAAAGCACATAACCTTTGATTTTACAGAGCAAAGAATCTCGTTCTGTTTCTCTTGCAATATCTTTGAAACATATGGGCATCGACTCCTCTACGAGGTTTAAATAATCTACGGTGTCTACAAAACGACCTTCTCGAGGTAACGGTAATCGTGACAAAGCATCAGCCGGTCCGTTGTCCGCCGATCGCACGAATTCTATATTAAAATCGTATGCAGCCAGGCGCGCTGCCCACCTTTGTAAACGACTTGCAGCCGTTTGCGGGATTCCCCCTTTTTTCCCAAAAATATGCGTCAACGGTGGATGATCGGTGCGCAGTGTGAAGCGCCTTCCGAACACATATTGGTGATGTTTGGTGACACCAAACAGAATAGCAAGCGCCTCTTTATCCAGCTGGCTATAGTTGCGCTCAGGTGCACTGAGCGTGCGGGACACGCAGCTGACGGGCCGCTCGCTGCCGTCTGCGTACCGGTGCGCCAGCACGGCACCCAGTCCGTACGCGCTGCTGTCCACCGACAGTACCAGCTCGCGCCCTTCCTCGTAGTGTGCTAATACACGTTCGCTCAGGAGAGATCGCTTCGCTTCCACAAAGGCTTTATCACACTTGGAGTTCCATTCCCAGCAGCTGTCCTTTTTTAATAAGTTATGTAAAGGTTGTAATAAGGTACTCAAACCAGGAATAAATCGGCCGTAATAATTAAGCATTCCCAGGAAACCTTTCAATTGCGATACATTTTCTGGTCTTGGTGCGCTGGAAATAGCCTCCAATTTCTCGGGATCCGGTCTCAAACCGTCTTTATTAATTATAAAACCCAAATATTTTACACTATCTTGCAAAAACCTACATTTACTGAGTTTCACAGTCAACCCAGCGTCACGCAGCCTTCCGAGTACAAATTACTCAAATTACTCATATGTGTAAGCCTGTTGGAGCCAGTTACACAAATGTCATCTAAAAATACTACGCACCCCGGCACCCCGCGCAGAGTTTCTTCCATTATTTTCTGAAACTTTTCCGGTATTACTGACAAACCGTATGGCGTACGACGATACACAAATGTACCAATATGTGTAGTTATAGCAGTATATGGTTGCGATTCATCCGACAAAATACACTGCTCGTACGCATGTTTCAAATCGATTTTAGTGAATTTATCACCCCCACTAAGGTTAGCAAACAACTCTTCGATTCGCGGCAATGGGTAGTAGTCTCTTTTTAATTTTGGGTTGATAGTTATCTTATAATCCCCACAAATACGTATGTCACCGTTTTGTTTAACCACGGGGACTATTGGCGTTCCATACTCCGAGTAATCTACCCGATAGATCGAACCGTCGGCCTGCAGGCGCTCGATCTCCCGCTCGACACGTGCGCGTAATGCTAACGGTACGGGTCTCGCTCGCACGTAAATCGGCTCCTTATCTGTCAGCTGTAGTCGTATAGACTGTTTACAAGTACCTAGCTTATCACTAAATACTTCGGGGAATTCTTTACATAACTCGTTAACGATTTCATCCTCTGTGATTTCATAGAGTGTAAATTGTGTAATATTTAAAGCTCGCATCCAATCTCGGCCTAACAAAGGCCGCGCCCCACCGTTAATAATGTAAAGTCGTAAAGATTTATTTTTCACTTCCCCCAAACAAACATCTACCTCAATGTAACCAAGCGAATCGATTCGTGAACCTGAGTAGCCACGTAAAACTAAGTTATCGGATCTAATCCGTTTATATGAAAATAAACGCTGGTACACCTTCTCGCTTATAGCGGAAATCCGACTACCAGTGTCCACTTCACACTCCATATTAACATTATCTACCTTTAATTTAATAAAGTATGGTTTGCTACCTTGAGCTGTCACGGTCACGTTGAACAAACCCTCATCTGATTCGTCCCCGTTAACATAATTCTGTCGAGCAACCTTACCGTGCACCTCTTGACACATAACCTTTAGTGCCCCTTTTGTCCGCACTCATCGCAACTGTAGTTTTTGAACCGACACCTGTCCACCGGATGTGCCCTGCCACAGCGCCAGCAGGCCCGCGCGCACCCGGACCTGGCTCCTGCGCCGCCGCCTGCGCTGTTGCCTGCACCGTGTGCTGCCGCCGCGGCTCCCCCGCCTGCGCCCCCGCTGGACGCCCCCGCTGGAGGGCCACGCGGGCGTGTTCGTCCGCCACGCGCGTAATGCAGGCCGTCGCCCGCCTCGCCGCCTGCCGTCATGGATGAGTCCGCCGCCGCCGCCGCCGTAGTGCCGCTCACCACCGCATGTTTCTCAGCTGCTTCTAGAGCCAGCGCTAGCTCCACTGCCTCTTTATATTGAATCTTCTTCTCAGCGAATATTCTGGACCGCATGACGTTGTTTGTAAGACCTGACACGAACTGGTCTCGCAAATTCTCTTCCAAAGTCGAACATGACTTACACTTTCCGAAATTGCACGTTGACGCAAGATGCTTTAGCGCCTGTAGGTACTCTGTCAGGGACTCGCCTGCACGCTGTCGACGTAACCTGAATACGTGGCGCTCGGCAATCTCTGAACGTTGCGGTTCCAAATGTTCCGACATAAGTTTCACCAGTGCATCGTATGTTTGGTCTTCTGGCAACCCGGGTGAACACAGGTCGCACATCAGCGCGTAAGTTTCTTCCCCCACGACCGTTATTAACATAGATACCTTCAAATCTTCTGCAATATCGTTTAATTTGATGAACTGGTTGACACGACGAATGTATGCTGGCCATTGTTTTGAGCTCACCGCAAATGGTTCTATTTTACCGATAGGCATGGTTCCAAAAAAAATTTTTTAAATCCCGTTCTCGTCGCCAATGTAAGATCAATGAAAGGCGCGGGTCGGCAGCAGACTGGTTTATTCCAACGAACTCACATACGTTTCTCCATGTTGCTAAGTAAACAACCTGACAGATGTCACAATATTGAAGATAGGTTCGCGTTTGACCACTATCTCACCTGATGGTAAGTGATGTGTGATGTAAATGTAACCTATTCACTCTGGACTTAAAGACTCCTAGGTTGTAGCTGTCGGGAAACACAGACTCTGGCAGGGAATTCCACTCCTTAGCCGTACGCACAATGAAGGTGTTCCCAAAACGAAATTTAATCATGCCCAGAATTAGTCATTTATTAGTCGACTAATTAACAACTATAGTGGCCAAGCCAGGAAGTGTCATACCGGATCACGACCTATTACAACTTAACACACACTCGTACCGATAGGACATGGTTTTTCCTTTCAGTAGTTTGCACTTGTTGACTATACTGTGTACCAAATATCTACCAACTAGGTACGACTAGATTACTGTCTGCTGAGGATGTGATGTTATGTAGTCAATAGCCATAGTTTATTTTTGCTTAATACGTTTTGGGAATACCTTCATTGTGCGTACGGCTATGGAGTGGAATTCCCTGCCGGAGTCTGTGTTTCCCGATAGCTATAACGGATAATGGATCTTTAAGTCAAGAGTGAATAGGTTACATTTAGTTAAGCGTGCTCCATCTTGACCACATCATCACTTATCATCAGGTGAGATGGTGGTCAAACGCGAGCCTATTATCAATAAAAAAAAAACGCTATCGGTATTCTTCGATCTTTCGTATTTTTTAATTTACGTAGATTTTCAAAGCAAGAACGTAATAAAGAACGTAAAGTAAGAAAGAAGTAAGAACTCAAATTAGATTCCTTCTTATAATATTTATACAAGAAAAAAATCATAGTTTTGGTAGTACAACGCATACGTACATCTAGGGGTATTGCTCAGACCAGAGAGTATATAACCACAGTCTGTGGCTCCGACACACTACATTTCATTCAGGCACTGTCGACACGCGTCGCACGCAAATGTGATGAAAACGCGATGTTATTGCAACCAATTTACCTATTCACACGTTCATAAAAATGTAATACGCAGACTCCGACTTTTTAGCGTTATGTCGACAGAAATATTATCAAATCTAGAAGCGCCGACACCGCGCGATTCGTCACCTGAAAAAGAAACGCGTTGTCCAAGAGCCCTAACCAGTTTCCTAAAGAAACGCGATTCCCGCGCACCATTACAGAGCTAATATCTTTTGACTCTTGAAATAAAGACTTTATCTAGTTAAGAACTATATAGAGCTTGTATATAATCGGAAAACTAAAAAAAATGTATTGATTATTTACTGCTTATCGGAATATACCCAGAAAATGATAGCTGCTTATAACTTTTCTTTATAGGTTCTTCGTTATAATAAAATAAAAAATGGTTTCATCTTAGATAGGTGTGTATGTTTTAATAACTTTTCCTTTTATTTAGCCATTTCTTTAATTATTTATTTATGTTTAGCAACACAAGAATTTTGTTTTTGTTAGGTATATTAAGGTAATTATATCTAACGTGATTTGCAATAAATGATACAACATTATATTTAATTAGTCCGTTGTTTTATTTGAACATCAAAAGTATAACATGTTTTGATCCGTGAGGTATCTACTTACTACTCGAATACAGTACACAAATGTAAAGCTAATTTTTATTGAGGCAGAGACATTTTCTCCAATTCTGCTGCTTGTTCAGGGAAAAGCGGTTCTTTGGGTTTCTTCCAATGGAATTCCTCCCACGGCAGCCTGTCTACACCTGTGGCCCAGTGGTGAATCCTACATCGCACATTGACTTTTTCAGTTTTGTTGATCTGAAAATATGAGATTAAAAGTATAAGTGACGAAGTGAAAGATAATACACATACCTGTAATAGTGCTGCAAATCGTCAACTATAATTTGAAGCGTCAATAGCCTAATGGTATCCGACTTGGGATCGAGAGGACGCGGCAAACCCCACCTACTCAATTGTGAACCCACTCGAGACACAAGTATAAGCTTAGTTGCGAGGGGTTAACAAAATTGCTAGTAATGTGAATTCTATCCTCAACGCCAAGTTCCCTTTAAAAAAAAATTTGCTGCGGTAATTTTAATGGTGTTTGACATGTGTCCGTGTGGACAGTTCGGCCACAATGTCGTAGAAGAAAAACGACAACGCCAACATTACGAAGGAATTTGTAAAACGCTAACGATGAAAGTCGCAAATATAATATATATATTCGGAAAGTTGTAAGAGCTAGTTCATTCTAGTTAGTTAGCGTAGAGCTAGTTCTAGACATTCTCAAATAATTGAAGAATTTTGGTTCGAAACTTCTTAATTTTGGATATAAAGTCTGAAACTGACCATGGGTGAGCCGATCACGTACCTAATATTGGATGCACCCAATACCGCGGTTTCTTTCTTTTTTTTACGGAGCAACAGGTACACACATATTGCTTCTTCGACTTCCATGATTGGACTGGAATGACTGTCACTCTATGCGGATTACGGCACTCCGCATTTACATCCGCGCCTGTCTGAACACTTGCGTTTAGAACCGCACGATTTGCATCCGCACGGATTCCGCCATGTCTGAACTAGCTCTAAAGGTTTAAACGTGGCTGTGCGGTCGAAACGCGGAGAACCGCGCGGCCACGTTGCTTCGTAGAGGTCCCATTTCTTTTTGCTAATCACTGATACGATTTCGAAGAAATTGTAGATAATATGAATAAAGCCCTAATATTTGGACTTTACTACCTACACGCATTTAAAACATAAATAATGCAAGTTAGAAGAAGGGTCCAAGGGACCAAGAATTATGTTGTGTCAGGACATTTCCAAAAGCGTCTTTTATATTAATATAATAGGTAGGTAATCATATTATGTCCGTAAGGATTGAGGAGCCACATCAGATTTTTTTAATCTGATCTCACCATTATTTAGCAGCAATGTAGCTTATTTTGCAGCACGAATTCTAGATTTAGCAGCAAAATATATCACTAGTTATTTTAATGCAAAAGTGGCTCCTCAATCTAAACGTCTGAATTGAGGAGCCACCTGGAACTCGTTAAGTAATAGATGAATATTTATGAAAATTTTGAATCATTTAGCAGTAATTTTGCATATTACCGTCTAAAAATTTAGCTTCTGTAGCGCTAAAATGAAAGAAGTTACAATACTTTTAATATGGCTCCTCAATCTAAACTCGAGAGGTGAATTTCTATTGGATGTGAGCGATCAATTAATATATTCGACATAATTATCATTTAGCAGGTGTTGTGTTTGTTTTTACAGTATAGGAATGAAATAGTAAAACAGAGTAAATTTTGTATATGGACGCATTTTCTTTGGCTCCTCAATCCTGACGTTCTAATTATATATGTTTGACTATAGCCACCTGAGATCTCAACGGAAACTAAAGCCAGACATACTAACATTTAGCAGAAATGTCTGCTAAATATATCTGCACAGTTCAGCAATAGTATATATTTTGGATTCTGAAAAAACAATACTTAACTATTTTCTTGTAAATTCAGTGTGTAGGGTGACCACATAAGATGACTGTGTAGTCATCCTTTCAATTGAATATCTAGTTCTTTGCGTTTATAGTAATATTTACTTATTGTTTATTATGTTACTCAATTACTTATTTTAACTTGTGTTGATTTTTTTAATTAATGATCTAGCAGAGTATGTTAAGAAATTGATATTTTTTGTGTATCATACTTTTAAATTCGAATTGATATAAGATTACAATGAAATATTTTTAATAATAAATGACGGTGATTTTATATTTCCATAGCACACTTTGATAGTCTTTAAATTCTAATATTTGGACCCTTACAACGTTAAAACTAATTTGATCATTTTATTTCCATAATATCGGAAAAATATCGAAATACCGGAATACCGATATTAAAAAATTTAATATCGAAACAAAACCGGTATTGGGAAAAGGTTCCGATATTCCATGCTCTAATGTTGCTTTGATTCGGTCATTTATTTGTTGAGCATGGCTTTTAATCAAACCAGACGTTTTCAAGAAATATTAAACACATAATCAGAAGATTTAATCTCACAATACTGACGGTGATATACACAAAATGAGAACCCAAATTGGCGTGCTGTATTTTGATACTACAGTAAATAGTAGCCACTGCGAATTTGCTTGTAACGTGTCTTACATTTTTGAACAAGTATTTTTACAAAAAAAAAAAGTACTGATGATTCGTGCCATTTTATCCCAGTATCCAGGCAGATCGCATTTTTGTTTTTGAATTTGAACATAATTTCTGTTTTAGCATCCAAGGTTTAGAAGATGCAACTTTAATCGCTGAAGATAAGACCGACTGTACGTTTTGTAACAACCAAACTGTGTGTAAATATAGTCTATCAAACACAGTTTCATATGAACTGAATGATTGTGAAAAGTTTAGAGTGAGAGAAATACCAGAATTTGTAATGTTTTCGAATAAATCATATAAATAAGTAGGTGCTATAGAATTTATTCCTGCAATTATCGAAACTGGCATAGGTAACTACAAATGTCACTAAAAGATGAGATGTTCTGTTACGATGATTACGATTCTAAAATTCGTATAAGTACTAATCAGCCAATATTCATTCATTCTATAACTCATAGCGAAATTGATTGCTAAATAACCAAATCGTAGGTACGATAGATATAATCTGTTATAAAAATATAAATATAATAAATTACTTATCCTGGTTTCATTAATACGAGTATAATATGGTCACCCTACACACTGAATTTACAAGAACATAGTTAAGTATTGTTTTTTCAGAATCCAAAATATATACATTGCTGAACTGTGCAGATATATTTAGCAGACATTTCTGCTAAATGTTAGTATCTCTGGCTTTAGATTCCGTTGAGATCTCAGGTGGCTACAGTCAAACATATATAATTAGAACGTCAGGATTGAGGAGCCAAATAAAATGCGTTCATATACAAAATTTACTCTGTTTTACTATTTCATTCCTATACTGCAAAAACAAACACAACACCTGCTAAATGATAATTATGTCGAATATATTAATTGATCGCTCACATCCAATAGAAATTCACCTCTTGAGTTTAGATTGAGGAGCCATATTAAAAGTATTGTAACTTCTTTCATTTTAGCGCTACAGAAGCTAAATTTTTAGATGGTAATATGCAAAATTACTGCTAAATGATTCAAAATTTTCATAAATATTCATCTAATACTTAACGAGTTCCAGGTGGCTCCTCAATTCAGACGTTTAGATTGAGGAGCCACTATTGCATTAAAATAACTAGTCATATATTTTGCTGCTAAATCTAGAATTCGTGCTGCAAAATAAGCTACATTGCTGCTAAATAATGGTGAGATCAGATTTAAAAAAGCTGATGTGGCTCCTCAATCCTTACGGACATATCATATTGAGGGAATAACCGGAAGTAAGATATAAGTAAGTAGTAAGTAAGAGATAAGTATTTATGCGAAAACATTAACATCGTATTCGTATAAATAGTAAGTACTTATATCTCGGTGGTTTCTGAGTGCGCTCGCGCCAGAATCACCACCCGTTTGCGCGTCTTTACCAGTGCAATGTTAAATGGTTCATCATGGATTGTGTTGTGCTCGTGATTATGTACTATCGTGGCGATTACATTAATCAGTTTTGCTGGTCATTATCAAATAAGGAAACATACCAAACCGTAAGTATGGAAAATGTTTATCAGATTTCTCACAGTATTTGCAAGAAGGTCATGTCAACTTACAGTGCTAAGAAGAAGAAATAATTTCGCACTATTACGAGGGGAAAAATTATTACGAATGCAACAGTAATGTGGCTTTTGATTTTGAGCATATTCTTAATGATTTCTTGTATAGTGTCAAAATAACAAAATAATGTATAACGTCTTTATGTGGTGAATAATCCATACTAATAATTATTATAAATGCGAAAGTAACTCCGTCTGTCTGTCTGTATGTTACCTTTTCACGCCTAAACCGCTAAACCGATTTAGATGAAATTTGGCATGGAAATAGTTTAGGACCCTGGGAAGGACATAGGATAGTTTTTATCCCGGAATACCCACGGGATCGGGAATTACGCGGGAATAACTTCCCACGCGAACGAAGTCGCGAGCAAAAGCTAGTGGAAAATATACAGGGTTAAAGGAAAAGTCGTGCTAGATCCGTTAAGGGCGTGGGGTACCCATCATTTCTGATTTATTTCACTATGAAACACCCTACCCTAAACTTAACCCTTTTCGAGATATTCGACTTTTAATTTTTTTATTGAAAATTGCCGATTTTTAGGCTACTAAATTTAAATTTAATTTTGTTTGTTTTGTGTGTTTCATTATTATTATTATTGCATTTTTACATGTGTAATAAGATGCTTTAGGACGTCAATCATTAAAATAGTGCATAAGTTAATTGAATAGGCCGTAGTAGACAAGTGAAAGTTAAGAAATTAAAAAAATATATTAGTAAGTTTATTTTTCTCTTTCTTTGTTTAAGGGATATCTAAAAAAATATTATGGCAGTTGTTCGGCAGATGTGTTTTTAAATATCTACGTTTCATCAGCTATCTAACGAGGTATAACAATCTAGGATTTGTATTACATTTCGTGGAAAAAAAGTAGTTGGGACGCTCCAGGTAGTCCAGTTCTAACGGTCCCGCGCCTATTGTCCTTCAAGATAAGACGCACCGTGCGAGCAAGACAAGTGACGATTTATGTAGGTGCGAATGAAAGAAAAGGTTAGGGCTGGGAATACAACACGGGATATTGTTTTGGTTATCAGTCAGCTTTTGTGCTTCGTACATAGTAGATGTGATATCGTTTTACTCTTTTTCTCCACTTGGCTGTGATTCTGGACTATTTCTTCTGATTTGTGACTACTGTGCTTGTTAACCGGACTCTGATTTGTACTTGTGATAATTATGGAAGTGTTGAAGATGACGTCCTACACACCTGAGGAATATGCTGATATACTTATTTGTCACGGATACTGCGATTGTGTGTCTGCGCAAGCTCGCAACGAATACATAACTCGATTCCCCGGTCGTCGAGTGCCGGATGTGGCCGTTTTTGACAGAGTTTATCGAAGACTTCGAGAAACTGGCTCTGTTTTTAGACGAAATACAGACATGGGAAGACCACGAATTGTTGACGACGAAGAAGAGGACAATGAGATAGTGCAACGTTTTCGAGCGGATCCGACTACTTCCACTAATATTGTTGCTCGTGATCTAGGAATTTCGCAATGGAGAGTGTGGTCTACAGTGCATACTGCTGGACTATACCCGTACCATTACAAGCCGGTACACACTATTGAAGAAGGAGACCCCGCGAAAAGGTTGGATTTCTGCAGATTTATGCTAAATGCTGACGTAGAAGACCCAGATTTTCTAAGAAATATCTTGTGGACAGATGAATCTAAATTTGATAAAGATGGCATAACTAACTATCACAACGCCCATTACTGGGCCCCAAAAGAACTAAGGAATCCCAATAAGAAAAGAGTGAAGGGGTCCCAACGAAGATTCAGCGTGAATGTGTGGATGGGCATTATCTCCAATAATTTGATTGGACCTTACTTTCTCCCGGACAACCTAAATGGGGAAACGTACGAAAACTTTTTGAGAGAAGACTTGAGTAATTTGCTGGATGATCTGCCACTCAACTTGATCAGGGACATGTGGTTCCAACATGGTGGCTGCCCTGCCCATTTCAGGAGAAGTGTCGGAGACTGGCTGGACACAAATTATCCAAACAAATGGATAGGACGAGGTGGGCCGTTGCCATGGCCAGCAAGAAGTCCGGACCTAACCCCCATGGATTTTCATGTGTGGGGGCGCATGAAAAGTCTTGTCTACAGCGAGCCAAATCCAGTTTCATCTGTGGAAGAATTAAGAGAAAGGATTGTGGATGCAGCAAATCAAATGAGGACAACGTTGACCACTGGAGTAGTGAAGACTGGCCTCCGTAGAAGGATGCGACAATGTATTAGAAACAGAGGCAGCCATCTTGAACATGAACTGTAGACTAAGAAAAAGTTGTGTGAAAACCTGATTTAATAAATGACATTTCATGCTTATCTATTGTTTTATTTTACTTTTTAGGGCTAAGTAATAATTTTCTTCTCCACTGTCGCCTATGAAGCTAAGTTTTTTCAATGCATTTAAATAAAACATTGTGTTATACCTACCTCGTTAGATAGCTGATGAAACGTAGATATTTTAAAACACATCTGCCGAACCACTGTCATAATATTTTTTTAGATATCCCTTAGAGAAAAATAAACTTTCTAATATTTTTTTTTTCTTTCACTTGTCTACTACGGCCTATTCAATTAACGTATGCACTATTTTAATTATTGACGTCCTAAAGCATCTTATTACACATGGATAAATGCAATAATAATAATAAGACACAAAGTAAACAAAATTAAATTAAGTAGCTTAAAAATCGGCAATTTTTAATAAAAAATTAAAAGTCGAATATCTCGAAAAGGGTTAAGTTTAGGGTAGTGTTTCATAAAAGATTTTTATGGCATGTGGCACATCATTAGCAAGAGGATAAACTAGAGAATTTTTGAGAGAATTGGAAGATCCCGGTCGCTTTTGGTTTTTTTTTGTAGCCATGTAAACGGCTGTAACATGTTTAGCTTTAATTTAAGTTCGAAACTTTGCGAGTAAATAAAAAAAAAAAAACTTGACGACTAATGTCACTAATTTTCTATTAAAAAGTACACTACAACAATACACATCTAAATAAAATAAAAATTTAGAGTCTACGCCTTAAACTTTTTTTTTATTTTGTATTTGAATGTAAAATTTGGGTCTTGTTTTTAATAAAACAATAAAAAGTCGATAAACAAAATCCACAGGGCATGAGAGGTGTTAAGGGGTCTTGAAGGATAGCAGATGACCCCTTCAGTCGACAATTTCAATTTGGCACACGATGCACCAAACACCCTGTATGTATTTAAACACCTGTACGCGTCCGCATCTTTACTCAGAATGTAATTTCGTGGATAATAGTGTGGGTTATACGTTTCTTACCTCTAAGATACCACTTTTTAAAACACTTTAATGTATAACGGTTTTTTGTCCCAAATAAATAAAAAAAAAAAACAAAGTTATCTATAAAAGTTGATGTTTCTGGACACCGCCGCGCCGCGCCGTGCGTTCGCGCTAGGTAATTATGCGGGCCGGCCCGCCCCGCGCGCCGCTGATATTCATTCATAACACAATAATAAAACCAAGTTGCAAATTTTCCCTTCATATTTTCACAGGCTTAGTTAGAACCGTCAATTAGCAAAAGGTTTGTGCTATGTTCACTATGATTAGAATGTAATTCTTAATTACAAATAAAGTAAAAATAAATTAGAACTTTAGACCTTTTTAAAACCGTGCCAAAACTGTTTGCTATTAGGCGTATTTAAGAAATTTTAATCAACTTATGTACAAATAATAAAAAATCTAATCAAAATTATCTTAGAACAATCACATTAACAGTACTTTAATAAATGTTCAAAATGCATACCGTTTCTCTCTAAACAGAGTCTTGCACGTTTTAGCACATTATTTTTAATTTTGTTGAGCACTAAAGTGTCACTTTTCACTTGGTCGGATGCACGTACAATTTGCTCTTTTAATTGGTCTAGGCTTTGTTTGGGCTTCCTCCACATACACTCGTCGTTTTATTTAGCCCTACAAAAAAGTCACATGGAGTAAGATCTGGTAACCGGGGTGGCCAGGGGAATAAATACTTTCTGCTTCGTACAGTCTCTAGGCACTGTTCAAGCTTTCACCACTAATTATGTAAGATCACACCATTTCGTAATACTCGCGGTAGGAATACATTGTAAACAAATTCACGATAGCGCCGGCGGGATGCGCGGGAACACGGAAATAAGCGCTTGCGTCGCGAAGTGCGCATGTGTCGCGCAGGTGTAGCGGGGCGAGGGTAAGCGGGGTGCGCGCTGCCCTTTTCATTGAATGTTTGCGCGGCAAGTGTAGTATTATTAACGTTTAACTTAGTGTCCACGCAGAGCGGATAATTCTTTCGAGAAAATTATATAATATGAAAATTTTACGTATCGATTTAAAAAAAAAATGGAGTTAGTGAATGATACCTCATGCCTAGAAAAAATTTGGACGGTTACTAAAAAATCAAACTGTATACCAATAATGGTCAAGATGAAGTCACAGGCTATTATGATGCAGATTGGGCGAGTGACATCCGTGACCGTAAATCGTACACAGGATATATTTTTATTTTGCAGGGCGGCGCAGTCTCATGGGCCTCGCGCAAGCAGCAGACCGTGGCCCTCTACAGCTGAAGCGGAATACATGGCCATCTCGGCTGCGGCACAAGAAGCATTGTGGCTGCAGCAATTGCAAGGAGAACTTGGCCAACAGATCAATCACACACTCGTTATCTACAGTGATAATCAAAGCGATATCAAATGCACTGTTAATTATTGTTACTTACCGAGATCTAAACATATAGACATAAGGTATCATTTTTTAAAGGAACATGTAAGCAGATTAAAGTTATTATTTTGTTATGTAAAAGGTAAAAACAATGTTTCTGACATCTTAACTAAGGGCACAGTTATAGATAAGCATTTGTATTGTGTATTGAGAATGGGATTGCGTTCTGGGGCGGGTGATGGAAATGGAACGCAACCTAATTAGTTTTGAATTTCACCACTTTTCCGTGGTGGCGCTTTTTTTCACTTCGGTCTATAGGAAGTCATTTCTGTGTCTTTGTATCTTGTTGCAAATAAGTAATAAAACTAAATATTGTTGATATTTCGGAATTCTTTATTTGTCAAAACCCTACATATTTCAGCGGTAACTTTGTAAATACTTTTATTAACATATTATACAAGTTTAAAAGAGCTTTTATTTTACAAAGTTTATTAAATTCTTCATGCTATGTAAACTATTGGCTGAAAATTCTAATACGTAAATATTTATTTTTTAATGATTCAAAGATTTTTAAGGAATTGAGTAGTTGTGTTTTTTTTCGATTTGATTTTGTCTCATATTTGTGACTTTGGCGTAAAGGGCAAGATTTCTTTTGTCACATACTACGTGTAACAGAATAAACACAATTCCTGAAAGTAGTTGGTTCAAAATCGGCTTCTGAATCGATTTCCGTCATAAAAAAATATGCTTTCAAAGCAAACAACGAAAACGAGATCGAAATCGGATCAGTAGTTTCTGAGAAAATCGCGGATATACAAACATACATATATACATACATACATACTGGTTGTGCTGATATACGATTCTTTTCGTTTGTATTCGTTTTGTTGGCAACACGCATAATCGCTGATTGGTTGACACTTTTTCCCTCCCGCTTATCCCTCCTCGCACTAGACCTTTGTCAACTCGAGAGTGAAAGAGAGGGCGCTACCGCTCCAGATCATTCGACCGCAAATCGAACATTTAGTGGCTGTCTGGTCACGTTCGAGCATACACGCGTTCCTGTGTGATAAATTCGTAGCAGAAGTAACGGTTATTGTGGTGGTGAACCGTGATTAAGAGTGCTGGCAGACAACCCTGGACTATCAAGGTCAGTGCCTCCTTCCTCTACGACGCTTGATTATTATTTCTTTCTTTCCAATCCAAGCGTCACATCCCATCAATTTGAGCAACCAAAAAACTTCAAAATTCGCAAGCTATAGCATTCCCGCGTATACACATACTGATCGAATACAGAACCTCCTTTTTTGAAGTCGGATAAAAATAGGTGTTACATTTTTACGGAAAAATCCTGCATTTCACTTAAAATGGAAGCAGTATCATGAAAAATTAATACAATCCTTAATTCAAGGAAATGCGCTCGTGGGCGTGTCAGCCGCTAAAACTGCATGAGGGTATGCGCCTGCGTAAGGATAATGTAAGACCCACATACGTTTTGCGTTTAGTAATTATTTTATAAAAAATGTCTAGGTTTGGTTTCAATTTATTTAGTTACGGATGTTGTCTTACTTAGTTAGACTTACAATTTAATATTCAAATTGGGGTGTCTGAGGTATTGCGCGTTCAAAAGGTTGATATACCTGTTTTTTATGGTGAACGCAGACCTAGCCGCACCGCACGCGCCGCAGTCTTTGCATTCGAATTCTTTATATGAAGTTCTATGCAACCTCGCACACCTACCCGCGCCGCAGTCGCCGCAGTCCCTGAAACGACCGAACTCCCCAAGCCGCTGCTGATGACGTCACCCGCACGCAGCGGACGCTGCGGCTAGCGCAGCGCGGATGACGTCATTCGCATCCACGGCGCGCAGTGTTGCCAGAGTTATAATTTAGACAGAGAATCTCTGTCAACGGATTATAATAAAATTACTTGTTCTCGTATAAATAATTACTTGCTTGTTCCCTATTATAGCACATACAGATAAAATCACACATAAGAGCAAAATACCAATACCAAATACAGTTTTTGTACAGATTTTTTAAATCTTCGGTACAGATAATGCTTTCAAAAATCTGGCAACACTGCAAGTGCGATGCGTGTGGCGATGGGAACGACTGCAGCGACTGCGGCGCGGATAGATGTGCGAGGCCATTAACAAAAAGCGATGACTGCGGGGACTATAGAGACTGCGGTGCGGCTAGGTCTGCGTTCACCTTTATTTTGTACGTAGCTGTACGTTGAAGATAACAAAGTGACACGCTGTCGAAACAAAAATCTGTCGAAACGGAAACAACCCCACGGGTCGATATTCAAGGTCAAGCAACGCTTACCGAGGTCGGCCTGTGGCTGGGTGATCATCTTAACAACATATCGACGCCTTAGAGTGAAAACCTCGTAAGTGAAAAAGTAGTAACTTCTCAGGAGGAAGAAAAATCTGCGTGTTATAAAATTTTTGTACGGTTTCTTTTATGTTTGTTTTTATTAATTTATATGTAAATTTAACTCGTTTTTATATCCAGAACTGTTCGATATTATGTATAATATGAAAAATAATATACATAATAACGAACAGTTCAGAAATGCAAAATCCATGGCATGATTACGCTAAACTGACGACGCGATGCGAGTGTTTACGAGGTTCTCACTTTCATAGATAGCGTTTCGAGTATCGAATGAACATATTAGTGAGATCAGGATGTGCGTTGCTAGGATTGCTTTCTGGAAACGCAATAAAAACAAATTTGGACAAAAATGTACTCCCGAGGTTTTCACTCTAAAGCTTTGTTTTCCTAGGATAGCGGTGTCGTCATATAGCGGCCGTAATACATCGGTGAATGATGTCACTAGAACGTTGTTTGTTGTATGTAAACAAAATGGCGCGGATTCCTAGAGAGCGGTAACTGACACCGTAACGTCAAAAAGCGGTGCCGCCATTTGCATGACGGCCGTCTTGTCGGTGACAGATGGTTTCGTGAACGTTTCATTGATAGCGATGAAGCAGACTGTGTTAAAACGGCCATGGAACTTTCCACATGTCATCACCGTAAAGACGGCCGCCTTTTTGCGTCCGTAATATTACGGCTGCTATATGACGGCACCGCTTTCCTAGAAAACCAAAGCTTTAGGCGACGATATCGAGATTCGTCCGTGCCTCAGTATGCACGTTAAGCGTTGGTCTAGAGGCTATAATTTTTACATATTTGACAATCGTTACGGAAGTTGGAAGCCAGAATGTCTGACATTGTCTTGCCAAGGGGTAATGTGCCACCCAGCTACTGGGTGGTGGAGGTCAGAGAGGCAGTCGCTACATATAAACACTAAGGCTGCGTTTCCACCAGAGATGTGCGATGGAAATGTGTCGTGCGAGGATGTCTAGCTGTGCTGTGAAAATGTGTGGGGGTTTCCACCAAAGCTGTGCGATGAAAATGTGCCTACGAGGATGTGTAGCGGAGCTGTGAAAATGCGCATTAATGTGTGGTGCGAGGATGCGCAAACCTCGCAACACATCCTTCTCAACACACATTCCTCGCAACACATCCCTCGCACACATCCCTCGCAACACATCTCTCGCACACATCCCTCGCACACATCCCTCGCACACATCCCTCGCTTGTTTTGTATGCGCAAAATTCTAGCTCCGCTGAGCCGTTTCCACCAGAGCTGTGCTGACCGAGGCGAGGTAAATGAAGCGATTCTATTGGTTCTTTACAAACACATCCGTCGCTACGCATCCTCGCACATCTCTGGTGGAAACGCAGCCTAATACTCAGTGCTACCACTACTGTTTCCAGTTGGACTAGAAGCCGACTCCAACATAGTTGTGTAAGGCTAAGCAGATGAACTAATTATTTTAGGCTGTTGGTTAGATACTTACTGTGACAGTAACATAAAATTCTTTATCCTGCAAAGATAGATCCGGTCCCTTAATTTGTACAGGAGGCATCTCAATGACATCTTCAGGAACAATGAAGCCTGATTTTCTGAAAGAAGTACTAATGTGCCAAGGCTCCAGTACCCATGGCTGCATTTTATTCATAGTAATTTGTAAAACCGTGCGTGATAAGCAGCCAATAGTCTGAAAATAAAATGGCAATATTAAAACAAAGTGAGATATCAAAAAGCGAGAATGACGGAGTTCTTATAATAACAGAAGAGTATTATTTTTTCTTTTAAGACAAGCATTTGATGTGACAGGGTCACAGGACCGGAAAACAGTTTTTTTTTTCAACATTTAATCAAAAACATAAATGTAAAAATCGTGTCAAATCTCAAGCAGTAATTAAGGAACGCATTTGACTGTTTTATGTCCGAAACTGCGTAAAGCGGATGCCCGTGCGGTCCCATACAAAAATAGTCCGTTGCGGAGAACCGCGTGGGCCGCCGTTAAACGGTTACGCGTCGATTTTTTGAGTAATATATTTTAACATTATTAGGTTTTGAATTTCAAATTTAATCTTTACCCAAAATTTAAGCTTTATACAAAATTTTTGTAGTGAGGATAGACCTTTTCATACTTTACCTTGTTTGGTATAATAATAGTCTCGCTCTAAAAACACCACTCGTCTGCCTCTTTAAAACATTAATACTCAACTGCATCTAGTTAGTCGACTCCAAAATAGTACAGAAAAGACTAACTCTTGCTCTAAAATACCTTCAACTCCCCACGGAATTCCTATTGTTTGGGGTTATTTAGTCTGTTACTTTTTTTCAATTATAATGTACTTACCCTGTGAACATAGGGTGAACTAAAGGTATCTTCGGACTTTGGTTTATCAGCATAAGCTTTGTACTTCTCTAGATTTTCTGGGCTGGCATAAACAGCTAATCCAGGAATGAGGTAATCACGATATGCTTGTTGTGGACGTAATGTAAGAATGTCACCCTGATTGCCAACACCTACAACAAGGAACTTAAATTTTAACAAGAGGTTGATATGCGTGCTACAGAAAATTGCTATGTTTATGTAAAAAAAAACTTGCTGCTTAGTTAGTAATTTTATACAATGTTTTGAGGCAAGATCACCAAGGAACCAAGAAAGTATTTTCGATTGTAGGCTGAGAAAGAGACCAAGGCTGAGACTAAGATTTCATCAAACATCTTTTTGCATAAAAAGTATTATGGATCCATTAACATCAAATTAAAAATAAACTTAGTTCTCAATTATAATTTTAAATTCGAAATTAAATTATAAATGATAATATTCCACAATATAATAATAATATTCCACAACTTTCACATCTATCTAGTCCCAAACGGCTTATTCCCAACGGCCACCACTAAAACTGCCACCACTGGTGGTCGTTGGGATAATATTTTACATTTGTTCCCAACCGAAACCACTGGGGGCGGTTGGGAACAAATAAATAAATAACATGGCTTATTCCCAACGGCCACCACTAAAACTGCCAACACTGGTGGTCGTAGGAACAAAATTTTATATTTGTTACCAACCGCCCCCAGTGGCGGTCGATGAGACATAACATTTTTAATTTTATTTTCATCGACCACCACCAAACAGCCACCAGTGGTGGCAGTTAGAACAAAGCTTTAGATATTGTCCCAACGGCTGCCATAGACTTTGTAAATAAAAGTTTAAAATCTGTATTTGTATATTAAAAAAATCATCATAGTTTTTAATCGTATTAATCCCCGGATAGTATAAAAATATTAAACTACAAATCGATCAAGTTCAATTCGCGGGCTTTGTCCCATATGCTTTATATATAGTGTGTGTATCAAACCTTTGAGTTTAGCTGATGGTAATAATTTCTTAATGTACTGGCGGCATTCTCAAAATCTGTTTTGTAAGTTTTCGGATCCCAACTCGGTATTTGACTCTTTATTAAATTGAATAAAATCTCGTAAGATGCAGCATCCCACCGTGTCATGAAAGAGTAAATAAGTGGTACAATATTTGTGAAATTGTGATGGCTTCTTAAATCTCCATGGATTTTATAGATTTGGCTAAAAGGCTTTGGACAGCTTTTAAATGTACCATCACTAAAAAAATCTTTACATTGAGGAATGACTTCTCTTGCTTCTTTTATTGTAAATACTATTATACGATTTTTGTGATAGAAATAATCTGCCAAACGAAATTCTTTGAATTTACCTGGCACTTCTACTTCTTCTACATTGCAGTATCGCATTTTAGATACCCCCATCGAAAAACATCACCATTTCTTTGAATAAAATTGAAATGTATATTCCCTGAGGAAGTACCTACTTGCTCCACCGAAACCTGACATGATGCCCGGTAAACAGCCCGATAGGTATTACTGCATTAATTACATATATTCTTAGTTGCAAATATTTCTATATTATGAATATATTTAGGAATAAACAATTAGTCGGCAAGCATTAGAAGAGGTAATAAAACACCTGGGTCCAACATTTCAAATTCTTTTGTTCTACTTCAACAAAATAAGACCATAAAAATGGATAACTGATTGGTATAACAAAAGCAAAGTACCCGGGGATTAAGGTTTGAGTTTGCAGTTGTAAATCACAGCATAATGTTATTTAAACCGCACTTAGCGTAATTGTTACTGTGACGTTCCCATTATTCGTATTATCCCCTATGTTATCATGTCTTAAATTATATAATTTAAGTTGCATACCAAATAAATAATATAATAATAATTTAAAAAAAAAAAATTCAAGTGAATGTATATTTATGTTATTTATTTATTTGTCCCCAACCGCCCCCAGTGGTGGCGGTTGGGAACAAATGTAAAATTTTATCCCAACGACCACCAGTGGTGGCAGTTTTAGTGGTGGCCGTTGGGAATAAGCCGTCCCAAACTAAGCAGAGCTTGTGCTATGAGTACTAGACAACTGATAAACATACATATATATTTCTAAATACATACATATTATAGATAAATTACACCCAGACAAAGAACAAAGGATCGTGCTCATCACACAAACATTTGTCCTGGGTGGGAAATTTTTGTAGCAGCTGTAGATTAAATTGAATTTGATTTTTTTAAGTAATAATGTTAACAAACCATCAATGAATCGAGTAAGTATCACTTGTAAGTCAGGCTTTTTTGTTATAGTTGTATCTTCTATTAGGTCATATACAAAATGCCTGCCCCTCATCTTTGTAGGCCGACCATACTTCTTGTGTAGGGGCATTGGATTCCTCCGTTTTAAAATAAATGTGTTCTGTAAAAAAATATACACCGTGTTATTATATTCGTCTTACAAAAGTGGTCCACTCAATGTATCCGACATAAAATACCACTAGGCGCGATTTTTTCTTTTTAGTAAAGTACCTTTTTATTTCTTGGGTGGGAAAATCATCGAATGACTTCTGCGGAAAGCGGAAGGGTGTGTCAGACTTCTACTGACTAAAAACCCACCCTGTTCCTTCGGCTGCCCTAAAGTTCCGGGGCCGCGGTAACTTGATAGAACTTTCCCGCAAACCACGGAAGGCAATGGCCCTTTGAGGCCCCGTCACTGGTGTTGACAGCTCTTTGAGGCGCGCGTGGAACACGACGCGCCGCCGACCCGGGCCTGGTCCTTACCGGACGGTGAGCGACCCCTGCTCGCCGTCCGCAGGCCCGCGCTTACGGTGGCCAGAAATCGGCTCGTAATCCCCGACGCCCGGGGCGTCTCCCGCAGCGGCTGGGACGCGAGGAAGAGAGTTGCCGCTCCCTCGTATAGTATATTTTTTGACCTCATTTTGGGACAGCTTATTTTTATTAGCTCATTGTATGAAGAAACATGTTACAAATGCTAGACAAAAGCTCCTACCAGCCTAGCTATTATAGTTTTTGTAAAAATGCAATTTTATTCCGGAATCCCGGAATGTCAAGTTTAGCAATTTCATTTTTTTTTCTTATAAACTACGTATATAATGCTTTACGTTCCTTTGCAGCCTGAAAGCTTCACCCTAAGACTAGATTAAGAACCAATCAGGAGTAGGCTAGGGCTTTTAAATTTTACGATATTGGCGAATATTTCAAAATCTTTTTTTTCTGACTTATGTATTGAATGTTTGGAAGATTTTTTGGTCTCAAACTGTAGCCACGCATATGGACTACAAACGCAAAAAAAAACAATTGAAAATCTGGCTGACTTTTGGAGAAATATAATCCCGGGAATTCCGGGATTTGACTGACATTTGTTATACGAAGATTGTAATTACAAGCTTCAATTTCTTCCAGTGATAGACATTTTGTAGTGCGGGAAGGAGTCCATCCTCGTCAAGCACGATGCTAAAACCTCGCATTAATAAAAGCTGCCTGGAGGAAACGGGGGTGAGGCACTATGGAGCCGTCAAAGGTGCCGCTTTGCCTCAGCAGGGGTTGACCTATCCTGCTGGGGGATGTCTCTCCGAACCCCGATCGGAAGACTTAGTGCAAGGGGGGTATGAGGGCGCCAACCCTCATGCTGGTCAGCGACAGGCAAGCGTTGCTACGGATAACGCCATAGCCGGTCCTTCATACGCTTCGGAAGTGACCGCAAATATGCTAGAAGCAGAAAACGACATTATCGAAGTCGAAATAAACAGGCAATTGAGGAGTGGCACATTAACTCGGTTGGATGCCTATAACTTTATGACTGAGGAAAGTAAAAAGATAAATGGACGCTTAGGGAGACCATTTGACTTAACTAAATCTGAAAGGAATAATTTAATAAAATTATTTCTTGTGGATTCCTTACAAACTCCACTGTCTGCGCCACAAAAAAATAGCCTTGACACTGCTATTGCCCTCTTTATAACCAAAGTTGAAAAAAGGTATAATAATTGCAAGAGATTTAAGAAGCTTTTCCAGAAAAAGAATAAGGAATGGTTAAGTAAAGCCTTTGTAAAAGACCTTCCGAGTGCCCAGAAGTTGTGAATATTCTACCAGAAGCTGTGAATGTGGAAAATAAAACTTTGGATCCAGTAACTGAAATTGTGCATAAGACATCTGATAATGTGGATAAGACACCTGATGATGTAGACGAATCACCTGTTGCAGGTTGTAGTAAAAACACAGGATTAATAAAAAGCAGACGTACCCAGCTGAGAGAACGCAAAAGGCTAGAAATGATCTTACAAAACGAACCACCAGCGAAATTAATCAAGGCTGTTACTAAAGTTGTTAAGTCATCACAAGACAATGAAAAATTAAGAAACTAAAGTGCCCAGGACTTAGAGGTTCACTTCAAAACTCACCCTTATACTCCCGAAGAAGCGCTAGTGATAATAATTAACCGTAAATATAGTGTTGAGACATACAATTTTTTACAAAGATATTTAACAAAAAGAACTTTTTACCACAAAATTAAACCGACTCCCAAAAAACACTGCAAAGTGAAAAATAACTTTAATTTCGGTAGTCGGTGTCTTTAGTTTTGTATTTTCGTTTTTGGCACCGACTTCCGAAATTAAAGTTATTTTTCACTTTGCAGTGTTTTTTGGGAGTCGGTTTAATTTATTGGTAAAAAGTTTTTATTTCACTTTTTCACTTTCACTGAGACGGTACTTCACACCCGAACAGTTGCTTAATCTCTATCAAGCCCAGGTTCGGTCGTGTATGGAGTACTGCTCTCATCTTTGCGATGGATCTGCGAAACACCAACTGGACGCACTTGAGTCTATCGAGAAGCGGGCCAAGAGACTCATTGGCAACGATGCACTTGTCGAGTCAAAGCCTCAATAGAGTAATAATAATAATAGATAGACTTGCAAGTCGTCGTTGGTGTTCAAACACCAACGACGACTTGCAAGTCTATCGGTTTTCTATCGGTTACATTTCGGGGAGTGTGCGATGGAATTACACAATCTAATTCCGCCAAGCCCGTTCCATCATCGGACTACGAGACAAACGGCGAAGCGCCGTCGTTACATGGTGGACATCCCACCCATACGCACAAAACGTTTTGGGAATACCTTCATTGTGCGTACGGCTAATAGGGCTTTCAATCTCGATGCATTACTGAGTCCCGGGAAAAAAAAAAAACGAGACTAGGTGTGGTCTCGAAATTCCCGGGAAAAACGAGACTTTCAAGACTATTTTAAAACTAGGTTTCTTATTTATAAGCTATGCAATTAGAGTCAAATCAAGATATTTTAATCAAGTAGTTACTTTCATAAACAAAGGAAATTAAAAAAGGACCATTTGTTACAGTTTTTTTTTTCATTTTTGTAGTGGACACGTAAAAAACAAAGGGCATTTAACCCTAATTTTGTTACAAAAGGAACCCGCATTAGAAAAAGCTCTTTCTGCTTGTACGCTAGAGCGATACAACTTAGTACCACTTCGCGCTTTCACAATGAAAGGGGATAGAACCTATCTGGCGTTTCGACGTCACCATTTTTTTTTAAATTGCGGTGCATGATGAAAGTGTGGTATGCATGGCTAGAGGAACAAAAAATGTCCAGTAACATGGTACCCTAAAGTATCACGTAAACGTTTGAAGGTAAACTATGACATATAACTTCAACGAAAATCATTAAAAATAAACTCATTACGCGACCATATGCTTATTAGTATTTAGCTTATTAGTCTAGCAGTACGACAAAACGGCTACTATAATTAATTATTTGCCTACTAAATCACATCGCATCACAATAAAACACATGTCAAAGAATTCCACACGCGCGTGTTGGCTGTCTTTCATCGCACCATATTATAAAATGAACAATAAGTGTTTTGGTACATGTCTTTATTTGGTACATGGATTAGGCCTAGCATCAAGAACCCCTATCCAACCTCCTGCTAAATTTATGAATTATGTAGTATAGTAGTATTTATAATACGTGTTACATATATTACAAATCTTTTAAAATCTCACATCATAGTATTAATATTCACTTATGTTTGATATCATACTTACATAGTTTTACATTATAAATAAATGTTAATGTAAATGACATACCTTTTGCCTTTTCTTTAACTACTGCTTAATAACGTTTTCAAGCTGAGTAACATGTCATATGATCCGCCACGCGATAGTGACATGTCGACTGCGTTTCATTGCGATGCGATTTAGTGGATAAATAATTATTTGTAGTAGTATTTTCGTGCTCCTAGTAGCGTGTAATGTACCTACTCTCTTTCAATAAACATTAGTAATCATAATCAACCTGGGAACGATTATTTAGATACAATCTGATGCTTATAGACACGTAATAAGTCTACTTTTAATGATTGTCCTTGTAGTCATGTCGATGTTTACCTTCAAATATCTCGGTAATGTGACATTTTGACGTAGCATGTTACTGATATTTTTTGTTACATACATGCCACTTTCAGCATGCGCCACGATTTCTAAAAAAAAAACAAAATGGCGGTGGGTCGACATGCCAGTCTTCATGCAAAAAAGTTCGAACCCCTTTCAATTTAATCAGAATAGTTCCATTATTCAATCTTTATTGCAATCATAATTATGTGTTAACAAGATCTTAATATAAGTAGTAGCTCACATGGACTCTTTCGGGCACAGCAATTTACATTTATAATATGTAGACAAAATCTGTGTTATTTGTCAATAAGGTTATTCAGCCTCCGCAGATAATACTAAGCTTTACTCTATGCTCGACCGTGCTGCCATTGCTATATCCATAATAACAATAATAAAAATTAACTGTTGGTTGAATAAATTATTTAATACAGTTTTTATGTTACTGAAGTCTCAAAAGTCTCGTTATTCCCGTGACCGAAGATGTTAGTCTGGAGTCTCGAAAATAAGTACTAAAAAATCGTCGAGACTCTCGAAATTTTCGAGACCGAGATTTCCGGGATGAAAGCCCTAATGGCTAAGGAGTGGAATTCCCTGCCGGAGTCCGTGTTTCCCGACAGCTACAACCTAGGAGTCTAAGTCCAGAGTGAATAGGTTACTTTTAGGTAAGCGTGCTCCATCTTCGATCACATCATCACTTACCATCAGGTGAGATAGTGGTCAAACGCGAACCTATTTTCAATAAAAAAAAAAAACTCTTTTTAGTTGGTCGATTTTTAATTTACCTAGTTACAAGAGCCTAAATGTCAACCACTTATAATCATTTACAAAATATTGCTTTTCCCAATGTTGGGCCGTTAATTGTTGAGGAGTTCTCCTGGTACTTCACCGTCAGCTTCACTTCACCATATGCATTTTGACGAGCATATTGTGCTTAATAACCACATTCAAGTAATCGAAGCGGAACACATGAAATACTTATTATTCCTACTTATATATTGAGTAGTTCCAGTGGCCATCTATGGTCTTCATCATCAGGTCCACTTCACAAATGGTGTTTTTAGAATGCAACTAAACAAGTTACTATAAAAAATACTCAAATCACTATAGGTGTGCCTATAATATTTGAAGAGTTCCCTCGATTTCTCCAGGATCCCATCATAAGATCCTGACTTGGTGACAATGGGACCAATTTCGAAGTATACCCTTTTAAACAAAAAAAAACTTTCCAAATCGGTTCAGCCGTCTTTGAGGTAATCATACATAAAAAAATAAAAAATAAATATACGCGTCGAATTGATAACTTCCTCCTTTTTGTCGTAGGCTTTTGTGCATTTCCGCCATACTCAAAAGTAGCTAAAGTAAAACAAGTTTGTTATCCTGAAGACAGAGTACAATCAAGTGAAGTTGAAGCATTTGTTTCCTTGCAGGGACTACTTTCACACACTTTCAAAAGAATTATTCTTCTATGTGATGATGCTATTAATACATATTGCGAACGAGAGCATTTGGATGAACTTGCTTGCACATTTGAAGAGTCTTGTAGTTTCGACGGCAGCGCAGGCCAATCTCTGTATAAACATAAGTCTCCCCAAGATCTTTCATTTGACGAAAATACAATTTTTGCTACGACGTTTGTGACATTGCGAGTAATAGAAACTTGTAGCAAACAAGTTCTATGGTTAAATCAAACGCCTCAGTCTTATCGGTCATGTAGACCTCTTCATGTTCAATACCAAAAAGAGTCGAAAGACCTTATCCTCTCGGAAAAAGAGTATGTAGAGGAACAATGGCGACATTTAACACCAAACGCTGCAACCACATCAAAAGAATTAGTCGTAGAAACTACGTATAACCTCACCTTAAGTATAATTGATGGTAAGGTTTACAATATAATCCATGGAACGTTCTCACAATTACGATGTCCCATTTTTAGGTTTCCGTAGTCAACAAGGAACCCTTATAGTTTCGCCATGTCCGTCTGTCTGTCCGTCTGTCCGCGGTTTAGCTCAAAAACTATTAATACTAGAAAGTTGTACTTTGGCATGAGTATACACGTTAATGACGCCGAAAAAGTGGTAAAATAAAATTTTGAAAAAAAAAAAACAATTATTTAGGGTACCTCCCATACATGTAAAGTGGGATGATAATTTTTTTTTTAGTCCTTCCCATAGTGTAGGATATGTCTTTCAAAAATATTAGGGGTTTGGTAAGACTGTTTTTTGATTAAGTAAACCGTTCGTGACTTATCAAGCTTTAAAGTACAAATTCTCGTTAGAGTCAAGTGTCCTCCCCCTCTATCAACTAAACGGTTATAGTTAGAAATTCAAATGTCACGGCAGTAGTAGGTACCTATATATAACGAAATTTAAAGGAAAACTATCACACATAAGTGGGCTTTACAAGTTTACGAGTAATAGTCGACTAATTGTATTTGACTCGAAAATTTCGAACAACTCTATAGAAATGTCGATAGATGGCGCTAAGCGCCAGTTGTATCGTGCTAGCTTCTTGTGACGATTGAGTAATGTAGCTCTATATCCGTATTTAAATTCAAAACACCGGCTATGTCAAGTTTTATACAAATCTCTAAAAAAAATTAAAACTTTCCGTGCAACATCGGATCAGGTGAGGATTTGTATAGGAAGTCAAATTAGTTAGGTAGTCATGTTTGGCTTTTAGTTAGAGCATGGTACGAAACGATCAGTCAGCAAATACGACACGCACTTGGCTGTTATAAAAACTACGGAACCCTACACTGCGCGTGGCCCGACACGCATTTGACCGGTTTTTAAATTAACTTCCACCAACTTCAACGATTTAGATCTTGCATTTTCTAAGCCCATTATTGATGAAAGCAATAAAAAATGGCATGAGTAATTTCGGAAGGCGGTGTCAAAAAAAAAAAAGAAAATGCAAAACAAATGACACCGACTACCGAAATTAAAGTTATTTTTGCCTTTGTAGTGTTTTCAACCAACGACCAAAAGAGGAGGTTATCAATTCGACGCGTATATTTTTTTTTTTTTTTGTGTATGATCATCGAGTACTCGAAGACGGCTGAACCGATTTGGAAAATTCTTTTTTTGTTCGAATGGGTATACTTCGAAATTGGTACCATTATCACCAAAGTCAGGATCTGATGATGGGATCTTGGAGAAATCGAGGGAACTCTTCAAATATTATAGGCACACCTATGGCGTTTTGGGTATTTCTTATAGTAACTTGTGCAGTTGCTCTCAAAAAGTACCATTTGGGGAAGTGGAACTGATGATGAAGACCACAGATGGCCGCTGAAACTACTCAATAATAAGTATTGAGTGGATTGCGATTCGATTACTTGAATATGGATGTTAAGCACTTTATGCTCGTCACAATGCATATGGTGATGTAGAGCTGATGGTGAAGTACCAGGAGAACTCCTCAACAATTAACGGCCCAGCATTGGGAAAAGCAATATTTTGTAAAAGGTTATAAGTAGTTGACATTTAGGCTCTTGTAACTAGGTAAATTAAAAATCATCCAACTAAAAAGAGTGAAATAAAAACTTTACCAAAAAATTAAACCGACTCCCAAAAAACACTGCAAAGTGAAAAATAACTTTAATTTCGGAAGTCGGTGCCAAAAACGAAAAAAACAAAACTAAAGACACCGACTACCGAAATTAAAGTTATTTTTCACTTTGCAGTGTTTTTTGGGAGTCGGTTTAATTTTTTGGTAAAAAGTTTTTTTACATAGAAGTCGGTTCCATTTTTTTGCAAATTTTTTTTTCACTCTTTTTAGTGGGTCGGTTTGTAATTTATCTAGTTACAAAAGCCAAAATGTCAACAACTTATCACCTTTTACAAAATATTGCTTGTCCCGATGCATAGCCATTAATTTTTGAGGAGTTCACCTGGTACTTGACCATCAGCTCTACATCACCATATGTGTTGTGACGAGCAAAGCTTACAAGCAAATAAATCTATTTTACGTTTAATTGCCAAATACCGGCCAGGGTGATATTAGTTGAATCTCGAGAAATAAGGTACCTACACGAAATAGGGGCCGACATTAGAAATATTAAAGATCGTAATGTCGACCAGCCTCAAAGTCGGACGCCACTATACAGGCTGATTACTTTTGTATTTTTCATTGATTGGGTGGTAGGTGTCATTTTTAATTTATTTGACAAACTTATTTTCTCAAAATTAAATATGTATTATGACAAGTATATTTTATTAATATTATTAACCTTCCGTATGCCTGGTAGGGTCTGTCAGACCCACCTGTACACATAAACCGTTGTATTTCCTTCAAATTCGAATTTCGCGCCTAACCGCACTTAGTAGCTGGCCGTTATGGATTGCTAGACACCCGCCGCCCATCACCTCAGTCCGGAGCGCGCTCTCGTGGTAGTAAGATATGCGTATTGTTCGCGCGGGTCTCACAGACCCGACCAGGCACACGACGCACGGTGGGCTGAAAATCGGCTTTCATAGACTTAGGCATTTTATTTTGCAAGTGCGAGTTTTTTTGCCGGATATCACTTCTATTAGTTATAACAATATACAAAAATGACACCAGAATTGATTCTGCACAGAAACGAAGGAATTATAATTTTTTTACGAAAATTTTGTATGGAGCTAGTATGAAAAATCGAAATATCTCTAAAACGGCAGCGATAACCGTAATATCCTTATAGGGGGTTATAGTACTAATTATTTATGATTTTTTGACATACGTTACATAATGGTTGTAGATGCCTTTTTTTTTTAAAAATCGTCAAAATATTTTTATTTATTTTTACATATTTAAACGTTCCTTTTAGTGTTTAAGTTGAAGAATTCAGAGCTTTAACAACTCTTATCATAAAATAGCATCACCCCTATAGACCTGAAGGACTAGACAGAGGTGTGTAGTGTCTTGTTGATCTTGTAAGATTTCCAACAATACCAAATAGTTGAATATCAGTGTCAAAGTGCCCATGCTGTCGCTTCTTTTTGAAAGATAGGGGAATGAAATTGTTAATTGATCATACCCTAAAAGTATGATTACAACATAACCGGACACATAATAATAATAATATCCTTATAGGGGATTATAGTACTAACATTATTTATTTTAACATATGAAACTGTTCAAAACGATCCATGAACTGTGTCAAAGTTAAGAACATCGTTAGGAAGCATGCTTTTTCCCCAAATATTAAGAATATGTGAAAAAAAAAAGACTGTATATAAACTTTTTATTGATAGGTAATTTAAATAAAACAGAAGTAACAAAAATAATATCTAATAAATTCAATTATACAAAATACATATTTGAAACTATAATTTATGAAATTATTAACTAAACATATTGGTACAATAAACTAACATAAATAACAAAAGAACATAAAGAAAAATAATTAAATTTTACAAATTTTCTTTACAACTTTCGTTGTCGGACTCCAATTCCGAGTCAGAATCCAGATCGGATATACCTACAAACTCGAACTCAGTTTCCGGAAACTGTATTAGGTCGAGTTTCAGCAAAAAAGGTTGTCTTCCTTTTGGCATCTAACTTCGGCCTTTGTGCACTTAGAAAAGGATCCGAAGAAACAACAAGCATATTTAGGATATCTTGATTAGAATCTTGCCTGCTTCTTTTCCGCGAATGATGTTCCCGGAACCTCCTAAAATCTTTGTTTCGAGACTCTGAGGCTTCTTCCGAGAGAGTCCCAATCGGGACAATATCATTTTTTTCGATTATGTCAGCTCCGTGTATTAATAGTTTATGTACGGTTGATGACATGTAGTACCAGTCGTATAATTCCACGTACTTTTCTGCTGTTTTGCGAGCAAAATCTTTAAATTTGATGACATCGATCTTCTCACCAGATGTTATTGCTTGCAAAATAACAGCAAATCTTTTTATCAGGTTTTGATCCAACCCAGTAATAGCTGCAGTTTTATTGGGAAACTCGAAAAACTTCCTTGCGGTATTCCCGTCATTGGTAGTTCCCGAGCCTTGTTTTACTATATCAATTAACAGATTGAGCTCCTCTTTAAATTTATTTTGAATGTTTTTTTTTTCTGTTTTGTAACATATCTTTATGCTCATTACTTCTTGCTGCCCACTGTTTGAAGTCAAGTCTGTACGCAATGTGTAACAGACATTCCATGCAATTTATACGGGCATGTAGGGATGATAGGCCAAATTCATATATGTCAGAACACACAGTTTTTGATGTTACAGCATCTAAGTGGTTCATTTCTGTTGGTTTTGCTAAGCACAGGTAGCATGATGCATTTGATCTAGCTTCAGAAAGGTACGTGCAGACTTTTGCGTCGATCATTGTCATCATTAGTTTATGAGTCACCCTGTTACTATTAATGCACTCTGTGGGGTTAAGGGCCTCAATTTCCTCATCCATTTTTCTTTTGTTATCAATGACAACTGCATGGCTTTCTTTTACAAAAGTGAACTGAACCGGACGACAATAAAAAGTTGAGCATGGTTTCGGGTTTGTCCATATAGTATTATCTCCATCTGTCAGTTTCAGTGGCACCAAGGAGGTCATGAAAATGCTTGAATCATCATGCTCGCCGTCCATTTTCTGCTTGTATCGGCTTTGATTGGAAGCACCATCAAATCCCCACTTCGATATCAGCTTTAACTGCTTATTTTCCACATTATCA
Source organism: Tholera decimalis (assembly GCA_943138885.2). Classification (NCBI taxonomy): domain Eukaryota; kingdom Metazoa; phylum Arthropoda; class Insecta; order Lepidoptera; family Noctuidae; genus Tholera; species Tholera decimalis. Next base: position 18,897,631 of record OW964565.2, read on the forward strand.
GAAAGACTTTGAAGAATCCGCTTCACCGTGATGTCAAGTAAAGCTTGAAGTGTAATTCTAGCTGATGAATCCGTAACTGATACTGATTGATTAGGAGGGTAGCATGCAAGCTTAGTTTGTTGCAGTTTATAGTAGGATGGGTAAATATCCTTAGCACCTTCCCGAATGGCAGTCTCTCGCAACGTAATATATTGCCACTTTGAAAGCTTAAGTGAAAGAAGCAATCCAAGTGCTTTCTCTGGTGTAAATATTACTGTTTTCTTAATGCTTTCCTTGATTTTAACGGCAGCTTCTGGATTTTTGATCATATAATTGATTACAGATGCGATATCTTCATAACCTTCTTCTTTTAAACGTGCTGCAGCTGCATATGCCAATTCACAGGAATCCTCGCCTATGTGCTCACTAGATCTTCTCTTTTTCTGTTTGCTTCCCAGATCTTTGAATGGTTTTCGGGACCTTTTTGTCATTGTTCCAACAGTCGATGATGTCGAAGGTTCTGGAGAGACTGAGCGTGCTCTTGGTATCTCATCAACAGTTGGTTCTTGATTTATTAAAGTTTGCACGCAACTCGGCCAATCAATATTTGCTTGCAACCACTCTCCGTACGTATTTCTAAACTTATCAAAGAATCGTTTAGATTTCTGCCACCTGTTTAAAGCAGCTCGCGTGAATCTCCGGCAAAATTCTTTGAGAGTTACTTGATCTTCGGCAGAAAGGCAATCGCCTATGCGGGACACAATTGCACTAAACAATACTTCATGATTAAATGAAGGACACTCACTTTTTAGAAGAACAAACAAATCTAAGTTGGTGATTAAACTTTCCATTCTAAGATTTTGTAGTCGCAAAGCAAATAGTTTTAGTGTTAGCAGTTACACGGTTGTGAACAATCTAAATTATGGAACAAAATTATAGCCCTTTTATTGTATAAAGTCAATAATTAGTTAACTACCCTCATTAAAGTTATAAAAGATATGATAATAAAAATTTATAATCGTCAAAAACATTTCGTAGAACTCATAGTAGAACTAATCAACATTAGCAAATCACATTAGCTCACTAATTATAAAAAGGTGAATGCAGTTCTTAGTTGGTATTGTTGCGAGATATTTCAAATCATTTAATCACTTAATAGGCTCATTAGAATCAGAAGACTACAACCATCATTCTAATTACTTAATTACTTGTCATCAGACTCATTAGATGACTACACAATATGTTATTTTGTATTTTGAACGTATGCAAGGTTTTAAAATTCCTTTTGTGTCGATATTATTATGTGTCCGGTTATGTTGTAATCATACTTTTAGGGTATGATCAATTAACAATTTCATTCCCCTATCTTTCTAAAAGAAGCGACAGCATGGGCACTTTGACACTGATATTCAACTATTTGGTATTGTTGGAAATCTTACAAGATCAACAAGATACTACACACCTCTGTCTAGTCCTTCAGGTCTATAGGGGTGATGCTATTTTATGTTAAGAGTTGTTAAAGCTCTGAATTCTTCAACTTAAACACTAAAAGGAACGTTTAATATGTAAAAATAAATAAAAATATTTTGACGATTTTAAAAACAAAAAAGGCATCTACAACCATTATGTAACGTATGTCAAAAAATCATAAATAATTAGTACTAAAACCTCCTATAAGGATATTACGGTTATCGCTGCCGTTTCAGAGATATTTCGATTTTTCATACTAGCTCCATACAAAATTTTCGTAAAAAAATTATAATTCCTTCGTTTTTGTGCAGAATCAATTCTGGTGTCATTTTTGTATATTGTTATAACAAATAGAAGTGATATCCGGCACAAAAACTGGCACTTGCAAAATAAAATGCCTAAGTCTATGAAAGCCGTTTTTCAGCCCACCGTGCGACGCGACGTTTCTATGTCAGTATATTTTGTTAGTGTTTTTGGAAATTGATGTTATTTTTGTGCTAAAATATAATATTTTTTACATTATTTTAGTTACAAAATGGGGAGCCATCTGTGCGATGATAATATTAGTAATTTATTACTCGAAGCGGCTGAAGAAGACGACGTAATTTTCAACTCAAGTGGAGAAGAGTCCGATCACGTGAGTCAGGGAAGCGAGGCATCTGATTCATAGGCACAAAACAATGATAATGGTGGGGCTGTTGCGGAAGAAAGTTCATCAGATTCTGAAATGGGCATGCCATTGTCTACGCTAGCTTCATTGCCGTCAGGGAGAGCATTCATTGACCAGTGTCAGCTCTCCCTGACATTAATTCTTCTGGATGCTCAATACTGCTGGCATCAATAGCAAAATTATTCAAATACTCAACTGTCCAGAAAAGAAATATATTCGAACAAGTTTCATACTTTTATGAAACTTGGGCCTTGCACTGATTGAAAAATATTTGCAGTCAAGAAAAAACAACAATCGCCTATCTACAGATCTTCGCAAACGAATAGGTCGTCATTTGGGTACCCTAGATGACACGCCATTGAAAAAACCGACTCCTGGTATAAAACGTAGATGCTACGTATGCCCAGTCAAGAAAGATCGCAAAACGCAATATATTTGTGAGACCTGTAAGAGTCATTTATGTCTGGATCATGAAATTTTCCAATATGCAATTTGCTTCCAAAACAGAGCCCTGGAAAATGTTGATAGAAGTGATGAAGACTGAATATTTTTTTAGTTATTAATAAGTACATAGAAGTGCCTTAAATTTTTATATAGTCTGATTGAGATCTCTTTAGTTGTTAATAAGTAATGTGTGTTATAAGAGTAACGAAGTATTTTTTTTGGTTAAAAACAGTACCAAAGTTTAATTGGAAAAATAATTACTAAAAAGGATTGATTTGCAATATCTTTTTATTTTATTATGTAACATACACCCCTAGTAAACATATTAGTACAGTTTTAATAACTTATTTATAAATAATTATTTGAGAAATTACAATTTATAAATCCGGGTCTGATAAACCCACCAGGCATACCGTGTAACTTTTTGCCACCAGGCATACCGAAGGTTAAGAAGTTTAGTTTTAATGTAGGTATTAACAATATTGAAAACATATTTATGGTAGCTAATTATGGTTTGGGAATTTGGGATATAAATATAAATTGCTCTTTGGAACTTGCTATCTATGAAATCCTTGTTTATTAGCTTAAAAGATATCTTTGAAGTTTACTTACTTTCATTGCTTCATTAACTTGCACGTGATAAAAAGCTCGTTCGTTTTCATTTAATGCTTTTAATTTAAGGTACTACAATGACAGAGCAGGTAGATGCAAGGCCTTCGCGAAAGCAAAGAAAATTATGCGGTTACGATCGTAATAACATAAAAGAAGCTCTTGGGGCAAAAGGTAATGGGATGTCCATTCGTGCATTAAACTATTTGGCGTCCCACGAACAACGTTACAAGTACCTATTTTATTTTATTGTGATGTTTTACTTTGTTATAATTTTAGTACCTAACATTGTTGAGGGGGAAAATATATTTTAATAATAAACAAATACAATTACAAATGTATACTTAGTGTGATATTAGACTCCTGCCTAAATAAATCATATTAATAATATTTGTCAGTCTTAATTTAAAACACCATATACCCGGCCGAGATTTGGGAAAAACGCGACCGAACATGGGCCGTGAATGGCTGACTTAAGGGTTTTTTCGTTCTCGACTCATCTAAACCTTAATACTTTTTTCTTTTAATAGAAATGTCAACCTTATGCCTATAAACATGAAATAGATATATGAAACTATCCAAAACCGCATCAGAAGCTATCCTTCGTTGCAAACTGATGGCGCCAGAGCGATCCCCAGTCAGAAAATCCGTTAGGGGGCCGACATTTGGCGTATTTACCCTACATACAAATGGTGAGCTTGTACGCGATAAGTGGTGAAAATTTGTATACGCTGCGCCTAATAATCTCGAAATGTTACGCAACCGAGGTGTGATCAACCCGCAAATGCCAGGACTGCAAGTAATTTTTGGCAGCAACACAACGACTGACTGATAACGGCCAGTTTCGCACCCCACCGCATGCGCAAGTTCGGGGCCGCCCACGATATTCCACTGTTCTCGAAGAAAACATTGGATTATTTCGAACGACAACAAAACATACCATACCAACTATTATTATGCCATTATTATAGTTTCAAACTCAAATGGGTCCCGCCTGCTTCCAACTTTTATTTAATTTAAAATGGGCTTGTTTTTATTAGCCTTTCAGTTAGTTTTAGGTTGCAGTCGGGTTTTTTAATTTTTTTAATTACTTTTTTTTATTTCCAGCTTTTTAGTTTACAAATGTGAAAGATTTCGCAGATGATTTAGTTCTTGATACGTATTTTTTACGATTTGTCACTTTGAATTACTTTTAACCCTTTACCGCATTGTGGTTCATAAATGAACCAAACCATATTATCTTAAATATTTTTAAGTTTCAAACTGATTTCCTCATTTTATGCATACTGTGTCAAATATGTCCCATACGAGCTTCATTTTATGTATAAAACCGCCATCTATGAGCAAGTTGTGTGAACTCTTTTCTTCGTCAAAGTCAGTTAACAAGTACGAACCGGTGCGGAGCAAGTTGTTGATTTTCAAAATTGTGTCAAAAATACTAATCTCAGTGATAGTGCTTGCAAATAAATACTACAGGAAAGAAAGTAATCTAAATATTGGTAATTAGGTAAGTTTTTATTGTTTTATCAAGTAATAATTACTTTTAGGTGGTTCTAACTGAATGGAACAAATTTGGTACAATATGCAGAAATATTCCTTTTTCCTTTGTAACTTATTTGTGCCAACATGCATCAATGCTATGTAAAGTTGTTTAGCTTATTTTCTGATGTACCGTCTTATTTTATTATTTACGTGGTTTTATGTATTTAATCGAACATCTACATACTTACAGGAAATTTTAAATATGGATCCACGTCGATTTTACGGAGGTATGTACGGATACCTCCGTAAAATCGACGTGGATTATCCAGGATTTCCCTGTAAATTTGCCTTTAGCCGATTTCAAGTGCGCGGTAGGTGAAGATTTGTGCTATGCCTATAAACCTGCAACGAGTAGTAAACCCGGTCGACCATCTTCCAGCGTCATGGAACATAACATTCAACAAAAAAAAAATGACAGGGCCCATAGCAATAATGCCATCTCAGGACGTTCGTTTAGATAAGATGGTTCATTTGCCTGTCCAGTCCACTAGACAGCGTTGTTAGGTCCCTGAATATAATGTTAGATATCACATGGAGTGCCGAAAATGTAAAGTCAACCTTTGCCTCAACGATAAAATAAATTGTTTCGAAGTATTCGATACTACATAGTTGTCTCCTGTACTGACTCGCCTGTATCGCCTTTCTCTTAAAACTGGAGTGGTGCCGGTGTCGTGGAAGCTGGCCAATGTGCAACCAGTACCCAAAAAGGGTAGCCGTGCCGACCCTGCAAACTATAGACCAATTGCCTTGACCTCCATACTCTGTAAAGTTATGGAGAAGGTACTCAACAGTAAGTTGCTAGAATACCTTGAAGACAATGAGCTCCTCAGTGACCACCAGTATGGCGTCCGCCGTGGTCGGACAACCGGAGATCTTGTGTATGTTACGCACTGCTGGGGCGAGGCTATTGAGAAACACGGCGAAGCCCTTACAGTGTCCCTCGAAATCTCAAAGGCCTTTGACAGGGTCTGACACGCTAGTCTGCTGAACAAGCTTCCTAGATACGGTGTCCCTGCTAGCTTATGCAACTGGATTTGTGACTTTTTGAGTGAACGGTCGATCCGAGTGGTCATCGATGGCTGCGCATCGGATCTAATGGCTATTAATGCCGGTGTTCCTCAGGGGTCTGTTCTCTCTGCGACTCTATTTTTGCTTCATATCAATGATCTGCTTCAGCTGGGAGCTATTGAGTACGCGAATGACAGCACAGTTTCAGAGAGATACTTGTCCAGTGCTAGAGCTGGTAGGGACGAAATAGCCGCTCTTAGAGAGGCCATGGTAGAGCTAACGAATTTGATCTTAAATCTCGTTTCCCAATGGGGCGATGACCTGGTCAAATTCAACGCTTTAAAAACACAGGCTTGTCTTTTCTCCGCTAAAAGGAGCCAATTTGAATGGTTCCCTACCTTCAGAGGTATATTTGTACCTATTATCGACCGCCTGAAGCTCTTGGGCATGGAGTTGGCGTCTGACCTTAACTTCGGCTCAACCATTGAGTCTAAAGCTCAGACTGCAGCCAAAAAGCTGGGAAAGTGAAGCGATATTTCACACCTGGACAGCTTTTGAATTTATATAAAGCACAGGTCCGTTCGTGTATGGAGTATTGCAGTCACTTGTAGGATGGCTCAGCCAAATACCAGCTAGCTGCACTTGACTCGATCGAACGCAGAGCTAAAAGGTTCATAGGTGACGAGGTTCTGGCAGGCTAGCTTCACAGCCTGGCTCACCGGCGAAATGTTGCTTGCCTGTCATCTTCTACAGATTGTACTTCGGAGAGTGTGCGCAGGAGCTACACGACCTAATCCCTTCATTTTTTTACATTACTACCCGTCCACCAGACGTACCGCAGGATACCATCCACACTTGGTCGATATAACTTCTTATCGTACGAAGCGCTTCTCGTCTACATTTATTGTGCGCACAGCCAAGGTGTGGAACTCTCTGCCGGCTTCTGTCTTTCCTGCCACATATGACCCGCCAGCAAGAGTGAATAGGCATTTTCTGGGCTCGCTCGTTCGATCGTAGACCTCATCTTACACTTACTATCAGGTGTGATCGAGGTCAAGAGAGGGCTCCTTCGTAATAATAAAATAAAAACAATTTTCACGTTTATATTTATTACGTTATTTTTATGTTGATTTTTGCTCAATGTACCAAATATGATCCAAAGTGGAAAAGTGATTTTTTTCTAAAACTATTCAATAAAAAGAAAAATCCTGAAACACGTGTCCATTTATTTAGTGTTTCCTACTATATATTTTTTTTTCTAACTTAAATGAAAAATCATGCAGTAAAGGGTTAACCATATAAGTTGTATATATGTTTGTAATCACCTTTTAAAACCCTTTAGTTTGATACCCCACTCGATAGGTTTTGAGAAAAAAAAAACTTTTTTGAAGGTATAATATGGCGCCAAAAATCCGCCATTTTGGTTATTTTTTATTTTGATATACCCAGTGTCACTTTCACAGTTAATACGAATCTAACGATACCTCTCAAGCTAAAATCCGTCGAGCCGTTCAGGCCACAAAGCGTGCCAAACAATTATACATACATACATACTCTCGAAAAACATAACCCTCCTTCTGGCGCGGTCGGGTAAAAAAATCCGCCATTTTGGTTATTTTTTATTTTGATATACCCAGGGTCACTTTCAATACGAATCTAACAATACCTCTCAAGCTAAAATCCGTCGAGCCGTTCAGGCCACTGAGCGTGCCAAACAATTATACATACATACATACTCTCGAAAAACATAACCCTCCTTCTGGCGCAGTCGGGTAAAAGCTACAGCAGTACAGACAGCAGGTAGCAGTTACAGACGAAACAAATCAACTATGTTTATTTATAAATACCGGTACTTTTTCTCTAGACCTTGCAATAACAATTTTTTATTTAATCGTTTAGCTTGCAGTCTGCTTCTCTGCTAAGTTAGAACCTGTGCAGCTTTTGAAATGTCTCAGGCAAAACAGAGCTCGCCACCCTCATTAAATATTTAAATGCTACACATTGTATAATATAGGGAACTGTACCTACTCTGTAATCTACAGACATTTCTAATGGGTTTTCATAGTATTTTGTGCATATGCATAGATTAAATCTATAACACAGGTCAATGATTTTGTATCGTTTCGTTACTGCAACAACTAGTTTTTCAATAATTCGGGGGATTACATTTCGGTTTTACTCAAAACGCCACCCATAAATAAAAAAAACAAAAAATAAGGACATAAATGAGCTTTTAATTTCTTACGATATTTTTGATATATCGGATAAAATATATTGATTTTATATATTGATACTAGATGATTCGATAATATTGAATTGGAGCGATATATTGCATACATATATCGATATTTTATGAAACATTGATACATATCGTGCACTCCTAATGTCAGGGTAAATACCTACAACATTGTCTTCTTACATACATCGCATCATCTATTGTCATCTCAATCTTCACACCTTTTCTTGGCCATATTATCTTTCACCCAGACTATCATGCATTCCTATCGGCTTCCTATATCTCCATTATCATATACATCAAGCTCAAACCGACTTTTAAAACATGGTTTTGACTACATCATAGTAATCCCTAAATAAATAAACAGCAACCTATCTCCACGCAGTTATTCTGTCACAATTACCTACCACTATCAACAGACTGTACCATCGGTAAGAGACAGGCATGGCATGGCTTTCATTCATCTCTTTCATGACCTCACATGAAACTACTGATTCGCACAAGGCAGCAGTGCTGACCGTCGCAAGTTGCCACCTGGGTCAGTGAGCAGTATGCTTGTCTACATACAAAAAAAAAACAATTCAATAATCCTCAATGATAATTTCTTACCCTTGTTTGTTGATGAATAACATTGGGTCCAGAAATAATTGCACTACGAATTACTGAACGTAAGCCCAGCATTATTGAAACAAAGAGGAAATACGAAAACAGTAAATATTGTTTATATTAGGTTTTTCAATATTTTAGGTTATTCAAATAACCACAGAGATTTTTTTTTTTTGGTATTTTTCTTTCCGTCCAACGGAAAAGGCGAAGAGCTTAAGCCCATACAGCCTAACCACAGAGAATTTAATAATTTTTTCAATATGTCATTCTCATGCAGGGTTGCCAACCGCAAAAGAAAATCCCTCGTAACTATGCAGCTAAAAATCTCGTATTTTGACTTTCAAACCTCGTACATTTATGCATACAAAACGTGCTAAATCCAAAATTAAGGCATATTGAACTACTGGATTTAGGACTTTTTACTGGAAATAAACTATTGCAAGTTTCCTACTAAATAAAACATCACTGTGTTGTATTTCAAAAAATCTTTATTATTACTCAATCAAATAAAATCACAAAATAAAACTAAATGTGTCTATATTATTATGAAAAGGACATCCTCCATTTTGGTCCAAATTCGAAAATGGCGGCCAAAGATAAAAAATACAATATCTTGTTAGAACGTGTTCTCCTTAACATTTTTTTATTACGGCACCATAACTGTGTGACCATTGCCCTCGGTTTTATTTGAGTTAAACGTCGCACACATTTTTCTTAACATGAATTTTCAAAACAAAGGATTTAGCTTGAATAGAAACTTCCAGGTAGCTGCCGTTTACCTTCACGCAATGTAATGCACCTCCCCTACCCGCTGAATGACCCGCCCCACTCCGCGCATCACAACTGTTACTATATTTATTTAGTTCCGAAAGCAACGCTATCATCGTCTACGTTGTGTGAATTTCGCTAGCTCCTGCTATAAGCTGTTTTGTTTTTTTTTTGTTTTTATCATCCTTGTTAAGTTTTATTATTGACTGTTACGAGTAGCTTGGTTATTATTGAGCCATTGCGGACTTCTGTATCTTGTGTCGTGAATCAACAGTGAATCGATGAAAATACTCTTGGAGTTCTCGTAAAAGCGATCATCTTGATATTTCCCAAATAGTGACAGAAGAATTACTACTTCGATAGGTAAGAACGCAGTGCTCTTTATTTTTATGTCCGTGATATGTATATTATTATATGAAAAAACCTGTATCAGCACATCGTCAAAAAGACCAAGTTTATGTTTGCTTCTATTGAAAAGAAACGTGGTGCAGTATTACATTAACTGACCGTCAACTAAAAATATACACACGCACTACGCCATTTCGTCTTGAGGCCATCCGGCCAGTCCGACACAGACAAAGCACGGTATGCGACCTTGACAACACGATGATTTCAGTCGGCGCATTAATCCATTAACTCTTCGCACGTCAAGTGGACACCTGGTGTTCCGATAACAATAGAATTTCTATTGTGTCTGCTAATTAGACGTGCGTCGGGAAAGCGTTTATGACCCGACGATTCTATTATTCATAAAGGGCTGTTCATAGCAATGATTTTTGTCTGTCAAATACTTAGTTTTTTTTTACTTTCTAGTTGGTGGCTACAGAATTCATTTGCCGTCCGTGTTGGCAAAGAAGTGAACGTACGCACCAATGACGTATGCGAGAAACCGAAGAGCAAGTTGATCAAGAAGATGAACCAGCCGAAAATACAAATGCAAGACCAATTTCCTTGGAATTGCCTGGTCTTCTTCGCGCACTGAATACCTCAAATAGCTGCATTTTTCAACATTGTTTGAATGAATCTCGTCGTCGGCTACCCGAAAATATAAGGTTTCGTATATTGTGCCGGTACAGTTACATGTGGCATTTACTCCCTTTACAAGACAGCTCATCAGAAAAGTTCACTGTTGTTTAAGTAATGGACACAGTATCAACATTACAGAGAATATTACTCAGGACCACATTAACTTCGAACAATATGAAAATATGGCACCGGACGAGTTCCATACCTGGACCGGAATACTTCAAGACCAGTTTGCCGAATTGATGGAGGGTTTGCCAAGCTTTAGGTCAGTTACTAAAAAAATACTATTTTTTCGGCAGTATTAGTTAAGTTGAGGACTGGAGACTCCAATGCTAGACTAGCAAACATTTTCAAATGTGGTGAATCAACCTTTCAAAGGTGGTTGCAGATTGGACGCGATGCGCTTTTACAGGATTTTGTACCCTTAAACCTTGGTTTTGATCACATAACACGTGAGAACGTAGCACAAAGGAACACGTTAATGCCAAACCATCTATTCGGGAACCCTTTGAGCCCAGAAATTGAAAGGAAGGCGATAACAATTTGGTGGTACGTACATATATTTGCAAAAAAGTAGCAATTTCTTTTTTCAGCGACAGTCTTACAGCCATCGCAAATATAGAAACCTCCTGAAACCATTCCTCTTGGTTTGTTGCGATGGACATATTTTTGAGGTAATTGGACCGTATGCTGCCGTTACATCCGACGCAGAAATCATGAATGGTATGATAGGAAATGTAGACAGTCCATTCCTTTGGTTTTTTAGGACCGGAGATGTGTTTGTTTTGGACCGTGGCTTTCGCGATTCTGTGGCAAACCTTGAGTCTTGCGGTTAAATACCACATATGCCACGAACAAAATACCAAAATGAAACACAACTTACGACAGATCAGGCAAACAAACCAAGGTTGATTACGATTTGTCGATGGGTGGTGGAAGTAGTGAACGGCCGATTTAAAAGAGATTTTCGGTTGTTACGAAATATATACAACAATAGAGCCGCTAGAAACATGTTTGATTACTTCAGAATCGCAGCAGCCATTTTAAATAAGTATTTAATAAAATGCCTGCATGTTGTATTTGAAAATAATCCATATGCTTCAGACATTTTGGAGATAATAAATGAAAACATTAATACGCCAAATGTATTAGCAAACCTGGTTAATCGCCATAATTATAATCGTAGACGAGCTCAGTTCACCATAATGACAGCAGATATGCCAGAGTTCGCAGATTTTCCTAGGGTGAGTGAAGATGATCTCTTTTTATTCGCTCTTGGTGTATACCAATTAAAGCAGGCCAAAACCTACTATGGTGAACATATCCTCCAAAACGGATCGTTTTCAATTGAGCTCAGTAATGAAATGCCAAATGAACACATGGAAGAGTTAGAAGGAACAGATCTGTGGATGATACGAGGGCGACTGCAATGTCGACATGTCCGAGCTCGCCATTATTAATTATACCTACATCGTAATAGACAGAACATCATCCAGTCGAAGTGCAATCCGGCACTATTATTGCACGTGCATAATAGGAAAAAGTACGATTGGGTGCTGTTCGCATATTATGTGTATAATATGGTACATGAATTACGCTCGTTATTTACAGGTGTTATTACCCCTAGCTTTGGGATTAGAGAACATTATTGTAGTTCCAGACGAGGGTGATTTTCTTTTTTAACCATATGTTTTGTTTTAACATTCTTGTAAGACGTACATGTATTTTTGGAAATAATAAAGAGTTCATTAACAATTGAACATATGATACAACTGTATTTTTATTTGTAGAAAATCACATAAACAACAAAAACCAAAATAACACAATAAAAAACCACTACAGGCAGGATGTATTTTCTCAATATTGTATTTTTTAAACTATTGTAATGCTATAGCGGTACAGTTCTTTTTTTAAATTAAAAAAAAATAAAAAAAAAGAACTCAAATAAAAACGAAGGCAATGGTCCCACAGGTTTGGTGCCATAATAAGAAATATTAAGGAGAACAAGTTCTAACAGAATAACGTATTTCTTTTCTTTGGCCGCCATTTTAAAATTTGGACCAAAAATGTATGGAACGTGGATGATGTCCTTTGCAAGGTTTGTAACTTAGTTTACATCTCCTCTCCAAATATTAGTCAGGAACATCCTCACTGTCATCGTTTCTTCTGCCGTATATTTTATCTATTGTCATGCGGCTTACGGCTATACATTCCTTTTGTGGGTTCAAAATTGACGCAGTTTCCAGTACGAGTTGAACCTTTTGCACTCTCTGTAGCAAGAAGTGTGCCGTTCACTGTTTCCACAGTTAGCCGGTTTCTTATCTCTGTCTTTATTAAAATGAGTTTACTATTGTAAAATGGTGATGCAAAATGTTCGTATGGCCATATTATCAAAATCTCGTACATAATTGTACGAGGTTGATAGTGTCCTCGTACCTCGTACGGAAGACCACAAATCTCGTATTTGTACGAGGAACCTCGTACATTTGGCAACCCTGTTCTCATACAGTGTTGCCAACAGTTCAACTACCTCTTCACCAGATCCAACTTCTAAAACCACCAGAAAACCACTAACAAAAATGGGCCCTACTCTAAAAATCGCTAAAATTTACACTATTTTTTTTTAGTTTTTACGAATGAAAACAGTATTTATTTATTATTACTTGTATTAGTAAAAATGTTCTTTAATATGACGTAATAAAATATTTTAAGTCAGTAAATCAACATACAAGAACTTTTGTCTGCACCATCATCGTCGGTTTCACATTTCATCATAATCATTGCAGCATTTTTCTTCCAATCTTAAGCCACAGAGTGTTTTTAATATTGCAGTTAAAATATTCAACTTCATTCTGTTCTTCTGCTTGTTTTTTATTACATTCATACTGCTAAACAGTCTCTCAACATCGGCATTAGAATTAGGTAGTATTAAGAGAGTAATCGCAAAAGTCGCTAATTCCTCAAATCTAGATCCCCTTGAGCATCTTTGAAATACTTCATTCCAATTTTTTTGTATCTTTGCTCTCGTTTCATTTCTGCAAATGAATTTGTCGCCATAGATCATCAACTTTTGCAATAAGTTCTGCACTTTTATTGTGCCTACGCAGTAAAAGTAAATTAAGTACATTAATGAAGTAAAAATAATATATTTCGTAAAGTTTTAGTGGCTTAGTAGTTGAGTAATAGCACTTTCAGTAATTGAAACTGAATTCTACTTGACCACTAGAAAAAACCACCAACCACTAAGACCAATATTACGCCACTAAAACGGGGGTCAAAACCACCAGTTTTAGTGGAAAATCCACTAAGTTGGCAACACTGTTCTCATATCATTGACAATTCTTGTAATCAGTGTTGCCAATTGAATTAGTGTTTTAATATCCAATACCGTATCATTATGCCGGCCACTCATATTTGACGACATTTACAAATGATTGTCAGCATCTTGATGGCGGGACCAAGTCCCCAATTTAAAATGTCTCAAATTAAAGTGTTTGTACTACTTATGTACTATTTGTACCCTAAACCAGCAATTTGTACCTCTAACGGTAAAGGAAGTAAGTCCAGATGAACCTGGTCCCGCCACTTTGACGTCAAAGTGGCGGGATCATCTGAAAGCGCTACCGAGAGACAGGTAATTCACACACAAACACTTAGTACTACATATGTACTTATACTCAAGTTCCAATACAATTGTAAGTGCCAAACTAAAGATATGTTATTAAAACATTGGTCCCGCCAGTATGATGATTCATGTTATCGCTGAATTTATATGAAAATCGTAAAAAAATCGTATAAAATCTAATGTGGAAACTTAGTACGTCCTATGTACTTATACGTGGGTAATTTTCATATTCATAGCTTTAGGACATCAAAAGTTATTTATCATTTATTATATATGACGGAGAGACAGCGTCGTATGTGTTTTTAAAAAGTGTGACGTCAGCTCAGCCGACGTCACGAATGTTGTCTTGGTGATCACTCATGTTTGATTTTCAAATAAAAGCACTTGTTAATGTTACCAGAGACTCGTTTATTCAACTGACAGCGTAACGACTTTACAGAGAGGTCCGCACTGTCCAGCGGCTCGAACAAGAATGAATCTGAATGCATCTAGCGCTCACAGTGCGGCCTTATATAGAGGGATTGTCACACATGCACCCACATTTTCTAGTTAAATATTAAACTACTTAAATTACAATCCTTTAAGTTGAAACATGTTAAGCGTTAATTTTACATCTTAAAAATCAATTAATAGTTTGTAAAACAATCAAGTTATTAAACTTTAATCATTTCAATTATTTTAATAGACAAATTATTGTATTTGCGCCGATACGGCCATATTGACAGGCGGTGCGCGCTCTGCACCAGCCTTAAAATATTCTATTTGACAAAGGCACTTATTAAAAGTTAATATTATGTAAAGCAATTCGTTGAATAACTAAAGAGTCTCGGATAACAATAAAAAAAATGAGAAGCTACGCACGGTTCACAAGTGGTTGTTTTCTGTGGAAAAGAACCGGCAAGAAACTCCACAGTTACTCTTTTCAAAACATAATTCGTTTACACAATGTAAGAGAAGCTTTACAAAATATTGAAATTGACTTGACAAACGACAACATTAGATTTCACTAATGAAGGATACAAATTAAAGAATTGTGATACAAAATTTAAACAAAACAGATAATCTGTCATCATTAGCTTTTATACAAACACAAATGTCTTTCTATGTTGTGAAATAATGTTTTAGGAATATCATAACGAGTTTTCGGAGGTTCTCGTATATTTCTCGGAGGTTCTCGTCGATTTCTCGGAGGTTCTCGTAGAGTTCTCGGAGTATCTCGTAGAGTTTTCGGAGGTTTTACCTGTAACAAAAGATTAGACTTCTTTTGAGTAGAATATCTGTAAGGAACTTGTGATGTTTTATGTAGTTATACAGACTATCATTCCTTTATAATATTCTCATTCTGGAGGTTCTCCTAATGTACGGAGGTTTTACATGTAGCAAAAGATTTTTTATTTTTTTATTATTAAATATTTGTAAGGTACTTGTGTTGGTTTATGTTAACTGTTACACAAACTCTCAAATATCTTTATGTTATTAAATTTTAAGAATATCATCCTTTTATGATATTCTCAGACACAAGCATATTTAGCTTAGTTAGAGGGGTTAACAGGATTGCCAGCAATGCGAATTCCACCATTCCACAGTATTTTGTTTTTTTTTTTAGAAAAAAATAAGAAACAAGAAAGAAAAAGGTTCTCGTAGATATCTCGGGGGTTCTCGTAGATATCTCGGGGGTTCTCGTAGATATCTCGGGGGTTCTCGTAAATATCTCGGGGGTTCTCGTAGATTTCTCGGAGGTTCTCGTAGATTTCTCGGAGGTTCTCGAAGTTATTTTTTGTTTCTCTTTCTTTTTCTCTATCTTTTTCTTTTTATAAAGAGAACTAGCAATGCAATATAAATAGAATCCACATTACTAGCTTTCCCGTTAACTTAGAGTGGGTTCACGGCAAGTATAATGGGTGGGGTTCGAACCCGCGACCTTACTTTTGTTGTTCGGCCAAACTGGCTCGTGGAATAGATCACACCGCCGATACGGTTATCCGGTCTCCAGTTGTTTAGGTGGAAAACGAGAAAACCTTGGCGCGGAACAACTACATTGAGTGGGCTACGTTAATATGTATTTCGGCGCACAATACACTTATGTGTTTCGGCGCACTAAACAAGGCTATACAAAACTAATACTTGCACTACTACTGTTGGCATTGAATTTCAAGAAACAGAATATTATGCGATATTCGAAAATTTTAAGGGAATTAGACAAGATCTATGATAACAGATTATTAATTATAACCTCAAATGAAATTTGCAGGTTACTTTGGTTTACACACTTCAAATCAATTTAAGGTAATCAGAAAATAAAAATTTTATGTACACGCTTGCGTGTAAACTTTGACGCAAAATAATATTTCAGGGAGTATTTAACCCCTGAATCAAAATAAAATGAATACGACTCACCAGGGTTCATCAGCTCAATATTTCAGCGTTGACGGCCACTTGTACCGTACGGCTTCTATCCAGGACGTCACGTTCTGTTTACTTCAAGTGAGTGAATCCCACTTCTGATGACGGAGAGACAGCGTCGTATGTGTTTTTAAAAAGTGTGACGTCAGCTCAGCCGAAGTCACGAATGTTGTCTTGGTGATCACTCATGTTTGATTTTCAAATAAAAGCACTTGTTAATGTTACCAGAGACTCGTTTATTCAGCTGACAGCGTAACGACTTTACAGAGAGGTCCGCACTGTCCAGCGGCTCGAACAAGAATGAATCTGAATCAGTGTTGCCAACTCCAGCAAAATCTTGTCGCTAGATTTATTATCATAAGTCGCTAGAAGTCGCTAAAACTGATTCAACTAGAGACGGATCCCGGATTTACTTACTTTCCGGTTACTGGAGGCCATTAGCAGCCTGGAAAGGGGATGGAGGGAGGCAAGTGAAGAAGAATTTACTACATAAGCAATACAATCTTTAATAATTAAAAAATAAATTTACACGTAGTTGCCTTATGTACAGAAAGCATCAAAATTATCAAAAATGTTCAAAATACCGGTAATTCTACTTGTATGCATTGGAGAACCATTTTCGATAGTGGTATTTTATGTCACAAGTGGCAACCGAATGGAATCTTGTTGCGATTGTCACACATGCACCCACATTTTCTAGTTAAATATTAAACTACTTAAATTACAATGCTTTAAGTTGAAACATGTTAAACGTTAATTTTACATCTTAAAAATCAATTAATAGTTTGTAAAACAATCAAGTTATTAAACTTTAATCATTTCAATTATTTTAATAGAAAAATTATTGTATTTGCGCCGATATATATATCGTTATCTTTGAAATGGATACCCTTATGCAGAAATGAAACAACTCAAAATGCAATTGCAAATTATGTATATTTTTATAAAAATCTGTTATAAAGAACCTTTAGTGTTTTAATGATAAAAGTTACTTATAAATAAAATAAAAAACTTTTTAACAAAAATTAAACCGGCTATTACAAAAACTAACTTTAAAAATACTCTCGAAAAATAACTTTAATTTCGGTAGTCGGTATCTTTTGCTTTGCATTTTTGTTTTTGGCACCGACTTCCGGAATTAAAAATGAAATACAAGTTACACTGCGAGTGCAATATAACATTATTATCCAATGGTTTATAAAGTATAGATGAAATATGAAACTGCTTGAAGAAAAAATGCTCAGTATTGACTGAGCATTTGTCTCTTAATTTAAAGATTTTAAGCACTGGCATAGTTTACCACGGCAAATCAACTGATGAAATTATACAAAATATACAAGATCACATTTTGTCATGCAGTGCAATGGAATCAAAACCATATACAACTCGATATCATCTATCTACAATATTTTTTGACTCAATGATCAGAAGAAAATTAACATTTTTGAAATTCCGAGACAAATTTTCTTAAAAGGGATCCCTGATATCTGCTACTAGCTTCCGCCCGCGACTTCGTCCGCGTGGAAAAATATCCCCCGATTTTGAAACATTCGTCATTAGTGCTCCGCTCCTATTGGTCTTAGCGTGATGATATATAGCCTATAGCCTTCCTCAATAAATGGGCTATCTAACACTGAAAGAATTTTTCAAATCAGAATCGTAGTTCCTGAGATTAGCGCGTTCAAGCAAACAAACAAACAAACAAACAAACAAACAAACTCTTCAGCTTTATAATATTAGTATAGATAAAGTATATAGCACTAAACACTGCAAAGTTTTAATTTAGGTAGTTGGTGCTTGGTGCCTTTGGTTTTTATTTTAGTTTTTGGCACCGACTTCCAAAATCAAAGTTATTTTTCACACTGCAGTGTTTTTTTGGAAGTTGGCTTTTTAGTTGGCCGATTTGTAATTTACCTACTTACAAAAGCCTTTTTTTTCTGGGTGGGAACATCATCGAATGACTATTCCCACTCTGGGTTAAGCGCAAGGGAGTGTCAGACTTGTACTGACTAAAAACCCACCCTGTTCCTTCAGCTGCCCTTAAGTTCCGGGGCCGCGGTACCTTGTTAGAACATTCCCGCAACCTCGGCGGGCAATGGCCTTATGAGGCCCCGTCCCCGTCCCCGTCAAGTCATCGTGGTACTCTCACTGACCAATTATTCGAGAAATATGACCTCAATAATTTCCGATGCCGCTAGATGTAGGCAATAAACTCTATAGCATGATTTAACTTTAATTTTGTGTTTCATAAAGTCTTTATAAATAAATAAATAAATCTATACTAATATTATAAAGCGGAAAAGTTTGTTTGTTTGTTTTCTTGAACGCGCTAATCTCCGAAAGTACTGGGTGGATTTGGATGCAATTTGGTATGGAAGTAGCTTGAAGCTTGAGAAAGGTTAAAGGCTACTTTTTACGCGACTGCAAAAAAGGAGAGTTATGTTTTTACCGTGATAGAATCCACGGGAGCGAAGCCCCGCGTGAGTATTAGTAGCAGATAAAATAGCAGTTGGCCTGGGTTGGCGGTGCTTCGTGTTCAACGCGCGCCTCACAGAGTCGTCAGCACGAGTGACGGGGTCCTATAGGGCCATTGCTCGCCGGAGTTGTGGGAATGTTCTAAGAAGATAACGCAACCCCAGAACTTAAGGGCAGGTGCAGGAACAGGGTGTTTTTTAGTCAGTAGAAGTCGGACACTCCCTTCCGCTCCACCCACAGCGGGAGCAGTCCTTCGATAATTTTCCCTCCCGGAAAAAGAAAAGGGGATTTTGTCGAACTGTATTTCTATGAAAATGTTCATATTGTTTTCTTTTTAACAGACTTCAAAAAAAAAAGGAGGAGGTTCCCAATTCGTCTTGAACTTTTTGAAGTGAATACTTCTTTAGCGGCGTTGTGCACTTTTTTGTAATGGGTAAAAAATGTTAAACTCGCGTCAGGACACGTGACCTGATCGAAAATTCGTAAGACGGACGGAGAGTAGACAGCAGGCACGGCGTAGGAGAGGAAGTATCCCCCTCTGTTTCTACAGCCCGGCGAAAATGTATGCCTGCGCAAATTTTTTAATGAAATATTAATTGTCATGTTTGTGTAATTATTCCCTAACCATTCCAAAATATCAAAAATGCACAACATTAATAATAAAGTTTTCACTTCTGCCGGCACTCCCGGAGTGCAACCCGTCGTTTTTTTTTATGTATGTTACCTCATTACTCGCAGATCCAGGCTGGACTGATTTTGAAAAATCTTTTTTGTTTGAAAGGGTATACCTTCTAGTTAGTCCCCTTGTCGTCATGTTTGGATCTGATGATGGGATCATGGAGAAATCGAGGGAACTCTTCAAATATTAGAAGCACACCTATAGCGTTTTGGATATTTTAATTGATAATCTTTTGTCATGGAAAGCCCAAATAAGTTCACTCACCGCAAGGGTTAGAAAGTTGATAACCGTATTTAAAAATCTGCGCTATAGTGCTGATGTTGAAACCTTGCGTATGGTTTATTTATCTCTTTGCCAGTCTGTGCTATCTTTTGGCATCACGGTCTGGGGCGGTGCTGTGAAGACAAGTATGATGCAACTGGAGAGGGCACAGAGAGCTGTCCTCAAGGTTATGACCTTTAAACATTTTCGGTTCAGTACCATAAAATTGTACAAAGAATGCCAGGTCATGACCGTGCGACAGCTGTTTGTGCTAAATTGTACGTTGCGCAAACATTCTTCTTTAAAGCTGGACCTCAATCTTCTGACAAAGCGTAGGACAACAAATGTATGTCCTATAGAGAGACATAAAACAAAACTTGCAAAACGACATTTTAGGATTCTTGGCAGTCGTATTTACAACACTGTTAATAAGCAATGTAACATCTACCAGCTTAGTAAATTTAAATGTAAAAGGGAGGTCAGTAAATGGTTTATTAGTCTTAACCATGAGGAGGTAGAACAAATACTGTATCTGTAGGACGTACAAGTTACAACCAATACTTTGTCAGTTACATACAACACCCACCAGCATGTACACACATATCACACACATTCACCCACTTTCACACACGATCATACTTACTCATCCCAACACACACATACATAACACTGCACAGAAAGTTTTATTATTATTATTATTTTCTGTAATTTGCATTATTATTTTAAATTTTTGCTTGTATGGTATCTTTATTACTGTTTATATTGCCTAATATGTGTACACAACTTAACTCCGAACATTTAATTAGTGTTAATAATGCCAATTTTGAGAGCCCTGACACCCATAACATAACACAAGTTTAATCTTAGCTTGAGTGTCAGTGATCTATAACTCAGTGTAAAGCTACAATTTATGAGATGAAATGTTTTGATATTAGTGGGTAATGACTTTTTTTTTTTTTTAGTGTGGTAAAATTATCAAATAAGTCCTCCCACTCCGGGCAGGGTGGGAGGGACTGTCAGACTTTTACTGACTAAAATCCACGGTGTTCCTACAATAACCCTTTACATACCGGGGCCACGGTAACGGGATGAGTCCCACGACCCCGGCGGGCTTCGGCCCTCTGCAGAGGGGGCCTCGTCATGTTGCTGACGCTCTTTGAGGCGCGCGTGGAACACGACGCGCCGTCGACCCGGGCATGGTCCATGGTCGGACAGCGAGTTGCCCTTTACTCGCTGTCCGCATGCCCGCGCCTACGGTGGCCGGAGATCGTCGGCCGACGTCCGACGCCGTGGGCGTCTACCACTGCGGCTGGGCTGGAGGGAGGACGCCATCCTCTCCCTCACGCGGCCCGCCTCCTCCTTCGGAAGCATGACTGCTTCGCAGAAGGAGGCGACCGCTTCCCACTCCCTCTCGCCCCGCAGCATGGCCTCGACCAAGGCCGGGCGCGAGAGGTCTCCGCCTATTGTCGCCGTGAGGACACGTCGGTGCTCTGCCCAAGCTGGGCAGTCCTGCACCGTGTGCTCGACTGTGTCCTCAGGGCGACCCTCGCAGTGGTGACACCCAGGCGTCTCTTCCTTACCCATCAGACACAGGTACCTCCCGAAACTTCCGTGTCCGGTGAGGACCTGCGTCATGCGGTAGGTCAGGACGCCGTGACGCCGATCTAGCCACTCCTCAAAGAGGGGTCTTACCGCCGCAATTGCGGCGTGCCCGAGTGGGTAATGACTTAATGAGTCATTACTCACTAATAACAAAACATTACTAATGACTAACCACATGTAAATTGTAAACTGGAAATAAAGATTTATTATTATTATTATTTCTTATAGTACCTTGTGCAGTTGCTCTCGAAAAGCACCATTTGAGGAAGTGGAACTGATGATGAAGACCTCAGATGGCCACCGAAACTACTCAATAATAAGTATTTCGTGGATTGCGATTAGATTACTTGAATATAGATGTTAAGCACTTTATGCTCGTCACAATGCATATGGTGAAGTAGAGCTGATGGTGATGGTGATGTACCAGGAGAACTCTTCAAAATTTAACGGCTCTGCACCGGGAAAAGCAATATTTTGAAAAAGGTGATAAGTAGTTGACATTTTGGCTTTTGTAACTAGATAAATTACAAACCGACCCACTAAATCTTAGAGAGTGTTAGGTGCAGTGGAATGAATAGAAACGATCAAGCGACGCTTGGACAGAATATTCTTTTATTGTTAAAACTTACGAGAAAAGTAGGAGACACAGTTGCTTAGGTTGGGAGGTGACGACAGAAGAATAAAGGAAGAGGGATACCAGTACTTAAAAATATCTACTGTCATTTTTAATTAATAAAAATGTTGCCAGATATGGAGTGTATGTACCAAATTATTTCAACACTAAAAAGCGTGAAAAAAAATTTTTGCAAAAAATAGAACCGACTTCTATATGAAAACACTACAAAGGCAAAAATATCTTTAATTTCGGAAGGACGTGTCAAAAAAAAAAAGAAAATACAAAACAAATGACACCGACTACCAAAATTAAAGTTATTTTTGTGTGTTTATATTTTTCGAAAACGAGAGCTATTATAGTGATACGAACTAAGCTATACCCTGTTTTTTAATCTCAGAGACAAAGTTGAAATTAAGACGGTTGCCAGTTTTTTGCAATTCTCAAATAGTGATGTGCTACTATTGAAACTTAACGTAATAAAATTTAGTATCGGTTTTTATAATAAGCTATCTTGAAACAATGTGTAATGGTACTTATTTAAAGCGTAATAATACAAATAGGTAAAAGTAATAATGCAAAACATTTATTTTTAATTATATAATTGATCTGAGGAATATTCTGAATCATCAGATTCGTCACCTACACCTATGACAAACCTATCGGTAATGTCATCAACCATATGGCCTAGATGAGATATTTCATCTGGAATTTTAATTATATGGCATATACAGTCTTTCCATCGCTGCGGGGTCACTTGACGAAGGTCTTGTTCAAAAAGGCTTCATACTTCATTGATTTTGAATGTTTTATTATTTTAGCGACATGCCCCTTTACTTGAGCCCATACCAACTCAATCAGGTTTGGCTAACCACGCTATCGTTTTTGACGACTTCATCACAATATATAGAATTTTGTCTATTATACAAATACTTAATTAGAATTTTAGATAATATATTTTGTATCTGTAGGAATAAATTGTCTTATTAACAGCGAAAAATGCATTAATATCCGTTGCGTTGTTCAAAAGAAGAAAGCTTAGAAACAGACAGACAGGCGGAGAGCGTCTTTGTTTTATACTATTGTAGTGATTACGAATATCTAGATATGACCCTTATATAAAATCTCTGGTTGAAGGACTAATAAGATAAACAAAATGGTGTGATGACGTCTATCATTACTTCTTTGTTTAATTCAAAGGCATCAAAAAAAGCGTCGCGTGCATTGATATGTAACAAAAAATCAAAGGTCGCGTGGTCAGATTTTTCTGGTAGCTTATAGTGCGACCGTGTGTAAGTATGTGAATTTGAACGATACGCTTTGGAATATAAAATTTTGAAGAGAAGCGTCTAATAAAGATTAAAGTGAATCGTCAAAATAATGATAACAATTTACGATTCAACAAACCGGTATCGTGGTACAACATTGCAAAAAAGAGCTGGCATTATTTGAAAAGTTGACATTTGCATGTGTCAATTCTGTCTCTGAGATTAAAAAACAGGGTATACATTTTTGTTTGTGATGTTTGTTTTCTTACTACATACATCTGTCCAGTTCTATAAAAATAGACTAGAAACAAAAAAAACTTTTGATGTACTAAAGCTATGAATATGAAAATTGCCCACGTATAAGTACATAGGACGTACTAAGTTTCCACATTAGATTTTGTACGGTTTTTTTACGATTTTCATATGAAATCAGCGATAACATGAATCATCATAATGGCGGGACCAATGTTTGTATTGGAAATTGAGTATATACAAGTACATATGTAGTACTAAGTCTTTGTGTGTGAATTACCTGTCTCTCGGTAGCGCTTTCAGATGATCCCGCCACTTTGACGTCAAAGTGGCGGGACCAGGTTCGTCTGGACGTACTTCCTTTACCGTTAGAGGTACAAATTGCTCGTTTAGGGTACAAATAGTACATATGTAGTACAAACACTTTAATTTGATACATATTCGATTGGGGACTTGGTCCCGCCATCAAGATGCTGACAAATGATTAGGTATGCAAAGTATTCGTCGCACTTGCGGTATTCCAAGCTGTGTCGGTTTTTAGGGTTCCGTACCCAAAGGGTAAAAACGGGACCCTATTATTAAGGCTCCGCTGTCTGTCTGTCACCAGGCTTTATTTCATTAACCATGATAGCTAGACAGTTGAAAGTGAATGATTTATTTCTGTAGCCGCTATAACAAAAAATACTAAAAAATAACTTTAAGGTTAAGCAACGCTTGCCGACAACGGTCCGTGGATGGGTGATTATTTTATCGTGTCGAGATTCTTCAATTAATATTAAACACTAGTACACAGGTACAAAGCTTCATTCAGTTAAACTGGGAGCCGATCCAAACGTAACTGGGAAGATATGAAAAACATATTATAGGTAGGACAGCACTAGGCGGAACTGCACCGCAGTGGAACTGAGCGATACGACGCGTCAAAATATTCTTTATATGAAATTATACGAGACAACACCCACTAAGCGGCATCGGAACTGCACTGCAACCGAACTGCGCGGCAAAGTTGAGCAACTGACCAAAAGTGTCGGAACCTGTCGCGACGTGTAGTTCCGCTGCCGCGGAGTGCGGTTTGACAAACTTCATTTTCATAATGAGCTCTCGTCAGAGAGTATTATTTTCTTTGATAGTCAAGAAAAAAGCATTGAGGATTACCTCAATGCTTTTTTGCATTGAGGTAATATGTATGTACTACATATTAATGTAGTATATATTACCTCAATGCTTTTTTCTTGTCTGTTCTTGCTCGATCCTTTCCTCTTCCTCGCACAACAAGGAAATAATAATCATATTATCCATTTCGTCGTTCATCTTGCTCAGAAGTTGCCGAGCTACTGAATATATTTTTGTAGCGCCGCTGCAGTTCAAGTGCGGCTTACCAAAAAATTACGCGTCGAGTCGCTTAGTTCCGCTGCGGTGCAGTTCCGCCTAGTGCGGTCCTGGGGCAGATATTCGATTTTCGATGATTTTTAATCCAAGATCACGTCTAAACGGCTAGTCGGTATGCTTTGAAAAAAAATAATGATAAACTAGACTATTTCCTTAATAATTTGATATATGAATATTTAAATATTTTTTTGTAAAACATTGTGTAATTTATTTTTAAAAGTACGTCTAACGCGGGCATAAAAGCGAAGATCAGGCAACAACCATTGGGTGTATTTTTATGAAACTTTCACAGTCTAAAAGATAATTTAATTGCCAATCTTTTAGTATACGGCTTTTCTTCATATTGTGTTTGGTAAAGTCATGGTGTATTATTATTCGAATAATCTAGGTGCGCAATGAATCGGGGGCTCTTGCGGGCGACGGGCGGCAGTGCATCGCTGACCACTGTCACGAGTAGACGCTAACGCTCCGCGCAAAAAATACAAAATGATTTTATTCGCATAGAAGTTTAACGCCAAAATGGTTGGTAAACCCAAAACACTAAAAAAGAAACGCCTTACAATGTTAAAAATAGATTAATGAAGTAACGAATTTTAATTATTTATATAATTTACTGCCGCCATGGTCGAGTGGTTTAGGGTTAACTTGTGTGTGGTCGTGGGTTCGATTCCCGCGGGACGCATACTTTGTAAATTTGTTTCCACTTTGGCTAGGACAATGCAGGCCTGAATCACCTGATTGTCTGATAAAAAGATGGTTCCGTGCTTCGGAAGACACATATAAGCCGGTAGTCCCGGTCGCCAAATGGCGGTCGTCAGAATAGACCACGTCAGAGGCTCTTGAGGCAGTCTAGAAACTCTGACACTAGGGTGTATGGTGTCATTAGACATTACTACCCACACGATAAGAAGAAGATTATTTATATAATCTCTATCAATAGTTTAAATTAGCATATTGGAATAAAATAAATGTGATTTAAATGTAGTAAACAAACTTTTATTTTATTGAAATAATTATGTTATTTCCTTTTAGGAGAACACCAAATAGTAAAGATTCTTGAGTCAAAAATGTAGAGACAGGGTGAGTATTGAAATGTAATTTACGAGTAGGTAACCATATTGGAGCGTAGTAAGGACAGTTCGATTAGAGTTTCAAAAAATACTTGAGTGTTGCTGATATTGGAATAGTTGTAGGTATAGCTCTTGATACGTAAGTAGCATGACTTTGAATGCGGAGATCTAATATTTAATAGGTACTTACTTCAACTTATTTTTATTTTATTCAAATTATGTTTTTTTTTTTGGAGTATATCAAATAACTTAGATTCTCGCCGCGAAAATGCAGAGACGAGGTAAATATTGCAATGTAATAGCACCATACTACAGCGTAGGTACTAAGGACAGTCCGGATTAGAGTATCAAAAAATACTTGAGAGCTGATATTTACACGAGTTGTAGGTATAGGTCTAGGGTAGGTACTTATGTAGCATGACCTTGAATGCGGAGATCTAATGTTTAGTAATTTTTTATTTCATTGAAATAATAGTGTTTTTTTGTGGTGAGTACGAGGTGAGTATTTAACTATAATGTAACCATACTACAGCGTAGTAAGGACAGTCCAGATTAGTTTAAAAAATACTTGAGTGCGGTTTTTGACATAGTTGTAGGTACTTATAGCTAGCTATGGTACGAAAGTACCATGACCTTGAATGCGGAGATCTAATGTTTTGTTTACGCACAACTCTCCAATATTCCAACTTTTGCCCATATGGTCAATCCTACTTTCGCGCCCGTGCCTATACTTACCTAAATTTAATTTATATTATATAACTCGCTTTATATTATATAGATCGCATCGAACTTCTTGAGGTTACGTTGACATCCACCCTTAATTTTGGTCCGTTTATCGAGGCTAAGGCTCAATTGGCTGCCAAAAAGTTGGGAATCCTAGTAATTACACCCTAACTATTGATGATAATATAATAACATTAGATTCACAAGTCGCCACAGAATTTGAAAATTTTTTCATTGACATACCCGTATCGACAATCAAGTCGCTAAAATCATCTGCCATTGCTGCAGACACATTACTTAAAAAAAGTGTTCCAGTTTGTAGTTCAGAGTTTAAATTCCAATATGTTACTTCTAATGACATCATCAAAACTTTTAATTCTTTGAATGTTAAAAAGGCTGCAGATCTGTGGGGTAATTCTGTTCATGTTACTAAGTCCATTATACACATTATAGCTCCTACATTAGCTGTTATATTTAATAATTGTATTGATTGCGGTGAGATTCCTGATTTAATGAAATATAGTAAAATAATCCCACTATTTAAATCAGTTAGTACATCTGACCCTACTAATTATAGACCTATTTCTGTATTGCCCACTTTCAGTAAAATTTTTGAGAAAATTATTTTAATGCAGATGCAAAGATATTTTAATAAACACAAATTGCTACATAATAAACACTTTGGTTTTACAAAAGGACGTTCAACAACTGATGGCCGGTGTTGAACTTTTAGGACACATTTATAATGCATGGGAAGATAAGTGTTGGTAAGTGTTGGGCATTTTTTGCGATTTTTCAAAGGTATTTGACTGTGTTCCCCATGAGACATTAATCAGGAAACTGCACCACTACGGATTCCGGGATAAAGGGCGAAATATTGAAACCCGAAGATACCACAGTTTTCTTGGGCATAAATTTGGGTGCGAAGCTTCAGTGGGGCCCCCATATAAATTGTCAAAATAGCCAAGTTCTGCAGCATATGCCGTTAGAAAAATACGTGGATTAACTGATATCGAAACAGCACGTTTAGTCTACTTTAGTTACTTTCACAGAGTGATCTCATACGGCATTATACTTTGGAGAAACGCCGCCGACATTCATACAATATTTGTATTACAAAAATGGGCCATTCGTGCAATTTATAAATTAAGTCCTAAGCACTCCTTAAGAGACAAATTTAAAGAGATTAATATTATGACTCTGAATGACTCTGACTATGAATATTAATCTCAGTATATTTATGAGAATCTCTTGTATGCATACAAAAATATTAATCTTTTTAAAAAATACAGTGATATTCATAGTGTAAATACAAGGAACAAAGACACATATGTCATTCCTAAAATAAGGAAAAAAGATTGGTGGATCGTTTAGATGCCAATGTATACGTTTTTATAATAAAATTCCTAGCCATATTCAAGAACTAAGTATTAATAAATTCAAATCATTTATAAAACGTAAGCTATGTCAGAAAGCTTTTTACACAGTTACAGATTATATTGAGGACAAGAAGGCCTGGGAATGAGATGCTCCAGTGATATACGTGTGCCTTTTCTATTTAGTTTTAAAATTTTGATTGATGATTTATTTTTGATTGATTAGAATATTTGCGTTTTCAAGTATTGTATCCTTATAATCAATAAAGAGAAAAAAAAGTATTGTATATACCTATTAATTTTGTTTTTGTTTATTGTTTTTTTTATGTACAACGTGTAACGGAAACCCCATATCTAACCAAAAGGGCTGAAGACAACATTTGGTATGGAGTCTCTATGCACAGTTTCAGCACAAAATAACGGACTTAAAGAATTGATACCAAATTATTGGTTTCACATATTTTTTGAATACCAATCATAACAAACGTGTCACAGCACTACGAGGGTCAATAACTTTCCACTTCACTTGCCAATAACACGATAATTCTTTTCGTTCTTCTTAATTTGAAAAATTCGGTCTCTGGTATCAGTGTATTGTAATTTATAATAAGTTCTACACACGTAGACTTAGGATTACTAAACCCTTGCCATATCGTTTGTTATCATCCAAAGAAGCCATGCACTTGGTATGTATATACCCTTTAAATTACACGTTGTATATAAATATAATTATTTCATTATTGTACTTGTGAGGACAATGTAGGTTATTCTATCTTCATAGTTTTTACTTTCACTATAATTTCTTTAATGATGTCAAGTAGTTTGAGTACCTACTTGTGTGGCCTACCCAAATGGCCTTACTTTGGTATTGTTCGTCAAATTGTTGAGCTCCTTAAATTCTAAGTTGAGCTACACGATAACTGACAAATGCTTGCACTGACTGGACAGGTCCGCTCAAATTTGCTTGGTTATTTCCTCAAAAAAATACCACAGACATGAACTTACATGCTTCTCATATACAAATACAAATTGTCTGGACTTTAAAAGAGACTTTGACCTCTGATTTTGTTTCGGTGTTTCTTCTCAGAGTAGTCAGTTAAGAAATACCGGCCTCATCTAGCTAAACTAAACACGCAAAAAAACATGACGTGTAAAAGTGTTATTTATAACCAATTTACAAAATAAATATTTAATTTCATTTCATTTCAAAAGTGAGACGGTACTTCACACCGGAACAGCTGCTCAACCTCTATCAAGCGCAAGTTCGGTCGTGTATGGAGTGCTGCTCTCATCTCTGGGACGGATCTTCCAAATACCAGCTTAATGCACTTGAGTCTATAGAGAAACGGGCCAAAAGGCTCATCGGCAACGAGAAACCGGTCGAGACAAAGGTCCAGAGCCTAGAGCATCGGCGACGTGTTGCAAGCCTATCAGTTTTCTATCGGTTACATTTCGGGGAGTGTGCGATGGAATTGCAGTCTTATTCCACCAAGCCCTTTCCATCATAGGACTACAAGACAAACGGTGATGCGCCATCGTTACATGGTGGACATCCCACCCATACGCATGAAACGTTTTGAGATTACTTTAATTATGGGTACGGCTAAGGAGTAGAATTCCCTGCTGGAGTCTGTTTCCTGATAGTTATAACCTGGAAGTCTTTAAGTCAAGAGTGAATAGATTACTTCTAGGCAAGCGTGCTTCATCTTCGACCACATCATCGCTTAACATCAGGTTAGATTATGGTCAAACGCAAGCCTATAAACTATTAAAAAAAAATTCAGCTCTGGCTGTATACAAAAGGGAAAAACTCAACTCAGCATGTCGAAAATGAGGACATGATTGCTGACAAATAAATTCATACTTATTTCAATATTCCTATTTCAATGTTATTAAAACTTAATTATTTACGAGTATCAAATGAGTCTAAGTAGCGTAGCCACATAGTCATTTTTATATATAGAGATAGATAGATTTACTTGTCTAAATACACATAGTAGTTTTCAATGACCAGACAATTAAAGTCCAGAAAAAATTTGGATGGTGATAATAAATCAGGCAGTACAGTCTTTACTATTTGAAACGTATGGTTACCTTACGAAATTTCGAGCTTGCGTTGCGGGGGTGCATTGCGCGGTCGCGGGGAGTGACGCAAGCTTCTCCCCAGTCGCTCAAGGTCGCTGCCATATAATGTCGCCTTAAGGCCGTGCGCGCACTGCCTTGCGGTGGCCGCAATTGCGGTAGTTCTACCGCACCGGTAGAATGACCGGGGCCACCGATGACTCTACCGCACGCGTTTATTCCACCGCAGTGCGCGCACTTCTATGACACTCCATACTTCACAGATTTTGAGTTTCCAAAACGCAACGCAGTGCGCGCACGACCTAAAGCAATAAACTTGTAGCCAACTTAAATACCTACCCTTCGCTTTTGATAACCTGCCGCACATGCAATGAACAAAGCGGAATACTATTCTAATTACTATAAATTAACTATAATTTAAACAGACATTCGAGACGCATGCCCTGAGAGCCGCGCTCACACATTGACCACTGTTAAAACTTTGTAAGCACTACTAATATATGTAGGATCAGAAGGAGTAGGAGAGGTACAGCATCAGGGTTTGGAGTCCCCTTTTTATTGGAATAAATACGCTGGTATAAGCAAAAACAGATATTTATTTACTGAGTTTACTAATAATGAAATTAATGATGTTTATTTTGCAAACTAGATGAGGCCAGTGTTTCCTAACTGACTACTCTGAGAAGAAACCCTGAAACAAACTCAGAGGTCAACGTCTCTTTTAAAGTCCATACAGTCTACGTATAAGATAAAGCAAATTACAAAGAAAGAATACAGTAAGGCGGACAGACCCTTTTAGAGTCACAGTTCGTATAGTGGTCAAGCCACCCAATCCGCGAGTTGACAACTTTGTAAAAAATGTTTGAACCGCTTCGAAGCGGTTCATGTGTACTTGTAAAATAATATTTTATTCATCACTTAACCTTTAAATTAAAATATAATTTTTTAATTTATTAAAAAACTATGGCCTAAATCGTGGAATTGTGGTCACGTGACTACTTATGACGTCATCGTTCAAAAAACAACTTTCCTGGCATTTGGCACATAAATGTAATTCGGGTATTATATGATATTTTACTCTATTATGAACGTGAAAAATTATTATCAGTGCTATGCAGTACCTTGTTGTGGGAATACTACTATAAAAACGCCAACGAAACTATTTATTCATATCCCTTTAAAAAGAGATATTCGCAAGAAGGGGTTAGAACTTCTGTGTCAAATCCATCCAAAGGTTGTCTGTAAAAGATCGCTTTTAGTGATAAGACCGCCCATTGTATCACCCTTTTTAGTTGTTCAATCCATATTTGTTTTATTGTTATGGTGTACAATAAAGAATATATCTATCTATCTGCTTTTTTAAAAAGACAAAAAAAGGAACTCATCGAACAACTATTACAGGACGATAAGACAAATGAACCAGAAGAGAGAGAGTTAGTTATGAAATGAAATATTTATTTGTAAATTGGTTATAAATAACACTTTTACACGTCATGTTTTTTTGCGTATTTAGTTTAGCTAGATGAGGCCGGTATTTCCTAACTGACTACTCTGAGAAAAAACACCGAAACAAACTCCCTCTGAGTTTGTCGTCAACGTCTCTTTTAAAGTCCAGACAATTTGTATTTGTATATGAGAAGCATGTAGGTTCATGTCTTTGGTATTCTTTTGAGGAAATAACCACGCAAATTTAAGCGGACCTGTCCAGACAGTGCAAGCAGTTAGTTAGTTATTCTTTTCTTATTTTGTCTTACGGCCCAACCAAAGATAACCAGTCACAGTCAGCTGTCAACATATTGAACGATGACGTCTCGTTTCCTGCGGGCCTAGACAAAATCCATTTTCTGTAAGCGTTAACGCCAACGGAAAAATTAATTGTATGGAGTTGACATTTACTAACACGTGACAATCACGTGACAGACAGACAGAAAATGGATTTTGTCTAGGCCCCCGACAAAATCCATTTTCTGTAAGCGTTAACGCCAACAGAAAAATTAAATTGTATGGAGTTGACATTTGCTAACCACATGTCACGTGATTGTCACGTGTTAGTAAATGTCAACTCCATACAATTAATTTTTCCGTTGGCGTTCACGCTTACAGAAAATGGATTTTGTCTAGGCCCGCTGATTGGTGTTTCTAATCACGTGACTCACAGATAAAAAGTCTCATTTTTCTCAAGGGAAAATAAAATAAATAATTAATAATCTTTTCTTCATTTGTACTATTTTGTGCTTCATATCAATAGATTTACATAATTAAATAGTTATTTTAAATTTTTAAACATACTGTGAACTCGCGGATTACAAAGTGTATCCGCTTGCTATTAGCAGGGTTATACAGCTATTGTAAATATACAGCAACGCTGTACCAAATAAACCGACAGTTTTGTCGGGAGCAGGGAAGCTCTTTATTGAGTCAGATCCGAAGACAGACTGCTGAGCTTACTTTTTTTTTTTTTTTTTTTTTTAGGTAGGGCCACTCGTAGTTTAGCTCTATACGGCTAATGTACTACTTAACCGGTCTGTTGCTGAGCTTACCAAGTGCACGGTCTTTTATAAGACGATACTTGCACATTGAATTCCCTCCAAATCTGTCCCATGGCGTGAGGTAGTGCGTCACGTGTTTACTTGATACAAAACGTACGAAATCTAATGAGACTTACGTTATAAAATAATCAAATAATACAAGAGTAATTATCGATAATAAGCAATGGTGATTTCACAAAGTTTAAATTAAAGAAACATGTCATCCATTGTTTTGATCAAAACTATCAGTCTCACTTATCCAAATAAGTTACCAAAAATCAATTAGTGCGTACACTAAGTACTTAATAAATTACGCTTCGATTTATCAGACAGTAATTGAAACTAAAAGATCACTTAAATTCATAACAAGAAAATAAGCTCATAACAAAATATGATGAATACCCACAATAACTAATTGTAATTGACAACCAACTCCGACATATACATTAACAATTCTATTTAAATAAAGAACAGAACATTCATATTCATATTCATTACTGCGACTTCACGCCTTGTCACAACAAAGAGAATGTAATACACTATGTTTTACCCTGTTTTACCTTGTCATTGCTCTTCCTAACTCAATCTCCAAGGTGCTGCGTATTAAATCTCTACCTTGAATAAAATCTCTAAAAATAGTGCTCAAACGTAGCACTAAAAACTCATTGCTGATTTTGAATGCATAGTATTATGCCATTTTATGAATTATGCAATGCAATCAGGGTACAAAGTCGATAGGCATTTATTGGGTAAAAATTTCGAAATACGTCGCCAGTTTAAAGGGTTGTAAGTGGTTGGGGGGAGCGGGGGGGAGGGTCGAATACCCCCCTCACCATTTTCACCCGCCGAAAATACTTGGTTTCCGTAGAATAAATAAAAAACAGAAATTTGTACAAACATTGTTTATTCCACTTTATAAACATGTTTTATCACTTTTATTAATTCCATGAATGGATCTATGAGCTGCGCTCCCGCCTTAGCCATCTAACCTAATCCAATGAAGTCGGATTGTGCCAACTCGGAGTAATAAAAAACACAAATCGATACATACGGAAGAACACATTCACACTCGAAAGCAAAGGAATGACGCACAAATTTGACATTAGCTGTCAATATCATCCATCCAATATGGCGGGTTGCGTTTCGTTTCACGTTTTTCACATAAAATCTAAACATTACATTTGAAAAACTGTATTAAAGGATAAAAATTACGTTCCGTTTTGCATAATTGCAATATATTTA
This sequence comes from Tholera decimalis, assembly GCA_943138885.2. Classification (NCBI taxonomy): domain Eukaryota; kingdom Metazoa; phylum Arthropoda; class Insecta; order Lepidoptera; family Noctuidae; genus Tholera; species Tholera decimalis. The sequence goes on from OW964565.2 coordinate 18,931,577, forward strand.
AGAATTTTTGGAAATTGTTTAAAAATATTTAGACGCAACTCCGGCAGCCAAAATTACTTTGGGGGGATTAAGACTAACTCCCTTAAGCCCCGTACAACACCAATACCCTCAAATTCAGGCGACTCGTTTTAAAATCCAACCCATTTATTGTTTTAAAAAATCATTAAGATTTACTACGAACATCATCAATATTAAATTAATGTGGAATTTGACTTAAGGAATCCCTGTTTTACTGGCAAACGAAAGTAGACACTCCAATTATTTGCAAACTTTTTATACGGCAATGCTGTACTAATTTCAAACTCAATTTTCCAAAACAAGATGGCGTCTTGTTGGTGATTTGTTGTGATCTTATTAATAGCTGTTCTATTATTCTAAGGGGTTCTTAAATAAGAAGAGCAAATACTGTTTTGTTTTATTTATCATGAAAAACCTCACTCCCTTAGCTACCTTTCTCCGGTTCCCCACCCTCTTTCCGCGGGCTGTCATCTGTCAAAATCCACAGATAATACACTTCTCACAACATCCCCATTGTCAAGAAATCTAAATAAATCAAACATTTTATAAACTACTTATGTGATTACAAATGTAATCATCTAACCACTTAGGCTTAGTTCTAATTCTTTTAGACACATTATTCCTCTCTACATGCAATTGTCTTTCAGGAATTTCATAATCATTACTTACTAAATTATTATTATTACTTTCGTTTTCGTTGTATATTTCTTGCTGATTTCTTTCCACTTCCACTCCCGAAACAGAATTATTATGAAATTCCTGCTCGTTATCATTAAAACCATCATAACTTAACTCTCTCCTATCCTCCCTTTTCTCCTTGAAAGGCGCTGGAGTCAAGTGCCATCTATTCCTCCTGTAATGAACTCCTTCTATTGCCACAAAATAAGATCTTGGCTCCTTCGCCCTTCTTACAATAATTCCATACTTTCTTAAATCAATGACCCAAACCCAATCTCCTACTTTTAAATCATCTAGTTTACAAACTTTATGTCTCTTGTTATAATTCTCTGCCATTCTTTCTCTGTTACAATTTCTTTTCTCTCTGAATATGTTAGTGTCAATTTCTGCATTTACATTTAATTTACTAGGATACAGTGGTAATATCTCTCTAATTTTTTTGTTAAACATTAATTCACTAGGACTATATCCCGTCTCATTTGGAGTGTTTCTATAAACTAATAATGCCAAATATACATCTGCATTCTTATTTAACAGGTTTTTTGCAATTTTGACTCCTGCTTCTGCACAGCCATTACTCTGAGCAAAATAAGGACTGCTGGTAATGTGATTAAAATTATAAAACTGAGAAAATTCTTTAAATTTACTGCTAAATTGTGTTCCATTGTCAGTCCTGACTACTTCTGGAATCCCAAACCGAGAGAAGGTTTCTTTACAATGCTTAATTATACTATTTTCTGTCAGATCTTTCAATTCAAATACTTCCAAATATCTAGAGAAATAATCAATTATTACCATAAACCACTTGTTATTGTTTTTAAATACCTTTTGCCATGCTCTAATTGGAATGTCTTCTACAATCAATGGTTCTTTACTGTTATTTTTTTCCTGAATGCATTGTGGACAGTTCTCTATGAGTACTTTAATTTGAGATGACAATCCTAACCACCACACAGATTGTTTGGCCCTCTCTCTGCACTTAGTAATGCCTAAATGGCCTGCATGAATATCCTGTAAAATACTTTTTTGAAGTGCACTTGGAATTACCAATCTATTGTTAAATAACAAAAATTCCTCCTGCACAGAAAAATTATATCTATACTGATAATAATTTAATACCGCTAATGATATTTGATCTTTTTTTGGCCAACCACTAATAGTGTATTCTTTTATTGTATTACATATTTGGCATTTACTCTGCTCACTCTTAATTTTGCTCAGTTTATTGTCGACTATATACATGCTTGCAATGGAATTAATGTGGTACTCAGATTGCTCGGCCTCTACTTCTGTAACATTTATTGGAGCCCTGGAGAGTGCATCAGCTACTACTAGTTTCTTTCCTGGAACATAATTAACTTTATATACATATCTCATCAACTGAAGTCTAAATCTCAGCAATCTAGGTGTTAGATCGTCTATAGGTTTAGTTTGCAAAATTTGCAATAGAGGTTTGTGATCTGTCTCTAATAAAATCTCTATCCCTACTATAAAATCTCTAAATCTATTAACAGCCCATGCCAAAGCTAAACACTCCTTTTCTATTTGAGCATATTTTTTTTCTGTTGAATTTAATGTCCTGCTAGCATATGATACTGGCCGTCTATTCCCCATTTTATCTTCTTGTAATAGTACTGCACCTAGGCCGTAAGAACTACTATCAGCAGAAATTATGATTTTCTCTCTAGGATCATAATGACACAATGTAGGAGCTCTTGATATAAGGTATTTTACTTTTTCAAATGATTTTTGTTGACACTCATCCCAAATAAAAGCAACATCCTGTTTTAATAATCCATACAAAGGTTCCAATAAAGAATGATTTATCAGGAATGAAACGACCTACATAATTTACTAACCCTAAAAATTGCATCAATTCTTTTTTGTTACATGGAACTCTGAATTCTATAATGCTCTCTATTCTCTTAGGATCCAATGATATGCCTTTACTGTTTATAACATGCCCTAAATATGTAACTTCTTCAACCATAAATTCACATTTGTCTTTGTTTATTGTTAACCCTTCTTTAGTCAATCTATTACAAACTTCCCTTAATAATTTAACATGACTGATTCGGTCCTTACTGTACAACAATATGTCATCGATATGTATTACTACCCCTTCTAAATCACTGAAAATATTGGAAAATTTCATGGAAAAGTATTCAGGTGCACAGTTTAATCCCATTGGTAATCTATTATACATGTACCTACCAAATGGTGTAAGTATTGTTGTCAATTTCCGAGACTTATCACATAAACGAATTTGAAAAAATCCAGATGTAGCATCAATTTTAGAAAATATCCTTGCTCCTTTCAGCCTACCTAGTGTATTTTCTACTTTATGAATAGGAAAAATAGGCCGAACAATATTCTTATTAACCTGTGTATAATCTCCACAAATCCTAACACCATTCTGACCTTTTGGTACAACCACAATAGGAGATACAAACATAGTTGGATCTTCTACCGGCACAATAACATCTAAACTTTCTAATCTATTTAATTCCTCCTTGACTTTATCCAGCAGAGGTAATGGAACTAATCTAGGTGATGACTGGACATATGGAACTGGATTGGAAATCAATTTAATGGTAAAAGTATCCTTAAAGACACCTAAACTGTTAAAAATATTGGGAAACTCTTTTTCTACATTTATTTCACCTTCACTAACATATGTATTACATAATCTTAATATATTCATTTTTATAATGGCTGGTTTCCCTAAAATAGGTACCTGTAATTTTTTTATTACAAATGCTTTACCTCTGTATACACTATTTTTATGACATAATTGTACCCAAATGAAGCCTACTACATCTAATGGAATACCTTCAGGTCCCCTAATAATCTCTGAACAAGCAAATATAGTGGTATTCTTTAACATTTTCTCTGGTAGAGCTACTATATCAGCCCCGGTATCAATTAAAAATTTTACCTTTTTATTAAAGTTCTCCGTTTCTACATCCACCTCCAACTCAAAGTCCAGATTTTCCTTGTCCATGCAATTTATCTTTCTCTCTCTGCAGCACCTAGCAAAATGTCCCCTACGCTTACACTTATGACAAATTTCTCTTGATGCTGGACAGTTCTCTCTGTCATGTGCCCATTTCCCACAAGAGCCACATTTTCTATGTCCTTGCTCCGTTGCGACAAACCTTGACACATTCCCACTCCTTCCTGTTTCCTTTCGCTGCTGCATCTTGCCCATTCTATTTACCGTCACTTCCTCTTCCCGACTCCACATAACCTTGGTCTCTTGTGCTTGAATTTCAGCTTGCTGGGCCATGTTGACTGCTTCTTCTAGTGTCAATTTTGCCTTTAACAACATTTTTTCACTGACCTTCTTGTCCCTTAAGCCAACTACGAGACGGTCTCTTATAAGCTCTTCACATAGACTTCCAAATTCACATGTCTCTGCCTGCATGGTCAAGGCTCCTAAAAAATCACTCACTGACATGCCTTCCTTTTGTTCAAGCATATTAAATTTAAATCTCTCATATACTACATTTTTCTTGGGATTGAAATGACCATCTAAAGCCCCCAATACCGCCTCATATTTTTTTTCTTCAATGTTCAATATCTTGATAACCTCTTCCACCTTTCCTCCCATGCTGTACAACAACATATCAATTTTCTCGGCATCCTCTCGGTTTTCACAGCCACTTATTTTCATAAATCTCTGGAACCTGGTCTTCCAAGTTTTCCACGATGCCGGATTTGTAAAATCAAAGGCATCCGGTGCCCTCACATTCTGCAAAGGCAGGAAATTCATTGCCTTTTCTTCTGTCATCTTAATCTCTTTATTGGCACACCGCTGCCACCATGTTCTATTATTCTAAGGGGTTCTTAAATAAGAAGAGCAAATACTGTTTTGTTTTATTTATCATGAAAAACCTCACTCCCTTAGCTACCTTTCTCCGGTTCCCCACCCTCTTTCCGCGGGCTGTCATCTGTCAAAATCCACAGATAATACACTTCTCACAACAATAGCGTTTATTCAGCGAAAAATGAACAAAACTATTAAAAGTGGAGTACGGAAGACATTGTTTCGCATAATGTCTAAATATCAAGAAAAACAATAGGAGAAAGACGCCGAATTCAAACATAAACAAGATTGTTTACGTGTGGTGTTCGATTTCATAAGTTAGTATGACGCTACGAAGTTGATACTTTGTCGTAATTCATATTTTATATTTATCTTTTAGCGATCTATTTTGATTCACATTCATTTTATATTATGTTAAACACCTTCATAATAATGCATTATAGTTATTTAACATATTATTAAATGTTGCATGGTTTTTAAAATTTTTTTTCGGGTCTTTCCATGTCCTCCGATCGGAACTCCGATTGGTAGGAGGAGTGGGAATATTTTTTCCCATTCCTCCGATTGAATAGATTTTGTTTTTATCACTTACTTTACTTAACCAAAAGTACAGTCAAAGCCATTATACTGTATTTTTGACCGATTATACGCGTCGATATTAACGATGACTGTACAGTGAATAAAATATAAAAATAAATCTTATTTTTTTAGTCTTTCTAAATAATGTCCTATGCTAATTTCACCAGTGCTAAGCATCATTTGACAATTTATTAAAAATTCATCTCGCATTATATGCTCTTTTGTCTTAATTTTTACTTCTAATCCTCTCATTATGGGTGTTTGAAATAAAGCGTCGTCTTTTAATATTTGCAACAAGTTAAGAAGACCTTGCCTTGGTGCCTTCCTAATTATTTTTGTATTCAGTGTTTTGTACCAGCTTTCTAGATAATTGGTCGTACGGTGTTGCAAACCAAAAACTGACCAGGATTCAATAAATGTTGAATTTTTAACCATATTCATGTAATTTTTAAAACTGCAATTTAGGTAGATCCCGAGCATCATCTATAATGTATGCCCAACCTTCAGGTATCAAATGAGCCGGTAGTAAGGGCAGAACCCCAGAAAGGGCAACTATGCGTCTTGTCATTTTTGACTTAGTGAGATGTAGTTTCTTTCCTTTTTTCCAAATGCTCTTTGATAAATGAAAATAGCAGTGCTTTATTTGCACATTTTCAAAAATCTTAATAATAGCATTTTTCGATGCTATTTCAAAATCCAATAAAAACGTTACTGGTTTCATATCTGGTCAGTTACCAGCTTTGAAGCATACTGAACAGAATATGGTAACTGTTTTTGGTTTTGTCGGTCATGAGCACATTATTAACAGATTTATAAATAGTATGCCGTTAATTATTTAGTTCATTGATTTGTACTAAAATAATTGAATGTAAGTGATTATAGTGAACAGATTAATAAATCAATAGATAATAATTTTACATAATTTATTTTGTACTAGACTGTACAATGTTTATAAGATGCTTAATCGGAGGCATGGGAAAAAATATTCCCGCTCCTCCTACCAATCGGAGTTCCGATCGGAGGACAGGGAAAGACCCTTTTTTTCTTTTATAGAAAATCTGGTGGATGTAGCAGGGGTTGATGAGATAGTGAAAACTATTGAAAAACTTACGGATTTAGAGCAGAAAAATAGGATAAGAACCCAGAACCAGTATTTGAATGAAATAGATTCATTCACTGGTAAGTTTTTACTAGGAGTAGATAACTTTATAAAGATGTAATTGAATTCATGATTTGCAGAACCTAATCATTTTATTTTACCATTCATTACAGAAGTGAGCGTTACTACATTAAAAATAATTAAAAAAGACGGTGCGCGTAAAGGTCTTAAAAACCCACAGTGTCCGACTTAGATAGTTTCGACATAGATGCTATTCGTAACAAAATTAACGAATTTCATATCGTTAGAAAACAAGTTTCACACCAGAGCCAGTATATGAAGCTGATGAAATTCTGCAGGAGAATGGGCACGAGGTATTGCGACTTCCCCCCTACCACTGTGATCTAAATGCCACTGAGCTAATATGGAGTTTGACTAAATGTAAAGTGGCAAGTAGAAATATTGCTCTGCCTACAGTGGAGTCCCGAGGAGTGAAAGAAAATGACTTATCATGTCATCCATGTTGAAAATAAATATAAAGAAAGGGACAGAATTACAGAAAATAATTTAGAAAGTTTTATAATTAACGTAGGAAACAATGATTCCTGTGACTCTAATGAAACTTTCCACATGGAAGTCTTACATTCAGATTTTGATTATAGTGAATAAATCAGAACTATTTTAGAATACTGTTATTTTTTTTAATTCGAATTTTAATTCGACACAATATCTAAACTATTACCTACCTAATATACCTCTTGTATTTTTATTCCGATGAAATAAAATAGATAATTCTAAAGTATCAAATAAGGTTATTCCAGATATTTCATAGTAGTTTTGGGGTTGCTATGCTGATATTTTTTAAATTTGCCGCGCTTTTTCAGTCTCTACTTTCGTTTGCCAGACTCTAGCGCTGAAACCCTGATCCGAATCTGGCAATCAATTCTGGAAACAAGATCTATACTCGGAATTTTAATTCGATTCCAGATTTGACAATTTCAGTGTTGCAACGTTATGACAAGTACTAAATAGTGACGTTGCGAAATTATTCGATATGGAAATGGAATATTTCCGGATCTATTCTTCTGGTTTATAATTTTACTCTAGTAAACTAAGTATATCAGGAAATTAAATATTTCTGAACCGATAATTTAGTTTTGACGATTAATTAACGATCTGAGACTTGTCTTTTATAATAATGCTATTCGATATTCAGGATAGCAGGGTTGAAAGGAAAAATCTTGAAAACGAGCAAACACTATTCACTTTACAATACTTCACAATCTTCAAAAGTAGCACAATGTTCAAGCGAGAGCGTAGGCGTGTTTACAGCGCGGCGATCGGAACGAGACTGATGTGTACACCGCGACGATTGAAACAAGACTGCCGTCCCACCGTCTGGGCAGTCGCTGCGCCCCGTCAGGGGCGCGGCGAGCGGTCTCGGGTCTTAGCCCCACTCCCGCGGGAGCCTGCCGTATCCCGTAGATACGGGATCGTCGTTAGATTGCCTAGTTGCGGCGTGGATGTTCGGGTGTGCGTTGAAAGCGCCTGTTCAAAATTGAACGGCAAACGCACACCCGCGTGATTAATTGCTATTGTGTAACTATAGGCGCGCCGCGACGCCGACCTTTAGGTATTTTCGGCGTCGTTTCTTCACGACACCCCGGCGGTCTGACCCCGCCAGGTGAAACCCCCATGCAGGGGAAGCCCAGCGGGAGCCGACCAGCGACGAGGGTGCCGACTCTGACGCACCTATAGTGAATGCGGGACTCCCGTCCGTCCCGCTTCCAGATCTAGCCGGTTACGTTTCGAACCGCAGAGCCGAGTATGTATGTGTGAGCGGCATTGTACTGTGTGTCGCCGCTCAGTGCGTCTGCACCGAATAGCATGCGCTGCTATCCGGTGCTAGTTATGTATAGCGCATGTAGAGTCATGAATGAGTGTTTTTAGTACGTAACGTGCCTATATTAACTTAGAACACGTTACGCACCGGGTGAAGTGTATTTAGTATAGTTTCATTGTTTGAGTAAGTCGCGTGTAAAGTGGGGCGACTTACCCAGGAGTCAAGTCCGGGGGGGATGCGGCCGCGACGTCTGTCGGGAGCAGATCTCTGGGCAGCCTCCTCGCGTCTAGCGGGCGAGCGTGCAGTGGCGCCAAGTGCTGGACGTGGGGCCAAGCAGAGGCGTCGGCACGCGCGAACATCGCCTTCGCGAGGCGCTGCACGAACTCATCCAGGCCCTCAATCCCGAGGTCCCGCCTGATGACGTCGTTCCTCACATAGCGAGGGGCACCTACTACCAACCGCAGCGCTGCATTTTGCTGCGCGCGGAGTGGCCTGCGGGTCGTCCCGCTAGTGAGGACGAACCAGGCGGGGGCGGCGTATGTCAGCAGGGGGCGTAAGTACGCTTTGTACACGCCCAGCTTGACACGCGCCGGGAGGCGGGACGATAGCACTGGATAGAGCAGTGAGCGGGCTACCTTGGTCTGCGCCGCGACTTGCTTGGCGTGCGGCCGCATCGAGAGCCGACGGTCGATGGTGACGCCGAGGTACTTGACCTGCGGCGACCACGCGATCTCGGCTCCCTGGAGCTTCAGTGGTGGTGGGAGTTGCGATGAACCTGTAAGTATAGCCTGCGTTTTACTCACGTTAACTGATAGCCGCCACTTGGCGAGCCACTCAGGGAGCATATTAAGCGCGCGCTGCATCTTCGACGCCGCGTGCTTCGCGTTCATCGAAGTAGTGATGTACGCGGCGTCGTCGGCGTACAGCGCGAGCATCGTGTCGGCCGTGGTGGGGATGTCGTCCGTGTAACGTGAGTAACACGCAGGCGACACGCAGCTGCCTTGAGGTACTCCCGCCTCGATGGGGCGGGGTGAGGAGAGTGCTCCGTCGACCACCACCCTGAAGCTCCTGTTGGACAGAAAAGATTGGACCACCTTTACTACGCGACGGGGCGTGGCGGAGGTGGCCAGTTTGTATACTAGGCCGTTGTGCCATACGCGGTCGAAGGCCTTCTCCACGTCGAGGAGTACTGCTACCGCGTACTCTTTCCTGTTCATGGTTGTGGACAGCTGGTAGTGTATAGATATCGGATTTGAGTGGATGCCGACCGTTCGTCTTGGCGGTAGATGACGTAACCTGGGAACTTGACCCTGTCTTCCTGTCCCAGGTGCGTTTCATTAATCAGCGCCACGTCGATGTCGTGATCCCGTAGGAGATGGCGGAGAAGGGCGACCTTGTTCCGCAGGCCGCGGGCATTCCAATGGAGTATTCTGATTGGCTTATCCATTGGTAAGCTCTAACAATGTAGCCAGGCCATCCAGGATGGCCTGCTGTGGGTCTTGCCCCCGCCTGATGGCCTGTATGAGGTCCATCAGGATCTTGATGGCGCAGGCAGTGAACTCTTTGTTGACACTTGTTTGTGGGGCGCCGGTTTGCCCGGCGTCCGTCTTCTGTTGGCGTGTTGCCGGCCGTGCCTGTTTAGGTTTGCCGGCGCCCTTCTTCGCCTCCTTGCTGTCTGCCTGCGCCTTGTTCTGGGCGGGGGCAGGGGCGGCCTGCGAGGTCTGCTGTGAAGACGCCATATTTGTGTTTTGCGGGGGGGGGGGGGTTGTGCTTTCCCCTTCCCCCCGCGTTTCCTCCTCCTCCGCCGGGAGGAAGTGGCCTCTCCACGTTCCGTGGGTCCGTTGGCTGCCGCCATCAGTGATGCACCGCCGTGACCGTCCTCCACTTGGTTCTTCTCTGTGTCTACAGGTTGCTTGGGGCGGCGCGAGTTGGCTGCCGTGATGGCGACAGTCCCCGCCCGCCTGTTTTGGATTTCCCGTTGGAACACGGGGCATTTGACATGGCACGCCGGGTGCGGGCCACCGCAGTTCGCGCAGGTGGCCGGCTCTTCCCTCGGTCGTGGGCAGTCTCTGGCCGCGTGTCCCTCTCCACACTTTACGCAGGCGAGCGGGCGGTGACACTGGTGCGATGAGTGCCGGAATTTCTGGCACCGGTGGCACTGTGCGGGCCCACGTTTCCTACGCCATGCTTCTATCTTGACACCCCGCATCATCAAGAATACGGAGGTGTCGTATATGGACCGGATGTCCGGGGTCCTCCTCAGCATGGTGTAGAATACGCAGCCGGGTCTTCCTTGGCGCGCCCTAATGTGGCGCACGTACTCCGGCTCGTATCCGAGTACGCGGAGTTCCTCCTCTATCTCCTGGGGCTCTGTGTTAGCTGGTAGCCCGCGAATGGCCACCTTCACGAGCTTCTCCGCTGGCAGGGAGTAAGCGAACCACGAAATGTCGCTCTCCTTCTCCAGCTCAGTCAGGTACCGCTGGATCAGCCGGTACTCGCCTTCTGACTCCGGCGTGAAGCGTACGCCGGTACCATATGGGCGAGCGCTTGGTGGCCGACCCAGCTTGGATGCGATCGTCTTAAAATGGTGTGCCCAGTTTGGCAAGCCCTCCACTACCAGCGGAGGGTATCGTGGCCGTTTGGGCCGTCGAGCGCCGCCGTTGTCCGCATTGGAAGCGGTGGCGGGGGCCGCATTAGAAGTGGTGGCGGGGGCAGGTGCAGATTGCTCACCTACCTCTTCAGCGTCGTCGTCTTCTTCCGACGACGAGCGAGAATGTCTGCCGTCGTCGCGTCGCCTTGACGCACACTCTTGACGTGTGCGTGACGGTGGCGGGTCGGGACGGTACCTCTTCCTTTCCTCTTCTGAGTCCTCTTGGGGGCTGCGGCGGCGTCGTTGCGGGCGTGGTTCGGGCGGCTGTTCATTTTCCGAGTCCGATGACATCGGTGTCGGCGAGGGCGCTCCGCGATCCGGAGACGCACACGACATGCTGGACCCCGCGCGCGATGATGTAACCATTTGAACCAGGATTGAGCCTCTTTATCTTTGATCTGCTCATCCCATTGGATTCCTGATTGCCAAATCTTTTTCATGAGAATACGTGATTGTATCACACATGGATACAATAACCCTAAGGGATCAAATATTGACATAATAAATCTAAGAAATTCCCTTTTAGTAGGTACTACCTTTCCTTCTACGATGGCTTTGGGCAGCCTTTTGAATGACAGGTCAAATGCTAGCGTATCTGTGCTAGGTGACCACGTCATACCTAATGTGCGCTCTGTGGAGTTTTCTCCTTTGTCTAAAGATACTTTATCGGGCATTTCTAGTCGTAGCCTGTCGAGCAACTCCTGAGAGTTTGTGACCCACCCCCGTATAACAAACCCGCCCTCGGCGTGAATGTGAGTCACGTCCTCGATCAGCTGTTTTGCTTGCTCGACCGACCACGCACTGTCTAAATAGTCATCCATGTAGTGTTTAAATTGAATTGCTGATACTGCCTCCGGGTGACTATCCCTATACCTAGCCGCGTTCTTATTTAATATATATATGGCTGATGTGGGCGACGACACGGCTCCGAATATCATTGAGTTCATCCTGTATATTTGTACGTGCATTTTCATAGTTGTCGGGCAACTGAAGATTATCCCGACTCCATAATAAGCCTACCTCCCATTTACCGCTTTCTGTTTGACGGCTGGTGGCCTCTAAAATCTGATTAGCTCGTTCTGTGTCTGAGTGCTTGCGTGGCACTTCTGATATACCTATGTGTAATGGACGCCGAGCTAGATACAATTAGAATAAGTTTAATATAAGTAAGATAGGTAAAATCAGGATAGGTTAGGTCAATATGTAAGTAGGAAATAGGAATTAACACGTAGGTAAATGAAACACATGTTAAAATCGTTATAATTCATTATACATATTGTAAGAGAAACTTCGAGAAGTTTCGATGTACCAAGGCCGACAGGTCGGAACCTGTCGGAAAAGAGAAAGTTTTTAGCGTAAACAACTCCAAGGTCACGTCAAGCGATTCTCGTTTGCTATTAGTAGATTTCCAAAAACATATCGTGACCCCCATACGAGTTCGACCCTCGTGCCAAGGGATATAAGACGGCAGGATTTTTCGAATAATCGTGGAGCGCCGTTACCACCGAGAGCACAAGTGCTGTTGTTACAAGTAATTAGTGTTTTAATTCGCGTACGGACCGTTTTGGTGTTGTCTCTCTGCGAGTGTACGAGTGGACGCCGTTCGCTCGTACAGGCGCAGAGGGCGTCACCCGTCGTTGATTCTCGACGCTTCGAGAGTGTCGTCGGTCGCGCGACGGTTGGGACTACCCACATATTGATTTTATCAGTGTAAAACTCTAAAACCTTTTAAATTCAGTGTGAACAAAAACCGCGTAATATAAGTGGTGTGATGCCGAAGCCCGGCGCCCGCGGCTCTCCGAGCCGCGGCGGCGCCACATCGCTGGATGAGGAAGAGAAAGCCGCACTACCTAAGAAAAACCCGTCGCTGAACCGGACGACGTCGCTCCCGGAGATTAGGGCTACAACGTCTGGCTCAGCTAAGGTAGGAGAGGCCAAGCCGGCCATCACCTATGAGAAAAAGACTCAAGCGAGGAGGGTTGCCGCCGACCCGCCGCCACCGCCGGCGCCTGCGCGCGCTGCGCCCGTGACGGCGTCGAGCCGCCCGCAACCGTCAACCGCGAGATCAAGCCCCGCGACGCAACGCCCGGTCGAGACCGGGCCCGCCGCCGCCCCGCGCGCCCCCGCTGGTGCTGCCTCCGCGCTCGCCACCGCTGGCACATCACGCGCCCCTGCCGCCGCCGCGTACCCATCGTTTGCGCGAGCCGTCGCGACCCCGTCCAGGGACCCGCGCCTACGCAAGGCAGCAGCATTAACCACGACTCAAACACCGCCGCGTATCGCCGCATACGATGCGCCCGCGACATACTCGGCCACATCATCGCGTGCCGGGTCGAGTATGTCGTGTGCGTCTCCTGACCGTGGAGCGCAAATGTCGTCGGACTCCGACGCCGACGTGCCACCCGAGCCGCGCCCGCAGAGACGCCGCCGAAGCCCCGAAGAGACCACCGTAGAAGAAAGGAAGAGATACCGCCCCGATCCGCCACCACAACGTACACAACGTGAGTGTGCGTCACGGCGGCGGGACAACAGTGACAGCCGACGGTCATCAGAGGACGAGGAGGACTCCACAGAGGAGGTAGGTGAAGTGCCTGCACCTACCCCCACCATCAATCCCAACGCGGCCCGCGCCACCACTTCTAATGGCGCGGCCCCCGCCACCACTTCTAACGCGACCTCAGGTCAGCGGCAGAAGCGCCCCCGCTACCCTCCGCTGGTAGTAGAGCGGCTCCCCAACTGGGCTCAGCACTTCAGAGCCTTAGCAACCAAGCTGGGTCGGCCTCCTAACGCCCGTCCGTACGGATCCGGCGTACGTTTCTCACCAGAGTCCGAGGACGAATATAGGCTGATCCAGCGGTACTTAACCGAGCTAGAAAAGCAAAGCGGAATATCATGGTTTGCATATTCCCTACCGGCGGAGAAGCTAGTGAAAGTGGCCATTCGGGGGTTGCCGGCTGACACCGAGCCACAGGAGATAGAGGAAGAGCTCCGCGTACTAGGCTACGAGCCGGAGTACGTGCGCCACATAAGGGCGCGCCAAGGACGACCCGGCTGCGTATTTTACGCCATGTTAAAGAGGACTCCGGATATCCGGACCATTTACGATACCTCCGTATTCTTAATGATGCGGGGGGTAAGGATAGAAGCATGGCGTGGAAAGCGTGGACCCGCCCAGTGCCATAGGTGCCAAAAGTTTAGGCACTCATCGCACCAATGCCACCGCCCGCTCGCCTGCGTGAGATGTGGGGAAGGGCACGCAGCAAGAGACTGCACACGACCGAGGGAATAGCCGGCCACCTGCGCAAACTGCGGTGGCCCGCACCCGGCGTGTCACGTCAAGTGCCCTGTATTCCAGAGGGAGATACAGAACAGGCGGGCGGGAACTGTCGCCATCACGGCAGCCAACTCGCGCCGCCCCAAGCAACCAGTGGACTCGCAGGCCAACCAGGTGGAGGACGGCCACGGCGGCGCGTCCCTGATGGCGGCAGCGAACGGGCCCACGACGCGCGGAGAGGCCACCTCTTCCAGGCGGAGGAGGAGAGGTCTCGCAGGCCCCCTCCGCCCAAAACAAGGCGCAGGCCAAATCACAACAAATCACGGCGACTAGAGGCGCCGGTAAACAAATAAAGAAGCATAACCCGAAGGAACAAAAGGCAAACACCGAGGCGGCCGGCGCCTCTGTGAATGTCAACAAAGAGTTTATGACCTGCGCCATCAAAATCCTGATGGACCTGATACAGGCCATCGGGCGGGGGCAGGACCCACAACAGGTCATTTTAGATGGCCTAGCAACCCTATTAACACTCACCCATGGCTAGGCCATTGCGGGTGTTAAATTGGAACGCCCGCGGCCTGCGAGATAAGTTCGCTCCCCTCCGCCATCTCCTGAGGGATCAAGACATCGACGTGGCGCTAATAAACGAGACGCACCTGAGTAGTAGTGATTTGCCGGTTCTGGCGCACCAATCCCGTGGCTCACCGGTTCTGGCGCACCACCGCTTCTGGCGCAATCGCGGTCCAGGGCGTTTCAAACCTAAAAAAAAAAAAAAAAAAAAAAAAAAAGGTTTTGGGGTCCGCTGATCACGTTTCTGCAATCCGTTTTCGCGTAAGATGCATGGTTCCGGAGATACAGAAATCAATTAACAACAATCTGTTTCATTTCCGGTGACCCGAAACCCTCATTATCGACTTTCATTGTTCGCCTTTTCTTATCTATTGTCCGTGCGTCCGGCCGCTCACCCTCATTAGGATTGCATTGACGTATGCATGTATTACTCATTGTTACTGCTACTGCTATTGTATACTTTTATTGTTCATAAACCATTGCTTACTTTGCTATTCGGGGTCATCAAAACGGAATCAATAAAACACATGCGTCATTAACAAATTTTATTTTTATCTACAAAATATGAGCGGAACATCTCATCCACTAAAATATCGTTGTACAGTGTGTTCCCTGTAAATATGTTTGTAAAACTATGCATTGAACATCCCTGAAACTTATATAGCAAATACATTAAGCAATATTCACCACAAACTGAAGTCCAATCATTCTGAATCCTATCAATACTCCAGCCCCATCTTTTACAATTCCTTTTCAAAAACTCGAGATGATATCGCGCAGGTGTTCGCCCATAAGAATCAAAATATTGACCGATGCCATTCGTATCGATATGTACAGCTACCCAGTGTGAACCTGGCTTATCATCCGCATCCAAATTGCATATTATATACGTTGGTGCATGGGTATACATAGGGAGTCTATTAGCAGCATAAACATTATTTTCTAGACTGGGATGAATCTTTTTCAGATGTTTTTGTACTTCTAGTGTATCCATGATATAGCATATTATTACACTACCAATCTATTCAATGGTTGTCAGAGGAATGTTCAATTATAGTGATTTGTAAATATTAAATCGCATTATTTTGTAGCACTCACAAAACAGGTTGATGCCAGCAATGTGAGATAAGTTTGTTGACTCATAGAGTTACTATCAGTTTCCGGAGGAACGTGAGATAATTTTGGTGATTCATAGAGTTACAATCAGTTTCGTTGTATTTAGGAATTTGTTTTAGATAAGAATGGTGCTATATAAGATCCTACCATTGCAGTCATGCAGTCAGTCTATGGTCGTTTGACCGCAGTGGATTGTATACGTCTACCAATACTACGTTTGTGTTACTTCAACGCATCAATGGCCATGGAGGTAAGTGTTTATTCTATTGACAAACTTACTTGTATTCTTGTTGTTGTTTCCTAACGTGTGTGATTAAGTGTAAACAAATTGATATTAACATGATAACTGTCTTGTTGCAGAAATCATTCAACTTCGATGAAAATACCTATAAACAGTATTACTACTCACCGCTCTCCCCTCAACATGAAGAAGAGAACGATGACATCGTTATTAATAACACATGTGATGGTGGAAAAAGGAAATCACAACCGATTGATCATTTTTTTGAAGTGGCACCAAAAATAAAAAAGAAGAAACTGTTATCGTCAACCGTGGCACGAGCCGCTAGAGATGGTGTATCATACATTTCTAGTAATTCTGACGACGGAGACCAAGCGACGCATCTCATTAAAATTGAAATGTACGATATGAAGAAGCTATGTAAGATTCCAACTACTGATCATTGGAAACACGCTACCACGAGGATTAAATATTATGTAAAGAATAATAAGGATAGCATCTACGACAGCACAAACGGGCTCGTATACAACATTACAAAGACAATAGCAGAAAGTGAAAAAGTTAAAAAATACTTTTTTAACAATGACACCCATTAGTTGATTAGTGAATGTGATTCTGTTTACTTAAATTACTTCTGTGTACTCATTAGATTCTACCTGACTTTCTAATCCTTTGCTAGACTCTATGTAATGAACATTATTTGAAATTGGGTATCGGTTTGTCTACCAACACTTAACTGTTACTTACTGTGCTACCTAATTTCTTCTTTGCTATAAAGATGGAAAACTTCAGTGAAGTGTGTACCAGTGCTTTCTTTTCCGCACCCATGGAAGAGAATATGGAACTATTCATCAACGAATTCGATCAGGAGCTGCCTAAAGTTTGTGATGAAATGGAGAAGTGTGAACTGTTTGATTCATCGTATGATGATGAGTTGTATAATCACTGTGCGATGGTTGAAACAGCGTTGATGTAAGTATTAGAAGTACAAACTCAATAAGAAAGATTATTGTTGTATTGTTTTATTTTAAGATTTGTCTAATAATTTTCTTGCTGTTTTGTTACAGTCAACCACAAGTTGGAAGAGGTATCAAACGAGGTATCACTACTGACGAAAATAAGGTTCCCAAGAAAGCAAAATTTGATGAAGGAGCTTCTACATCATCGACTGAAACAAATAACGTGGACAACAATAAGGTGGAATGTGACACATGTCATGTTTTTATTAATAAAAGGTATCTAAATAACCATTTAAAAAGCAATGTTCACAAAAATAATCTTTTAAAATCACATAATTCACTAGCAAATGTTACAGTTGTTGAAACCGCTTTTGGCAACCGAATTTTAACATATAGAATTAATAGTAAAACAATTCAATCGGGGCAATATTTTGAAACACCGGAATCGTTTTTAAATTCATTAAAAATTGATATCTTATTTTTAATCAATGAATGTATTCAACAACATACAATTTTTAAAATAAACTTCATATTGCATGCTGATTTCATACAACAAACTAAAGATATTAAAAATACATTTGATTTTCAAACGTTTAATTATATAATTTGTCAGGGTGATGACTTAAATATATTTTTTTCATCATTAATAGACACTGTTGTTGGTAAAATTTGTCAATTTGAAAAAAAAGATAGTGGTTGGAGTCTTAATCAAATTAAATACATAGATATGAATGTTAACAAATTCAACCCCTTACGTGGTAGTTCATATATCGATCTTCCTCAGGATATTAAATTAAAAAAAGCTGTAATCAATGTTAAAAATAATGATAATATGTGTTTCAAATGGGCATTACTCTCCGGTTTATATCCTGTATGTAAAAGTGTAGATCGCGTAACATCATACGCAATTCATGAAAATAAACTAAAATTTACTGGTATTTCTTTTCCGGTTAAAATTGTAGATATATCAAAAGTAGAGAAATTAAACAATATTAGTATAAATGTTTTTGGTTTAGAGTATAATAAAGAAAAAAAGTGTAATTCAGTTGTAGGTCCTTTATATTTAACAAAATGTCGTACACCTAATCATATCAACCTACTATATTTATCGAATGGTACTAACAATCATTACTGTTATATTAAAAAGTTATCGCGGTTAGTTAGCTCACAAATCTCAAGTAATCATCACGCAGTTTATATATGCGATTCATGTTTACTTCATTTCCCATCAGAGGAAAGACTTAATAACCATCAACAATATGATTGCGCTCACATTTGTACGGAATTACCAAACGGTAAGGATTCCAAAAAGGATTGGTTCGGTAAAGCAACATCAAATAATAAAATAAAATTTGATAAATTCGTGAAAAAGTTGGAAATGCCTTTTGTGGTTTATGCAGACTTTGAAGCATTTTTGAACCCAATAGAATCATGTAGTAACGATCCATCCAAGCCTAGTACAATTAATATTCAAAAACATGAAGTGTATAGTTTCGGATATTACATTAAATGTTCATATGATGACAGATTATCAAAATATGAGACGTATAGTGGGCCAAACTGTGCACAAGTGTTTATGAATCGCCTTTGTGAAGATGTGAAAACAATAGTTAAAAAAAATTGTTTCCAAAAATGTCCCGTTCCATTATCAGATGAAGATAAAATTAAAATTTCAAATTCAAACATTTGTCATATTTGTGAAACTCAGTTAAATGAAGATCCTTTTTACGATTTTGATTGGTACACTGGCAGTTTTAGGGGTGTTGCGCATCAAGTGTGTAGTTCTAAGTACAGAACCCCTCGTTATGTTCCAATATTTTTACATAACCTCGGTCACTACGATGCTCATTTTATTGTCCATGCATTAAACCTCGATGATGGCAAAGTTGAAGTTATTCCACAAAATAAAGAACGATACATATCATTTTCAAAACAGTTAACAATAAATAATCAACCTGTAAGTTTAAGATTCGTAGATTCATTGAAATTTTTATCATGTAGTTTAGATCAGCTAGCTAAAAATCTTAATGACGATCAGTTTAAAGAACTAAAAAGAAACTATCCTATTAATGAAGATTTTTTACGTTTAAGACGGAAAGGTATTTATCCTTATGAATTTATGCGTAATAGTGATTGCTTGAAACATCCGTCACTTCCTGATCAACACCAGTTTTATAGTTCACTCACAGATTCAAATATTTCAAACGATGATTATAATCATGCAAAAGATATTTGGCAACATTTTAAGTGTAGTAGTATGTCTGATTATTCCGATTTGTATTTAAAAACTGATGTTTTACTTTTGACCGATATATTCGAAAACTTCAGAAAGCTTTGTATTAAAACTTATGGATTAGATCCTGCCCATTACTATACTGCTCCAGGTTTAAGTTGGGATGCAATGTTAAAATTTACGAAAATAGAATTAGAATTGTTAACGGACTATGACAAAATTGCTTTTTTTAAAGCTGGTATTAGAGGGGGTGTATCTCAGTGTAGCAATCGTTTTGCTAGAGCAAATAATAAATTCATGGAGGATTATGATGGTGAAAAACCTAATTCATATCTAACATATTTTGATGCGAATAATTTATATGGTTGGGCAATGTCCCAATCCCTTCCTGTTGGTGGTTTCGAATGGATAAATTGTAATACAGATTATAATGTGTTGGATACGTCTGATTTTGGTTATGTTTTAGAAGTTGATTTGGAATATCCTGATGAACTTCATAATTTGCATTCTGACTTTCCATTATGTCCTGAAAACATATGTGTGGGTAATACTAAAGAAACTAAATTAGTTCCTAATTTAAATAATAAAAATAAATACATCATTCACTACAGGAATTTAAAACAATGCATTGAAATGGGAATTAAATTAATTAAAGTACATAGAATTTTAAAATTTAAACAGAGTTCTTGGCTAAAGAAATACATAGACTTAAATACTAGTTTGAGAACGTTAGCTAAATCAAACTTTGAAAAAGACTTTTTTAAATTAATGAACAATTCTGTCTTCGGTAAGACAATGGAAAATATTGAAAAAAGAGTAAACGTTAAACTACTAACTCACTGGGATAATCGTGGTAAAGTTTTAGGTGCTCAGGAATTGATTGCAAAACCAGAATTCCATAGTTTATCAATATTTTCAGAACATTTAGTCGCAATACAATTACGAAAAACAAAATTGATTTATGATAAGCCAATTTATTTAGGATTTTGTATTTTAGATATATCTAAGACCCTTATGTACGAATTTCATTATAACTACATGGTTAAAAAGTTTAATAACAAAATTAAGTTATTGTACACCGATACCGATAGTTTGATATATCAAATTTTTACAGATAATTTGTATGAGGATATAAAACCTGACCTACTTCACTATTTTGATACATCAGACTATCCAGAAAATAATATTTATGATTATCCAAAATTAAATAAAAAGAAGTTAGGTTTTTTTAAAGACGAGAATAATGGTAAAGTGTTGAAGGAATTTGTAGGGTTGCGATCAAAAATGTATGCCTTGGAAGTAGAAGATAAATTTATAGCAAAGGCAAAAGGGGTTAACAAAAGTGTTACCAAAAAAATGAATATGGAAAATTACAAATCGTGTCTGTTTAATAAAAATGTGCAATATTGTAGTATGCTTCGGTTTAAGTCAATCAAACACACCATTTTTACACAAAAAATAAATAAAGCATCTTTATCATATAATGATAGCAAACGATGTATTATGGACAACAACATAGATACATTGGCTTGGGGACATTATAAATTACGTTAAGTGTTGATACTTTTTACTTTTACTTCTGTACCTATACGAAATTTATATTGATTGTAAAATTATGATATTACTATAATGTTATATAATAGTTTATTACATATTTAAAATGTATTGTTTGATTGTAAATAATGTAAGAAAATTGTGGTTTTTATTTGTAGGTTTAAATTTGAGATTGTAAAATTCTGATGTACTAATTGTGTTAGTTTTAATTATTCGATTGTAAATAATGATATCTAAGTAATAATAAAACGGTGAACATACATTTGAGAAGATTGTAAAGTTCTGATAAGTAATAATTTTAGCAATATATATATATTTAATTTTTACAACATAATTTTCATTTTTTATTTCCTCCCTTTGAACTCTAGACGTGTGAAATGTTTCACTTTATCCATCCGTTTACTGCTATTGTGGCAGGACCAAGTGGATGTGGGAAGTCAAATTTTGTAACAAATTTCATAAAATCAGTTAAAGAAATATGTAATTGTGATTTTAATCAGATCACATGGTGCTTTGATGAAATGCAACCTTTATATAATTTACCAAATGTTAACTATCATCAAGGAATTCCAAATCTTAATATGTTTGATGGTGAAAACCCACATCTTGTTATTATTGATGATCTAATGAGAGAGTCTGATGGAAGAATTGTGGATATATTTACAAAAGGTAGTCATCACAGGAATCTGAGTGTATTTTATTTAACACAAAATTTATTTCATCAGGGTAAAGGTCAAAGAGACATTTCTTTAAACTCAAGTTATATAATATATTTTAAAAACCCTCGAGATAAAACTCAAATAAGATATTTAGCACGACAAGTGTCACCAGACAACCCAAAATTCATTGAAGATGCCTATAGGGATGCAACTTTAGAAGCGCATGGATATTTAATGGTTGATTTAAAACAGAATACCAATGATTTTTGTCGTATCAAGACAAATGTCTTCCCATTTAATGGACACTGTACAGTCTACGTCCCCACAAAAGAGTTTAAATACACCAAGAATCAAACAATTCAAATCATTTCTAAATGATGCATCGTCGACTCACAACGCATAAACATTTGCTAAGCGCTTTGCATACGCTTAAACCAAAATATCAAAGAGCGTTACTTAAAACATGTGATGAAGAAGAAATAAACTGTATTTGTGAATGTATTCATAACGTTTTACAAGGAAAGGTACCTCTTAAAGATCAAGATAAACAAAAATTGAATAAACACAAAAATATACTCCGTAAACTGGTGCATAAGTGTAAACATAAACTAAGAAAAAATATAATCATACAAAAAGGAGGGGCTTTCTTACCAATAATATTAGGTGCAATATTGAGTGGATTAGTAAGTGGACTAGCCAGTTAACATGGAAAATGCAAAGAAAATGATACTTATTGAACCTGGATTGATTGAAAAATTAAAACAAGAAAATAAGGTTAATAGTAATTTGTCTCGATTAGATATTGAAATGCAAAATATTATGAATAGTAAGACGGAAGACCGCAAGAAGTGGATGTTATATTTACAAACACTACAAAGATACCTTCACTTTACTGAAGAGGATCGTCAACCACTCAGATTACCAATTTATTCTGATACATCTAATGAAGATTCAAATGAATCTAAAATTGGTTTTAAAAATAAAGATAGAGATCTAAAAAGTTCAGTTGATGCTGAATCTTTGTTGGATGAGAAAGGATCCATTAAAAGTAAAGAAAATGACACAAATCCACTTTACACACCAACTCAAATACTCAGTTTAATACCAAAAACATATAATAAAAAAGGTGAGTCATTATTAAACTTAATTGGAACAAGTAAAAGTAAAATACATTGGGATAATGAAGGCACAGTCATAATTGATAATGAAAAAATTCCTGGAAGTAATATTGTTGATTTAATAAATGATTCACTAAGACCCTTAAAAAGAAGTGATCCGATAGGGTGGGATAGATTTGCTAAAGCATTAAAAGATATTAAAGTACCACTTACTTATATTGGAAATCCAAAGAGATGTGAGTTTATTAACCAACTTCAAGCAAAAGATCTGAACAAAACCTCTGAGATTGAAGTTCAAGAGTTTTCTACACCGAGCAGTGGAGATAAAAGATCTATAACTAAAATACGTAAAAAGCTCGATTGGGAAAAATGGACCCCGTACTAGAAGAAATTAACAGGATTTATTATGATCCATCTAACCCCGCTGGTTTTGGTAGTATTGATAAACTATCAAAAGCCATGAAGGGTAAAATGGATAAAAAGCAAGTAAAGGAATGGTTACAATCACAAGAAACATATACATTACATAAACCCAGTCGGAAAAAATTTCCACGTAATAGGTACATTCTATCAAATATTAATGAACTGTGGCAAGCTGATTTAAGTGATATGCGAACTTATTCTCAATATAATGATGGTTTCAACTATATACTTTGTGTTATTGATGTATTTAGTAAATATGCTTTTGCAAGACCAATGAAAAAGAAAAACTCAGAAACTACTAAAGAATGTTTTGAAAGTATATTTACTGAAAGTAATTCCACACCTACTCACATACAATCTGATAAAGGTACAGAATTTGTTTCAAAAGATGTACAAAAATACTTTAAATCCAAAAAGATAAATTACTATACCACTAACAATCCTGATATTAAGGCTAGTATTGTTGAACGATTTCAAAGAACTCTAAAAATGAAAATGTGGCGTTATTTCACTCATAACAATACTTATAGATACATAGATGTTTTACAGGATTTAATATACTCTTATAATCACAGCATTCACTCTAGTATTAAGATGTGCCCATGTGATGTAAGTTCCGCCAATATTATGACAGTTTGGACTAATCTTTATAATAGAGGATCAAACAAACTTTCTTTAGAAAATCCAAAACCAAATTTCAATGTGGGTGATTATGTTCGAATAACTAAATATAAACATGTTTTCCAAAAAGGATATGAATCAAATTGGAGTGATGAAATATTTATTATATCTTCAATAATTGATAGATCTCCATGGGTTGTTTATACAATAACAGATTTACAAGATGAAGCAATAGTTGGTACTTTTTATGAAAGAGAATTACAGAAGGTCACTTACAACCCCACCTCACAATATAAAATAGATAAAATAATTGGTACTCGTTATTCGGGTAACAGAAAAGAAGTATTAGTGAAGTGGAAAGGTTATCCAGATAAATTTAACAGTTGGATTTTAGCTTCTAGTTTAAAAGAAATATGAATAAAGAAAGTTTTTATTTAACTTTGCTCAGCAATAGTTCAATGGAATACTTTCCTGATAACAAGACCACAAATTTTTCAACAAAATTACCAAAAGCTATGAAATTAGAAGGTGAATGGTCGGTTGGAGTTGTCGAGTTTCAATATCCATGCACCATGTTTACTGTTCAAGATCATGAAAATGTTGTGTACATTACAAAAACCATGTTAATGCCTAATGAAGATAAACCATCAACAGTGTACTACAAAAAACATATTCCGGCTACCAACTATGATAACGTTGAACATATTTTAAGAGCGTTAAATGGTATCAGAGAGAACTTGAAATTTCGTTATGATGAAATAACAAAATTTGTGTCTATTTCTGTTTTGGATAAAAATATAACATCCGTAACATTATCACCCAAATTAAGTTTACAACTGGGTTATGAACCAAATACAAATCTTCTAGACAGAAATTTTGGGAAGTGTCCTGCTAATTTACACTTAGGGTTACCATCTCAACTATTTCTATATTGTGACATTATCGATCCTCAGATTGTGGGTGATGTTATGACTCCGCTATTAAGAGTCATTTCATTAGATCCTTCAAAATACATTTATGGTGCGAATAAAATGCACGTTTTCTCTCCACCTCACTACTTACCTGTAATGCGAAGAGAGTTCGATACGCTGGAAATAGATATAAGATCGAGCACAGGACAAAAAATACCATTCCAGTTTGGAACCGTGTGTATTAAACTACATTTCCACAAATTATAATAATGTATTCTCCTCATGATCATCATAAATGTCCATATGAAAATTATTATTCACATCAAGCTGGATCAGGAGTTGGTGTAATTTATAAGGGTTCACCATACCAACGCGGTCATGGTATTGGGAGCTTCTTAGGAGGGTTATTTAGATCAGTTTTACCTTTACTTTCAAGTGGTGTTCGAGTGGTTGGTAAGGAGGCATTAAACGCTGGAGTAGGACTTTTATCGGATATGGTTCAAGCGCGTCCTATGGAAGCCTCAATAAAAGATCGTCTTAAACAAGTTAGTACGAACTTAAAACGAAAGGCTGATAACAAAATTGATCGATTTAACATGACAGGATCTGGATATATAACTAAAAGAAAACGATTGGCATCGTTCATTCCACCACTAACTGCTAAAGTGAAAGCTACGAAAAAACTTGGTCTAAAACCAAAAAACATCGAAGATATATTTTCAAATTAAATATGTCTTTCCTTCATAATCATTCTTGTGAGTGCGTTAAGTCAGAATTAGATTTATTTGCATTACCGTCTACACAAACAAGCATTGAAAATGGATTGTGGATTCACTATAAACCAATTTCGTCTCTTGCTGATGATGGACCTATCGAGTTTCAAGTTCCTGGAACAGGCGATGACTACATAGATTTGTCTCATACATTACTCCAGATAAAGGCAAAAGTATTAAATCAAGATTCATCAAACTTGATATCAGCTACCGCAGTAGCACCTGTAAATAATTGGCTGCATTCACTTTTTAGTCAACTTGATGTTTATTTAAACCAAAAACTTGTATCACCACCTAATAATACCTATGCCTATCGAGCATACATGGAAACTCTTTTAAACTATGCTCCTGCTGCTAAACAATCTCATCTTACTTGTAGCCTTTGGTATGAGGATACAGCAGGAAAAATGGATTCCACAGATGGTAAAAACATAGGATTTGTTAAAAGACAGGAATTAGTTAATGAAAGTAGGGAAATAGAAATGATTGGTCATCTTCATGGTGACATTTTCAATCAAGATAAATTTTTAATGAATGGCGTTGAAATGAGTGTAAAATTAGTTCGATCAAGAGAGAGTTTTAATTTAATTGCTGGGTCAAATGATGTAAAGTTTAAAGTTTGCATTACAGACGCAACTCTTATTGTTCGAAGAGCACGAATTAATCCAAGTGTATTACTCGCACATCAGAAAGTTTTAGCTTCTACCACTGCTAAATATCCTATTACTCGTGCTGAAGTTAAAGTTTTAACAATTCCATCAGGTGTTCAAGGAAAAACTCTTGATAATATATTCTTAGGACAGGTACCCAAAAGATGTATTATTGGATTTGTAAACAATTCTGCATTTAATGGTTCGCTTACTAAAAATCCATTTAACTTTGAAAACTATGGTATTAACTCTTTCAGCTTATATATTGATGGTCAACAAATACCTTCAAAAGCTTTGCAACCATCTTTTAATAATAATATATTTACATCAGCATATCATACTCTATTCTCGGGGACTGGTATTCACTTTCTAAATGAAGGAAATGCAATCTCTCGTGAACAGTATGCTAAAGGTTACTGTCTTTTAGCATTTGATTTAACTCCTGATTTATCAGCTAACTCATCAGCTCATTGGAATCTCATAAAGCATGGTAGTGTAAGATTAGAAGTACGATTTGAATCCTCACTAATACAAACAATTAACTGTATTGTTTATGCTGAGTTTGATAATATTATTGAAATAGATAAAAATAGAAATGTTACTGTAGACTATAGTAGTTAAGGTTATGTGTATGTAACTAAAGGAAACATTATAAAATTAAATAAAACAAATTATATGCAATATACTATTTTTTTATTTCATTATAAACACCCTATTCAATCTTATACAGAACACTGATCGAGTTTAAACTTTACATAAGCACACTGACTAAACCACTGAACATGCTGCTGCCAAGGATCATCATCATCTTCCCAATCTTTTAAACCGCCACCACAATGGAAACACTTGGTCCTGTCTTCATGACCAGTATAAAAGAAACCGGCTTCTGCAAGATCTTCAGGCTTCTGTTTCATAACGAGTGGCCAGTCTCCGAAACTGAACAACCGTCTAGATTTTGAACTGAAAAATGGATATTCAGCTCTTGGGTACTGCATATTCTTCACTTTTTCTTCTCCAATCAGTTTTGTAGTTTTGCTTTTCAATGAAGTGATCTGTTCACGTATGCCACACTCATCTCTTCCTTCTAATCTTGTTTTTCTCTCAGCACCACAAGACGACACCTCCTTGGATCTAATGAATACACAGAAGTAATTTAAGTAAACAGAATCACATTCACTAATCGATTAATGAGTGTCATTGTTAAAAAAGTATTTTTTAACTTATTCACTTTTTGCTATTGTCTTTGTAATATTGTATACGAGGCTGTTTGTGCTGTCATAGATGCTATCCTTATTATTCTTTACATAATATTTAATCCTCGTGGTAGCGTGTTTCCAATGATCAGTAGTTGGAATCTTACATAGCTTCTTCATATCGTACATTTCAATTTTTATGAGATGCGACGCTTGGTCTCCGTAGTCAGAATTAGTAGAAATGTATGATACACCATCTCTAGCGGCTTGTGCCAAGGTTGACGATAACAGTTTCTTCTTATTTATTTTTTGGTGCCACTTCAAAAAAAAAATTATCAATCGGTTGTGATTTCCTTTTTCCACCATCGCATGTGTTATTAATGACGAGTCAGGTAGAATCTAATGAGTACACAGAAGTAATTTAAGTAAACAGAATCACATTCACTAATCAACTAATGGGTGTCATTGTTAAAAAAGTATTTTTTAACTTTTTCACTTTCTGCTATTGTCTTTGTAATGTTGTATACGAGCCCGTTTGTGCTGTCGTAGATGCTATCCTTATTATTCTTTACATAATATTTAATCCTCGTGGTAGCGTGTTTCCAATGATCAGTAGTTGGAATCTTACATAGCTTCTTCATATCGTACATTTCAATTTTAATGAGATGCGTCGCTTGGTCTCCGTCGTCAGAATTACTAGAAATGTATGATACACCATCTCTAGCGGCTCGTGCCACGGTTGACGATAACAGTTTCTTCTTTTTTATTTTTGGTGCCACTTCAAAAAAATGATCAATCGGTTGTGATTTCCTTTTTCCACCATCACATGTGTTATTAATAACGATGTCATCGTTCTCTTCTTCATGTTGAGGGGAGAGCGGTGAGTAGTAATACTGTTTATAAGTATTTTCATCGAAGTTGAATGATTTCTGCAACAAGACAGTTATCATGTTAATATCAATTTGTTTACACTTAATCACACACGTTAGGAAACAACAACAAGAATACAAGTAAGTTTGTCAATAGAATAAACACTTACCTCCATGGCCATTGATGCGTTGAAGTAACACAAACGTAGTATTGGTAGACGTATACAATCCACTGCGGTCAAACGACCATAGACTGACTGCATGACTGCAATGGTAGGATCTTATATAGCACCATTCTTATCTAAAACAAATTCCTAAATACAACGAAACTGATTGTAACTCTATGAATCACCAAAATTATCTCACGTTCCTCCGGAAACTGATAGTAACTCTATGAGTCAACAAACTTATCTCACATTGCTGGCATCAACCTGTTTTGTGAGTGCTACAAAATAATGCGATTTAATATTTACAAATCACTATAATTGAACATTCCTATGACAACCATTGAATAGATTGGTAGTGTAATAATATGCTATATCATGGATACACTAGAAGTACAAAAACATCTGAAAAAGATTCATCCCAGTCTAGAAAATAATGTTTATGCTGCTAATAGACTCCCTATGTATACCCATGCACCAACGTATATAATATGCAATTTGGATGCGGATGATAAGCCAGGTTCACACTGGGTAGCTGTACATATCGATACGAATGGCATCGGTCAATATTTTGATTCTTATGGGCGAACACCTGCGCGATATCATCTCGAGTTTTTGAAAAGGAATTGTAAAAGATGGGGCTGGAGTATTGATAGGATTCAGAATGATTGGACTTCAGTTTGTGGTGAATATTGCTTAATGTATTTGCTATATAAGTTTCAGGGATGTTCAATGCATAGTTTTACAAACATATTTACAGGGAACACACTGTACAACGATATTTTAGTGGATGAGATGTTCCGCTCATATTTTGTAGATAAAAATAAAATTTGTTAATGACGCATGTGTTTTATTGATTCCGTTTTGATGACCCCGAATAGCAAAGTAAGCAATGGTTTATGAACAATAAAAGTATACAATAGCAGTAGCAGTAACAATGAGTAATTCATGCATACGTCAATGCAATCCTAATGAGGGTGAGCGGCCGGACGCACGGACAATAGATAAGAAAAGGCGAACAATGAAAGTCGATAATGAGGGTTTCGGGTCACCGGAAATGAAACAGATTGTTGTTAATTGATTTCTGTATCTCCGGAACCATGCATCTTACGCGAAAACGGATTGCAGAAACGTGATCAGCGGACCCCAAAACCTTTTTTTTTTTTTTTTTTTTTTTTTTTTTTTTTTTTTTTTTTTTAGGTTTGAAACGCCCTGGACCGCGATTGCGCCAGAAGCGGTGGTGCGCCAGAACCGGTGAGCCACGGGATTGGTGCGCCAGAACTGGCAAATCACTACTACTCACCTGGGACCAGAAGATAGGGTCAAGTTCCCAGGATACCTCGTTTATCGCCAAGACGAGCGGTCGGCATTCAACATCAGATATCGTGGTCTGGCAGTGCTGGTGAGGCGAAGAGTCGTCCATCAAGAGCTGCCCCCCTCCACAACTTCACTGTACACGCTGGGTGTGCAGATCCACGTGGCCGGCGAGGATCTCCGAATATACGCCGCCTACAAGCCGCCCGCAACCCAGATAGACCTGGCTGAGTTGCGGGCCTTGCTCTTCGCTCAGCATCCTGCCATCCTCGCCGGGGACTTCAACTGCAAGCACCCAGCGTGGAATTCATATAATACGAACGCCCAGGGGAGACGACTCTTCGCGGACGCGGAAGCCTCTGGCTACACAGTGTCCGGCCCAGAGACGCCTACCCGGTACCCGGACGACCCTCATCACATGCCGGACGTGCTGGACATTGTGATCCACCAGGGGCTAAGCTGCCAGATCACTCAACACGTGATCGACGACGAGCTGCAGTCTGATCATCAGCCTGTACTCGTAGCCGTAATTTTTTGAATGCCTTCCTGAAATAAATTTCTCACGTCTGTCAATTTGAAGGTTTTATTATTTTGAGCTACATGCCCCTTTACCTGCGCCCATATCAATTCGATAGGGTTTAGCTCGCAATGGTAAGGGGGCAGTCTTAAAACTGTGATCCCATGTTGTGCTGCCATTTCGTCTACAGCGTACTTATTAAAAGACTCGTTATGTGGAATCAGTTCTAAAAGCGTAGCTTTAACCATATCTGGTTCGTAATGAATATTTTTATTTATAAGCCAATCTTGAATGGCAGCTTTTTTCCAGCCCATTTTTGGTGCCGTTTCCAATTTTCGGGAGTGGTAAGGTGCATTATCCATCACCACAATTGAGTTTGGTCTTAATTTTGGTAAGACTCCAGCGAACCACTCCTCAAAACAAACTGCATTCATCTCATCATGGTAATCTTCACAAATTTTCTTTGCTTCAAAAATCATGAGGCCCTCTTCCAGGAAGCCTTCTTCACTACCTATATGGCTAATTATGAGACGTTTGCCTTTTCCAGATGGATTTTTTAATACAGTGGTCAGTCCCTCCAAAAACGCTTGTCGAGATGATGTGACTTTCTTGTCCACCCAAGTTTTTTTTACAGTATGGCCTTAAAATAAATATAGTACTTACATGAACATTCAATATTACTATTAAATTTAATGTAAAATGTATATCAATTCATTTTGTGTATAAATGTTAGCCTTACCTGCGTTAACCCAAGTTTCATCTTGATAATATATATGTCTCCCTTCTCGTCGAAACTGACATATAGATCGCAAGTAACGCTGGCGCCATGTTATTATATCATTTCGATCAATAAGTGTGCTCTTGCGTGACCGTGCAACAAATTTAAAATTAAGATGCTTCAAAATTTTTCTGAGGGTGTCTTTGGAAATCTTGGGCATTTCTGAATCATCGTTAAAATAGTAAATTTTATAATAGCTTGGAATCATTACTTATATATAAAAGATGTATATAAAAACAAAAATATTAACTTTGTATAAAATAGAGCACCGATTACTAATTAATAAATAATTATTATGAATATTTATGTATTTATTTAAATAAAAATCAATAATTTAGTCTTTAATTGGCACACTGATGGCACACACACTGATTGTTTACAAATTTAATTTATTGTAAAAGAAAAAAGAAATTAAGTAAGATCATAAAAATCATAAGGACATTTTCTTCAATCTGACAGACAACAACGGTTGCTAAGATACAACATAAGAGGTTTAACGTATGGAGATTAAAACTATTTACAACACCCCCACTGAATCCCCATACGTTGCAAACAAAACTTAAACTTAACACTGCCCAAACCTTTAGTTAGGGCATCTGCTGGCATAAAACCAGTTTCACAGTATTTGATGCATATCACTTTGGATTCAGCTAACTCCTTAACATAGTGGTATTTTATATTAATATGTTTAGACCTTTTACCAATTGGATTATAGACCATCTTATTGGCACTTTGGCTATCACTAAACATATCAATAGTTACAAAATTTCGTGTCAGTTCTTCACAAAGACCCTTACACAAACTACTTCTTTGGAAGCCTCACAAATAGCGATGTACTCAGCTTCAGCTGTACTCAGCGCTATACATAGCTGTTTGTGTGCTTGCCATGACACTGCAGCACCACCAAAAACAAGAACATAGCCGGTAAACGAATGCCCATCCGCATTACTCCCCCAATCTGCGTCGGCATACGCAACCAACGGTTTACCAGTCCTTTTAAAAGATAATTTGTAATCAATAGTACCTTTCAGGTACCTTAGTACCCTCTTCAGTGCCACCATGTGTTCATTTTACCAACACGACTTAAATTGGCTTAAATAACTGACAGCGAATTTTATGTCCGGTCTTGTACGGTCGGCCAAGAAAGTGGTGTACCAGTTTTGATTTAGTTTCCCGGTCATCGAAAATTACAACAAGGTTCGTTATAAAAAGATATTACTGAAAGAGACAACATTATCATGACGTAAACCTATGTATTTAGTATTCATACGTCATATGTCACATATAAGTACATGACATTTTAACCTTTAGTATAAATGAAAAGGACATTAGTTTCTACAAAGCAATTGAAATGTTTCCAAACAAAAGTAATAAAAACTATTTAGACAACCGAATTCCATTTGAAAAAGAAAACTGACAATT
Organism: Tholera decimalis; assembly: GCA_943138885.2. Lineage (NCBI taxonomy): Eukaryota > Metazoa > Arthropoda > Insecta > Lepidoptera > Noctuidae > Tholera > Tholera decimalis. The sequence goes on from OW964565.2 coordinate 18,963,632, forward strand.
GACATTTTGTCAAATATATGCAAAAAATCGATATATTTTCCGTGTTATTTTTCAATCAACTGCATATAAAATCATCTCAATGCCTGCCAACTTGACCATTGCCGAAAGAGCACAAATAATTGCCCAATTTAATGAGGGAAGCAGTATCAGTGCGATATCCCGGAATTTGAATATATCGAGGCGTTCTGTCCGCTTTTGGATTCGTCGTGAAGGAGAGGAGGGAAGTTTGTTGGATCACAGAAGAAGTGGTCGCCGGCCTGCACTCTCCAATAACGATAGAGAATTCATGAGACGGGAATATGAAATCAATGGTTTTAAGCCCACAAAACATTTTGCGGAGATGTTCGATGTGAGTGCCCAAACAATAAGGAATCATCTACATTACATGGGGTTGCACCACAGGCATTACGCCAAGAAAATATATTTGACGGATGCTCACAGACTTGCTCGTCTGAACTTCGCCAGAGAGCACTTAGAGTTTGATTGGTCTAATACAGTGTTTTGTGATGAAAAAACGTTTAAATCCAGTCAGCATGGACGTCTTCACCTTTGGCGATATAATTCAACACGGTATAAAGATGATCATGTAATCCCAAATAGAGAATCAGGTCGAATTTCCGTAAATATTTGGGGCTGGATGAGTACGGATGGTGTAGGAGAATTGTGTTCTCTACCTCCTCGAGCTACGGCTGTAAATTATATCGACGTGCTTCAGAATGCAATGCTACCGACAGTCCGTAATGTTTACCCGGAGAACGAAGTGCCACAATTTGATTTTGTTCAAGATAATTGTTCAATTCATAATGCGAGGATCGTAAGAGCCTGGTTTCGTTCACACACTGACGTAAGGGTAATTCAGTGGCCCTCAAGATCGCCGGACCTCAACCCGATAGAAAATCTTTGGGGCCTTATGGTCCAACGATGGTCGCATCAAAATGAAAGAACCAAACAAGCTCTTATTAGTCACTGTAATTATATCTGGGAGGAAATGCGGGGAACCGATATTTGCTCACGGCTTGTTGGTTCAATGAGGTCTCGTCTTTTAGAGGTTATAGAGGCCAACGGCGGTTACACCCGTTTCTAATTTTTAAAAATTTTCAATATCTTCTAAATATTACTATATATGCTATGTTTTTGTTTGTTATAAGTATTTTAAAATTTATTGTAGAAATTTAATAAAAGGATAAATCTATTTTTAGCTTGTTTTTTATTGATATTGTAATTACAAGTTTACAGAAATTGTAGGTTTGTGGACTCGCCTTGTGCCTTTACAATTTTATGTAACTTGTTGATTACAATTCTGAATTTGTAGATACAATTTTGTCATCAAAATCTACAGCCCCCCGCCGTTGATTTTACGACGTCATTGGTTCCATCAAGTTCAAACTAAGAACAGCTGTCACGTTACAAACAGTAATAGTCGTTATCAATAATCAGATAAAGACAGCAATAGAAGTTGTCAGATCGATCTGCAAGCGAAACTAATCTTTATCACCTATGAATCTGCAAGCGATATTCAACCTTAGGGTGGTACACCACTTTCTTGGCCGACTGTACCACAGGACAAATACATAAGACAACCCATTATTTCCTGGTAGCGAAGATCCTCAGTCTTATCCCCTTTTGCAAGCCGTAGGTTAGGCTCAATTGGAGTTACTACGGGTTTGCAATCTTGCATTCCATATTTTTCTAGGATCTTCTTCACAAAATTGGCCTGAGAAAGGTGAATCTCCCCATCAGTCCGAGAAATATTGATTCCCAAACAATCTTTTACCTCTCCCAAGTCTTTTATCCTGAAAACTTTTGCTATTGCCTTCTTGGTGTCCTCAATATCCTTCAATAGGCTTCAAAAATATAAAAATCATCGACGTATAATGCAATGGCAAGAATGGAGTCCTTCCCCTTTTTAATGTAAATACAAGAGTCATAATTTGACCTAGAAAATCCACTTTTAATAATATGGTCATGTACCTTCACGTTCCAGCAACGTGCAGCTTGTTTAAGGCTATATATTGCCTTTTTCAGCTTACGTACTATGCCCTGGTTAATCTTCGAGACAAAACTCTCAGGCTGTTCCTAATCTTCTTCCATGATCTGCTGCAGCTGATCTTCCTCCAAATCACCGTTAAGGAACGCTGTGGTATCGTCTATATGGTGCACCTATAGAGCAAAGATAAGAGTACCAATAGATAAAATAGAATGTTTTATCTTAAAATATATCATATTATCTATAAGGTTATATCAAGTTAGGTACCTTTAGGCTTTATTAACTATTTGTAGAGCATTGTATCTTAAAACATTCAATATACCTATAAACGTACTTAAAATAAGTGTGCTTTAGAACAAATGCTTTAAAAATAATCGAGCTTGAGAAAAAAAACTCTATAAGAATACATGTTCTTTATTGAAACCATCTTTAGAAAGCCCCTATCTAAAGATTTACCATGAATAGACTGTCTATAGACAGATTTGGTTTAAGCCTCCAAGACTGTGTTACTTGGGCATCCTCCAGGTTGGTTGTCTTAGTCATCTCATTAAAAACAGCATCACGTGCGGTCATTATTCGACGCGGATTCTTTAAGTCAACAAATCGATACCCTTTTGTGATTTCGCTACACCAACGCTTCGCTACCAACGAAGACAAGCTCACAGGTCTTTGAGTCGAACTTCTTTCGACTACCATCCTTTATAAATATCTGTGCTGTGGAGCCAAACACTCTCAAGTTTGACACATCCACCTTGCAGTTTGTCCACACTTCTTCGGGAACCTTTCTCACAAGAGCCATACTCGGCGATCGATTCTTTAAATAAATCGCAGTAACAACTGCTTCCCCCCAAAATTTCTTATCAAGATTACTATCGTGAAGCATACATCTATATGCAAAGCAGTAATCGTGCGAATACTCCTCTCCGCTACACCATTCTGCTGTGGTGTGTAGGGGACGCTCGTCTGATGGACTATCCCACACTTGGCTAAATGAGCCTGGAAAGCCTTATTAGTATACTCTGTCCCATTGTCACTTCTCAGCCGCTTAAGCTTCTTACCGGTCTGGTTTTCTACTAGAGCTTGAAACTCTTTAAACTTCTGTAGCACTTCATCCTTTGATTTCAAAATGTATCCAAAAATCTTTAGGCTGAAATCATCGACAAACAATAGAAAATATCTATTACCTCCATAACTCTCCACATTGACAGGACCAGCTACATCAGTATGAACTAGTTCCAGAATATCAGACGCTCTGAAACCTTTTTCTAGCAAATTTCTGCACGCACTGCTTCCCTTGACTGCAAGGGACTCAAGGATCATTCTTAACCCTTTTATCATAGTGTAGGCCCATGACAATCTTTTTCAAAATCTCCATTTGAGGCGCAGATAGGTGGCCCAACCTACGGTGCCACAGTTCGAAATTTTCTGAAACCTTACCTTCTAAAAAGACCGTCGCCTCATCACTATCCGAATCTACAACATAAAGACGAAGGTTTACCATCTACAAATACATTAGAATCGAAAATTTTACAATAATCTTTATCAAAAATGCAAACTTTGCCTTCATCTGCAAGCTTACTTACGGACATCAAATTGGTTATTAATTCAGGAATGACTAAAGTATCATCTAATTTTATTCCCAACTTACGACCCTCATGACGCAGGCTCAGTCTAACAGGACCTTCAGAGATCGAAACTATCTTTTGATTATTTGCACATGTTATTATTTTGGAACATGATTTAGCCAGAATCAAAAGTGTACGATTAGGCGTCATGTGAGACGTAGCGCCAGAATCAATAACCCAACTATCACTGCTACCTGGAGCAGATAAAAAGTTTAAAAAGTCCGATTTAACATTATTACTGGCCAACATATTTGCGGTCGAGTTTTTATCTTGCCGCTTGACCTTAAACTGCTTGCATTGCCACTTATAGTGACCCTTTTTCTTACAATAATGGCAAATAATCTCTCCTCTTCGATTCCGTCGTCCACTGCCGCTTGCAGCAGTATCAGTCACCAATGCTGAATCATCAATCTTCTGAACATCAGGGGACTGCTGGCGTTGACCCTCCTTTAGTAGCGCTGATATAATCGACTCCGTTGTTATATTCACACCAGAATGCTCGATTGCCATCATTAATGGATTGTATGAATCTGTCAAACCTGCCAACATGATGATTCCGACAAATTCGTCGTCTAAAGCTGCTCCAATGCTAGGCAAGGCTTGTTGAGTTGCTTGTACTTCAGTGACATATGCTTCCATATTTCGAAAACTTAACAGTTTCAAACTGAACATCTTTCTCAAAAGGGAGAGCCTCCTCATCAAACTGGCATCTGTATATGCCTCCTGCAAGCTAACCATGTCTCACGTGCCGTCTTAGCGTTAGTTATGAGGGGGTACACGTTTTCAGCAACTAATAGGCATATTTTAGCTCGTGCTTTGGCATCTCGCTTTTTCTCAGCTTCTGTGTCTACAATAAATGTTTGTCCAACACAATGCCATAAATCATGATCTATTAGAAACATTTGAATTGCAAACGACCATGTTCCATAGTTGGATTGCCCCATCAATTTTTTGTATGGTGACCGTTTCACTTTTCTGCATCTTGAGAAGAAACAAATTCTACTCACCCTACAAATTTAGCGTCAACAAAGCTATGGACTGGGCCCAAAACCTGTTGGAAATAAAACGAAAGGGAGCTTCAGAGATATGCGCAGATTTATGTATTTAGTAAGATCATAAAAAACATAAGGACATTTTTAACCGACTTCTGAAAAAGGAGGAGGTTCTCAATTCGGATGATTGTTTTTTTTTTTTTTTTTTTTTTATGTTTGTTCGGGCATAGCTCCGTCGCTCGCCAACCGATTTGAAAAATTCTTTTTTTGTTGGAAAGGGTATACTTCCCAAATGGTCCCATAAAAATTTTATCGACATCGAACAAGCCGTTTCTGAAAAATCAACAAAAGTCTAAAAAAAATATTTACATTGATGATCTTTTCGGTTACTCTATATTGTGTTTTTTGTTCGCGCGTTTTTTATTTTTTTGTAGTTGACATTTTGGCTTTTATAACTAGATTAATTACAAATTGACCCACTAAAAAGCGCGAAAATAAAAACTTTTTTGCAAAAAAATAAAACCGACTTCCATATCAAAACACTACAAAGCCAAAAATAATTTTAATTTCGGAAGGCGGTGTGAAAAAAAAAGAAAATACAAAACCAATAACACCGACTACCGAAATTAAAATTATTTTTGGCTTTGTAGTGTTTTGATATGGAAGTCGGTTTTATTTTTTTGCAAAAAAGTTTTTATCTTCAATCTGACAGATACATATTACCTCAATGTCGGACAGACAACAACGGTTGCTAAGATACAACATAAGAGGTTTAACGTATGGAGATTAAAACTATTTACAACAGTGTGCTAGGTGGTAATGCGAAGACTGCGGCGCGTGCGGTGCGGCTAGGTCTGCGTTCACCTTAACCTCTGACTAAGGAAAAAAAGAGGACATGGCATAAACATTATATACGAACAGTAGTTATAAGAATATGATGCATTTCGACGGCATAGTTACTGATATATCGGCATCTCCTTTTAACTTGTGAGAGTAATCATATGTAAAAAAGGACAACATTAGTTTTATCATTGCCAAAAATGGCAACATAAATTTGGTGATGTCGCAAAATACCTAACTGCGGCCGGCCGCCATATTTTGTCACAGCCAACAACAAGTACATCAGTTGTCATCGCGACTTGCTTGTTTCAGTGTTTTTAAGAAAATTTGGTGATAATAGGCGAAAATTGTGCTTGTTTATAGTGTAAGAACTTGCATAATACTGCATTTATCATGGGTAGGTGCAGTGTGTTAGGCTGCCGCATGAAAAGCAACAAAAACATCCCAATAAAACGTTGCACAGGTAAGTAACCGAATTCATTCAAAATATCTTGTTTTTTTCTATTATTTTGAAAGATTTTGCTATTTTTGGGAAAGTTTATAAAGATACACTTGCTTTTCTGTAATCATTTACTGTTTTACTGTTGATATTATGTGATTTTTAAGCAAATCATTTGTTAGTAAACAGAGAGTTAGAGTTACGGTTCGGAATTTTCAATTTATCGATAAAACATATCGACAGGTGAATATTATTTAACTCGATTTCTTTTTATGATTTTAGATTGCCAACATGTAAAGAAAGAAAAGAACAGTGGCTGTATATACTTGGGATTGAAAATTTGAATACTACAACCAAGCATATTTTTATTTGTTCCCTGCATTTTGAAGATAAATGTTTTAACCGAACTTTAAATATAACAAGACTGCGCGATGATGCTTTGCCTTCAAGTGAATTATTGGTAAGTTTTGAAAATAGACAAGTTTATTGTGTTTACCTACTTACTGACAAGTAACCAATCCAAACCAGTTGATGGAGAGAGAGGAGGGACGAGAAGCATGTCAGCAACAGCAGTGCTATATTGCTGAAATACTGGTATAAAGTTTCAGGTTTAAATACACATCAGTCAGAATAAATAGATAACTTTTTTTTTCTGAAAATTATAAAACATCCTTAAAATTCTCGTACAGACTGAATCAAAACCTAATATAAGTTATATGATTTTAATTATCCACCTCCTCACACAGATTAAGACACATATACCTGCACTATTTTTACTCCTGATATAGTCATAGCAAAAGGAGATGGATAATGATCAATTTTTGAAAATGATACATACATATATCTATACTAATATTATAAAGCGGAAAAGTTTGTTAGTTTGTTTGTTTGTTTGTTTGCTTGAACGCGCTAATCTTCGAAAGTACTGGGTGGATTTGGATGAAATTTGGTATGGAAGTAGCTTGAAGCTTGAGGAAGGTTATAGGCTACTTTTTACCCGACTGCAAAAAAGGAGAGTTATGTTTTTACCGTGAGAGAATCCACGGGAGCGAAGCCCCGCGTGAGTACCAGTCAGGTTATAAAATATTGTGTCTATGTTAAAATGCAAGCTAAACAAATGTGAGCGTGAGTTAGTGATTAAATTCGCAATGTAAATATTATTAAACATTTATGGTTGTTCTTTGTATAGTTACCAGCACAATTTGACGAGTGTGAGGAACAACGATCTGTTCCTCGCAGGGTGTTGGAAGAGAAACCTGTTTGCAGCACTTCTAACAATGCAGATGTAAGTGTAATATTTCATAATAATTATGTTCCTTATGGTAATTACCATGCTATCTTGACTTTTAAATACAAACTCACTCAATATAAAAAATTGTTGTTATTTCTTTACAGTTACCAGCCTAATTTAATGAATGTGAGGCACAACATTTTTTTCTCACAAAACACTGGAAGAGGAGCCTGTCTGCAGCACTTCTAGCTATGCAGATGTAAGTGTTCTATTCTATAATATGTTACTGTATGTACTGTGGGCAGCGTAACTGGTAATTTCAAATTAATTTACGGCAAAAACTTGAACGAAGTTGCAGAAAACTAGAAGTTAATGCGTTTTTTTTTTTGTTTCAGGATAAAGCGCTTGAAATTATTCAAAAATTAAAATCAAAATGTGAATATCGGAAGAAAAAAATTAAAACATTAAATGAAAAGGTGAGAAGACAGAGTAAGAAAATCCAGACTATAATCTACATCTGTGCCAAATTTCATAAAAATCCGTTCAGCCGTGATTGAGTAACAAATATCCATCCATACAAACAAACTTTCGCACTTATAATAATATTAATAAGTAAGGATTGTGTGGTTTGTATTTTTTTTGTTTTTTGTTTGTTCAACATGCTCATGTTTTATTATATTTGTATATTTGTACAAAATTTGCGCAACGTGCTCTTATTTGATTATTGTGTATACATATTTGTATTTTAGAACTTAAGTATGACTGGGATAAACGGCTTTTATAGTTTTCAATAAATCTGTGTAAAATGATAATTTTTGTTTTATTATGAATGATCGAGCCATGTAGTAGTACTTAAATAAAAAAAATAATGTTAAGTTATATTATTAGATAATAAAAATAAGTATAGTCTGACAAACGATGAAAACAAACCGTATTTTGTATTTATTTATTCTTTTCATTGGTAATTATAGACCTTAGGTACAGGTACTGCAGTCGTGGTATGCTAATCAGTAATAGTGATACTCTAATAAGGCTCCTACACATATGCCCCGGCACAAGTCGCAGACACTAGAAGTCCGCACGAAACTCAATCTTAATTCCAAGCGCTAAGTAACCCTGAGCCGCGCGCGGCTGCCTCCCCAGCCGGCGGCACTGTGTGTAGGAGGTTTTTTACTCGCACCCACTATGTTGAGCGTGGTCGCCACAGTTTTTCTGGCCGCAATTTCGGTCGCATACTACGCTCACAGGAAAAAGCGAGCAATGAACACAGCGATCACAAGGCTACAGTTTTTTATTCGTGATCGCCGCGATGGCAACTGGGAATTAATGGGATAGACATACCACACCATAGTAAAATTTGTTTTATTATGAACATACCTGTACAAGTACAGAATACAGATAGTTAATTTAATTGCAGTAGCATATATTCAGTATCCACGTGCCCTGCCTGCCATGTAAAGTGACACTCTTCGAGCGTGTGCGTTTTTATAGCTCACATTACCACGTAGATAAAACTGAAGAAAGCTAAAAAAAACGTGTGCATCTGGATTGGGGGCCTATTTTTTTAATCCTTGCGAAACGAAATAAGACTTATAGGGAAATTAGTTAAAAATAGTAAAAACTTACAGCAAAGGGCCATGAATTTCTTAAACGTTAAACTCATTTTCGACAATTTTGAATTCTGTAAGCACCGTGCAATTCAACTATCGATGTTATAATGCGCGCAGCTCTACGGCAAGCCGCCATCTTTGTGCCAGACTCACAATAGGTATGCACGCTTTTTTCGTAGGTATTTCATGTCTATTCTTTTTTTCTTAGTCTGAGACCTTAACGCGTCTTCACCATAGATGATACATATTTGATACATATTAATACTGAGATAGATGCGCCACTCTATGATTCGAAAAGTGAGTTTGGTGACCCTGGTCACCAGGTAGCGTAACAGTAGTTTAATACCGAAAAAATCCGGTAGGTGGCGTCTACCTGACATGTGAGGCCGTTCGCGCACTGCGTTGCGTTTTGGAAACGCAAAATTTGTGAAGTATGGAGTGTCATAGAAGTGCGCGCACTGCGGTCAGTCTACCGGTGCGGTAGAACTACCGGAATTGCGGCCACCGCAAGGTGGTGCGCGCACGGCCTTAATATTTTCTTAGTTTAAAGATTTTAGAAGTACTAGATTGATAGAAATAAATATTTTAATCGACAAAAGATTAAATCTTTGATTTTAGAATATTTATTTGAATCTGTCTAGTACTTCAAAAATTGCAAAAATTAAAACACGGTGAAGATGGATTTAATATTTTTTTATTTGTCATTTTTTGAAGTCATTATCAACGAAACATTATTTTTTTATAATAATTGCTCATTGTAGTTAATAAAACATCAATATCATTATTCTCTATATCATTAGATTTATTACCAAGCAGATTTACCATTGATTGAAATGATTTATTACAATCGTTCTCACAATTAGCTCTTACAGAATGTACAGAATTAAAATTAATCAACAAAGTTTTATATGCACACATGAACTGATTACAATTGGGATTAATATTACGCACACCATTACTCCTAATAGCACTAAAAATATTTCTAGGGGATCTCGATTAAAATTTCTAGTTAATAGTTTTCACACCATAATTTACATTTAAATATTGCCATAATTCAATAAATGTTTTTATATTATGTATCCAATTTTTAACCGATGGAATCGATTCATACTTAATCAAAATGGAATGATTTTTCGAACTACGGATTCAAATTTAATCGAGTCTAAAATAGGCAACAAATCATACCACAATTGGAAATGGAGCGAGTTATTTTTTAAGCACTGCTTATATATTTTTGATGACCCCTTGTAAGAATGACCATTAAATGAATCGAAGAGCTTATCAAATAATAAGAGGAAATCTGCGGATCCTCTGCACTCTTCGGGCAGAATTTTGTGTTCTGAAACAAAATATTAATGTTGGTTAATAACATTTGCAAAATTTGCTAGGTAACAATAATGATTCAAATATATGAAATTATAAATATACTAACTCGATAAAAACGTAAAGCGCTAGACACCCTCTGGCTGAACACTTGTGCTGCATATTTTACCTTCATTTTAGGGATTTTATTACTCATCACATGTTTTTCTGTTAATTTATTAATTAATCGAATTTTGTCAAACTGTTTTTGACAGTTTTATATTTTTCTTTGTTTTTCATAAACAATTGAGGTGTATAGAGTCTATGATGCAGTAAAATTATAATGCCATTGAATTTAGTGATTTAGTGAATTAGGTGCCTAAATACATTAAATAATGTTTTATGAATTTTTCGATAAAAATAATATTCTTTTTATTAATTTTGATTATCATATTATGTATAAATATATCGTAGCTGCTGCCATCTATTAGCAAAACAAACGCATTACGTACAAAACTAAGTTGACCCCAGACATAAGATGTCGCTAGTTTTTTGGCAAATTTTGTGTCTGAAGTTTCTTCGGGAGGTTCACCCCCCTACAAAGTACGTCTACGTCTTAGAGTATAGAAATAATATAGAGACGCTGTAATTGTCTATATCTTACTTGCTTATACAAATATCTATTGAATCGATACAGAAATCTGAAACTACACTTTGTCTCTTTTTAACCAATGAGTAATCTCATTTGAAGAAAGAGACGTCATGCTATTTGTTTATTCTCTGCCTGGCAACATTTTAACATTTCCGTCAAAGTACCTACCTCGCGTGCCATCCGCCATCTTTTGGACGCGTGGTTTTGTGGTACATCAGCTGTCAAATGAACTACAACATTGGATTTGGATTGCGATTTTTAGGAATAAAAAGCTCCCAACTAAATTGTTTTGTGCTGTGAGTGTCTAGTGGTGCAAATTGAATATGCCTACTTGTTCAATAATTCTGTGTGGTGCAAGGAAAAACCACAATCAACCTCATTTGACCATGCACAGGTTAGTAGCCGTATTTTAAGAAAAACTTTATCATGCTTTAATTTTTTTTTGTATAAGTATCCTTGTTTTATTTATAGAATAAAAGCTCCCAAATGTACATACCAATTATATCTGATATTTAACTCTATTTGCTAAATTTATATCATGTTTTGTTTACAATACAAATGACAATTCAAAATAGTGATGTCTTTTATTTAATAAGCTATCGATAAAAACTAACATTTTTTTTAGTTTGTACATTGTAGAGATCAGTAGAGTAGGGTTTCAAAATGAAGGGCTTGAAGAGATGGTTTTGAAAATAAAACTAACAATAGAAATAAAAATAGCGATAGTACTAAAACACAACAATGTCACTTCGTCATACAGTAGTTGGTGGTTATTTAGTTCAGTCTCTGATATGTTCCATTATCTGCATCAAACTGAAATCATTTTGTATGTTTTTTATTTGCACAGGTTCCCTAAAATGAAGTGCTGCGTCAGAAGTGGCTTGAAGTCATTGGGATGGAAAATATCAAACCTGGACTTAAAGTACCACGTGTCTGTTCATTACACTGCAGAATCAACCTTCAATAAAACCCTTGATGTAATAAGGCTGCGTGACAGCGTGATGATGCAGTACCGTCAATCCACCCTGTAGTAAGTTAAAACAAATAATTAACTTCATATTGTTTAAATTTCCCTATGAACCTGTCGGTTCATCCAATACTTTAGTATTAATGTTTCTCAATTTTAATATTATTAAATACCTGTTCATACTGTTATGTTTAGCGCTAGTGATAAAAAAAGATGAGATTATTCAAGATATAAAAATACTTTCAGTGTTAAAAAAAACACACGGGCTGGTTCTGCGTGAAATCAAAAATGTCGAACAGGCGTTCTCCATGATGACTCAACCACCCTTACCAGTGAAACACCTAGATCAGATATATAAAGAGTAAATAAAATAAACTTTAATTTGTCGTTCGAAAAGTGTTGTTACAACTAACATTTGCATATATCTCTAACTTTAACTTCTCTTTTAATTTGCTTTTTTCTGATTTAACCCGAATCGTTTACTTCTGAGAATGCGATACCGAGCACATCTGGGTCATAAATAAATTTCAAGGCCACTTTTAGTTTCTATAAAATTAAGCTCAATTTGAATGGGCAGTTTACAATGATTAGTAACGGTTTTGACTTTCAAAAGTGCCTAATAATTATCTAAATAAAATTTAGCATTTTACTTTGACCTGGTGATTTATTATGGTGAATAAAGGTACATTTTTCAAAATACTTTGTTGTTTTATTTCTTGTAATAACCTCAGATTTAGTATATTTCTACAATATTTATTATTGTTGTAAACAAATATCTCTATGGGCCGAAACTACGTAAAGCGATCGCCCACGCGATCCCATACAAAAGTGCTCCGTTGCGGGAACCCGCACGTCGCAGCGAATCAGACCCCGCGCCCCTTTTTGCTACGTAATAAATATTAAGTTTTCGTTCGACTCGACTACATGTACACCGTTAAAGTTGAACTAGTGACACTTTGCAGGTAATAATCCGGTTTCCGAAACACACGACACACGCTCTTTACGCAGTTTCGGCCCTATAATATCATTATTTGCCTAACCTTTTTCAAACTATATATTAGGGTAAGATTCCAGTCTATCAACTGATGCAGCTGAATACAAGTATTTTAAATGCAGATACTGCCTATCTGACCTCCATAGTACTGGGTAATACGATACCCTTGGTAAGGCAACCAGTTACCAAGGGTATCGTATTAATCATACTCGGGCCACTGACTAAAAACGACTGTCAAAGATTTACAAATGACAGTTAGATCGAAAAGCGGGTCAGAGTGATCTTTATGAACAACTTTAAATGTGGAACAAACCCTGAAATCGCAAAAAACCTCAGTAGTCCTCATTGATTTATATAACAGTACGCAGTAATATATATGTCAATGGTTGTCCTTCAAGAAAGTCACTCACAAGAAAAAAACAAAGTCAGTCAGTCACTCATAAAATGTAGCCCAACCAACAGTGCTTCTAACCCCTTGTATGTTAATATGAATGTAATGCACTATAATTTTAAAAATTCAGGAAAAGAACTAAAGGACTTGTTACAGTTATTCCAAAAGTATCATCTAATTATCCAAAGTTTCAAAGTATTGTTACATAAGTAACCAATGAACCCGAAGAAATGTTAGAAACTCTGGTATCGATATCGATACTTTTTGGTTTTGATTACTCATGTGCTTCCCTAGCAATGGCTGCCGTCTTTTAGCCGCAGTTGACAGTAAGTATGCACGCGTATTTTGTAGGTATTTCTGGTCCATATTATAGAAGGTCATTGGTCTACGTTCACGAGCGCGTCTGAGCGTCAGTATTTATCTCAGACTAAGTCAGAGGTATTTATATGTATCATAGATGATACATATAAATACTGAGAATATGTATCATCTATGGTAATTTCGTATTGTATAGAAATAGCGATCAGTGTGACCGGATTCAGTATTTTAATACTTTTTGAGTATATTTTAGTATGTTTTCCAAGAATCAGTATTTTTAAAGGTATAGTCTGGCAAACGAAAGTAGACACTCGAATTATTTGCAAACTTTTTATATGGCAATGCTATACTAATGTCAAACTCAATTTTCCAATACAAGATAGCGTGTGAGACTCTGTGGTATCGGTGAAGGTTGATAGCGTGCTTTTGTTTTGTGATTGGAATTTTTTCGATTTAAGTTACGTTTATTAGTGTAAACTTCAATCGGGATTATTCTTTGTGTTCGTCAGTGTCCGTGTTTTAGTAGTGAGGTTTGTTTTAACGTAAACTTCCCATATTTTTAATAATATTACCTGTTATCCGCCATGGATAACAAAAAACCACCCGACCCTCCTGATTCCTTTGACTTCTCCCCTATTTTAACGGTTACCCTCCCCGAAGACAATGTGATACAATATCAAATGGATTCCGAAACTGTCCACAGAAAAAGACCCGCTGATTCTCCCCCGACTACTCCAACAAATCCTCCGAAGCAATTAAAACCCACGATCGGTAGAAATACGTACAGTGCGAGAGACAACGCTCCGTATGTGGTGCACGTCTCACTTAAAGACGGCCAGACAACTGGAACTGTTTTGCATCCCATAAAATTTGGTATGTTTTTACAGCAAAACAATTTTAGCAATGTCGTACTTGGAAGTCTCAAACGGCTTGGAAGGAACAGACTAGCAGTTGATTTTAAGTCTTACCAGGATGCCAACGGTTTTTTGGTTAGTCCAATTTTAGTAAAACACAATTTTATTGCTTCTGTTCCTCAGTTCAATATTACACGGTTGGGGCTTGTTAGAAATGTTCCCATTGAATGGACAGAACAGGAAATAATTGATCATATCAAGGTTCCCGCTGGATGTGGCTTGATTATCAAGGCTAGGAGAATGAATAGAAAGGTTATCTCCTTAGATGTTACTGAATGCAAACCTACTCAAACTGTAATTTTAACTTTTGATGGACAAACATTACCCAAACGTGTTTATTGTTTCTACTCTGCACTTCCCGTAGAACAATATATGTACCCAACTGTCCAGTGTTTTAATTGTTGTCGGTATGGTCATACACAAACAGTCTGTCGATCAAAACCCCGATGTTTTAAGTGTGGTGAAGACCACCCAGGTAATGCATGTCAAGTTTCCTCCGATACTGCCTTTTGTGTGTCTTGCTCTGGTAACCACTTTGCCACGAACAAAGCTTGCCCAGAATTCGGTCGGCAAAAGAGCATAAAAGCTCTTATGGCTGAGAGGTCTGTCTCATATGCGGAAGCAAGTCAGGTACTCCCCCCTGTCTCAAGATCTTATGCTGAAGTCTCTAGTCATCCACCAAAACCAAAATCCAGTCCATACCCATCCTCCAGACCAACTGCACATACTCCAAAATCCTACCGTAAAACGGTATATCTTAAACCTAAATCACATGCCCCTCTCTCTCCTAGTTTTGATAAACAGGTTCATGAAAACTTCACCCAGAACTACTCTTTCTCTCCTTCCCAAAACGGTTGTGCTTACCCTCGGGAAAGTGCAAGCGGTACTGTCTCCTCAGCAAGCATTTTAAACATAATTTCCAGTATGCTAATGACGGTGTTAGCAAACCCTGCACAATCACTACCCGACCACGTTGCCAACAAATTGACCTCAATCGTAAACTACATTAATAATGTTCCATCCCCTGACATTTCTCCAGTGGAATGTGAGGAGTATTGCTCCCAGGAAGCCTGAACTTCTCTTCCTTATTAAGAAATATAAACCATCAGTCTGCAGCATTGCTGAGACATGGCTTATTCCTGACAGTAATTTCAGGATCCCATGCTTCAGCGGTGTTAGACATGACAGACCAGATGGATATGGAGGACGTGCTTTGTTCATCAATAACAAAGTATCATTCTCCCCAATTCCTCTACCCTTTTTAGGTGACAACATTGATGTTGTTGCTGTCAAGGCTGAGGATATAAATATTTTTAGTTTTTACATTGCTCACCCACAATCTGAAGATCTACATACAATAAAAAATTTGCTCAGTAATGTTCAAGGTCCATTACTTGTTATGGGTGATTTTAATGGCCATCACTATAGATGGGGTTCAGAAAACTGCGACAACTTTGGTTTAGGCTTAGTGGATATATTGGATGAACTAGACCTATGTGTTATTAATGAGGGCTGTTCCACACGTAGGGCTTTGCCAGGACAGAGAAACAGTTGTGTTGATTTAACACTCTGTTCATCGAATATAGCCAGTCTCTTTAATTGGAGTCGCTTGGATATGACATATGGGAGTGATCACTACCCCATCATGGTTGAAATCCCTACCAGATCCATCCCTGACAACTCTTCCCCTCCCCTATTAAAATATCAACTGAACTCAGTTGATTGGGATCTTTATTCCAAAATTTTAGATCTCCGGGTCACTTCCCTTCCTCCTATTAATGACGCAAATGCTCAACAGTGTTTTTCGTCATTCTCCAACATTATATCCTCTACAGCAGATGATTGTTTCCCCACCAAAAAACCTTCAACTGGCAAAATCCCATCCCCGCCATGGTGGGATAGGGAGTGCTCCTCTGCGATCAGAGCCAGGAATGAGGCTGAACGTAACTTTAACACAAATATGAACCAGGATAACATCATTGCATTTCAACATGAGTTGGCTAGGTCCAGAAAAATACTTAAAAAAAAGAAAAGAGAAGGTTGGTGGAAATACTGTGCTTCTTTAAGTCCATCCACTCCAGCTTCAGTAGTCTGGCGCAAACTAAAAGGATTTAGGAATAATCTGAGGCCTCCTTCCAGAAACATAATAGGTAATGATTTAAGCCACCAGTTTTTTTCCAAAATAGCCCCGGCTTATGTTCCTAGCCAAGATGAATGCGTCTCAACTGACCCACATACATCATCAGATGATCCTTTGGATAGACCATTCACTTGGAGGGAGCTTAAATCGGTACTATCCTGTGTGAAAGATTCTGCTCCTGGAGTGGATGGATTCCCATACTCTTTCATATCCAAAGCCGGGGATAAAGCCCAACAGTACTATCTGGACTTAGTCAATTATTGTTTTTCCTCTGGATATATTCCCCCCGACTGGAAGGTTCAAGTTGTGATTCCCATACTCAAACCAGGTAAAGATCCTAGTGATATTACTTCTTACAGACCAATAGCTCTATCGTCCATACTTATCAAGTTAATGGAACACCTAATTAAAAATCGTTTTGTATGGTTTGTTGAGAACAGGAAATTGCTGCCAACGACTCAATTCGGCTTCAGGAAAGACTTGGGTACAGCTGATAGTGTGGGTACTCTCACATCAGAGATCCGGTTGGCCCTGAGTAGAGATGAGTCTGTGGTAGCAGTTTTCTTAGATATCTCGTCCGCCTATGATTCTGTCTTCCTCCCAGTTCTCAGGCATAAAATGCAAGAGCTGAGAATCCCGGTTAGGATATGTCAGATCATTTGTAATATGCTATTACAACGTAGCATTAAATTAAGGATTCCTGGGGAGGGCTCTGAGCCAAGGTTAGCTTGGAGGGGCCTCCCTCAGGGTTCCGTGCTTAGCCCCCCTTTATATAATATTTACACGTCAGACCTCCCTTTATGCTTAAATTTTAATTGTAAAATTCTTCAGTATGCTGACGATATTGCTTTATTGGTCTGTGGCAACTCTATCGAGACTGCAGTCCAATCCTTGAATATATCATTGTCCTCGCTAAACCAATGGCTATTAGATCATGGGCTATCTTTAAGCGCTCCAAAAAGTACAGCAGTTATTTTTACCCGCAAACGTAGTATACCCCAAGTTGACATCAATATTGATGGCCAAACCATCCCAGTCAAAGAGAAGGCCAGGTTCCTGGGGGTTGTTCTTGATGCCAAACTGTCGGGAGTGGATCATATTAACCACACGGCACAAAAATGCGAACGTTCGGTTTCTGTTCTAAGGGCTTTGGCAGGTGTCTGGTGGGGTGCTCACCCATACACCTTAAAACTGGTCTACAATGCGCTAATCAGAAGTGTGCTAGATTACTGTTGCTACCTAATAGAACCATGCAACAAAGCAGCTTTAAGTAGACTAGATTCTATACAAGCCAAATGTCTTAGAATTGTACTAGGAGCCATGAAATCCTCTCCCATAAAAGCTCTCCAGGTTGAATGTGCAGAACCTCCTCTTACCCTTCGTAGACAATACTTAGCAGATCGTTTTTTGTCTAAAGTATTTTCCCTATCGTCCCACCCTTTACTCCCTATCTTGGAAGAAATCTACCTCTCTCTTAATGCCTCATCCTATTGGAACAACAAAAATATTCCATTGATGAATAGGTTTAGAGAGCTTAAACATCTCTCTTCACCTGTTTGCCAATACCCCTCGCTTCCGGTTTTTTCTTCCGCATATTTTTATTATTATTATTTTTTTTTTTTATTTTATTTGTAGGTTACAAGTTCCTTATAAACATACTTAAACAAAGCACACAATTAGACCTCTGGGGTCTGTCTTAGCATGCCATGAACTGAGATTTGATCAACGCGCCATTAATAACTATTAATTGAGTTGATATAATGTTCTTTCAGCTTACGCTTTATGTTTTTACTATTCATTGAGTCTCTAATGTCTACAGGTATTTGGTTTAGTAAATTGGGTATTGTGAAAGAAGCGGTACGTCTGCCATAAAAGTTATTTTTGCGTGGCACTTGAAGTGATTTTAATTTGGTTTGTCGTGTATTAACTTCGTATTGAACTGGGATTTGAATCTCACTATTATCAAAATGTTCTATGAGGAACAAATACTCAGCGCGCGCTAGAACAGGTAAAACTTTGCAATGTTTAAATAACCCGGTGTAATTGTCTTGGTATTTATTTTTTACATAGTTTGGTACTACAAGTTTTAGTAAACGTGTTTGCAAATTATGTATTTTATCTAGGTAAGTTTTAAATGTGCGTCCATAACTGGTGAGTCCATAGGAGATTATGGACTCAGCAAGAGCTGTGTACATTTGAAGGAGGGTTCTATACGGTATATTACGCTTTATAATGGAAAACTTGGTGAGTATCGCACGTAACTTGCCACAAACAGATTCCACCTGGTAACTCCAGTTGAATCGGTTGTCAATTATTAATCCAAGATAAGTATGATATGAGATAGTCCATTTCGAGCCAAAAGTCGTTTTGGGACTTGGTATTTCCAAAAACTCCCAAGACATAAAGGGCGACTTCGACAAAGCTGTTGAAAGATTCTGGAAAGGTTGGAATTTGTTCTATACGGACGCATCTAAACTGTCGACAACAGGGTGTACAGGTGTGTCAACATACTTTCAGAACTCAAAGATGGCTCTTTTATTCCAATGCCCCCCAGAAGCTTCTGTGTTTACAGGAGAATGCATTGGCATTCTAGAAGCCATCAACTTTATTCATACTCACAAAATTAAAAACTCGGTCATTTTTTCAGATTCTCGGAGTAGCCTACAATCTCTATGCGAAAATCAATTAAAATCAAAAACTAGTAGTAAAATTATAATGGAAATCCGAAAGCTATTATTCACTTGTCACAACAGCAATTTAAACATTGAGTTAGTTTGGGTTCCCAGCCATTCGGGCATCTGCGGTAACGAGTGCGCTGACTCACTGGCAAAATATGCGACATCCAACCCTGTGGATCGAAGACATTATATGCTCCACAGTTATGACCTACGCTCAGACACTAAACTGAAGCTTCACAACTCGTGGTCTGCAGCATGGCATGCTACTTCGAAACTCAAGGGTAGACATTATGCTAGTATCCAACCGGACATTCAGCGGAAACCTTGGTTTTTCAAATGCCCAAAACTAGCCAAAAGAACTGTCTCATCCCTGTGTAGACTGAGACTCGGCCACTGCTGTAGTCCAGTATTCCTGAATAAGATACGAGTACGTGACACTTCCTTGTGCGAATGCGGCCTTGATGATGGTACTCTGGACCATATCTTTTTTTCTTGCCCTTCCAATTCCCAATCCTTCGACTTGTACCATATGCTTCCTAAAATTAAAATCCCCCTCCCTATTAACTTCAACTCCCTTTTGACACATTTTTCTCATAAAGTTATCCAGCTCCTATCCAAATTTTTAAATGACAATGACATCAAAATGTAGGTCTATGGGTAGCAATATAACCATATATATATTCATGTCTATATTTCTAATTATTAACATATATATATATATATATAAAGATATAATATATAAATAGTAATAAAACAAAATATTCTATGTTTACTAACAAAAATTGTGTTGTCCTCTCAGCTACTAACAGTATAGATATACCACAAAGTGCACAGTTCGACGGCTCACCTCCTCATAGCCGTCAACACTTGACGCTGGCATAATAGTCGACAACGGCTCAGTTGCCAATGAAAGAAAGAAAAGAAAAAGAAAAAAAAGATAGCGTGTTGTTGGTGATTTGTTGTGATCTTGTTAATAGCGTTTATTCAGCGAAAAATTAACAAAACTATTAAATGTGGAGTACGGGAGATGTTGTTTCGCATGATGTCTAAATATCAAGAGAAACAACAGGAGAAAGATGCCGAATTCAAACAAAAACAAGATTGTTTACCTGTTGTTTTTGATTTCATGACTTAGTATGACGCTACTAAGTTGATACTTTTTCGTAATTCATAATTTAAATTTATCTTTTAGCGAGGAAAAATATTTATCTATTTTGGTTCACATTCATTTTATAGTATGTTAATTAAACACCTTCATAATAATGCATTATGGTTATTTAAAATTAAATGTTGCATGGTTTTTAACATTTTTTTTTCTTTTATAGAAAATCTAGTGGATGTAGCAGGTGTTGGTGAGATAGTGAAAACTTATGAAAAACTTACGGATTTAGAGCAGAAAGATAGGACAAGATCCCAGAACCAGTACTTGGATGAACTAGGTTCAATCACTGGTAAGTTTTTACTAGGAGTACATAACTTTTATAAAGATGTAATTGAATTCATGATTTGAAAAACCTAATCATTTTGTTTTATCATTCTTTACAGAAGTGAGCGTTACTACATTAAAAGAATTAAAAAGGAAGTGGCGCGTAAAGGCCATATAAATCCACAGTGTCCGACTTAGTTTCGACATAGATGCTATTCGTAACAAAATTAACGAATTTTATATCGTTAGAAAACAAGTTTAAAACGAAACACCAGAATCAGTATATGAAGCTGATGAAATTCTGAAGCAGAATGGGCACGAGGGATTGTGACTTCCCCCTACCACTGCGATCTAAATGCCATTGAGTTAGTATGGAGTTTGGCTAAACGTAAAGTGGCAAGTAAAAATATTGCTCTGCCTGCAGTGGAGTTAGAGAAAGTTATAAAAGAGTCGTTTTGTAAATATAATTTCCGAGCATTGAAAGAAAATAACTGATCATGTCATCCATGTTGAAAATAAATACAAAGAAAGGGACAGAATTACAGAAAATAATTTAGAAAGTTTTAAAATCCACGTAGGAAACAACGATTCCAGTGACTCTAATTAAACTTTCCACATGGAAGTCTTACATTCAGATTTTGATTATAGTGAATAAATCAGAACTATTTTAGAATACTCTTGTTTTTTTTTAAATTCGAATTAATACACAATATCTAAACTATTACCTCCCTAAAATACAAGAGGTATTTTTATTCCGATGACATAAAATAGATAATTTTAAAGTATCAAATATGGTTATTCCAGGTATTTCATAGTAGTTTTGGGGTTGCTATGCTGATATTTTTTAAATTTGCCGCGCTTTTTCAGTCTCTACTTTCGTTTGCCAGACTTTATATTGGCGTAAGCCAGTATTTTTGGGTATATTTTGGAAAAAAAGTTATGGCAATAACATAGCCATGTCATAAAATTATACGAAAAAACTGCGTACATTGATGTTCAGGGGAATTTCCGGATTTAGTCTATATTTCATTTTGGAGCAAAGATCAGTACGTTACAGATAGGACATGACAGGTGGGCCCCCGAGAATTACAAATAGTATCGAATCATCTAGTCACAAAATGATTTTCTGTTCTGCACTTGGCTTAATCTTTGAAGGTTTGGTTTCAAACTTTCAAATTGAAACTTAGGGAAATTCCCGAATTATTGAAAGTTTCAATAATTCGGGTTTAAGTTTTGTTCGTGGCTTTCACGTTATCAAGATGACGAGTACGCTGCGTTTTGTAAAGCATGCAGTGCGAAACTCCAAAGTAGATTAGCATCTATAAAACAACATGCAAATACTGTAAAGCATAAATCGAACTTGAACAAATATAAAGGTCAGTCAAAGGTAAGCTTAACTTGTTTTTAGTAAAATTAGAATTACTGTACCTAAAGTCGAGAAATTCGGAGGTACTTTATTTAGTGTATGATCATAATGTATAATTTATGTTTTTACTTGTTTCCAGGTTGACACATTTTTCAAAAAGGCACCACTGAAAGACGAAGTCAAGAAAGCGGAGCTGCGTTTATGCGGTTTCCTTTCAGAACACAACATCTCTTTTAGAGCTATGGACCATCTTAGTGATGTTCTAGTGAAATGTTTTCCTGACTCCGAAATTGCAAAAGAATTTTCCTGCAAGAGAACCAAAGCAGCAGCTATTACCTATAAGTATATCTTATGATTGAAGATATACTTCGTACTGTATCTCCGTCAGGTAAACCAGTATATTCAATTGTAGGTAATCGATGAAAGTACAGATGTCACCACAATCAAAGTGTTGGCGATAGTAATCAAATACTTCTCTGAAACCAAATGTAAAATACAAACCAAATTCCTTGATTTAGTTGATTTAAGTAGTGAGAGTGCAGATTATTTATTTGATGCTTTGTCATCAAAGTTATCCGAGTTAGGTTTAGATATAAAAGACGTGATGGGGTTCGCTGCTGATACTACGAATGTGATGTTTGGTCAACACTCTGGCATTGTTACAAAAATTAAAGAAGCGAACCCAAAGTGCTTATTCATAAAATGTCTTTGTCATTCTGCCACATTAAGTGTTAGTCATGCTTGCAAAATACTACCTAGAAATTTAGAACAGATAGTAAAAGAAGTATATGGATATTTTTCTCAAAGCAGCAAGCGTCAAAGAGAATTTGTTGAGTTCCAAAATTTCACTGACACTGAAAAAGATAGACTACTGCGTCATTATGATATAAGATGCTATTTGAGGAATCGCATTATGTCATAAGAATTTTTGTATCATTCTTTGAATAATAATATAAACAAATTATACTTTTACTTTTTAGACTACATTTTGCCGATTGTAAACAAATTTAATATAATTTTTCAGGGCGACTACCCGTGCATTGAAAGATTATATGATGATGCTTTTTTTTTTTTTTTTTGTTTTGGCATTGCACTGTTCGTGCTTATTGCCACTGACAATATTTTATTTGATCAAAACGTAGGAATCAATTACTCGCGAAATTATAAAATAATACAACAGGAAATTTGGAATAGGAAAGGAGATTAGTTTTATTAAATAAATATTATAATAACAAGATAAATGGAAATCGTACAACAGAAAAATGTACATAACCATTTAACGACACCAGGTGGCCCAACAAAAAGGCCGACTCGGTGCATAAACTAAGAAATAATATGTACATGATAAAATAAGTACATTTTTTTTAATATTAATGCTTAAATAGCTATATTGTTATTTACAAGAAAAAGGGCTATGGTTTTATAAATATCTACATTAAAATTAAACAAAATACATGAAATAGAAGTGGGAAAAGGGACTCGGAGGGAAACAAGGCTTTGGAAAAGTGAGGAGTGGTCATAAAGGGGGCAGGAAAAAATAAGGTGGTTCAGATCTCCCACTTCAGCGCCACATTCACACGCAGGGTTCTGCACAATGCCAAGCCTGGCAAGATGAGAAGGAGTGCATACGTGACCCAATCGCATACGTATGAATATTGTTGTAATCTTTTTGCTTAACTTGTACTTGCTAAACCAAGGTTTCATAAAAATTGATGGCTGAATAGTACGATAAAATTTCCCTTTCACTGATTGCTCGGACCAAAGCTGACCCCAGGATTCCTGTAGATAAACCCTGGGCAGAGCTGCCAGATCTTGGGAGTTATTTTTGTACGGAAAAACGTCTCCACACAATACGGCATCATTAGCTAACTGATCAGCTCTCTCATTACCCAGAATGCCACAATGTGAGGGTATCCACGCAAAATGTACTGAATACCCCCTAGTAAAACACCTAAAAAGAAGTTCACGTGTTTCAAATATAATATAAGGATTATGAGAATAGAAAGGAAATCTGGCCAAAGATTGTAAGGCACTTCTTGCATCAGTTAAGATGAGTGAATTCCGTAAGCCCATCATAAGTATATACTCGACAGCTTTGAATAGACCGTAACATTCTCCCGTAAATACAGATGATTCGGGGGGAAGCTTTATTTTTTGAATGATATTATATTGGGAGTGGTATACACCTACACCCACACATGAGTCTCTTCCATGTTTCGAAGCATCTGTAAACAAGAGCTGACAACCCTTCCAGTCTCTATCCATAGTAAAGTTAAAGTTAATGACCACAGAGTACATTATATATAGGGTATAGAGTCATCAGCCTAGCTTACCTTGTCGCGCCATCTGGTGACTAACGACAAAGTTACATCTATTCTGTGCATGTGTGCGTGTTGTCATCTGTGTGTATGTGTGCATGCATGTCTACAGGGTTTCATTTCACATTATTTTTTTTGTAAGTTGTTTTAGATTGTTTCGTTGAATAAAACACAAAATTACACACCTTTTTATTTTATTTAGACCATACAGACCATCTTTTTGAATAATATATTGACGTCATTGTAAAAATTCGAAATCCAAAAACTAATGCCGGGGTCCAAACAAACAAGGTACGATCGTCGAAGTCCAGGATAGAGCACAGGTAAACAGAACAAAACACAGTCACGAAAGTCCATAAAACAAAGCTAGGTCGTAAGATATAAAATTCAAAACGCATAACAAAGGTCGGGAAAATACGATAGTATTGACAAATTTCCAATGACAATGACGGTAAAAAAACGAACATGGCCGTATTTAGGGATAGGAAAAAAGAATCGATTACTCATTGGTATCGATACTTTCGTTTCGATATTGAGTATTTTTGTAATCGATTACTTTGCTTTCGATACTACACCATGAATGGACACTTTCTCATGTAATCGATACCCTTCAGCAAACCACTATCAAGTAGTATCTATCAGCTAGTACTGGGGAAGTCTCATCATAACCAAAATTGTAATAGTGTGGCCACATTGCGCGTTTTTTTTTTTTCTGAAAGTTTTTGACTGATTGTGTATCTTCATCGTGATAATTTATCTCACTATAGTAGGCATTCAAAATAAATAAATTATATTCAAGATTTTTGGAACATAGAAATTATTAAACAATCATAATGGTATCTCGTAGACTGAATTTATGTGAGTAGAATTGTAGTCTTGTAACCTTTCTTCTTATTCTGTTGTTGCTCACGTAAGTTCTTGCAGTATTCCGTGTTTGTTTTGTGTGAAAAATGTTACCCCTGATTAGAAGTGATGTTTGAAAGTCTTTCCAAAAGATTCACGAGCACAGTTTTACTCGTAAAATATGTTTCAAAACTATAAAAACGGGCGGAAACATATCTAATCTAATAAAACCTTTAAAAATCCATATCAAAAAGTAACTAGCAGATTAATGATATCAAGATTTATGTTTGTTGTATTCTATTGGTTGTGGCTGACCTATGTTGTTACTTGACCCTGCTGGAGACCTTTGTTCAACAATGGATGTCCCTTGGCTGATATGATGATGATTAAGACTCTATATTCTAGCTAAAGATTGTACGTTCCAGCTTGCTGTCCAGCGATTTATTAATTTCAAATCATTATTAATAAAAGTTCGCAAAAAGAGTCGATACCTTATGGTATCGATACTTTTGTTGCGATACTTATATTGGTATCGATGCTTTTAATACTAAACTTGTATCGATTACAGTATCGATACTTTCGTTTCGATATCGTATCCCTAGCCGTATTAGCCGCCAGTGGCCGCCAGTGACGTTCCATTTTATCTCTAGGTTCATAGATTAGTGCTAATATTTAATTTGTATTTAAATTGGCAAAGTAACGACGTAGGGTATGTTAGTAAAACTTAGATTTATGTAAATAAAATAAAACAACCAAACAGAAATAATGCAAATAAACCAAGAAATAAACAGGTTGGAATTGTTTAAAAAATGCTTGAAAAGAAACGGATTCGACACTAATTTCTTACAGTGTTGCTATAAAGTATAATTGATACTGTTTTTCTTTATTTTATTTTATATTCTTTTTCATATAATTTAAAAGATAAGCTTCAATGCTTAAACATAATTAATAAAAAACATTGTTATGAATTTTTGTAAAATTCTATAGGAGTAAGTTGGCTATACATGCGCCATCTGTTGAGGAAAGATGAAAGTATTGCCCAAGTCTTTTTGTCCGTAGAAGTTACGAATGTACTAAGTGAAAAGACCCTGTTAATGACTTAATGTTATGACATACGTCCTCACGGTAAATATTAAGGTTATAATGTATGTTTGGTGACATAAATGAATATGAACTGTAATTACAATGAAATATAGGAAGAAATTGAGATTGACGACAGGGAGCTTCAATTGCATTGTATTTTCTAAAGCTTTTAACTAAACACGGAGTAGCTTTGTGTCTCCAGTAAGTGGATGAAATTACTTCTTCCGAGAGAATGGAAAGTTTATTTCGCAAAGGATGATAAGTAAATTGCAAACACCGAGCCATAAATCTATCAGCTAAAAATTGACGTCGTAAATGAAGTGGAGGGTCTCCACATTCCACCTGAAGACAATTAATAGGACTGCTTTTCATTGCACCTGAAACCACTCTGAGTGCCTTGGACTGAACACTGTCCAGTTTCTTAAGACCAGCAACATTAGCAGGTTCCAGCAAAAAAGTCCCATAGTCCAATACGCTTCTAATCAAGGTGTTGTACAGTAGTTTTAATGAAAAAGGATGTGCTCCCCACCAAACACCAGAAAGACATCTAATTATGTTGATATTTCGTTCACATTTAGCAGCTATATATCCAGAATAAGGCCTAAAAATTTAACCTGGTTTTTAACGGGCATTGGGATATTATTGTACCTTACTGTAACCATAGGAGGCTTACGCATTCTAGTAAACAAGACAATGTTGCTTTTATCAATTGACAGGTGCAGACCATTGGTTTCTAGCCAAGTCTTCAGTAAGCTTAGAGAAGAGGTTAAGGAAGTACAGATATTTACAACAGAATGACCAGGTAAATAAAGAAGTAAATCATCTGCATATTGAAGGACTTGTACTGACTCATTTAGAGAGGATTCCAAATCATAAGTGTAGATATTGTAGAGAATTGGACTAAGTACAGAACCTTGAGGGAGACCTTTCCATACAAGACGGGTAAATGTATACCCATCAATATGAAGATTTATAGATCTCTCTGAAAGCATGTTAATTATGAACTTAGAAAGCATTGTTGGAACTTGTAATGAATTAAGTTTTTGTTCTAGGATTGATACCAGGACATTATCATAAGCTGAACTAATATCCAGGAAAGCAGCAATTACAGAATTATTAGAAGAGAAGGCTAAGCGAATATCAGTTGTGAATACACCAAGGCTGTCCATTGTACTTTTACCCTTCCTAAAACCAAACTGTGATGTAGCTAGCAAGTTTTTGCTTTCCAAATACCACTCCAAACGATTCTTAATAAGATGCTCAACAATTTTAGCGAGAACTGTAGAAAGTGCAATTGGTCGATAGGAAGTAACATTAGAAGGAGGTTTGTTTGGTTTCAGAATGGGAATAATTGTTTGAGACTTCCAACTTGATGGGATGTTTCCAGATATCAAAGCTGAATTGATGAGATTTAAATATATTAAAAGGACAGAGTCAGACAGATTAGCTATAAATGAGTATGGTATACCATCTTCACCAGGAGCTGAATCCTTAACATGTGAAAGGACTCCTTTCAACTCACTTAGTGTAAAGAGAGAATTCAACTCAGAATTAGGAATAGGAACATAGGGAAAATGCATTAAAGATCTCTGTTCTGGGACTGAAGGAGGAGCTAAATGATCCATAAACTCATTGGCTAATTCTAATGGTAGTTTTGAGGCTGTTGTGTCATGGAATGCTGATCTGAATCGCCTAATATTTTTCCATACTAGAGATGCATTAACCTCTGGCGAAATAGATGCACAGAATCTTTGCCAACCTTCAAATTTTTTTTTCCTAAGGAGCTTACGAGTTGTACGAGCAGTTTCTAAGTATATCCCAAAATTGTGACAAGTCATAGTATGAACATAATTTTTTTCTGCTTCTTTTCTTTTTTTGATGGCCTGAGTGCACTCAGCATCCCACCAAGGTGGTGAAGGAATTTTGCCTGTAGCACAATTCTTAATAGGGAAAGTATTATCTGCCACCTCTATTAAAATTCTTGTAATTTTATTAGATAATAACTGAGGATCATGTAGTTGTAAGGAATAATTTAAAGCAAGGATTCTTTCTTCTACACAATTTTTGTATGTATCCCAATCTGCATTTTGGAGTCTATACTTTAATCGTGGTGTTGGATTGCAATCAGCTGGTTTTTTATGTGGAAAAGAAATTATTAAAGGGTAATGATCACTACCATAAGAAGACGGTAAAGGAGACCAGGTTAATGTTGATGCTAACTCGGGTGTGCAGATTGAGAGGTCAGGGGCACTTATTCCCTCATCTGGATTTGTTTGGCGTGTTGGGAGACATGTATTTAAAATACATAAATTATTAAAGTCTAGTATTTCCAATAACTTTTCCCCATAGTAACTGGAACTAGAACTACCCCAGGACTGATGTTGAGTATTAAAGTCACCCATTACCAAAAATGGTTTAGGTAAAACTGAAAGAAGACTATTTATTTCAGAGAGAATATTTACAGTGGGACGAGAATAATATATACATACTAAACAGATTTTATTTACAATAGCAGCGATAGCAGATATATCGTCACTAAGACTTGGAAGAGGAAAAGATTGAAAAGATAAGTTATTTTTAATAAGTATGGCGACACCGCCATACCCGTCACTTCTGTCTGTTCTAAGACACGCATAGCCAGGAATTCTAAAAGAGAACCCTGGTTTAAGCCATGTCTCACAGAGAGCGACTGCAAAGGGATCATATTTGTTCAATATGTAGGATAGATCAGATTTTTTATTCACAATGCTGCGACTGTTCCACTGGACAATCTTGGATAGATTTGGATCCATTATTAAGGTTAAATAAGTTAGACAGCATATCAATTACAGTGGCAACGTTGGACGGTTCAATATTATTATTTTTAGATAAGGTATTAATTAGCATGATTATTAAATTTAAAATTTGACTCTCATTATTAGTTGTTGTTTTATTTTGGAATGCAACACCATTCCCTGACACAGAAACTTCATTATTGATTAATGCTTGATGAGCTGCGCGGTCATAACCCTTAGTTGTTGTTGGGGGATCCCGAGGTTTAAGGAATACCGTTTTTCTATGTGAGGAGACAACTGGTGTGTTACGTGATTGGAGCGACTTTTGTGAAGAAAAATGATTTTGAGTGGTATGTGATGGGGCAGATGTTACCACATCTGCATACAATTTTGAGATTGGTGGATGTAGTTGCGACGCTTCAGCATACGACACGCAGCTATGGGCCATATATTGCTTAATTGATTTTTGTCTCTCAAATTCTGGGCATTTTTTATTGATGGCGAAGTGAATGCCACCGCAATGACAACAATTACTTTTACTCTCATCTTCAATACTGCAAGTGTCAGCAGAATGCTTCTCCCCACACTTGAAGCACTGAGGGTTCGACCTGCATTGTACCTTTGTATGGCCAAAACGACAACAATTAAAACATTGGATTGTTGGGAATGTATACAATTCCACTGGCATGGAATTGTAACAACAAAACACGCGTTTTGGTAAAATTTGTCCGTCAAAGGTGAGCACGACTGTTTGGGATGGTTTCCACACAGGGGTCGGTTCGTGTACTTTATAGTTGAGACGCCTTGCTTTGATGACTTTCCCGCATCCAGCGGGAACGGATATATTTTCCACTATTTCCTCCGGAGACCATTCGATAGGGACGCCTTTAATAATGCCAATACGGCACACATTTATTGATGGAACAAATGCCTTCAATTTCTCTTTGGCCAAACTTGGGTCATTTATAAAAGAGTTAGCATCTACGTAACGGGAGAAGCTGAGCGATATTCTGTTTCGACCGATGCGTTTTAGAGAACCGTTAATGATGTTGCTGTATTTCCGATTTTTCAGGAAGTGCCCTAAAGTTATTGGGTGCAATGTCTGAGTTGAGTTTTGTGCATCAACCATTTTCTGAATGTGCACGACGTATGGCGACAGGTCTGTGGCTTCGTACAAAGCCCTAGCAACCTGTGGCGCCTTCTGAGGAAGATCTGACCTGTTTTCAGTCTGGGGACCATCGCCATCCACAGAATGTGGAGTGGCTTCTTGGTGAACTTTAATTAAATTTACTGGTAGTACGTCTGATGTTACTTTTGATGTGGCTACTGAGTCATTATCACAATGACAATTTGATTGATTATTTATTCCTGTTGAGTGACCATTTCTCCTTCTTTTATTGCAGTGTTTACATATTTTTCGTGGAGCTCGAGCCCTTTTCCGCTCCGATCTGGTGATGGACGAGTCTGTGTCCATACTGGATTCATTATTAATAATAATATTATGCCCAACCGAGGGAACTGTGCCCCCCGGATCAGGCGGTTCATTGTCCATTGTGGCCACTGGCCAGAGATATATATATAAAAAAAACTTACCCCTAAATATGAAGAGTTCTAACTAAAAACAATTAAACTAACTAATATAATGAATATTTACATATATCTACACAACTTATCTCCAATCGCAAACGTTTTTTTATTAATTTTATGAAAAAAACGAAAGAAAAAACACGCCCGTCAAATTCGGAGATTCCCGCGCTTTTTTTCATGATGATGCTTCTAGTATGTACTTGTCGATTTTGGGTTGCTATATGAAAACTAATTATATTAAAAGCACGGACAACGTATTTACATTAGACCCAAAATCTAGTGTAAATTATTTGCCATTGAATAATTTGTACTTAGGGATTCAAGTGGGTCAAGAATTAATTAAACATAGGGGAACATAAACATGAAAGAACAAATTGCTGATTTTTTCAGAAAGTGCCAATCTTTTTTAATTGAATTGATCACGCAATTGAAATCACGTTTGCCTTTTGAAGATCAAATTTTCCGAGAACTGAAATTTCTTGACCCACACACTGCCGTGAATAAAGAATTTAGTAGTTTAAGAAATGTTATGGAAACTTTCTCATATGAAGTACAGCCAGAACAAATACAGATAATTGACGAAGAATATAGAACACTCAAACTTGATGGCGAAGTAAGTAATTTATTACAATCGTCGAGTACTGGCTCACCCCTTTCTTGTGAATAATTTTGGTTGGAAATTGGGAAAATTTCTAACAGTGATGGAGATGGTACATTAAAATACATGAATATAACTAGTTTCAGTAAATCTCTGTTATGTATACCAGTATTGAATGCTGCATGCGAGCCCATATTTTCACAGATTAATTTAATAAAATCGGAACAAAGAAACAGATTCATAAGCAAAAATGTATCTGCAATTTTAAAAACCAGACAAGGTATAAAAGATGAAGTAGGCTGTGTGAATTTTATTTTAACCCATCAAACAGAATGTTAAAATATGATTCTAATAATTATTGCGATGATGATGATGATTAATAAATAAAAATATGTTTTGAAAATCAGTATTTTTATTGGTATTTTTTCCCTTTGCAAATTGGTATATTTCAGTATTTTTTTAACGAGCTTCGGTTTTTTTGTAAAATTTAATCTGGCCACACTGTAGCGATAGCGCGTCTTTAATTGTTATCTGTGCCTTCTAAACGCGAATTGTTCTCGGATCTCGTTTGATTTGCTTTTGGCTTATGTGTGATGCATAATTTTATTTTAAACGTTAAATATTGATCAACAAAGAGTGATTTGAATAAGTGTTGTGTTAAATAAACTCTACTGAAATGGATGATGAAACGAGTTCTGATTTGCAGGTGATATCGCCAGTTTTGACATTCATTGCATGAGGTTATAAAAATGTTATATGTTTTCTATCACTCTGAACACATTCATTGCAACGCTGTTTTTTATTGTAGAAGTGCTTGTCTGACGGACCGATGGATACGGATGAAGGGCCTTTGATAAACGAGAATTCAAATGGATTATCGCATTTGTTGACCGAAGGCGAATTCAACAGTGTCGAGGCAGCGGTGGATGATACGTCGACATCGAACCAAGGTTTCCTCAATGCGGTGGAGCTGTCTGCGGGTAGCGTTGGCGACTACTTGGACAACAATACAGACGGGTTCAGCACCGATCATTTCGATGTGGGCGATAACGCGGTCACATTTCCCAGTGACTCGCTAAATAACGTGCTCACCGACGGCGACTCGCTTCTTAGTGATACTGCATATAAGGGCACTTCTGATACTGATGGTGATGTTACAGAAAGTCAGAAGGCGGGGGTGGACACTGACTTTGAAGTCAGTGAGATATCTGAAGCTGGCTTTTCAATGCCAGCTGATGACATGACACAACCAAACACAGATGACATAGGTGACCATGTTGCCGAGGTAAAGAAAGAAGTTGAAGTTGAGGCAGAAAAAGAAAATACCCATGAGTCGAATAGTGCAGCTGATATCAAAAGCGAAGACACGAGTATGGAGGTAGAAGAGGTTTGTGTCTCAATTGCTTAATTAAACACTACAGTAACTGAAAACATGAGTCCAATGAAGGTGTTAAAATACTTCCAAAGTTTATGTTTTTATTTTGCTTATGTTTTGGTAGGTATCTCTTGCATGCTGTACTATAAAGTATAGTTTTAGGGTTCCGTAACAGAATCGCAAAAAATCGGAACCCTCATAGATTTGTCATGTCTGTCTGTCGTCTGTCTGTCTGTCTGTCTGTCTGTCTGTCTGACTGTTTGTCCTTATGTCACAGCCATTTTATTCCGAAACTATTAAGACTACACATAATTATGACACTTGGTAGGTAGATGTATTCTGTGAACTGCTTTCCGATTATCAGACAAAAATATATATTTTTTTTTTATCATACCTGTATGTGTGTGGTTTTTTTTAAACAAAATTTTTATTATTTATAGAAAATTTATTGTATGAGTAATTCTACGATAAGAGGTTTTCAGTCCATATAGAAAACAGCCACGGAGAAAAGTTGCTGTTTTTACATTAAACACATATATTACGATTTTTGTCCTATTTATGTATCTTTTCACGTGAGGGCGTCACTTTATGCATATTTTATTACTTTTTACAAGGCCAGGGTAAATACATTGGGCAGGGTAGAGACACCAAGATCAGGAAAGATAATTATTTGGCCATGAGAGAGAATTTGTAGCAATTAAAGTAACAAAACTAGTAAAATCAACTTTAATTAAACATTGTAATTAACATATAATCAGACTATCATTTTACTAATCATAATAAACATTAAGAGACTATATTATTTCAGCGTTTTCTGAATTTTAAACAAAAGTGTCTTTAGTGTCATTACAAAATAATATATGAAATTAACATGGCATTATACCTACAACAAATAATAAAATATACACACATCAAAAGTGTCTAGGGATCAACATATATTTTTGCAATAACTTTTCTCCTGATTGATATTAATTAAAATTTTCTTTAAGGATTCATCAAATAAAGTGTTTTCGTTTCTCACAGTAATGATAAACCAAGTCACCTTTGCATTAATAAAGAAATTTGCCATTTTCCTAATAAAGGGATTTTTGACATTTGAACCACTAACATTAAAGTTAGAAAAAAAGACTGAAATAACAGTTTTCTTTAAAATTTTATTGGGTAACTTAAACAATTAATAATCCGTGTTTCTACCGCAAACACTAACAACACAAGAACATCGGTTTGGCATACTCAAAATGAGTTCATCCAAATCACGCTGTGGAATGGCCGCCCATGTTCGTTGCAACAACAAAAAAAGGTCTTGCGACTGGATACCCTCCATATTCGGCAGAGCTCTTCTCTGTAGCATATCCCATGCATGCTCAATCGGGTTCAAGTCTGGCGACTGAGCAGGCCAGAGCAGGACATTGATGTTAGCTGCGGCGAGAGTCTGTCTTACAACCCTTGCGGTGTGCGGTCGTGCATTATCATGCATTAATTGAAATAAGGGACCGATTTGCACTTGTAGAGGAACGATGACGTCAGATACAATCGTCTCAGCATAAATTTGAGCGTTGAGGTTGCCTCTGATCCAAATCAACTCAGTTCTTCCGCCGATCCAAATACCCGCCCATACCATGATGGTTCCACCACTATAAGGATGGACTTCCTGGCAGGATTTTAATCGCTGTTGGCGTCCAGGGGTTCTCCAGTGTCGTATACGTCTTGTATCCGGTCTCATACCAAAACGAGACTCATCAGAAAAGCACACGAAACGCCATTGTTCTTCTGCCCAATTTCTGTGTTCAAGAGCCCATTGATATCGAATCCTACGATTGTGCATTGCTATAGGTGGTACCCGTAGCGGTCTTCGGGAATGAAGGTTCACTTCATGCAAGCGGTTTCTGACTGTTTGGTCGCTAATTAAGTTCCCTGAAGAGTGATGAGGCCTCACGGCTAACATCATGGCGGTTATTGTTGGAGCTCTTCGAGTTAAGATTTGAATGTATCGGTCTTGTCTCCGTGTGGTGCAGCGATACCGTCCTCCATGGCGCTCAGCCACGGTACCAGTGCTTCGGTAACGTGTCCAAAGTCGACTGATAACACTCTGACTTGTATTCAGAGCTAAAGCCACAGTACGTTGCCGGGAACCAGCTTCTATCATTCCCACGGCTCTGAGCATTTCTTCCCTGCTTAAATGACGTCGCCGCTCCATAATAACGTTGGTTTTAATCAGTAGTAGGGAAACAGTAGCACCAATAATGTCTTCAATGCGTTGTATGTTTTTATAGGGAAAATATTGACAGCTGATTTTCATCTTTTACTCGAATTTGATTAACAGTTCCTGTTTCAAATTATGGAATGCACCAAAAAGGATCCATATTAATATATAAAATCATAAATTTATTACAAAGCCACATCTCAATCTCAAGAAATCCGCATAAAAATGCTTGATCCCTAGACACTTTTGATGTGTGTACTTTTATTAATATAGACTAGCATCTTTTAAGTAATACAAATAATCAGACTTGCGATAACTAGGATAATTTTCATATTATCTGTACCTATGCTACATTTCACTGAATAAATATGTTTTAATCATAAAATAAAATACAAAATATAAATTAAAGGCACTCTCTTGCCTATATTAACAAAACATAAATGCTTAAGCTTTTCAAACACATTCACAGACTCTTTGAAACAATAGAATTCAATGTACCGGGAAATGTCTTTATTTGTTCTTTAGCACTGTCAATTAAAGAGTATTTCTCAAGGATAGTAGTCTTTTGCAATTCATATTTTTCAGGATCAGTTTTAATTCTTTCATTTTGTAGTCTCTCTGCTTCACGTTTCTTCTGTATTCTTTCTACATGTGTTAACTTTTCCGTGGTGCCATGATCTGTAACAATATTAGACAATCATATACCTAATAACAATGTGTACTGAGAACTCCTTTATTCTTCAGTTTTAAGAATTTACCAAAATTATATAAATTATTTTAAACTGTTCATTGATAAAATTATGCTATATCTAAGTTTGTTTGCACTAACATTATCTCCCCTGGTCAACAAGTCTATCTCCTGGCACTTATCTTGCCAGGGGAAATATGCCAGGGAAGAGACGTTTTCATGATAAATTTTATTATTTTAATTGACATAAGAAATGTAGTGCATTATGTATCACACTTAAACTTTTACATTATTAATAAATTACACGAGTAAATGCAAATAAATTAAATGAATAATATAACTTTTATGACTTACCAGTGGAGAGAAACAATAACCTCGCGAAACCACTACTTTGAACCAACGCGTCGCAACAACTAAAAAATGGCTGCGCTCTTAATGGCTCACGTGCTTTGCATTGCTAATTTCACGTCGATAGATGACCTTGAACGCTATTTGGACTATGGCCGTTTGATATTTGTGTTTGTAGTAGCATAATGAAATTTGCCAGGGTAGATACCGAAAAAAGGTGGAACAAAAGTTAAGTTTAAAAAATATTGCAAATAAATAAATATTGTTCTATTTTTCCTTAGCAATACTTAAATATATTTATGGAAATTTGTGTTTAACATACTTTAGTTTAATAACTGATACAAAGAAGGTATGTATCGTTTGCAAATTAAACTGAAACCGACAGGGGGACAGGCCAGGGTAGATACTTTTTTAGACTTTATAAGGAATTTTAGAAAAATATGCTTTAATTAGGCATTTAATTGGGACGTTATTTAACCGTTTCCGTGCGGATGATGCCGCACAGGCATCATGTAAATCTATTGCGTATGGTGCCCGAGAGGATACAAAACTGAAACATAAAAAACTCGGCTAAAACGACATTTGTCAAAAGAGTCCCTTAAATAAAAGTGTCTTTATTTGTCACCCATATCATGCCCACAGTGTTCGTTTCAAGTAATTACGTAAATTAGCAGACTTCAGGGGTTGTAAACCAAGTTGTCGAGTCACATTTTATTATTGATTATAATTCTAACAGCCAACTTTCTGGAATGTTTCTCAAAAAATTAAATGCTTTTGTCATAAGGTTCATTTTTGCCTCAAAACATGATGGGGTTACAAAGAGTGCGAGGCGGATCGGCGACCTAACAAACAATGGGTTTTGCCCATTTTTTGCGCTGTTCGCCGGCCTATAATAATATATTTAATTTTTTTTCTGGGTAACTCTACAACAAAATAAAAAGGTTGTCAATTAAATGCTTAACAAAAATCCACATTTTTAAGTAGATAGTCATAGATATTTTTTATCAATAAAATACATTTACATTGTTATCCAAATAAAACACTTCATAATCATGTGTTTGTAGGTACGAGTAGAATATTTTTGATTCATTAGATTTGGACTTCCCATTCAGTTATATGTTCTATATTTCATTGTTTTGTAGAGAAACAATTTTACCATCAAAATAGCGGGTTTAAAATTGTTTCCCTACATAACACTGTATAATAAATAATAAATAAATATCACCTCGCTGCAAACTCAAAAAGTACGTGAATAAATTCTATATAACACTCTTGAATAAATACATCCATAAAAGAATGCAAAAAGGTTTACAACACCTAATAGAAATTAGTCAATTACCTTGCATTTCCATAAAAACACACAGATCGTCACTTTTCAACCGACGACAAAAAGAGGAGGTTATCAATTCGACGCGTATATTTTTTTTTTTTTTTTTTTTTTTTTTTAATGTATGATCATCGATTACTCGAAAACGGCTGAACCGATTTGGAAAATTCTTTTTTTGATTGAAAGGGTATACTTCGATACTGGTCCCATTTTCATAAACGTCAGGATCTGATGATGGGATCCTGGAGAAATCGAGGGAACTCTTCAAATATTATAGGCACACCTATGTCGTTTTGGGTATTTATTATAGTAACTTGTGCAGTTGCTCTCAAAAAGTACCATTTGAGGAAGTGGAACTGATGATGAAGACCACAGATGGCCGCCGAAACTACTCAATAATAAGTATTGAGTGGATTGCGATTCGATTACTTGAATATGGATGTTACGCACTTTATGCTCGTCACAATGCATATGGTGATGTAGAGCTGATGGTGAAGTACCAGGAGAACTCCTCAACAATTAACGGCCCAGCATTGGGAAAAGCAATATTTTGTAAAAGGTTATAAGTAGTTGATAATTAGGCTCTTGTAACTAGGTAAATTAAAAATAGACCAACTAAAAAGAGTGAAATAAAAACTTTTTACCAAAAAATTAAACCGACTCCCAAAAAACACTGCAAATTGAAAAATAACTTTAATTTCGGAAGTCGGTGCCAAAAACGAAAATACAAAACTAAAGACACCGACTACCGAAATTAAAGTTATTTTTCAATTTGCAGTGTTTTTTGGGAGTCGGTTTAATTTTTTGGTAAAAAGTTTTTATCTATGAAAATATGGGACCGAAATAAGACCTTATTTTTATAAAATTAACCGTGTAA
The DNA here is from genome assembly GCA_943138885.2 of Tholera decimalis. NCBI lineage: Eukaryota > Metazoa > Arthropoda > Insecta > Lepidoptera > Noctuidae > Tholera > Tholera decimalis. Next base: position 19,001,525 of record OW964565.2, read on the forward strand.
TTCGATTGTGCATCGGATTCTCAGAATAATTTTAGCAAACTGCGTACTTACCTAGTTTTCAACGATTATGGTTAAGTATTATATATAGACCTAATTCGCTTTTCGTATTAGTTTATGTTATATACAAAATTAGTAGGTATACGGTACAGACCCTCTGTACCTTATACCTACTAATTTTGTGTATACCTACTTTAAAAGTTATTGCAATTATATAAGTATGGTATCAACTAAGTTTTGAAAGATAGTGCATTTTTAGGGTTCCGTAGCCGAATGGCGAAAACGGAACCCTTATAGTTTCGTCATGTCTGTCCGTCTGTCTGTCTGTCCGTCCGTATGTCACAGCCATTTTATTCCGAAACTCTTAGGACTATACATATAAAACTTGGTAGGTAGATGTATTCTGTGAACCGCTTTCCGAATTTAAGAAAAAAATTAAATAAAAAATTAAAATTAAGGGGGTTCCCCATACATGGAACTAAAACTGAAATATTTTTTTTCATGAAACCTATGCGTGTGTGGTATTTATAGACAGGTCTTTAAAAATGACATTGAGGTTTCTAAGACCACTTTCTCATAAAGTTAATCGTTTAAAAGATATACGATTCCAAAGTGGTAAAATGTGCCCCCCCCCCCTCTAACTTCTATAATAATGGAGTGAAAAATCTACAAAAAATATATGTCTATAGATCTTAATGTAATCTTTCAACCAAGACTCGGTTTGAACGAGATCGAGTCAGCAGTTTTTGAGGTACAGCATATTTCCTAAAACCGCAAATATAACTTTGTAATTCATAGAAACACTATGAAAAACAAAGTTATTGGGCGTAGTTGTAAAAAAATGTAAATAAGCTAGTTTTAAGAAATTTGTAAGATTTTTTTTGTCACATTAATATACATATTATATTATATTATTATAGTTACTGCGGAACCCTTTATGGGCGAGTCTGACTCGCACTTGGCCATTTTTTTTCATTACCTAATAAGTACATAAAATATTAAGTAGGTACTTACAGTTTTATTCTTTGGAATTTCCTCTTGTATGCTATTTTCAAATTACGCTTCTTGCGTCTTTTTTTGTCACCCATTTTAATGTTATAATAAGAATTTACGACAAGTAGTAATTATTATTTACAACGTTATACCTAATTACACACTAAAATAACCTAATATTTACACACACTATACATAAAACAAAGAAAAATCTAATTGGTTGGGCTATCGACAATAATTTTGTTTGCGGAGAAAAGTGTTACAGGTCCGTCCAGCACTGCGTCTCGTACCGCACTGATTTACTGGGCGCCCGGAGGGGTGGATACGCGATTTGCGAGTAGCGATTACGTAAAAAAATCCTTATAAATAATTAAGAAAGGTATTGGCAAAAATAAGCACATGGTCCCATCGGCATTACTTAATATAATATATTGGTGGCAATTAAAAGATCCTGTGATTGATAGTTTAGGAGAAAAATGGTAGTAAGTCACAAAAACAGAGGCCACTTTACGTATTTATTTATGATATTTCAAATATATTTTTATTTTTTCTGAAGCCACGAGGACACGCTTTACATTGTGTAGATTAATATATATTATTTTGAAAAAAAATCTTGTAAGGGTTACGGAAAAAAAGGTTCTAATGAAGCCTGATTCACGAATATCCACACCCCTTAAAAAGTGTCGTTACAACTTTTCGTATGAATTTTTTCCGGCTAGCCCCCTTTCCTAACGCGCGATAAGGAACTTCGTTCCAAAAACTAAAACTTTAAAAAGGTTAGGTTACTAGGCGTAGGGTACGCCTAGTAACCTAACCTTTTTAAAGTTTGTTACATAGCGATATCCCACCGCGACTATTATTGTTTTACTTTTTAATATATGTTTCTTAAACTACTCATAATTATATATATTGTGTAGGGGCTTCTTTAAATTTTAAATTTAATTTTTATTTAAATTCTATTTATGTTCAATTTGCGAAAAGAAAACTTTACGTTAACGATAAGACTTCTTTATTTCAATTTTATATTATCGTTTCGATCGTTTGTTTAGAGTAGAAAGAGAAAATGTTATGTTCATCTTTAATTTATGTTAGAAGAAAAAAATATTTACGTTACTGATTAATACAGGTAATTTATTACTTTGATATTTAGACAGAATATACACCAGTGGCGAAGGGTGAATTTTCATAAAAGGGAAGCCGGACCAAAAAATGCTTACCTTGCTCAAGTATGATGCGTGAATTCCAGACTGTGGCCCTGTGGCTGACTTCGAAATCTTGTAACTTCGTAAATAATTATTTGTTTAATAGAATATAATAGATTACTATTTAAAATAATAATAATATAATAATATTCCACAACTTTTCACACAACGCCATCTAGTCCCAAACTAAGCAGAGCTTGTGGTATGGGTACTAGACAACTGATAAACATACATATATATTTCTAAATACATACATATTATAGATAAATTACACCCAGACAAAGAACAAATGACCGTGCTCATCACACAAACATTTGTCCTAGGTGGGAATCGAACCCACGACCTTGCGCATAGCAGTCAGGGCCACTGACCACTATACTATACACTATACTATACAAAATAATAGACTAATATTTGCCATATTTCAAAAGGGAAGCCGGTAGGGATTGAGTTGTATGGGGCCTTCGCCACTGAATATACACATTTGTGCGTTTAGCCATCCAGGATATCCTACACCAATATCACCAACATAACATCTTGAATACATAGATACCTACATAGATATGAACTTATTTAACACCACAGACCACCCAACTAGTAAAACACCGCAAAAAGTTTATTCGATAATTGTATTAATCTTGTATCATCAGCTCAAAATACGCATACGCACCTATACAATGAGTATGAAGTGTTTACCATATATTACGGAAGTTCTTTGAGTCAAGGTGAAGCCAACAATGACCTCTTGACCCACAACGTAATCGCTCTTACGTGTAGATAATCTCGTTGGTTACTTGTGAGATGTAATTACTAGTACTTTAATACTTTTGCTTTCGTCGGAGCTTTACTGTATTAAAATTAAGTATTCCGATTCCATTGTCATGATTTTACTTTTTAATTTATTCTGCCGGCAAATTGTATTTCCATAGCTTGTGTATAAGCTTGCAAAGTTGCACCTCAACCTAAAATATAGACTATATTTACAGCCAGTTTGATTAAATACTGGTAGCTTCGTTCTAATTTCTGAACCACGTTTGGCTCCAAACTTTCACCCACCGAAGGAGCATACACACGAGATTAGTTGACATCGTTAGTAAAGATGTTAAAATAATTAACTGGCTTAGCGCTTGTTAGAGTAATTTAGTGCCAACTCGTAGTTTAAAGGTGATTTAGTTATTAGCGCATAAAATCTACGTACTTATTCTGGAAAACTTAATTTTGTTTTAACCATGAAAACCTAGTCAGATATTCTTTTATTGGTGATAGGTTCGTGTTTGACCGCCATCTTACCAGATGGTAAGCGATGACGTTGTCGAATATGTAGTACGCTAACCTAGAAGTAACCAATCAATCTTGACTTAAAGACCCCTAAGTCACCCAGCATCAAAACATGACTAATCGATAGCAATAAACGAATAAAAGTTCCAAGCAAATCATTAGTCTGGTAAGTATATAGGTCGAAAGATCAGCCCAATCATCGCATATTCAACTGAAGGAGCAAGGTGGGCTTATAGTGAGGAGAAGTCTGTTACTCCCTTCGGCTCCAACCACTGGGGGAGGAGTTATTTGGTGATTTTCCCAACCAGAAAAAAAATCCTACACCAGTACGCAGATCAAAAAGCAGATTAGGTTTTTTAACGCTTCAATATCGTCGTTATCTACTACTTAGCCTTTTTCCAACTAAGTTGGGATCGGTTTCCAGTCTAACTGGATGCAGCCACGTCCTTTCTCACCTCCACAACCCAGTAACTGGGTAAACCACACGGCAAGACTGGGTGTCAGCTTTTCTGAATTCTTACTATCTGTAACTAAAGTCAAAGATGTACAAGTGACAGCTGGGACCAACGGCTTCTTGATATGTAAAGTTGATCACCCATCCATAGACCGACCCCGGCAAGCGTTGCTTGACCCCGAAGTTAAACGAATGTGGCCCTTATTATTTAGCCACGAGCTCTTCAATGCTCAGTTTTATATACAGAGACTTTTCCCTGGGAACTTCTCTACACGATTTTTGTACAACTTGTATTTTATTTATTTATTCATTTTATTATGTTAGGAAAACTTACAACTATGCTATGTTGCTACTTACGACGCCCCATATTCCTAAGAAAATGACTAACACCGCGCTGTGCGGTGTTAGTCATTTTCCCGACTCCAATTACGTTCGGCTGCAGTCGATGTGCACATCGACTGCAGCCGAACGTAATTGGAGTCGGTAGGATGCAAATAAGACCGACACAATTTACTTAATGAAATTTAATTAATATAAAAATTACATTTAAATCGCTAAAACTAAGTTGCGTTTGCGTGACAGTTGTTCGATGTGAGAAACAAAAGTGAAGCACTAAACACAACACACTAATTCTTGGTGTGCCTATATTAAATAAATAAATAAACACAAAATTCACATTAATCACTGCTATTAAACAGTCTTCGAAGCGAGGCGAATCTCACGGTGCACGGCACAGCGCGGTTTTAGTAATTTTCTTAGGAATATGGGGCGTCGTAAGTAGCAACATAACAACTAGGCAGAGAAAATAATAAGGATAATAAAAACAATATGGTCAATTACAATTTTTCACTTATAACTAGATATAAAATATAATAACACAGACAGGTTAGCTGAGATACAGAGATAAAATGAGAAAAAAAAATTGTTAGAAATAAGTACAAATGGGTAATATTATTCAATAAAATTTAAATTTCATCAAAGAAATGCCTACATAGTCTTCTTAAACTTAGACACGTTTATATTAAAAAAACGTATAAAGTTTATTTTTCAGTTCAGTGTGTACTTATTTCTTTTTCTTAGCCTACTTTGTCCCACTGCTAAGCAAAGGCCTCCCCATTTTCCCATTCGCGACAATGACGGTAGGTATTATTTTTATCATTCAAAAAAGGGACATTGGCTCTTATACAAAACGAAGTTTACCAAAAATAATAACTACCTATGTCATTTTGACATTATCTTTATGTCCCGTTACACAATACTTCACTTGTCTACCCACCACTCATTAATTAAAGCCTGTAAATTGATATCTGACATTATGATAAACATCTTAATCACTTTGTTGATTAAAACCCACCTCCTTTGATTTTTAATAATAGATTTGAACTTAGTGAACTGACAAAAAAGTAACAAGCAGTTATTACGCAATACGAAATATGCAATCTTTATAAAAAGGTAATTATTGCTGTCAACGTGTATCAGAATCCTAAGAGACAACAGGTCTTTGATGTTAAGAATTATTTTACATGATTGCTGAAGAAGAAAGGTTTAAGAGTCCCTAACAATTTTACTGCCAAAAAAGAGAAATTACCTACTTTTGTTGAACAAATATCTCAATAACGGCATAAAATATCATTTTTCTTTTAAAACAGCGTTAAACATTGTATATTTATCTAGTATGTGGTCAAATTATAATTTAAATATCTACTCAAAATAAATTTAAAAAAATAAAATACAAACACGTGTTTTTACGAAATCACGTAATACCAGGTTTTACAACTGCTTTTTTAGCTTAATGGGGGTGAATAATAATTTAAAAAAAAATCCTGACCATTGGGCATATAGTGCACTAGTAAGTTAACAAATTATTTTTTGAAAAATAATGGGTTGATGTACTTAAAAAAAAAAAAGTAACCTCAGAAAAAACTCAATAAAATCCTTTGCAAAACCGTCACTTTTGAGTAAGAATCCGTTATTGAATAGAAAATTAAAAACTAATTCTGAATAATACAGGTATTTATCTAACAAATTATTATTTTTTATTTTAATTCTGAGCTCATATTTTATTGTAATAACATTTTCAAAGTATGCCTTATAAATCGATGCGCTTGCTCGATTTATTTTGAGTATATTAATTTGACCACATATTAGATAAATATAAAATGTTAAACGCTGTTTTAAAAGAAAAATGATATTTTATAACGTTATTGAGATATTTGTTCTACAAAAGTAGGTAATTTCTCTTTTTCGGCAGTAAAACTGTTAGGGACTCTTAAGCTGGGCAAAGCTGAGATCGTGAGCCGATTTCCAGCCACCGTAGACGTGGGCCTGCGGACGGCGAGCAGGTGTAGCTCACCGTACGGTAAAGACCAGGCCCGGGTTGGAGACGCATCGTGTTCCACCCGCACCTCAAAGAGCAGTCAGCAGCATTGACGATTGCTGAAATATTCTTACGAGGTACCACGGCTTCGGAACGCCAGGGTGACTGAAGAAGCAGGGTTCTCTTTTAACAATGCGAAATCATCCAATGACTGCCTCCCGATTTGGGCGAAGCGGGAGGGTGTGTCAGACTTTTACTGACTAAAACCCATTTTGTTCCATCATATGCCCTTCGTGTTCTGAGGCCGCGGTAACTCTTTCGAACAATTCCGCAACTCCGGCAGGCAACGGCCCCCTTATGGGCCCCGACAATTTGCTGACACTCTCTGAGGCGCGCGTGGAACATGACGCGCCGTCTACGCGGGCCTGGTGTCTGTCGGGCGGCGAGCTACTCATTGCTTGCAGCCCGCAGGCCTGCGCCTACGGTGGCTGGGAGTCATCCTGTGACTCTCGACGCCCGGGGCGTCTCCTGCGGCGGCTGGGGCGCGAGGACTGTGAAGGCCTTTTATTTACTAGAAGTCTGAAAATCCCTTTCCGCTCCACCCACAGCTGAAGGAGTCATTGGTGGGCTACAAAGCTTGTTGTGGGTTGTGTATGTAGGACGTAAGAGTCATTGAAGGAACAGCGTTGAGTTTTATTCAGTAAAAGTCTGATTCTACCTTTCGCCTACCTTCATTTGATGGTATTGCTCATAAGCTAATAAGAGTCCCCTTCTTACAAGCTAAGAGCATAATTATGCATAACAGTCGATAGTAAACAGATTATGTACTACGTATACGCAAGCATTCTCTTTCGTTGGTCATATTTTCGCTTTCCATCAGCTGAGATTGTGACCAAACGCATGCCGTGCAGAAAGTAACATTGAAGAAATGACCATAATTAATTAATTAATTTAGTTTTGACTTACAGTTTAAAGATTGACACAATAAAAGAGATGCTTATATAAATTAATGGCTGAAGTTAAGCTGTAGTGAAGGTACTGACTTCATGCTGGCTGATAAGCCAATGAAAAAACCCGTCGACTGCTCATGAGAAATCAGGAACACATCACACAGAATCCAAAATCATGGACGGACAAGGAACCAATAGCACAAGGCTATTGAACTTGAAATTAGTAAAACCTAAGTATATTCATTATAGTATTTTGATATGGTTTAGACACGCGTTTTTATGCTCAAAGCAGTTGAAGCTAACAGACAGGAAACATGCCCCTAGGTGACCCAAGGAAACATGCAACACAACTGACACATACCACTTATGACGTCATAATACGCATTGCCTGTCATTCAACATCATTTTATGTGAGAATCTGACATAATTATTAATCATTCCGCTTCCCAGTGATTTTTGATGGTGCCATTATATTTCATATAAAGTTTAAGTATGTTTCAAAATATCCGTAGTTTTTTATTCCTGATACGCCCGCTCTTGACCTCAATCACGCCTAATGGTAAGCGATAGATGAGGTCTACGATGGATCGTGCGAGTCCAGAAGATGCCTGTTCACTCTTGCTTTAAAGTCTGGTTCTAGCTTTAACACAGAAGCCGGCAAAAAGTTCCACACCGTGGCTGCGTGCATAATAAATGGAGTTGCAGGGACACACTTACCTCTGTGTGTGTGTGTGTTACCTGTACGAATGCGTGTGCCTACGTTATTCCCGCCCGACGGAACAGTCACGGGGTTAACGGGTTAGTGAACGGTCGTTATGTGAATCTGTACGTTTAGTGTCTGACAATATACTAATCAAGGTCTTATTATTATTATACCCGTACTACGTGCCTCAACATGGTGTTACTTCAAGTTCTCATTGCTATTTTTACAATACTAAAACAGAAACTAACTTTTTAGTCTGTCCTCCGTCTTTCTGTTTGTCTTCGGGCTTATCTCTGGAACTGATTTTTTTCTCTCCAGTCTATATTCTCCCATAGCTGAGCAAAGGCCTCCCCCAAGTTGTTCCATGTCCAAAATGTCACGCCACCTCAGGCGCAATATAATTATAAGCTACTTATTATCCCGGAATTATCATAGGGTCAGGTTTTATTGTATAACCACTCAAGCGAACAAAGTCGTAGGCACAGCTAGATGGGAAGACGTGTCAGATTTTTTGACTTCTGACGTCCAATAACGACTGTCGAAGATGTACAAATGGCAACCGAGACCGACGGTTTAACGTCCCAATCCATCCATACACTGCCTCAGCAAAAATTATTTTACCATAAAAATCAAAAAAAAAAAAAAAGCTGAGAAATACTTGATTCAATGTAAGCTTTTTACCAAAGAGACTCCGGAATACGGCCTCCAACGCCGCGCCGCCGCGCGCTTCCGCCGCGAAACATGTTTCAAACCAGCACTATTTTAGAACACTGTTGCAGTTTCACTAGCTTATTTATGCCTTTATATTAAAAGATGCGCCAATAGCATGACTCAAATAAGTTACTGAAATTGAAAACGCTATTTCCGCGTGCTGGGTTAGAGGTTTCAAATTGATGTGAGAATTTAATTAAGTCGTTTAAAATTTTGATAACTAGTGCTAGCAATGTCGCTCTTATTTTTTTCTGGATGGGAGATTGCTCCTGCTGTGGGTGGAGCGAAAGGTGTGTCAGACTTCTACTGACTTGAAACCCACACTGCTCCTTTATTTGCCCTTGTTTTCCGGAAAACAAGGGCAAATAACAAAAAAAAAAAAAAAAAAAAAAAAAAATGCAAATAAATAATGTTCTAACGAGATACTGCGACCCCGGGGTCGCAGTATCTCGTTAGAACATTCTCGCAACCCCGGCGAGGAGGAGAGACGAGGTAGAAGATGTCAAAAGATTTTAATGCATTTTGAACATTAAAAAAATTTTTGCAAAAAATAAAACCGACTTCCATATCAAAACACTACAAAGCCAAAAATAATTTTAATTTCGGTAGTCGGTGTTATTGGTTTTGTATTTTCTTTTTTTTTCACACCGCCTTCCGAAATTAAAATTATTTTTGGCTTTGTAGTGTTTTGATATGGAAGTCGGTTTTATTTTTTGCAAAAAAGTTTTAAATGCACTGAACGAATTTACTGACTGATTACGTTCGATACACAATGGTAAATGACTCTTTAACAAGTGGAAAACGAGAATAAGATAAAATTTACAATTCATGGTGGATGATTCCCCAGGGGAATCATCAAAGTCTCTGGCGCTTGGTGCCCCAGAGGCATCACGAAATTTTTGTTTGACGCCAGGCACTAAAGATTGCTATAAAGACCTCCGCACGGAATCGGTTAATAAAGTACATTTAGGTGATGTGTTTCACTCCAAAAAATAACAACATATAGAATAAAATTTCAATTTTAAACTGATTGCCGCACAAGTTACCTCTTATCGTAGACTTACCCGTATATAGAAAAGCAATTGTTATCAAAAACATCAAAAGTATTTCAAACTCATACTAAAGCTTGTTTAATTCATATGCATATAAAATAAAACTCATCCACTCATGTCAATATTAACTATTCTTTTGTTCATACAGTAACCTATTAATAAAACAAACTGAGATACTGATTGAAACTTTTATTTATTTTTTATCTATCAGCATGTACCAGTAAAGAAGGAATCAGCTGAACTTGAAGAAGATGTGCAAGAAGAAAAATTGATACTCAAAGAAAAAAGTGATGTATGTACCTGTATCTGATATTAATTTATGCAAGTCCAAAATTTCTTTTATATCAATAATTATCTCCACTTTCTGAATTAAGATTTTGTAAAGTACTGGTCAAATTCTAACAAGAAAACATATCGAATTTTGGTGTAAAGAATAGTTTGTCACACAACTTAAAATTACTTCATTAATACATTTGTTTTAGGCTGAAAATGGTAATGTGAAAACTGAAATTTCTGAAGCAAAAACTGAAATTTCTGAAGTAAAGACTGAAATTTCTGAAGCAATAACTGAAATTTCTGAAGTAAAGACTGAAATTTCTGAAGCAAAAACTGAAATTTCTGAAACAAAAACTGAAATTTCTGAAGCTAAAACTGAAATTTCTGAAGCAGATACTGAAATGTCTGAAACACCTTTGAAAGAAGAACATGCAACTCCAACTAAGAAAACAAATAAGGTATGTTTTATTAATTTACAGATTAAGAAGTATAATATGTAAACTTGTGTTACTTTGGCTCTGGGGTTTATTTTGACCCAAACACCAATAGGAAGAACATAATAAGCACAGTGTCTTTTCTCAGGGGCTCCACCCCAGGGCCAATGTAGTATAATCTTACTAGTATATACAACATGTAACATAATTAATGCACATTCTAAAATTAGTGTGTTCGAAATCATTCATGGAATTGTTTTGTATGAATTTTTAATACTAACGACCCACCCCAGATTGTATTATACATATAAACCTTCCTTGTGAAAACCTCCAACCTCCAACCTCCTATCTATTGCTGAAAACTGCATTAAAATTATATCATTAAGTTGCGTAGTTTAAAAGATCTAAGCATACAGTTAGAGGAGCCATGTTTTATACTGTGAAATGATAATATAATATTCTTTTTCCCAAAAATAATTAAATATTTAAATTACAGTTACACTATCACTATACAGTCAAAACAAACCTAAATTGACCGATAAATCAAAATAACAACATTTTTAAATGCAATTTTTATTCAATTCAGACATTCAATACAAATGATAGAAAAATGAAACTTATTTCAAGGAAGTTCTCCACAACCTAGTAGCTGAGTAAAACTATACCCCTTGACAAAACTCATGTCAGATTATCTGGATTTTGACTAAACTAGTTAATCCTTTGAGTGTGTAGTCAAAAGCCAGATAATCTAAAAAATCCTAGTCTTCAAAAAACTGTTTATACTAGTAAAACTAAAAATTCAGTGCGTTTATTATAATTATAACATAATTTTCTGATTTGGGGTGTGCATTAATTATGGCATGTTGTATATATGTATAGGTAAATTGAAGTCAATATCTATATTATATTATAAAGCGGAAAAGTTTGTTTGTTTGTTTGCTTGAACGCGCTAATCTTCGAAAGTACTGGGTGGATTTGGATGAAATTTGGTATGGAAGTAGCTTGAAGCTTGAGGAAGGTTACAGGCTACTTTTTATGCGACTGCAAAAAAGGAGAGTTATGTTTTTACCGTAATAGAATCCACGGGAGCGAAGCCCCGCGTGAGTACTAGTATATTATATAAGTAAGGAGAACTGTTAACAGTTGGCACGACAGTGGCGTTGACATTTGGCGTTCCTATTGATATAATTGTATATACAACATGTCCCAAAACTCAATGATAAGCCAACACCGGAGGATAGACCTGCCCATTACTACTCAGGGAAAATAAGAAAAAAAATCTATTTTTTTTAAGTTATAGAGAAAAAATAAATTCTTCAAAAATTTAGACCATTTTAGGTATTTTTCACTACTATAACCACAATTTTATAAAAATTTGTTTGTTTGTTTTTATAGGCAACCTGAATAGCATCCACCATTATCCTTAAAAATCTATGCCTCTAATTTTTTCACAACAATTAAACAAATTTTTTTTTCCTAAATGTTTTTAAGACTTACTCAACAACTCATTGTGGTGAAAAAATAAGTAAGAACACTACTTTAGCAAGTTTTTTTTTATAAATTGACGCTACTAATCAAAATTCTAAAATGGTATAATACTCTATTAAAATCAGCCACGATAAAAAAATATCCATACTAGTTCAAAACAAGAACCAAATTCCTTAAATTGTAGTTGACAGTAATCACTTTTACTACCTACCCGAAATGGGTTCTTGTTACAATTTCTAGGAATTTAATAATAATAATAAACATACATATATATTTCTAAATACATACATATTATAGATAAATTACACCCAGACGAAGAACAAATGACCGTGCTCATCACACAAACATTTGTCCTAGGTGGGAATCGAACCCACGACCTTGCGCATAGCAGTCAGGGCATACATACATATCTTATAAGTTAGAGAGAGATAGATAGAGAGAGATATTTACATTAAAATGAGACAACAACATGGCAAGCCCCCTCACAAAATTTGTGGAAGGCGGATGTCCAGTAGTGGACGATTTTGGTTGATATGATGATGATACATACCTTAGAAGTTAAAAAGAGACAACTACAGGGCAGGTAGAGAAGCTGTTATTATTCACAACAAGTTATTCTCAGCAAGTCAGTTCAGTTCGCTGAGTTCGCTCTACTTTTTTACTGCGCATCGTTCTGTATTCTACTGACGTGGCTTTCGTACGTACTAACGACTTTTGGCTTGGCTTTTTGGACTGAAATCGATCTGCAAACTGAACTGACCTGGCATTACCTTCTTTTTTTCTGGGTGGGAAAGTCATCGAATGACTTCTCCCTTTGTGGGTGGAGTGGAAGGGAGTGTCAGACTTCTACTGACTGACCAGGGCCGGACGCGAAAGGTCGCCGCCGCCGATCGCCTACACGAGGACACGGCGCTGCTCCGCCCAAGCAGGGCACACCTCGACCGTGTGCTCGGCATTACCTTGGATTACGATTGTGTGTTTGTTAATTTGGAGTTTTGGTGCATTTTGGACTATTTGGCGTTTAACATGCCGCAACCATACACACCACACGAATACGCTAATATGCACCGCATCTATGGAGAATGCCGATGCAATGCTAACGCTGCTAGCAGATTGTATCGAGAAAGGTACCCAAATGCTCAAAGATATCCTGATTATCGAGTGTTTATTAATGTGCATCAAGCGTTTTTGGAGGGTCGTATGCCATCCAGTAGGAGAGACACTGGAAGACCTAGATTGGATCGTGATGAAGAAGTTCTCACTGAGATAGAAAATGATTCGACTACTTCGGTACGTGCCATAGAAGAAGCTACAGGAATCCCGAAAAGTTCTGCACATCGAATCTTAAGGGCCTGGCCACAGCTAAGCGCGGCGCGAATTGCGGCGCAACGAGCGGCGCGGCGGGCGGCGCGATTTGCGGTGGTATGCCACAGCTCGACTATCTGTGACCGCGGCGGCGTCAGCGGTGGACGTATTTAGAGAACGACTAAACTATTAAAATAGCCCTATCATCGATCCTATGTCCTTCCCAGGGTCCTAAACTATTCCCATGTCAAATTTCATGTAAATCGGTTCAGCGGTTAAGGCGTGATAAGGTAACAGTCAGACAGACGGACAGAGTTACAGTCAATCAAGTAAGAGCGCGTTGATGTTTACTTGTAAAAAAAAATGCTTAATGATTTTTTTTAAATTATTAAGCAATATATTTATAACAAGTAAAAGAAAAATGCAAATACATCAATAAACTGTTCAGTCGCCATTGGCATTAATAATCGCCTGACATCTTCGAGGCATGCTCTCGACCAAAATTACAGCGTATTCTGGTGTCAAGGATCTCCAAATGTGACGAATTCTTCGACATAACTTTTTTAAAGTGAAGACTTACACCGCGGAGTCTTTGCTTAATGTATGCCCATACGTTTTCCATGGGATTGACATCTGGAGATTGCGATGGCCACTCAAGTACATTAATGCTGCAGTGAGTCTTTCACTCGGTACAGAGTTTGTTCTTGTGTTTGGGATCATTGTCTTCCTGAAGAAACCACTCCTCGTTATTCTTAATAAACCAACGTTTGGCAGTCGGTATCAAACACTTATAAATTTCAAGCATTTTTGTGGCATTTCAACAAATTCGTTCTCTTGTTTGATTCGCGGGGTTACTTTCCCTTTAACACCGCGTTCCGGTAAATCATCAACAGTTCTAGTTTCTTTATACCGCCTTACCCACTTACGCGCGAACGAAGTTGATTTTTTCATATATTTAGCAGCCGCAACATAGCTTAAGTTTGGGCCTCTCGGATGAGAACAAAGGAATACTGCCTCGAAGCGAGACGCGTACGCTGCACTCATTTTGCGCAATACGTGATTACCCGACGGAATATCAAGGTCGACTGAATGTTTTTGATAATGCATGAAAGAGACGAAGTTCGTACAAGTATTTTACAGGTATTGAAACGGTCTTTAATAAAATATCATTTAATGGGATAAGGATTAATACAGAGGTATGAATAATATGGTTTGATTATTGTCGGCACTTTTATCAACTTTTAAAATGTAAAAAGTAGTTATAGTGGCATAACTACAGTAGTTGGACATATGATATAGCAGACTTTTTTTGTAGATATTGAAACGATTTATAATTATATAAAACATTTTTTTGTTCTATCATCAAAAGCTTCCGCAGCTCACGCGATGACAGATTTTTTATGACAAATTTTTCACACCTTGGGTTACATTATTGCATTTTTTTAGGGATACCTATTTTTTTTTTAAATGTAATATAGCTTATGTCACTCAGTGAAGATGCAGTTTGCTAATGGTGAAAGAATTTTTGAAATAGATCCCGTAGTTTTTGTGTGAAAACGTTACAAACATAAATAAATACATACATACAACACACAAATGTTTCCTCTTTTTAATATTAGTTTAGATATTATATACTCGGCAACATATCTACATGAAGACTTGAAAGATTTGACATCCATATTTCTGGTCTACTCAGAATTTTCCTAATAAATTGTTCCGTATCCATTATTTTTATAAGCTCAACGCGCGTTAAAAGCAAAATTATTTGATTCGGTCGCTCGATGCCTGTCCGCTGTCGCCGCGCGCGCCGCTCTGAGCTTTGGCCACCTAGATTTGACCTAGATACTCGCTAGTACATTTGTTTCATTCGCACACCGCGCAGCCGGTCGCCGGT
Organism: Tholera decimalis; assembly: GCA_943138885.2. Lineage (NCBI taxonomy): Eukaryota > Metazoa > Arthropoda > Insecta > Lepidoptera > Noctuidae > Tholera > Tholera decimalis. The sequence continues at coordinate 19,016,579 of OW964565.2, forward strand.
GCGTTCCGCGCGACTCTCGCCGCGCCGCAAGACGCGCCGCAAGACGCACCGCATTTCGCGTCGCCGATAGCTGTGGCATACTTCATAGGTTGTCGACCATATGTTTTCGCCGCTCACCGCTAGACGCGCCTCAAGACGCACCGCTATTCGCGCCGCGCTTAGCTGTGGCCAGGGGGTAAAACGTCACAGGCTTCACCTATATCACTACAGGTGTATGCAGACGTTATTACCGCGGGACTATCCACTACGAGTCACATTTTGCCGTGTGATGCTGCAAAGGCACAGGGAAGATCCCCAATTCCTAGACAAAATTCTATGGTCGGATGAAACAACATGCAAGAAAGATGGGAAATCTTCCCAACCTACATAGTTGGAGCAATGAAAATCCGCACTTGATGAGACAAGACAGATCCTAATATCAATTCAAGGGTAACCTATGGCCGGCTTATTAAATGGAAAAGTAATTGGGCTATTTGAGTTACAAGGAAATTTAGATGGCAATAGTTATTTAAACTTTTTACAAAATGACCTGCCAGAATTGTTAGACGACATGCCCTTAAGTGATCTCCAAAACATGTGGTTCTAAAATGATGGTTGCCCAGCACACTATACCCGTCCTGTACGAAAATATTTAAATCAAGATTATACAGGGCGATCACCCGATTTGAACCCTCTGGACTTCTTCTATTGGAGTTGTCTTAAAGATAGGATCTACTCAAAACCCATTGCGATATTGGACGAGCTTCGTCGAAATATTACTCAGGCTGCGAATTACATCAAAAGCTGAAGATATGCAAGACAAATAAAACGATCTTTTTTAAGGCGATGTCGTTCGTGTATTACATTACATTGTTGTAAACAATTGGAACATTTGCTATGTTAATAACGTAATAACGTTATTAACATTAATAACGTAATAAATTACACGTCAAATTATTTAATATTAAATATTAAATATTTTTCAAGAACTAATACTTTTTATTACCCGATCGTTATTTGGAAGGAGTTGTTTAGAAATAATAGACACATTTTTTTTTGTAACCTGTTTTCATAGAGTATATATACCATTTTAGAATGTTGGTTAGAAGCGTCAATTTATAAAAAAACTTGCCATACTAGTGTTCACACTTTTTTTACACCACGCTAAAGTTGGTTAAAAGTAAAAATCTTAAAGTAAAAGTATAAATTTGATTAATTGTTGTGAAAAAATAGAGGTATTCTGGATTGTTTAAGGATTGTGGTGTATAGCAATCCTATTCAGGTTGCCTATACAAAAAAAAAACAAACAAAAATGTTTAAAAAATTGTGGTCATGGTAGTGAAAAATACCTAAAAAGGTCTCATTTTTTTAAGAATTTCATTCTTTTTCTGTAACTTAAAAAAAATTGAGATAAGTATATATTTTTTTTTCTTTTTTGCCCGAGTAGTCATGGGCAGATCTATCCTATTCAGGTTGCCTATACAAAAAACAAACAAAAATGTTTATAAAATTGTGGTCATGGTAGTGAAAAATACCTAAAAAGTCTCAATTTTTTAAGAATATCATTCTTTGTCTATAATTTAAAAAAAAATTGAGATATTTATTTTTTCCTTTTTTATCCGAGTAGTCATGGACAGGTCTATCCTCCGGTGTTGGCTTATCGTTGAGTTTTGTGACATGTTGGCATATGTTTTATAAGACTGTTCTTTTTTGTAGGTCCTTTAAGAGTTAGAGTTTATTTAAAACCAGATTAATATTACATTTATTTTTATAAAGATTCCCAATTATTACCATTAAAATTTCACGCCATATATTTTTAAATTAAGAAATATGAAATTTTAATGGTTGTTTTCCCGCGGCAGGACGGTTACCCATCAGTAGTAGTATCGAAACATAAATTTTAACGTAAAAAAACAATGTTTTTTTTTTTCAAAATTATTAAAAAAAATATTCATAAACTCGAAAGCGCGAGAATCATTAGTAGTTCAGTAGACGTAACGTAGGTACCTACACGAAAAGTACGTGCTGGCGCGCGCTGCCAACAAAGGAAAAAGTGATTAATAAATGTTCAGAGCAAAATAAGCTCTCGCGCATGGTGACAATGCATTAACTATACTACGCGCACGCGGCGAGGGAGGCCCCGCACCCTCGCCACATGCCGCCGAGGTGCCGATTGCGAGGCTCCGCACTTGGTCCTTCTACGAACGTCGTACATGCAATACGTTATCGTTTCAAAAATGAATCGTCATAAAAATTAGTATTTCACTATGGTGCAACTGTACGCCAGGGCTAATGACGACTCCCATGCCCGGACTTGACTCCGTTGGCCTTTTTCTTGTGGTCTGAGCTCAAACGCCTGGTGTATCGTGAAGAACACGAAACACGCGACGTGTTAAGCCTGCAATACATGTTGGCCGAGCGTAGGCCAACGCGAGCGTTGGCAAATAGGTACGAGGCAAGAAATAATGTCCACACGTTCGACAAGTTCGTCGAACGCCAATGCAGACGACCAATGTAGAAGAGGGTCTGTAGAGCTGCTCACACGTTGGCCGAGCGCCGGCGAGCGCCTTTGATTTGTGGCCAAAAACCGACACCGATCCGAAGTGAGGCAGCGATCGGCAACGGCGAGCGAAGACAAGTTGCACCAAATGAGCTCTATACACGTTGGCGCTGGCCTCCACTCGGCCAACTAGGCAAGTGACACCGAGCGATAGCAAAACAAGGCAAATATACCGTCTACATGTTGGTATTGGCCTTCACTCGACAACGCTCGGCCAACATGTATTGCAGGCTTTAATAACTGAGATTGTGGACGCTTTACACCTTAATAAATTGAAAAATAATCAATTAAAACGTGTTCGATTGTGTATTGAAACTATTCAACTCAGTGGCTTGCACTTCGAACAATTACTCCGTTACCAGGAAGTGTAGGTAAGTACCTACTCGTACTTTTGTAAATAATGAACATTTTAAAGTAGTTAAGTAAGTTAGTTAAATTATTGTAAATAAGTTGATTCAAATTTATGAAATACGCTTCAAATACTTTGTTAGGTCTTTAATTCAGAAAATTATTTTTCTTAGATGATAAACTTGTTAGGGTTCCGTAGCCGAATGGCAAAAAACGGAACCCTTATAGTTTCGTCATGTCTGTCTGTCTGTCTGTCCGTCCGTCCGTCCGTATGTATGTCACAGCCATTTTATTCCGAGACTATTAGGACTACACATGTGAATCTTGGTAGGTAGATACCGCTTTCCGATTTTAAGAAAAAAAAAAAAAATTAAAATAAAGGGCCTCTCCAGGCTCCATACATGGAAGTGAAACTGAAAATATTTTTTTCATGAAACCTATGCGTATCTATAGACAGGTCATTAAAAATGACATTGAGGATTCTAAAACCACTTTTTCATATATGTAGTTAATCGTTTAAAAGATATACGCTTCCAAAGTGGAAAAAAATTCAAAAATATTTAAAATAAAGGGAGCCACCCTTTATTTTAAATATCTTTTAATTATGCCCCATACATGGAACTAAAACTAATTATTTTTTGTTTCATGAAACCTATGCGTGTGTGGTATCTATAGACAGGTCTTTAAAAATGACAGGTTTCTAAAACCACTTTTTCATAAAGTTAATCGTTTAAAAGATACACGCTCCCTAAGTTGTAAAATGTGTCCCCCCTCACTAACTTCTATAATAATGGAGTGAAAAATCAAAACAATATATGTATGTAGATCTTAATGTAAACTTTCAACCAAAATTGGTTTGAACGAGATCGGGTCAGCAGTTTTTGAGATACAGCATATTTTCTAAAACCGTAAATATAACTTTGTAATTCATACAAACACTATAAAAAACAAAGTTTGGCGTAGTTGTAAAAATGTAAATAAGCTACTTTTAAGAAATTTGTAATTTTTTGTTTGTCAAATAAATATACATATTATATTATTATACCACTTACGTATCTACGGAACCCTTCATGGGCGAGGCTGACTCGCACTTGGCCAATTTTTTAAATTTAATTTCGTATTCAGTAAATTACACCTAAACAAAGTATTTATGACGTTCCGAAGCCCGTAATAGTATGAAGGAAAAATTTGAATTACTTTTTGGGTAAAGCTTATTATTATCAAGAATAACTTATCAGCTGATTGAAAAGCACGCGGGTCAACGGCCGCACGGCCATTCGTCGCCCGGCATGCCCGAGCGTAGGTATCCGGAGGATTACTTTTGATTCGTGGTCGCTTTCGAGTTTTGTTTTTCACAATGGTTAATCTGCCATATTTTGTTTCTAATATCTTATTTGTTTATAAAATGATTGTATTACCAAAACAAAGCCATTTCGCTGTGGGAAAACAACCATTAAAATTTCGTGGTGTGTAAAATACATTATTAATGTTTTATTACTGGCTCCATGTTAAACACTAATATTCAGCTGCATCTTAGTAGACTGCAAGCTGACCCCAACGTTTTTGGGAAAAACAGAATGAAGTAGATTCATTTTTTTGTTATTATCTTTGATTTGGTAAATGCATGCTACCCTGCTATGGCTCCTTTAATTTATCCAGAATGTATAAAATGTTGACTTTCAATAAAAGGTGGGAAGTGCTGAGGAGACTGAAGTAGTGTCAGAAGATGAACTTCCTGAGGTTCAGAAGCCAAGCATTAAAGACGCAGAGAATGTGTCCGATGATGAGCTACCTGGACCTAAGCCTGCAGACCTACCTGCGGACACTGAGGTACCATTATATCTTACACTTTTTCTATAGCTATCACTTGTCAAAATGTTTTACTCCAACTTTTTATACAATAAACTGTGTGAAAAAATATTCAGCTGTTACCAAAACTTCAGTAGTTCCCAGGACTTGGATTATATCATCACCTTCTATCTCCCATGTTGCCTTATGTACTCGTTCATAATATTTCCAAATAATATAAAATAACGATGCTGTCTGCCTCTTGTCTGTTTAACATAAACGAGTGGCGAGCAGCGAGCGTGTATTTCCGATAGTTTTGTCGCTGGGCTATAAGCGAGTGTGCGAGTGCGACGGGCGATTACAATGCGGCTGTTCTAACTTGGCGAACGTGAAGTTAGGCTCTGCGAACTTTAACGCTTGTGCCCTCGTACGAAAATAAACGTTTTAAAAAAATAAATGCAATTAGCTCGCCAAGTTAGAACGGCCGTACACGCGTACGCATTCATAATTAATAAATTGCGACGTTGCTGTCCTTCAAGTACGCGTGTACAGAGTGTTTCTTTTGCGTATCAGTTTACAATTTTTAGTGAATATTTTAACATAAAAAAAAATAAAAACATTTTGTTTTCGAATATATTTTTAGCATGCTATTGCGGGTTAACGGGAACGCCCTCTGTTAGTTAACATACTGTATACTACTATTGAGTAAGATAATTAATTGTGATTTTGTAGCATGTCCTGACACATACTTTAAGAGTAGTCTCTGTTTCCCCCATACGTGATCCATGCAAAAATATTTTGATCATAAATTCAATATTAAATGATTATAATTCTATACTCGAAAGGTTTAGGTAATTAAAAAAGGGTAAACAAATCGTAAAAAGGGTTGTTTATACTTGACACTTTCTTCTTTAAAAATACGTTCTGACAAAATTAAATTTATTTTCGATTACATGATAGTTTTCTCTTTTGTTATAGTATGTTCAACTTTATCATTCATCTTCGTAGATTTAACTGCTTGAGCACAATTTTTTAGTTTGATTTATAAAATAATATAATATTTTGTATTCTGTCTATCATAAAGAGCCCAAAAAGACGGGTTCCCCAAACCTTTTAGAAAATACAACGAATTAGATAATGTTGCTAAATTAAAGAGTACAATAGTGACGTAGTCTGGCAACTGAAGTGGCAGGTATTACGTTTAGTCGGTCAACCAGACGCCTTTGTTGACAAACGCTCTCGACATTTATCGTACAGTCGGCCAAGAAAGTGGTGTACCACCCTAAGGTTGAATATCGCTTGCAGATTCATAGGTGATAAAGATTAGTTTCGCTTGCAGATCGATCTGACAACTTCTATTGCTGTCTTTATCTGATTATTGATAACGACTATTACTGTTTGTAACGTGACAGCTGTTCTTAGTTTGAACTTGATGGAACCAATGACGTCGTAAAATCAACGGCGGGGGGCTGTAGATTTTGATGACAAAATTGTATCTACAAATTCAGAATTGTAATCAACAAGTTACATAAAATTGTAAAGGCACAAGGCGAGTCCACAAACCTACAATTTCTGTAAACTTGTAATTACAATATCAATAAAAAACAAGCTAAAAATAGATTTATCCTTTTATTAAATTTCTACAATCAATTTTAAAATACTTATAACAAACAAAAACATAGCATATATAGTAATATTTAGAAGATATTGAAAATTTTAAAAAATTAGAAACGGGTGTAACCGCCGTTGGCCTCTATAACCTCTAAAAGACGAGACCTCATTGAACCAACAAGCCGTGAGCAAATATTGGTTCCCCGCATTTCCTCCCAGATATAATTACAGTGACTAATAAGAGCTTGTTTGGTTCTTTCATTTTGATGCGACCATCGTTGGACCATAAGGCCCCAAAGATTTTCTATCGGGTTGAGGTCCGGCGATCTTGAGGGCCACTGAATTACCCTTACGTCAGTGTGTGAACGAAACCAGGCTCTTACGATCCTCGCATTATGAATTGAACAATTATCTTGAACAAAATCAAATTGTGGCACTTCGTTCTCCGGGTAAACATTACGGACTGTCGGTAGCATTGCATTCTGAAGCACGTCGATATAATTTACAGCCGTCGCTCGAGGAGGTAGAGAACACAATTCTCCTACACCATCCGTACTCATCCAGCCCCAAATATTTACGGAAATTCGACCTGATTCTCTATTTGGGATTACATGATCATCTTTATACCGTGTTGAATTATATCGCCAAAGGTGAAGACGTCCATGCTGACTGGATTTAAACGTTTTTTCATCACAAAACACTGTATTAGACCAATCAAACTCTAAGTGCTCTCTGGCGAAGTTCAGACGAGCAAGTCTGTGAGCATCCGTCAAATATATTTTCTTGGCGTAATGCCTGTGGTGCAACCCCATGTAATGTAGATGATTCCTTATTGTTTGGGCACTCACATCGAACATCTCCGCAAAATGTTTTGTGGGCTTAAAACCATTGATTTCATATTCCCGTCTCATGAATTCTCTATCGTTATTGGAGAGTGCAGGCCGGCGACCACTTCTTCTGTGATCCAACAAACTTCCCTCCTCTCCTTCACGACGAATCCAAAAGCGGACAGAACGCCTCGATATATTCAAATTCCGGGATATCGCACTGATACTGCTTCCCTCATTAAATTGGGCAATTATTTGTGCTCTTTCGGCAATGGTCAAGTTGGCAGGCATTGAGATGATTTTATATGCAGTTGATTGAAAAATAACACGGAAAATATATCGATTTTTTGCATATATTTGACAAAATGTCAATTGTCAGTTTTCTTTTTCAAATGGAATTCGGTTGTCTAAATAGTTTTTATTACTTTTGTTTGGAAACATTTCAATTGCTTTGTAGAAACTAATGTCCTTTTCATTTATACTAAAGGTTAAAATGTCATGTACTTATATGTGACATATGACGTATGAATACTAAATACATAGGTTTACGTCATGATAATGTTGTCTCTTTCAGTAATATCTTTTTATAACGAACCTTGTTGTAATTTTCGATGACCGGGAAACTAAATCAAAACTGGTACACCACTTTCTTGGCCGACCGTACGTGTTTTTGTTGAATTGTGATATTATGAGCTTGTTTCTTTGTTTTGTTTTTGTTATTTAGTTATTGTTAAGGTTTGTTATTAATTGTTATTAGTTTTTAAATTCGTATCGTGGAAAAATGAGTGAACCCGAGGCTGGTAGACCAACTTCGTACACACATTTCCATCACCAAAGAAGAAACGCTTCAAAACCGGACCTCTTTCATCATCTGAAAAACAGACATTGATAAATGTGTTTAAATATGTAGAAGAAACATGGCCCGAAGAGTATTTTCCGTCAAAAACAGACATAGTGCAAAAAACTGGTGAAATAATGAGTCTCTTTACCAACTGTGTACAAGGTCATTAACCAGTACAAAACATCACATAGAGTGGAGTCTCCTCCTCCACCGGCAACGAAACCAAGCAAAATTTACAGTTTCTTAACCAGTACAAAACATCACATAGAGTGGAGTCTCCTCCTCCACCGGCAACGAAACCAAGCAAAATTGACAGTTTCGATGATATGGATTTAGTCGCAGTGAGGAGAAAAGTACACATCGCGCGCTTAAACCAATACTGTCACTATCCCAAAAAGTCAAACTTTTCAGGAGAGGCAAAAAATGGAATGCGAATGGGAACATTTTTGTTTATTGACGAAGTGGACTACTGCCCGTATAGCGGTTATTTCTGTTACTTATAGACTAGTGTAAGCGCGATTACGCGTAGTTCTACGTTTCCCAATAGATGGCATTAAAAAGTCGATTTGGCAAAATTTTGGATAGTGATAGTATTGGATTAAGCGGGCGATATGTTTTTTTTGCAAATGAAATGCCAACTATTGAAGAAGTATTAGAAAGTGTCAATAATAATGACAGTCTACCTAGGGTCCCCTATGTTGTTTCGAATGCCGCTGTTGCGAATTATTTTTCCACTGCCTCACAGGTTCGAAAGCTCATGAGCTCGAATGAAGTAATCGCGAAAGACGCTGTTTCGAAAAACATTTCTACTGCCTCATACGCTCGAATGCTTGTGATTTCGATTTATTTAGTCATAAAGTGTACAGAAAAATATTTAAGCAGTAATTAAATAAAATCAACAAATTCGGTGTCAACATCATCATTTAATATTATTATTAACAAAGTAACAATCAAAAATATTAGTACCTCAATTGTACATCTTTTTCTATGAGTACTTAACACAAAATTTAAGACTGATCTTTATAAAAAATTGTCTAGGTACCTAAGTGGTATTAATTATTAGTGGTATTTTTCAGAAATTAATCAATTGCACATGTGTTAGTATTAGTTAGTATATACGAGTACTTAACGCTAAAGCTCTTATAAATTCAGGTGTTCCCATTGTACTTTTTTTTTCAAAATTTCTGAAATAGCATTCTCTGCAACTTTTTGTTTATTTTTGGGTGGTGTCTGAGGTAAATTACCCAAAATCTTGATTTTTTGTTCCGTGACACTTTGCTCTTCAATAAGTTTTCGTATACATCCAAACAGTCCAAGTCTCTTATTTTCTAACAAAGAATTCCAGCGGCGATGCCAGGCTTCTACACTGTTTTGAGTACGTGGAATGAGAGATTCCACCGAGCCTATGGTCTATACAAAGAAATAACAACTTGTTCCTTGCACGTACAATTGATTAATTTCTGAAAAATACCAATAATAATTAATACCACTTAGGTACCTAGACAATTTTTAAAGATCAGTCTTAGATTTTTAGAAAAAAATGTACAGTTTAGGTACTAATGTATGATTGTTACTTTGTTAATAATAATATTAAATGATGATGTTGACACCGAATTTGTTGATTTTATTTAATTACTGCTTAAATATTTTTCTGTACACTTTATGACTAAATAAATCGAAATCACAAGCTCGACCGTATGAGGCAGTGAAAATGTTTTTCGAAACAGCGTCTTTCGCAACTACTTCATTCGAGCCCATGAGCTTTCGAACCTGTGAGGCAGTGATAAAATAATTCGCAACAGCGTGTGTCGCAACAGCGGCGTTCGAAACAACATAGGGGACCCGTCTACCTAATATAAAAAGAGATGTAATGTATAAGTTGATGAAGAAATTAGGCTTTAAATACTCCAAACGCAGTCGCAAGAGTATGCTTATTGATAAACCAGACATTGCAGTATGGCGTGTAAAGTATTTAAATGATTTTGCAAAATATAGAAGAGACAGGAAGAAAATATATTATTTGGATGAAACATGGGTCAATGAAGGTATGATAACAATGTTAATATATTTTTAAAATAAATATTGTGCACTGTTACCTTTGTAAATATCTTGTAACGTCATAAATATTGTTTTTGCCGGACACACTAAATCTTCAACATGGCAAGACACTACCATAACATCCTGTAAGGAGGCTCACAGGCAGGGTTTGTCTACAGGATTAAAGAATCCCAGCGGGAAAGGAAAACGCCTTTAATAGAAATGCCAAGATGATAATTTTATTTTATAAGCTTGTGAAAAGCATCATATATAATAAACTTAATAAATCACTTCCTTGTTTCTCCAATGGGTTGGGCAGAGGTGCACCTATAGTACACCCACATTTCACCAGTTATGATTAAGGTACACGTAATAGGGGCGAGCCTATTGCCATTAACCGGGCACAACTCCCGAGTCGAGGCTGCTACTGAAAATTCCAGATAGAAAAACCCAGTAAGACTAACTGACCTGGGAATCGAACTGTGAACTTCATGGTCAGCTATAGTGCTCGCGACCACTAGACCAATGAGGCAGTCAATCTATACTAATATTATAAACCGGAAAAAATTGTTTGTTTGTTTGTTTGCTAAAACGCGCTAATCTTCGAAAGTACTGGGTGGATTTGGATGAAATTTGGTAAGGAAGTAGCATGAAGCTTGAGGAAGGTTATAGGCTACTTTTTACGCGATTGCAAAAAAGGAGAGTTATGTTTTTACTGTGATAGAATCCACGGGAGCGAAGCCCCGCGTGAGTACTAGTATATAATAAATTCACAATTTAAGTCAAGTACATATGAGATGCTCATATTACAAGAAAACATAATAATTATTCATCAGTTGTTGAATTTATTTAAAACTATGTTTCAGGTTCATCAAGTGGTTTTGTTGAAGGAGGTGAATTAATATTTCAAGCCACTAAGGGTGATGGTGATTACCATTCAGAAATGGATGCACATAATTTTGAGAAATGGATCACCACAATTTTCACCAAACTGGAAAAAGACTCAATTTTGGTGATGGATAATGCACCCTATCACAACAGAAAAAAAGAAAAAGTGCCAACAACCGCATCAAGAAAGGCTGATATTCAGAAGTAGTTAAATGAAAAAAATATTGCTTTTCAAGAAGCAGAATTAAAAGCACAATTATTAATAAAAGTTAAATATGAAAAACACAAATACCAATCCTATGTTGTGGATGAATTAGCTAAGGAAAATTGTGTTACAGTATTGTGCCTGCCGCCATATCACTGTGAGCTCAATCCAATTGAATTAATATGGGCTCAAGTTAAGGGGTTTGCAGCCGAGAAAAATAAAACTTTTAAAATGGCTGACCTAAAAATTCTTTTGCCAGAGGCTCTAGCTAGTGTAACTGCAGAGAATTGGAAACAATGTGAAGGCCATGTTATAAAAGAGGAACAGAAAATATTTAAATTAGACAAAATAATGGATGATACCACTGATCGTTTTATTATTAATGTGACAGATAGTTCATCAGATTCAGAGTCAGAATAGAGGCTATTAATATGTGATTATAAATAATATGATTTTAATCTTTGAAATAAAATGTTTTGCATCTATGAGTCACGTGGTTTTTTTTGTTTACCCTTTTTTAACTACCTATACCTATGGAGTATAGAGACTAATAGAGAGAGAGAGATATCCGTTAATATGCTTTGAATTTTCACTGATTAGTGCTACTATTACTGAAGTTATACACAGATATAGATATATTGTAGTATTGTATTTTATAGCCTCTAGATCATAATTGAATTGTTTATTATGACAAAATTTTAATTATGATCACACTTCCTTTGTTTAGAGTGGCAAGTACGACGGAAACTCCCGTATCGTTTTATTTTCACAGTCAATAAAATCTACTAAATTTTTCTACGATTACAACCACGTACAACTAAACATCACTATTCGCGTAACTTGCATATTTTCGTTTATTCTCGAGTCCGTTAGCTACAGCTAGCAGAGCCGCCCCCTGTTTGCATGTGTTCTATTAGTGAGTTTTTTAGTGTTTCTGTAAGTTTCTTTGTGTGCGGGAGAAATGTGAGCTCGTGCTCGTGTCGTTCTTATAGTTTTTGCTTTTGTGTTAGTGAATGGAGTGGGAGAAATGTGGAGACACCTGAACACGAAATATTTCTTTACAAAGCATATCTCTGTGTTTATAGATTTGTGGTCCGAAGACATCGACTAACTCGCCTGGGTCCGAGTAGTCGATTACGGCCCAATCCCTCTCATAGATTGGAGATCCAGCCTGGACTCAATTATTATTCTTTAGCTAAGCTTACACCGCTTATCCCAAAGATGTCAAAAGTAATGAAAAGAAAACTATTAATTTTAGGTTGTATCAGAAGATGAGCTTCCAGCTGCTAAGAAAGAGATCAAGGAATCTCGAAAACGTAAAACCGAAGATGAACGAGATGGATATGATCCTGGCTCCCCCACGTCTGAAAGTGAAACTTCGAATAAAAAACAAGCAGTTGCCAAGGTAATGAAGTAATTATTTTTAATTATACCATTGATAAAATAATACTAGTGTCTTATACGAGGCATGCCTTTCGGGTTTTGTCGTTTAAAGAAAAAAGAACAACTAGAACCTTATAGTACTTTTTATTGTTTTTCAAAGTATTCACCATGTAGCTTAGTACACTTTTTCATTCGCTCAAACCAGTTATTATAACATTTATTCCACTCTAAAGTGGGGGTATTCAAAATGGCTGACTTGAAAGCGTCGATTGCTTCTTCACCGGACTGGAACCTTTGACCACGAAGACTTTTCTTAATTTCAGGAAATGTAAAGAAATCGTTAGGGCTTAGGTCAGGACTGTATGGAGGATAGTCAAGAATTTCTACTTTTTCCTGCTTCAAATACTCAATCGTTTGACGAGCGCTGTGTGTGCTTGCGTTGTCGTGGTGCAGGATGATGCGTCGCTTTGAGTTAGATTTTCGAATTTCGGCGATGACTTGTGGTAAACAAACTGTGGTATACCGCTCTGCGTTAACCGTTCTACGATCTTCAAGTGCAATAGTCGCAACATGGTCGGTGTTTCCAACGAACGTGGCCACCATCTTCTTTGAAGTGCTTCGAGAACGAACAACTTTAGTCGGCTTTGGCTCGTCTTGAAAGACCCAGATTGTAGATTGTTGTTTGGAATCAGCATCGTCACCACTGATGATGTCGTAGACGTGATTGGACTCTCCTCGGTTGAACCTTTGCAGAGTTTTCTTACACCATCTGACGCGGGCCGCCTTGTGATCATTGGAAAGCAGATGCGGTATCCAACGGCAAACTAGCTTTCTCATACCAAGCTCTTCATGCAAGATCTTCTGAATGGTTGTCCCTGAGATGCTTAATAGAGCCTCTATCTCTCGATACGTACATGACGATCTTCGAGAATTAATTGTCTCACAGCAATGATGTTATCTTCAGTGAAGGCGGATTTTGGGCGTCCTTCGCGAGATTTGTCACTAACACTAGTATGTCCACGCTGGAATTCTAAATACCAGCGTTCGACAGTCCGCAGACATGGGGCTTCATCACTGAACACAGATATTAGCTCTTCAAAACAATAGCCGTGGTGTCAGGCCTCATCTAAAATTGAAGAAAATTATTGCACGAACATTTTCCTTAGAAAGATTCATTTTCGTACGTAACCTGACAGATTCCAATCGACGCTGTGACTAAACAATAGCATTAATCCTAATACTTTCAACTGTTTTGATTTCCAAAATTTAAACACATTCGAATATAGAACAGTTCCAAATTCATAATTGTCGGGAAATATGGAAACTACAGAACTTAAAAGGCATGCCTCGTATTCATAGTTTAATGTACTAAAGTCATGTTTTGATTTTATACCAACTATAACTAAAGAGTTGACGATTGCTGCCTGGCTAATATTTTACGTAGCTTTCATTATGTGTCTTGAAAATAAAAGCTATTCTGATGCATACTTCAAAAAAAAAAAGTGTTATGAATTATTTGGTGCCTATTTGGTTATAGTGTACTAATTTGAATGAAATTATTGTAAGTACCATAAGTTTGGCAAATTGCCATATGGGCCAAAAACGGGGTACCGGTAATACCAAAACTCGTTTAAGCTCAATTCACATCATAAGTATAATATATTTGTATCTGTATGTTGTTGTCTGCAAACAAAAATATTGCGTATTATCAACACAAACACTGACTCAAACTCTCACTCACATACACCCCCTATATTTTACATAATGCGTGTGTATGTTTGGTACATACACACGCATACACAGACACATACACTCCTTTTTTAATTTTAATTATGATTACTTGTAGTTTTAGTCTAGAACAATTGTTTTCTTTTTTTTGTATGGGCGTTGATAGCTGCGACATCATTTTCTTTGTACTAACTTTCTTTGTAAAAACTTCTTTTTTTTTATGTTATTTATTTTAATTCAGAATGGGGAAAGTAAGCCAATTCCGTCGGAGAAAAGGCCTTCAATCGATGAAAAACCGAAGAAGAAGACTTTACCTGAGCTAGATAAATACTGGAAAGTTGTCAATGATGACCCTACTGATTTTACTGGCTGGACCTACTTACTCCAATATGTTGATCAGGAGGTATGTATGGAATGTTTTTAGGATTTGTTCTTTTCATATCAACTAATCGTTGCAATCGAAGGATGCAACAATTATTTATATATGTACATTTTTTTTTAAATAAAATGATGAAAACTATCGCTAATCTTATTGCTTTATGAAGCAATAAGAACTGAATGAATATTGACGATCGGCAAGGGCCAACTGATTGATGACGCAAACATGTAGCTGATATTGTATAGTTAGAAGTAGCCATGAGCAATGTCACCCACTGTTCTAGAGCGACGTGGAAGCGGCACGCGAAGCGTACGACGCATTTCTGTCGCACTACCCGTATTGCTACGGGTATTGGAGGAAATATGCCGACTATGAAAAACGTAAAGGAACTAAAAAGAAGTGCCTCGAGGTGAGTACCCCTACTATCAGCTGTTACAATGCTTATAATCTATTTATTAAATCACGTTGTGACTGGTCAGGTGCTACACCCCATGATCAGTCGCATAATTATGTGCGTTAACACTTGGATTTTGAATTGTTTTAGCCATAACTGGTACTTTGCAATTGTTTTTTTTCCCAACAGTGCTACGTGGTCATCGTTCGTAAGGCAAAGGCGTCCGTTCGCACCGGAGTGTTCTATTACCATCACATAGATTTCGTTCTAGTGATTCATTTCTTGTGGTGTATATTTTGTATATTAGTGCATATATTTATAATACTTTGTACATGCATGATGTATTGTAATACTTTTTCATGTATTTATATTTAAGTAAGTACTAAATGAATGGTGGATATAATTAAGATTAACTACCATGGTATCATGGAAACGCAGCTGATCTTCATATTTTAGCCATTCAATGGCGTTAGTAACGGAAGAGTACGGCGAGGTCGTCGGCGGCTGCGCCAGCGCGTCGACTGCGAACAGGTGTAATATACCCAGACAAACATTTTATACTATAGATAGACACGAGCGAGACGTCGCGTCGCCCGCACAAGCGCCTCTCTCGCACGCGCGCGTGACACGCCGCGTCTCGCTCACTCTATTGTTAATTATTATGACACATAATATTATGCTATTTAATATTCCCTTGCTTCATAGTGTTGCCGTGAGCATGGCGACGCTTAAGGACACGTGAAACTTGTTTGATACACGTTCTTGTGTTACAGGTATTGGAAAGAGGCCTCAAAGCCATCCCATTGTCGGTGGATCTTTGGATACATTTTCTAAATCATATAAAAGCTACAAGACCTGAAGATCACACGTTCATTAGATCGCAGTATGAGAGGGCTATAGGTAAGGGTTTCAATTTTGATATAATTAACTACTTCATGCTTCTTCCGCTCTTTGAATCTGGATAAAACAAATTCATATGCAGGGTCAGCAAACTTGGTGGTGCACCGATCATTATATTGATAATTCGTTTGCATCTGGCGTCCTTTTTTACTATTAGAACCATTCTTAGACGTTTGGCGAAATAATTATAGATGTCGGAAGATATTCAAAAAGCTGGAAATAGAAATTGTAACTATATTATTTTTGTAAACGACATAAATCTTTAAAAATACGTTTTCTACACTAACATTCGAATATAGTTGGGAAATACGGTTGATTCCTAACGAAGACAGCGTGCCTTGCGTACCAACTGCTCGCCGGAATTTTAATAAAATTAGAGATATGGTGACTGCGGTAAGTGTGCTGTTTGAAGGATTTTCAAGAACAAGCAAATACATAGAAGCTAATGTGAGGCCTGAATGTAGTCAGGGCTGGCTGTTGACATACATTACAATGTGTACGTTTGGTGAATGATTTGCGGCGTGTAACTGACTGTATGTTATTTACAGAGGCATGTGGCCTAGAGTTCCGCTCAGACCGACTTTGGGAGTCGTACATCAAGTGGGAAGCAGAGAACGGATCGGCTCTCAACGTCACCAATATTTATGACCGACTTTTGGCCACGCCCACACTCGGATATACTTCACATTTCGACAAGTTTGTACTATATAATTTTTTATGCTTAATTACCATCAATGGTAAATATAAACCGCTACCTAATTTCTAGTCAAAAATATCTTGCATTTACTTGATTATTTTACATTTTGTGTTTATAATAGTGCGTGATATTTAAAAACGTTCGTTAACGATAATAATATAATTATTGTAAGAAATAACAGAGACAAATAAGAGCACTCTTTGATTGTTTTTTTTATTGTCCTTAATTTCCTGTTGAAAGCAATTGAGGTTATCGGTAAATTACTTTTTTGCTCATTCGCTATATGTTATAATTTAAGGAGCCACACCAGACACAGTAAAATTTTTAAATCGCGTTATTTAAAAACATGTTTTTATCTAAAAGACACGGTACGACTATATCCTTACATTTGCGTGTAGATATCTGGGGGCTTAGTATGAGTTATCGTTTTAGAAAACTATCGCTTTGTCTCTTTCACACTCATCTACAAGTTTAGTGCATGTGAAAGAAACAAGGCGACTGTTTTCGAAAACGACAAAAGTATTTCAGACACGTACTAATCCCGCAGTTGTAGTGTGACAAGTAAGTAAGTACTCACATGAGGTAGAAAAGACCTGCGATATATACACATTTGGATGGAGATGTTCTTTCTTCAGTTTTAAATTAAATTTGTAAGCTATTTAGAAATGAGTATATAGAGGACTTTTAATTCGATGCAGTAGACTGACAGTTTCAGTGTTGTAAGATAATGACGACTAGGAAATTGTGATGTAACTAAATTAATCGATTCTGGAATAAAATTGAATAAACAATTTTTTAAATGATGTTGTGTGAAATTCATCATGATAATATTTTTTGCAACATACCTGTACCCATTCCAACGGGGTTTAGGTTGCAGTGGTGCGGGGAAGTCTTTTTAATAGTAATCCCGCTCAATTTATTAAAATATTCATCACATGAAACAATTGGAAAAAGATTGGTTTTTATCATATCTGGTAAGATATGAATATTTTTAGTAAAACAGATTTATTTATGATATATTATAGTTACTTCTTAAAATAAAAATGATTATAGTATAAATTTTATCATACATTTATATTTCTCACGAATAAAAATCGCTCATTTATTATTCCATCACTATTAGGTTAAGTACAGTATCATTTTAAATAGTGACATTTATTTATTCCGCATGAGCCCACTCTTGACCTCGATCTCGCCTGATGGTAAGCGATAGACGAGGTCTACGATGGAACGACTGAGCCTAGAAGACTCTTGCTTTAAAGGTTGAAAGGTTATAAGTGGCAGGGAACACAGAAGCCGGCAGAGAGTTCCACAGCTTGGTCGTGAGCACAATAAATATGGAGGAGAAGCGCTTCGAGGTACGACAAGACGGTTAGCATATGTCAGCTGACTGCATCGAATTAAAAGTCCTAAAATAAAAATCATCTTTATAATATACCTGCTCGGAAAGTGCCTTATTACTTTTTAAAAAGTTTGACAGAAAGGACGTCATTACTGTAGTTCAAATTTGCGGGTCGCAAAAGTGTATGAGAATTCATTACTAACGTGCTGAAGACACGGGAAAGGGAGGGAAAAGTGTATGAAAATCCATTACTAACGCGCTGTTTTCTTTTTTAATTTAGACCAATTCAGTAGCTAACTTAAAAGTACTTATAATGCCAAAAGACAAGAGACAGATTATTGTTATTATTAATCTCTCTTATTTTCCTCGTAGGTATAGTATAAAGCACTATGTATCACTCGGAAGAAAGTGCGATTCCCAACTCATGTGTATTAAGGCCCTCTGCTGCGCTTCGGGCCTCAAACTACACACTCGTTGGTAATCGGTCACTTTCTCCCCTCGCTATTAAAGTGTGTTAGAGGGCTGTTATGTAATATGTGTGTGTGTGGTGGTCAGTTTCCAGGAGCATGTGATGTCGGAGCCGGTGGCGGGAGTGGTGTCCCGCACGGAGCTGGTGCGGCTGCGCGGCGAGGTGAGGGACGCCGCCGGCGCCGCGCCCCAGCTCGACCTGCCGCCCGGCGAGGACGAACCTCTCGACCATGTCGTACGTATATTTAATATAATATAATATTCCACAACTTTCACACAACGCCATCTAGTCCCAAACTAAGCAGAGCTTGTGGTATGAGTCCTAGACAACTGATAAACATACATATATATTTTTAAATACATACATGTTATAGATAAATTACACCCAGACAAAGAACAAATGATCGTGCTCATCACACAAACATTTGTCCTGGGTGGGAATCGAACCCACGACCTTGAGCATAGCAGTCAGGGCCACTGACCACTATACCAACAGGCCCGTCAATTTAATTTCATTTATTTATTTACACTTCATGCACACAAAGGCGTGGGTATTCTCTACCAGTCAACTATGAGTGGTGAAGAGATAGCGTGGGAGGTGCAATATGTACGTGAGAAGTTGTAATAAAAAGTACATAAAAGGCTGCAATAAATATTTATGTATGTATATATATATACAACGTGTAATTTAAAGGGTATATACATACCAAGTGCACGGCTTCTTTGGATGCTACCAAATGATATGACAAGGGTTTGGTAATCCTATGTCTTCATGTGTGGAACTAATTAGAAATTTCAATACATTGATACCAGCGACTGAATTTTTCAAATTAAGAAGATTGAAGAGAATTATCGTGTTATAGGCAAGTGACGTGGAAAGTTATTGACCCTCGAAGTGCTGTGACACGTTTGTTATGATTGATATTCAAGAAACATATGAAACCGATAATTTCGTATCAATTCTTTGAGTCACTTATTTTGTGCTGAAACTGGGCATAGAGACTCCATACCAGATGTTGTCTTCAGCCCTTTTGGATTGATATGGGGTTTCCGTTACACGTTGTATATCTAGCTTTTGGCCGCGATTTCATTCGCGTAGGAGGTTTTTGCCGCGTAAATCCCGATCTCGTGAGTATTACGGGATAAAGACCCAGAATTAGGGATGACCTTCACAGGGTCCTAAACTGTTCCCATGCGAAATTTCATCTAAATCGGTTCAGCGGCCTAGGCGTGAAAAGGTAACAGGCAGAGTTACTTTCGCATATATAATATTAGTGTAGTATGGATTTCATTTATTTATTTCACAAACAATTTTAACAATATGTCGAAATTTTACACTGTTACTACACACAAAACTAAAATAATTGATAGGTAGGCATTTTAGCAATACAATACAGCACAATCCAATCAAAATAAAATAAGTTACAATTTAAAATAATATTCTTGGAATAGCACTGTTACAAAATCACGCTCTCTGATCCATGCGTTACGAATAAGAATAGGAACTATAAAAATACTTATTATGACTTAAATAATTATAGTATATTGTGTATTAAGGGCGGTAAGTAAGGAATTACGATCGAGGCTCTAGTAGAAGCCCGAAGTCGGAGACAGGGCTTTCTGAGTCGAGGTTCGTAATTTCCGTACCGCCCGTGAAACATACAATGTTTTTCATCACATTAGCGAGTAAATAAATAAAATTATCGGGCAGATAAAACTTTTTATTAAATTTTTAATCACTGTACATCATTAATTGTTTTTGTTGCATGGATAATATCTGGCGGTGTTACATTTAAATCACACTCATCGGACGACGCCGACGACATTTTTTATAACTTTCTTACTTGTCTTCGAATACAAAATGTAAATAATTCAGGAGGTAATTTTCAATAGCAGTCAAATCCATTTTATGCCAAATTGAGAAAAGTGATTTTGTATGCCGTCATGATGTACGCTGTTGTGACGGTTTGGATAGTAAGTATTGATTACTGTGGAGTTCAGGAATATTAAACAATAACAGAAATACATTAAATGCTTCTACTTATAGAGAAAAATGTGATAAAATGGATTTGTCTTCTTTTGTTTCCAAGGTGTGGATTTGACTAATTTTGTTAAAAAGCTGTCAGGATTTGACTAATTTTGTTAGGAAGTTTTGCAGGAATTTACTACTTTTGAACAATCCGACTAAACGATTCATATAGGATTGTCATTGGTTCTACGTTATACAGAAAGTTGTTAAATAATAAATAAAACAGTTGACATGAAAATCAAGTGATTATTGGCCTGATGGCTAGACACTTCCTCAACACTTTTCTCCATTTTATTCATGTATTTATTCGGTTTTTCTAATAGAAAATCACTAATTAACACGACACAAAAAAGAGTCATTAGAATAATAAATAAAACAGTTGACATGAAAATCAAGTGATTATTGGCCTGATGGCTAGACACTTCCTCAACACATTTCTCCATTTTATTCACGTATTTATTCGGTTTTTCTAATAGAAAATCACTAATTAACACGACATAAAAAAGAATCGTTAGGCGCCCACGCGTTGC
This sequence comes from Tholera decimalis, assembly GCA_943138885.2. NCBI lineage: Eukaryota > Metazoa > Arthropoda > Insecta > Lepidoptera > Noctuidae > Tholera > Tholera decimalis. The sequence continues at coordinate 19,037,513 of OW964565.2, forward strand.
CTCAATGTATAGAGATTGCAAGATGGCGGTTGGGGTTTGGAGCGACGTGATTGGCTCATACGGATTTGACCATGTTTGAAAGTAAGCTGGTCTGGAATAGGCTAATTTTGAAAGTAAGGTTAGTTTATTTTTTTTATTTTTAAGGGTTTTAGGCTGGATTTTTCTAGTTATGAATTTTATAAGGCAATGAAGAATTCTGTAAAGAAAAATGTTCCAATCCATTCCTCTTGGATTGCATTTTGCAGCTGGCTAAATGTTTCTGGGGCAGGATCTTTTGCACGAATTCGTCTCTTTAATTCATCCCATAGATGTTCATTCAGATTCATGTCCGGGCTTCTTGCTGGCCATTCCATAATGGAGATACCGACGCCGATAACATAATCTCGTACGACGCTCGCGGTATGAGCCCTAGCATTGTCGTGCATGAATATGAAACCGTTGCCAATAATATGTGCATAGGGCATCACGTGAGGTTCAAGACACTGTTCAATGTACCGATCACTGTTTAGTGCAGGCAGACGTGGCCCAGACACAAAGATAAGCTCTGTTTTACCGTCGGCGCTGATTCTCCCCAAACCGTCCACGAACCGCCACCATAGCTGACCTTTTCTTCAATGCAGCATTGTGCAAGGCCTTCTCCATTTCTTCTGTAGACCTTGATCCTTCCGTCGTTACCATACAGCATGATTTTACACTCTTCAGAAAAGAGGACTTTGTTCCACTGGAGGTATGACCAATTTAGGTGCTCACGTGTAAAGTTAAAGCGCGCTCTTCGATGGTCTGCAGTTAATTTCAGCCCATTTGCTGGCTTGTGCGGTACCAGTCCACGTTCCTTCAACCTTCTTCTAATTGTAGAGTCACTTACAGCAACCCTACGTACAACATGAAGCTGCTGCTGCAGTTGAAAAGCATTAAGGCGTCGATTTCGTAAAGAAGTTGTTACAATAAATCTCGCTCAGAAGTGACCCGATTCCTGCCAGATCCTGAACGGTGCGTGAACAAACCAGTCTCCCGATAGCGTTTGTAGACTCTATGAAAAGACGACAGGCTTAGATGTAATCTTTCAGCCACATCACGCTGACTAAGTCCAGAATCCAGCAATGCCACGACTTGGGTGGCTTCTGCGGGCGAAGTATCCATATGTTTTAGAAAAAAAAACTTTTTCAGACGTCCCTAAGTCACAGTAAACAAATAAAGAACAAAAAGTTTTAAGATAAGCGCTAATTTTTAGTTTTCAAAGGTGAATTGTACTCCAACTCTAAACACACATTTGTCTTAAAACAGTGAATCATTTAATTTATAGATACACAAATAAAATTCAAAATTAGAATTTTATTTGTTTATCCTATAAATCAACCGTCGAGTCCAGAGCTCAGACTGCAGCAAAAAAGCTGGGAATCCTACACAAGGTGAGGCGGTACTTCACGCCTGGACTGCTTCTAAATCTGTATAAAGCACAGGTCAGTTCCTGCGTGGAGTATTGCAGCCACTTGTGGGATGACTCTGCAAAGTACCAGCTTGCTGCATTGGACTCGATCGAGCGCAGAGCTAAAAGGCTTATAGGCGACGAGGTGCTGGTGGACAAGCTTCATAGTCTGGCTCATCGGCGAACCGTTGCTTGCCTGTCGGTTTTCTACAGATTGTAGAAAACCGACAGGCAAGCAAGGAACAAGGGAACAGGTACTTCGGGGAGTGTGCGCAGGAGCTCCATGACCTGATTCCTCCATCTCCCTTTCACTACCGGTCTACCAGATGCACAGCTGGGTACCACCCACACTTGGTTGATATACCGTCTTGTCGTACCAAGCGCTTCTCCACATTTATTGGGCGCACAGCCAAGCTGTGGGATTCTCTGCCGGTTTATGTGTTCCCTGCCACTTATGACCTTTCAGCCTTAAAAGCACGAGTAAATAGGCATCTTCTGGGCTCGATCGTCCCATCTTAGACCTCATCTATCGCTTACCATTAGGCGAGATCGAGGTCAAGAGTGGGCCCATCTTAACATAGTATAAAGCAAAGTCGCTTCCCTGTGTCTGTCCCTATGTATGCTTAAATCTTTAAAACTACGAAAAGGATTTTGATGCCGTTTCTTTCAATAAAAAGAGTGATTCAATAGGAAGGTTTTTAAGTATATAACATGCATAATATAGTAGAGGAACACTGATAATTTTTGAGGTTTCTAATGTGACGTCGCAAATAAACACATTTTTTTGCGCTTGCTTTGCAAACGCTGGCTGACCCCTACAAGATAGATCAAAATAATGTACTACAGTACTACAGTTAGGGTTTGAAACTATAATAATGGTATGGGCCCCGCCTGCTTCCAACTTTTATTTAATTTAAAATGGGCTTGTTTTTATTAGCTTTTCAGTTAGTTTTAGTATAAGGTTGCAGTCGGGTTTTTTTATTTTTTAATTACTTTTTTTTATCCTTTACTTTTTACAAAAATACGAGCATATTTTACGAAGCGATTTTAAGCAATACAGCATTAATCCTTATCCAATTAAGTACCATAAATACATTGTGCATTTAATATAAATCAATATTGCCATTTACAGAATATAATTTAAATAAATAGTTTCGAAGATATTACAGATTTAAGGCGAGGTTATTCGAAAAAACGTCGTTTTCAATTGTGTCTTATTCGTAGATAACACGGATTTAAATTTTGAAAAAAACATATTACATAATTCATACTTTGATCTTTCTATTTCGGTCATCCGATACACGATTACTTGCATTTGACTGCATCTAATTAAATCCCAAAGACAAGTCTAAATTACGGTCTTATTCTTATTTTATTTGAGTTTTATTAAGCTTTGAATAATAAAACTTATACCATAATAAAGGTCGTAAAAAATGTCATATATGTCTGTCGTCATAATGTGAAATTTGAATATATTTATACCACTAATTTCAAAAATAAGTGTTTTCCTATTATTTTGATGCGCGCGGCCACGCGCCCCCCGTCCTTTAGTCCCGAGCGGAACGTGTTGGAGGTCGGACGTATGCCAATTTTTAGCGAACCTGCCACCCCCGCTAAGTTTGGTTCCGGTCGAGCCAAAAAATCATTATAAAATAATAATTCCTATCGTTTAGTTTTAAATAGTTGTAATATAAATTGTTTTTATTAGGTACTTTAGTTATAATTTTGGTCAGTAAAACTAATGGACAAAATTAACAAAAAGAAGTGGTCATCGCTGGCTCTACGAAGGCTGAATAAACAAAAAAAGTAAGAAGGCTTTGACAATATATAAATATTTAGACCTATATAAATATTTTTCTTTACTAACTAGGTTCTTTCTGTATTCTGAGGTACCTACTTAGCTACGCGGAATAGATTTCGAAACCACAAAATAATATAATTATGTGACTATGTGTAAATAAACACGCCACGCGCGCAAAAGCTATAATAGTTTATTTTTCTCGCGGAATAGATTTTCCAACCGCAAAAAGTGTGTGAAACAATTGAATTTGAACCCTATGTCAAAGCACATAAAGCCGCCACGTGCGCAAATGTTATAATGCTCTTTTCAAATGTCAGACTCAAAGGAAACTTGGACAATATTATTATAGGTATCTATAATTATACAAATTAATATTTTACTTTACTAAGTAGATAAGTACCTACGCAGAATAGATTTACAAACCGCAAACATGTGTGTAAAAAAAAAACATTGTTGACTTTCTTTCTCCTATAAAAAAATGAAAATGTTTCTTATTTTATTCAAAAAAATATTTCCAAATATATCTAAATATAATATAAAAGTACTTTCAATAAAAAAGAAATCTCAAAGAGATGGGATTAGAGCCTGGGTTTGATCCAGAATACTGACGGTTATCAATCCGATTCTTTACTAAACGCGCTAATAGAACGTTAGTAACCACACTTGAAATAACTGACCGTATTCGACTGTATTAGGTTTTATTTTCGTAAACGTAATAATGGATAAATGGTACAGTCGATCATTCGTCGCTATGACCACAGTATAAAGATCATACAGTAGGTCGACGCCTTTGATCTTGTGGAAAATGCCGACAACGTCTAGCTCTAGACAGTATCGCAACGGCCAGGGTTGTCACAAGTCAACAATATTTATTACACGCAGCACACTCGTGCCATAGTGTAGAAATATGACCATGACCATTTCCTACGAAAATATCATTTATTATTTTCGGTAAACTTTATAACTCTCTGTCTTCGGTGTTCGTATCAACTTTATGCTGATGATCTGCAGTTGTATGCATCTACGCGGGTGGAAAGTTTGTCAGACGCTATAGGAGATGTAAACCGAGATCTAGATGCTACAAAACTGGTCTGATTGATTTGGGGTGACTGTAAGCCCCTCAAAGTGTCAGGCCATTGTGATCAGAAGCTCACGTATGATCATTAGAGTGGCAACTAGTTCACTCCTTCCTATCATTTTCAATTAAAGATCTCGGTTTGCATCTTGACTCTGCTTGGCTGGCAAAGTTAGGTTTGCAGTGTACTGTGTAAGCCAAAGAGTCAACGGGACTATGCGATGCCTGTATCGTCTGTACGGCACGGCTACTTTTTTGAATTCTGGTTGCACATTACCTGGCTTCCAGGACACTGGCACCACTCCGGTTTTAATAGAACGCGATACAGGCGAGTACGCGATACAGGAGACAAATCCGGGGTACAACTCTTTAAGACTCGAGCAGGTATTCCTTCCGGTTCACTGGCTTTGTTCACATCTTGACTGGAAAGGGCTTTGCGGACTTCCTTAACGTGAAATGCATTTTGCAGCATTACGGAGCCAAAGTGAGGTATTTTAGGTGGTAAGTTAGACGCCGTGTCGAGACGTAAACTTACCGCAAAGACGGAGGCATTTAAATTTGCTTTTTCTTGTGCGGTGTGAGCCAGTGTTCCATTCAGTTTTATCATAACTAGGAGGCAGCGAAGGACGGTAAAAGTTCGAGTTTCACTTCGCAGTTTCGGAGTCTGCAAACCCATACTTCCATACTCGCCATATGACCCTGGGGCATGTATCTGGAGGAGAAAAGGTAGATACCGTTTTCACCACTAGGTCCAAGTCATTGGGCGTGTGGCCGTCGACTTCTGGAATGCAGGTTGCTTGGTGAACCATCTGGTTGAGATCTAGCGATAAAAAAACCTGCGGGCCTCTACCAGCGTGCTCTGTTTGTTGGTACGGGAACAACCATTCTTTATGGTGGGCATTAAAATCTCTTAGAAAAACAAGCTTTGCCATCGGATATTTGTGCTGGGCCATTTCAGCTCCTGCAGCTGCCACCGTAAGGTGGTCGAAGAGCCTAGTCGTCTCCTGTTCACCGTTATGCAACCAGTAAACAAGACCAACAACGAGCATAGATGGTCTTGAGAAAAGTGCTTACATTTCTTTTTCATGAAAATGATTAATTAGAAAAAGTTTCACATCTTTGTGGATGTCTACTTTTTTAAGAGTTTTCCAATAAAGTATTCATGTACCAAAGGGAAACAGATAATATGTTGTAAAATGTCAAAAATGTGACATATCGTGTCAGGATGTCATCTATGGCTTTTTACTGCATTTCGAATCACGCGCACCCCCTAATGTTCCCCGTTTGGACGTTAGGGGAACATTAGTCTGGGGGGGGGGCAAACAAATCGAGTAAATACAAGAGGGATAAGGCATTTAATGGAGATTGGTCTCCATTAAATGCCTTATCCCTCTTGTATTTACTCGATTTGTTTATGATCTATGTAGGTTCATTGAGATAAATAAAATAAAGCTGTAGCGTACTGTATTATCGTTTTAACATTTCTATGCCATATTTCTAATTTTCTCTTGCCACTGGTAAACTGGTAACACATTGAGTGATAACACATTTGACATTGCAAAAGCTGTCATGTCATGTTTGCGTACAAAATAATTTTGTTTTTTTTTTTTACTTCAATTTTAATACTTTTCATCATCCAAAATACTTTACCAAACAACCTCCAGCGTTTTTGAAATTGTGGTGGGTCCCTCCACAAAAGCCGCAAGAGTTGAAGTTGAAGTCGAATCACGGCATTAGCCGGTTGTGCATAAATGATTGTAGTTTTTAGAGAAAAAAAAGTGTTTGGTTGACCCTCGTCGTCTCTCTCGTCAGAAGACAGTCGTAAGTATTAACACTTTTGCGTTACAATTTCTGCCAGTTTAGAAGCCGCGTAAAATAAATACGTTCCAAAAAGTGTTTGTGTGTTGCTTTTATTGGTATAACTATTTAATTGAAAAATATTTATATTTATTATTTTTTAAACATAATATTTCACACAGAATACGTCTAAGCCCTCTTTCAATATAACAATTGAATTGTAATACAATTCTCCTAATGTAAGTGTGCCTACCTAATACTTGATTTTTTATACTGTGCCATGAAGATTTCGCACCCTTTGGGAAAGTCGAATAGCGCGCGGCGTGTAATTTTGAATCATACCCGTATTCATGATCTACGTGTCAGTCAGATTTTTTATACACCTTATTCACAAAAATAAATAAATATACTTATTTTTAATTATTACCAATTAGGTTCAAGTTTATACAATACGTACCTATTCTATCTATAATCTTGAAAATACTTACTATTAAAACAAAACAAAATAAACATAAACTAATCAATTCAAGTTGATCTACTGAATTGCTCTATTCTGTGACGCATCTTCGTACCTACTTGAGTTCGTGAACTCATGAGCGGTGCGCTTGGCGCGCGCGTCTCCCGCGCGTCGTATTTTGTTACGTTTTGCTATTCGTTGCGGGGGCTGGGGTAAGCGTCGAATACCTACGGTGCTCGGGATAAGCCGGCCTTAAAATGCAAGGACATAGCGGTTGCGGCGCGGTGCCGGCGGAGGTACGGCGCGCGTGCCTATGTTGCTTAGATTTGAGCGTTGAATGTTTTTCCCATGGTAAATTATGTGTCGCACTTTCAAGAGTAATTACTAAAGAGAACATGTATGTCGAATGACAAAAAGGCTGTCAACGATGTATATAAAGACATTCTATAGTATATTTAATATAAACATTGCACCCGTGCGAAGCCGGGGCGGGTCGCTAGTCAGCAATAAAAAAAAATAGAATTTTCGCTTATCACTATAGTGGCCAAACTGCCAACTATACAATCATGTGATTTTTTCATGGAATGAAAACTCTTTTGTGTTAAATTAGGACAGAAACCATAAAAACGGAAGCGTTTCCATTTTTCTGATGAGAAGTGTAATAATACGTGTTATAAAAATATGTTGAAAGTTGTTTATAGTAATAAATAAACTAAGTATTATAATTAAATAAATGGAGCAAAAACACGAATAAATATTTTAAGAGATCAGTAGGACCACCAAAATATTTTCCGTACACTTATATGGCCTACATAATTTGACTAAGCCACATATTTTGTGTGTTTGTCTCTCTAAGTACCAGTGTTGTTTTTTTCACGAAAAAAGTAAGTTCTCGCATGCAGTGTAATAGAGGATGTACATCATTTGTTGATGGAGTGTGTCAAGAAAGGAGAAGGCTAATCAATGAGTTTAGTTTAAATATATTACAGTTAGGTTTAATCCAATCAATTTTAGTTCAACTGAAGTCAGATGTAGCAAAAAGATTTAGCGACTTGGTGGTTGGTACTATTATTGATTAGGATTCTCCTTTAAATTATATGAAAACATAGTTATTGTTAATTATTAATTTAAAGGTTGGCGTATCCATTGGGATAAATACCCCAAATTAATTTAATAAAGATTAAAATTAAAATAAAGTACCTGTGTCAGGCAAATAATTATGCAAGTCTTGCTCAATGCATACTTTTTTAACTATTTGGTTGATTTTTCCGTTTAACCACAGGCGTCAGAGGAGGAGGCGCAGGCGATCAAGGAGCGCATCATAGCGTCGCGTCGCAAAGTGCACAAGACCACCGGGGAACAAGTCGCAGCTAGATGGACTTTCGAGGAAGGGGTAAGTTCGATAAATCAATAAATGTAGTTACAAAAAGCACCAAAATACACGACGAATTGAGAAGGGACGTTTTTATTATAGAAGGGTGATATTGTATGTTGATAGTATTTATTATAACATCTTACTAATATTATAAATGTGAAAGTTTGTGAGGATGGATGGATGTTTGTTACTCTTTCACGCAAAAACTACTGAACGGATCTGAGTCAAATTTGGCAAGCATCCTGGAATAACACATAGGCCATATTTTATCCCGGAATTTCCACGGGATCGGGATTTTACGCGGAAAAACCCTCCCACGCGAACGAAGTCGCGGGCAAAAGCTAGTGTAAAATAATAATTATTTATGCACATTCTGAAATTAGTTTCTTTGGAATCGTTTACTTTGAATTGATTTCTATAATTTTTAATATAGGTAATAAGACGACTTATTTTGTTTTATAGTCTCTTGGAAAAAAGGTTTGTAAGAACTTTCTTTACCTTCAATATCTCCAGAGCTAAATGGTCCAAATAAAGAAATCGTCGCAATTATGGGATGGGGAGGGCTTTTGACATCTGACATGCTGAGATCAGTTGACTAAATGCCCTCGCAAAACAGTAAGATAAGATTGAATTTTTACTGAAACATAAACAAGAATGGTTTAAAACTACGCTTTGTTGTCCGCGGCGTCATTCGCATGGGGGGATTTTCCGCGTAAATCCCGATCCCGTAAGAATTCCGGGATAAAAAGTAGGCTACTTTTTATGTTATTTAGGATTTTATTCAGTTCAGTTCAGTAGATTTTGCATGAAAGAGTAACAAACAAATACCCATTGAACATTACAAACTTTCGCATTAATAAAATATTTGTATGAAGAAGTAAAATAGCAATTTTCATAGTATATTATCATGTGTTTTTCTAGATCAAGCGTCCGTATTTCCACGTAAAGCCGCTGGAGCGTTGTCAGCTCAAGAACTGGAAGTCATACTTGGAGTGGGAGAAGCAGCACGGAACACTGAAGAGAGCGCTGGTGCTACACGAGCGGTGCCTCATAGCCTGCGCGCTCTACGAGGAGTTTTGGATGAGGGTACGTTACACAATTGCCGGGATTTTATATTGGTACTTATTTTTTATTTACATGACGTGTTTGGTAAGCAACTTAGATGTTACAACATAGGTACTGAAAAAGTTTGTGAAATTCTAAAGAAATCGATTTTTGATTGGCTTATCTATAGTTTATTGTTATGTATGTTAATTATGGTTTTTATATGTTAACTTGCTTCTATTCCATCGCGACTTCTTCTTCAAATCTCTCGTCAAGCCGATGATTTATGGTGGTCATCCCACCCATACGCACTAAACGTTGTGGGAATACTTTCATTGTGCGTACGACTAAGGAGTGGAATTCCCTGCCGGAGTCTGTTTCCTGATAGCTATTACCTGGGGGTCGTTAAGTCACGAGTGAATAGGTTACTTCTAGCCTATAAGTAACCTATTCACAGATGAAGAATGCTTACCTAGTAGTTCTAGGCAAGCGTGCTTCATCTTCGACCACATCATCACTTTCCATCAGGGGAGATGGCGGTCAAACGCGAGCCTATATATCAATTTAAAAAGAAATGTTACCACTCGCTTCTTTATTGGAAAGGGGTTTTTAACTACGGCGGTATTTTGAGGCGTTTAGTACATGTTGTGGGTCTATTAATTCTTATTAGGAATTGGCGCTTGTCGCTTTTGGCTATTATGTAAAACTATGGATGCGAAGCAATTTTTATCCGACTGCGCCAGAAGGAAGGTTATGTTTTTCGAGAGTATTATGTATGTATAATTGTTTGGCACGCTCTGTGGTCTGAACGGCTCGACGGATTTTAGCTTGAGAGGTATCGTTATATTTGTATTGACTGTGAAAGTGACACTGGGTATATCAAAATAAAAAAAAAACAAAATGGATTTTTGGCGCCATATTATGCCTTCAAAAAAGTTTTTTTTTCTGAAAACCTATCGAGTGGGGTATAAAAAAAGGGTTTTAAAAGGTGATTACAAACATATATACAACTTATATGGTTAAAAGTAATTCATAGTGACAAATCGTAAAAAACACGTATCAAGAACTAAATCGTCTGCGAAATCTTTCACATTTGTAAACTAAAAAGCTGGAAATAAAAGAAGAGTAATTAAAAAAAAAAACCCGACTGCAACCTTATACTAAAACTAACTGAAAAGCTAATAAAACAAGCCCATTTTAAATTAAATAAAAGTTGGAAGCAGGCACGACCCATACCATTATTATAGTTTCAAACTCAAATGGGTCCCGTTTTTATTAGCTTTTCAGTTAGTTTTAGTATAAGGTTGCAGTCGGTTTTTTTTATTTTTTTATTACTTGTTAAATTGTTTGGACACTGGAGAGAACGGGTGATTAACAGTATATATTTGGTCAGCTGGTAAAGTTCCTGGAGGAGCGCGTGGAGAGCAACCCGGAGCTGGTGGCGGTGGAGCGCGAAGTGCTGGAGCGCGCGTGCAGCGTGCACCACCTGGACAAGCCCGAGCTGCACCTGCACTGGGCGCACTTCGAGGAGGCGCACGGGAACGCCGCGCGCGCCGCCGACATCCTCGACCGCATCGAGAAGACCTGCCCCAACCTCGTGCAGATACAGTACAGGTACTGCCGCTCAACTACCACACCGATACAACAGTAAGGCTGGAAACAGTGCTTGACCGACGGTCGGCGCTGACCGTCAGTCGGCGTAGCTATATCTATGCAAGCCTATGAATGCGCACTCAGCTACGCTGACGATTTTCACAACCGACGGTCAGCGCTGACGGTCAAAATGTACGGTCAGCGCTGACCGTCGGTCGAGCACTGTTTCCAGCCTAAGGCTGCGTTTCCACCAGAAACGTGCGATCGAAATGTGTCGTGCGAGGATTTCTAGCTGTGCTGTGAAAATGTGTGGGGGTTTACACCAAAGCTGTGCGATGAATATGTGCCTACGAGGATGTGTAGCGGAGCTGTGAAAATGCGCATTAATATGTGGTGCGAGGATGCACAAACCTCGCAACACATCCTTCTCAACACACATTCCTCGCAACACATCCCTCGCACACATCTCTCGCTTGTTTTGTATGCGCAAAAATCTAGCTCCGCTGAGCCGTTTCCACCAGAGCTGTGCTGACCGAGGCGAGGTAAATGAAGCGATTCTATTGGTTCTTTACAAACACATCCCTCGCTACGCATCCTCGCACATCTCTGGTGGAAACGCAGCCTAAAGCTTTGGTTTCCTAGGATAGCGATGCCGTAATACAGCGGTGAATGACGTCACTAGAACGTTGTTCATGTAAACAAAATGGCGCGGTTTCCTAGAGAGCGGTAACTGACACCGTAACGTCAAAAAGCGGTGCCGCCATTTGCAAGACGGCCGTTTTGTCGGTGTCAGATGGTTTCGACGTTTCATTGATAGCGATGAAGCAGACAGTGTGTTAAAACGGCCGTGGAACTTTCCACATGTCGTCACTGTAAAGACGGCCGCCTTTTTGCGTCCGTAATATTACGGCTGCTATATGACGGCACCGCTTTCCTAGGAAACCAAAGCTTAAGGCCTTGTCGTACTAAGCGCTTCTCCTTAGTACGACAAGGCCTCATTATTGTGCGCACAGCCAAGGTATAATAAAAAATGGTGATTATTTTGCAAATTTATTATAAGTAACTCTTTTACATGTAATTTTTCGTTAATTTCAACTAGATATTATAATAATATAATAATCTTTATTCAATAATCATAATGGGTAAATTATAAAATTAATGTTAATTAAACTATGTAAGTCTTACAATGTTAATGCATGTACTAGGATTAATGATGAGATGAGGCCAGTATAGATTTTTTTAATTCCATTCTTCCCTGTCGGACGTCACGGTATAATTTACTCCTTTTTCTTTCATATCATTCTTCACACAATCCATCCATCTTTTCTTTGGCCTTCTTCTATCTCTCCATCCATTAATAATCAAACTCATCATTATTTTAGACCAGCTTTTGCCCGCGACTTCGTCCGCGTGGGAAGGTTTTTACCGCGCAAATCCTGACCCCTGGGAATTTCGGGATAAAAAGTAGCCTATGTGTTATTCCAGAATGTCAACTATCTACTTGCCAAATTTCATTTAGATCCGTTCAGTAGTTTATGCGTGAAAGAGTAATAAACATCCATCCATCCTCACAAAGTTTCGCATTTATAATATTAGTAAGAAGTAAGATTAGTAAGAAGTAAGATAAGATTAGTAAGATACATAGCAATCATCAAATTATTCTTCTCAACTGTATCACTCTTGTTCAGTGGTCGTGGTTAAAATGTAGTAAAAGTTGGAGTAGTCTCTCGTGATCTCTCCTTATCTGCCGACATTAGGCCCGCCCACCATGCTACAGTACAACTGGACGTAGTTATGCAAAATAGATCAAATCTACATTTTTACCGCCCATAAAACCGCCCATTGTAACACCGTTTGTAGTTTTTTAAGTCCTTATTTAATTCTGTTATGGTGTACAATAAAGAGTATATCTATCTAATCTATCTTTTCCGAAATTGAGTTATTTATACCAAACGCATCTTCAGGGTGATATATAACTCAATTTCGGAAAAAGTGTGGAATGGATCCTTTTTGCATAACAACGTCCAAGTTTTGCTCGCTTGCTCTCGCTACAGTAAAACTTTGGTATGTGTAGACGCGTGAACCTGGAGCGGCGGCGGGGCGACTACGACAAGTGCTGCCAGTTGTACGAGGGCTACATCGCGGGCGCCAAGAGCAAGGCGGTGGGGTCCGCGCTGGCCATCAAGTACGCGCGCTTCCTGTTCCACGTGCGCGAGCAGCCCGCCGCCGCGCGCGCCGCGCTGGACGCCGCCGTGCTGCGCGACCCGCTCAACGTGCGCCTGCACGCGCAGCGCCTCCACCTCGCGCTGCACACGCCCGGCACGCCCTACGACGAGCTCGACGGTATGTACCATCACTAGCCTACAATATTCACTGCTGGGACACAGGCCGGTATGTAGCACGACTAGCCTACAATATTCACTGCTGGGACACAGGCCGGTATGTACCACGACTAGCCTACAATATTCACTGCTGGGACACAGGCCGGTATGTAGCACGACTAGCCTACAATATTTCTCTATACTCTCTATGACAAGAATAGGCCGCTATGCGCTCGCACATATCGCGCTCTACGTCAACCTCGACGGTACATAGCATGACCAGGCTGTTCTCACTGCTAGGACACAGGCCTTCTCTCTATGACAGAGAATAGGCCGCCTAGCTATAAGAACATCCCCCCTGTAGAGGGCCGAAGCCTGCCGGGGTCGTGGGACTTATCCCATTACCGTGACCCCGGTACGTAAAGTGTTATTGAAGGAACACCGTGGATTTTAGTCAGTAAAAGTCTGACAGTCCCTCTGGCCCTGCCCGGGGTGGGAGGACTTATTTAATAATTTTACCACGATAAAAAAAAAAGCTATCATCAAAGAATATCTATTTCTTGGCAGAATTAACACTAGATATTTTTTTAATTATAAGCTTGGTGTGGATTGCCGTAAAGCCTGATTCCATTCTGTATAAGTGCCTGGCAGTCGCGCGTGGCTTCGCTCCTATGGACGTTATTACGACAAAATCATAACCCTTGTTCTTTTGCAGTCAAGTAAAAAGAAGCATATAACCTTCCTCAAGCTTCAAGCTACTTTCTTACCAAATTTCATCCGATCCCACGTAGTACTTTCAAAGATTAGCGCGTTTAAACAAATAAACGAACTAACCCGCTTTATTATGTTAGAATACTAGCTTCTTTTCGCGACTTCGTTCAATTGAAGAGTTTTTTTTTTGCAAAAACATAGCCTATATCACTTTCCAACATTTTAAACTGTACACCAAAAATCAAATCAAACCGCTGCGACGTGAAAGATGGTCATGAACAAGTATAGATAAGTCCCGCGTAAATCCCGATCCCGTGGGAATTCCGGGATGAAAAGTAGATCTTGTGTTATGTTCAGGATGTCAACTATCTACTTACCAAATTTCATTCGGATCCGTTCAGTAGTTTTTGCGTGAAAGAGTAGCAAACATCCATATTCGAGTTAAACAGTTTTGTCTGGCAGTTTGAGTGCTTTTTACGGCCAACCCAAACGACCTTACCTTGATATTGTTCGTCAAATCGTTAAGCTCCTTGTTCTTAGTTGAGCTATACGTAATTTGACAAATGCTTGCACTGTATGGATAGTTCCACTCAAATATGTGAACATCTTTCCTCAAAAGATCGCATATAATCGCAAGGTTCCCATATTTTAACCAGAATTTGTATTGATTATATGGACTTTAAAAGAGACGGACCCCTGAGTTTGTTTTGGTGTTTCCTTCTTAGAGTAGTCAGGAAACACTGGCGTTCGGTACAATATTTGCAACCGAACAGCTCAGCACTTTTGCCTGCGTGCATTTCCATAAATGCAGGTATCGCAACTATTACCAGTTAGTACGTGTTCGACGTGGACCAATCACGTAAATCAAACCAAACTAGATCAAACCATCTTAGTGCTAATTTAGCTTAGATTTACCATTTAATAATGATCACCAGTATTCAATATTTCCTTTAGATCATATCATTTCGTATCATTAAATCAGTCCAATATAACACCAAATCAACCAAATATCAACCAACTCAGAAGTTAATGCTAAACCAAACAAGCCTTAAGTTCTACATGGTCCTTCGAACATTAAGAGCCTCGGTTCACGAAGTATAGTGAAGTGTTTGTTTAAGCGTGGACTGTATTTTTAGGTTTTGTAGGTCTTTTATAGTGAAACACTGCAAGTAATTACCACAAGAACTATTTATTGTATTGATTTTCACGGAATACAAAGTTTGCACACTGCAATGCTAGACGGAAGTGGTTTCAGACCGAATGAACAATTGAGAAAGTATAAAAATGGCAGTATTGCCAGTTATTAATATTGTAGGATTACTACAGTGTTTGTGCGCCGGGACCTTGCAACCAGTGTTTTGTATTTTACTAGTTTATAGGGAAAGTGGGTAGGCAGTGAGATCAATTTGGAAGAAATTGGGCAGCTGTCGAGTAAGGAGAATATGAGATCAGACCAAATAATTTTATACATTTTATTTTCACTTGCGCATTTAATTGGCTGTGGGAATAATGGAGCAGTTAGCAGTCAGCCAAACGGAGATTTACGGCTCCTTGGTTAAACTGCTAACTTACATCAAGAAAGACGGAGCTGAACGAAAAACCGCAGATTATTGCAAACTGAAGTTAGACATATTAAAAAATTATTGGAGAGAATACCAACGCGACCATAGGCAGTGCTGTGAACTTGCTGAATTTATACATGTGTATTTTGTAAAAAAATATGATTTTTATAAGGCGGAGGAAGTCTATTTGTCGATCATCAAGCAACAAATTACCAAAACTATCGAGTACTTGTTGTCCAAACAGCAAGAATATCACCAACCGCCGACAGAGGCGGAGGCACCGAATCAAGCAGGGGATTCGTCTCGTTCACAGGCATCGCAACAGCAACGTAGGGAAACGTGAGTTCCAAATGAAACCAATAAACTAGAAGGAATAATAAAAATTGGCCAAGTGCGAGTCGGACTCGCCCATGAAGGGTTCCGTAGTAACTATAATAAATATAACATAGGTACTTAATATATTTATTAAAAAAAAAAACAAAAAACCTTACAAATTTCTTAAAACTAGCTTATTTACAATTTTTACAACTACGCCAAATAACTTTGTTTTTCATAGTATTTGTATGAATTACAAAGTTATATTTGCGGTTTTTGAAAATATACTGTATCTCAAAAACTCCTGACTCGATCTCGTTCAAACCAATTTTGGTTCAAAGTTTACATTAAGATCTACAACATATGGATTTTTTAGATTTTTCACTTGATTATTATAGAAGTTAGAGGGGGGACACACACATTTTACCACTTTGGAAGCGTATATCTTTTAAACGATTAACTTTATGAAAAAATCATTTTAGAAACCATAATGTCATTTTTAAAGACCTATCTATAGATACCACACACGTATAGGTTTCATGAAAAAAAAATATTTTCAGTTTTAGTTCCATGTATGTGGAGCCCCCTTAATTTTAAATATTTTTTAAATTTTCTCTTAAAATCGGAAAGCGGTTCACAGAATACATCTACCTACCAAGTTTTACATGTATAGTCCTAATAGTTTCGGAATAAAATGGCTGTGACATACGGACGGACAGACAGACAGACGGACAGACATGTCGAAACTATAAGGGTTCCGTTTTTTGCCATTCGGCTACGGAACCCTAAAAAGCAGACTATCAACTGTAGAGCTTTCATGAGAACAGTAGCTACAAAAGACATCGACCAACTACAGAACAAGTGGGAGTTCGAAGATGCATTAAAGTCTCTTCAAAGTCGTTGGGCTATTATCGATAACCTGCACTGGGATATAGAAGGTGAAAACGGAGATGAAAATGTCTGGTGCCAAGGGGATTTTTACTCCATAGATGGATATTCCAACATTCCAAGGCAACTACCACCAAGGGACGTTGTTTAAAGACTTATTCACAGAAACTATTTACAAAAGTCCATCGTTATCACACGCACAAAAAATGCAGTTTTTTTTAAATTGAAAATGGGTTCCCGTTTGACCACTATCTTACCTGATGGTAAGTGATGATGTGATCGAAGATGGAGCACGCTTAAAGAGCAAAGTAGCAGGAGAAGCTGAGCGTCTGATCAGCTCGGAGAATTACGAGGTATGCTGGGAAATACTGAATGACAGATATGGCAACAATAGACTTATTTTCACGTCTCACGTCAACATATTGCTGAACATTCCTAGTATGCAGCAGCAATCCATCGGGGTGATAAAAAAACTGCATGATGTGTCCAAAGAATGTCTCCACGCAATTCAGAACCTAGGAGTATATATCACCACCTGGGATCCACTGTTAGTACTCTTTTTAGCGTTAGCGCAAAAACTTGACAGTGAGTCATTCGCTGAATACATTGAGTCAGTGAAAAATCGCAGAGAACTACCAGTCCTACAAGAATTCCTAGATTTCTTGGAAAACAAGTTTACCGCCTTAGAAGCATCGCAGCGCAAACAAGAGACAAATAACCAAAAGATGACCACCCAACCACAAAACCATCAAAATTATGAAGCAAACCAGAAGAAATATTATAGCTCGAATAAAAACCTCCTCCTCAAAGTTTCGAGTCAAAGAGGAATTTATCTTGTTGCGGATTCCATCCAAGTCCCAATGTTTTCGTTGAGTCCGACTGCCGTTCAAACCAGAAGCCAAGGAACAGCTAGGGTCTGCCAAACCATTAGCATTGCCACAATTTCGTAACTTAGGAAAAAGTTACATAAAGATCCAGAATTGAAAACAGAGTACACGAAGTTTATGAACGAGTATTTTAATTTAAACCATATGATGCCGTCAGCAACAAATACGAAACCAGAGTGCTACCTACCACACCACTGTGTCACTCGTGCTGTGTCAACCATTACCAAGTTGCGTGTTGTGTTCAACGCGTCTGCTGTACTATCATCAGGACTTAGCTTGAATGACGTCATGTACCGAGGTCCCAACCTACAACAAGATCTGCAGGAGCTGATTTTAAAATGGAGACAGTATCAGTTCGTTTACACAGCTGATATCGAGAAAATGTACCGACAGATAGTGGGGACTAGGGCTTTCAGTCTCGACTTATTAGTGGGTCCCGGAAAAAAAAAACGAGACTAGGTGTGGTCTTGAAATTCCCGGGAAAAACGAGACTTCCGAGACTATTTCAAAACTAGGTTTCTTATTTATAAGCTACGCAATTAGAGAGTCAAATCAAGATATTTTAATCAAGTAGTTTCATAAACAAATGCAAATCGTCGTTGCGCGTGCAAAAGTCGCTATGTGGTAAATAGTCATTCTCGTTCTTTTATGCAGTTTCAATCGTTATTTTAATACACACATGCTGTAAAAACAGCTATCTGATAAACGCAATATTGAAAGGTAACTCTTTAAATATTTCGTTTCGTGCTTTTGCACACGCAACGACAAAAAAAAAACCATTTGTTACAGTTTTTTTTTTCATTTTTGTAGTGGGCACGTAAAAAACAACGGGCATTTAACCCTAATTTTGTTACAAAAGTAACCCGCTTAGAAAAAGCTCTTTCTGCTTGTACGCTAGAAGGATACTACTTAGTACCACTTCGGGCTTTCACAATGAAAGGGGATAGAACCTATCTGGCGTATCGACGTCACCATTTTGTATTTTTTAATCGCGGTGCATGATAAAAGTGTGGTATACATGGCTAGAGGAACAAAAAATGTCCAGTAACACGGTACCCCAAAGTGTCACGTAAACGTTTGAAGGTAAACATCGACCAAATAACTTCAACGAAAATCATTAAAAATAGACGCATGACGCCTCCATACGCTTATTAGTATTTAACTTATTAGTCTAGCAGTACGACAAAACCGCTATTATAATTCATTATTTGCCTACTAAATCGCATCGCATCGCATCGCTATAAAACGCATGTCAAAGAATTCCACACGCGCGTGTCTGTCTTTCATCCCACCGTATTATAAAATGAACAATAAGTGTTTTGGTACATGTCTTTCTTTGGTACACGAATTAGGCTCGGCATCAAGAAACACTAACCGACCTCCTGCTGAACTTATGGATTATGTAGTATAGTATTATTTATGATCAGTGATCGGTGTAGGTAGATTGATTTTTGGTACTTGTATCATAAATGCACACAGAAAGAATAACATGGATAAGCCATTTTCCCGGAAAGTAATTCCGGTATTTCCGGATTCAATTAAACATTGTTAATGTTGGTAGTGATATTATTCCTACTCAATTCAAAATTTAAAGGAAGGTATAAAAACTAAATTAATTCATTATTTATCTGTAATTTTTATTGTTTATATGTAATTTTATTTTTATCTGTGGATGGGCGGTAATGCAACGTATGCGACTTAGAAGTTTTCGGTTACACAATTGACGGGAACCGGCGCTGGTTGGAACAAAAGATAAGAGTCCAGCGTCGTATAGGAAAGGCAGCACTAACCTTGATAATCCAGGATATTCAGGACTGCCAGCACTCTGATCACAGTTCACCACCACAGTATAACCGTTCTTCTGCTACGAATTGGTCGCACAAAACGACGCGACCGTTCGAATGCGATTCGATGCGTTTGTGCTCTAACGCGACTCGACAGCCATTGAAGGTCCGATCGTCCATCGGAAGATCCAGACGCGATCGATTTTTCTAGAGCGGTATAGTCTCTCTCCCTCACTCTCGAATAGACGAAGGTCTAGTGCAAGGGAGAAAGGATAATATGCGGAAGGGGAATGTCTAACCAATTAGCGATTATGCGTGTTGCCAATAATTAAAAATATAAACGAAAAGAATCGTATATCAGCGCAACCATTCCCCCGGGCTTGAAGGGATGCCTTCAAGAGTGAGGCAAACCACAAGAAAACGAATCTATTCGATAATTACTATCCTATAACTACGAAACTAAATACCTAATAACTAATATTAACCTAACCTTAAAGACGAATTAAATAAACTACTGGTTAGGCAATGGGCAAAGACGCACCACGGGACGCAAGTAGGATCCAGTGGTTGTCTTAACCCGAACGATACGAGTGACTCCGGTTGAGTCAGGGAAAATTTCCTCCACGACACCCAAAGGCCAGTGTAGTGGGGGCGAGTTGTCGGATATAAGAATCACGACCGTGCCGACAGAGACCGGATCGACCGGCGTGTTCCATTTGCGGCGAGATTGCAAAGTATGGAGATATCCAGTTCTCCAGCGCTTCCAAAACGACTGTACTAACTTATCTAGTAGCTCGTGTCTAGCAGTAAGAGTTCTCTCGTCTATTTCCTCGGCAGGCAAGTATTTCAGAGGCGTGAGATTCAAAAAGTGCGCTGGAGTCAATGCGAGCGGCTCTGAAGGATCACTAGAGAGTGTCCTACAAAGAGGTCTAGTGTTCATTACCGATTCTATTTGAATAAGAACGGTACTTAATTCTTCAAACGACAGAATAGTATCGCCTATGACCCGATATAGGTGTGACTTTAAACTTTTAATATTAGCTTCCCAATTGCCGCCAAAGTGACTAGCCGTCGGGACATTGAGTGACCAATCTATTCGATTTATAGCTAATGTATGACCATATTCCGAATTATGGTACTTCGAACAAAGAAATGCGTGAAGTTCCGAGAGTTTCCGTTTAGCGCCTATGTAATTAGTCCCGTTATCGGAATAAATTCTACTAACCGGGCCACGCCTTGACAGGAACCGTTTAAAGGCGCCCATAAAACTAGCTGTGCTAAGATCCCCAGCGAGCTCTATGTGCACCGCGCGTGTAGTCATGCAGACGAACAGACACACGTAGGCCTTGGTGGAGCGAACACCTCGACCGCGAGACATCGTAACCTTAAACGGACCGGCGTAGTCCGTGCCCGTGTGGACGAATGGCTTAGCGGTTTGAACGATACGACAAGAGCGATGATCGGCCATCTCAGGAAAGCTCTGCTTAGGGCGCAGCCGAAAGCAGGGAAGGCACTTATGGATCCTATTCCTAATTAAATTGCGTGCAGAAAGGATCCAATACTTCTGACGCAAGAGCGACATTAGCAGGTCGGGACCTGCGTGACAGTTCAATTTATGATGATAATCGACTAACAAATTCAAAACGAGGTCCTTGCTTGGAAGCAGAATGGGATGTTTCCCATCATAACTTAAATCCGAGTTTCTTAAACGGCCTCCGACTCTAATGAGTCCGTCTTCGAGAAACGGTTTTAAGTGTCGAAAAGCAGGACTACAATGTTTGCCTTTCCTGAGTTTAACCAACTCAGTGGAGAAATAAAAGCGTTGAAGCTCGCGAAGTATGAGCAATTCAGCGAAGTTGTAATCCGCTGCCGCCATGCGGTAACCAATAGGCAATAGTTTAGCGAAACGACAAATGTAAATTACTACTCGAAGTAATTTACTCCAAGACGAGATACGATCGACCAAAGAAAGAATAGTAGATCTTTCGGTTGGTGCAGCTGAGCAACGAATGTTTCTTCTCTTCAGGCACTTCGCATACCGAAGAGGGATTGAAGGGGACGACAGGCCACTTTGAAACGTCTAAGCTGGCCCACGGAGGACCACTGAACCAAAGCGGATGATCAATGATTTGGGAAGGTGTGAGCCCACGTGACAGACAATCTGCGGGATTGTCCGTACCGGACACGTGATACAGGTTTTGTGGCGATAAGTCGTCCTGTATTTTCGAGACTCTGTTGGCCACGAAGGTGTTCCACCGATGGGGCGACGAATGTACCCAACAGAGAGCGACTGTTGAATCCGAAAATGCGAATATGTTGCGAAATATAATGCGGTTTTGACAAGCGACTACGACATTTTTTATGAGTTGAGCTAGCACAAGAATAGCGCACAGCTCCAGACGAGCAAGAGAAACGACCTTTTTAGGGGAGACCTTCGACTTAGCGGTCAACAACCTAACGATATTGCCATCACTATTTTGAACGTGGAAGTAAATAACCCCCCCGTATGCTTTCTCACTGGCGTCCGCGAAAGCCAATATAGTAACCACACTATCGCCGACGATACCAACGTGACGTGGGATCCTTATATTACAGAGCAAGGGAAGCTCTTCTTTGAAGCGAATCCACAGCCTGACTATATCTTCAGGTGGAGTATCATCCCAGTCACAATCAGACAGCCAAAGCTGCTTGATTAGAAGTTTAGCGTACAGGACAACAGGTGCGACAAATCCCATGACGTCCCATATTTTAGCGACACACGACAATATTGTACGCTTAGTACAAATCTGAGCGGGAGTATTAATTTTCATGCCGAAGTTGTCCGACGTAGGTGACCAACACAAGCCCAGTACTTTATGTTGGTCGGACTCATCGAATTCCTTGACAACTGGCAGGCGGTGCGAGGGTGGGATCGAATCTAATACGACTTGGGAATTACTGGTCCACTTAACTAGCTCAAATTGACCAGCCTTCATGAGACCTATCATTTCCGAAGCGGTGGAAATGCCCTCGTCTTCCGTGCGAACGGAATGGACGTAGTCGTCCATATACAACCCCGCAGCGACAATATCTTTGGCCTGAGGGTAGGAGTCACCCTCATCCTCAGCCAACTGCTTAATAGTTCGAAGTGCATGAAAGGGGCTAGACTTAAGCCCAAAAACGACACGATTAAATTCATAAACCTGTAAAGGTTCTTGCGGGGAAAAGCGATACAAAATGCGTTGGAAACGCCGATCAGATTCTCGGACTCCAATGCTGAGAAACATCTGACGAATGTCTGCGGAAAGCGCTATCGAAAACAAACGAAAACCAATAATAATATTGAACAAGTTCCCTTGTAGGTTCTGTCCACCATACAAGAGATCATTAAGCGAGATGCGGGTAGTAGTTTTACAACTACCATCGAGAACGACACGAAGTTTGGTTGTGACCTTATCATCTCGGATCACACCATGATGCGGAATAAAATACGAACTTCCCGCCGAATCAGGATTCGTAGATGAAATGTAGCCCTTTTCTAAATATTCCCGGATGACACTGTCATACGCGACCCTTAATTGTGGAGAAGCTTGCATCTTCCTTTCCAAGCAGTAAAACCGCCGTTCACTTGCTTGGCGCGAATTGCCAAGGGATTCGACATCAGCCTTGAAAGGCAAAGCTACTACGTAACGTCCCTCACTATCCCGAGTGGTAGTGCGGGTGTAAAATTCCTCACACAATTGGTCGTCCGGGCTGAATACCGGGGGAACACTCACTTCCTCTAATTCCCAGAATTTCCGGACAGCAGAGTCTAATGTGTCCGCGATACAGCAATGCGATACGGTCGAATTACCGTCAGTACATGCTGGTGCGTCACCTACGATCACATAGCCAAGGACCGTTTCTAATGCGAGCGGCGATAAATTCGAAGTCGATCCTTGAACTCTGTTCGACAAAAGCAGGTGCGGAAAAATCGAAGCGCCGATCAATACGTGAATCGGGCCTGATGAATAATATGTATCGTCTGCCAACGGTAAGTCTTCGAAGTTAGACAGTCGCGAAGTGTCGACAGTCGCGGTTGGCAGACGTTCGGTAATCCTATCTATTACCAACGACTCAATATCATAAGTTATATTATGATCGAAACGAGAATGAATTTTAAATTGTACGGAACCTTGAATGGGTTTACTCGAACCTCCTATACCCCTAACAGTGGAACAAGTAGGTCTATTATTTATGTTTAATCCTAAACGTTGACAGCAATCGCGAGTAATAAAGCTACTCTGAGACGCGCTGTCCAACAATGCACGAACGCAGTGTTCGTGACCACGAGAATCCAGAATAACGATACGTGCTGTACCCAACAACACAGTTCTAGAGCCTTTATAAGGGCCGACTGCACTTGAGCATAATGCTACATCCGAGTTCGCGGGAATCGAACCCGCGCTCGGCTCTTCGACTGAGCGTGACGGCGACATATTTGACGCAGGCCTATTTCCAAAACATAGCAATGTATGATGTTTGTACCTACATTTTTTACATGTAGACGTCGACTCACACGCAGACACGCGATGACCACTACTTAAGCAATTTATACACAAGTTGTTTGACTTAACGAATTTAAAACGTTGATCGGGGTTATAACTCTTAAAAACCGTACACTTATAAATGTAGTCATGGTTTTCCTTACACAAACTACAAGCGACTGGTTGAGAACTGGACACATATGCGTTAGTTGATTTACGATCTAAAGGCCTTTTATTAGTATTGACTCGAGCAACAGGTATCGAAGTTCGTTCTAAAACCTTTATATGATCACTAACGAAATTAACTAAATCGGAAAACAATGGGATTTCGGATCCATTCGACTTTAATTGATAATTGGATTCGAACGTACGAACGGTGTCTGGGTCCAGTTTTTTAAGCGCGACATGCAACAATATAAAATCAGCAAGGTCACTGACTTTTGTATGTTTTAAAGCAACTACCGACGAAGCGAACTTATCAATAAATGATTCTAAACTACTAGGGGTACCTGATGTAATAGATTTAAATTCAAATATTTGAGTTAAGTATGAAGTTGCCGATTGTCGACTATCTTCATATTTTTTACAAAGCAAATCGAAAATGAGTGGGTAATTATCCGCAGACGGGGTAATACCAGCGAAAATTGTACGAGCTTTATGTGTTAATTTACCTAATAAATAATATAATTTCTCACAGTCTGTTAGAGAAACATTATTATGCACGACATTACGATAACTAGCGACGAATAATGGCCAATTCTTAATATCTCCGTTGAATTCGGGTATTTCAATTGGCGGCAATCGAGGTGACCTTTGGACCTCACTATGAGAGTGAGCCGTCAGGTTCTTCTCAGCCCGTAAAATGCGCCCTAAAAGGTCTTCGAACGCAGAAAGCGATTGATAATCTACAACATATTCAGGGTTTAATTTTAGCTCATGAATAACAATTTCATCCAAAGCACTTTCAAAATCCACACGTAGTGATTGTACTAACGAGATGTCGCACAAAAATGATTCCTTAACGCTTTCATCCGAATGAATGTGTTTTATTTTATCTGCAATACTCTGCATGCGAGCAAAAATACGATCTCTCTTTGCTATCAATCTTTTAAGAGTAATATCGGTCGGTGCCATATTTATGAGCTATGAATATCAAACTAATTATTATAAGATATTTAGTAACTACCCACCGTTTTGCGAAATAACGGCCGGGTGCGCGACGCGGTCTCGAGTAACCTTGACTCGACCGATTGGTATTTACTTTACAAGTAACGATAATTAACTACTAAGCGGGGTTGCGAAATTCCTTACTAATCGATTATTAGCTAGGAAGACACGAAAACGACGTAATGAATTACGATGTACTTACTTGCCACGCGTTGGCAAATAAGTATCTATGCGGGGTTGACTACGAAATACGAATACGAAACTACGATATACCTAGCGAATTCTAGGGAATGGCTGTGCTGATTATTATCCGACTCGGGAAGGACCATTAAATGGATGGGCGGTAATGCAACGTATGCGACTTAGAAGTTTTCGGTTACACAATTGACGGGAACCGGCGCTGGTTGGAACAAAAGATAAGAGTCCAGCGTCGTATAGGAAAGGCAGCACTAACCTTGATAATCCAGGATATTCAGGACTGCCAGCACTCTGATCACAGTTCACCACCACAGTATAACCGTTCTTCTGCTACGAATTGGTCGCACAAAACGACGCGACCGTTCGAATGCGATTCGATGCGTTTGTGCTCTAACGCGACTCGACAGCCATTGAAGGTCCGATCGTCCATCGGAAGATCCAGACGCGATCGATTTTTCTAGAGCGGTATAGTCTCTCTCCCTCACTCTCGAATAGACGAAGGTCTAGTGCAAGGGAGAAAGGATAATATGCGGAAGGGGAATGTCTAACCAATTAGCGATTATGCGTGTTGCCAATAATTAAAAATATAAACGAAAAGAATCGTATATCAGCGCAACCAATCTGTAATAATATTGCTCATTTTATTACAATTCCTACCTTTTTTTTGAGGATGGCAAATCATCAAATGACTCCTTTCACTCTGGCAGAATAAAATTCCTACATAAGTTCCGGTTTTTTTTTAATAATCCACCAATTCCGGAGGAATGTCCATATTAATATATACGTTTCGGATCAATGACCCCATTTCAATCTACCTACTCCGATCACTGTTTATGATACATGTTAGATATATTATAAATCTTCTAAAATGTCACATCTTAGCATTGATATACTAAAAACCCAAGATGCACAGTCTCGAAGAAAAGTGACGCTCGAAACTGTCGCCAAACACCCTACACCTACGTAGTATTAGTAATGCAAAGTATAAAATATGTTGTTGCAAATTCCATCTTATGAAAAGTGTTTAAAGTTGTTTTTACAAAGCAGTGTGCGAAAGACAATCAAATTTTACGACTGACGTTGCTCGATAGGACAAGGCCTTGTGTGGAGACTTACACCTTATACTAAATTTATTTATAAGACATTTTTGTTAGCATTGTAAGTTTATTAAATTGTGTTCTAAAGACGTAATTATAGCGTAAATGTTAGACGTTACACGTGACGTTAGTGTTACATAATATCTTCGCAAAAAAAATCTCTCGCTCGCATTCGCAAATGCGAGAGATTTTTTTTATGGCAATTTTTTTTTTAAATGTTGGCTGACGATTGATGTCCGTTCTCCGCATCGTATTTGGTCACGAGAAAAACCAAAGTATAAAAATAAGAAGTTTTTAATGAGATTGGTGTTGCGCCAAAGCAACACTCACACACACTTTTATCATTAGCATATCGCATGTCGTGAACCCATAAGTTATCCAGTAGTATATCAGCGGAAGGCGCACAATGGGCAATACTTAAAGTGATGTCGTTCAAAAAACGAATTTATCCCACTGGACTGCTATACTCGGAAGCTCAAGTACTTACAGTTCCCAATATATATCCTCCGTACCATACTACGTAGACACAGATTGTTACAAGTGAGCCCAGATTTAATAAGCAAACGCACTGGGTTTCCCGTTTTGTAACGTTCCCAAATGTCACACTAAACTTACGTCTAGATACTTTTAGGCATTAAGTTCTATGATCTACAATAGATCAAATAAAACTATCCCAATTTAGAAGCTTATGTGACATAAGGTCAAACAAATTTTAAAACCATGGCTTCAGTCTTTGAGCTATGACGATATAAAAAAATATCATTTCGTCAGTACAGTAAATTAAGCTATTCAAAACACACACTCATGTTAACGCACACGCGTCCAGAGTTCCAGACACACACACACACACGCAATTACGCACATACACTCAAACTTACACACACATACACGTTTAGCTTCTATTTCTTTTGTTCTCAATAACTTCTAATGTTACTTTTTGTTTGTAATTTATTACATAAAAATTGTAATGTGTTTTAATGTATAGCGTAGGACACTGATTCCTGTAACACAGGCTCGCTTAGCATAGGAGTCAGGGGCTTCACTTGAAAGATGTAATATTTTTATGTTCAATAAATTATTTATTTATTTTATTTATGAACATTAAAAAAACGTAAAATTGACGACCTCTTCTCCTTCAGTATATTATATAACGTATACATATTTGCCAAAAACTTGTTTAATATTAATTATTGTAAAATAGATGTTTTGGTGTAAAATAAAGTTTATTTTAATCTATTCTAAATACTAGCTTTTCCCGCGACTTCATTCGCGTAGAGGTTTTTCCTGCTTAAATCCTGATCGCGTGGGAATTTCGGGATAAAAACTATCCTATGTCCTTTCCACGGTCCTAAATTATTCCCATGCCAAAGGAGAATGCCAAGGCTTCCTTCAAGACTCGGCCAGAACCGACAAAGATGAACTATATATCATAAAAAAGGAAAATAATTATATAATTTGACTGTATAGTTAGTTTTCTATAAGAAGTACACCAAATAAAGTTATAGTTCTTTGAAGTTGACCACTTAATACTTCTAATTTTAACGATAACATGAAATAAACTATAAAATTATTGAATAATGACTATTGAATTCGTTTTCAACAGCCAAGGTGGTCGTTAGTAATACAGAAATCGGAGTCCGGTAACAAAACAATAAACAACACAAAACTCAAAAAAACACATAAGACACTTCGTCGCTCGTCATAAAATGCGGGAGAAGTAAAACTTTTGACAATTATCAGTGACAATGACAACTACAAGATTAAGTGTTACCAGCACTAAATAACTATTCTAAACTGTTTCGATAATTGAATCGAATTACTTTAAATTATTATAAGATATTAAAAAATATAACTAAACATTATTAATTATTATTACTAGTTATGACTTTAGTAACTAATAAATTCACTTACGTAGGATCATAATGATATTAATGTAATCGATTTGCAAGTGCAATTTCGTATCGATATTATTTTATTTTGGTATTGGCAACATTTCTAATTGAAATTGTAGATAGAAAACGTGTTGATAAATTGAATAACTATTTAAAATGACTTTTAAACGGTGTGCTTCTACAGATTTTATTTATACTGTATAATTCTTACAGTTTTATATCAATGAATTATCATTAATTTAGAAAGTCTGTCGAACACTACATGATTCGAGCCGAAACTTGGCATTCACCTTTAATCTAAATCGGTTCAGCGGTTTAGGCGTGAAAAGGTAACACACAGACAAACAGAGTACTTTCGCATTTATAATATTAGTATGGACAATAAAGCATAAACTTATTAATAAAAAATAAATAAATACAATAAAAAAATCGACTCCATTATTTGTTCAACAGGGTAATTTTTATTATGCGACTAAAATAAAAAAGATGCCATAATACATTGCTTTGACACTGAAAACGCGGCCATTGAAATTTGACGCGATACTATTTGAAATGAGCGCATCCTTTAGAATTAAGCACTCATTTTATGCGGACGGTTTTGAGACGTTGAGTGTGCATCTTGTGTTTTTAGTATATCAATGCATCTTAGTATTAATATTCACTTATGTTTGATATCATACTTACAGTTATAAATAAATGTTAACGTAAATGACATACCTTTTGCTTTTTGTTTAACTACTGCTTAAAAACGTTTTCAAGCTGAGTATCATGTCACATGATCCGCCACGCGATAGTGACATGTCGACTGCGTTTCGTCGAGTCGAGATCGTCGAGACTCTCGAAATTTTCGAGACCGAGATTCCCGGGATGAAAGCCCTAGTGGGGACATCTTGAAGATCAGTCGTACCAGAAAATATGGAGGGACTCACCATACAAACCTATTCAAACATACCAACTTACAACCATAACTTACGGCACAAAGCCTGCACCATTTTTATGCACGATGGTATGCTTAAAACAACTAGCTGCCGAGGAAAAACATGTTTTCCCCGATGCAGCAAAAGCATTAGAAGGGTGTTATTCTATATGGATGACTATTGTGGTGGAGCAAATTCAATAGAACAAGCAAAACAACTTAAATCAGTCCTCATAAAACTACTCAGCAAGGGTGGGTTTAATCTACGAAAATGGGCCACTAATGAACCAAAACTACTCGCTGACTTAGAAGATTGACAGAGACAAAAGATTTGTGGAAGCAGCATATCTACGAGTTTAAACAGTCAGATTCAACGAAAACATTGGGACTTGGATGGAATCCGCACCAGGATAAATTCTCATTTTCCTTTGACTCGAAACTGGAGCCAGTACCAAAATCATAATTAACCAAAAGATCGCTTCTCTATTGGGTACGCGGACGACAGCACAGTCTCAGAGAGATAGTTGTCCAGTGCTAGAGCTGGTAGGGACGAAATAGCCACTCTTAGAAAGGCCATGGCAGAGCAAACGAATTTGACCTTAAATCTCGTTTCCCAATGGGGCGATGACAATCTGGTCAAATTCAACGCTTTAAAAACACAGGCTTGTCTTTTCTCCGCTAAAAGGAGTCATTTTGAATGGTCTCCTACTTTCAGAGGTGCATCTGTACCTATTACTGACCGCCTGGAGCTCTTGGGCATGGAGTTGACGTCTGGCCTCAACTTCGGATCAACCATTTTCTTTCTTTTTTTTTTTTTTTTTTCTTTAAAAAGATGACTAGCAATGTGGGTAGAATTCACATTACTAGCAATCTTGTTAACCCCTCCAACTAAGCTAAATATGCTTGTGTCTGGAGTGGGTTCACGGCAGTAGTGTAATGGGTGGGATTCGAACTCGGGACCTCTCGATCACAAGTCAAAAAGCTGGGCATCCTACAGAAAGTGAGGCGATACTTCACACCTGGACAGCTTTTGAATTTATATAAAGCACAGGTCCGTTCCTGTATGGAGTATTGCAGTCACTTGTGGGATGACTGCACTTTACTCGATAGAACGCAGAGCTAAAAGGCTCATAGGTGACGAGGTTCTGGCAGGCAAGCTTCACAGCCTGGCTCACCGGCGAAACGTTGCTTGCCTGTCTATCTTCTACAGATTGTACTTCGGAGAGTGTGCGCAGAAGCTCCACGACCTAATCCCTTCATCCCCCTTTTACTACCGGTCTACCAGACGTACCGCAGGATACCATCCACACTTGGTCGATATACCGTCTTGTTGTACTAAGCGCTTTTCTTCAACATTCATTGTGCGCACAGCCAAGGTGTGGAACTCTCTGCCGGCTTCTGTGTTCCCTGCCACACATGACTCGTCAGCCGTTAAAGCAAGAGTGAATAGGCATTTTCTGGGCTCGCTCGTTCGATCGTAGACCTCATCTTAGACTTACCATCAGGTGTGATCGAGGTCAAGAGCGGGCTAAATCGTAATAAAAAAAAAAATGAAACATTGAAAATATTCGACCTATTAGGCTGGCTCACACCATTAACTTTAACCATGAAGATGCTATTCCAAAGTATCTGGTCATTAAGTCTTAACTGAGACTACGCGCTACCAGAGGATATCAAGATCAAACAAAGTATAATATTTTACTTTGTTTACCATTTTTTAAGAACTTTACTTTTATTTACCATTTAAAAAATACTTTTACTTTGTTTATCATTTTATAAGAATTTTACTTTTGTTTACATGTTTTGACCATGTTGAATTTAACGTTTGTTTGGTTTAGCATTAACTTCTGAGTTGGTTGATATTTGGTTGATTTGGTGTTATATTAGATTGATTTAATGATACGAAGTGATATGACCTAAAGGATATATTGAATACTGGTGATAATTATTAAATGGTAAATCTAAGTTAAATTAGCACTAAGACGGTTTGATCTAGTTGGTTTGAGTTACGCGATTGGCA
Source organism: Tholera decimalis (assembly GCA_943138885.2). Lineage (NCBI taxonomy): Eukaryota > Metazoa > Arthropoda > Insecta > Lepidoptera > Noctuidae > Tholera > Tholera decimalis. The sequence continues at coordinate 19,068,344 of OW964565.2, forward strand.
AGCAAGTGTTGAGCTGTTCGGTTGCCAATATTGTACCGAACAGGCGGCTTCATCTAGTTTAAATTTTAAAAAAATGACGTTTAAAAGTGTTACATAATAACCAATTTGCAAAATAAAGATCATTTAGATTTAGACAACAGCGCGTTTTGCCGCAAAGTAAGAAAAAAAATTGTAATTCTATTGCTTTCGTTGCGTAGATTATCTTTCTAGGGTTAATAAGTACATATCTATTTGTTTGGTATGGATTCATTCTGTATAAGTGATATTTATTTATTATTTATATACTTTATTATACACCTTACAATATTTCATTTGATACAAAAAATAAAACTTGTGTACAATGGGCGGTCTTATCGCTCAGGGCGATCTCTTACAGACAACCTTTGGATGGACAAAACTAAAGGAGACAGATTTAGGGCTGTCAGTGTACAAACATCATAAATAATACTCATTAAAACAATGATATAAAATACATATAATAAAATACAAAAATATACTATATATATTAATAAATATTACATGAACAGTTGAGAAAGAAGTTGAAAAGCTACAGGGAAAGATAATGCTCCTTCACCATTCTTTTCAACGCTGGTAGCGTTTGAGCACGCCTCGCTTCTTGAATAGTAAAAGATTTGTCAAAGAAAGTGGAATGCATACGAATACTTAACTCTAAATTTTGTGTAATTGTAGTGTATTTTTAATGTGTGTGTTTGTTGTATGTGTGTGCAGAGCTGGTGTCGTCGTACGGCAAGGAGGAGGGCGCGGAGCCGGAGACGTGCGCCATGCTGGCGTGGCGGCGGCGCGAGCTGGCGGAGGAGCTGGGCAGCGCCGCCGCCGCGCGCGAGGCCACCGCCACCGCGCGCGCGCTCGCCAAGCACTTGCGCAAGCGAGCGCGCAAGGACAAGCACGACCCGCCGCCGCCTCCCAAGTAAACACACACTATCTCTACTCTCAACATGTAAGATGAAAAGGCGTAGTCCGGAATGAAACCATCGTGATGACTCATTACATTTTATTTAAATACAATTATTTAAACACTTCACAAATCACTGCTCGATAATATAACTCAAATAAAACACGAAATAAAATCAGAGGTCCGCTCGGCTCGAGAGCCAACGATCGAATGCCCCTCACTTGCGTGTGCACGCCCTGTAAGTCACGTGCCGGCGGAAGTGAAAGGTGCCGGAAGTGGGGCGCGCAGTTTATTTAACGTTGAGTAATTTGACAAGGCCAACGTGGCGCCGACAAACATACCAGTGTTTGAATCCCACCCATTACACTATTTACCATATTTAGCTTATGTACGCACCGGGACCAACCGTTCAATACGGCCGAGTCCAAATGCGTACAGTGATGGCTATGTTCCAGACAGTTGAGCCTGGTACCTAGTAATTACCTAAGCCCTACTGACTATCAACCTAGCCCTACAACACTACCTATCACCCTAGTTACCTTAAAGCCCTATCCTACCATACAAACCAGACTAAGCGCAGGATGCGTTGGTTTTATACAGGGTGGCCCAAAAGTCGTGGATCAAACGCAAATAGGGGTTAGATGGGGTCATCATCTGCAAAAAGTTGTTCTACGGGACGTCCTTAAGGTCAACCCCTGCAGAGTTATAATTTATTTTGTTTTTATGAGAAAATTGATTTTTTTTAACTAATTCTTATTAAAGTTCGAAAAAATATACATCCTGTATCTTTTTTATAATTTTCACTAGATTGGTACTGATGAGTCCTTGCGTTAGACATGCTATTTATGGTTGTTTATTGGGTGTGTTGAAGATAATATTGAGTTTTACGAATTTTTTAAGTCCGAAAAACAAAGCGTAGGTCAAAGAAAAAAAAATCGTAAAACTTAATATTATCTTCAACACACCCAATAAACAACCATAAATAGCATGTCTAACGCAAGGACTCATCAGTACCAATCTAGTAAAAATTATAAAAAAGATACAGGATGTAGATTTTTTTTTAATTTTAATAAGAATTAGTTAAAAAAAGTCAATTTTCTCATAAAACACACAAAATAAATTATAACTCTGCAGGGGTTGACCTTAAGGACCTCCCGTAGAACAACTTTTTGCAGCTGATGACCCCACCTAACCCCTAGTTGCGTTTGATCCACGACTTTTGGGCCACCCTGTATACATGGACTATCTCCGCCTGGGGAAAGGCGGAGGGGGTGCCGGACTCTTACCGGCTAGAACCACCCCGGTGTCTCCTCACACGTACGCGCGGGGCCGTGGGAATCCAAATTCTTCCGCAGCCCCACACTAGCGCTGGCCGGGTCTGCCCGGGCCTCGTCTCCTGCACGGGGTAGTGAGGTGTTGAACTACCCCGTGCATCGCCTCAGAGGCGCGCGCACCAGTGCTGCCCTACACTAACTAAAAAGCCGCTAAACCCCAAAAAGTACTTTTCGAGTAAACGTATAAAAATAGTTTTCTACAAAACTACGCCAGCTAGGACGATGGTTGTAAATTATTTTTGTGGCCATAGTTTCTGTGCACAATATATAACGTTTGTTTTTTGTAAGTTTAATTAATTTTTAGTATTGTATTATATTTTAGTATTGTATGTATAGTATTGTGGTTTAGTCGCTTTTTAACTAAGGAAGTGACAAAAATTATGTCGTTTAACTACTCAGCAAAATTTCTGTATTTTGAAAATTATTCATCGGAAGAAAATTGTTCTTAGACCAGAAGAAGGACAATTATTGAAAGTAGTTTAAGGATACATTAAAAAGTGAAAAATGACCTTTTGTGGCTTAGCGGCCTTTTAGTTAGTGCAGGGCAGTGTTCAACGTCTATAGCCTAATGCCTAGAGGTCGTGGGTTCGAATCCCACCCATTACACTATTTAGCATATTTAGCTTAGGTCCAGGGAGTAATACGATTGCTAGTAATGTTAATTGTTATTCTAACAAGTTCGAAAATTCTCTTTTAAAAAAAGCAATGGTATGTTCAATTGTTTAACATTTTGTAAATCAAATAATATTCATTCACCAGTTCACCACCTAAGTAAACACTACTGTTGATCTCAGCTGTCAACGTATCATTGTTAAACGTCCTTAGCCCATAGCACAGATTACTAATAAGTTACTAACGTAACAGATACATCACTTCCCTGCAAAACGACAAATACCTACGCTATAATTAACTAAACTTTCTAGCTGTCAAGCGACACGAGGAAATATGAGCTTAACTGCTTTGACTCAACGGCGCGTTTCAAGTGCACAGCGGGCGATGACGTCGGACGGTATGAAAATACCGTAGGGTTAACCCAATGAAATAAAATACAAAAATGTTTTATGAATGATTTAATTTTATAAAATGGTCAATTTGCTTTTTACCCGACTGCGCCAGAAGGAGGATTATGTTTTTCGAGAGTATGTATGTATGTATGTATGTATAATTGTTTGGCACGCTCTGTGGCCTGAACGGCTCGACGGATTTTAGCTTGAGAGGTATCGTTAGATTCGTATTGACTGTGAAAGTGACACTGGGTATATCAAAATAAAAAAAACCAAAATGGCGGATTTTTGGCGCCATATTATGCCTTCAAAAAAGTTTTTTTTTTCTCAAAACCTATCGAGTGGGGTATCAAAATAAAGCTAAATAAAACTAACTGAAAAGCTAATAAAAACAAGCCCATTTTAAATTACATTAAAGTTGGAAGCAGGCGGGACCCATTTGAGTTTGAAACTATAATAATGGTATGGGCCCCGCCTGCTTCCAACTTTTATTTAATTTAAAATGGGCTTGTTTTTATTAGCTTTTCAGTTAGTTTTAGTATAAGGTTGCAGTCAGGTTTTTTAATTTTTTTAATTACTTTTTTTACCTTCTCTAAACGTTGCATTTGTAAATTTGATAACGACAAAAACTCTGAATCTAATAAAAAGTTTGATCAAATAATCATGTAGGAAGCATGGACAGAAAGACTTAAATGATATTGATTTTAATATAATATTCCACAACTTTCACACAACGCCATCTAGTCCCAAACTAAGCAGAGCTTGTGGTATGGGTACTAGACAACTGATAAACATACATATATATTTCTAAATACATACATATTATAGATAAATAAATTACACCCAGACAAAGAACAAATGACCGTGCTCATCACACAAACATTTGTCCTAGGTGGGAATCGAACCCACGACCTTGCGCATAGCAGTCAGGGCCACTGACCACTATACCAACGGGCCTGTCATTAATACATCATACAATTTGCTCCCAGGCCGTCCTATCAAGGTCGATGAAAAGTTTTGTATAAATGCAATTTCTAATCTTCTAACATAGTCATTGAACGTCTCCGGTGGTACTTTCAAACCACCATAACAGGAAGAGCTCTTGTTATATGCTTTGAAATGTGTGAACATTCCAGAGTTATTCACATTTAGTATTTTTTTTAATTCGTCTGCGAGAGTTGGACAATTATGTTTTTTGTTGCATTTAAATAGTAAATAGCCAGAATTATACGTGAGAGCATTTTGCATGGGTAAATGGTCTACGCGCGTAACTACACAGGCGGGCGAGCGGCGCCCCTATGCCACTTGTGCGTTCGAACACACGGCTAGCCGGTAGGTACTTATCGCGCGACCTTGAGCGAGTGACGGAGGCCTGCCCATAGGCTAGATCGCGGTCTCGAACCCCACCCATTACACTATTGCCGTGAACCCACTACAGACACAAGCATATTTAGCTCATTTGTTTTGAGGTTTTAACAAGATTGCTACTAATATGAATTCTAACCACATTGCTTGTTCTCTTTAAAAAGCCAGAGTAAACACATCCATTTCATAAGGCGTCGTTAATCTTCGTTCGTACAGAATAAAAAGTATGGCCCCAAATATTAACGAAAGAACGCATAAAACTTACAATCAACCTTAGAACACTACTATAAGGTTCATAATACACTGCAGCTGTTAGTTCCGTCTCACTTACGTGTCAAACGTCGCGCCCTATCATGGCGGCAACAGGTAAAAGAACGAATTGCGGTGCGAAAATTCATTTTCAGCGTAGGTACATCAGTAAGCCATATCAGTTGGGTACTACTGTACCATTTTATCGAAACCCAACAGCGATGATGCGATTAAAATATATAAAATTATGAATAATTTAAAAAGAATGTAGTAGTAGTATCTCTGTCCTCTTATGGTGAACGCAGACCTAGCCGCACCGCACGCGCCGCAGTCTTTGCATTCGAATTCTTTATATGAAGTTCTATGCAACCTCGCACACCTACCCGCGCCGCAGTCGCCGCAGTCCCTGAAACGACCGAACTCCCCTAGCCGCAGCTGATGACGTCACCCGCACGCAGCGCGGATGACGTCATTCGCATCCACGGCGCGCAGTGTTGCCAGAGTTATAAAGTAGACAGAGAATCTCTGTCAACGGTTTATAATAAAATTACTTATTCTCGTATAAATAATTACTTGCTTATTCCCTATTATAGCAACTACAGATAAAATTGCACAAAAGAGCAAAATACCAATACCAAATACAGATTTTATACAAATTTTTTAAATCTTCGGATAGATAATGCTTTCAAAAATCTGGCAACACTGACGGGAACGACTGCAGCGACTGCGGCGCGGATAGATGTGCGAGGCCATTAACAAAAAGCGATGACTGCGGGGACTATAGAGACTGCGGTGCGGCTAGGTCTGCGTTCACCATTAAGCTACAATGAGTCGGGCATGATCACAAATTTAAAAGGATCAAAAATAATAAAAAATACATACCATTGTTCAACGTCCATAGTCTAATGGCTAGAGAGGTCGTGGGTTCGAACCCCACCCAATTACACTATTGTCGTGAACGAGATACCGCGGCCCCGGAACGTAAGGGGCAACTGAAGGAGCAGCGTGGTTTTTTTAGTCAGTAGAAGTCTGTCACTCCCTTCTACTCCAACCACAATGGGAGAAGTCATTTGATGAGAATCCCACCTGTTAGATATATATAATCTGTATTAGTTATCTGTAGCCGTAAGTCTATGATTGTCAACGGGACTTCCTGTAACGCTGATTGAAAGACACCACGTCGTCATGAGCTCCGTGTTTGTTTTATTGAATACTCCTCGCATCCTGCATAACATGGTGTCAGAAGTTCAACTTGAACCATAACAAGTCGTCGTCGTCACTCATCATAACTCGTCGTCACGGAGTTTCGTCAGCATATATCAGCGCATCGTCAACGTCAAGGCAAGTCTGCTCACGTTTTTTCTAACCAAAAACCAATATGCCGAACGACTCGTCAACGTACAAGCAAGCGCCAAACGCGCCGCCAGCGAAATTTCAGCTGGACATTCATGCCTCAAACATGCCTCTTGCGTGGAAAAACTTCGCAACGGCTCTAAGTATCTATATGACTGCAAATAACTTAGATGACGAACCGGACACAAGGAAGGTCGCCATTTTGTTAAACACTATCGGCACAGAAGCCCTTCAAATATTCTACTCATTTGATGTTGACATGAAGAAAATAAGCTATAAAGACCTCGTCAAGAAGTTCGAGTCATATTTCCTACCAAAAGTAAACATTTCAATAGAGAGGCACAAATTATTTAACCGGAAACAAGGTCAAAACGAGGACATAGAAACATATGCCACGGACTTGAAAAATATTAGCCTACAATGCGATTTTGGGACCCTCAATGACAGCATACTCAAAGATATTTTCTCATGGAACCTGGAATCCAGTTGTGCTTACATTAAAGAGAGAATTTTAATGGAGAAACCAGATACATTTGATGCCGCGGTCGAGCTAGCAAAGACGATCAGAAATTCGAAGATTGACACACAGAAGATAAGTCAGAATGATAACGAAACAAAAACAGGCCAGGATGTCAATTCAGTGCGGTCAGGAGCAAGATACCCGAAGAACAGTTCAACACATAGGCAGTCAAGCAAACCAAGATCAGCTAGTCGGTCAAGACCACAAAAGAAGTCAGAAGAGCCCTGCACCAGGTGTGGACAAGTCCATCGAGTTCGCTGCCCAGCAATAGGTGTAACCTGTCGCAGCTGTGGCCGCAAAGACCACTTCGCATCTGTTTGTCATACCCGGACTAGGGCTAAAAAGGTAAACATGACTAAAGAAAACAAAGATTTGTCAATAGATTCAGACAATAATTATTTTCTAGGCTCTTTATTTCTATCCGCTGTATATAATGATAAAAATAATTACACGACACATCTTATAATTAACTCACAAGATACAAAATTTCTTTTAGATACAGGAGCAGACACAAACATACTCTCATTATACACTTTTAAAAAACTCAACATACCTTTGTCAAAAATAACAAAAAGTACCCATAAATTATCAACATTCAGTGGTGAAATACTACCCACTGTTGGTCAGTGCCAAGTGAATGTAAAACTCAATAATAAAGATCATTCATTAAATTTTCACATAGTAGATCTTAATTGCCAAAATGTCATAGGTCGTAGAAGTTGTGAGGATCTGAAATTAGTCAAAAGGATACATAATGTTCAGTTCAATGATCATACGAATTTAAATAATGTCATGTCAAAGTATTCTCAGTTATTCAAAGGCATAGGTTGTCTTACGGATTTTGAGTGTCACCTTACCTTGAAACCCGATGCCGTACCTTCAGTAGAGGCATGTCGCAGAGTTCCTTTCGCTTTGCTTGATAAACTGAAAAAAGAACTAGAAATACTAGAAAGAGACAATGTCATAGAAAAGGTAGAAGAACCTTCAGACTGGGTTAATGCAATAGTACTTACCTCTAAGAAAAATGGTAAACTTAGGTTATGTATAGACCCCAGAAAACTTAATAAAAGCATCATGAGGGCACATTATCAGTTTCCCACTATAGATGAAATAAAATAGTATATAGTTTGTCAGGTGCCCAATTCTTTTCCACTCTTGATGCTAATAAAGGATTCTATATGTTAAAATTAGATAGAGACTCTTCTAAACTATGCACTTTTATTACACCACTAGGTCGGTATAGATTCCTTAGGCTTCCATTTGGAATTAATTCTGCCCCAGAAATTTTTCATTCTGAAATGACTAAACAGTTTAGTGACATACAAGGTGTCAAGGTCATGATGGATGACATACTAATTTATGGTTGTTCCAAACAGGAACATGATATAAGGCTTGAAAAAGTGCTTCAGAGAGCACAAGAAATAGGCATAAAGTTCAACAAAGAAAAGTCTAATATATGTCAAAGTCATGTCAAATACTTAGGTCATATCTTCAGTAAAGAAGGTGTTAAAGTAGATCCAAGTAAGGTCCAAGCCATATGTCAAATGTCGCCACCAACTAACCTGACTGAATTGCAAAGATTCATGGGTATGGTTAACTACTTAGGATCTTATATTGAAAATTTGTCACAGAAAACTACTAATCTGAGATCACTTTTGTCTAAAAACACTGATTGGTACTGGTCGGAGAAACATGATATAGAATTCAATACATTAAAAAGACTGATAACAAATGCCCCAGTGCTTACATACTATGATTCAAATAAGGATATTATCCTATCAGTAGATTCTTCCAAAGATGCTATGGGTGCTGTTATATGTCATGACAAACAGCCAATAGCCTATGCATCCGCTTCTCTCAGTCAAGCTCAGCAAGCTTACTCCCAAATCGAAAAAGAGTTATTAGCCATTCTCTTTGGATGTACCAAATTCCACCAGTATATTTATGGACGTCATGCCATAGTAGAAACTGACCACAAACCGATAGTCCCATTATTCAAAAAGCCAATAGTCAGTATTCCAGCTCGATTACAAAGAATTATGCTACGACTTCAACCTTATGACCTAGACGTTGTATACAAACCTGGTAAATACCTGTACGTAGCTGACACACTGTCGAGATGTGCTTTACCAGAACAAGCCCTAACTGACCTTGAAGCTGATATTGACCTTCATGCCAACTTAGTAATTAAATCTTTGTCTATTAGTCCACATAAAATGAAAGAATTACAAGACCATACTTCTCAAGATTCAGACTTGGTCCTTGTTTCAAAGTTCTGCAAGAATGGCTGGCCAGAACATAGAAAATCAGTCCCTGCAAATATTAGACCATATTTTCTTATAAAAAATGAACTGCAAGTGATAGATGGCCTCATCCTAAAACATAACAGTGTTGTTGTCCCTACTTCACTTCAAAATGATATCTTGAAATTATTACATGAAGGACACCTTGGTATTAAAAGTTGTCAGAATTTGTCAAAAAATTCAGTATATTGGCCCAATATTTATGCAGACATAGAGACTTACATTAACTCATGTCACATATGTTTAACACACAGACGTAGCAACAGTAAAGAACAATTTTGTGAACAAGAAATTAAGCCGATTCCTTGGTACAAGGTAGGCATTGACTTATTTGATTTTAACTCTCAAAAGTACTTGTTAGTTGTTGACTTCTTTTCAAAGTATGTAGAACTTGCTCACTTAAATAATAATTCAACTGCTAGTAAGGTCATTTCACATCTAAAGTCAATTTTTGCAAGACATGGTATTCCAAAATACATAAATTCAGACAATGGTCCACCTTTCAACTCACATGAATTTAAAACATTTGTTACTCAATGGCAAATTGAACATGTCACTGCTAGTCCCTACTACAGCCGTTCTAACGGTATGGTGGAAAGGGCAATTGGTACAATTAAACATTTACTTAAGAAATGTCTTATGGACAAAACTGACCCATATATTGCTCTTTTACAATACCGAAACACTCCTAAGCAAGGTTTATGTTCCCCTGCTCAACTTTTGATGTCTAGAACACTTAGATCTAAATTACCTATTTCAAATAAAGTACTACACCCTAAAGTTCCTGACTACAAATTGGTAGAGGATAAAATGAAACAACAAAAAGAATATTCAAAACATTATTATAATACACACACAAAAAACTTACCTAGTCTTAACAAAGGTGATAAAATATATTTCAAAAAACAACCACACAATCCACATAATGTTTGGACACCAGGCACAGTCACAGATGTCACTCCACAACCCAGGTCATACATTGTTGACACTGGAGATGGTTCCTACCGCCGCAATCGTGTACATATCCTGAAGCCCAAGACTTCACCCCAACTTACACGTTCTCCTTCTAGTCCTCCGCCACCACAGCACCTGCAAAATAAAACGAATATTAGTCACTCTCCTGTCACACAACACAATGAACACAATCATAACACAGAAAATATTAAATACTCATCTTATGGTAGACAAATCCGAAAGCCTCAGAGATACTGTGAATAGTAAATTAAGTAATTTGTTTCCTGTTAATAAGTGATTGTATTTTCAGTGTTTAATGTTTTATTTCTTTTCGTTGTTATTATGCAATGTCAACTGTCACTGTCACTGTTTATCAACTGTCAATATAACTGTCATAGATAAGCAAGATCGGTTTAGATTTTTAGCTGTCATAGATAACAAAACTACTTTAAGTTTAGATTAAGTCTGCAACATTTTGTTTTAATAAAGATCTGTCTGAAAAGGGGGGATGTTAGATATATATAATCTGTATTAGTTATCTGTAGCCGTAAGTCTATGATTGTCAACGGGACTTCCTGTAACGCTGATTGAAAGACACCACGTCGTCATGAGCTCCGTGTTTGTTTTATTGAATACTCCTCGCATCCTGCATAACACCACCCAGAAAAAAGACAAGCATATTTAACTTAGTTCCAAGGGTTAATAAGATTTCTTGTAATGTTAATCCTAACCAAAATGCTAGTGCTCTTTAAAAAAAATTATGACAATTGTATAAATCAAATAATATTCATTCACCACCCATTTACACACTACTATTGATCTCATCTCAGCTATGAACATACCATTGTTTAACGTACCAATTTTAATGTTGTGTAAATCAAATTAAATTCATATTCAACCATTATTCCAAGAAAATTAAAAAGATTTAAGCTTTGATTTAGAACTCCGTTTGGCTATGTTTTTCAACTGTGGTTTGGGGTGCTTAACAAATATTTGTTACTAGCTTCCGCCCGCGACTTCGTGCGCGGGAAAAATAAATCCCCCGATTATGAAACATTCTTCATTAGTGGTCTCTACGGTAGTCTTCACTATTGGTCTTAGCTTGATGACATTTAGCCTATAGCCTTCCTCGATAAATGGGCTATCTAACACGGAAAGAATTTTTCAAATCAGAACCGTAGTTCCTGAGATTAGCGCGTTCAAGCAAACAAACAAACAAACTCTTCAGCTTTATAATATTAGTATAGATTTTTTTTCCGCTAACTCACGGTCCACAACGTATTTCCCATCGCTATATCTAGCTATTTTGATTTTAAGCATTAACTTCACCTGACCACAGATAGTAATAATTTAATATGAACCATTACACCCGCAAACTTAAATGTAGAATAATGTTAAGGGCCTATACTACCTCAGCGCTTCTCACTCTTTATCTCGCTCGCACACTGCTGGCCGCGGTCACGCGAGCAAGCGAGACAGGGTGGCAGGGAAAAGACTCCAAGACATCGATAATTTAGTTTATTTCTTTTTACGGTGAAAATAATAGTAATTTAAAAAAAGTTAATAACATAAGACCCGCTTTATAGTTAGTTCAATTAATATGCAAAGTTTCATTATCTAATTTGAAGTTATTTTTGAATACAAGCGGTTTATTGTTCAGTTTGGAGGTAACTTTGGAATATTTTTCTATCAAGAAAATTTTATGGAATCGTGTTTTCGTTAAACATAGTACCTAAAATTAATCCTCAACTTTACCATATATTTATTTCAAAATTATTGCTGCAGTATTTTCGACATAACGGAGGATCTTGCTAAGCCATTTGAGGTAGTATAGGCCCTTAACACTTAATTGCCTGAGACTGTAATGTGGTTCTAAGAGTAATGTGTGGCCGCAGCAGTACGTGCGTGGAGGCCAACAAGAAGAAAGAGGGCGCTCCCGGCGCCGGGAGCGCGGCGTCCCCGTCCAGCGGGTACTACGGCGCGCCGGCGGCCGCGGCGCAGCCCTACGAGCAGCCCTACGCGCAGCCCTACCAGCCCGCCTGGGGCTACCAGCAGCCGCCCGGGCCCTACCAGCACCACCCGCACCCCTGGCCGCAATACACCAACTACTACTAACACTACATACTAATTAATCACCAATAGGCTAGTTTCCTGCGAGACAAAATGATTATTCTATTTGGATCCAGTTGTGATAAAATGTTTCAACCCACAAATTTGTCAGTATCGAGTTATCTGTATCAGCCTACCTAAAATTTGCCTTATTTTCATGTAGCAGGTCACTGGTATCTGTTCCCTAGATGAAATATGGGAAAATAACGTTTAATTGTGTAATTTTAACAAAATTAGAGCTTTAACTCGAAATCAGTGTGGGTTGGAAAACTTTGGCACAACTGGGTCCATTTGGTCCTTTAATTCGATTTTCAAAAAATATTGTACACATATTGCCTTTTCAAATCAATAAAAAAGTTACAAAGATCAAGTTTCAAAGTTGTGCTAATAAGTATAACACGGCGTGATATCACGTGAAACTTCAATTCTCTGTATCGTCTTCAGTTTTCAATTACGTGAAATCATAAAAAAATGTGTCCATTATTTTTTGATAACCTAAGTGGCGGACTAAATAAAATATTTTTGGAAACTGCCCTAATAGGGTAATATTAAACTTAACTGACAAATATGATTCTATTCATTTGTGACTGGTTTCTGTATAAACGATATTTTGCAAGATATCGTCGATAATGAATAATTATGCTATGAAGTTGACCCGTTCGTTTCACTGACGGTACTAGAACATTGTGAGTTTTCTTTAAATTGTAAAGCTTCAATTGCGATTTACGGGAAATGTTTATTAACGTAAACATAACAAACGAAAATTACATTATATATTTAGGAAATAAATCTTATCTTCACAATTCAACGTGTTATTATTTAGACAATCCATCAAGCATTCTTCAGTAATATTTTACCTTCCATTGCAATCTACATAATTTTTTTTTTTTAACGTGGTAAAATTATCAAATAAGTCCTCCCACTCCGGGCAGGGTGGGAGGGACTGTCAGACTTTTACTGACTAAAATCCACGGTGTTCCTTCAATAACCCTTTACATACCGGGGCCACGGTAACGGGATGAGTCCCACGACCCCGGCAGGCTTCGGCCCTCTGCAGAGGGGGCCTCGTCATGTTGCTGACGCTCTTTGAGGCGCGCGTGGAACACGACGCGCCGTCGACCCGGGCATGGTCCATGGTCGGACAGCGAGTTGCCCTTTACTCGCTGTCCGCATGCCCGCGCCTACGGTGGCCGGAGATCGTCGGCCGACGTCCGACGCCGTGGGCGTCTACCACTGCGGCTGGGCTGGAGGGAGGACGCCATCCTCTCCCTCACGCGGCCCGCCTCCTCCTTCGGAAGCATGACTGCTTCGCAGAAGGAGGCGACCGCTTCCCACTCCCTCTCGCCCCGCAGCATGGCCTCGACCAATGCCGGGCGCGAGAGGTCTCCGCCTATCGCCGCCGTGAGGACACGTCGGTGCTCTGCCCAGGCGGAGCAGTCTTGCACCGTGTGCTCTACGGTGTCCTCAGGGCGACCCTCGCAGTGGTGACACCCAGGCGTTTCCTCCTTTCCCATCAGACACAGGTACCTCCCGAAACTTCCGTGTCCGGTGAGGACCTGCGTCATGCGGTAGGTCAGGACGCCGTGACGCCGATCTAGCCACTCCTCAAAGAGGGGTCTTACCGCCGCAATTGCGCAATCTACATAATAAGATTAATGACTTCTGTACGGGTAGGGTACATTTGAAATGATAAACTGATAAAATGAAAATAATGATAGTACACAACTTAACAAAAAGGAAAAATTGATATACAAAATGATAATTGATCGATACGTGGCGAAAGCGTATTTGATAAGTATTTTGACCGTTATGGGTTAATCGCGACACTTTTCTAAGGCTACTAACGCGATGCGTTAAATTAATTAGTTATAAGTTGAACATGCATTTCGCTGCGCGTCGATGTCAGCATAAACTTGAAACTACTGTTATTGTACGGCTTCGCTCAGACGAAGAAGAAGTAGGAGCCAAGATATGTCCAATGATATAAAATTTAAAACAAACATTAAACTTGAGTGAGATTATAATCTAAGGGTGCGTCCACATCTGGCGAATGTGCCGTTAGCGAGCTGCGCGCGTGCAGTCACGGCAATGGTTTGGTGCCTCTTTAGCACAACTCATGCAAGGCTCGTTAAAGGCGTGCGCGCGGCGCGCAATCAATTCTCGCAGTTACAATTCCGTTTACTGGCTCAGTACTTTCGAAGATGTCGGACGACACTAGTGCTTTTAATATAATTGCTGCATCATTAGCTATTATATTACTGACTAGCTTTTTCCCGCGACTCCGTCCGCGTGGAATAGTTACTTTGGGCTAACGTTAAATTTAACCCCGATTTTGAAGCATTCTTCATTGGCGCTCCGCTCCTATTGGCCTTAGCGTAATGATATATAGCCTATAGCCTTTCTCTATAAATTTACTATTTAATTAAAAAATATTTGATCAATTCGAACCAGTAGTTCCTGAGATTATCGCGTTCAAACAAACAAACAAACTCTTCAGCCTTATATTATTAGTATAGATAGCTGTTGCCCGCGACTTCGTCCACGTTTCCGTCGTTTTTCGTAAAAAAAAAAGTAGCCTATGTCATTCCTCACGGTTCAGTGATTTTCATGTAACAGACAGATTTACTTTCGTAATTTAGTAGGGAAATATAATATGTCAATCTATAATACTGTTGAAAAATATCGCAATACGGAACCGCACTATATTATTGTTAATATCTGTGCCCGCAACTCCGTCAGCGTGGAAGTTAATGTATTGGTAATATTGTTTAGATCACGTTTACATGAGGCTTAAGTACCTATAGAACGAAAATACTTCAGCGCATAGCTTCCGGGTAAACTAAGTTGAAAGTTGACCCGTCCGGCACGTGAACATAAAGATTTTTAGAACTGCTAACCCGGGAAAGAGCGACTTACAACTGACCATGCGAGAAACAACTGACACCGAGATCTACTCCAGCAACACGAAAAGTCTGCCCTTGTGCTTTATTAATTGTCATTGCATAACACACCGATACTGGCGAATTGGGTCCTTTTAAATTGGAATGGAAAATTATTTGGTATTATGGGAATTCTGGGAATAAAGACGGTTTCTCCTGCACCGCAACCTGTTAAAATTTGAGCCTCGATTATAGTTTGTTGCAACTGGGTTACTTTTAGCCGAGTTCCATTGCAAAGTTGTGGTGGTTTTAAATTTCGGAGCAGAATAATAATCAGAAAGCTTCGAACTGCTAAGCTATCGGGAGTTACACGTCTTATTGTGAGTCAACCATAAAAGATAGACATATGCTGTCGTGGGATATTTTTTATATAATTTTAAGGAGAACATTTCCGTCATAAATGATTTCTGTGTAGCTTTAACCATTAAGGTTGCACTCGCGACGGAAGCTTAAAAAACCGGTCAAGTGCGTGTCGGGCCACGCGCAGTATAGGGTTCCGTAGTTTTTATAACAGCCAAGTGCGTGTCGTATTCGATGACTGATCGTTTCGTACCATGCTCTAACTAAAAGCCAAACATGACTACCTAACTAATTTGACTTCCTATACAAATCCTCACCTGATCCGACAATTTTACACGGAAAGTTTTAATTTTTTTTAGAGATTTGTATAAAACTTGTCATAGCCGGTGTTTTGAATTTAAATACGGACACAGAGCTACACTACTCAATCGTCACAAGAAACTAGCACGATAAAACTGTTGCTTAGCGCCATCTATCGACATTTCTATAGAATGGTTCGAAATTTTCGAGTCAAATACAATTGGTCGACTATTACTCGTAAACTTGTAAAGCCCACTTATGTGTGATAGTTTTCCTTTGAATTTCGTTATATATAGGTACTACTGCCGTGACATTTGAATTTCTAACTACAACCGTTTCGTTGATAGAGGGGGTGGACACTTGACTCTAACGAAAATTGATACTTTAAAGCTTGATAAGTCACGAACGGTTTACTTAATCAAAAACCGGTCTTACCAAACCCCTAATATTTTTGAAAAACCTAACCAACGATATCCCACACTATGGGAAGAACGAAAAAAAAAAATTATCATCCCACTACATGTAAGGGAGGTACCCTAAATAATTGTTTTTTTCAAAATTTTATTTTACCACTTTTTCGGCGTCATTAACGTGTACACTCATGCCAAAGTACAACTTTCTAGTACCAACAGTTTCTGAGCTAAACCGCGGACAGTCGGACAGACAGACGGATATGGCGAAACTACTCATGCCAAAGTACAACTTTCTAGTACCAACAGTTTCTGAGCTAAACCGCGGACAGTCGGACAGACAGACGGATATGGCGAAACTATAAGGGTTCCTTGTTGACTACGGAACCCTAAAAATGGAGTAACTACTCCCGTTTTCCCAACATTTCCCTTCACTGCTCTGCTCCTATTGATTGTAGCGTGATGAAAAGTACACTATAACCAGCTCAGGAGTATGAAAAATAATTGTACCAAGTTTCGTTAAAATCCGTCAAGTAGTTTTTGTTTCTATAACGGTTATACAGACAGACAAAAATTTTATTGATTGCATTTTTGGCATCAGTATCGATCCCTAATCACCCCCTGATAGTTATTTTGTAAATATATTTCATGTACAGAATTGACCTCTCTACAGATTTATAATAAGTAGGTATAGATAAAAAGGAAAAAAAAAGAGACAACGGCGTTGGTGGCAAAATCCTATTATTGAAAAGAAAAAACAGAATATTACTATATTCTGTTTTTTCTTTTCAATAATAGGATTTTGCCACCAAAGGCCATCAATTAAGCGGACACTATGCAAATTTTTTAAAATTGTCACCAGAATTATATCAAAATCTACTACAGATGGTTACTTTCAAGATTGCTAAAAAGGAAACGCATTTTAGGCTACCAATTTCAGTTAAAAATAAATTAAGTTTGACATTACGATTCTTGGCCACTAGAGATTCCTACACAAGCTTGCAGTACTTACCTTTTTAGAATTTCTAAGCAAAGTATAAGTATTATTATTCCTCCGCGCCACCCGCGCTCTGATCGCGTACGGCGCTTAGCCCGCGCGAACTGCGCGCGGGCGGCGCAGGAGCGGCGCTCGAACAAAAATGCACGCGCGCAGCCCGCAAACGGCTCGAGAGCTGCACATTCGCCAGATGTGGACGCACCCTGAAATAGGAGAAGTGGCTTTATCTAACGGTCGCGCACTTGCCACTTAAGCCCTTTCACTCACGCACTGATACACTACACTGTCACCAACACTAGCACCAGCACGTTGTACCGACACCGCGCCCAGCGCGCAGTCCGGGGCCACCGCCACGGCCACGAGCGCGGGGCCATGCATACACGCCGAGTCCTTTTTTTTTTTTTTGTTCCAAGGTGGAAAGCCTCATGGATGTCCTCCGCCCTGGGGCGGGCGAAGGGGTCTGTCAGACTCCAACTGACTAAAACCACCCCGTGTTCCTTCGTACACATGCGCCAGGGGCTGCGGAAACGCATAAGTATTCAACATCGCGGCGCTGCAACTACGCCGATCACGCCGTAGATAATTGTGTAACGATGGATGTCATGATATGATAAACTGTTTGATATAACTCCATTCTCCTTGATGAATTTGATCTTATCCTCAATACTCTTTAGCTAATGATCGCTCTCTACACTGGATTCATTAAAGAAATCATGTGGAATTGATACATTGATAATGTGATTGATTGATGCAACTATTGGTGAATATACGTTAGCTGAGATACTAACATCGCTCACTCTTTGTTGATGGGCAACTACTTCAAAATTTTCCGATTTAATTATACAACCATAACCGACAGTTACAAGGCCGGAGTGTGTCAGCTGATGCGCTGAAACTTGATCTCCACATACTGTTCGTAGCTTACTTTGATCACAACAGAAGTAAATATAATTATTTGTAAAATTGCTTTCCAACCAAAGATTTTTACAGGTATTGAGGTTGACGTCACATTCTGAAGCTTTAGATTTATAAAAATCTTTGTCCTGTTCCCTAGATGAAATATGGGAAAATAACGTTTAATTGTGTAATTTTAACAAAATTAGAGCTTTAACTCGAAATCAGTGTGGGTTGGAAAACTTTGGCACAACTGGGTCCATTTGGTCCTTTAATTCGATTTTCAAAAAATATTGTACACATATTGCCTTTTCAAATCAATAAAAAAGTTACAAAGATCAAGTTTCAAAGTTGTGCTAATAAGTATAACACGGCGTGATATCACGTGAAACTTCAATTCTCTGTATCGTCTTCAGTTTTCAATTACGTGAAATCATAAAAAAATGTGTCCATTATTTTTTGATAACCTAAGTGGCGGACTAAATAAAATATTTTTGGAAACTGCCCTAATAGGGTAATATTAAACTTAACTGACAAATATGATTCTATTCATTTGTGACTGGTTTCTGTATAAACGATATTTTGCAAGATATCGTCGATAATGAATAATTATGCTATGAAGTTGACCCGTTCGTTTCACTGACGGTACTAGAACATTGTGAGTTTTCTTTAAATTGTAAAGCTTCAATTGCGATTTACGGGAAATGTTTATTAACGTAAACATAACAAACGAAAATTACATTATATATTTAGGAAATAAATCTTATCTTCACAATTCAACGTGTTATTATTTAGACAATCCATCAAGCATTCTTCAGTAATATTTTACCTTCCATTGCAATCTACATAATTTTTTTTTTTTAACGTGGTAAAATTATCAAATAAGTCCTCCCACTCCGGGCAGGGTGGGAGGGACTGTCAGACTTTTACTGACTAAAATCCACGGTGTTCCTTCAATAACCCTTTACATACCGGGGCCACGGTAACGGGATGAGTCCCACGACCCCGGCAGGCTTCGGCCCTCTGCAGAGGGGGCCTCGTCATGTTGCTGACGCTCTTTGAGGCGCGCGTGGAACACGACGCGCCGTCGACCCGGGCATGGTCCATGGTCGGACAGCGAGTTGCCCTTTACTCGCTGTCCGCATGCCCGCGCCTACGGTGGCCGGAGATCGTCGGCCGACGTCCGACGCCGTGGGCGTCTACCACTGCGGCTGGGCTGGAGGGAGGACGCCATCCTCTCCCTCACGCGGCCCGCCTCCTCCTTCGGAAGCATGACTGCTTCGCAGAAGGAGGCGACCGCTTCCCACTCCCTCTCGCCCCGCAGCATGGCCTCGACCAATGCCGGGCGCGAGAGGTCTCCGCCTATCGCCGCCGTGAGGACACGTCGGTGCTCTGCCCAGGCGGAGCAGTCTTGCACCGTGTGCTCTACGGTGTCCTCAGGGCGACCCTCGCAGTGGTGACACCCAGGCGTTTCCTCCTTTCCCATCAGACACAGGTACCTCCCGAAACTTCCGTGTCCGGTGAGGACCTGCGTCATGCGGTAGGTCAGGACGCCGTGACGCCGATCTAGCCACTCCTCAAAGAGGGGTCTTACCGCCGCAATTGCGCAATCTACATAATAAGATTAATGACTTCTGTACGGGTAGGGTACATTTGAAATGATAAACTGATAAAATGAAAATAATGATAGTACACAACTTAACAAAAAGGAAAAATTGATATACAAAATGATAATTGATCGATACGTGGCGAAAGCGTATTTGATAAGTATTTTGACCGTTATGGGTTAATCGCGACACTTTTCTAAGGCTACTAACGCGATGCGTTAAATTAATTAGTTATAAGTTGAACATGCATTTCGCTGCGCGTCGATGTCAGCATAAACTTGAAACTACTGTTATTGTACGGCTTCGCTCAGACGAAGAAGAAGTAGGAGCCAAGATATGTCCAATGATATAAAATTTAAAACAAACATTAAACTTGAGTGAGATTATAATCTAAGGGTGCGTCCACATCTGGCGAATGTGCCGTTAGCGAGCTGCGCGCGTGCAGTCACGGCAATGGTTTGGTGCCTCTTTAGCACAACTCATGCAAGGCTCGTTAAAGGCGTGCGCGCGGCGCGCAATCAATTCTCGCAGTTACAATTCCGTTTACTGGCTCAGTACTTTCGAAGATGTCGGACGACACTAGTGCTTTTAATATAATTGCTGCATCATTAGCTATTATATTACTGACTAGCTTTTTCCCGCGACTCCGTCCGCGTGGAATAGTTACTTTGGGCTAACGTTAAATTTAACCCCGATTTTGAAGCATTCTTCATTGGCGCTCCGCTCCTATTGGCCTTAGCGTAATGATATATAGCCTATAGCCTTTCTCTATAAATTTACTATTTAATTAAAAAATATTTGATAAATTCGAACCAGTAGTTCCTGAGATTATCGCGTTCAAACAAACAAACAAACTCTTCAGCCTTATATTATTAGTATAGATAGCTGTTGCCCGCGACTTCGTCCACGTTTCCGTCGTTTTTCGTAAAAAAAAAAGTAGCCTATGTCATTCCTCACGGTTCAGTGATTTTCATGTAACAGACAGATTTACTTTCGTAATTTAGTAGGGAAATATAATATGTCAATCTATAATACTGTTGAAAAATATCGCAATACGGAACCGCACTATATTATTGTTAATATCTGTGCCCGCAACTCCGTCAGCGTGGAAGTTAATGTATTGGTAATATTGTTTAGATCACGTTTACATGAGGCTTAAGTACCTATAGAACGAAAATACTTCAGCGCATAGCTTCCGGGTAAACTAAGTTGAAAGTTGACCCGTCCGGCACGTGAACATAAAGATTTTTAGAACTGCTAACCCGGGAAAGAGCGACTTACAACTGACCATGCGAGAAACAACTGACACCGAGATCTACTCCAGCAACACGAAAAGTCTGCCCTTGTGCTTTATTAATTGTCATTGCATAACACACCGATACTGGCGAATTGGGTCCTTTTAAATTGGAATGGAAAATTATTTGGTATTATGGGAATTCTGGGAATAAAGACGGTTTCTCCTGCACCGCAACCTGTTAAAATTTGAGCCTCGATTATAGTTTGTTGCAACTGGGTTACTTTTAGCCGAGTTCCATTGCAAAGTTGTGGTGGTTTTAAATTTCGGAGCAGAATAATAATCAGAAAGCTTCGAACTGCTAAGCTATCGGGAGTTACACGTCTTATTGTGAGTCAACCATAAAAGATAGACATATGCTGTCGTGGGATATTTTTTATATAATTTTAAGGAGAACATTTCCGTCATAAATGATTTCTGTGTAGCTTTAACCATTAAGGTTGCACTCGCGACGGAAGCTTAAAAAACCGGTCAAGTGCGTGTCGGGCCACGCGCAGTATAGGGTTCCGTAGTTTTTATAACAGCCAAGTGCGTGTCGTATTCGATGACTGATCGTTTCGTACCATGCTCTAACTAAAAGCCAAACATGACTACCTAACTAATTTGACTTCCTATACAAATCCTCACCTGATCCGACAATTTTACACGGAAAGTTTTAATTTTTTTTAGAGATTTGTATAAAACTTGTCATAGCCGGTGTTTTGAATTTAAATACGGACACAGAGCTACACTACTCAATCGTCACAAGAAACTAGCACGATAAAACTGTTGCTTAGCGCCATCTATCGACATTTCTATAGAATGGTTCGAAATTTTCGAGTCAAATACAATTGGTCGACTATTACTCGTAAACTTGTAAAGCCCACTTATGTGTGATAGTTTTCCTTTGAATTTCGTTATATATAGGTACTACTGCCGTGACATTTGAATTTCTAACTACAACCGTTTCGTTGATAGAGGGGGTGGACACTTGACTCTAACGAAAATTGATACTTTAAAGCTTGATAAGTCACGAACGGTTTACTTAATCAAAAACCGGTCTTACCAAACCCCTAATATTTTTGAAAAACCTAACCAACGATATCCCACACTATGGGAAGAACGAAAAAAAAAAATTATCATCCCACTACATGTAAGGGAGGTACCCTAAATAATTGTTTTTTTCAAAATTTTATTTTACCACTTTTTCGGCGTCATTAACGTGTACACTCATGCCAAAGTACAACTTTCTAGTACCAACAGTTTCTGAGCTAAACCGCGGACAGTCGGACAGACAGACGGATATGGCGAAACTACTCATGCCAAAGTACAACTTTCTAGTACCAACAGTTTCTGAGCTAAACCGCGGACAGTCGGACAGACAGACGGATATGGCGAAACTATAAGGGTTCCTTGTTGACTACGGAACCCTAAAAATGCATTTTTGGCATCAGTATCGATCCCTAATCACCCCCTGATAGTTATTTTGTAAATATATTTCATGTACAGAATTGACCTCTCTACAGATTTATAATAAGTAGGTATAGATAAAAAGGAAAAAAAAAGAGACAACGGCGTTGGTGGCAAAATCCTATTATTGAAAAGAAAAAACAGAATATTACTATATTCTGTTTTTTCTTTTCAATAATAGGATTTTGCCACCAAAGGCCATCAATTAAGCGGACACTATGCAAATTTTTTAAAATTGTCACCAGAATTATATCAAAATCTACTACAGATGGTTACTTTCAAGATTGCTAAAAAGGAAACGCATTTTAGGCTACCAATTTCAGTTAAAAATAAATTAAGTTTGACATTACGATTCTTGGCCACTAGAGATTCCTACACAAGCTTGCAGTACTTACCTTTTTAGAATTTCTAAGCAAAGTATAAGTATTATTATTCCTCCGCGCCACCCGCGCTCTGATCGCGTACGGCGCTTAGCCCGCGCGAACTGCGCGCGGGCGGCGCAGGAGCGGCGCTCGAACAAAAATGCACGCGCGCAGCCCGCAAACGGCTCGAGAGCTGCACATTCGCCAGATGTGGACGCACCCTGAAATAGGAGAAGTGGCTTTATCTAACGGTCGCGCACTTGCCACTTAAGCCCTTTCACTCACGCACTGATACACTACACTGTCACCAACACTAGCACCAGCACGTTGTACCGACACCGCGCCCAGCGCGCAGTCCGGGGCCACCGCCACGGCCACGAGCGCGGGGCCATGCATACACGCCGAGTCCTTTTTTTTTTTTTTGTTCCAAGGTGGAAAGCCTCATGGATGTCCTCCGCCCTGGGGCGGGCGAAGGGGTCTGTCAGACTCCAACTGACTAAAACCACCCCGTGTTCCTTCGTACACATGCGCCAGGGGCTGCGGAAACGCATAAGTATTCAACATCGCGGCGCTGCAACTACGCCGATCACGCCGTAGATAATTGTGTAACGATGGATGTCATGATATGATAAACTGTTTGATATAACTCCATTCTCCTTGATGAATTTGATCTTATCCTCAATACTCTTTAGCTAATGATCGCTCTCTACACTGGATTCATTAAAGAAATCATGTGGAATTGATACATTGATAATGTGATTGATTGATGCAACTATTGGTGAATATACGTTAGCTGAGATACTAACATCGCTCACTCTTTGTTGATGGGCAACTACTTCAAAATTTTCCGATTTAATTATACAACCATAACCGACAGTTACAAGGCCGGAGTGTGTCAGCTGATGCGCTGAAACTTGATCTCCACATACTGTTCGTAGCTTACTTTGATCACAACAGAAGTAAATATAATTATTTGTAAAATTGCTTTCCAACCAAAGATTTTTACAGGTATTGAGGTTGACGTCACATTCTGAAGCTTTAGATTTATAAAAATCTTTGTCCTTGCTTAAGTAATAGATTGGAGAGTGGGTGTAGCACAAGTGAATGTTTGTCATTAGGCAGGAATCAATGATATTTCGCGTAAGGATAATGTAAGCATCTTTTTTCAGGCTCACAACTATGAAATCAGATACAGGTTTAACTGTTATCATGGTGTTGTTAGGACCTTCTGCTGGAATTGGTACGAGCTTAAAGATCTCGTACGCGTCTCGAAAAATTGAATAGTCCTTGAGAAGTCTTGCTTTGACCTTTAAAAGTTTGTATATTTGGGCGAGGTCAGTGTGTATGTTTTCTATGGGCAACTTAATGTCATTGGATAAATGACTTGTTATCGTACTCAGTTGGTGCTGTTATCAGTCGTGGATTGAATCGACCATGATATACGTCTGTAATAGTGTCGACTAAGGCATTCTGCAGTTCCTTCAAGTCGCGTAATAAATTGCTAGCCACTACAGCTCCCATAGTGACCTCATTTGCTTTAGAGATATTTTGTTTCGCTTTTTAGGGTTTCTAAAGTGTTTTCTATTTTCGAAAACTGCTGATGTATTATTTTATGTTGCTTGTGAATATTATCTTCAGTTCTCTTCAAAAAAATAAATTCAGCTTCTATAACTGAAGTTTGATTTTGCCAAAAAGATACGATATGCTTCTGATTGTTGCGAAGGAGAGTGATATCTTTCGCGTATTGTTCTGCGAATCTAGAGTCCAATACCCCGAACAGGTCAAATACATTAAGTAACCGACACCGTCGTTAAGACCACGCCGCCACCTGTTCGGGCGCGTGCTAAAATGCTGACTAAGTAACGGGTGATTGTTATAGTCAAGTTCATGGTACCCGTGACGTAACTGCTGTAATATGATGTCACAGTGTATTTGTTCACGTAAAGTGAGACATGATTATTCAAGTAATTGAATAATCATGTCTTAATTGTATGCTTTTATTGAGTGCTGTAATACCTTCCCAATAAGGTTCCATATGTAGTATATGATTATTTTCCAGTCATCTCTGACAATTTGCATATTTGATAATTTGTCGAAGAAAAGATGTTGATTATCTCGAAACATTGTGACGGTAAGTGAACATTGGGAAGTAGAGATGATACTTAAAAATAATGTGATAGCTACAAATACTGACGCTATATTGTAGCGAGGGCTTGTTTTAAATTGCTGCGATGTATGAGTCTTCGTCGTACACTGGAAGTTTTGATAATTTGCTTACTGGACGTTTCAAGGTGCCGTTCTTGGTTTTTAAGGTTACCACACGGACCTGACCGTCAGGACCGGGATGAAACTCGATGATCCGGCCCATCAGCCATTTCCGTGGCGGAAGATTGTCATCATGGATTATGACGACGTCATTTAGATCAAGATTTTTCTTTGATTGTCTCCACTTGCTCCTTTCTGATAGCTGTGTCAGGTACTCACTCACCTTTCTATCTTTTCCAAAGGTCTTGAATGATTTTTTGTGTCAACTGCCAACGGGTTCTCAAGTCCGATTCAGTGTCATGTAATGTTACTTTTGAGCCACCTGTCAGAAAGTGAGCTGAAGTTAGAAAATCCATGTCATCGGGATCTTCTGATATTGGACATAATGGTCTTGTGTTGAGACAGGCTTCAATTTGGGTGAGAACAGTGTACAACTCCTCATATGTTAGAATTTGATCACCAATTATTCTTTTAAAATGAAATTTGAAGCTTTTAACAGCTGCTTCCCATACACACCGTGCTGAAGGCCATGACGGTGCATTAAAACTCCAGTCTATTTCCATATCCAATACCTCTGCTTGAAGTTCCTTGCTCTGCATGATATTTAGCAGTTCTTGATATTCTTGCTGAAGTACCTTAAGTTATTGGCACCTACGAAATTACGCCCATTGTCGCTGTATATGCGACTAGGTGTCCCTCTGCGGGCTGCCATTCATCTCAATGCTGCGATAAATGATGATGTGCTTAAGTCACAAACGAGTTCCAAATGTACTGCCTTCGTGACCATACATATAAAGACAGCAACATATCCCTTTGTGCTTCTGATACCTCGTCCTTTGCTCGCCTTGACGAAGATATGACCCGTAAAATCTACCCCAGTGTGGGTAAACGGTCGAGACGGATTAGTTCGGGCTTCCGGTAGATGACCCATGATTTGTGGCTGGCAATCTGGATTCTGTTTTCTGCAGGTTACGGAACGACGAAGTCTTCTCTTGACTGCAACGTTTCCTCCTAAAATCCAGTATTTCTGCCGAATGAAGCTTAAAGTCAGTCGAGCTCCAGCATGCAACATTGTTAAATGTGCATCGTCTATGTTCAACTGCGTCAGGAGTCCCTTGTTAGGAAGAATGATGGGATGCTGCATATCTTGGCTGATGTGTGCTTTTTTCCATCTCCCACCAACTCTAAATATGTCGTCTGCATCTAGGTAAGAATTTAATTTAATTAATTTGCTTCTAGAATTAAGGTTGCCTTGCAGCTTTAAATCACTTATATCTTTTGCAAATTCTTCACGCTGCACATGCTTGATAAAGTTTTGCTTTGCTTTGTTAATTTCTGCTAATGATAAATAATTATTTTGATAGCTTCTTTTGTATGATATAAATCGCATAACCAATGCTAGGATACGTACGATTTTGTTGATAGAATGATAATTGTTTAACATACTTGTAATTATGCTTGATTCTTCCTTTGTAGCGAGATTCACTTTCTCTTGCTTCTTTGCTTCTTCCTCTGTAGTGTAGATTACTTGATTTTCCTTCCTTGCATCGAAAGAAAACAACCACGTAGGTCCTACCCACCACAAAGGAAAATCCCGTAGCTGAGGTACAGTCAAACCTCTGCTTCCGCAGTCAGCGGGATTTTTTGCTGATTTTACATATCGCCAAAATTGTGGAGGAATTACTTCTGCTATTTGTGTGGTCCTGTTGGCCACGAACGTCTTCCACCGATTGGGTATTTCCTTGTAGCCACCCCAAAACGACTGTGGAGTCGCTCCATTCAAAAACGGTAAGTTCATGATCTGCTAAACACTTCTTGACTTTGCCCATGAGTGTGGCAAGTAGATGTGCTCCACATAACTCTAGTCGAGGCAGTGAAACTTGCTTTTTAGTTGGAACTAATTTTGATTTTGCTGCTACTAATATGACCGATTGCTTATTATTGTTTACTTTGCAGTAAATGACGCAAGCGTACGCTTTAGTAGAAGCGTCACAAAAGCCGTGTACTCTACCCTGCTTGCTGATTGGATGCCGTACCATCTGGGAATTTTGAACTGATTCATGTTATGCAACTCTTACTTGATCTTGACCCATTCTTTGTTAATTTTTTCAGGAATCAGCTCATCGCATTCAAGCTTAGACTGCTATATTTTTTGGAATAAAATCTTCAGTTTGGTTGTTACTGCCACGATCCATTCCAATGGATCGAATATTTTTGAGATATCCGACAATATGATACGTTTAGTGATCTTTGCCTTCGATGATTCGATTTTTGATATGAATGTAAAAGTGTCTTCCGTTGGGTTCCAACGAAGGCCTAAGGTTTTTGATAGATCTGATTGATTAAAACTCTTACTCTCTTGATGAAGATAGTCTTGATTTTCATGCTGCAATATTCTGATATCGTTTAAATTCCATTTTCTTAAATTGAACCCTCCTAACTTCAATAAATCCACTAATTCTTTCTGTATCTGCTGTGCTGATGATAATGAATTGCTTCCATGGACCAAATCATCCATGTAAAATGATTCTTCGATGACTTTGGCAGCTTCCGGGTATTTCTCCCGCTCATCAGATGCTAGCTGTTTAAGCGTCATCATCGCAAGAAATGGTGCTGCTTTGGTACCGTATGTTACGGTCGTCTGCTGATATTCACTTAATTTTTTATGCTGATCGTCTCTCCAGACAATTTTTTGTAAGGGTTGATCTTCTGGATGTACCCAAATCTGCCGAAACATCTTTTCAATGTCGGCCGTGAACGCATACTGATACTGTCTCCATTTAATAATGAGAGACGAAGGTCTTGCTGTAAAGTGGGTCCTGCATACATAAGGTCGTTTAAACTTTTATTAGTAAGTAGATGTTTTAGCCGAAGCATTATACACGACACGTAATGCTGTGGTAGCACTATCGTCGCGCAAAACACAGTGATGCGATAAAAAACATTCCAGTGTCTGATTGTAAGTTGAAGGTTGCATGTGACCCAACGCCAAGTACTCATGTATGAATACTTGATATGCATAGAAAATATAATCATTTTTATGTAGTTTTTTTTTTCTAACTGAATAAATTGAGCGACAGCCTTATTTTTTGACTGTCCTAATTGCTCTTCGAATTGAGGTACGAGTGGAAGTCTAACTTCGTATGTCCCGTCTTCTAGACGTTTAGTCGTTGATTTTTAGAAATCGATGCATTCTTGATCTTTGCATGATAATGATTTTTCTTGCGTGACATCCTCGATCTCCCAAAAACGTTGTAGTTGATCTAACTCAACTTGTACAACATTGCACATAAAAGTGGGCTTCAAGGTACCACATAATATCCACCCAAGGCGAGTTTCGTGCGCCATAGGTAGTGATTCGCTAAGTTTGCATATAAGTACCTGATAAAAGAATATTCCCGTAAACGTCAGCGCCCAAGAGAATATCTATACTCTGGATCTGCTAGTTCTAAGTTTTCGAGGAATGGGCATGGTAACTTAGGAAACAAGTATGACGGTAAAAATTTTGTAAGATTTTTCATGATATAAGCATCGATGTTAAAGATACACGAATAGATTATAGTTTAGGTTGAGCATCCCTTTGCAGCTATTTTCGGTTTGCCCTATACCAGTGATTATACCGTCAGCATTGTATCGCTGTAATCCTAATTGCTGAGCGCCGTTTTCGGTTATAAAGATATTTGTGAGCCCTAATCAATAAGTGCCCTCATGATAAGATAGGTGCCATCTGATTTTTGGACCTTTATTAATGCTGTTGATAGTAAGACTTCTGTCATGTTTTGCTGTGTAACATGCGTGTTGCCCCTATTTTCAGAACGTTCTGGATTAGGACGCACGTTGCTTTGCTGCTCACAAGGCGTCGAATTACCCTGCTTATACGCTTCGTGCAGTACAGTATTGTGAAATTCGCGGCATCGTTTTTCTGACAAACAACTATTGCCTTTATGATCGTATAAACAATTCTTACAATAATTCAACTTGGCAACTAATTGTGTTTTCTTCATTGGAGTTAATTCCGTGAATTTCTTGCAATAAATAAATGCATGTGTTTCATTGCAGACTGGACATTTTTGATAAGCATTATGTTGTAATTTCCTGTCACTTAGTAACTTCAAAGTTTGATTACTTGAATATGATTGCTTTGAATGATATGATTTTTCGAATGGTTTATTGTTGTTGCTAGAATCAGATTTTTGTTGTTGATTGCTGGTCTCCTGCTTATGGGTCTGCTGGCTTCCATGCTAGTGAACGTGCTCTCTAGAAAAGACAACAGTTTGGTTAAATCGAGAAGTTCTCGAGGTTTTTTACTGTAGAGATTATACTCATTAAACATCTCCGAATCCAATTTTTGGCTCAAAATGTGAGCGATAAAAAGATCGGATTTAATTTCAACGCCTAGGCTCTGTAAAGCGTTTAAAGTTTCAAGTGCGGTGTCATGAATCCGCTTGATATGACTGATAGAGGCTTGCTGCATAACCGGAAGATTTAGCAAATTGGTGGCATGCGCGGAGAATATCATCGTCTTATTGTCGTACCGGTGGCACAGAATGTCTCAACTTATGATGTAGTTATCGGAGCTGATCGGTAGGTGTTGAATAAGGCGTTCTGCTTCACCCTTTACTTTTGACTTGAGGAACTGCATCGTGTCCCAGAAAGTGTTGAATTGTTATGAATTGATTCTGTAAAGAGATCTTTAAAAGATGTCCAATGATAATAGTTTCCACTGAAAGTAGGGATCTCTATTTTCGGTGTAGTATGTTCAATATGAGAGTTAGACCATATCTTTTTGTTTATAGCCTTGATAGCCTCGTTGTATGTGCTCTCATATTTGAGATACATGCTTTGATATTCCTGATTTCTATCTCCAAGCTCGCTATCTAACTCCTAATGCTGGGTGTCGATCTTCGACCAGCGGGCTTGAATGGTGTTTAACAGATGATCGATTTCCCACTTTTCCGTAACACCCTCCAGCTTGATTTTTGATACAGTGTGTTCAAAGGCCTTGAAATTGCTGATCGGCTTTCTCATCATTTCATCCGTCTTGCTGTTCGACCCCTGAGACTTCGATGAGTGCCCTGAAGGTTGCTGTGTTACGCCTGATGTAGCTAAAGGAGGAGGTTTCAACAACGGTGTTGATGGACGTTCATCTGATGACTGATAATTGATAATGACTGCCCTAATATTCTCATACCTCTCTTTCACGACAACAAATTGATTAGAAGTAAAATAAGAGTGCGTTTTAGAATATTCAATGTTGCTTAATCTCACATGATTTGATTGATACTCTCGCCAACATGTATCCAGATTCTCCAATCTTTGGCGTATGTAATTCGAAGTTTTGCGATCGGAGCTATCCTTTTTAAAGTTGGTGTAGATTTGCTCTATGTTATTGAGTAGCTGCTGCTACTGTTGGGCTAAGATATCCTCCATAGAAGACATGATGATAGAAATGATATAAAAGGAGAGATCTTACTTAATGATCCAGGTGGGAGCTGTTGCTCACCAACTAGGGACCTTTGCTGATGATTGCTGATAGATACTGCTGTTGCTCCACGCTGCACTGATGCTGGCAGCAGGAAAACGTCCAATGATAGTTCAGTTCACCTCACACGTGAAACACGTCACAGTACCTGATACACTGCAAAGTCCACACGCGAGAGGCCCTGCTTTTGACCAAACCGCACGCAAGGTCAAAATGCTCGAAGGACCATAAATGTAGGGTACATTTGAAATGATAAACTGATAAAATGAAAATATGATATATTAAAGTACACAACTTAACAAAAGGGAAAATTTATATACAAAATGATAATTGATCGACACGTGGCGAAAGCGTCTTTGATAAGTATTTTGCCCGTTATGTGTTAATCGCGACACTTTTCTGATGCTACTAACGCGATGCGTTAAATTAATTAGTTATAAGTTGAAGTGCATTTCGCTGCGCGTTGATGTCAGCATAAACTTCAAACTACTGTTATTGTACGGCTTCGCTTGTACAACTTCCTTCTGTTGATATCGACGCAAAGCAAACTTCTCGCTACTCTATTTTGTCTGATGATTAAGGCCCACTTGCAGCAACACTTTAAATCGAGATTTACAGTACCTAAATCGAGTTTTTGGTACTGTAAATCTCGATTTAGGTACTGTAAATCTCGATTTAAAGTGTTGCTGCAAGTGGGCCTTAGATCAAATAACTCGCCATCGAGCCATTTGAACGGCTGAAACTTTACTAAACCCCGACTGAGCAGCACATGTTCACAATAAAAAAAAATGATTGCATGGTATGTTGCTGATGCTTATTTAAATAACGCAATAAACATTGTAGGATTTTTTAAGCCAACATGGTCACTGACAGTGTCATTAGAACTTAAAAACGTTCATCCGTGATTATGGCGCTTGCAAAAGTGCCGAAATATTGGAAACTCGAAACAATAAATACAACATGATAAATATCCCGTTTTATATTCTAATGATGAAGCACTTTCAAAATTAAAGGCGCAGCTGTGCAAATATCATATTATAAATTGATTTCATGACTAGCATTTGCTTAATCGCGGACTTTAAATGAACATAACTTTTGACAAAGTCCGAAACTCACCGAAGTACACGTGTATTGTGTGAGGAATGACATGAAAGGAAAAGGAGTAAATGATAAGTTGACGTCTTTCAGGGGAGAAAGGGAAGAAAAAAACGTGTTGCACGACCCCAAGTAAATGGGACAAGGGCAAGAAGATGAATTAATGGATTATATACTTATGAAGTACTTAGCTCTTCAGTACTTAACCTTTGTTAACTGTTAGAGAATGCCCAGGACAATAAGACCGTATTTGTAAACATGTGCAAATAATAAATAAATATTGAAGCGATTGGCGATGGTGGTCGTGCTTTAGTCAAGGCTGGAGTGCAAGTATCCAAAATATTGTGGCGCTGATTACTACACATGATATTTCTGCTTTTGTAACAGGTAGAGTCATGTGGGCAAGTGTGCGAGTACCGGCCGATTAGTCGATTAAAAATTATGGTCACCTCACATTATAAAGGATAATGTGAGGTAACCATATATGGCAAGTAAACATATATGGCCGACCATAGATTAAAAAATGGCTGACTGTCATGAAAGAAAGACTGAAAGAGAAAGCGTACTGAACAGGTGAGACAGCAAAATCTACCATTATTTACCCCTCAAACTCCATACTATTTTTTCCCCCTTGAAGTTGCAGTAGCCTGGTTGTCGTGTGTCTTCTTGTATTTTGTAAGTTTGTGGGATGCAGCGAATATTCGCATCCGCATCCGCAAATGCGGAGCTTCCGTATGGATTTGAACATCTGCATCCGCATCCGGACCCGCAATAATCAATGTAGATTTTCATGCGGATGCGAATGTAAGACAAGTTGCAACCAGAAAGAAATTGGGCGGGGCCGACGAATGGCACGTGCCGTTTTGAGGAAGCCACACAGGAACTGAGCAGCACTCTTGACGACTATTTAACAAGATCACAATAGTTTGATTCGATTCGACAGGCCGTCACGACTCTGAAAAGTGAACTGTCAACAAAGTTTTCCAGCTTGGGAGAGGACAATTTATACAGAGTTGATACGACCGAGGGACTTTCCTTTAAACTGCGTATACTAGGTACCATTTTCAAACTTTGTACCAAAAATCAATTAAATAGGAGAAGTAGTTTAGTCGCAAATGATTTTGATGAGATGCACCTTAAAGCGATAAATCTGACCAAGACAAGAGATAGCACACGCCGCGCTACGTTGCCACTTTGTTACCTATGTATTTAAGGTCAGTCACATTTATTTACAAAGGGTGGTTGCGTTTTACTCTGATTTGTAAGCTATTTAGTTTGTCTGAAATAAAAAATGTTTTTGTCTCTTTATTTTTTAACTGTATCGAATTAACACTAAACACGTATAGTATGCGTAGTGTAATTTAATGCCCCTCTGTCGTATCAACTCTGTATATCATCGCCACCTACTTAGATCCTCGCTATAAGCACAAATTTTTTACACCAGTAACTGAGGAAAAGATAAAAGAAGACATTTTGATGATGAAAAATACTGATAATGACGTTTCCTATTCTCTTAATGCCAATTCCGAAGGGGCTAAAATAATGAGAATGACAGATTTCACGGAAAAGGATCTGGGACAACTAGGACCAGGGACGTCAGGTTCCCTCAGAAAGCCATGCTTAAAAAACGATGATGTTAGATTTGTCAAATGAAGATGAGAGTCAAGAAATACCAGAAAATGGTAGCACTAAAGCTGTAGGCAAAAAGGAACTACTTTCTTATCGCACTAAAAAAAGAGTCAATGTGGAGTGTTCATCGAGAGGAATTTAACATATTATCACCGATAGCACGAAGATTTTTATCCACTCCACCAGGCAGAGTTCCTAGCGAACAATTATTTAGTGGCGCGAGTTTAATTTACGAACCTCTGTGTAACCGGCTTGAATCAGAGAAAGCGGCAATATTACTTTTTATTAAGTACTAGCTTTTGCCCGCGACTTCGTCCGCGTGGGATAGTTACTTTGGGCTAACGTTAAATTTAACCCCGATTTTGAAGCATTCTTCATAGGCGCTCCGCTCCTATTGGCTTTAGCGTAATGATAATAGCTTCTCTATAAATTGACTATTTAATTAAAAAATAGTTTTTCAATTCGAACCAGTAGTTCCTGAGATTATCGCGTTCAAACAAACAAACTCTTCAGCCTTATATCATTAGTATAGATAGCTGTTGCCCGCGACTTCGTGCGCGTTTCCGTCGTTTTTTGTAAAAACAAAGTAGCCTATGTCCTTCTTCACGGTTCAGTGATTTTGATGTAACCGACAGATTAACTTTCGTAATTTAGTAGGGAAATATAATATGTCAATCTATAACACTGTTGAAAAATATCGCAATACGGAACCGCACAATAACAATACAAGCGCACAGCTATTAACAATAATAATTGTTAATAGCTGTGCCCGCGACTCCGTCAGCGTGTAACTCCTTGTGTGTTATTAAGTTAATGTATTGGTAATATTGTTTAGATCACGTTCACATGAGGCTTAAGTACCTATAGAACGAAAATACTTCAGCGCAAAGCTTCCAGTTAAACTATGTTGAAAGTTGACCCATCCGGCACGTGAACATAAAGATTTCTAGAACTGCTAACCCGGGAAAGAGCGACGTACAACTGACCATGCGAGAAACAACTGACACCGACACGATAAGTCTGCCCTTGAGCCTTATTAATTGTCATTGCATAACACACCGATACTGGGAATTGCGTTCTTTTAAATTGGAATGGAAAATTATTTGGTACTAGCTTTTGCCCGCGACTTCGTCCGCGTGAAATAGTTACTTTGGGCTAACATTAAATTTAACCCCGATTTTGAAGCATTCTTCATTGGTGCTCCGCTCCTATTGGCCTTAGCGTAATGATACAATATTATTGTTAATAGCTATGCCCGCGTCTCCGTCATCGTAAGTTAATGTATTGGTAATATTGTTTAGATCACGTTCACATGAGGCTTAAGTACCTAGAGAACGCTTCGGCCGCGAGATGCGTCGAATAATCCTTATAGCATGATTCAGTATTCACGCGCGATGGCTTATTATTAGCGTATTTCATGTATAACTTTGGTGTTTCTATACCGATTTATATGATTCTTTTTAAGGTTCCGTAGCCGAATGACAAAAAACGGAACCCTTATAGTTTCGACATGTCAGTCCGTATGTCTGTCTGTCCGTCCGTCCGTCTGTCACAGCCATTTTATTCCGAAACTATTAAGACTATACATGTGAAACTTGATAGGTAGATGTATTCTGTGAACTGCTTTCCGATTTTGAGAAAAAAATTAAAAAATATTTAATATACATGGAACTAAAACTGATTTTTTTTTCATGTAGTCGATGCATGTGTGGTATCTATAGACAGTTCTTTAAAAACGATATCGGGGTTTCTAAAACCACTTTTCCATAAAGTCAATCGTTTAAAAGATATAAGCTTCCAAAGTGGTAAAATGTGTGTATCCCCCCTCTAACTTCTATAATAATGGAGTGAAAAATCTAAAAAAAATATAAAATATATGTCTGTAGATCTTAATGTAAACTTTCAACCAAAATTGGTTTGAACGAAATCAGTTCAGCAGTTTTTGAGATACAGCATATTTTCTAAAACCGCAAATATAACTTTGTAATTCATACAAACACTATGAAAAACAAATTTATTTGGCGCAGTTGTAAAAAATGTAAATAAGCTAGTTTTAAGAAATTTGTAAGGTATTTTTTCGTCAAATAAATATGCATATTATATTATTATAGTTACTACGGAACCCTTCATGGGCGAGTCTGACTCGCACTTGGCCAATTTTTTATGGAATAGTTAATAATGTTAAATTTTTCAATTAGGGGTGACTGAGAGTGTTATAAACGTAAGAGTAGA
The DNA here is from genome assembly GCA_943138885.2 of Tholera decimalis. NCBI lineage: Eukaryota > Metazoa > Arthropoda > Insecta > Lepidoptera > Noctuidae > Tholera > Tholera decimalis. The sequence continues at coordinate 19,103,703 of OW964565.2, forward strand.
CAAATATTATAATCAGAAAGCTTCGAACTGGTAAGCTATCGGGAGTTACACGTGTTATTGTGAGTCAACCATAAAAGATAGACATATGCTGTCGTGGGATATTTTTTATATAATTTTAAAGAGAACATTTTCGTCATGAAATGATTCCTGTGTAGCTTTAACCATTAAGATTGCACACGCGACGGAAGCTTAAAAAATGGGGTAATTTCTCCCGTTTTCCCAACATTTCCTTTCACTGCTCTGCTCCTATTGATTGTAGCGTGATGAAAAGTATACTATAACCTGCTCAGGAGTATGAACAATAATTGTACCAAGTTTCGTTAAAATCCGTCGAGTAGTTTTTGTTTCTATAACGGTTATACAGACAGACAGACAGACAGACAGACAGACAAAAGTTTTACTGATTGCATTTTTGGCATCAGTATCGATCCCTAATCACCCCCTGATAGTTATTTTGGAAATATATTTCATGTACAGAATTGACCTCTCTACAGATTTATTATAAGTATAGATAATGCTCCTATTTTTAACTTTACATACTAATTCTAATTAATAAATAATAATTATGATTACTATACCGTTATTTTAATTTTTCATTCATATACTTTTTTATATGGTCTTAAACATCCGCGGATGCGAGCTTTCAGAAATCCGCATCCGCATTCACATCCGCGGATGTGTAAAAATCGGCATCCGTAACATCCCTGGTTTGTGCTTATTAGTTTCTGGCAGTAATTAAATTGATTCACGGTTAATGTTTTATCTTAATTTGTAAAACCTGATCGGTTTTTGTTCAGTAAACATAATTGTACCATAATGCCACCTAATAGCCGATTTATAACTTGTGAAGTATCGTACTTGTGAAGTCGTAAAGGTAATGTGAAAAAGGTACTACAAAGACAAAAATAATTTTAATTTCGGTAGTCGGTGTTATTGGTTTTGTATTTTCTTTTTTTTTTTCACACCGCCTTCCGAAATTAAAATTATTTTTGGCTTTGTAGTGATTTGATATGGAAGTCGGTTTAATATTTTGCAAAAAAGTTTTTATCATCGCGCATTTATTGGGTCAGTTTGTAATTAATTTAGTTACAAAAGCCAAAAAGTCAACTACTTATCACCTTTTACAAAATATTGCAGAGCCGTTAATTTTTGAGGAGTTCTGGTATTTCACCATCAGCTCTACTTCACCATATGCATTGTGACGAGCATAAAGTGCTTAACATCCATATTCAAGTAATCGAATCGCAATCCACAAAATACTTATTATTGAGTATAGTTTCGGTGGCAATCTGTGGTCTTCATCATCAGTTCCACTTCCCCAAATGGTGCTTTTCGAGAGCAACTGCACAAGTTACTATAAGAAATACCCAAAACGCTATAGGCGTGCCTATAATATGTAAAGAGTTTCCTCGATTTCTCCATGATTCCATCATCAGATCCTAACGTGATGACAATGGGACCAACAAGAAAGTATACCCTTTCAAACTAAAAAAGAATTTTTCAAATCGGTCCAGCCGTCTTTGAGATATGAGGTAACATACATAAAAAAAAGAGTTCAAGATAAACTGAGAACCTCCTCCTGTTTTGAAGTCAGTTAAAAAAAGAATTTTCCAAATCGGTTCGTAAATGACGGAGTTATGCGCGAACAAAAAACGCAACGCAGAGTAAACGAAAAGATCGTCAATGTAGATATTTTTTTAGACTTGTTGATTTTTCAGAAACGGCATGTCCAATTTCGATACAATTTTCATAGGACCATTTGGAAAGTATACTATTTCTAAAAAAAAAAATTCAAATCATTTGGCAAGTGACGGAGCTGTGCCCGAACAAACATAAAAATAAAAAAAAAACAAACAAACATCAGAATTGAGAACCTCCTCCTTTTTTAGAAGCAAAATTTCCATTAGATGAGGCTCGGTAAGTATTAAATTAGATATTTGATTATATATTTTAATTAAAACATGGTACTAAAAGGCTTAATATGGCTCTTATCAATTATCGATAAATGGTGTGTATGTTTTTAATTGTTTATAAACAACGTTGATAAAAGTGAGAGGTATTAAATGAAACTGCATTTACTTTGTGTATAGTTTTCAGGCTACACACCAAAAATCATATCACTAATTTAGTCATAGGATATATTTGAAGTTTTTTCTTAGTTAAAACACAAGTTATCATCCCGAGCACTTGACTAAGTAGGGTGCGTCTCATATCATATAAAGTTATTTGGCATATTTTCATTTCAATAAAGTTGCAGTCAATGATTATCAAATACAAGAATAAAGAAGACATGGTCACTGACGTTCTCATGACGGAGCTCCATCGAATGAAATATGAAATGTTTATGACCGCTATGGGTTTGCAAGTGGGAGTCGTGAAATAGTTATAATTATAATATCTAGTCTTCTCAATATTTAGTTCTCGTTCAGTTGGTATTGAAGTGACATGTAAACTGTTTATATTTTATTTTTTTAGTACTAAGTCCCGACTCTTAAAACATAGTATGTTACATTCTCTTTGGGCTGGACATTAAGTTTTTATTGATTACTCGTAAACCCTTACATGTGACGCCATAAATCAAACGTTATTACTGTCACACATTGCGTCACTAAGTTTTAGTAAAGGAACCATATTCGAAAAAGCTCTCGTTATTGAGATTCGGAAGTGCCAGCCAGAAGTTTTATACGTAAATTCAAGATGGCTGGACACAAATTTTTGCGTTTTTCTACTAAACCGCTATACGTATCACAAAACTTTTAGCTCGATGCCTGTCACAAATTTATGTCACGCCCGTTGATATGCATAAAGTCGTGACAATCACTTTCGTTACCGAGATTGAGAGACCAGCGAAAAGTGATTTTTCAAGCTGGCTGGACACGCTTTCAATCGATTATCTAAGATTCTGTAGCGTCACAAATTCTGAAATATGGGTGTTTAGCCGTCACATAAAGTGCCCTATTGACCTAGTTAAATGTGAGCTATTTTGAAGATTTTTCCAGCTAGCCTGAGTCACATAAAGGGAGGGTAACTGTGCGCATTACTTGGGGTAAGTGTACGCAACTTCCGATTGAGGTAATTTTGAGTTCTTATCTCTAGTCAGACACGGAAATAGTGTTCCAACAAGATTTTAAAACTACCACTAACAGTATCTAATGATCAAACAACAAAATTAAATTTACTTATTGCAATTGTTACGTACAAAAATGCTTTTGTCAAAGCTGGTACATCGTTTCAGATGTTCATCTTCTTGTGTCTTCGTAATTGTTGTAGAAAATCTCTCCATACTCCCCGCAGTCTTCCCAGCTTTCAAACGTTTTCATAGAGTGCTTTCCTTTAATACAACTTGTGTTGCCGCATTTCGCTTACTGGCACCCTTTGAAATGAATAATATTATCGTCTGCGTACACTTAACCCTAATATAAACATAAACACACACTAAACATAAACTTAATCATGAACAAAATTGTTCATGATTACCTACGTCATCCTAGGAACTAAAACATTGGGTCTAGTCAAACTGTATAAAACGTGGTAACCGATGATATAAAGCGATTAAAAAAAAATTCAGGATGCTTATAGGTCTATAAAAGATAACTTGACAAACTTTAGAAAATAACGTAAAAAAAATATGCACAAATCTTTACTCATCAGTCATCCTTCAAATCAAAATGGCGGGACGAGTGACCGGCAACACCCGTGTGTGTCGTACCGAGTCAAGCGGGGTTCCGAGGGAAAAGGATCACTTTTTTTAGTTATGTACCGTTTCCTAGATATCTGGCATGCACACACTTGCCCCACTTGACTCTACAACTGCGTAGGTACTAATATTTTAAAAAAATTGCTTGTCTGAACTGGGAGTCGAATTAGTCAAACACATGAAACCACACATGTATTATCCCTCGTCTTCCAATTCCCGATCAGGTGGCTGCCTACGGAGTGCGCCATCCGGTTTAACTTTTACATCACCTCTGACTTCAATACAAGTTCCAGGTTTTCAACATCTTAACTATCAACATACCATTGTGAAACGTAAATAGCCTAATGAATGATGGGGTCGCGGGTTCGAACCCCACCCATTACAGTATTACCGTGAACCCACTCCAAACACAAGCATATTTAGCTTAGTTGGAGGGGTTAACAAGATTGCAAGTAATGTGGATTCTACACAATACCAATAAGTACCAGTTCTCTTTAAAAAAGAAATACAATTCTATGTTCAATTGTTTGACATGCTAATTTTAGTATTTTGTAAATCAAGTAATATGCATTCACCATTCCACATTCACAATTTATAAATCTTAATTAAGTAGATTCATATTCACCCGTCATATCAAGAAGATTAAAAAAATATATGATTTACTGTGATTTGAGGTGTTGAGCTAATATTTGTTATTTGTTTTCCGCTAACTCACGATCAATAACATATTTCCCGTCTCTGCATCTAGCTATTGTTTTAATTTCTAGTATGCACTTCACTTGAACACAGAAATTTAAATTTAATATGAACAGTTAACCAGCAAACTTATATGTAGAATAATGTTTACACTTGCTTAATTGCCTTTTGTATGTCGTCAGACATGATGAGATTGTGGTGTAGTTCTATCGTCGATAATGATATATGCTACGAAGTTGACCCGTCCGTTTCACTGACGGTACTAGAACATTGTGAGTTTTCTTTAAAATGAAAAGCTTCAATTGCGATTTACAGGAAATGTTTATTGACGTAAACATAATAACAAACAAACATTACATATATATTTAAGAAATAAATCTTATTTTTACAAATCAACGTGTTATTATTTAGACAATCCATCAATCAGTCTTCAGCAATATTTTTACTTTCCATTGTAATCTACATAATAAGACTAATGACGTCCTCCTCCTGTTGATTTCAAAGCAAACTCTACTCTATTTGTCTGAAGATTAGTTCGCAGTTGACCAAATTCGACATCGAGCGATTTGGACGGTTGAAACTCTTTACTAAACCCCGACTGAGCAGCACATTTTCACAATTAAAAAAATAGTTTGCTCGGTATGTTGCTGGTGCTTATTTAATTAACGCAATAAACATTGTAGGACTTTTTTAAGTTAATAACTTTTGATGAAGTCCGAAACTCACCGAAGTACAATTCTACAGAAATAGACAACTTAAGCGTAAGCCATATTGTATATTAATAGAAAATAAATACACGATATTTACAACATCAGTATTTGTTAGATTAATACAAAGTTATTTAATTCCGTACCAGAAATGTAATAGAAGCGTGGCTATGTCCATGACTACTGCAGAACCATCATTGCTAAGTATTTCCACAGGTAAATACGCAATGCTAACGTATAACAGTAACTTTCGTTGGAACAGTGACTTTCAGCCATCGTTTTAAGTAAATTATCGTGCCCACCCACGTGTGTGTATAAAGGTAAAATTCGGCATGACGATCTAATCTGATGGAACGAAAGGTAGAGGAAGGTCAAAGAAAAGATGGTTGGATTCTATGAGGAATGGTATGAAAGAAAAAGGAGTAAATGACACCGTGACGTCTGACAGGGGAGAATGGAAGAAGTAAACGTGTGGCGCCGACCCCAAGTAAATGGGAAAAGGGCAAGAAGATGAATGCATGAATAATATACTAATGGAGTACTTAGCTCTTCAGTAACCTTTGTTAAGTGGTAGAGAATGCCTAAGACATTGAGGGCATCTTTGTAAAAATGTGCATGAAGTGCTTATCTTACTGATATTATAAATGCGAAAGTTGGTGAGGCTGGATGGATGTTTGTTACTCTTTAAAGCAAAAACTACTGAACCGATCTGAATGAAATTGGTAGGTAGATAGTTGACATTCTGGAATAATACATAGGCTACTTACTTTTTCTCCCGAAATTCTGCGAACAAAGAATTCTTGCAAACAAAGTCGCGGGAAGCTAGTAATAAATAAGTATTGAAATGATTTGCGATGGTGGTCTTGCGTAAAACCACACCTGTATGCAGACTCGTCTTCCTATTCCCTATCAGGGTGCTGGCTCTAAGGAGGGCACCATTCGGTTTAACCTTAACACCACCGCGGACTCCAATACATGATGCAGGTTTTCGTGCCACCACTTATTTACTGTATTTAACAGCTTTTAAAAATATATTTATTTAACACTTTTAACCTTTTCACCGCCAAGCACTTCTATAGAAGTTCGGGATTTTCGTGCCACCAGCGCCACAACTTCTATAGAAGTTGTTCATTTTAACTATCTTATTAAAATAAATTTACTGTGATTAAAAGTTTTGTTTCATTTTATTATTTAAGATAGCACTGTCTACTACCCTGTTTTTTATTTTTCTACACAAAATAAGCCCTAGTTTATCCTAAAATCGGCAAAAACAGAAACTCCGAATTTTGTTACTTTCCTCAGAACGCCAATCACTTCATATCAAGTTGGCCAGTGATGTGCCGTGAATGGTTGATTTCACCATTGAAATATTTATAAATACAGAAAGTTACGAATATCGAAAACAATTTGAGGTCAATAAAATATGAACTTAGTTATCTACTTCATTACAAAGGATAGTAGATGAATTTCGACCTTCAGGTAGATGCCGATACGTAATTATAAAGTTGTTACCAATTCTTGTCGATAGTTATTTTCCCATCTCTACAAAACAATTGGTCGTCTATGCCTCTGTGCGCCACCGAGTGCCACGAACTACTATAGAAGTTGGTCAGTGACGTCATAGGCGTGAGGCTGTCAAGGTCACTTTGGCATAGTGCAGCACAAAGTCGGATTCGCGCGCACACATCTTTCTTTCTTTCACTTGATAACAAATAGAAAAATGAGTGAAGAACTTGATTCGGACGAACTTCTTAAAATTTTGCAAGGTGTGGAATCGGACTCGGAGTATTTTGTGGAGAACATTGAACCAGAAGATAATTCTGAGGTATGTCTAACTGGATTATAATAATAATGTTTATTCATCAAAGAGTAGGAATTCAATAAGTATGTAAAATGTTCGGTGAGCCTAGTATCTCCAGATGCACACACAGGAATAAACAAAAATAGAAGAAAGAAAGACCATAGACCCCATCCCTGATCAGAATCGAATTCAACGTGCCCTCAGTGCCAATAACTTGATATGAAGTTAAAGAATGAGATCATGAAACAAATAGAGATGTACCCCATTCCTTATAGTTCTAATTGAGTTATGTATTAGTTTCTTTGATACTCATAATTTATACTGTTTTTTCTTATTAAGGATACTGTGAAATAAAACAAATCTGGAAATATTTAATCAGTTTTTATTTATATTCGTAAAATCAACTTTAAATCTTAACTTTACGCGTACAAATCTTATTCATCGATATGACGATATCCCCAACACTACTGTTTACTGTATATTTAGTTATACATTTATAGCTTGGCGCTCGGCGAGGCATTGCGTTTTGTGTACGTTGGCGGCGAAAAGGCTAAAATAAAACATTGAATTTAAAAAAAAAACTGCTTAACCTATGTACATAAAAAAATATAATAAAAAACAAGCTTAGGCGTTAAAGTACTCCTCCACATCGCTGTCGTCCGGAAACGTACCCAGAAGACTGGCAGCATTGCTACGTTGTATGGCAATGTTCTTTGGGCAAAGAACGAGCCAGCCCTCCGGTCACGCAAGGAATCGATCAGCCGGCGAGTTAATTCCTTATGAAGGAGACGCGCACTCGGGCCCCATGACCCAAGTTTTTCGACCCCAAACGGCACAAAACTGTAATTACTAGAAAGGTTGCAGTATTTGCGCCGCTTGAGGGCCTCTGCAGTCGCGGCTGCTACACCAGCACAGCTCGCCGTACTTGGAATATGAGATGGCGCAAGAGTGTCGACACAAGTTGCGTCCCACACTAGGGGCCCACCCATCTTCCAAGGCACCAACGTCATACCACTCGTCTCTTCCCATCGTCACTAAGCCGCTTGGTTCTAATATCGCAGGTGTACTGGCGGTGGCAAGAGCCCGACGAATAATGTCATTGATGCTGGCGTGCCGAGCTATGCGCCCTGCACTCTTCCATCTCCACCACCACTCGTACCATCATCTAAATACCAAACATTAAATTTGGAATTTAGTTGCCGAATGATAGGGTTTATAGCCAAACTGAAGATAAAAGGGGGTCACCTTGTTGGCAGCCAACCGCTGATTCCAAAAGATTTTCCTTATAAAGTAATTTAGACGGGTGCCTGTAGCAATGATAGAGAAAACTAAATTTTGGGTATTTCTTTTCTAACTTCTGCCAACAAGGTGTCCCTGTTCACGGAATTGAAGGCATTCTTGATGTCAACCTTAAGAATGACCTCACCTTCATTAGAATTTAGGTATGCAGATAAAGCATGTACCGCAGCCTCACAGCCCCGTTTGGAACCGAAACCCTGTTGAAAGGGCTGGAAGTTGCTAGCCAGATCATCGCGATAAATAGCGCAGCAAATTTTGGCTGCGATACGGCGGTAAGTAGACCCTACGGCAATAGGACGAATACCGCCATCCTTTTTACGCAGGGCACATAGGTTTGCCCCGTACAGAATATCAATGACGGCTTCGCTCACATTGCCGGAGAGCATGAAGTTGACGAGGGCCATCAACTCCTTCAAAAGGGGCTCAACAGCTTCCCGCGCATATTAGATCCCTGAGATGTTGAGGTATCAGGCCGTCGAAGCCGCGAGCGGAGCCACTCCGGAAAGAGATGACGGCCGCACAAATTTGTTGGGCTGTAATTTCAAGGTTTCAGGAACAGGGGAGTCGAAAAAGGTGAGATCATTCGCCGGTTTGGGGTGTTTACTCTCCAGAGCTATTAGGGTCTTTGGAGAATATGGCGCTACCACATCGCTGCTAAGATAATCCTAGCAGTACCTCTGATATCATCTTCGCCTAATTTTGATTTCACATGGTGCAATAAACCTTTTTGCGGTAGGTGTGATAATAATTAAGGTTCTAAACTTTGTGCCGAAATATTACAATTATCTTTAATTTTAGAGGTTAGGGATTTTTTACTTGCAATTTTTTTTTGCACATGTAGAACTCTGAAAGGGAAGGCGAATAACTGTTCCCAAGCACTTGTTGAGTTCTCTCGGACGTCAAGACGGACACAACGCGCTAAACTCGAGGCCACGCATGGTCTCGCGCCACGAGGAACTCTTTTCAATACGGGGGTTGTGTTTTTTAATTTTGCTAAGGTTTTCCAAAAAGGTTGAGGGGGAGATTCGGCTGTTTGTATGGTGGATAGAATTAGGCATGTTAAAGGTACATTTTGGGCTTTGTGCTTTCTGCCAAAATTTACCTTCAAGCCGCATTCACCCTTAAAAACAGCGCTTGGGAACAGTGAGGGCATTGCACTAGGACATCTAGCGATGTGGCAGGTTGACTCGCACATCGTACGGCATCACTACTGTCACTAATCATAAGAACACTAATATACAATATTTACAAGACTTACAATATAAAAATATACCTGTAGCAAAAAAAAAAACTTTACACTTATAACTAACACTATACACACTTCTTCACTAAAATGATCAGAAAACGTAATATAAAATAAAAAAATCACGAACAATCACACGAACTTCAATGTCAGTATTTGGCACTGTTGCTCTCGGAGCCCGAGACTGCCCGCGCTGGCTAGAAATATTTGGTGGCCACGAAATCTTGATGGAAAACCTTGGCAGGCATGTGGAGTTGCGGAATTGCGGAGACTGTTTTCAGGCGCGTGCGGGACACGGCGCACCGCCGCGCCAGCAACTCATGAAACTGCTAACTTTACTTCCTCTATACAATTTTAGCAGCGGTCAGTGTGCAACTTAACACTCCAATTTATTAAACACTGTCTTTTACGGTTTTTTAATTTACCACAAAGAGAAGCCCCTATTTGTATTAAAATTAGCAAAAACGCCAAGGACTTTATGAAAAATCAAACCATAATTTGAGGTCAGTAAAATATGCATTTAGTTAACCCCTTACCGCATTGCCAAAGAGCAGTCTGGCGAAACTCGCATACAAAAAAACGATGTATGAAACGGACGTCCTTTTTAATGGCTTCTATAATCCGATAAAATTAAGAAGAACACTTAGAACTCTGGGGATTTATCGGCCTATGATTCGTCACAACATAGATGGATTACATCGACCGCCATTTTGACTGTCACAGACTGTCACTAGCGTTTGACAATTTGTTTGTTTGGTTTTCCAAAGTTATTATTTTTGCGTGTTTATTGCATAAAAGTGTATTTCAAAATCATTTTGTTGGAAGATATATGAGAGATAATATGAGAAATTTGTGATATATAAAGAAATATGAGAAAAATAACGTGCGAAATTTGTCATATAAAAACATAACCGGGTTGGTGATAACAAACGTGTTTTTATGGCTAAATTTCCATTAGATGAAGAACGGTAGGCATAATTAGTTATTTATTTCTATAAAGAAGTCAATTCTAGTGCAATTCCTAAAGGTTTAGTGCATTTTAACAAAGAAAATAACTTTTACAAAACATTACATAGTGTTTACCCATCAACCTGGATTTATCGATATCGATGTTTAGTTATTGAAATGACGAGAAGTCTGTTCAGCAGTAGATATCTACAGGCGAAGCTGATCATGAAAATGATAATTAGGTACTTAAAAAGAAAGTGAAATCAATGTTTTCTCAATTAGTTTGTTTTGTCATTATAAATTTCCGGGCAAGAAAATATATTAGTGGTAAAATTTTGGCATATGATAATACATATTGTAGTTATTTTGGTCAATGGTTCGTCTTAGGGGTTTGTTACATTCTTATAATACGTAATTTATATGTAAAAATAACTCATTACCCACTTTTTAGGTGTAAACAATGGGTCAAAGCAACAGGAAAAGAAGACTTAATTTATGTGCCAATAGAAAAGTTGCATCAGTTGAAATATCTAAGTAATAAAAAAAAATCTTTGTGAAAAGCATTTCCGGATTAAGTTTCCAAGAAAAAAGAAACTCGACTGAAGAAAACTGCTATTCCGTGTCTGGAAATCTCATCTACACCATTATCTGATGACATTTTAGTTGGATTTCCACTAAATTGTATTGCTAGCAGTCAACCATTGCCAGCCAGAAGAACTGACGAAGAAGAACTGTTTACAGAATTATCGTCAGTTACAAAGAAGGAACATAACTACCACCATGGTTTTTTTGTATGAACCAAGTTAGTATAATTATATCTTTTTTATGTTACAGAACCTTCAACATCAACCTCACAAACAGACGATCATACTGGAAACGGATTGTTCTAAATACTGATTTTTTTTTATTATTGTAAGTTAATAGTAGTTTAGTGTTTAATTTCTTGAATAAATATGTATTAAAAGTATCTGAGTTTAAATTTTCTTTCATTAATTTATTTCGTAAAAATAAAAAGAAATCCAGAATCTGTCGTAGCCGGTATCGATACGTTTTCGCCAGTCACCACAGTCACATCACTCACTAATAATGACATTATGTTGGCAGTATGTATTACGCCGTCAGTCGTGGTTCTGTTAGGTTGGTATTAGCCTAGAGTGCACGTTTCATACATCGCTATTTTTCTATAGCACTCCCGTCTCTTACCGTTAGGTTTTACATACTCTTTGCCAAAGAGTATGTAATACACCAAAGAGTATGTAATACACTATGTTATTGCGTTCCATATTTGCACATCAAATTTTTTTGGCATTAATTTAAATTCTTTTCAAGTTTGAGTTATGGCGACATTAGAAACCATAGACTAGGTGTGTACTTTGACGTTTAGTAGCGGTGAAATGTTGGCAGACTTGATAGAAAAACATTAAGTCAGTTTGATAAAACACAGTGTATTACATTCTCTTTGCAGCACAGATGCAGTTTGAAATCAAATGTACCTGGAAGGTGAGTAGCTCTGTATTTGAACCCAAATTTACACTAAACAACAACTATCATAAGTGAGTCTAAAAATTGAAGAAACAACACCAGATCCTCATTGATTGCAAATTGATGCTGCATTTTTGTTGTGTGCATATTCGGGACAACATGCAGTGTTGTCTCAATTGTACTGCCCATATATGCAGGGCCGGATTAACCATTAGGCGGAGTAGGCAACTGCCTAGGGGCCCCGCATCAACTAGGGGCCCAGGCCAAATGCACGCACTTAGAAAACATGTTTCTTCGAACGAGAATTTGAGGTGCGTGTGAACTTAGGGACCTCACTGTTATATCACAAAATACAAATTCTTAGATTTAGTAGTAGAATGAAAGTAATTTTAGAACAAATCTGGGAATAAGTAAACAAATACATTAAAAACCACAGCCCTTAATGTGCGTTTCCTCAGTTCACACACGAGTTGGTCAGTGAAAGTAAGAAAAGGGGCCTCGAGAATGCCATTGCCTTAGGGCCTCTGACAGGGTTAATCCGGCTCTGCATATATGGGACCATATGCAGATAGCGGTAAATTGCATTTGTTCACATATGACACGGTATGCAATAAAATCAGCATGGATTCAATTTCATAAGAAATGTATGCTAAAGTTCGCACGTTACGTATATTTTGTTTTCTGCACATGAATTACAGCACTTTTAAGTAAGTAAATAGGTATTTGGTTAGTACCTATACAACTTGTGTCTCTCAAACAATCCTTCAAAATGTTCTTCCACGATCCCGGCACTTACCGACAGTTATTTTGTCCTTCAATCACTTCCTTTCATGCTTGGAAGGAATATATATCAAGACCTGCCTTTCCGAACTTTCTATTCATGCTTCCCTTGTTCATCTGCTTCGTTAGTCTCTCGCCGTGTAATAATAACTCATAAGCTTTGGGTTTTTATTTGGTGTTTGCATGGTGTTTGCTTACTATGAATATTATGCTTCTAACAGATTCCGCTCGCAGCTCGCCATCGACAGAAATATGAATAACAATTATTCTGAAGATATACCGTCTGGTAGTGAAAGTGAAGATCTATCCGGCGACGACGATGACGAATATTATCCAGATCCAGATGAATATCCATTGGCATATTCAGAAGCGGACGAAGAATCTGATGACAGCAACGATGATTCGCCCGCTTCATCTGCGCCAGCTCCATCTACATCAAGATGTCCTAGAAATAATACTCATCTAAATATCATTGGACGCTAGGTACAATTGAGTATAGTGATGAAGACTGTAGATTTTTGGGTGATATAAGACCTACTGACGCACTCATAGCACTTAAAACACCTATTCAGCTGTTTGAGGTTTTTTTTTTCAAATGATCTCATAGACGTTATTGTTTGCGAGAGTATGAGATATGCAATCCAGTTGGGCAAAGAATATACAATTTCTCATACAGAAGTAAAACAATTTATTGGCATACTAATATACATGTCAGTAATACCTTATCCAACTACCAGACACTACTGGAAATCGGGAATGGAATTCGAGCCAATTGTCACGACAATGACTTGCAACAGATTCGAGGAAATTAAAAGATTCCTTCATTTTATGAACAATGATGATATGCTACAACCTGATAATGCAGATTTCGACAAACTGCAGAAAATCCGTCCAGTTTTGTCAATGATAAGACAGATGCTATTACAAGTACCAAAAGAAGAATACTTGGCAGTTGACGAACAAATCGTGCCCACAAAAACTCGCAAAAGTAGCCTGAAACAATACAACCCAAAAAAAAAAGCCTCATAAATGGGGCTACAAAATTCATGTCCTCAGTGGAGTTTCAGGGTTTTCTTACGATTTCGACCTGCAAACAAAGTGATAAAGTCCCTGAAAATAATCCAAACCTAGGTTGCAGCAGCAATGTCGTTCTACGTTTGACAGAAAGTGTGCCCACACATCTAAATTAATAAATCTTTTTTGACAATTGGTTCACAAGCGTGGACCTTATGATATGGATGCACAAAAAAGGAATTTTACTGCTGGGGACCGTTCGGGCTAATAGACTGGGAGGAGCTAAAATTCCCACAAAAAAGAACTGTCCCGACAGGGAAGAGGATCTACCGCAGAATTACATACCACAGTTGATGACACAATTTTGGCTGTGGTGGCGTGGTTAGATAATACAGTGGTTCACTTATGTTCAACCTATGTTGGAGTTAATCCAACAACCATAGTCAGGCGCTATGACAGGAAAAGAAAATTGTACCATGAAGTGAGTTGCCCAAAAGTGGTACAACTTTATAACAGGCACATGGGTGGTGTTGACACCTTAGATTCGATGCTAGGGTACTATAGAATCAAAGTGTGTTCTAAGAAATGGTACCTTAGTTTTCTTCCACATGATCGACCTGGTCTGTCTAAACTCATGGCTCCTGTGGCGCAGATGCAACGAAGAAATATATGCCACTTCTAGATTTCAAATTGGCAATTGCTGAAATTTTAACCAAAAAAGATTCCCAGATCTTCACACCAAAAACGCGAGGCAGGCCTGTATTTGTCAGAGATGAACCACCTCTAGCGAAAAAAAGCAAGCGTAAAATTGAGATGCCTGCAAGAGAAGTCGCAGAAGACGGTTTCCATCATTTTCCCTTAATAATAAACTTTAATTTGGTGTGTCAAATGTAAAATGTATTTATGCATAAACAAAAAAAGGAGTTCTGAAGTATCATACTCCTCTAGATCCAGCAGTACTTGAGTAAATGTAGTGGCTGATTGCTGTTTTGTTTCATGTTATTAGAATTAGGTTATCCTAGTTTGTTTCCAATAAAGAGGATATTTGATATTGACTATAATTGTTTTATTGATAGGGCGATGATAAAAGTTAGTCTGATTGCATTTCGTCCCATATTTGGTATATTCCATGGAGGTATATAAAATGCATGCCGTACCAAATATGCAATTTTTTTTATTTATATAAAATTAATAGACTGCTACACTTTTTTTATGAATTCCATAAACTCTGAAATACAATTTTTTTTTTCTGCAAAGATACAGAAGTCCAAAAGTAATTAACCCCTTACTGCATAGTAAGGGGTTAATTAGGTTATACCGGACCCGGGATTAAATAGTTATCACCGTTCCTTGTCGATAATTATATTCCCATCTCAAAAAAAAAAAAAAAAATTCGGAAATATTCTTAAAATTGTAAATAATACTCGTGTATCTCATTCATCGATTATATTTTCGTTATACTTTTGAAGTTTGGCGCTGGCGAGGCATCGCGTTTTGTGTACGTTGGCGGTGATAGGTTAATCGCTTCGTAATAGGACGACCTAAGCCTATGAACTAGTCTGCATTTCTATTATACATTATACATATATAACAGTACAGTATTCAATGTTACACTTCATCAACACTCTATGCCTTGCGTATTGGAAAGACCGGTTTCCGAGCTTCAAACTTACGTAGTTTACATTTTATTTCACAGTCAAATAAAAAATGGACGCCCTCTATCGCCCCGTGGAATGGATACGTCATTGTACAAATCACGTAAAATATACCAAAATAAATTTATTCCAATCTTCTATTTACATACGTCAATAACTTTCTATATTTAAAACTCATTATAATTTATTGACTTATACGTCATTTGAGATTAAATAAAATGTACTTAATCAACGGTACCACATAATATGCTACAAAGTACGCCCACAATCGTGGTAAACGTGTGTTTATTCTAAAACGAACAAACTCCGCGTCTCACTGTCCTGCCAGTCAGGTTTTGAATAATTTTGATCAGGAGCATGCAGCCTTTGCAGCCTTCACAGCTGTAATAGAAGAGAAAATTAAGTTAGATGAATAAGTAGTTGCTAGGACAGACTTTAATCGCAGGGAACACATCGCACGCTTAATCCAATACTGTCACTATCCAAAATTTTGCCAAATCGACTTTTTAATGCCATCTGTTGGGAAACCTAGAACTACGCGTAATCGCGCTTAAACTAGTCTAAAAGTAACAGAAATAACCGCTATACGGGCAGTAGTCCGCTTCTTCACTAAACAAAAATGTTCCCAATCTCATTCCATTTTTTGCCTCTCCTGTAAAGTTGACTTTTTGGGATAGTGACAGTATTGGTTTAAGCGTGCGACATATGCATGTGCGGGATGTATATCTTGTCCTTACTTTAGAACCCACATCTTACCCATCCACCTAATCTCTCTCTCTCTCTCTCTCTCGGAAAATGACGGTCAGTTTTCTGATTGGGGTGTTCAGAGTTCCTATTTATTTCTCCAGAAATATTTAGTCAATATAGACGTGGTATTGATCCTGCTTACTGTCTCAAATATGCTGTAGGCACAAGAACTTTGTAAGGTGCAGTCGCAGATTTTTTTTTTTAAGAGATTTACCAATGTGGGTAGAATTGACATTAGTAGCAATCTGGTTAAACTAAATATGCTTGTGTCTCGTGTGGGTTCATGGATATAGTGTAATGGGGGGGTTCAAATCCGCGATCTCTGGATCACAAGTCCGACACCTTAGCTATAAAGGTGTGTCCAAACATCAAGTGGCAATCGAGCGCGGCTGCCGCGCGCGGCCCGCCGCCCTGTGTTTAGACGACTGCCGCACAAACATTAGTCGGCTTTGTCCTAACTAGAGCGCGGCAGAAATGTGTCCTAGAACTGCCGCGTGTTGCTGCCGCACTCTTGCTGCTCAATGTTTGGACACACCTTTAGGCTATTGACATTTATGGTGAACGCAGACCTAGCCGCACCGCAGTCTCTACAGTCCCCGCAGTCATCGCTTTTTGTTAATGGCCTCGCACATCTAGCCGCGCCGCAGTCTCTACAGTCGTTCCCGTCAGTGTTGCCAGATTTTTGAAAGCATTATCTGTACCGAAGATTCAAAAATCTGTATAAAATCTGTATTTGGTATTGGTATTTTGCTCTTTTGTGTATTTTTATCTGTAGGGGCTATAATAGGGAATAAGCAAGTAATTATTTATACGAGAATAAGTAATTTTATTATAAACCGTTGACAGAGATTCTCTGTCTACTTTATAACTCTGGCAACACTGCGCGCCGTGGATGCGAATGACGTCATCTGCGCTGCGTGCGGATGACGTCATCAGCTGCGGCTAGGGGAGTTCGGTCGTTTCAGGGACTGCGGCGACTGCGGCGCGGGTAGGTGTGCGAGGTTGCATAGAACTTCATATAAAGAATTCGAATGCAAAGACTGCGGCGCGTGCGGTGCGGCTAGGTCTGCGTTCACCATTAACATGCAATTGAAGTTACTTATTTGACTAAGTAAGTTCCACAAAACCGTGCTGTAGGCTGCATCCCTAGCATAAGTAGTTGTCAATGCAAATGTCAATGAACGTCTAATAGAACATTAATTAATTAAAATTATGTACAGGATGCATAGTATGCAACGAGTGTCAATGCACTGTCAAATGAAGGTCGCGTTCAAAATTTTGTTTTTTTTTTTGTTTTTACAATCTGTTGAAAATCCATGTACGTGCACCGTGCGAGAATGTTCCAACGAGATGCCGCGGCCCGAAACGCAAGGGCAGCTGAAGGAACAGCGTGGGTTTTTAGTCAGTAGAAGTCATTCGATGATTTTTTCACCAAGAAAAAAAAGTACGTGCACCGTACAGTGTGATCAGAAGAGTAGTTTATTTCTGGTTACCTTCTCTCTCCTTCCGGCGTAATTTTTTGCGTCGCCTGTCTATGGCCGCGAGTTCGCCTTTCACGGAGTGGTACGCCTTGCGTAGGTCGGCGAGCCGTGACGTCAGCACGTTGATGCGTGTCTGGCAGTCCCATGACGGATCTGTTATATGAATTAAAATAACACGTTTGTTATGATTGGTATTCAAGAAACATATGAAACCGATAATTTGGTATCAATTCTTTGAGTCACTTATTTTGAGCTGAAACTGTGCATAGAGACTCCATACCAGATGTTGTCTTCAGCCCCTTTGGATAGCTATGGGGTTTCCATTACACGTTGTATAAAGTATAGTCATTATGTTTTATTTTTTATATAAACCATTTTTTTTTAAACTGCAGAAACAGAAATTCTGACACCAGTTTTATTTATTTATTAAAACTTTATGCAACACAAAATGTACAAAGGCGGACTTGATGCCTTAAGCATTCTCTAACCATGTTTGGTGAAGAGACAAAATTGCAAGTGCATAAAAAAATAAACTAAGTAGATCATAATATATTCAAAGTAAAAGTTTCATTACAGGTTTATATAACTTAAATAAACTTACATACATATTTATCACAATACATACCAATATATATAATATATTTTAATAAAAAGTTGTAGAAAGGGAGTTAAGAAAGCTCTTCTTCCACTATTCCATTTACTATATTATTTTATATTGTATTTATTAGTTTTGCCAGGATATCCTGGGTATCGTGTTACCCAGTTACTGGGTGGTGGAGGACAGATAGGCAGTCGCTCCATGTAAAACATTAGTACTCAGTATCTGGTTAGACAGAAAGCGGATCCCAATATAGGAAAAAGGCTTAAGCTTTGGTTTCCTAGGAAAGCGGTCCCGTCATATAGCGGCCGTAATATTACGGACGCAAAAAGGCGGCCGTCTTTACGGTGACAACATGTGGAAAGTTCCACGGCCGTTTTAACACAGTCTGCTTCATCGCTATCAATGAAACGTTCACGAAACCATCTGTCACCGACAAAACGGCCGTCATGCAAATGGCGGCACCGCTTTTTGACGTCACGGTGTCAGTTACCGCTCTCTAGGAAACCGCGCCATTTTGTTTACATAGACAACGTTCTAGTGACGTCTTTCACCGCTGTATTACGGCCGCTATATGACGGCACCGCTATCCTAGGAAAACAAAGCTTAAGCAGACTATGACCATTTACCAAAGAAAGTTGTGTTAATTGGTTTTTGAAGAACTGTCACTATTTCTATGTCTTAATAAAGTATTCAGTGTAATACGTTTCTACTGCTTGGGCCGTAATTGGGCTCGGGTTGGTCGATGTTTAATGTCTTCGGATCATTGGTCGTAGGACATGCTGGTTTCCTCACGATGTTTTCCTTCATCGATTTAAGAGCATTAGTGATGCTATCAGTTACACCATAGAAATAAAAAGTACAGGAGAAGTGGTAAGGGGGCGTATCGGTGTCCGCGCGACATGGCCACAGGGCTCATGTCACAGGCAAGTGGCCGTCTCCGCGAACTAGTGCGTTTTTGACGGCGATCGTGATACTGATAACATATAAGAATGCCGAGTTGTTCTGCGGTATTTTGTAAAAACCGAAGCCAAAATCAAAACTTTGTGAATCATGGAATCACTTACCATATGTAAGTACAAGTATTTTACAATATTTGTCTTTAAAATCATGAAAAACAATAAAACGTAAAATATTTCTTGTAACTTTCCGATTTAGTCAATCACTATCGTATATGTAAAATAAATTGCTTTTGCACAGCACAACGATAGCGACCAATGTTTTTGTGTGGGTAAGTTCTACGGTGCATGGTAAATACACGCTGTGTTTGATAAAATAAGGTTTATTATTGATTGTATAGTACGTTCTGATTTAAGAAATGCGAGTGTGTGTGCGAGTGCGTGTCTATTAATTTTATGAAACTGCATGTGTAGTTGTTGCCCCGCCCAGCGCCTAACTGGAGACACACGGTTCCGATATAATTTAGTCTGGCGGGCATATCTACTTGTTTATTTTATCTATGAGTTACACAAAGTACTGTGCCGGACTGAGTTTTGGGACAAACGACTCGCAAGTCGAGCCTGTTGCAATTGTGCCATAACTGCTCCAGGTGATCTTATTTCGACTGGAAAAGCTTTTTTTAAATAAAACTAGCAATGTGGGTAGATTTTTACTATCAATCTTGTGAATCCCTCCAACTAAGCTAAATATGTTTTTTTTTAAATTATGAATCGAAAAAAGAAACACATTCTTGTTCTGTGGAATTGTCCGAAAGAGTTACCGCGAACTCTTTCGAACAATTCCGCAGGCCCTCTAGTGGGCCCCGAAAATTTTAAATATGCTTGTATCTGGAGTGGGTTCACGACTATAGTGTAATGGGTGAGATTGGAACTCGTGACTTCTCGATCACAAGATCGATGCCTTAGCGATTAGGCTATTGACGCTGTAAAATAGCAATGATAGGAGGATTAGTTACCCAATTCGACGTAGAAGTTGTACTTGAGCGGAGGGTGGTGCGCGTGATGCGTGTGGTGCGTGTGGTGCGTGTCGTCCGTGTCGCGGCGCGTGCGGCGCGTGCGCGTCCTGCCGGCGGCCGAGCTCTCCGACGCCTTGCGCGACCGACCTCCGCCTGAAACACAAGTAATTATCTTTATACTACACCTGCTTGGAAACTACCTTGATACTTTATCAAATTTACGGTAGAAAGTACGTCATTGCATATCGAACAAATATGCGGGGAGAAAACGCATCTGAGCGGGAGAGTAAAGTGTATGAAAATCCATTTCTTACGTGGTTTTTCTTTTTTAATTTTGGGTAAGACTATGCGCCGGTGACCTAAATATCAAAAGCCAAAAAGTTTTAACAGTGAGTTTTTATCTCCAAGTTCGCAAAATGACACTGGCCACTAGCTGTGTGTTGGATGGTGTCGGGCTGGCAGTGCAACCCTGCGGCGGCAGGATAAACTATTTGAAAAAAGAACATGTGAAAATTGCAGAAATGATAAGTAGTGATAGTGATGATGAAGCTCGTAGGTGTAGTATAAAGCACTATGTATCTCGTAGGTGTAGTATAAAGCACTATGTACTCGAGAGAAAGTGCGATTCCCGATCTCGGGTGTTTTAAACGACACCCTCGACGGTAATCGGTCACTTTCTCCTCTCAGTGAACAATGTACTATTTCATCCCCCCATCTCGGAAAAAGTATATTTGCTCTTCGATATCTGAGTGCAAAAGACATTTTATCCGCTAGAGGATAAAGTAAATTGAATTTACAGTACCTAACAAAATATTACATATTACTCTTAATTTAAGTAACTGTAGCAACGTTACTTTCAAATTTTCTTAATTATACCTAAGTATTATTTGTTATAATTTAAAGATTATTCTGTAATACTTACTTAGCATAATGTAGTAGTTAATACCTAAACTAAAATAAAAGTATCTTGTGAATGTAAAGGAATTTTTTTTTGCATTTAGTCATTTCCTCGCTGATGTGGGATGAAAAGTTACGTGTTGCACTCGAGTGCAAAGATTTTTCACCTCGTGCTCTTTTGATTCCCTCGCTAACGCTCAGGATTCTAATGTTTGAATCACTCGCTGCACTCGTGATTCAATTTTAGAATCCTTCGCTTGCTCGGTCATCAAAATTAAGCACGCGGTTAAAAAGCAACTTTGCAATCTTGTACAACAAATGACTATTTTATTAAAAAAAAAACTGACTCGGAAGCTAACACAAGTATTTATTTTATACTAAAGAACTGACTCTGAAGCTTATTGCACAGTTTTTGGATCCAAATGCAAAACATACCTACCACAAATACTGCAGGGTATACAGCGACGGCTCCAAGGCGGTGCGACCATATCGGGCGGCAGGCATAAGGGGCGCCGAAATAAAGCAACTTAGCAACATAGTAAGGATTTAATTTTTGTATTTGGGGTACAAACACAAAAATTAAACACTTTCTATGCTTTGCCTTTCGTCGCTATCAGATTATACACCACACAAAATTTGTACTACGTCGGCTCCTGTTTCTCTTTCCTATCCCAACTTATAATATATGAATAAAAATAGTTTATAAACAGACCATTACATTTCATAGATAGGCGTTTTGCGGCAAAGCGCTAGGTTGACCTATTGTATTCTAAAAGGTATTTCATTAGGCTGATTGACGGTCAAATAAAAAATATGCACGGTTTATATCCGTGTCGCATTATGTTATTTCTCACATTTTTTTATAGTAAAATATGTTTACGAAACTTGGAAGTTGGAATACGTCGTTTAATATGAGTGAGATTTTTTCATAACACTAAGAGCTCTACTTCACGAATCCCCATTTTTAGTAGATGATATGGCATGTACTTTTTTGTATCCTTTTGCCATCTTAGTGAGAAAACGGATTACATCGTTAATTAGAGTACTTCGTGGCAGATATATGTAATATTTATGGTGTAACTGTAGTGTATACATATGCCAAACTCTTAGGGGTATTTCACTCAGTCGATTCCTCCAACCACGTTGAGCGTAACACATGCGTTAACATAGAAATATACAGACAGCTTCATCAACTGACTACTCTCTTTTCTAAGGTGTTCTAATGCGTAAGTGGTAACAAATTGATGCAGCTGTATGAACTCTCTGCCGCCTTCGGTGTTCCCTTCCACATATAGCCCGTCAGCTTTTAAAGCAAGAGTGAACAGGCATCTTCTGGTCTCGCGTGTTCCATCGTAGCTCTCATCTATCGCTTACCATCGCACGTGTTCGAGGTCAAGAGTGGTTTCATCCAGAATAATTATAAAAAGAAACATTAAGTAATACGTGGTGTTACTGACCGTGCGGTTTTTCAGCGTCAAGTGTGCCCGTGTCGTTGACTCGGCTTTCATCTTCGTCCTCCTTGCGTTCCGAAGGGCTATCCCGTTCGGAAATGCGACGGTCCCTGTTGAATTCAACGATAGATATTACACGTTAAAGTACGCCGACTTAGGTGGAAACTATTGTACTACTACTTAAGGCCATTAAAATCACATTAGAACACTGAACTATGCAAATTACCACTAATATCTAAAATGTGCTGTCATAATGATGGCTGAATTTCTAATATACAGAATAAGAAAAACATGAACGATTTTTTTTTTTTTTTTTTTTTAAGATTACTAACAATGTGGGTAGAATTCACATTACTAGCAATCTTGTTAACCCCTCCAATTAAGCTAAATATGCTTGTGTCTGGAGTGGGTTCACGGCAATAGTGTAATGGGTGGGATTCGAACCTGCGACCTCTTGATCACAAGTCCGACACCTTATCCATTAGGCTATTGACGCTTCGAGATGGAAACTATTGTACTACTACTTAAGGCCATTAAAATCACATTAGAACACTGAACTATGCAAATTACCACTAATATCTTAAATGTGCTGTCATAATGATGGCTGAATTTCTAATATACAGAATAAGAAAAACATGAACGATTTTTCTTAAATCCTTTACAACATGGCGAAGCCACAAAATATGTGATAAATGAAATCGTTTCCTAAGTTACTTAAATCATACTAAATTGACACTGTCTTTTTTAAGCCAAAAGTTCTGCGTATGAAGAATCCTTTGTTTATTTTCTGCAATCTTCCATGAATTTTATTTAAGCTTTTGATTTGATTTTTTAATATTAATATCATTGTGGTATATTTTAGGTCGAGTGGTCGCAAGCGCGACTGTTAGCACAGGTCTCGGGGTCAATTCCAGGATCGAGCACAAAGTGCTTGTGGGTTTTTCTGTAAGGAATTTCTCGGTAGCAGCCTGGAGTTTAGAAGTTAGCGGTGTGATACCACCGTACCTCGTAAATCACGTTAACCGCTCAGCGGCGCATCAACCCCAAAAGGGTGGAACAATTTTGACAGGTTGGCGGCTCGTCACCCCATATGGGGTGATAGTACTGTGTCGTCATATTATTGCTTATTCCCTTTAACCCTCTGTGTTTTGGATCGGTTTTCTCTTTTCTATTTGAACGATCGAGAATATCTGCCTTAAAAAATTGCAACACTGGCCGTCAAAAATGTGTCTGTGGTTAAGAAATTATTTGTCAAAGTCAGTCTGTGAATTTGCGACGTCACACATAACATCTGTTTTGTGCCAGTTTTATGTCTGTAAATAATTTTTTTTTTTACTATGAGGTGTGTTTGTATTGTTTTCGTATATATAAAATATATATGGTATCGATTTACTTTTTGAAATAATAATATTTAAAGTTCACATAATGTTTTTATTCAACCATAGTCAATATTTACCAATGAATATAATAAATTAGAGACGAAATGTCAACAAACACTTAACACCACCCGAAAGGGACATTCATATGCTCTAACAAAAACATGACTTGAGATTACGCCCGTCGCCAACGAGAAAAGAAAAAAAAGTTTTGTTCAGTGCGGGCGTTGGGGAATTTCGATGTTCCAGCGCCGCTGAGCGGTTAAACCGTTGGTCCCGTCATGTCGACATGTTTGACAATCGTTACAGGTAGTCAGAAGCTAGGAAATCTGACACTGGTTTAGCCAAGAGGTGTCGTGTTACCCAGCTACTGTGTTGTGGAGGTCAGATAGTTTACTTATACTAATAGTTTACTCCATGTAAACTACTCACTGCATCCGGTTAACATGAAGCCGACCCCAATATAGTAGAGAAAAGGCTAAATAGATGGCTTATAGACATCCTGAATAGACCGAGAGACCTGATCTGCTTCTGGGCCGAGGTTGGCTGGATGAAGTGATAGCCGACATGGCCCACAATGGTCCCGTGCAGGCACTATGTGCGGAAACCAAATTCAAAGAAGAAGGCTACGTAGATGATGATGATGATGATTATTATAATCATAATAATTTATTATTTCAATAAGAAAATACAATAATGTGATTACTGGTACTACTTATAGGTAACAGTTAGGCCGCGTGGTTGATCAATTGAACCAGTTAACTTATACAGACAATGTAAACTTAATAAATGAAAAAAAAAAACTTATCAATATTAAAAAAAAAAATTTTTTTTTATGTAGTTACTTGTATGGTTGGTTAACGTTAAGAAAATAGTGACGTCATCAGTGCAACTGCAGGGTAAAGGTGTTTTCACAATGGACTAAAAATTTTTATTTCAAAAGATTAAGTTTAATAGATAAAAATCAAATTAATTGTCTTAAATTAGTAATATTTTTTAATCAGTGTCACATGGTCGCAGCATTTTTTCCATCGATTAGCATCTATTAAAGTTATTGCGTCACAAAATATTTTTAATACATCACTCATCTTGAATGTTGTGTTATTGGCACCAACGTAATTTTTTATTTGGGCTCGCACCAATTCAAAAGGATTTAATTAAATTAAATTATTTCTCTAAGATCTCTTTAAAATCTGCAGGCAACTGGTCATTGTGAACTTAGCTTTTTAATTTGTTGCGACCTAATTATAATATAATATTCCACAACTTTCACACAACGCCATCTAGTCCCAAACTAAGCAAAGCTTGTGCTATGAGTACTAGACAACTGATAAACATACAATTTCTAAATACACACATATTATAGATAAATTTACACCCAGACAAAGAACAAATGATCGTGCTCATCACACAAATATTTGTCCTGAGTGGTAATCGAACCCACGACCTTCCGCATAGCAGTCAGGGCCACTGACCACTAGACCAACAGGCCTGCCTAATTGGTCGAGAGGCGGACAACGATGACGTCACTATTTTATTAACGTGAACCAACTATAGTTGGTAAGCCCGCTCTACACTTAGTGCGCGATTCACGGCGCGATTTCGCGGGGCGAAGTTGCCGAGACTTCGCGGCTTGATAATTACGACTCCATATTCGCAATGATTCGCAGTAGTTTCACAGTGGAGTTCGCAACGTTGAACGATATGGACGTTGAAGTAGCTGCTGCTGTGTCCCTAACTTTGTGTGCATTAGCGTACTGTAATTATGTGTACGTTAAAAATGAAACACAAATTAGGAAACAATGGAAAACAATTAGATGGTGGATGACAACTATCCTAACTAACATGGTTTGTTTACATTCATTAGTTTCATAAGTTAAATTGATAATTAAAGGGCTCAATCAACACTGATCGTTGCGGAGTGCGAGTGTGGAGTCATATAAGTTCGCGTCGCGTTCACACTTCGCGGTCCCTTTGACGCGGGACAAAAAACCGACAAAAATCGGGGAAGAAAGCGCGAACCTGCGAAGAATATGCGAAACGGCTCCACACTTTGCATTCGCGCCCTGTCGCGGCTTTCACGCGCGATACGCGCACTAAGTGTAGAGCGGGCTGTAGAGGTTGGTGTTACCTGTGCGGAGGAGAGAGGTCCAGGC
This sequence comes from Tholera decimalis, assembly GCA_943138885.2. Classification (NCBI taxonomy): domain Eukaryota; kingdom Metazoa; phylum Arthropoda; class Insecta; order Lepidoptera; family Noctuidae; genus Tholera; species Tholera decimalis. Next base: position 19,129,646 of record OW964565.2, read on the forward strand.
TGCTGTCGGGCGTGGTGGGCGGCGTGTGCTCGGGCAGTGGGCGGCGGGGCCACGCCTCCCGCACGCCCTCGCCCCCGCCGCCTCCCCCGGACCCCGCGCCCACCCCGCTAGCCCCGCGACCGCCCCCACCGCAGCCTGCGCCTGCTCGACGCTCTTCTGTAAAGTCACACTCAACTTATAATACCTCATTACTACCAATGTCCTGCTAAGTCAAACACTTCTAGTTTTCTTTAATGCATTTTATGTTTGTCATATAAAAAAACAGAATAGTTTGAGTCAATCTGTTGTTCTGCTTGACGCTCCTCTGTAAAGTGATATCTAATTTGTAATACCTCATTACCACCAATGTCCTGCTGCGCCAAACGCTTCTAGATAATTGTCATTAATACATTTTATTAATGTAAGTTTTGTATTCATATGTAAAAACAAAATAGTTTCAGTCAATCTGTTGTTCTGCTTGACGCTCCTCTGTAAAGTGATATCTAATTTGTAATACCTGATTACCACCAATGTCCTGCTGCGCCAAACACTTCTAGATAATCGTCATTAATACATTTTATTAATGTAAGTTTTGTATTCATATGTAAAAACAAAATAGTTTCAGTTAATCTGTTGTTCTGTTCGACGCTCCTCTGTAAAAGTGATATCCAATTGTAATACCTTATTACCACCAATGTCCTGCTACGTTAAACACTCTTAGATAATTCTCTTTGATGCATTTTATGTATGTGAGTTTTGTATTCATATGTAAAAACAAAATAGTTTCAGTCAATCTATTGTTCTGCTCGACGCTCCTCTGTAAAAGTCATACCCAATTTGTAATATCTCGTTTTTTTTTATAAAGATAAATGAAACCGGAACGCAAGGGCAGCTGATGGAACAGGGTGGGTTTTTAGTCAGTAGAAGAACCGTTCCGCTCCACACAGAACGAGAGAAGTCGTTTAAAGATTTTGCCACCTAGAAAAAACCATTAGGCTAATGCCGCTTAAATTTCACATAGCCCTCGAACACGTCTAGATTCTCATTAATGCTTTTAATTTTATTAATGCGAGTTTTGTATCACATGTAAAAAGAAAATATTTTCAGTCAGCTTGTTATCCTGAAAGCCATACCCTTACATGTTACTGACTCTTATTTGTGTCAGTGTAGTGGCTGTTGGCGCTAGTTGTAAACAAACGTAAAGAAAATCTGTATAAACTTCCATGTTAGTTCGCTACGTACTAACAGCAAAGTAGTACTTATTTAATAATAAATTGTTTTTCATTAACCTTTTAACCGCCTACGTCGGATTTTTACGACAAATATTTTCGGGCCCATTTCGCCAGAGTCGTATATATACAACAAAAATATCACAGCTCGTTTAATGTACTTTTTTGTTTAATTACGCTGTATTTTATCAAAACGATGTTTATATTAGGTAAATAGTTAATTTAGTAGGTAATCATTTAACAGTTTAATATACTTTAGTCTCTTAATCAGAAGTCCTAATTATATTGCACTGCTGTTTTTGTTGTAGGTATTTATATTTCGATTCACTGTGCCGGGCGCTGGGGGCCCGACAAACGATATGAAGTCGGGCGGTTAAAAGGTTAAACTTGTTGCATCGTTTTTTTCGTCTCATCTTAGAACTAATTTTAATTCTTTTGTGGTGAGAGCGCCGACGACGGAACACATTCATGAAGGAGGAATTTTTGTCTAGAGGCAGGCCTGTCTCACTCCGCGTGTAGGTATCGAAAACGCAAGTATAGTTCTCGTCAAATAACTTGGCAAGAGTCGTTCAATGCGCAGAAGTCGATTTTTAGGTGTTAGCGGTTGTCAGCGGGACGCGGGGTGTTATGTAGCCACAACCCGAGCGCGCGGTTGGTGCGTCAGTAGACTCAAGGCCTCTCGCACTGTGTCTACGCCCCGTTCGCTCCCGAATACACTGCGTGCACGAAATTTGTACCCTTTGTTTTTGTTGTGTTTTTGTTACGAGTTATTTTTATTGTGTTAAATTTAGTTTTTATTACGAGTTATTGTTATTGTTTTAAATTTAGAGTTTGTTTCGAGTTGTTTTTATTGTGTTAATTTTTTTGTTACGAGACATTGTTATTGTTTTAAATGTAGTTTGTATTACGTTGATTACAATGCCAGGACCAAATACCGTTTTACGCAGGCGTACCAGAAAAATGGTATACGATGTACTGTTTCATGGAAAAAGAAGCTCAAAATGAAAAAGAGACCGTAAAACGGACTTCAGAAGAAAATTTCAAAGAAAGTTTTAGTGGCCTAGGGTAATTTAGGAACAGCTTTTAAACGTATATATTTTACTTATAACACCTAATAAAGTTACGAATTTTTCTCCTTTCTTTATAATTTTCTTCAAAACAAATATGATTAAAAATAATTGATAGCAATAACCATAGAATAATGATGAATGAATCTTCCACTAAGTGCACGATACGCGAACTTACCCCCACTATGCCAAATCCTTGCCAACTAACGTGCAGGGGACTAGACCAATCTGTATTTTTATACAAGTTGCCGATAGTATTCAAAAGTATTTATAGTGTTAGTTTATTTAAAAACAAGTTAAGGGCCCATTTATTGTTGAAAGGTTCTTATAGACTATAAGAACCTTTCAACAATAAATGGCTATAAGTTATAGTATCAATGAATTTATAGATAACATATGACATTATAACATAATTGTAAACACATGACACACTTATTCTTAACTTGATATTTTCAACACAATGTACAGTAGTAGTACCCAACTAATATGGCTTACCGATGTACCTGCGCAGAAAATAAATTTTCACACCGCGCTTCGTTTCCTTTACCGCTATTGGTCGGCAGCTGCCGCCATGTTAGCGCGCGACGCGTGAGTGAGACGGAACTAACAGCTGCAGTGTATTATGAACCTTATAATAGCGATTTAAGATTGATTGTAAGTTTAAAGCGGTCTTTCGTTAATCTTCAGGGCCATACTTTATTTTCTGCGCGAATGAAAATTAACGACGCGCCTTATCAGTTGGGAACCAATGTATGGACGCCAGCACATGAAGCTAACCGAAACTGTCAAATTTTCCCAATCAAACTTGAATCTAATTTCTTTAACAATAAAGTTGAAAGTCTATTAAAGAAATTTGACAGATTGTTGTAGCTTGATGTGGTGGCGTCTATACCTATATTGTTATGAAATAAATTACTTGTGACTTATGACGAACAGAGAAGATCTTGTGGTAGTTACCTTTGGTGTGCTGATGCGGCGGTGCAGAGGCGAAGGGCATGTGTAGGCGTTGGCGGGGAGGCGCGGGCTCGGCGTCAGGCGCCGGCGACCCGGGGATGGTCTCCTCACACAACAACAGCGAGATATTGCCGTCCTCGTCGCGCCCCTCCCGACCCTCACGCACCTACGACCACACACAATGTTATTAGTCCTCAAGTGACACCTCTACTACACCTATACAACGTGTAATTTAAAGGGTATATACAGGGCCGGATTAACCATTAGGCGGAGTAGGCAACTGCCTAGGGGCCCCGCATCAACTAAGGGCCCAGGCCCAGTGCACGCACCAAGAAAACATGTTTCTTCGAACGAGAATTTGATGTGCGTGTGAACTTAGGGACTTCACTGTTATCTCACAAAATACAAATTGTTAGATTTAGTAGTAGAATTAAAACAATTTTAGAACAAATCTGGGAATAAGTATCAAATATATTAAAAACCACAGCCCTTAATGTGCGTTCGCTCAGTTCACACACGATTTGGTCTGTCAAAGTAAGAAAAGGGTCCCCGAGAATGCCATTGCCTTAGAGCCACTGACAGGGTTAATTCGGCTCTGGGTATATACATACCAAGTGTATGGCTTCTTTGGATGATAACAAACGATATGGCAAGGGTTTTCTAATCCTACGTGTACATGTGTGGAGCATATTAGAAATTTCAATACATTGATACCAGAGAACGAATTTTTTAAATTAAGAAGAACGAAGAGAATTATCGTTTTATTGGCAAGTGACGTGGAAAGTGATGACCCTCATAGTGGTATGACACGTTTGTTATTACTGGTATTCAAGAAACATAATTATGAAACCAATAATTTGGAGTCAATTCTGTGAGTCACTTATTTTGAGCTGAAACTTTGCATAGAGACTCCATTCCAGATATTGTCTTCAGTCCTTTTGGATAGATGTGGGGTTTCCGTTACACGTTATAGAGAAGAGACCCATACACATTCAGTCTGACACACAACACATACACACACAACACACTCTCACACATAACACACACTTACATTGTGTGGAAGTGTGTGTGTGTGTGTGTGAGTAGATATTTCGTATCCCCACTACTTAATATTATATTATTCAATGTTATTTACGTTGTTAAAATGTAGGCTACCCACTGCTGTACTGAGGAACACTGACTTCTATAAAACAAATTAGTCTAGCTTGGGAATCAGCAGAAAAATAAACGATTTCGTTGTATTATTATTATATTGCCATTCACGACAGTAAGGATCCAGTGTTACATTTTCTGTTAGTTGTCATTACTTGACATTGTCACTATTGGTGAGTGCAGGCAGGCTAAAGAGGCTCTCCCGACCCTTGATGGCCGCTTGTCAAAACAGGTCCTACGTCTGTCTAAACCGCAATTGCGGCTGATGACAGCCGCCCTTACCGGTCATGGATCCTTTAATAAACACCTCTATGTAATAGGAGTCACAGACAGCCCACTCTGCAGAGCCTGCATGGAGGAGGACGAAACGGCAGCACACCTGCTACTGAGCTGCCCTGTAGTCGCGGACTACAGGACTAAATACTTCGGCAACCCAGGTACCCTCCGAGAAATGGTAAGCAAAACGAGGGCGTTGCTCGCCTTCCTGGAGGAGTTGGCATGGATAGAATGAAAAGATCCTTACCCTTACGCAAAATACGCGCTTGGTCGTGGAGTTGCGGATACCTGCCCGACATACATACATACATACATACATACATTGACATTGTCTTGCTATAAAATAAAGGATTAAGTACCTCCCGTATCTCCCGTCCCTCTCGCAGTTCTCTGCCCTCCCGCATCTCCCGTCCCTCTCGCACTTCTCTGCCCTCGCGCGCCTCCCGAGCGTCCCGCGTCGGTAATACTTCGCGCGGCCCACCCGCTACTACGACGCTCGCACCTGTAATAAGTTTAAAAAATTAATGATCTCTTTATTCATATTTCATAATAAAGCTTTTTTTAATAAGAGAACTAGCAATCTTGTCAACCCCTCCCACTTAGCTAAATATGCTTGTGTCTGGAGAGTGGGTTAACGGCATAGTCTAATGAGTGGGATTCGAGCTTGTGACCTGTCTATCACAAGTTCGACACCTTAGCCATTAGGCTATTGACGCTTTAACGAATGTTATTTATATTATACACAAAAATATTTTTTTAAATGTAAATGATATCAATAAGGTAACGACTCGTATTTTTTCTTTTTGCACGTAATTAAAAAATTAAGACGATACAGTGGGTTGAGGTTTCATGTTAACTACGTCAAAAAGGAGGAGGTCAGCTGTTTTTTTACTTATGTTCACCGATTTCTCCGCCAATTATGGACCGATTAATTTTTTTTATTTTCGAAAGCCCTTGACACCAAGTAAAAAACTGATGATGAGATTCCAGGGAAATCGAATGAAATTTTATAGACAGATACATTGTTTTCATATACTACCTAAAGCAATTCAATATTTGTTCCTAGTGATCATCATCTCATGCTTCCATCATCAACTCAGCAATGAGCTGATGATTTTTAGTGCAGTATTGTTTTTGTTTGTTTAGAAGTCGGTTAAATTTTTTGTTAAAAAGATTTTTATAGTATTATGTGACGTCAGCAGTCCCACTCCATAACTTGGAAGCTTTAATATACAGAATGAAATCAGGCGTTTCTTTGCGGAATCCATACCAAACTCGGGAAAATATCTAGTCTTAATTCCACCAAAATCCTTGTTTTTGGTGGAATTAACATTTAGATATTTTCTTGAAGTATTTATTAGTTTAAGCTTTGGATTTATCAATTTTTATTGTTTTGAAAAGGCAAAAAATACGTGTACAATATTTTATGAAATCTAACTAAAGGACCAAATATATTAATAATCATTTTGAAATCCAGGTATGTATTGTAATTAAATCTATGTCAACTAAATAAATAAATAATAAAATAATTGATAGGAAAGTGTAGTTGTATGAGTTACATACTATGCTTGCGCTCGTTCTTGCAGGCGTCTTCGAGCATGAGCAGCGATTCGCCCGCGCTCCACTCCCCGGGCGACTTTCCGGCGTGGAGTGCGCGGGCGCCCACCGTCATAGCACTGGCTGCGCCCACGCCCACGCCCACGCCCAGCGAGCCGAGCGACGCGAGCGACCCGAGCGATGCGAGCGACCCGAGCGACGCGAGCGAGCCGTGCTGCCCGTGCGTCGTGTGCGCAGGCGACGAACGCTCGCCGCTGCCCCACTCGTCAACAACGAGTTTGTCGATTATCAACCTAAATAAAAACGTGCTATAAAGTGACGAGTTTTGCATAAAAATGTCACGAACTCACGACTTTGTTTATACCTACTAACATAGTTTAAAAGTATCAATGGATCTTGATATCTGATAAATAAATAAATTGAATCGAATAAGTAAGCTACTGCAAGTTGATCATTGATTTATCGTTTCTGCATGCAAGCAAAAATTTTAAACGACTCGTATAAACAAGAAAGCAATTTTGAATAGCATCAATCCACAAGATAATGAAATCTCTCCATTTATCTCCTCTATGTAAAAGATATTTTCGAAAACGAAATACGTATTTAATAAGCACACAGATTTTTGCGATAAGATACGCTTGTGAAAGTGTAAGATGGTTACCTCCTATCCGAGTCGTCAGAGTCACTGGAGTCGGAGCGCTCGTCGCTGGGGAAGGGAAGCGGTACAACGGCTGCGGCGGCCGCGGCCGACTGGTTGATCTGACTCGACAGCTTCTGGATAGTGTCGCTCAGCACCTTATTGTTCTTCCCGGGCACGCTCAGCGGCAGGTCCGCAACGCTCTTGCGCCGCTCCAGAATGCTCAGAGGACTCTGCAACCGAGGTACTACCTCTTCCGGCTTAACCTTCTTAACGTCCAGTAAATCCCGCTTTATATCAAGCAGGTTTGTCGGCTCACCGAATATCGTCTCAGCACTGACCGGCGGTGTCGCTCTCTTTATCGCATCAGTCTTTACCAAAATTTTCATCGACTCTGATTTTAAAGCCTTCTGCTCGGGGGATATAGGTGATAGTTTACTTTCTGGTTTAGTCGTCTTAATAGTGTCGGTCTTAGGTGTAACCGGGCGGTCGTCCATGGGCGGGGGTGACATAGACAGTCTTTTAGCGCTGCTGATGGCTTTGAGAAGTTTTTCTGCTATCTTAGGCCCTTCAGACTGTAGTAGGAAGCCTGGCGGCGGCTCCGGGAGCACGTCGATTCTCGCAGGACTGTCCGGCTCTGACTTATCTTCCTCCGTATCGATCAAAGGACTCGACGGAGGCTGCAGCTTTAATAACGCTGGCTCTACCGGCACAGGATCCAACGTCTTCTCAATATTAAGCTTGAGTATACTTTCTTTGTGTTCTATCGTAGGTATGCCAACAGAGAGTATCTTAAGTGCCTCCTCTTTAACGGGCTTCTCTGTACTTTCTATGTTAGTTTCAGACGTGGTTGCAGCAGTGACGGTAATACTGGGAGTAGGGGGAGTGTTCGCAATAGTTTGTATGATCGTTTTAGCGGGTGGAGTGTCTGGTTTCTTTTGTGGCGGAGGCGTTCTAGGCGGTTCGGGAATCTCTTCTTTAGGTTGTTCTTTCACTTCTACAACTACTACTTCCTTAATGGGTTCGACAGGTTCCGGTTCCTTTGGTTCGTCTTTTACAGGAGTTTCTGGGGTTTTAGGTTCCTCAATTACCGGTAATACTGGAGTCAGTTCTCGTGCTCCCTCCTTTATTGTTATATCTTCAGGCTCATCGTCTGAAGACTGTTCATCGTCTGCTGGACTGTCTGGGGAGTCATCTATGAGTTCTCTTAATTTCGACACTTTGCTCTTCTTAGAGTATGTTTCTTGGTTTTTAGCCGGTGTGAAGCCTTCAAATGTGGGTCCTGAGCTGCCGTCACCTGGGAATGAGTCATCGTCGAGAGAGAACAGTCCATCTTTAGAATCATCCTCAGGACTTTGGCGGCTAGCATCGCGGCTCGCGCCGAAATCTCTAAAAGGCGATAAAGAGGGAGACCTTAGTGACGAAGGCCGCGGTCGCAACGGGTCTTCTGAGATTTCTTCACTTAACGACTTGGATAGAGTAGACGTATATTTACTCGGTGAAATGTCGTCGAAAATGCGGTGAGTGCGTTTCTTCTTTTCATCGTGAAGCTCTAGTTCGAAAGGTTCTGGCTCTTTGAACTCGTACACGTCTTCGGGTTGCTTGTCCTGCTGCATGGGCTCGGGAGGGGTTACGCCAGCAACGGGAGGCGGAGCTTCGCTGTCGGCGTCCTGCTTGGTGTCCTCGGGCTCCTGCTTGACTGTATGCAGCCCCTTGAGCTCTGAGCGTATCTCGTTCAGGTCGTAGTCACGTCCCTGGTGGCCGGCGTTAGGGCGCGTCTTCTTGGGCGGCGAAACAGACGTAGGAGTGGACACAGTGCGCACCGGCCTCTTGCGGGGCTTGCTCGAACTACTGCTGTCACTTGACTTCACGTCTTTAGACCTTGATGGTGCTGTGGACGAGTGATATAGAACAGTCACATAAATGTATCTGGATTTCAGTCATAAGTAAAATTGACCAAGTGCGTGTCGAAATTGCGCACAAGATTCCGAATGAATCGTATTTATAAAGAAAAGTGTGGGGCAGGATGACATTTTTTTTTTTAAATTAATTTTATTAATATTAAATAATAGGTACTCAGAATACGCCCTTTCATTTAAAATGTCTTATATAGTTATATGAGTAAACCTTTTCTTTTCAATGTATCTTTGAAAAGGGCCCTAAACACGGGATGTATATATTAATGTACGTTTGGCGTGTATCAAATCTCGGTAATTATATATGATTTGGTACTCCAAATCATATATACAGCATTCCATTCGCATAGCAATCCATTACAGCAAATTTACAGATATACGGATATACAGTTAAACAGGGGGACTCTATACTATTTTTCGGATTATAGAAATCTAAAACTATGGTTAATTTACTTTTACAGCTTGATTTTTCGTCAGACTTCTTAGGCGGCCTCTTGACGTCATCGTCGCTTTCCGAGTCACTGTCTGAATCCGATCGCGTCGAAGATTCTGTAGAAGATATTAAAGAAATCAGTGTTTCCTTTATAATTAGTATCAAATATTTGTACAGTCTGGGACACGTAAGTTGAACTAAAATGGCGGTCGTCCGCGCAGGTACAATTATGGAGAAAAGTCTTCCCTGCGGTTGTTCGGCAAATTAAAAATAATCTCGGATTTTACTTCAAATTATTGTATTTCTCGAACAACCGAGACATCGGAAGTGGTAGTTAGGTACCTATTATTAAACAGAATAGTTAAAGGAATGTACTAATAAAAATTTAATATAACAAAAGTTAATGTACAGCTACAGCTGCATGTTTAATCACTTTCACTCACTGGCATAACACCAGACCTGGAATATCAGTTATATTATTTTGTTTTAAAAAGTATTTGTAAACGTCAACTATCATTCTCCTCCTCCCCTCTCTCCTAATAGTTTGTTGTGGTGGACTTATTTTCTTGAAATTAAGTTAAATGATCATACATTTGACGGAGACATAAATTCAAAAATTTCGTGCGTGATTGTACACTAAGGCCGCGGGGAGAGTGCGCGTTCAGCGCAGGGCATAATGAGAAAAATGTGTTACTGCGCATTCAAAGTCATAGTTCAACTTATGTGTCCCGAACTATAGTGGTATTAATAAAACCAAATATCACATAATGTATAAAAATGCGTACCTTCGTTTCTTTTACTTCGAACTCGTCTGCTCATGCCCGAGCCCTAGAAAGAGTTTAAAATATACAGTGGATTAAAAAATCATAATCGGCTCTTTATTCTAATATTATTATAAACTAGCGGCTCGATCCGGCTTCGCTCGGTATCTCTCTGCTACACGCAAAACCTTAGTAAATTATACACTAAAACCTTCCTCTAGAATCATTCTACACATTGGTGAAAATCGCATGAGAATCTCCATATTTGTCAATCCACTATTTGTTAAGAAAATATTCCTACAACTTTCTCTTAAATGCATATTGACTGGTGGCCGTCCAGATATTAAGAGGTAGTGCATTCCTCACAAGAATAGACTGTATATCAAAGGAAGAATGAATAAAATAAGAAGTATGAGAAGGACCTACCTTCTTGTTCCGCTGCTCATGCTGCGTAACGTTGAGTGCAATTCGCTGCGGTTTAATCCACTCGTCGTAGCGCGTGTTCCAACCGGTGTAGTGCACGCGAAGTAAATCGCCCGTAGCCGTCTTGTCGATAACCTTCGCCTCGTATGTCACCTGCACCAGAATGCAACATCAATCTACGTCATTTATTACAAGCTATTATTAGGGAATGGCGGTGTGCCCTCGTTACATGGTGGACATCTCACCCATAAGCACAAAACGTTTTGATTTCATTGTGCGCACAGCTAGGGAGTGGAATTCCCCGCCGGAGACTGTGTTTCCTGATAGCTTAGGAGTCTTTAATTCAAGAGTGAATAGTTTAGTTCTAGGTAAGAGTGCTTCATCTTCGATCACTTACCATTAGTGGGCTTAGTACGGGTTTGAAATACTTTTGTCGTTTTCGAAAACTATCGCTTTGTCTCTTTATGTGAAAGAGACAAAGCGATAGTTTTCGAAAACGATAATAGTATTACAAACCCATACTAAGACCCTAGATGAGATGGTGGACAAAGGCGAGCCTATAGTTAATAAATAAAACTATGTTTATTAATTGTCGTGTAAATAGGGACGCGTGGCTGAATTATAACAGCGGCGCGAGTCGATCCTATCTATATCTATGGTTAACACTTTCGTTGCCAAGAGCTCTGCCCTTAGTACTTAGAAATGGACTCGTTATTCGGATTCTAGGTATGAACAAAAAACAATCTAAATATATATAACTCAAAGGTGACTGACTGACATAGTGATCTATCAACGCACAGCCCAAACCACTGGATGGATCGGGCTGAAATTTCGCATGAAGGTAGATGTTATGACGTAGGCATCCGCTAAGAAAGGATTTTGCGAAATTCCCACGGGATCGGGATTTACACAGGAAAAACTTCCAACGCGGGCGAAGCCGCTGGCACAAGCTAGTCGCTACATATAACGACGTCTTGAATGCGGCACACAAACATATTGTTTGACCCGTCTGCTGGGTACGTTTTTGTTTGCCTTGAAAAGCACGTTACGACTGTCGTTACGGATAGTCAGAATAGCCAGCTACTTTGGGTTAAGGAGTCAGTGGAGTTGTAGTCAGACAAGCAGTCGTACCATCCAGCTGCATCCAGTTAGATTGAACGCCGACCCCAACATAGTTGTGAGAAAGATATCCAAATGATGTTTATACCCCAACATAGTTGTGAGAAAGATATCCAGATGATGTTTATACCCCAACATAGTTGTGAGAAAGATATCCAGATGATGTTTATACCTCAACATAGTTGTGAGAAAGATATCCAGATGATGTTTATACCCCAACATAGTTGTGAGAAAGATATCCAAATGATGTTTATACCCCAACATAGTTGTGAGAAAGATATCCAGATGATGTTTATACCTCAACATAGTTGTGAGAAAGATATCCAGATGGTGTTTATACCCCAACATAGTTGTGAGAAAGATATCCAAATGATGTTTATACCCCAACATAGTTGTGAGAAAGATATCCAGATGATGTTTATTAATTGTCATTTGCAACAGTGCCGAAATATCGGAAGTTCAAAACAATTAGTTAACATTGTAAATATCCTGTTTAGGGTTCATATGTTATTGTTAGTGACTAAGTCAGTTTAAAAACTTATATTATTAAGCATTCAACTACACCATTTCACGGATGAACAAATCTTCCGTTTAAGTTCTAATGATCTGGGTTAGCTTAAAAACTTCGAAACTCTCATTGGCTATATACCAGGGTAAGTCAATTATGATCACGAATTCAACCCCTTGTTTGAACTCAAGGTAAATATAGTAACAAAAATCAGGGTTTCAATACCAGCCGCTCTCTTATACGGTAAAAAGGTGCCAATAAAAAGTAACTTAAAAATATATAAATAAAATCATTTGTTTATTCGTACTTTTACCTTAGATTCGGACTGCGTGGGTCCATAATACACTTTCAGTTTGTCCCCCACTTGAGCCTTTACGTTTGAAACTCCAGACCTCGGCGTTGGTTCATTTGTCGAAGGCCTGTTGATATTAAAATAAAGTTGTCACGTTATAATACATACACAGCAAGCATGAACATGTAATTAAGTTTAAAGTAACATTTTGACACGTCAAACTTTAAACCAGATTAAACTAGATAAGGTCAGTGTTTCCTAGCTCCCTACCCTGAGATGAAACTCCGAAACTAACTCAGAGGTCTTTTTTAAAGTCAATACAATCTATACAAGTCAAATGATATTTAAAACGTGTTGACAACCCACCACAGTTTGTATGTAGATTCCACCTATAACTGTGTTTTGCAAAACCCACAAAGACCGACGCAAGGGAGAGTAATGTGTTTTTATAAGCGAAGACAGATTCATCAGAAAGCTTTAGTTCTTTCATCCAGATGTTGTCAGCAATAAGGCCATCAATGTACGCTTAAAATTATGATTTCTTGAATTTTTGTTGTACAATGATAAACTTCCTACTCTATTCTCAATCTAGGTGGCCAAAGCAACCTAACACTTAATTACTCACTCAGTATTCTTCCTTTTGCGCGGTCGTTTGCTGCTGTTTGAGGCAATAGTGTTGCCACTGCTCGCCGAATTAGCGCTCTGACTGCGGCGGCTTTGCATCTTCTTTATCGCGCCGCATCTACACATACATATGTCCGCTATATAGCCAACAATATTTTTAGCAGAAAGAGTATTATGTCAATAAATTGGTCTATACTGTCCTATCAAAAAAGATTGTAAACATGATACGAGGGTGACACTGATAGTTCTTAGAAAAACCAAAACTGAACAAATTGATAAGTTATTAGTTTTATTATATCTTTTCAAAATAGTGTCCATTTACATCAATACATCGCTGCATCCGATGAAACCACTGAGAAAAGCACTTTACGCACTCGTTCTTAGGGGTATCTTTAACGGCATTTTGAAACGCAGTCACTGCTTCCTCGGCGTCCATAAAACGTTTACCTTGAAGTTTTTCTTTTATTTTTGAAAATAAATAAAATCACAAGGTGAGGTCGGAGCTATAGGGCGGGTGACCCAGTAATTCCACGTCTGACGTCGTCAAGTAGTCGATTGTCCCTCACGCAGATCATCGGTGAAATTAGTGCGACCACGTTTAAATTCATTAAACCAGTTGTAAACAGTGGCACGAGATGTGGTTTCATCGTGAAAGGCCAATCGAAATCTATCATAACTTTCTTGTTGGCTTAAATGACATCGAGTCATAAAAAATCATTGTACGAAAAATTTCTCGCTAAATTCATGCTGACGTGACACAGACAATTTTTAATTTGCCGCCAAATCGTAAAAAATTGCCAAACGAATAAAATACATACACAATAATATTGGTAGAGTACTATTTTCAAAATTTGAACTTATCTTCTTATTATATCGTTTACCACGCCAGTGCAGTGTCGCCCTCATATGTGAAAATCTATTATTTAAAAGTGTATCTGTGGAGTTTCTCGAAAATATTTTCGAGCGGTGCTGCATACTGTTTTTGGCGGAATTAACACTAGTTATTTTTCTGAGATATTGAAAAGAAGTTTATACCTTGAAGCCCGACCAGAACTGTCGCTGTCCGTAGAAGCATGCGGACGTCGTGAAGCGCGCGGCGTACCTGCACTCATCCCTTCACCTAAAAAATAATTTTTAATATAAAAATATTTTTACTAAAATTAAACACAATGATACAAGGAATTTAACCTAAGCTAAGCAAAGCCTGTGTTACAGGTGGCAGTTAATTCTCTCTTATAAGTCACTAATTTAAAAACAAAATAAAAAGAGTCAAACGCAAAATATAAAAACAAATGAAAAATAAATTTTGATGTAAATGTCTGTCTGGGCTATTTAAGTCAAGATTGAATAGGTTACTTCTAGGCAAGCGTGCTTCATCTCCGACCACATCATCACTTACCATCAGGTGAGATCGTGGTCACGCAAGCCCATAATCAATAAAAAATATTAAAAATGGGCGAAGTTTGTCTTTGTTGCCGAGGAGTTATAGAGCTGAGTTTATAATGACGAATTGTTTACCGTTAGAACTGATAATTGATAGATGGTGAAATATGGACTAGAACTTCAAAGATGCACCAGTGACCTAATCACATTTTAATCATCACCTTAATCTAAAAGATTAAAATTGATTCACCATCTTAATCATTTCACCATCTTAATAACAAAGTTTAATAATAGCTTTGTTATATTCAATTGATGAAGCGGATAAAACATATTTTTGTACCTTCTTAATGTCAGTGACCAACAAGAGTATAATTATATGCAAATTAAATAATATTCTTACACCGGTTGAATGTATTCATAACTAGCAAACCTTGATACAGTTCAGAGAACAGCCGGTTTTTCATTTCCATATTTTAATTCTACATCCAAAAACTGTACAGTGCGTTTCAACTAAGAATAGGATCGACTTAGCGCCATATTGTGACATCATAGTTGTCAAATCGAAACAAATGGGTAGTGTGAGCAAAACAAGAGTATAATAGGATAGGATAATATTTGCTTATGAATATTGAGTTAAAAAAAGTCTATCAGATTACACGAAATTAACATGCATTCGGCTATCACCTTAATTCGTTACTGTTGTTTTGGACCTAAATTAACGTACTTTCTTCGTGCTTCGCATCTATGTAATTATCTTCAACTTTTGGAAAAGATGGACCAAATTATTCGTCACGGGTGTGGCTATGGACGACCGAGCTTGGGCACAAGCTACACTTCCCATTTGTATGGGAGGTCTCGGCGTCCGCAAATTGTCTAGCTGATACTAGAAATTTTGCTGACGCCGAGACCTCCCATACCTACCGGCTTTTATTTCCTCGGTTCACGGCACTGAGAAATTAATCAGGAATATCCTAGTTTCATCACTGGTTGATTTCAATGTACCATACTTCACCGAGGCTATGGCTGCTGGCTGTGTGTGAATGGGAATCGGGTCTTTGGCTTCATACACTACCGTCGTCGAACATACCCAAATAACATTTCAGTCGTATAAGTATAAAAAAAAAATCCAAAAAATTAAACCGACTCCCAAAAAACACTGCAAAGTGAAAAATAACTTCAATTTCGGTAGTCGGTGTCTTTAGTTTGTATTTTTGTTTTTGACGTAAAAAGAAAATATACGCGTCGACTTGATAACCTCCTCCTTTTTTTGTCGTCTGTTGAAAAGTTACGCAACTCAAAATCCTATAAACATTATATTGAAGCAATTTTAGTGTGTAATACGACTTAGTGCCCCTAATTTTTATACAACTTGTAGTCGTATATAGACATCTTATAAACTTCTACACGACTTTTATATATGACCATTACACAACTTTCAGTAGTGTAACCAGTGCTGTCGTCTTAGTAACGTCTATACGAGTTTAACACCAACATTAAACATATAAGAGTCGCGAGATCTACTTTTATCTGACCATCGTGTAAGAGTGATAAATTGCAGTCTTATACGATTTTAAGTCAATTGTATTAGAGTCGCGAGATCTATTTCTACGTGACGATCGTAAAAGGGTGAAAAGCTGCACTATTATACGATTTTAAATCAATTTGAAGACTTTTGTGCTACTATTAAATGACTGGAATAATAAAAAACAATATTTCTACATGGCAAGTCAATATATTGAAGTGTATGTACATTTTCTATCATCAATAAATAATTCTTTAATAATTTTGCCATGGCTTCTGGTCCTTTCTCTGATATGGAATTGATGTTAACGACGAAAATAAAATAAACAAAACTATGGTTTAAAATATACTACTTTCGATATTAAAATATACTAATTCGCCTGAAAGTAAAGAGACTTTCAGGCGAATTGGTACCAACAATGAAAATTAGAGAGAAAAGTATGGTTTAAAAAAACTAATAATGACTTTAATTGATGTAAGACTTGGTTAAACAAAGAAATACAAAAGGTAGTTATTTTGTTAGTTATTAAAAATAAGTTTTCTTTGCAAGCCGTACTTTTAAGTAACATTTGACAGATAGAGGTCATTGATGTTCCTATTCTTGTTTGAAATGCACAGTACATATTTATGTATACTCTAAACCTCTATAAAAAGGGGTTTGGAAATTCAGAAATTTAAATGACCTGTGTGATGATTCTCGTACTTACTCTTGGATGACAAGGGGCGTCTCTTAGGAATCCTCTTCTCGTGTCCTTCCGTCCTGACCGGTGTGATGTTACGCCCCTTAGACTGCGATCGAGGTTTGACCACAACCTTCTCCTTTTCCTCACTAGTACTGGTCGACGTAGAGGCCTTGTCTTTATCTTTGTCTTTCTCCTTTTCTTTTTCTTTCTCTTTTTCCTTTTCTTTTTCTTTCTCCTTTTCTTTTTCCTTCTCGATTTGTTTCTCCTTCTCCCTCTCTTTCTCCTTTTCCTTTAGTTTTTCTTCTTTTTCCTTCTCTTTTTCTCTTTCCTTCTCTCTTTCCTTCTCACGTTCTTTTTCTTTCTCCTTTTCTCTTTCTTTCTCCTTGTCTACTCTGTTGATTATAAATAGATAATGCACAATTAAAGCCCGTTTTTTTTGTAGGTACACCTACTTTTTGCAAGGTCCTAAGCCTGTTTTTTAAATAAATAATGTTTGTGAGAAGATGAATATGGTCTATTTTTATTGAACTTAATAATTGTGAACATACTTGGGAGCTGTGATAATTAGCGGTTGGTTGTCAGCACTGTCTTCTCCGTCGCTAGTGCGAGCCTTCTCTTTCATCTTCTCAACTTTCTCTTCTTTTTCACTTTTCTCACTCTTCTCCGTTTCACTTTTGTCTGAATCTTTGTCTTTGCCGCGCTGCAATGTAAATTAGATTCGGTACACAAAACGCACGTTATTGTTGAGGTTATGGGGAATTTAGGGCCTCACTACCTCGGCCACGAGTAGTTATTAAAATATTTATTTACGAATATTGATAGACAAAATATATTGCTCTTTCCTTACTTTAGGGTCAAAAGCGAGTCTATTATTAATAAAATAAATTATCTTTAATTATATTGCCATGGCTTGCCTTTGCGCCATGCGTCCATTTCAATTCACGTGAAAGTAAAGACTCACGTGAATTGGTGCTCACGATGAAAATAAGATAGACAAAAGTATGGTTTAAAATATACTAATTATTACTTTAAATAATTAAATATTATAACTGTAATAATTAAATATTATTTTATGTTTTATTTTCTTTATTTGGCTAACCAACAACTGTTTACACTTATACATTTAAATAAATAAATTAAATGTTCTACAACTATCGTAGGTTAGTGTAACAATTTCTTAAAGGTTAGCACCGCATGCCCCATTAATGTAGTAAGTAGTTTCGCCACAGACACTGTCTGTAACAAATTACAAAAAAAAACTAAATTAAATCGAAATAACGTTACTAACATGATAATCTTAAAACTAACATAAAAATGAAATTGAGTTAAACAAAACGGAGAGTTATAATAATAAATTGGATTGATAAAATACTGTAAAATATAAAAAAGGATTAAAATTAAGTATTATTTACTAGCTGGTATTTTGTGGAACTTGCTATATGAGTCAAAATTAATGTCAACAAGGTCACTGTAACTGTTCAACAATTTGCAAAGTCGATAATACGATAGTGGAGTTTGCACCAAAGACTGTTCGGCGCGGTGGAGGACGAAATGGAGTAATAGGAGTACAAGGGAGTCTAGCAGGAGCTCGGAACTGAAACTTACTCAATAGTTGGGGACAATCAATTTTGAATCTGAGTAGTTTATAAGGGAAAATAGAATCACTGATTCTTCGACGTTTCTCCAATGATACTATTTTAAAATGTGATAATCGAGCTTCGTAAGATGGTTTGCTTTTGGCAACACCGCTGGCATAAGCTAGATGCCAAAGGAATCTCTTTTGTATACGTTCCAGTCTAAGGTTATGTGTGGCAAAATGAGGTCTCCAGATTGTGTTGCAGTATTCCAAAATACTACGCACAATACAGTTGTACAACATGATCTTGGTACTACTGCGCTTAAAACCAGTGACATTCTTTACAATTAATCCCAGCATTTTAGAAGCCTTTTTAATGACGTTTTCGACATGAGGCAAGAATGTCAGTGTGTTGTCGAAAACAACTCCCTAAGTCTCTTGTTTGATCCACCCCTTGAACAACGTTTGGGCCCACATGATATACACTAGCTATTGCTTTTTTTTCGAGTGTATTTCACATGGTAACACTTTTTAACATTTAAGCTCATTTCATTTTCGTTACACCATTGAACCAATGAATGTACATCCCTCTGAAGCAATGTAGTATCGTTTCCTGACTCGATTATCCTAGAGAATTTAAGGTCATCTGCATACATGTAACATTCAGAAAATTTCAGACAGTGTGGGATATGGTTAATGAAAATATTAAATAGAACCGGCCCTACATGTGAAACCTAAGGGACCCCAGAGAAGGCCTCGTAAGTATCAGATTGAAAACTGTTGACCACAACAAAGAAGATACGTTTTGCAAGATAAGATTTTATCCAATAATAAAGTGTACCGGTGATTCCGTATACAGATAACTTCGACAGGAGTAAATGGTGGGGTACGCGGTCAAACGCTTTGCTAAAGTCCGTGTAAATTACGTCTATCTGCTTACCGCAGTCGATAGCATTTCTGTAAAAGTCGCTAGGTTAGTGCAAGTAGACCTACGAGCCACGAAACCATGCTGAGAGCTGTTCAAATAAAGATTAAAGTGTGACTGAATATACGGACAAACTAAGGACTCAAAAATCTTGGCAAAAGTCGACAAGATAGAGATAGGTCTATAATTTTTTATATTATAAAAGTAATAATTAAATATTTAAATTTGATGCGAGTCTCAGTTGATGCAAACAAAGTAAAGTAAACCGTTATTAATTTGGAAGTAAGTTTTGTTTGCAAACCATACTTTTCATGTGACATTAGACAGATAGAGACCGTTGACATTCCTAGTACCATTAGAACTTAAAAAAATATATTCACTATGTACATATTTTATTGAACAGAATCGAGCTTTGAGTGATACATGTGACAGTGGTAGCGGTGTCGATCACAAAAAGAGAACGAGAAAGAGGGTAGATCGATTTGTCTACACATAAACGTCCACCCGCAATGTTCGTCCGTGATCATGGCGCTTGCAACAGTGTCGAAATACCGGAAACTCGAAACAAGCTATACATAAAAATTGGCCAAGTGCGAGACGGACTCGCCCATGAAGGGTTCCGTAGTAACTATAATAAATATAATATACTTAATATATTTATTTGAAAAAAAAAAAACCTTACAAATTTCGTAAAACTAGCTTATTTACAATTTTTACAACTACGCCAAATAACTTTGTTTTTCA
The DNA here is from genome assembly GCA_943138885.2 of Tholera decimalis. Lineage (NCBI taxonomy): Eukaryota > Metazoa > Arthropoda > Insecta > Lepidoptera > Noctuidae > Tholera > Tholera decimalis. Next base: position 19,149,405 of record OW964565.2, read on the forward strand.
TAGTATTTGTATGAATTACAAAGTTATATTTACGGTTTTAGAAAATATACTGCATCTCAAAAACTGCTGACTCGATCTCGTTCAAACCAATTTTGGTTGAAAGTTTACATTAAGATCTACAACATATGGTTTTTTTTAGTTTTTTTACTTCATTATTATAGAAGTTAGAGGGGGACACACACATTTTACCACTTTGGAAGCGTATATCTTTTAAACGATTAACTTTATGAAAGTCATTTTAGAAACCTTAATGTCATTTTTAAAGACCTGTCTATAGATACCACACACGTATAGGTTTCATGAAAGAAAATATTTTCAGTTTCAGTTCCATGTATGGGGAGGCCCCTTTATTTTAAATATTATTTAAATTTTCTCTTAAAATCGGAAAGCGGTTCACAGAATACATCTACCTACCAAGTTTTACATGTATAGTCCTAATAATTTCGGAATAAAATGGCTGTGACATACGGACGGACGGACGGACGGACAGACAGACAGACGGACAGACATGTCGAAACTATAAGGGTTCCGTTTTTTGCCATTCGGCTACGGAACCCCATTAAAACGGTAAAAAAAGTGTCTGTACATTTCATTTTTTTACTGAAAAAATAGTAGAGGCGGGTTAAGAAACAGTAATGGAAGAGTTTAAAAAAAGTCTGTTTGTTTGTCTGTTTGTACACGCTAATCTCCGGACCTACTGGATGGATGTTAATGAAATTTGGTGAGTAGATAGTTGACATCCTGGAATAACACATAAGCTATTTATCCCGGAATTCCCACAGGATTGGGGTTTACGCGGGAAACCCTCCCACGCGAACGAAGTTGCGGGCAGAAGCTAGTATACAATAAATGTCTCGTTTCAAGTTCTAATGATATTGTCAGTGACCATATTGGTTTTTTTTTCTCTTTTTTTATAGAGAGCTTGATAACAATGACCATGCCACTCACGCAGGTTATTTCTTAACCTACGCTTAATACCTACATAAACAATCCCTCTGACAGTAGAAACGCCAGACTACTTATGTAGATTCCCACATTATTGGGACACAAACATCTTCTTTGCAAATACTCGTTTCTTCCAGGTCCGTTCCGGTCACATTCCGCCACAATATGAGTGACATCTTCTACGTTATCGCATTCTGAACAGTTGGGTTACTCAGTCTTCCTCATTAAGAAACCAAAGATATTTAAAAGAATATGTCCAGAACGAAGTCTGAATGCAGTTACAATTTCATGTCGGGACATCTCTGTGACACCATGGACTGCGATTAAGGCTGAGCTGAATGATCTTGTACCAAATTCCCTTAAACCGTCTCATCATGGTATTCTTTTCACAGCATCATACACTGGTCCCATACTCTAAATAAGAGGTCACTAAATAAGGGTAGGCACTTCACGTTAGGTTAAAAACTTACATTAACGTTCCTATTCTTATTTGAATCGCACAGTACCTGAGGCGCAGGCGGGGTGGGTGTGGAGCAACTAGAAGCGGAAGACGAGGCAGGCGGTTGTCGATCGCGGTCGCGAATGAGCGAGCGTCCAGCAGGCGGGGTACGAGCGCCTCTTGGATGGGCTACCAACGTCACGCCCAGCTTGCGATAGAAATCCTCGTAGCTATGCAGGAATCTGACAACATACTCCATGTAAATTGGTGGACATACGCAGCAGTCGAAAATAAAAAAAATAAATAAACAAAACAATGATTATTTTTAAAGGTTGATTGATCGCAGGACGGGAACAGATCTGCTGATTCGCACCACTGGTGCAATTAATGGTATCCTGCCAAAAATACCGACTGCTCTGTGTGATGAACATTCAAGCATTTCAACTTTTTCAAGTCTATTGAAGATGTTAGGATACATATCCTTACTATCCTTACTATAATATTATAAATGCGAAAGTAACTCTGTCTGCCTGTGTGTTACGCAATCACGCCTAAACTACTGAACGGATTTAAATGAAATTTGGTACGGACATAGTCTAGAGCCTGAGAAAGGACATAGGCTGCTTTTTAATGCGAAAAAAGGGCTCTAAGGTGTTGAAATAGGGGATGAAAGTTTGCCTGGAAATTACGACATTTTTAAAGCTAGAAACTTGAAACTTATTTTTTAGACTTTTGATTAGAAAAATGTACTTAAATAAGCTATTAGCAGAAAAATATTATAAATAGCTTATTTGTTTATGTAGCTTCTTTATGTATGAGTTTTATTTTCAAAATAATTAGTCTTAAAAATGCTGCCGAAAGTCACTATTCCGCGTGGACGAAGTCGCGGGCACAGCTAGTATATGTATAATGGGTGTTTTAGGGCCAACTTTCGTAGCGTTCACCTTAAAAACAGCATTTCTCAACCAAGTACTGTATTAGTTTCATTAGGTAGTGTAACACTCACTTTTTATAGGCCTGTTTACAAAGGTTAGTGATGCTAGTGGTGACAGGGTGGAATCCCATCTTGTCCGCGATGGTCTTCCACTGGTTCTGGTTTGTCACTCGGTTGTATCCACCCAGTTTCTCCACAACCTGGTAGAGAATAGTATAATCAATACATAAAAATGCACTAAAAACATGTTTTGTACAGGTATACAATATTTACAAACAAAAATTGAGGGGTATTAAGAAACAGTAAATAGAGCAAGAATTAATTAAATGTTATTCTATTCTACCAGACCATAGTTCCTATAATTTAAGATTGGAACAATACGCGCCACGAAAGATGAGACTTGACACACCACGTGGTTTGACTTGCGTAGTAGACGATTTAAACGTCTCTCTCTCGAGTGCAGAGAGCTGACTTTAATTTGAGCGTCTAAAAGTGACTTATATATGAAGGCAGTTCTATTATTTTAAAGTATCACATTACCTAGTTAAGTCCGGATGAAAAAAAATTTTGGTGATGCCAATTTGTATTTATTCTGCCAAGTGAGAGTAGGTAAGTACGGTACTATTGTAATAAAATCAGTTTTAGTTTTTTATTGTAACAAAAAGGAGTAAATGAATTAACAATAATGTTTATTTATAAGTGGAAGTGTTCTTTGTAGGGAGGTAAAAATATTGTAGTTTAAAAATAAATTGAAAGTTCAATTAATGACTGGCAAAAAGACTATTATCCCAAGTCAAAAAAAAAATATAACTTGGTTTGACAATTGTTGATTGTTCATATCACAGGCATTCGCTGAGGTTAGGTTAGGTTTAGGATTTACCCTCAAGAAAAATGTTAACTGATGACTAGGCAGCATGGTCTCAGACTTTAACCTGTTCCGTAAGGACATAATCTAATTTTTTTTTAAATGTTCATGTCACAGACGCTTGCACATTGTGCTTTGAGTTGCTCTCGATTGTTTTCCGTTTACTTTAATTTTCACTTGACCTGGACTGCTTATGGACTGTGATATTCCCCTGTGTGACCCTGTGCGTGTTTATGGACTCCGAGATTTTTCCTGTGTGACATCGTGCTTTTTCTTTACTGGACACCGACCTTGTCTCATTATTTGGATTATTTATTAGTAAACTAGTTGTTTGCTATGTACCGCTAAGATGCAAGGTCGTCGTGGCAGACCCACACGAATTCTGGGTATCAACTGTAATATATGCGTCAATAGACTGCGCCGATATTATGCCTTGGAACTTGATACTAGAGTGACTACATTACTGTGTAGCTGGGTACATCCCCGAATCGTAAGTAGCTATTCTTGATTATGTACCTTATTATTATTAGTTTACATTATAAATACTATATTACTACTATAATAGATGTTGTCATTAACACTAAGAACTGGCAATTTTTCTGAATACAAGACAGATACAATAATATAGGTTTTTTTGTTATTTTACTAGAAGGCTCTAATATGCAGATAACAATATTTTGAATTGGTCTCAGATTACTGAAGATGACTATGTTTGCGAAGCATACTGAGATCTTGCGATGTTTAGTGTGAATCATGAGTTGCAACAAGAAGTTCCAAGCAATGATAACCAACAACCTGGATCAAGTCACCAAGGCCATACTAATGTGTGTCTTTTATGTGGCTCTTCTATTCTACGTAGACAAAGTGACATAATACTGTGGGACAACCCTTCTGAACTACAGCAGTCTATAATAAATATTCTAGAGAGTAGATTAGCACCGCGACAGGTGAACCTCAAACGTGTGATAGAGTTAGTAACAGAAAAACCAAACCAAATGGGACCAAATGAATACCAAATGAATACCGTATTTAAAGTGTAAATTGATATGCATTTTCTTCAAGCTACTTCCATACCAAATTTCTTCTAAATTCACCCAGTACTTTCAAAGATTAGCGCATTTAAACAAACAAACCAACTTTCTCGTTTTATAATAGAAGTATAGATTATACTTATATACTGAGCACTAACATAATCACAGAAGACTTAGCAGCATGTACAAGAGAGAACTTACTTTGAACAGTCTGTATAGGTCTATGTCCTTATTGGCGATGGTAGGGTTCCTATTGAGAGGCGTCCCGCGTTCGTCCATAAATTTGTACAGTTGCGCCACGAAGTGGTCCTTTTCCTCACGCGGCTCGTCATCTGAACTCTGCCAAATGAAATGGTCGTAAGATATTATTCAAACAATTTTCATTGTTTGTTAAGATGTAATCTAACAACTCCGTTTTTTCTCAAAGAAGGTTTTAAGTTCCTTCAAGACACAGATGTTATTTTTATGTATATTTTATGGTACACTTGTTGCATAATTTAAAACAAAAAAATAAATAATATAATAATAACTAATGTAATTGGTACTTGTTAATTAATATACATGTATGTTAAATAATGTTATTTTAACTGTAAATATATTTATTAATTGTCTAATGTATATATAATTCCAATAATTGTTAAATTAATTAATTAAAATTCATAATGCATCATGTGGTCTGCTATAACTGAAGAAGCACAATGTTAAAAAACCTGCCTACATATTGTTTTAGTTTTTAAGGTCTATTCTATGTTGGAGATCCAAATTAAATAAATAAATAATATTAACTTTTTTTATATTGCTTTCAGCTATAAGACCATTTGTAACCATAGAATAAGCGATTATTGTAAAATAGGTATGTTTAAATTTTGGTGTACAATAAAATATATTCTATTCTATTTTTTTTTTCGTGCATATTCTCTATTACCGGTAGGTTCAGACTACGTACGTCATCGGAAGTGTTCCTGGGTTCGTTGAAGAGTGCGTCTCGGTCCCAGTGCGGCGGCAGCACGGCGTTGTTGAGGTACTGTAGAGCTGCGTCCACTCCTGCCCACTCCAGAGGGGCACTCCCTTTGCGGAACTCCCGCGCCTCTTTCTTGGGTACCGTGTAACTGGCAAGAATGTAAACTATTGTATTTTTTTTTTAAAGGAACTACGTTTGTGGGTAGATTTCACATTACCAGCAATCTTGTTACCCAGTGTTGGTTGGGGTTTGAACCCACGATTTCTCAAGAATAGAACCCCTTCTTTATATAAAATTTAATGATGCCAAAGTTCCCAATCTCCTTATGCATGCAAAAAGATTTAAAAAGGTTTTGTTTGACCATGTTTCACAACTACTAGATTGTGGAGCTCAAATCGCCAGTCAACCCCAACATATGTAGTTGGAAAAGGATAAGCAGTTAATGATGATTAAAAAACAATTATTTTATTAAAAATGTCAGGTGAAAGAATACCATGTATTTATTGAAGTAGTAAAGTTGAATATATAATGTTTCGGCAACATATTATGTTAGAACAACAATTTTGGGACTCAATATTGCAGGCAGTTAGACCTTATCAGTTGGGAAGTGTCAAGTGAGTGTCTTTACAAGTACTTCACGTGAACATGGTAGCAAACTGAGCAGAGGGGCATTAGTATGTAGAAGTACAACAACCTGTCCCAATAAAATGAGATTCTTCATAGACTAAAAAGCCATGGTTTCAATTAGTCAGTGTTCTTTCGTAAAATTAATATTGTCAAAGTGGGCATAGTACAACAATGCGTTCCGGGTATTAATGGGGCTGCCCCGCTTCTGTAGCGCATCAGGGATGTTTGCTGAAGCTCGCGTCGATTTTTTATATGCGACGAAACGATGCGCTTCCCTGGTGCGCCGGATTCGGGCCAGCAGGCTCGACTGTATTCGTGAATCGTTGCTACAAGCTCTCTACGTCAGTGTTGAGCTTGTAGCTTCTATTCACGAATCAACCTCGTAAGTTAGGTTAGGTAGGATTAAGAAAGATTTTTACTAACCAATTGAGTTTTGTTACTCGTATTAATAAACGAATTGAATAGTGAGGAGGTAAGCAATATACTAACTATCTGCCATCCTTGAAGGAGCGCACAAGGTAGTCTTCTTTGACCTTGATGATGGCGGTGGGCGCGACTACGAGCGCGGGGAAGGCGGGCTGGTGCGGGCGGCGCCGCTCCGCGCCCCCCCCCGCCTCCACCAGCACCACGCGCCCCACGTGGGGCTCCACGTCGGCCTTCACGCGCCGCCCCGACCCGGAGCCCTCGCTCTCATCAGACCTTGCCAAACAAATTCATTTGTAGATATGACAATTAAGTCTACCGTTTGGCGAAAGGGCCAGGCTCCTTCGAAATTCCAATTTTCTTACTTTGTTTTTTTTGTTTGTCATCTTAAAAATGTTGAGAGAGATGCAGCTATATAAATTTGACTCATCTCTTTTTTCTGAATGGCATCATAATGCCAATATTCCTTACGATACAGTCTCGTTATAAGATTATTTTTATTTCAAAAGCAAATTGCCACAATTAAATACATATGTATTCATCAATTTTTTTTAAAGTTAAAGTCATCAATCTATTTTTTTAAGTTAGAATCACACAATCTGTTGATCCGTTGGGACTTTACTATTGATTATACTCCGGTAAAAATATGAGTTAAGATAACAAATTACTTTTTTGAATAAACTACAATGTAATGCTGTGCAGAAATGTAAGAAAATTTGAATTTTGCGGGGTAGCCTGGTTCATATCCCTTAACTGAGACAGGACCTGAGTAAGGTGGGCGTTGCGAGACATACATACTCGAGCGTGCACCTACCAAATGCACTGTCACAGTTAAGAATAGGCCCAAAAGAAATTAAAATGAAAGATGAAGGCTGAAAATGGTGCTGGTGAATGAGAAAATCCACATCACGCCTATAACCCCTAAAGGGATAGACAAAACTAATATAGCTACGGTTCGCCATATTAGCGTCATTTGACTCTATGAAAGATGTGGAAGGTGGAGATGATGGCTGATCGCAAGTATATTGAAGAAGCAAAAATAATGCAATAAAAAAGAAAACAAAACGAGGTTATAGAGGGAGAGGTTGAATATGGTAGGCTACGCTAAAACTACACACAAGGTATTCGAGCAAAACTAATAATGTAGAAGCTTAAAATAATAAAGCATGCATGAGTGTAGACGGCAAAAACAAAGATATCATTAGAACTTAATACGGTTATTTACCTGTGTATTTATCGTTTCGATATTTCGGCAGCTGCAAGCATCATGACCATGGATGAACTGAAGTCATTGCAGGTGGACAAAAATGGTGAATATCTCGTTTTAAGTTTTAATGTTACTGTTAGTGACCATGTCAGTTAAAAAATTAATCTAGATAGTCAAATAATTATAATATTTATATAAAGGAACATACTGTGCTCTGCCTCTTCTCCCTCGCCTGCCTGCTATCACAGGTGTGGAGAAGTGTTCCGGATGCGTAAGTGGCAGTTGGTCCAAAGTCTCACTCTCGTTGAAATGGCGTCCGCTTTTGAGACACAACGCCGAGCGTCGCAGCGTTGTTATATCGCCGTCGTCGAATACTACAAGGGATTTAGACATCGAATAATTATATACATATTTACTTTGCCTTTATAAATAATAAATTATCTATATCTATACATATAATAAAACAGTAAAAAAAGTGTGGCTGTACATTTAAATTTTATACAAAAATAATTATTGAAGTGGGTTAAGAAAGGGTAACACAAAAAAAGTAGTAGTAAAAAGTCTGTCTGTTTGTACATGTTAATCTCTGGACCTACTGGATGGATTTTAATGAAATTTTGTAAGTAGATAGTTGACATCCTGGAATAACACATAGGTTATCGCGATTTACGCGGGAAGTCCTCCCACGCGAACGTAGTTGCGGGCAGCAGCTAGTAAATAATAAATGAAAAACCTAAGACTTTCCTTAAGCTTCTAGCTACCTCCATACCAAATTTCATTCTAATCTGTTCCGTATTTTCGAAGATTAGCGCATTTAAACAAACAAAGTTTTCTGTTTTATAATATAAGTATGGATTAGTGAATAAAATCTTGAATATTAATGGTAACAAAATGCATTTATTTATTTATTTATTTATGTACACACATGACACTTACAAAAAAAAAAATAATTAAATACAGACAAAAGAGCACAAAGGTGCTGCTTATTTCCTAAGAAATTTCTTCCAGCAGACCTGCGACAGGAGAGTTCAAGAGGAGATGATAGACACAGTGTGTATAAATACTAGTTACGATGAATAAAACATACTTAGCTATACAATTAAACTATAATGATATAATAAACAAATACATACCTACATAGAATTAAAATACATATTTATATTAATGCTATAAAAATATATACCTATAATAAATATATAAAATTACAGGATGTTAGATAGGTAATGATCTTTGACCAGCTTTTTGAAAATATTTTTATTACTTCCCGGATTTAGCTTCCCGGATTTTAGCGGGAAGTGAGTTCCACAGTCGTACTGCATGAAAGGAGAAGGAGTGGGAATAGAAACGGGTTTTATGGGATGGGAAATTGAGATGGAGTTTAAGGTGGGATCTACAAAGTGCGTCAGTAGGACGAGTGAATGAAAAACGATCGCGCAGGTAGTTAGGATATGCGGGGTTGAATAAGATGTTGTACAAAAGGAATAATATTCGAGTGTTCCTGCGAAGACGGATAGGGAGCCACTTGAGATCCTTGCGAAACTGAGAGACATGATCGTATTTCCTCAGACCAAAAACAAAGCGAATACACAAGTTTTGGAAGCGCTCAAGCTTATATAAGAGCTCCTCAGTGGCATCCAAATAGCAGGCATCGGCATAATCAATAATCGGCTGGATTAAAGTTTGAGCTAAAGAGATTTTAGTTTTGAAAGGCAAGAAGCTTTGAAGGGATTTTAAAGAGTGGAAGGAAAAGTGCACCTTTCGACTAACCTCACTTACTTGCGCTCGCCAAGAAAGATTGCTGTCAAGTAATACGCTAAGATTCTTTGCCACATCCGTGACATCGTCGGTGACTTTCAGAAGTGCAGTTACTGTGCTGTGACCAGTACGAAATCCAGATTGGAAAGGGGAAATTAGGTTGTGTGCTGTAAGGTATCTAGAAACTTGGCCATGAACAATATGTTCAAGAACTTAAAAAGGAAAGGTAAAATGGAGATGGGTCTGAAGTGAGATAAGGTCGATGGATTGTTTATTTTGGGAACAGGTATTATATGTGCCTGTTTCCAGGCACTAGGAAATGAGCCAGAAAATAAGGAATAGTTAGCAATGTGAGTTAGAATGGGGAGCAATTGAGGTAGAATAGGTATTATCATCCTCGAACACACATTATCATGACCAACAGCCGAAGAGGAAATAGAAAGTAGAGATTTTTTAACATCATCTTCAGAAACAGAAGTCAAATTAATTCAATTGGTTGCACAGACATAAATGAAAGCTATAGCTTGTCTTGTACTTTCCTTCCACAATATTAACGAATACTTTGTGGATTTTATAGAAAATAGATAGTTTTGTGTAACACAGTGTTAATTGGACTCATTTAAAAAATTGGTAAAGTTGTTTTTGGCTCTTATAAATGAAAATATAAATATTGCTCTTGATAACATTATATAACAGTTTATATATGACTGGATGGATTTGGAAGATACTGGTAAACAGATAGAAAATGTAAAAATATTTTGTGTATTGACTTATGTTGCAACAGATTTAAATTTACTTTGTTTGTTTCTTCCAAGATGCCTAAACATGAAAAGTGAAGTGTCATTGGAAAGAAGAACCAGCCAAGTGCGAGTCGGATTCGCGCATGAATGATTTTGTACCATTAACTATAAAACATGGCAAAAAAATCACATTTGTTGTATAAGAGCCCCCTAAAATATTTTATAGCGGCAACATAAACACATCATCTGTGAAAATTTGAACTGTGCTATCATGGTTCATGAGATACAGCCTGGTGACAGACAAATAGCAGAGCCTTAGCAATAGGGTCCCGTTTTTAGCCTTTGGGTACGGAACCCTAAAAACCACATCCAAAATCTACTTACCAACAGTGTACTGGCTACAATCTTGTATCTTTGCAATGACAGCTTCCATAGGGTCCTTTTTAGGATCCTGTCTCACTTCCACTATGTTCCCAACTCGCAGGGTACCCTTGATCACATCATCATTCACTGTGATAGAGCCACCGCCTGCTTTTAAAGTGACCTGGAATGTAAGAAAATAGGTTTGAATTAAGAATGTTATAAATAACATTTTTACATGTCTTTTTTGACATTTTAAGTTCAGCTAAATTAGGCCAGAGAAATACCTAAGTCTCAAGATATTAACTACTAAGGTATTACATTTAGTTCCAAGTTTGATGCTGTTAAGTCCGTTAGTGTGAATATAAATTATTTCAACCCAAATGTAATTCCTTAGTAGACTTATCTTAAGACTTAGGTGTACCAATAAGAGACTGTTTAATTCATTTTAAAGTAACTTTGAAATTGATTGGGATCAACAATAAAAAGATACTAACAATTGCACAGGGTACCAAAAAACATAACCTTCCTTCATTTGCAGTCTGGTAAAAAGTAGCAAATAACCTTCCTCAAGCTTCAAGCAACTTCCATACAAAATTTCATCCAAATCCATCCACCTCCCAAAGATTAGTGCATTTAAACAAATAAACTACTAACTTTTCGGCTTTATATTATTAGTATATATCACTGCCCCCTAAGATACAGGCTTTGCCTAGTTTAGGGGTCAGGGTTGGAACTAGTGTGTGTAATAGTAATTTATTTTTATTTCCATCTAATTAAAATTTGTAAACAAGTCAATGTACATACGTAAACATGTATTTTTTTGAGGTAAATAAATTATCTTATCTTAGTATAGATAGTATGTGTTTCATTGCTCGCCTTCCTGGAGGAACTGGCATGGATTGAGTGAAAAAAAAAAATCCTACACTTACACAAAATATGCGCATGGTCATGGAGTTGCGGATACCTGCCTGACATAGATACATACATGTGTTTCATTACCTTGCACTTAATATTCCTTACAACTTTCTTTATCTTAGCTTCACAGAATGCACCTTTATACTTGGCACTAACATCAGTACCTACAGGCAAGAATGGAGGGTCGTCACCCTGCTGAAAGGTAAAAGACAGTACAATTAGTAAATTAGTTATATGTATCTGATTGTTACTTATTATTTCTTTAACATGTTTATTTATTTTTTATGTACAATTGTGTTACATGCCTACATACTACATACAATTGTGTAACATGTCTTACCATTTTACAGGATGCCTTGATAGTTTGATACCTGCCAATTCTGGAACAAGATAATACTATCAACTTTAGTGAATAAAATGTATTACATTAATTAGAAGTTAGGGACAAACATTTCAGAAGAATTTTTGAAATACTCGAGTTAACCACTGTTATTCATTTCATACATCGTGAGTAATGAATGAGTGTCAAAGCTGGTAGGGTCCAATTTTTGCTGTCGTACTGTTCAAACGCTATGATTTTCTTGGAAAATAGTAATATGCATATAATTTCTTGGTTTCTAATCAGCAGCTGTTACATTAGGAGTTTACTTTGTAATAGAACTATAGTAGAATTAGTTGACATTGTGAATGGTCCAAATATCACAACAAGCAGTAACAACAAGCGTTGGATGAAAAAAGAAAGTAGATTGCGCGGTAAATAACAGTACATATGATACAATAGCTTTCGGGTGCAGAACTTTATGTAAAATTCCTTACCGTAACTAATTAACACCACATTTATATGTCACTTATAAAATAATGCTAATAATTAGTAATAATGCACTTGAAATTCAACATCCATCTTTCTCCTTTCGTGTTTTTTTACTGACAAGTTGACAAATGTGACATAAGCAAGATGGTATTGCCAGATATTCAAAGCTATTAAATCTAAATCGATTTGGTGCCAAAGTGTTTTGCTGTTCTTTCAGGGTTGCTGACCTATTTCAACCAACTATGGTTATCTGTTTACATTTTACATCTGTGCCAACAGGAATGACACAAATGAACATTGAACACGTCAAACAAAAATAGTTTTGTGTTTTACGAAGATCAGACACGAAATGATGTTTTGAAAATGTATTTACTGACAGTCTCACGATTTTGGAGTGCGTAGAAATTTATCTGGTTGATTCGTATGAAAATTTAAGTGCATCGGCTAAACGCAATAGTACCAAAATGAAGGCTTTACTAGCAACTGTGATCAGTCTTGGACTTACGACTGTGGTTATCGGCAATGCCTATTACCAGAAGAAACAGTTTTATCCATCGATAGTTTATCTAACGAATTCAAATCCTAGCATGGCTGTAAGTAATGTACACCTCACATAATAATTGTAGCCTAAAGTTTAACGGTGCATGGGCACACCACCATAGTATTTGATTAAACAATATTTAATGTCATTATATTATGTAAAGCCTTATTGAACGTTCAAAATAATATTCTAATAATATTATTCTTTACTAAAAACAAACTTGGATTTGCAGGTAATGTATTTGCAAGCTTTTATACTAGTTTTACTAGTAGGCAAACTGTTAAGGAAGATATTCTTTGGGCAGCTTCGTCCAGCAGAATTTGAGGTAAATGAATGAATTCCCTGTCTATCTTTATAACACATTTATGTTATACTTGGAAATACTAACTACATTGTTCTTATTTCAGCATTTGATAGAAAGGTCCTGGTATGCCATAACAGAGACTTGTTTGGCATTCACTGTATTCAGAGATGATTTTAATCCAAAGTTTATTGCCCTGTTCACTCTCTTGTTATTCCTCAAAGCATTCCATTGGCTCGCCGAAGACCGAGTTGACTATGTAAGTAATGAATTCTATTAATGACTTGAAAAAAAGATACTAATTATAGTTTGTAATTAGGGAATAATCTTCTTTTAACATCTATGTGGTGCCAAACAGATAATAAATTCATTTAAGTATACAATCACCATCTTGTTAGACTTATGTTTTTTATAACATGTTCTTATAACAGTCCGATTGTAAGAATCTCAACTAGTGATATCTAGGCTGTAGGACAAAATCAATTTCATCCTAAAAAACAATTTTTAATATTTTTTAATGAAACTTTATAGTATCTTTACAAGGATAAATAGCTCACCAATAAGAAAATTCAATTAAAAAAATTATATGAATCTCATTGATTGTTTTGACAGACAGGAATGTCAATTATTATTGTTGAATATAAAAAAAATTGATATTCAATGTAGAGAAATAAAGTATGAGGCAAATACTGCAAAATAAATTGAAGTATGTATCTACCTAATACACGTCTCTTTTTATTCAGATGGAGAGAAGTCCAGTCATAGGGTTATTGTTCCATGTGAGGATATTGACTCTGCTGATGTTACTGGCACATGCAGACTCATACTTCATCCATCATGCTTACCAATTTACAGCCTCCAAGGGCCCATCAGTTCAACTAGTCTTCGGCTTTGAGTACAGTATTTTAATAATAATGATTGTGAATATTTTGATTAAGGTGAGTCTTTTGTTTAAACTTTTATTATTATTCAGCCTTTGTGTTTGTGTAGTGACTACTGACTAAAACATAAATGTAAAAATATGCCAAGTCTCACCAGCAGACAGTAAGTAATGCATTAAAGTTATAAGAACTCATAGATACACATCAAATGTTTTCTTGTGATAACTACTAATGAATAAAACAATTAATATCTTTTTCTTACCCAAAGTTTACACAGTTATTATGATTGTTATAAACTAAGTACAGAATCATAGTAAATTTACAATATTTTTTTGTATGAATTGGTATAAAGTTGTAATATACTTCACACCAAAAATATTAAGTCTCATATTTATATGAGACTTAATATTACATATTAAAATCTTTTACATATTTTAATATGTAAAAGATTTTTTGGTGCCTTTCCTTGTGTCTAAAATATACATTGTATAAAAATGGAAATGATTCCTTAAGCCACAACCACAAAGTAGTATGCAGTAACTTTTCTGAAATTTTATAGGAATACTTACAAAATCTTTATGAGCTAAAGTTTATTTGAAATTTAAAGTTTGAGTAACCAATGGTCCAAACATTTACATAAATAGAAGTGACAAGATTAAGAAAAGTGAATGAATAGTAGTGATGGTATACATCATGCCTGTCTTTTGCTCAACTTGGCAGAGGCACCACCATGCTTTAAGATAGCAAAGCCGCAAGTGCCAAAACTATAAGAATGCTGTTGAACAACAAATCACAATCAATATGATTGTGATTTGTTGTTCAACAGCATACTTACTTCCATAGCTTTTTGTTTTTAATTAAAACTTGAACATGCTCTAAAAACATAAAAATAATATCATTTTTTGATCATAACACCAGTTTTTTTATTGTTTACTGGCCTAGTTTTATTTAATTTTTTTGTTGCCGTAGATTTTTTCTTACTACATATTTTCTTTCCCAGTATGTTCTTCATGCCATTGACTCTCGCTGGGAAGCTCCTTGGGAGAGCAAAGCCGCAGTTCTTCTGTACACTGAATTGGCTATCAACTTCCTCAAAGTGTTGCTATACATTGGCTTTGTGGCTGTTATGGTCAGGATCTACACCCTACCACTCTTTGCATTCCGACCCATGTATGAAACTATGAGGTAAGACACGTAAAAACCCAGTTCCATTCCAGGGTTGGCTACCTATTTCACACCTGACTGGTGTTAGATTTTCAAGCGGTTGTCTACCCGTAACGGTAGAGAGTAGCGTAAGTAACAGCTTAACAAAGTGTGGCAGAGTATCTGAATGACATGTTAGGCAACCATCCATTGATCTGACGTGGCGCTTTTTTTCTCCGTTTGGGGACAAAGATCAGTTACATAAAAAAATATCAACATATCAAGATCCTTATAAACAATATTATCAACCCACTCACTGTCCAGAAGTTAAAAAAAGAAAAATAAAGTTTTAAAGACACATTCGAGAAAGATAAGAAAAAATAAAAGTAAATTTCGCAACTGATTAACAGATTACTGTATTTTTTCTCTGACAAGCAAGAGTCTACTAGCTTGCACTTCAATTTGGTTATTGGAAAGACTAAACATTATTTTTGCAGTATTCCTTCAATTAAAACGAAACACCTTTGTTTTATAGGTTTATTTTTGTCATAAATTCTTGGATAAGCCGCCTTTGCATCTAAGGCTTCATTTACATATTTCATAAGATGTCCAATTAGCATTGACTTAGGTAGTTAGTCGAGCCGGGTCGCAGCCGGGGTCAGGTACGGTAACGGCGTCTATGATTGCAGGAGTTTCAAGAAGGCGTATAATGACGTGGTGCTGTCGCGGCGCGCGATCCGGAATATGAACACTCTGTATCCAGACGCGACGCCCGCTGAACTCGCCGCCGCTGACAACGAGTGTATCATCTGCCGCGAAGAAATGCATACTGGTATGTACTGCTTTGAAACGTCTGAAAGCGGTTCACAGAATACATCTACCTACGTCCGTCCGTCCGTCCATCCGTCCGTAGGTATATGTATTCTGTGAACCGCTTTCCGATTTTATGAAAAAAAATAAAAAATTATTTAAAATAAAGGGGGGCTCCCCATACATGGAACTGAAACTAAAATTTTTTTTTTTCATGAAACCTATGCGTGTGTAGTATCTATAGACAAGTCTTCAAAAATGACATTAAGGTTTATAAAACCACTTTTTCATAAAGTTAATCGTTTAAAAGATATACGCTTCTAAAGTGGTAAAATGTGTGTCCTCCCCCTCTAACTTCTATAATTATGGAGTGAGAAATCTAAAAAAAATATATACTATAGATCTTAATGTAATCTTTCAACCAAAATTGGTTTGAACGAGATCGGGTCTGCACTTTTTGAGATACAGCATATTTTCTAAAACCGCAAATATAACTTTGTAATTCATACAAACACTATGAAAAACAAAGTCGTTTGGCGTAGTTGTAAAAATTTCAAATAAACTAGTTTTAATAAATTTTTAAGTTTTTTTTTCAAATAAATATATAAAATTATATTTATTATAGCTACTACGGAACCCTTCATGGGCGAGTCTGACTCGCACTTGGCCAATTTTTGGGCATTTGGAGTTGACAATTTGTCAAAAGTTAGCTCTAAAGTAGCTTTATAATAACAAGTATCACTGAAACAACATGGACCGTCAAATATGTACTTGTTATCACACTAAAACACTTTTAATGGCTCTTGAAATATTAATCAAATCGGTTACCTATAATGTCTGTCATTTATTTATTACATTGACGGGGTATGACAATGCTGCGCATGCAAAAGTGGTCAAGCATGTTTTATCGTAAACAAAATCAGAACTTAAGCCAATATAAAACCTGTTCTTGTCTTAAATTTACATGAAGGTACTGACCAGTAAGGGTTCGTTTTCATTGATACGGCGTGTACGGATCTAACATTTTTTTTACGTATGAGTGCTCTTGAAATTCGTTGTTTTTTAGTAGTATCCGTATCACACCGTCATGAATATGTGAAACTAACCCTTGCTTGCGGGAATATTCTTACTAGACATCGCGGTCCCGAGTCCCGAGACACGCAATGGCAACAGATGGAACCAGGGCCGGATTAACCATTAGGCGGAGTAGGCAACTGCCTAGGGGCCCCGCATCAACTAGGGGCCCAGGCCCAGTGCACGAACAAAGATAACATGTGTCTTCGAACGAGAATTTGAAATGCGTGTGGACCTCACTGTTATCTCACAAAATACAAGTAGATTTAGTAGTAGAATTAAAACAATTTTAGAACAAATCTGGGAATAAGTAAACAAATATATTAAAAACCACAGCCCTTAATGTGCGGCTCCTCAGTTCACACACGATTTGGTCAGTCAAAGTAAGAAAAGGGGTCCCAAGCATGCCATTGCCTTAGGGCCTCTGACAGGGTTAATCCGGCTCTGGATGGAACATGGTCTGTTTTTGGTCAGTAGATTTCTGCACTCCCTTCAGCTCCACCCGGAGCGGATTTGTTGACTTTCCCCGCGAAAAATAATAAAAAATACAAAAGTCATGTGAAACCAGCTTTAATTATACATATATTTCAATCGTGGTCCAAGTGAACCGGCCTCCGCCGGCTTCGTATTATATTTGTTCAGTATAATTAAATACTTCCTGATGTCTATTAGCCCTATTACTGTTCATATCCTTCAAAAGTTAACGAAAAATTTTACACAACCGTTTCCATGTCGTGTTATCGAGATTACAGATTGTGTAATAACTTTATAGATAAATAATATGTTAAGAAAGGCGATAAAAATAATTACGTGACTTTTATTTTATTTACCAACTATTACGTTATGAAGTCGCATATTTTTTTCTTGATATGTATGCAGTTGTACAGCTCTGTAGAATCTTAATGTGTAATGAGTACCTGAAAATGTTTATAAAAAAATGCGACTTTTTACTGTCTTACTTCTTCTTACTATGTATTTTATTTCTTATCTTACTTCTTACTGTAATATTATACATACGAAACATTTGTGATGGATATGTAGGTACATGATTGTTACTCTTGCTGAATGAAATTTGATAAGTAGATACTGTCATAAACAAAGGCTACTTTTTATCTCGAATTTACACAAATATTATGATTGTTATAAACTAAGCACAGAATCATAGTAAATTTACAATATTTTTTTGTATGTATTGGTTCAAAGTTGTAATATACTTCACACCAAAAATATTAAGTATGTCTATCTCTAGATTGTTACTCTTTCAAGTAAAATGTGCTGAATGAAATTTGATAAGTAGATATTTGAAATACTGGCATAACACAAAGGCTACTTTTTATCTCGAAATTCCCACGGGAACGGAAAGTACGCGTGAAAAACCCTCAACAAACGAAGTCTTGGGCAGAATCTAGTTTTATATAATTGCGAAGTGTTATTGCTGAATTCTTAACATTCGTGTTGATAAAGAACAAGGTTAGTGAAACCTGAAACTTGTGTTGTTAAGTTAAGACTTAATAACGGTTTCAAGTCGTACACTAGTTCGGACGACCTCGAACAGCTGGGTATACGTGTGACGTGTCTATATCGTGGCCAAGTCATTATTTTGCTCTCTTATGCATATTTTATTTCGGATATTACCAGCCAGTTGTTACGTAGTTGTGTGGATGATTTTAACGGAGCTCATTCCTACACATTGATAGATAAATCGTTTACGGCGTGACGTAGTTGAAGCAGTTATGGATTTCGAAATTGTAGTGTAAACAAACAACGTATACTCAAAGAAAACAGTGGTGGCCCAGTGGTAAAAGGACGCACTTGCGAGTTGCAGGTTGTGGGTTTAAATTCGAACCCAGACAGGCATTTATATTACTTTGTGTAATATATCATCACCACTGTTAAGACCAATTATGTGAACTATCAAACCGTACTTAGCCCCGCGTGGCGGATTACGGCCTATTAATTTTCATAGAGACGAGGGCCGTGCCCCAGCAGTGGGCTTACTTATATTATTATTTTAATCGGAATATTTGGAAAAACTAAATTATACAGACACGGAAAAACAACTAGAAATCTTAAAATAAATTCGCAATTATTGTTATTTTCAAATCAAATTATTATTGTTGTAAAGTGATGTCCCGAAACACAGGTTATGTAAACCTAGATCGGGCAGGTCGCTACTTTACAGAAAGACTTTCAGTTTTCCTCAATTGAAATAAAGTGGAGCTATATATACGTTATCTGTCAAATGCTTGCACTTTCCGGACAGGCCCACTCAAATATGTATGCATATTTTCTTCACAATCGGTTCGGTTCACAAATTAACCTACAAGGTTCTCATATAATTTGACAATAACATATTGTCTGATGGACTTTAAAAGAAACTTTAATATCTGAGTTTGTTTCGGTGTTTCTTCTCAGGGTAGCCAGTTAGGAAACACTGGTCTCATCTAGTTTAAATTTACGGAAAAAAATGACGGTGTAAAAGTTTTACTTATTGAATAACCAATTGGCAAAATCATCATCATCTTCCTGCCCTTATCCTAGTTACTGGCGTCGTCGCAACACGTTGTCTTCTTGCATTCTCTCCTATCAGACGTCAAAGAAGCATTTACTCTTTTTTCTTTCCTCGCACAATCCATCTATCTTTTCTTTGGCCTTCCTCTATCTCTCCATCCATCAACATTCAAACCCATCACACTTTTAGTTCAAGCGTGTCATCTCTCCTCATCATCTGTCGCACAATCAATTGGCAAAATAAAGATCATCTATCATATACGTCTGGACTATTTCTGTACCTAAACATGATACTTGACTTTTTTTATTATAATTACAGGTGCGAAGAAATTGCCGTGCAATCACATATTCCACGCGGCGTGCTTGCGGCTGTGGTTCCAGCGGCAACAAACGTGCCCCACATGTCGGCTCAACGTGTTGCGTGCGCCGGCGCCGGAGCTGGGCGGCGCGGGGGTGGCGGGGGCGGCGGGCGGAGCGGCCCCGCCCCCTGCGCCCGGCCTGCCCCCGCACGCGCCCCACGCTGCGCCCGTTCCTCCCCCGCCCGGACCTGTGCCTCCACCATTCCCCAATATGCCGCCGCCGCCACGTCAGTATCTACCTCTAATCAATCATTCATCCTAAAATTATAAATATGAACTCCTCGATGTTGATCGATTCCCGGGACGGACAATAAGTGCTATTGGGTTTTTGTTTTCTGGTGGTGATACCACTGTACTGCGATAAGCACGTTAAAACGTTAGTGTTCAGGACTACAAAAAGCCAGCCAACTGTAACTGGACGGTCTGAACTTGTCCACGGTTCGTGGAGCCCTACCGTTGCTTTCAACAACAATAAACAAAACTACAGGCTCTTCGGCCTACAACCATATATACAAATAACTTATCGGTACCACTTACCTTCTGCGCTGGATCCGCCAACTTCGACCTTCCTAGGTTACGCCCAAGTGTGGTATGTATGTAAATATGAGGTGAGTAAATGAAAGTGTGATGTAAGTCAAGTGTTCTGAACGGTCACAAGGCGTCAGTCTCCAGATGGCGCGGTTCAGATCAGCATCACAGCCCAAACTCACACCGGATTGAAGCTATTTATCACTACTTATTTCCAACAAATGCGCGTGCCACGCGGTGGCATCAACCCGGCGATAAATCCAAAAATATCCCAGGGTTTTCGTCAAATGGGGATTACAACTTCAAACAATAGTTAATCGCGACCCAATTATCGGTTGCAAACGGCGATTCCAAACGATATTTTACCAATTACAATTAAATCAACAGGTCCCAAGCGGACATTTTTCAACAAGGAAGCAAAGTCTATCTGTCAAGTGAAAAAGTTATGTCAAGTGTCAACATCAAAAAGACAATAGAATGTTGCCACACCAAAGATCGTTCAAAAATACATTTGGGACGCAACAGTTGGTCTTGTGAAAGAAAGAAAAAGAAAGAAAGAAAAAACTTTATTCGGCACATGCCACAAAGCACACAACACAAAGTATACAAAAGGAAAGAAACCAAATATAAAAAAAAGAAAAACAATTTAAGTACCTATTTGCATTTACACGAAAATAGACAAATTACGTGTGCCTCGCGACTGCGCCAAAAAGGCTCGGTTCAGCTATATGCCAGACAACTAGTGCCTGACGCTGGTTTTCAACCGGACCTAGTGTTGAAGTGACTACCGGATGTGAACCAGCTTTGTATAGAATATAAATAATTAATAATATTTATTTATATATATGTGTGTGTGTGTGTGTGTGTATCGGTCAGGAGGATTATTATTATTTAAAATAATATCTATACCGTCAATTGAAATAGCTTCATTACACTAATTAATGTATCTATCAAGGACTGGTAAAGTCAAACCACGCACAACTGATCTTTTAGGCAAAGGTTCCCATGTAAAAAGGAACAAAAGCTTTAGCCAGCAATCAATTTAAAATCAAAATATTGTCTATAATACAGCCATGATGGCATGGGGCATGCCACCGCCGCCGCCCCCGCGCCCCGCCAACCTCGCCAACCTGACCACAGCCGAGCTACAGCGTATGGAGGGCAACGAACGCAGGAACATTGAGGCTCGACTACAGGTAACCATCATCACATTTTTTATTGATAATCGGCCCGCGTTTGACCACCATTTCATCTGATGGCAAGTGATGATGTGGTCGAAGATGAAACACGCTTACCTAGAAGTCACCTATTCACTCTTGACTTAAAGACTCCCAGGTTATAGCTAACGGGAAACACAGACTCCGGCAGGGAATTCTACCCCTTAGCCGTATGCACTATGAAAGTATTCCCAATACTTTTAAGTCAAGAGTGAACAGGTTATTTCTAGGTAAGCGTGCTTCATCTTCGACCACATCATCGCTAACCATCAGATGAGACAATGATCAAACGAGAGCCTTTTAACTATAAAAAAAAAAAATACAACCTTACTTGTATAGTATGAAGCATGTAATGTAATGATGAAAATTGCGGATATTTTTAACTTTTGTTGTTTTTCCCAGCTGCTCAGAGAAATCCAATCTATGTTGGACGCTTCTGTGCTCCTTATGCAGCAGTATTCTACAGTCGTAGCCAACTTACCGCAGATTAACGCTACTGTGTCAACACAAACGGAAACGTAAGTTCTCATTCGTCTACAATAACTAATTCGAAAGATAGTAAAGAAACATTATTCATAATGATGCTTAGGGCGTTCCCAGTATATTGTGAGGATTAATTTATATCGTTGGACGACTGTTGTTACTAGCTGTTCTCACCTTCAGAATCTATAGTCACGGCAAAAAAAAAATCGTGGACGACTATAAATTTTATCGTCCTATATTCCGCATAACACACAGAACACCTGCATTTAGTACTTACATTGTGTATTAAGGGCGGTAAGTAAGGAATGACGATCGAGGCTCTAGTAGAAGTCCGAAGTCGGAGACTGAGGGCTTTCTGAGTCGAGGTTCGTAATTCCCGTACCGCCCGTGAAACATACAATGTTTTTCATCACATTTGCGAGTAAATAATTATGAATTATAGCTTTAATACACAAGTCAGCACAACTATTATTACGAAACTTTCGAAATAAGTGAACTTTTTTTAAGCATATGGCGAGCTTTTTGCCCACACCACAGATTATACAAATGTTTCATTCAGAAACGTTAAGGGTTATGGTATACAGCCATGACGGAGTGTAAAAAAAATAAAAATAATTTCGACGTTTTGATACCAAAACTATTAAAAAATCGATTATTAAGAGCATTAGTTGAGTATTTAAGTAACATGTAGGGAGATTGCAATGAAATTCCTGTTTAGATAACATTTTAAGACAATTTTTCAATTGCGTGTAAACTCCTTGCTTGAACTTTCATGACCTGTGCGCTGTGCTATAAATAAAAAAAAATATACTTACCGACCTTGGGTTTCATATGGGGGCATTACGGCCAAGTTAACCTGTATGTTTAGATACTGTTTACGTGCAAGTGTGATGAAAAATATATAAGCCACAATGAAACTTCAGTGAAGCTTCCAGTAAACTGACTAACCTGTTCCTTATAATTCCACTGATCTATCTCCCCTACGTTGTGTATTTAAGCGACAATAGCCTAATTGCTAAGATGTCGGCCCTATGATCGAGAGATCGCGGGTTCGAACCCCAGCCATGACACTATTGCTGTGAACCCACTTCAGACCCAAGCATATTTAGCTCAGTAGACTGCTAGTAATATGAATTCACCCACATTGCAAGTTCTCTTTCTTTTTTAAATATCCATACTGATCTGCACTGGTTGGGATAGATTTTTTTCCGTTTATCGCTACCAGTGAGGATAAACAGTTTTCAAGGGTTTCTTTATGACACGAGAACTGACTTTGATGGTATGAATATAAATTTAAACCTATCTGCCCAGCCAGTAACCGAGATACAGCTATACAACGTGTAATTTAAAGGGTATATACATACCAAGTGCATGGCTTCTTTGGATGATAATAAACGAAATGGCAAGGGTTTTCTAATCCTATGTGTACATGTGTGGAGCATATTAGAAATTTCAATACATTGATACCAGAGACTGAATTTTTCAAATTAAGAAGAACGAAGAGAATTATCGTTTTATTGGCAAGTGACGTAGAAAGTGATGGCCCTCATAGTGCTGTGACACGTTTGTTATTACTGGTATTCAAGAAACATATGAAACCAATAATTTGGGGTCAATTCTGTGAGTCACTTATTTTGAGCTGAAACTTTGCACAGAGACTCCATACCAGATGTTGTCTTCAGTCCTTTTGGATAGATATGTGGTTTCCGTTACACATTGTATACCAGAACTTTACATGGCGCGTATGGGTTATACAATACATTTTGGCAAGACTGGTGTCAGATTTCTTGGCTTTTTTAACTAATATTATTAATTATAATTTAAGATCTAGGAATGACAGCCGAAACATTAGGTGAGCCTTCATTCCGAGACACGGAGAAATCCCTACCTATATGTTATAGTAGTCACTCATCCTAGGAGCAACTTTTAAACTACTGATCCAAATAAAAAAAAAATTTTTTTTTTTGGATGTAAAGTTATTTTAAGATCGATGCAGACTAAGTCGCGGGAGAAGTACTAGTCAATAATAATAACGTGAAACATGTTTGTGTAGGAGAATAGAAGAATTGAACACGGAGTCCACATTACCGACGACGTCTCAAGTGAAGTCTGAGCCGGACGTGGTGCCGAGCACGTCGAGCTACAAGGAGCCGGCGCCGAAGCCCTCCACGAGCAAAACCATCGACGACCCGAGTCCCATGCAGCCCGACACCACGACCCCTATGCACACTAATAGGTAAACTAATATACAATGTGATTTTTTATATCCCATCCCATATTTTATTTATTTATTTACTAACTTCGTTCGCGTGGGAGGATTTCACGCGTAAATCCCGATCCCGTGGGAATTCCGGGATAAAAACTATCTACTTACCAAATTTCATTAAAATCCATCTAGTAGATCCGGAGATTAGCGTGTACAAACCGGCAACTTTTTTTTAAGTTATTTGCCGTGTTTCCGTTTCTTTACCCACCTCAATTGAGGCCATGTGAGCCAGAGTGGCCTAACTGCATTTTTTTTAAATACTGATTTTAATTGATATAACTGCTCTAAACGGTAAAAGTCATAGCACCACAGTGGCCTAAAATTTAGTTCAACATTTTGACCTTATTTAGACAGTTTAAATTTTTGAGGCCATGAGAGCCAGAGTGGTCTAGTTGTCATTTTTTTCAATAAGTCGATTTTACGGTTAGGCCACTCTGGCTCTCATGGCCTCAATTATTCTTTTTTTATAAAATTTAAATGTACAGACACACTTTTTTACTGGTTTATTATAATACTAGTACTCACGCGGGGCTTCGCTCCCGTGGATTCTATCACGGTAAAAACATAACTTTCCTTTTTTGCAGTCGCGTAAAAAGTACCCTATAACCTTCCTCAAGCTTCAAGCTACTTTCATACCAAATTTCATCCAAATCCACCCTGTACTTACGAAGATTAGCGCGTTCAAGCAAACAAACAAACAAACTTTTCCGCTTTATAATATTAGTATAGATATAGACTAAAACTTTATGCAATACAAAATGTACAAAGGCGGATTTAATGCCATAGACATTCTCTACCAGTCAACCATGGGTGGTGAAGAGATAACATGGGAGGTACATAAAAAAAATAAACTAAGAAGATAATATATTTTATTGTTATCTTACTCTTACTTAATATAAGACATGCGAAAGTTTGGGTGTTTGGATAGATGTATGGATTTTTGTTATTTAATCACGCCAAAAATACTGAACGGATCTGAATAGAATTAGGTAAGTAGATAGTTGACATCTTGGAATAGCACATAGGCTACTTTTTATCCCGGAATTCCCATGGGATCGGGATTTACACGGGAAAACACTCTCAGAAGCTAGTATAATAATAAATAATAATAATTCAGCCTATTGTGTTCGAATTCACGACCTGTAATTTTCCTGTCGGGCCTGTTATCACATGGCCCCACTAGTGCTTATCTATACTAATATTATAAAGCGGAAAAGTTTGTTTGTTTGTTTGCTTGAACGCGCTAATCTTCGAAAGTACTGGGTGGATTTGGATGAAATTTGGTATGGAAGCAGTTTGAAGCTTGAGGAAGGTTTATAGGCTACTTTTTACGCGACTGCAACAAAGGAGAGTTATGTTTTTACAGTGATAGAATCCACGGGAGCGAAGCACCGCGTGAGTACTAGTCTAATATACAATGTGTTTTTTTATTAGGTGTATGACTTAATTTTTACAGATTTTTTTGTAAAATTTATTTAAGATATTTTTTTTTTATCGAAAACAAATTTAATCTTGTATGTGTCCATCATTTTCTATGACCTTCCGCCATCTCTCAGGCAACATTCGAATGCCGTCGCGAAAGAAACTTGCAGGTTTCGAGGCGATAAAATCATCGATGAATTTACGCACTTCGTCCAGCGTTGTGAACTGTTTATCTATCCTAAAGCTTCGCGGGTCTCCTATTTCTGGGTGGTTTAAAAAAAAATAACCACGAACTAACCTAACCTATCCGAGTCGGGGTACTCTGAGTTGGGGTGTTAACCAATAGTTGCTAATAATACAATAATTGATATCCGTCTGTTAATATTAGCTGCCAAGTGCCAAGTCATTATTTTTTGTAACCAAGTAGTTAGTCGCCCAATAAGTTCTTAGTTGCCTCAAAAACAATTTGCCATACATTTTTAGCCGTTTCGTTTCGGTTAATATGCACATTAGCCGGCTAAAGATGGAATATCACGACACAAACTAACATGATATCGAACTTTAGCTGCTTCTCGAAGATAAACCTAAGTTTAGCTGGCTAATCTTAAGTTTATGTTCACATCCACCATTAGCCGTAACATATACATATCAAGTGCACAGCTTCTTTGGATGATAACAAATGATATGGCAAGGATTTTGTAATCCTATGTCTATATGTGTGGAACTTATTAGAAATTTCAATACATTGATACCAGAGACCGAATCTTTCAAATTAAGAAGAACGAAGAGAATTATCGTGTTATTGCCAAGTCACGTGGAAAGTTATCAACCCTCGTAGTGCTGTGACAGGTCTGTTATGATTGGCATTCAAGAAACATGAAACCGATAATTTGGTATCAATTTTTTGAGTCACTTATTTTGAGCTGAAACTGTGCATAGAGTCTCCATACCAGAGGTTGTCTTCAGCCCTTGTGGATAGATATCGGGTTTCCGGTACACATTGTAAATGTATCTATGTATGTAGAAAGTGACTATATGAAATATACCCTTAAAAGTTTATACTTTTAAGAGCATATTTCCTATAGTCACTATACACGCGTAAAATTATCTCCAATTCTGAATTAAAATCTATACTGATTTGGATGAAATTTGGTATAGAAGTAACTTAAAGCTTGTAAAAGGTTATATAATTACAGGCTTTTTACCCGACTGTAAAAAGGGAGGGTTATGTTTTATTCGTGATAAAATCCACGCGAGCGAAGCCTCGCGCGACTGCTAGTAAATTATAAGCCTAAATTGTAACTGTCTCTGGAGAAAGTTTATTCTTTTAAACTGTAATGGATTTGATGTTTCGTCAAAACTACAGTTGTGCAAAACAGGAGCGGGTCTTTAGAAACTTAGCCTTGATATGAATACTGTTTTATTTTCAGAGACAAGACTGATGTGGATGCGGCCGACGAGCTAAGAAGACGTCGATTGCAAAAGTTCGCAATGGATAAATGAGCTTGTTTATATATTTTTGTTTCGATTTCCTGATGTACTATTATTTAATGTACAAAGTGTTTCGGTATGTGTAAGCATTATCTATCCTAATCTTAAATAAATGTATTTATGTTCTTGTAAATATAATGGGATATACACATAAATACATTACAATCATACTTGCTTTCTTATCGCATACTCCATAGTTTTGTTGATTTATATTAGATGTAACAGAGACTTTTTGAAGTTGGAATACTTACTGTGAGAGTGTTGTGATGAAATAAAACCATTTTTTTACATTATCTTTAATATAACTATACTACACTAATAGGTAAACTTGGTGGTTCAGCAGTTATATAAAGCATTTATGTATCCATATACTTTGTTATTATAGTTTTCTAAGACAGGCATGCCACTGAAGTAGCGACTGGAGCCGTACAGTTGTAAGTTGTTCTTGGTGTACCAGACATTCTTAGTACCCTCAGTACCATCTACATTCAGTGTATTCAGTTCAAACACACCAAAATGATATATTTGACCATCTGTTTGTATACAATTTATGTATATCGGCTCTGGTAGGTCCTTTACATCCTCCTGTGAGATAAAAATACAATATATTTATTAGTTACTTGTATAAATTAAATATTTGGAGAAAAAGATGATTAAATAATGTATTATTCATCTTCTGCCCAGTTTATATATTGGCCTCCAATAACCTACTCACATTCCATGACCATATTATATCTAAGCATTTTCATTGCAGTCTATTCTAGATGGTATTTTATTTATTTAAAGGGCTTTGTCACTTAGCAACCACATCACCCAGTTAAATAGAAATGCTGTGACATCTTAGTTAATCTGATATTTAGTGAACTCTTCAAGTTCTAGCTAATTTACTACAAACACTCTAAGATAAAAATCTGTTTGCACTATTTTTGTTATGTTCTCTTCCCAAAACGCAGTCTGGGCAGTTATTGAAATTTAAATATGTATATGAACAAAGAGAAACATACCCCATGTAGCTGCTTAGCATATGCACTGGCCACAGTAAACGCATGAGTTAGTGACCTTCCGAGGATCTGCTGCTGAGTGACTGGTGTCTCAAAGATGTTGGTCACTTCAGTATTGTTGAAGTGCAACCATGTAGTGTGAGGGTGTCTCATACTAACGCTTGGACGAATTGCTGCAATGTAAGTTGTTACATGTAACTTTGCTCTCCACTGATTGGAACTTTAAGGATGGACTCATTTACTTAAATTGTTTCATTGTAGATATGGAAAGCTGCCATGATAATGACTACAATGAAATGAAATTGGAAATAAGAAATTACTTAGAGAATTGGAATTCTTCAGATTATTATATCTCCTACTATCTTACTAATTACTTTACTTAATTTACTTAATATTTACTTATCTTTCTTACTAATATTATAAATGTGAAAGTTTGTGAGGATGGATGGATATTTGTTATTCTTTCACGCAAAAACTACTGAACGGATCTGAGTGAAATTTGGAAAGTAGATAGCTGACATCCTGGAATAACACATAGGCTACTTTTTATCCCGAAATTCCCACGGGATCGGTATTTTACGCGGGAAAACCCTCCTGCGCGAACGAAGTCGCGGGCAAAAGCTAGTAATATTATAAATGCGAAAGTTTGTGAGGATGGATGGATGTTTGTTACTCTTTCACGCAAAAACTACTGAATGGACCTGAATGAAATTTGGTGAGTAGATAGTTGACATTTTGGAATAACACAGGCTACTTTTTATCCCAAAATTCCCACGAGATCGGGATTTGCGCGGGAAAACCTTTCCACGCGTACGAAATCGCGGGCAGAAGCTATTACAGTAGAATCCGTTTATTATGACTCCGCCTATATTGACCAACCGGTTATTATGACGTAATTACACTACGAAAATTGGTTTTCATAAAAAATTGTTTATAAAAAAGTCGGATATAATGACTTCCCTTACAGTGACATATCGCTTATTATGATCCATTTTTAAATAAATTATGCTATTTAATAAATTATGGCAGCAGAATTACATATTATCACGATTTGTTCATAGCAATATCTAAAATGATAATTTGACCATGGCAATGTCTTCTATACTTACACAATAGTATTAGAGTCTGTTATCACAATAAAATGAAAAAACTAAAGCAGACAAAAATTACAGATTACTTACATAAAAAATTAAAAATGTAGTACATACATACATGTATCGTATGTACTTATTACATACAATTTTTATTTTGATTAATATACTATGTTTCTCTATTAAAATACATAAGTACATATTTACATAAAAAGGTTTTTTTTTTTCACACAATGCTTTGTATGATGTCCATGTGCTTGACAATTCTCTTTGATATCATTATAAACGGATTCCACTGTATATATATATATATACTTACGGTACTTGCTAGTCTCATCATAAAAATGTTCTGGTGGTAATGTAACAGTGTGTTTGACAGGATACAGATCAGGGATCTCGGTAAACTTCACATTTTTCTCAACATCATGCTTCACAGGCTTATTGCTGGTCACCAGTATATGGGATATATCTTGGAATTGAATCAAATCATCATCCTTTTCAAATACAGTTTGGCTCTCAACATCATTCAAGACATATTTAGATAGAGTGACTTCACTGTCACTGCTTTTCTCAACCAGTTGTAGCAACTTATTTGTAAGAATTTGACTGAAAAAATAAAATACAATATCTAGTAGCTGTGGAAAGCAAAATGACTAAGTAATTAACAACTTCCTTGGTTTGAATTTCTGAGAGATGGCATTTTGGTGAAGTGCAATGAGTGCCAGAAATTCTCCAAATAAAGTCAAGATGCTTTATTCTATAATATTAATGAATCACTTACTTTCTTCGTCTGTCTGTGATTCCCAGTATCCTAGGGAAATTAAAAGCTGGTCTTTCTGGGTCCTTAATCTTAGGTAACTTTTCCTGTTCACAATCAAATACATTTGCAGACAGAATAGCTTTTTTAATATTTTCATGAATGGCTGTGGGTGCAGGCACCTGTGCGAGCTCCTCAATGTTAGGTGGCAGTGTATTCTCTGCTACTATTGTCTTAGTAAGCACTTGAGCCTGAGCTATTCCTTCTAGGAGAACATTTGTACTTTTCAAAGTGTAGCATGGTTGTTCTTTGTAGTTTGGGTGATTTTTATCCAATGGAATTGGACGTTCGTAAGGCCCTACTATATCTAGCCTGAAAGAAAATATGTGCTTGAGTAAAAACCAATTTGAACCATGACTATGAATATATTTTGAAGAAAGTATCATACCGTTCCAGTTTTTCTGGTTCTCCTTTAACAAATTCGAGAGCATCTTCAACTTTGATGCCTTTAGCTTTTAATTGCTGTTCGACTCCAGTATCGACGGGTACCCGCTTTCCTTGGACTAACCAATGTTTCTTGAACATAAAATCAATGTGTTGTCGATTTAACACTTGTGATAGTCGCATTATTTCGTATTTTTATTGATTTCTTTTAAAAACAATATCAACCTTAAGAAGAAATAACCTAACTTTTCCGAGATGACAGATGTTAAAATGTCAATGTCAACTAGGCATGCGTCCGATATATCAAAACGAATTCAAAATCAGATTTCAAACACGAATCGTTTTGTATCGATTTCTCAAACTTGATCTGATTTTAAAATCTACCTAGCCGAACCAAACGCAAACGATCTACCACCAAACGAATCGACGCAATCGAAATCCAAACGCAAATAAGTTAAAAGTTAAGTAAAAAGTTGGATTTCGTTAGAAATTCGCTTTCTCTCTTTCTAATTTAGCGTAACATAGCGGAGTGAAAAGGATAGCGCGAATTTTGTGATTTAGATTTCGGTTTTCGGAAATCTAACAGACATTATAATGCTATCAATATCATCTTTACTGCCAAGTATTTAAAGACAACATTTTCGAGATTATACGTTGATGTATTTTGGTTTATGCTTCAATGTTTCTTGGAACTAAAAAGAATAATGAAATAATGAAATAATGAAATAATGAAATAATGATGTTTATTTTGCAAATAGGTTATAAATAACACTTTTACACGTCTTTTTTTTTCGTAAATGTAAACTAGATGAGGCCAGTGTTTCCTAACTGACTACTCTGAGAAGAAACACTGAAACAAACTCAGAGGTCAACGTCTCTTTTAAAGTCCAGACAATCTATAGTGATCAAATCATATGAGAGCCATGTAGGTTAATGTCTGTGGCGCCCTTTAGAGGACAGAATCAAACAGATTTGAGCAGGCCCGTCCAAGCAGTGCAAGCATTTGTCAAATATCACGTAGCTCAACTTAGAACCTTAAGGAGCTGGAATGATTTGACGAACAATACCAAAGTAAGGACATTTGGGTGGGCCGTATAAAGCACTCAAACTGCCAGACAGTGTGGTAATCTATTAATAATATTCGCTGTTATCCCACATTACTCTCATATTCACAACATAGCTTTTGCTTTTACACAAAAAAAAAATATTACTTGAAAAGAAAATAATATTGTCATCTTGTACAAACAAAATTAAAAATGTTAAAGAATAAAAAAAAATAAAAATAAAAGTATATTCTATTACTTAAAAAAGTAAATAA
Organism: Tholera decimalis; assembly: GCA_943138885.2. Lineage (NCBI taxonomy): Eukaryota > Metazoa > Arthropoda > Insecta > Lepidoptera > Noctuidae > Tholera > Tholera decimalis. Next base: position 19,181,059 of record OW964565.2, read on the forward strand.
TATTGTCATATCAAAATGTATATAAAATAATCATCACAATAAAAACCAAAAAAAAAAATGAGTAATAAGAAAAATCAAACAAAACAGAATTTCAACAGATGTAATTGGAGCAGCTTAATCCCAGGCATTTTTGTCCGCAAGATAGTCTTTAACAGAATAAAAAGCTTTCTGACAAAGTTTCTGCTTCACAAATGATTTAAATTTATTGAGGCTTAGTTCTTGCACATGACTGGGAAGTTTATTGTAAAAGCGTATACATTGACATTTAAATGAGCCCGCAATTTTCTTGAGCCTAGTTGAAGGAACAATAAATGTGTGTTTATTTCTAGTATTTATGTTATGGATATCACTGTACTTTTTAAACATATTTTTATTTTTATGAGCGTACAAAATATTTTCATAAATATATTGACAGGGCACAGTCATTATATTAATATCTTTAAACTTATCTCTGAGGGAGCATCTAGGACTTACTTTATAAATTGAACGAATAGCCCTTTTTTGTAAAACAAAGACTGTCTGAATATCGGCGGCATTTCCCCACAAAAGAATACCGTACGACATTACACTATGAAAATAGCTAAAGTAAACTAATCGAGCCGTCTCTAGATCAGTTAAATTTCGGATTTTCCTAACTGCATATGCGGCAGAACTCAGTTTTTTGGATATTTTATCTATATGTGGACCCCACTGAAGCTTAGCATCTAGAGTAATGCCCAAGAACACTGTTGCATTCTCAGGGCTCAACTCTTTACCCTTTATCAAAACAGTAGTTGGCACTTGTCTAACGTGAGGCATCGTAAACTTTATACATTTCGTTTTTTTTTCATTCAAAAGAAGATTATTAACATTAAACCAATGTACTATTTCTGAAAGGGCGTTATTAATGTCGTCAGAATCAGGTTGCTGACGTTTAATTTTAAACAAAAGTGAAGTGTCATCTGCAAACAACACAATTTTATTGTTATCCTTTATGAGGTAAGGCAGGTCATTTATATATATAAGAAACAAAAATGGTCCAAGAATTGAGCCCTGTGGCACACCCATAGTCACCACAGATCCTGGGGATATTTTTCCATTTACATTGACTCTCTGAATCCTGTCACTTAAATATGAAGTAAGAAGATTCAAAGAGGAGTTCCGAATTCCGTAGTGGTGTAGTTTTCTGACCAATGTTTCATGATGAACACAGTCAAATGCCTTGGACAAGTCGCAAAAGATGCCCAGGGCATCACATTTGTCTTCCCATGCATTATATATGTGTCCTAAAAGTTCAACACCAGCATCGGTTGTTGAACGACCCCTTGTGAAACCGAACTGTTTGGAATGAAATAATTTGTGTCTACTAAAAAACCTTTGTAACTGCTCTAAAATTAATTTTTCAAATATTTTACTAAAAGTGGGTAGTACTGAAATTGGTCTATAATTAGTAGGGTCTGATGTACTACCTGCTTTAAACAATGGTATAGTTTTGCTATACTTCATTAAGTCAGGAAACTCGCCACAATCAATACAATTATTAAAAATAAATACTAAACTAGGAGCTACAATATTAATAATGGACTTGACGATGTCTACAGAATTACCCCACAAATCTTTTGTCTTTTTTACATTCAATGTGTTAAAAGTTTTAATTATATCCTTACAAGAAACATGTTGAAAATTAAATACTGAATCGCAAATTTTAACATTTTCTTTTAGCAGAGACTCTGCAGCGGTGGTTGAGGAATCCAAAGATTTTGTTGTTGATACCGGGATCTCTGCAAAAAAGTTTTCAAAAGCCGCGGCAACCTGGGCGTCAGATTTAATTATTTCATCATTGATTACAAGGTTGTAGTCACTACACCGTTTTTTAGACCTGCCTGTTTCACTGTTAATAATATCCCAAGTTGTTTTAATAATATTATTACTATTTTTGATCTTAGAACTCAAATGGCGCGTCTTTGCCATACAACAAACCTTTTTAAATAATTTTGAATATTTCTTAACATACAAATTAAATTCAACAGTGTTTATATGTGCTCTTTCATTGTACAATTCATAAAGACGAGTTCTACTTTTGTGAATACCAATGGTAGCCCAATCACCGAAAGATACAGTATTGTTAATTGAAATTGTTTTAGGTAAAAAAGTGGAATTGAATTGCTTACAGTACATATTAAAAAAGTCCTTATATAAATGATTAGGATCATGTAGGGTCGTCAAAACTGGTAAACTATGTCTAAGTTTATCTTTGAAAGTTTCTAAACGACTTACAGTTTTTGGGTTAACAGTGATATGTTTTTTAGCCGCTTTATTATTTTTAGATTCGAAAGTAATTAATTGCCCGCTATGATCTGATTCTAGTAAATTAATTATCTCTTTGTGTTTAACTGATACATCTGTATAAACATTATCAAGGCATGTAGCACTGGTAGGGGTGATTCTTGTTGGCTCTGTGAATAAATTATCAAGATTGTAGGACCGAAACAGATTTATAATTTTGGTAGTTAAACCAGAGTTTTCTAACAAATTGACATTAAAATCCCCACAAGTGATAATGTACTTGTTTGAATTACTAATCTTGTGTAACACTTCATCCATTACCTTTTCAAAAAAGTCATACAATCCTGAGGGGGGTCTGTACACACTTAATACAATAAACTGCTCCAATTCTATACAGGCTATTTCAATAGTTCGCTCAACAGACAGGCTCACTATATCCTTACGTTCTTTAAATTTAAGGTCATTATGTACTAAAATTAAGGAGCCACCACGAATGGCATTACTTCTGCTGAATGAACTACCAACCTGGTGATTACTAAAATTAAACAACATTTCATGACTTTTTAACCAATGTTCGGTTATGCAAAGAATATCAACCTTGTTACAATTTATAAATAATTCCACTTCTAAATCTTTGTTCAATAATCCTTGAATGTTTTGGTGCACCAGGTTGATCCCATTTACTAATTTATGAATTTTATTTGAATTTAATGTAATAATATTATTCTCTGCATTATTGCTAGAGATTGCCTCTGTTGTCATGATTTCTAATTTAAATTATCACTAATATCATTGCTTAAAACCAAGCAATTGGTTGAATTATTATGAATGTCAATGCATTGCTCAATAGAAGCAACTTGTTTAGCCAAATTCTTGGCTGTAATACTAAAATAATATGATAGCGACACAGCTATCCGTCTTCTACAATAATTGGAAAGATAGTATCTATCTTTTGTCAAATAAAAACTATTACCAAGGTAATTGTTAATATCAATTAATTGAAATTTATCACTATTATAAGTCAAATTATGCAATGTATTATTAATATTATATCTAAGGTAATTTTCTTCCTGTGGCAAACTGTTGCTATAAGGAAGTGTAAACATTACAATTTTTCCTAAGCTAAGGCTGCTCAAAGACCTATGAAAATTTAATATTTCACCTTTTTTTACATTACCCCTATTACCAATAAATATTAACAATGTTGAGTCCTGGGTAAAGTTATAGTTAATTATTTTTGTCATTATGTCAAGTAAAGAGCAACCAGGCATACAGTGATTTAGAATTGACTGTCCCGGATATTCATGCTTCAATAAATGGCCAAAATTCTTTCCAATTTCATCGCTAAATATCACTATATCCTTCTTAATAGTGTGTGTATGATTCGTTGGGGAACCGATAATAGGAAGTGGTAAACTAACACAAGGCCGCTGTGTGATGTTATTGGTTGAACATGTTGACAATGAATGATCAGGTGTCTCTATATTGGAAGTTGGTTGACAATGCTCACAGTTGGTAGTTTGTGAGCTTACTAGTTCATTCATTGCCAACACGTATTCCCTCATAAGATTTTCAGAGGTATTATACTTCTTAGTCATTGAACTGAGTTTTTCCTGTAAATGATTCAGTTCAGATTGCAATTCCTCAGTGTCAATTTTGTACTTCCTAGTACTTTGTTCCAGATTAAAAGAATATATATCTAATTGTTTTAGTAAATTTAACCTTTCCCTATTTAATTTTACATTTTTTATAAAAAACTTATGTTTTTTAACTAACTTTTTGGTTTTTGTAATATATTTATTAATTTTTATGTATTTTTTAAGTTTGTTTTTTCTAGCTACTATCCTTACTGATTTAATTGAATTAGAATCATCATCACTAATTAAGTCTATGTTATCACTTGGGTTTATTAATGGAACCATGGTGGGGGCAATAGGCATTAGCTCACTGAATAAACTTTGATTCAACGAGGCTGTTATGTTTAAATTTGTTGTTTCTAGTTGGGATATTTGGCATTGAGCCTCGTGTAACTCTTGTTGTAACAAGTACCTGTCATTTAGAACTTGTTCGTACTCTGAGCTACACTTACTAAACCCGTCGACAACTAATTGGAGCCTATCCCGGGCTTCTATATGTTAAAGTAGTAATAAATTATTTGTGGTTAATTTCATAAATAATAGTTTTGAGTCTAATATGTGGTAACACTACTTTAGTTCCGTTTCCTGCTCTCCACCTTTTGACATACTGTACTGTGCGTGTGCGATGTATCAACTTAAGATCTGTTTAATAACAATAAAAGGCATTAATTAAAGTCTCTTTCACTTAAAATCGTAACAGGGTTATGTGCCCAGCTGGCCTGTGTTATTAACAGTTCGGCCAGTGAGCGTATTTGCGATTCGGTCCGATTATAAAAACACGTACGCGACGTGTTTTGTAATAAAAATATGGCGACGACCGAAGAACTTAAAAATATCGAAAAGCTCAGCGATGTTGAGACATATCAACTCTGGCGATTCCAGGTAGATATTATCTTTCAAGCCAAAGGTCTCCAAGATATAATTGAAGGAAGTATTAAAACTGAAGATAAAGAGAAAGCTGAATTTTGCAAAAAGGACGCACAAGCTAAATACATTTTATTGCAAACTGTGGACAAAAAGTTAATAACAATGTTGTTCCAATGCACATCTGCAAGTGCTATGTACAAAAAGTTATGTGAAATGTTCGGCGGCACTGAAGACAGACACAAAAATAAAATCATGCAAGATTTCTTTAACTACAAGTTTGACAAAAATAAAGATATGGTGCAAAATTTATCTCATCTGGATAACCTGGTATATAGGCTGCGACAGTTAAACATCTCCTTGGACGATAGCTTAGTGGAGTCAAAAATTCTAACATTTTTATCTACTGAGTATGAACATTTTGTAACGGCATGGGACTCTACCTCTAAAGAAGAAAAAACCCTTGCAAATTTAAAATTAAGATTAATTAAGGAACAAGAAAAACATACAAGTTCACAAGACAATGAGGTTGCATTTCGAGCATCTAAGTCATTCAAGAGAGCGGAGAAACAGGATTCACAGTCTTCTAATAAAGTGGGTAACCATTCTGATTATAATAATAAGATACGTTGTTTTGGTTGCAATAAAATAGGTCATGTAAAAAAAGATTGTAAGAAAGTATGCTCTATTTGTAAGAAAAACAATCATAAAGAAAGTAACTGTTTCTTTCGCAACAATAAAAGTTCTGTTTCATTTTTAGGTTACAAAAGTAACAATGCAGTGAATAATTGCTGTTATGACTTTGTTGTAGACTCAGGTTGTACATCACATATGGTAAATAATATAAACTTGTTAAGTAATTTGGAATGCCAAGAGACATCTATATGTTTGGCAAAGAAAGATGAAAAAATGTTGTCTGTACAAAGTGGCACTTTTGAAGGTGACAATTGTGTCTTAAATAATACTCTGTGCGTTCCAGATCTATGTAAAAATCTGTTTTCAGTTTCAGCAGCTACAGAAAATGGTGCCGTTGTAACTTTTAAAAATAACAATGTTGAGATTACTGCTAAGTGTGGCACTAAAATATTTGGTAAAAAGGAACAGTCAACAGGACTGTATCATTTAAAATTAAAACAAGGTAGTAGTGAAGTGTCTCTGTTAGCAAATAAAAAGGAAAGTGTCTATGACTGGCACATTAAAATGGGTCACCCAAGTAATGAGGTACTGGGGAAATTGGTGGACGCTGCTACGGGTGTCACATACAGCAAGGCTGATATAAAACAATTGCAGGACTTATGTGAAATTTGTGTCAAAGCTAAGCAGGTAAGGAAACCATTTAATAAGACTAAAGAACGTGCTACTAGGGTACTTGAAATAATACATAGTGATGTTTGTGGTCCTGTAGAAACCACAAGTTTTGATGGAAAAAAGTACATACTCACAGTGTTAGATGACTTTAGTCATTATACAAAAACCTATCTGTTATCAAATAAAAGTGAAGTTAGTGACTGCTTAAAACATTACATTAGGGAAACTGAGAGAGAAGTTAATGCAAAAGTTTCTGTGCTGCGTTGTGATAATGGAGGTGAGTACTCCAGCAGTGAATTTAAAGCATGGTGTTATAAAATTGGTATAAAATTAGATTACAGTATTCCGTATAGCCCACAACTTAATGGCAAAGCCGAGCATCTAAATAGAAGCTTGATGGAGAAAGCTAGGGCGTTATTATTAAATTCAAACCTTAGCAAAGAACTATGGGGAGAAGCTATGTACTCAGCTACATATCTACTCAATAGGTTGCCATGTTCAGTGATTGATTTTAAAAGTCCATATGAAGTATGGAATAATAAGAAACCGGATATTTCTAACATAAAAGTATTTGGTTGTGAAGCATTAGCAAAAGATTTAACACCTATAAAAAAGCTAAGTTCAAGGTCACAGAAATTAATAATGGTAGGTTACTCTAAAAATGGGTATAGGTTATATGATGAAAATAAAAAGAAAATTGTATTTGCTCGAGATGTTGTCTTTAATACAATAACTAATAACATAATAAGAGAAGATGGACAGCAGCAGTTACAGAGCATAAAATTGGATGTAAATGTTGAAGATCATGGTGGATATCTGCTTACAGACCCAATATGTCCTGAAGAAAGCAGCATAGTACCTGAAAAAGAAAAAGAAACATTAATACAGGAAAACACAGAAATAGAAGAGGATAGAAATAAAAAGGATGAGCAAGTAATAGATAAAAGGACAAGAAGAGTTCCACAAAGATTTGATGATTATGTTCTACTCACATACCAAGAAGCCATGGAGTCACCTGAAAAAGAAAATTGGAAAAAAGCAATAAGTGAAGAAATAAAATCCTTAGAGAAATATCAAGTGTGGGAACTAGTGGATGAAAAAGATGTCAGAGATGCTAAAATTCTAACTAATAAATGGGTATTTCGAGTTAAAGAAGATGGATCATATAAAGCCAGGATTGTTGTAAGGGGTTTTGAACAAAGAGATATAGACTATGATGAAATCTTCAGCCCCGTAGCATGTCAATCTGCATTAAGGATTATATTCTCTATAGCGGTGATCAATAACTACCATCTTATGACATTTGATGTCAAGACCGCATTTCTAAATGGAAATCTTAAAGAAGGGGAGGTAATCTATATGAAAGTACCTCAAGGTTTTGAAGAATGTTATGGGAAAGTATGTAAACTTAGAAAATCCCTATACGGGTTAAAACAGGCACCAAAAAGATGGAATGAAGAATTTATTAAAATAATGAAGAGTTTAGAGTTTGAACAAGTTAAAAATGAGCCATGTGTACTAAGAAACAAAGAAACTACTGTTATTATTGGTATTTATGTTGATGATGGAATAATAATTTCTAAAAATAAAGAAGATGGCTGTAAGGTACTCAATAAAATAAATAAAATAATAGAATTAAAAGTATATGAAAAACCTAAAACATTTTTAGGCTTACAACTTACATATAAAGATGATGGAGTTCTGCTGTCTCAGGAAAACTACACCAGAAACATACTAGAAAAATATAATATGTTGGACTGCAAAGCCGCTGACACACCTTGTGTAGTTCAAGAGGGAATAGTCTTGAATGAGGAAGGCAAGAATCTTTTTCCTTATAGAGAGGCTGTTGGGAGCCTGCTATATCTTTCAACCAGGACAAGACCTGATATAGCTTATGCAGTTGGGTTAGCTAGTCGCAAAATAGAAAAACCTACTAAGCAGGATGTAGTTTTAATAAAACGGATTTTCAAATATTTAAAAGGTACTATTAGTGATGGATTGTTCTTTAAGAAAAGAGGTAACATAAAAGATTTAGACTTGTACTGTGATGCTGACTATGCTGGTGATTGTGACACTCGTAGAAGTACCACAGGGTATATTATCATGTTGGCTGGGTGTCCTATTGCCTGGTGCTCAAGAAGGCAATCTATAATTGCACTTTCCTCCACAGAGGCAGAATTCATATCAGCTGCAGAGTGTTGTAAAGATGCAATATTCATAAAATCAGTGTTAAAAGAACTTAATATTAATATTCAGAGCTTCAATTCTATATAGATAATCAAAGTGCTATTCAATTGATTAAAACAGGTATATTTAACAAAAGGTCCAAACATATAGACGTCAGGTTTCATTACATTCATGAACTATACATGAATAATGAGCTTCGTATTACGTATTGTCCAACTGATTTACAACCTGCTGATGTAATGACAAAAGCTTTGAACAAGCATAAGTTTGTAAAACATAAGAATACTATAATGTGTTAGACAAGTGTATTTGCTAACATTAGACAACTAGATGTGGCAGCTATATTTTTTTGTTTTGTTGATATGTAGACATTGTTTAGTAGTCTTGACTCTAATGCAACATTGTGTATCTCATAATAATTATGAAAGCTAGATTTTGTTAGTAATAATATTTGTGATTGTATTCAGTTTAAAATATGTAGGTATTTACCAAAACCTTAACTGGTTAAAAACTTAACTGTTGGATGTTATATAAAGTGTGAAGATGTAAGTAAGCATACATATTCCATTTGTATTGTTGATGAATAAAATATATTGTTAAATATAATCTTGCTTAGAAATTTAAGGACTTAGGTACTAAGTTACATATAGAGATTGTTTGTATAACAATACTTCAAGTACTTAAGTGAAATTCTGTTTCTTTCAATAATAAGATTAGTTATTTAAGAAATTAAAGGAGGGTGTTAAAGTAGTAATAAATTATTTGTGGTTAATTTCATAAATAATAGTTTTGAGTCTAATATGTGGTAACACTACTTTAGTTCCGTTTCCTGCTCTCCACCTTTTGACATACTGTACTGTGCGTGTGCGATGTATCAACTTAAGATCTGTTTAATAACAATAAAAGGCATTAATTAAAGTCTCTTTCACTTAAAATCGTAACACTATAGCCTCAGTGAATTGAATGTATAGCTGAGACATCTCACTTTTTAACTGCCTATTCTTTTCATGGGCCTCAAAGAGCACCTTTTCACTGTCATCTATTTCCTTAGTTATGAAGTATATACCTAATGTTTGTTTACGTCATTTCAACTAAATACTAATACATATTTGACCTTGGTGACAAGAGCGCGCTTCGCATTGTAATTAAGACAAGACAAGTGAATTGCATAACTGCCGATTTTTTATTAGGTACCTACCTACGTATTTATTTAGTGGTGTCGTTTTTAGAGTAAAGATGATAGACAATAATAATTATTTAGTGAATTGTATATATTGCTATACTTGCGTTTTTAAACGCAAATCTTGATCCAACAAGTTTTGAAATAAAAATTAAAAAATATAACAAGAATATAAAAAAAAACAGACATTCTTGTAAAAATACCGATTTTTAAATGCGCTGGAAAAGTTTTACGCGTAATCTTAAATAAAACTTTTCTGCTAGTCCTAAGCCTAGATTAAAGCATGAAGGAAAATCGCGCAGTCTCTATCTGATTCCAACGAAATCTAAGTACAAAAGCGAATTGGCGAGGCTAGATCGATAGGCTAAATCGGATTTCTAAAATCAGATTTTGAAATCGATTTTGAAATCTGAAATCAGATAAATATCAACTTCAACTTCAACTCTTGTTAAATGGCGTTTGTGGAGGAGCCACCACAATTTTGCCAATATCACGTGTAGAGATAATAATATCAGTTTGCGTTCAAAACCAAAAACGCCCATGTCTAATGTCAACTAAAGATGGGTGAAAAATAACGTTACGACAAAAATAACGTTGTTATCTTGCTCCATAAATGATTACTGTGACTGATCATGAAGGAACAACGTTCCAAAATAACAGTGGTGAAATAAAACAGATACTATAATTACTACAGTGACACGAGTCACGACAGTGATTTGCCACGACATGGAACGAGTTACGACATGAAACGAGTCACGACATGGAACGTGTCACGACATGGAACGAAATCTACCGAACGATGTACGCGCAATCGGGCATTTTCGGTTAACGCAGGAGTGAGACGGTGAATGATTCCGTACTTCTGGCTCTTTCCCTCGCGCCTTGCATACTAATTTGCTCAAAATAGCAAAATTAAATTCTTATGTTTATATTATAAAAATATTAAGATTTTTGTAGACTTAAGGATATCACTACGCAAAAAATAGTATAGCCATTTTTATATAATTCTGAAATGTGAACTTGTGATAATTAAAATATTTGTTATTTGAACAAATAGTAAAAACTTGTGTAAAACATGCATTTAAAAAATATCTGGCTATATTTCGAAAAATAATTTAAAAAAAAATGTAAATATAAATGTTAAATAAATACATCTTATAGTTATGTAGTTGTTCAAAAGAATTTCCGACATTCCTAAGCCTGTAAAACTGTGACTGTCGTTCCTGTTACAAAAATCACAGTGAACGTTGTTGGGATTATAGATGCTGGCGGGAAACATTCCGAATCATTCCCGTCGAATACTTCGGAAGTATTCTGAAATATTCCGAAACTTTGGGAATATTTCAACTGTAAAAAAAAAAACAGGAAAATCGACCTTTGAAGTCTGTTAATATACCAAAACCTGCTCCTAAGTAGGTAAGAACAAATACTTTTCTGAAAACCGCATCAAAACGTGTTTGCTTGCCAGGTTTGCCTTTATTTGTTTTTATTGACTGGGCTATTATACGCGTTAAGTAGGTAGGTAATGATTAATACCTACCTATGCGACTCGCGAATACTCGCGATGCGTACAGAGCTACATACAAACTAACCAAAAACATAGGTAGCCCTTTTTCAAATAGCAAATCGAATATGCTTGGCCTGGTTTTTTTATTTCACAACTGACATTTAAGGCTATAATCGCATAGCACGACTTACAACTCGATCGCCTAATGCATGTATTTTGATCAATAGGATGCACGAAGCGTATTTTAGTAGTGTTCGTAATAGTAAGTATTAATATAATGTTACACGCTCTGTACTCACAAAATGCATATTATTTCTAATTGGGCGAAAACAGGAAGGGATGTGGTTTGTCACTAGCTGCGCTTCCGCAGAAATATTTTCTTAAGTGAGTATGCGTATCTTTGGCCGATAGTACCTACCTAAAACCAAAAGAATAAAAATCCTGTTAATCGCAGGCTAATAAATCTACCTATAAAAATATCAACATATACTAAATCAATCCCATTTATAATAAAATAAACATTTATATTTTACTCTCGTAGCGTACATACGTAGGTACTCTCGCAGTGAACAATAATTAACTCATCCACCACACAACAAGCAAACACATTTATTCCCATTGAATTATTCGGGCGAAATATTCGGAAACATTCGATTGCGGGGTACGAATCTTTCTCGCGCGGGTGAAAACTTCTCCGTGGAGCATCCCCTCCCTCTTACCGCACCCCGCACCGCCATCGCCTACACGCACGACTCGTGCCCGGCAGTGTTACCAACTTAGTGGATTTTCCACTAAAACTGGTGGTTTCGACCTCCCTTTTAGTGGCGAAATATTGCTTTTAGTGGCTGGTGGTATTTTTTGGTGGTCAAGTAGAATTCAGATTCAATTACTGAAAGTGCTATTACTCAACTACTAAACCACTAAAACTTTACGAAATATATTATTTTTACTTCATTAATGTACTTAATTTACTTTTAATGCGTAGGCATAATAAAAGTGCAGAACTTATGGCAAGAGTTGATGATCTATGGCGACAAATTCATTTGCAGAAATGGAACGAGAGCACAGGTACAAAAAAATTGGAATGAAGTATTGCATTTCAAAGATACTCAATGGGAATCTAGATTTGAGGAATTAGCGACTTTTGCGATTACTCTCTTAATACTACCTAATTCTAATGCCGATGTTGAGAGACTATTTAGCAGTATGAATGTAATAAAAAACAAGCAGATGAACAGAATGAAGTTGAATATTATAACTGCAATATTAAAAACACGCTGTGGTTTAAAATTGGTAGAAAAATGCTGCAATGATTATGAAATTCCAATAAAAGTTATAAAACAAATTGGTAACAAAGCATCATTATAAATGTGAAACTGACGATGATGGTGCGGACAAAAAATCTTGTATGTTGATTTACTGACTTAAAATATTTTATTACGTCATATTAAAGAACATTTTTTAATAATACAAGTACTAATAAATAAATACTGTTTTCTTTCGTAAAAACTAAAAAAGATTGTGTAAATTTTAGCGATTTTTAGAGTAGGGCCGATTTTTGTTAGTGGTTTTCTGGTGGTTTTAAAAGTTGGATCTGGTGGAGAGCTAGTTGAACTGTTGGCAGCACTGGTGCCCGGTGGCAGTCGGGTGCGCTGCGCGCGTCGCGGTGCCAGCGCGGCGGCAGCGGCCGGCGCACAGAGGGGCAACGACGGCGACGATCGACGATCGAAGCAAAATACGATTTTTCAGCAAAAAAAGTTGAAATCTTAATAAATAATTAAAAATTTCTTTAAATCAGAATGATTCAAAATTAATTTATCATTTTGAATAATTCCGATTTAAAGAAACTTTCCCCGAAGTATTCCGGAATTATTCAGAAGTTTTGCAACTATAGTTGGGATCTATCTAAGGAATCATAAGTATTTCGTAACGTGAGTGACAAAGTCACGTTGATTTGTCACTGTGACTTTTTTGGAACAGGAACGACAGTGACAGTGACAAAAATAACGCGTTGAACAGGCTGAAAGGTCTTTAGACCGATGCCTGCCTTTATAAAGGCGAACAAATAAAAAAAAAATGACGTTAAACAGCAATGACAGTCGGATAGTGTCGTCCTTTAGATAATTCTCAGACTAAATTAACCTTTTAACCGCCCGACTTCCTTAGAGCATTAGGTTAACCTTTTGAACGCCAGAGTGTAAACGTATCGCCGTACCCCTGACGCTAGGCCACTTTTTCTGTCAAATGACCTTCATATAAAATAGGGATTTTAAAACTTATATCGATATACAACTGAGTTTTTACTTTCGTCTTTAATTTTCTAATAAACCGTACTCACGACACTGAAATTTTATTTAACCTGCCACTATATTCCAATATAGTAATCTTTACACAGCATTTAACAGTGACTTTATCAATGAAAAAGCAGATATTAGAAAACTAAAAAATATATTTATTACAATATGGTTACAACACTATTCAACATGACTTGTCTTGGTATTGTGACCATGAAGGTATAGAATAAACTGGAGGCCAAACCCAGTACTTTTAGTTGAAGCCAAGTAGGTATAAACTCTGTTGACCTTTCGTTGGACTCCTGGGTGGCTATCTCATAAATCTAAATTTGCCCGGGACCTGTTTCATAAAAGTTACTGATATTATTACCTACTTTTATTTTTCTGTTTCATAAACTTTTTGATAACAGTAATAATATGGATTCTTTGTCGTCACTAACATCATTAGACTTAAGAGTTTAACTATGAATTAGTTTGTACTTACGTGAAATCTACTCAAAAATTGAATCCAAGATGAAAAACATAAGCAAAGTGTATAATAAGCAACCACTACAATGAAATAGTAAAAAATGGTACGCAAAATGCTGCAGGCAGATACAAAGCTGTAAATAAATAGAAATTCGTAACTTTTGACTCAGTTATTTCAATTTCATTATTCAATATTCCCGAATTGTTATTAAAACGTTTAATTCGTAAAATTATATTCCATTAGGTAATTAAGCAAATTCCTGAATTAAATCATCTCAATTATTTTTCTGAATTTCCCCATTGTTGTGGTAACTGGCATCCTCAAACAACGGTAACACCGCATGTGTAAATATGGCGGATGTCAATTTCTAATTTTATCGACTCGAAAGTTGTGATTTATACTAAAACGTTTCTCGCTATCAAAACGTGAAAAATGGTTCAAAAATGTGTAGTCCTAGGTTGTGGAAGTAAATGGTATCCTGGATATTCCTTGATATTTCACAGGTGAGTCGTAAATTGACATAATCAATTATTGTTTGCAATTTATCAAACATGATAGTTGTATTATTAACCCTTTGTTTTTCGATCATTTACGATAACCCAGTTTCCAAATTAATATTATTCAATAGGTTTCAGTTGCAATATTTCAGAATTTCACTAATGAAACAACAGTAAAGTAAACACTAATAGGGTGACCATGACCATGAAAGGGCGATAAAGTGATTTTCGTATCTGTCTCAGTCTAAGGGTTATTTACCAGCAGGTTTAGTTAAGTAAGGCTAATAAGATCTCTCATTGTTGATTATAAGGCATTTGAGATTTTGTGTTTACTACTAAACTTTTGCACTAACTAAGCCATAACTAGACTTAATGGAAGCACAAACTGCACACAATGTAAAAATATGTAATGCAAAATGCACACATATTTTTATAATTTATACCACAGATAAATATAGGCATACATTTATGTTACAATATTTTATTACTTTGACTTCATTACTATTAACAATATAACATGAACTTTGTTTTTTTTTAATTCCATTTTTAGTTTTCCTAAGGATCCAACAAGGAGAAGCCAATGGCTATCAAGTGTAAAGTTAAAAAATAAATTTTATGAAACTGCAAAAATATGCAGTAATCATTTTGTGGCTACCGATTATATAACGGAGAATCGGTTAAAACCTACAGCTATTCCCTTTTATTCTGATGTGGTAAGTAAAAATCCGTAGGTTAGACTTAATTAGTAGCAAAAAAATACAGACTGGTGACAGCAGTTTGTTTTTTTTTAGCTCGCTTGATCCAACTTTTACATGTCCATAAAATAACTAGCTTGTGTATTCATTAAACTAATACCATTGTATACTGCATTCAAAATTTCATTTTAAAATTAATTCAAATTTGTTATTTTATATTTAGACACAGGAAAATATTATACATATATTTAAATGTTTTAACATTCGAACATAAAAGACTTTCACTTAGTATAGATTTTGTTTATGTTTATCCTTCATAGACAATTTTAATTTACTATTTTGTTCAGTTCACTGTATTCATGTCACTTTCTGATTCAAAAAAGGAATTTGGGAATTGCTAAGGAACAAGATATTTTTATTTATTCTATCTACTATGTCATGAAGAAATGGTCTCGAAGTAACTTAACACATTCAGGGACAGTGAATGAGACAATAGAATTTCTATTGTTATGGCGTCTGTAGCTTTTTTCTCACTGAATGTGTTAATTGCTTAACGTCAGTTTCTATAAGACAGAATAATCAATTTTTTTTTTTTCAGTTGGAACAATCCAAACTGAAAAGTGATCCATCTTCAGTATCAGTTTATTATACTACAGTGAGACATGATACCATATTCCCTTCTACACCTTCAACATCTCGTTGTGGATTGTCAGATAGTCTTGCTATGGTAACAAATAAATAGTATTTATTATCATTACCATTTTTTAATTGATACATAATTCGTGTTTGTATATCTATAGCTATTTATTTTACGTTTTTAGCACGAAGAATCATTACCAAAGAGCAGTGCAACTATGTTAACCCCGATTGTTGACCTTGAAAAACTTTTGAAAGGTGATAATTTAATTGAAAACATCCCTTCAAAGACTGCAGGACAAGGTGATATTTTACCTCCAAAGAAAAAAATATGCTGTAGAGAAGTTCTGGGAGGAATTAATGTCGACAACGAGGTAAAGTTTGTTACTTTCACTTTTTAGCACTTTATCTAAAAGTATATGTCGCGTTTTTACCATAGCAAAGTAATATGTTCATATTTAGAAATGAGTACATTCTTTAAAAATCTAGATTACTCAGATTGCCGTACTTTAAACATTATATCGAAAAAAGTCTTAAAAAATCGTGCATATAACTTCTCTTCCTACCTACCTAGAATCGTGTGATATTTAAATTTAATAAATTTATATCCATTTTAGGTCGGCGATGAAAACACTGCGCCCATGAGACCTTCCTATTTAGAAAAAAGTGTACAAGTAAAATTAAAAACAAAACGAGAAGAAATTTTGCAGAAACGGAACAAGAGCCTTGTACAAAAATTTGCACGACAAAAAAATAAGATTGATAATATGAAGTCACTGCTTGCGACTATACGGGACTATACAAACAATTCTGAAATTGAAAATATTATTAAAGGCAATTTTGCAAATATATGTAAAATATTCAAAAAACCGCCAGCTGATCCACGTGGTGTGCGGTATAGCGATGAAGTTAAAGCATTTGCGTTAACATTACACTTTTATTCGCCAAAAGCATACGAATTCCTAAAAAAACTTGTTGCTCTGCCTCATGTTGAAACATTACGAAGGTCTTTAGCAACTTTCAATTGCAACGTTGGCTTTTTAACTGAAGTATTAGACTATTTGAAGCAAGAGGTATTGAAATC
The DNA here is from genome assembly GCA_943138885.2 of Tholera decimalis. Lineage (NCBI taxonomy): Eukaryota > Metazoa > Arthropoda > Insecta > Lepidoptera > Noctuidae > Tholera > Tholera decimalis. The sequence continues at coordinate 19,197,682 of OW964565.2, forward strand.
CGACAAGATATATTTAAAAAACGTGGCCCTTATCTTTGACGGTATGTCCGTGAAAAAGGATTTATCTCCTGATCAAAAAACAGGCAAAATCTTTGGATATGTCGATTTAGGGCAAATCACTGTTAATGATCCCGAACAATTAGCATCTGAAGCACTTGTTTTTCAAATAGTGTCTTACGGCCACTACTTTAAATGTCCGGTAGCTTATTTTTTCATTCAGAATTGCCTATCGGGGGATCTGCTAGCAGAATTATTACATACTGCAATAATTTTATTACATGAAATTGGTATTGCCGTACGCAGCTTGACTTGTGATGGTGCAGCTTCAAATATAAAAGCCTATGAATGTCTAGGCTGTTCTTTGGAAGAAGACAATTGGAAGCCATATATTTTGCACCCAAATAGTGTAACTAATGTTTATTGCCTTTTAGATGCAGCTCACATGCTAAAATTAGCACGAAATACTTTAGCTGAATTTGTTATCACATCTGAAGCTGGAAATATTTCATATGAATTCATAAAAAAATTACATGAAATTCAAATGAAAGAAGGTTTAAAATTTGCCAATAGATTGAGCGCCACCCATGTAGATTTTAAAAATAAAAAAATGAATGTAAAACTTGCCGCCCAAGTCATAAGTTCATCTGTAGCTGATTCTTTGCATTTTTTAAAAGCTAGCGGAAACCCAGATTTTGCAGATAGTGGACCTACAATAGAATTTTTACGTGTAATCGACAGGATATTTGACATTATGAATTCTAAATCCCCTTTTGACACTGGTTACAAGTCCCCGCTTTCTCTTAAGAATAAAAATTACTGAGAAGGCATATTTAACGAAACTGAAACATACCTTAGGTCCCTAAATATTAATGGTCAGAATATTTTAAGCCACAGAAGGAAAACATTTGCCTTAGTTTTTTTGATGAATATGACCTGTCTATCATCCCTAGTTACAGATTTGTGTACTATGGAAGTAAATCCTCTGAAATATTTACTGACTTTTAAAAGTTCCCAGGATAACTTGGAAATATTTTTTTCTTGTATCAGGGCACGTGGTCGGGCCCAAGATAATCCAAGTCCCCTAGAATTTCGTTACATTATGAGAAAATTATTGTTTCGGAATTCTGTCCAGCCTTCAGTAAACGCTAATTGCGTAGACTACGGGTTCCAATCATCGCACGTTCTGGAATTTAGTAAAAAACATAAAAATTTATTAGAGGCACCACTGGAACCAGAATGTGAGGCGGAAGTACATGAATTAGCCGCGTTAATTCAGTCCGTCGAAACAAGTCCCTATCAGGAAAATATACTTTTCTATATCACGGGATATATTATTAAACAAATGTTGACTCACATTTCGTGTAAACATTGCCAAAATTCATTGTTAGCTGAAAATGGTTCCCAAAAAGACCATTTGTATGCAATGGACATAAATAAATTCGATACTTTTACAACCTTTGTAAATAGAGGAAAATTACATTTCCCTTCTGTTTCAGCATACAAAATCGTGAAATACGCAGATAAAGTATTCAGACATACAGTTTCATTAAATAAGCTAAATTCAAATTTAGTTGAAAAAAATATGATTAATATTGTTCAGCAACATTTTTTATCGTCTTTAACGCAATTGTTTATACATCCAGTTTCTGAATCAATAACTTGCGATGAATTGCACGAAATAAATTTATTAAAAAATATTTCAAGTTTGTTTTTCAAAATGCGTATAAAAGCTTACTTGAAAAGCAAAATGGAATCAACTCTTGGCCCTTTACGAGGGAAACACCAAAAACATCATAAAACTGTACTATTTAGTAACCTGTAAATACATATAAATGAAAATATATAATGATTGTGTACTTATGACCTACTTTGTTTTATTTCTATCTACATAAGGGCAGTACTAAGTCCAGTGTTACACCTGACAAGCTGTTCACTGTACCTATTTTAAATTATATTTTAAAGCTGGTTCATTTAAAATATTAGATTATTTAAGTATGAAATTGCCGTTTGTTCTTGAATAATTTGAAATTGGCTTGTACTTTTTTATTGTTACATTGAAGTAAATTAATTAAATTAGGTAGTCAACCGGACTAACAACCGAACTACTGATACTAGAGCAATTTAAGTCATTCATTGTTATGAAAAAAAAACAGTAATACAAAAATAGCAAAACTAATCACCGTAAAAATCTTTATTTTAACAGCCAATTTTCTCTTATGAACCGTTTAGTTACGTCCTCGCCTCAGCGGGGCACAGAGGTGCGGGAGGCAGGTACCTGCCGCCCGCACTCCTGTCGGTCCCCGTTCTCGTCCTACCCCCCAGCCCCAGTTTATCTATAATTCCGTTACTAAATCCTTCGCCTATTCTACCTTTACTTACTGGGTATATAGACAGTATAACTGCCTCGTTGGTCTAGTAGTCGCAAGCGCGACTGCTGAGCGCAGGGTCTTGGGTTCGATTCCCAGGTCGGGCAGTGTTATTGGGTTTTTCTATCTGGATTTTCTCAGTAGCAGCCCGGAGTTTGGAAGTTGGCGGTGTGACACCCCCGTGCCTAGGAAAGCACGTAAAGCAGTTAGTCCTGCGCCTGATCTATCTCCGGTCGTGTCGGATTGCCGTCCCATCGGACTATGAGAGTGAGGGAAGAGAGAGTGCACCTGTGTTTGCGCACACACTTGTGCACTATAATATTTCCCACGCAGATGGCTAGTCTCCGTTGAGATTGGCCGCCGCGGCCGAAAACTCGGCCTGGAGGACTTAATTTTTTATATAGACAGACATTAATTTGGACTGTTTTTGAGTCTGAAAAAATGGCAATTTCATAGTTAGACCGAGAGACCAGATAAACTAAATTGGTCTAAACTTTTAACACCTACTAATATTATTTATTAATTATACTTATAATCCTTGTAACATTTTGGAAAGCAAATAAATTGAAATTGACCTTAGATAATTTGATAGGTACGTTTTCACATAAATCACGTGTCTACTCTGTTGCTATTTGTAATTGTCTTCTTTACTTTGTTGTTGTGTGGACACCCTATTTAGAAAGAGAGGAGGGGGACCTAAGGAGCGAGATAGAATGCAGTCAAGGTCAAATTTATTTGCTTCAAGTAGGTATGGAGGAGTTTGGCCTCCAGTTTATTCTATAGCTTCATGATTGTGACAATGCTGCCCTACACTAACTAAAAAGCCGCTAACCCCAAAAAGTATTTTTCGAGTAAACGTAAAAATAAGTGGAAAATGATTTTTCTACAAAACTACGCTAGCTAGGACGATGGTAAATTATTTTTGTGGGCATAGCTTCCGTGCACAATATATGTGAGGTTTTTTAAAGTAAATAAAAGAATCTTTTAGTATTGTATTATATTTTAGTATTGTATAAACAAGTATGGTGATTTAGTCACTTTTTAACAAAGGAAGTGAAAAGAAATATTTTGTTTAACTGCTCAGCAAAATTGCTATATCTCGAAAATTATTAATCGTAGGAAAATGATTCATAGACCAAAAGATGGAAAATCGAAAGTAGTTTAAGTATACATTAAAAAGTGAAAAATGACCTTTTGTGGCTTAACGGCCTTTTAGTTAGTGCAGGGCATAATGGCGTTGCTTGCCAGTCAATTTTATGACATTCTCGCATCTGAATTAGGGATGTAGCAGTGTACACGTTGGTTATCGATTCTAATAAGTATTCTTATCTAATATACTAATATAATATAATACCTATCCATATCTAAAAATACGCAAGGATTTTAATGTAGTAATAAAAAGAAATTGTAATCAGTATTTTAATTATTGTTTCTTTTACATGTAAAAAATACGCAGAAATAATTTAAAAATCAACAGTTACATATACCTAATAATTATTATTACGAGTCAGTCTTACAATATCACAAATCTTTAACAAAATGTAAATGTAATATACTAGGAAGAACATCAGTTTAGTACCTAATATAAACAAAACATCAGGAATAACAGGAATAGAAGTAACAAAAGGATTATAATAAGGATAATATCACAAGCTTTCAACAAAAAATATTATTAGCAAAAAGGTTAAGAAAAGATATGTGAAATCAACAATATCACCAACTTGCAAACAATGGAATGTCATAAATCTCTAAAATAGGAACAATAAAAGTATATCACACATTAGCAATCTTAAAAGTAAAAAGAGGATGTGGGAATAACCTAGTCAAATAAAAATTATAAATGGTATTATTCAAAGCATTCAATATTCGAAGAAGTTCTTCGGTATTCATTACACTCACGATCGCAGTTTATAATATAACTAACTCACACGATATTTAAATAATAAATAAATACAAAAAATAATTAAAGCAATTCACTAAAATTAATTGCCTGCGCTTACGACGTCACCGTTGTGTCATAGATTTATGGGCATTTTCACTTTTAAGTGTACCCGCCATTTTGAGGCTGTCCCACGTATTCAAAATTAAATAGCAAGATAACAGTGGGGATATTGTGTAATTTTTTGAATAAAAAGGTAAAATATATATTAAATTAACAAATCCATATGCCATTCTACTAAAATGCGTTTAAATTATTTATTTATGAGTATTTTAAATATTCCGAGTAACTGTTTTTGGCATGTCCCAGTCCCACCCCTTACCAACATTGATTTGGCCGAAATTACTAAAAAAGTACTACGAATATATTTAAAAGTTTTGGTGCAATCATAGTGTATGTTCCTCTCGTCACAAAAAATATTTTTTTAGAATTTAAAATCTAATAAAACATACTGAAAATACATTTTCAAAATATGTTCTAAACTGATGCCGGACGGACAAGTCAGTTTAGTGACGGTTCCAGTTGTTCAAAATATTTACAAAAAAACTCATAGTACCTAAAATACCAACATTTTGTGAAGAAGATCTAGGCCAGCATTTAAAAACGTGAATTTTGCCCCAGTGTCTCGAGCGAAAGGGTCTTTTAGTTCGTGTCGGCGGCTGTCTCCCCTTTTTTGTCAGGTTTGTTATGTTATTTCCTTATTAATGCAGGATGTTTAATATCCTTCAACTGTTATAAACGAATCAGATATAACTCAAAACTATTTTCACATACTTTATTCTTACGAAACATTTAGCTGTGAGAAGTAAACTTATTTCTTTTAATCTTGCCTGTGAATGTGACGTCCGTGTGGTGACATTTTTATTGCGTCACATATAAGACTGACTACAAAATGTGACTAAACTGACACATAAGGATGAGATCACATCCACCATTTGCAATATTTATTTTCAGGTAGTGTTTTTAAGTATATCTCACAATGCCTTTAAGTGGCGCGGAAAGAACATGATAGTATATAGTCATAAATGCTTTTCTTCTGTTCTTAACCAAAAAGGAAAATGTATCTATTTTTTGCAAAAACTGGTTTTGTTATGAGTGCATGGCAGAACCTAACTGCCGTAATTATGTTTGCGAATCATGTTTGGAATTGAAAGGTACTATACTTTGTAATAGAGCTCTATAAGATTAATTCAATAAAAGTTTTTTTTCTATAAATATATTTATTTTTGTTTCAGATTGATTGAACGCTTACACTTGAGTACCTAAGTCCGATGCAATTAGGTATATCGCAAAATATGGTGATTTTCCATGACGTGGATGAGGTACTCACAATGCATGATTTGATGCCGTTTTATATTGATGACGCTAACTGGCCCTGGCCCATGATCATTTTATTTTAGTTAAAAAGTTTATTGGATGTCAACAAGAGATAAACAATACAAGACTACAACATTTCACTTTGAAAATGACTAAAATGGATATTTGGAATTTGTTACAATGTTCATACTTCTGGTGTTTTTTTTTTGTAATTATTTTGTTTATGACCATTTTACTCCAGATGAATGTGATGTTTGTAATTTATATGGTTAATTTGTTATTACATTTTGAGTTCTTATTTTTGAAGTTTTATATAAGATATTTTGTTTATGACCATTTTACTCCAGATGAATGTGATGTTTGTAATTTATATGGTTAATTTGTTATTATGTTTTGAGTTCTTATTTTTGAAGTTTTATATAAGATACCAAACTAATATGTTTTGGTTTATAATTATTTAGGTATCGTTGATATAACATTCCTAAGTTGATTGATAATAAATAATACTTGTAAGTAATCATAATATTATTAAATAAAATGCCAAAATTAGTTTTCTTAAGAAGTAGAACAGTTGGCTAGTTTACTTACTATTTAAATTATATTATACCTACTCTCATTATATCAAAGACTACTTAACTTTAGACTGATTAAATTCCTTTTAAAGGTAATTAAAAAACCTACTGTAGGTATTTTTGCAGTTATATTTAATCATAAATTTAGGGAGGTTGTTCCTTTTGCATATTGATTAATAGATTAGATTAGATTAGATTCATTTATTTGCCAAAAATATGTTCCTTGGTTGTCGATAGATAATTCATTAGATTAAAATATATTAATACATAAGTTTAACTTTTAATAAAAAAATGTAAACCAAAAAGATGTTTTATTTTGTATCATGTAACCTCAGCTTAAGGTTTTTCAGTGAGTCAGTTTGGTGACTGTCCCAATTTAAATGTGGACTAAATATTTTTTTACAACTTTTGTTTTGTTGTTTCACTAAATAACTGTTTAAATATTGTTTTAGCCAGTTACAATATTGAACACTACAAAACGTATAAAAAAACTAACCACTTAATCAAACGAATATAATAAAAAAAAAAACAATCTTCGTAGCATCACTTGTCACCAAACTGAAGTAGAAACCTCATTTGATAAAAATGAGCGTTCAATTCAAGGGGATTATCCGTATTTTTCGATAGATTGTAATATGTAGTAGCAATAGAAAATAAAAATTAAGTCAAATTACTTAAAACATAAAAACAGGACGATTTTTAAATCGTCACCAAACTGACCAGTAGTTTTCTACAATGTCCATATATTTTCCATTTTTCATAAGGAAAATATGCTATTTATTTTAAACAAAATACTATTTTCAGTCCGTCAGACTATGTAGTACAGCCTAGGACCTTTAAATATGTTAAAAAAATAACTTTAAAAAAATACTCGTATTTTTATCAGGGTACACTTAAAAGTGAAAATGCCCTTATGACTATGGCGTACAAGGGACTGAAAATATTGGTTTGCGCTAGGGATGCGCAAGAGATGAATTAATGATAAATGTAATAATAAATATTATTATTCTATTTTACAAATTGAAATAAAAAAAAACAATGACCAAATCAAATAGAGCAATAATGGCATATCTTAATACCGAACAATGAAGAATATACTTTATTGTTCACCAAAATAAATTGTTACACAACTGTTTTACGTAATTTCTATGGTTACGATGGCGGTCTTATCGCTTATATCGATATCTTCTAGACAATTATAGGATGGATTGATGATATTCGGATCTTTTGGAAACCTGTAATATAAAAACGTATTGTTACTAGCTGGGGTTCGGGATAGAAGTAATTAACGCCAATTAAACCAAAATTAACACTTTAATAATTAATTAAAGTGTTAATTTTATTTTGTGCTTAATTAAAGCACAAAATAAAAATTTAACACAATTATTCGCACCACAACACTTGTCACTTAACACTTGGATCACACTTAAATCGCACTGAAATTCACTGATAAAGCTTCGATTATATCTCGATTCGCCTCGTAATAAGACTGACTCTCTGCGCCCCTTTGCGCTCTATTTATACCCCAGTCTATGAGTTCGAGAACATTCTTATAAAATCGACTCACTGTTTATACTGCCTAGAAAATACTCGAAATACATAGTACCGCTATTCGACGCTAGATGGCAGTAGTGTCTCGACTAGATATGCTCATTCCTGCTACTCGCCGCTAGATGGCGTTAGTGTCTCGAACATTCTAGATTTATGTCGAAGTTTCTCGACGTACTTCACTGAGCGACTGGCGTAACACTGCCCCCTCCTAAGACATGCTCGACCCGAGCATCATTAGACCCGTAGTAACGCGCCAGTCGATCAACATGAACAATCTTTGGCGCAGCTTGTGGACCTTTCTGGATCCGATAAGTGACGTCATTAATCTTAGTCACAACGCGATATGATCCATCCCATTTTGCCTGTAATTTCGGTGACTTTCCTTTGCTGCGCACCGGATTATGCAACCAGACGAATGAGCCTTCATCAAATCCTTGATTGTTCATCTTTCGGTCGTAACGAGTCTTCACCTTCTGAGACATTTGTTGACCGGATTGTCTGATATGCTCGTATATGTCGTTTATTCTGTTTCGCAATTCACTAGCGTAGTCTGTTACACTAAAAGGTGCATCCGGCGGTATTTCAGTGATTAGATCTGCAGGCAACCTAAGCTCTCGTCCGAAGTTCACGAAAGTAGGTGTAACAGGTGTACTCTCATGGACTGCACTTCGGTATGACAGAAGGAACGGCTGAATGTGTTTGTCCCAATCCTTTTGCCTGCTTTCCACAACATTAGCCAGATATCTCTCCAATGTCTGGTTGAAACGTTCCACCATTCCATCAGATTGTGGGTGATACGAAGTGGTCCTGGTTTAATGAGTACCCATTACTCGACATGTCTCCTGAAATACCTGTGACTCAAAATTCCTTCCTTGATCGCTGTGAATTTTCAAGGGTACTCCGTAGCGACAAAATACTTCGTTAACCAATTTATCTGCCACTGTGGTAGCTTCCTGATTAGGAATGGCAAAGACTTCTGGCCACTTTGTGAAATAATCCATTACGACCATAAAGTACCTGTTCCCACTCTCGCTCTCAGGAAATGGTCCCGCAACATCCAGCGCTATCCGTTCCCATGGGGCTCCCACATTGTAGATATTTAAAGCTCCTCTACTGCGTGTTTGAGGTCCCTTAACTGCTGCACAACTGGTGCATTTGCGGCACCAGTCTTCTACGTCGTCTCGGCAGTGGTTCCAGTAAAATCGCTCTCGTATCTTCAACAGAGTCCTTCTTACTCCCATATGACCTCCTGAACATCCGTCGTGGTAAAGCTGTAGAACTTCAGGTACCTTCGCCTTTGGTACGACCATTTGTAGGTGACAATGGTCTCCTCGAGCATTTTCCCATTTGCGGCACAATACTCCCTCGTGGATCACCAAACTGTCCCACTGTGCCCAATAACTTTTTGTTGTGGTACTCATTCCAGCGACGTCATGCCAACTAGGCTTTGGAGCAGCGGCTTTCTTCCATTCAAGAATGGGTTTGACGTCTAAGTCTACCTGCTGCGCACGCTGTAGCGCTTCTTTCCACTCATTGCTCAGGTCTGTTCTCCGCTCGTCCGCAGATAAAATTTTCGACCAAGCAGATATTTACTGAAATGCTGCAATATTTTTACTACTGCTAGTAGCTCCCTTCTTGTGACACAATAATTTATTTCTGGTTTTGATAAAGCTTTACTGAAGTAGGCTATTACAACCTCTTTATCTCCTTTTCGCTGTGATAAAACGCCACCAATTCCGGTATTACTTGCATCTGTGTCTACGATAAACTCATTCTCAGTGTCAGGAAATCCAAGAATAGGTGTATCGCATAGACGCTTCTTCAATTCGCGGAAAGCAGCGTCGCAGTCTTCTTCCCAGCAGAATGTTCGCTTCTCTTCAGTGAGCTTGTGTAATGGCTTAGCAATATCAGCAAAATTTTTCACAAACCGGCGGTAATATGAGCACAACCCTAAAAACGCTCTGACCTGTGTCTTGTCTTTTGGTACTGACCAATCCTTAACAGCGATTATTTTGTCCGGATCAGTTTGCACACCTTCTTGCGAAACTACATGGCCCAGGAAAGTCACTGTCGTTTGAAAAATGAGCACTTTTTAGGACTAAGCTTCAGATTGGCTGCACGGATTTTTGCTAGCACACGTTCCAGGTTCTTAAGATGATCTTGAAATGAGCGCCTGACAATAATAATGTCATCTAAATATACCAAACAGGCGTCTCCAATAAGCCCAGTGAGTACCAGCTCCATTAGCCTTTCAAAAGTTGCTGGCGCATTGCACAAACCAAATGGCATTACTTTGAATTTCCACAGACCTTTTCCCGTAGAGAATGCTGTCTTTTCCTTATCCTTAGGATCTAGTTCCACTTGCCAGTAGCCACTTTTCAAATCTAGGGTTGTAAACCATTCCATTCCTATCAGCGTGTCTAAAGTGTCATCAATTCTTGGTAGTGGATAACTGTCCTTCTTTGTTGCATCGTTTAACCTCCGATAATCGACACAAAAACGTAAGTTGCCGTCCTTCTTCTTGACTAGCACTACGGGAGAACACCATGGACTGGATGAAGGTTCTATCACACCATCCTTTACCATCCCTTCAATCATGGCCTCTACCTCTTTCTCTCGTGCAACTGGCAATCTTCTTGGCCGCTGACGGATTGGTAATTCGTTACCAGTATTTATCGTGTGCTGAACCAGTCCGGTCCTTCCAATATCAGCATTACTGGAAGAGAAAATATCGGCGTACCGAAGTAACACTTTCTTAGCCAATGCAACTTCCTCTTCAGACAGATCCTTGTGACAGCCTTCTAGAAGAGACGACACATTAAATGTGCTATTAAGTAATTGCACCGGCGTATCCAGGCAACTTCCTCACAGGTGCCCATCAATGTTCCCTTTTTAATTATGTGTTCTTCATTACTTGGGTTAAAAATCCTCACCACTGAAGTAGTTGTGGGCCTCACCAGAGTGCGTGCCATTATCCATGGATGATCATTATCCGTTCTTTCAATAAACAAGCACCGACGCTTTTGTCCCAAATTTTGTGATAAACTTACTGGCACAATGGTTTCCGATGTAGGACGAAGGGTAATTTTCTTCAGGCAGTAGACTTTTCCTGATGATCCACCTTCCATACAGATTTCTTCTGTGCCACATTTTAATATTCCTTGGTTAATGTCGATCTCACAATGATGGTCTCTCATGAAATCCAAACCTAGGATACAATCATCCACTATGTCGGCCACGATGACTCTATGCCAAAAAGTCCTTTCTCCCAGTTTCATCTCCACCTTCTTCTCGCCTCGGACGGGTATGTGCTGGCCGGTTGCTGTCATGAGTTGGATTTTCTCGTGGTTCCGGAAGAAGTCCCCAATAGAGCGATTTGCAAGTTGAGTGCTGACTACTGTACGAGAAGCACCAGTATCTATCGTCAGCTTGCAAGGTGTTCTGTTGATTTCACCTTTGATAATTAGGCTGTTTCCATCATGGGCTTGTGTGATCAAAATTCTTGGGGCTTTTTCAAAACCAGCCAGCACCCGCCCCGCGGTCCTGGCATTTACTCATTTCCCTGCTGCTGGAAGGTTGGGTTAGCCACCTGACCCTCCTGAGATCTCTCTTCCCTTTCACTATTTCGCTTCGGGCAACTGGATCTCAGATGGCCCTTTTCTCCGCACTCGTAGCACCTAGGGCTAAACCTTGGTCGAATGCCATGGGTAGGTGATGACACCACTTCCCTGATGCGGTGTGCTCGATGGTCCTGTCGTACGGCTTCCACTTCCAGAGCATGGGCCAAGGCGTCCTTCAGAGACTCATGGTGCCCGAGTCTCACAGCAGCCCTCACTTCCAAGTCACGAATCCCATCGATAAACTCCTGGACTAAATTACCGTCGATGAGTGCAGGCGATGATTGGTAAGCTTTTCGGACCAGCTTTTCTATTTCGAGGGCCCACTGCTGTAGATTTTCAGTAACTCGTTGTACCCGGTCTTTCAACTGAGCACGGAATACGTGTTCCAGATGTGCGTCACCATAGCGAGACTCTAACGCCTCTAGCAACTGTTCGTAGGTGACCTCCTTCCCGAGGGTCTCTAAAATGGTTAAGGCCTGGTCACGAAGGCCCAGTGTAAGCGCCGTCATAGCCTGCGCTTTGCTCCATCCGTTCGCCTTGACAACAGCTTCAAACTGGATCTTATAGGCTGACCATGAAGAGCTTCCATCAAACGGAGGTACCTTAAAGCCACGCACCGAAGGAGCAGCGGCCACAGGAACTGTAGTCAAATCCCCAGACTTCAGTACACCCAGAGCTTTTTACATGTCAGCGATCTCGATTTCAGCTCCGGAGATACGAATCTCAGCTTCAGTAATCCTTTCCTCTTGCTGATGCACTCGTTCCTTTCCTGTAGTAAGGTCCTTGCAAAGATTCGCATTAATTTCCTTTGTGAGTAGCACCAGCTCTTCCTGGTGGCGGGCTTGTTCTTCCTGGCGGCGGGCTAGCTCTTCCTGGAGGCGAGCAGCCTGCTCTTCCTGCCGACGGGCTTGCTCTTCCTGGCGGCGGGCTTGTTCTTCCTGGCGGCGGGCCTGTTCTTCACGGTGGCGGGCCTGTTCTTCCTGGCGGCGGGCTTGTTCCTGCAGCATAGCCATCAATGCAGCCACGTCAAATGCAGCCGGAGACGTAGTCACTGGAGCAACTCCGGAAGTACTCGTAGACGCCTCCATCGTCTGCTGATTTCCACCCGGTGCTGGCGATGGTGAACCTTCAAACCGTCTCTGGTCGATCTCCTGCTGGCGTTGATTTCTGGTCCTTACACCTTTCATATCGTCTTTCGGTAAAACCGGCATATTTCTATCCCACTTCTGACACCAAATTGTTACGAGCTGGGGTTCGGGATAGAAGTAATTAACGCCAATTAAACCAAAATTAACACTTTAATTAATTAAGCACAAAATAAAAATTTAACACAATTATTCGCACCACAACACTTGTCACTTAACACTTGGATCACACTTAAATCGCACTGAAATTCACTGATAAAGCTTCGATTATATCTCGTATTCGCCTCGTAATAAGACTGACTCTGCGCCCCTTTGCGCTCTATTTATACCCGTCTATGAGTTCGAGAACATTCTTATAAAATCGACTCACTGTTTATACTGCCTAGAAAATACTCGAAATACATAGTACCGCTATTCGACGCTAGATGGCAGTAGTGTCTCGACTAGATATGCTCATTCCTGCTACTCGCCGCTAGATGGCGTTAGTGTCTCGAACATTCTAGATTTATGTCGAAGTTTCTCGACGTACTTCACTGAGCGACTGGCGTAACAGTATCAATCCGATCCAACTTAATCCATTATACTTACAATATTCTGGAGAAAGTTGAAGGAAAGGGGTGTACCTGTGGTCATGAAATATTGGTATGGACACCAAACGAATTTTGTGAGGTGGGCTAATACACTCTCTGAGGCGTATAGGTTGGAGAGCGGGGTGAGACAGGGGGGACTGACATCTCCCAAGCTCTTCAACTTATATGTAAATGACCTCATCGTCGAGCTCAGCAGCAGGCGTGTCGGGTGCTCAATAGACGGCGTCAGTATCAATAACATAAGCTACGCGGACGATATGGTGCTGCTGAGCCCGACGGTGAGGGGTCTCGGAGAGTTGTTAAAAGTGTGTGAGGTCTATGCCAATGTCCATGGCCTATTGTATAATGTTAAGAAGAATGAGTACATGGTCTTCAAGGCCAACGGTAAGTGTCCTGATCTTCTTCAAAATATTACCCTAAATGGCTTGTGCATAAATCGTGTTGTAAAATTTAAATACCTAGGACATTTCCTTACCGACGGCCTTGAAGACGATGTAGACATTGAAAGGGAACGCAGGGCTCTAGCGGTCAGAGGTAACATGCTGGCCCGCAGATTCTACCGATGCTCTGATGATGTTAAGGTCACCCTTTTCAAAGCTTATTGCCAGAGCTTTTACACGGGGAATCTGTGGGTTAGTCACACCAAAAGGTCGCTGGATTCCCTGCGTATCCAATATAATAATATTTTCAGGATGGTGTTGGGGCTGCCGCGTTTCTGTAGTGCATCTGGGATGTTCGCACTATTTCACACTGATGGTTCATGCCATTATTCGCAAGAAAACGGCATCCCTGATATGCGGATTGCGTGGCAGCCCCAACATGATCCTGAATACCGTAGCTGATAGGGTATCATCCCCATTATGGAAATCCCTTATTATGAGGGTTATATAATAATTTGTTAATTGAATAATTGTAATAATGTGTGTGTATCTGTAATTTGTGTTGTAATCTTTGTGCATGATGATAATTTAATTTAATTTTAAGAACGATTATGACATGATAGTTTTGACATTTTTCTAATTTGTAATTTTAAACAATGTATATGGATCTTTGGACATCTGAATTAAATGATTTTTATTTTATTCTATTTATTTTTATATACATAATAATATGTATCCTTAATTATTTTGTCATAAAAAAAGATAAATACTGAACACGTCAATGATACAAGGATACCCAACGCAGACTGTTATTTAACTTACCCACGTACATAACAATAATAAGCCTACCTCCTATTATTTTTTTTGAATGAAAAAATAGTTAAAAATATAACCCTCCCTTTGCAGTCGTGTAAAAACTACGAATTAACAGATATATAAGCGTTGAAAAACGACTTTTTATAAACTATTTAAATAGGAAAAAAAACATGCTTAATGAAAATACGTATTGAAATATTTAACGAAAAATTATATTTCATTCGAATTTCGGTAAAACTACGTATTAACTATTAAGCTAAAGGTAATAAATTAATACAAAATAGTAGTGGCACGCCATTAATTCGCGGCCAACTCATGCGGCGTGTTCCTGGAATTTACGTAAACGGCGATATTGTTTATTGCGCTTGTCTATAATTTCATTGTTGCTTTGAGCAGTTGTAATTGTAGACATGAACAAGCTTAAGTATTAATGGTTATTGAATTGCGATAAAAATTGTTTTCTGTGATAATCGTAGTAATGGTGGCGAAAATATTTGATTTGATTATATTGCTTAAAAATTACATTATTTAAAAAATTAAGTAATTACATATGAAATGTAATTCCGTTATTTGTAAAGTTACAAATTTTGGAAGAGTTTCCGCAGTTGGATATGCTACAAAGCACTATGTTTACCACTCCATGTCCCAAACAACACAAGTAACCGCAACAAACGCTCCACACGCTCTTGTGATCTACGACACACATGCGCGGCGACAAGGTCACCCGTCTCTGCGACTTCTATTGCCTTATTATTAAGATTTCTGTGGTCACAGCCATTTTATTCCGAAACTATTAGGACTATGAACGTGAAACTTGGTAAATAGATGTATTCTGTGAACTGCTTTCCGATTTTAAGAAAAAAAATATAAAGGCTCCCCCATACATGGAACTGAAACTGAAAAAATATTTTTTTCATGAAATCTATGCGTGTGTGGTATCTATAGACAGGTATTTAAAAATGACATTAAGGTTTTTAAACCACTTTTTCATAAAGTTAATCGTTTAAAAGATATACGCCTCCAAAGTGGTAAAATGTGTGACCCCTCCCTCTAACTTTTATAATAATAGAGTGAAAAATCTAAAAAAATATATGCTGTGGATCTTAATGTAAACTTTCAACCAAAATTGTTTTGAACGAGATCGGCCCAGCATTTTTTGAGATACTGCATTTTCTAAAACCGCAAATATAACTTCGTAATTCATACAAACACTATGAAAAAACCAAAAAACAAAGTTATTTGGCGTAGTTGCAAAAATTGTAAATAAGCTAGTTTTAAGAAATTTGTAAGGTTTTTTGTCAATTAAATATATTATATTATTATAGTTACTACGGAACCCTTCATGGGCGAGTCTGACTCGCACTTGGGCAATTTTTTACTATATGCATTACTTGACATATGTATTATATTTAGATCATCGAAGTATCATGTGTCATAGGTATTATTTTACCAAACTATATTTACTTACAAAATAACTTTTACGGAATTTTAGTCACAAATATATAGGTAGACAGTTACTTGGTAGCATTTTCAATGTTAAATTAAAATAGTATCATAAAAAGTCAATATTTTATGTTGTGCTAAAAAATTTAGTGACAGAAACCAATCGGCGCGCAGTGGTCTGAAAATCGAGTTCCATACTCATAGAAACTTAAAGTCAGGATTTTTTTTTTTTAATGTGTATGGTATACAGGATGCGTGAGAAAAAAAAACGTTTTTTTTTTGTATGGGAGAAAACACTTAAAGTTACTTTATTTGAAAGTAAATGGAACTGAAGGGCTGGTGCTCACACGAGGTATACCGACCACAGCGAACAAGATGAAATCAAATTCATATACCCCTCGGTACCGCTTTGCGCGTAGCTAATTTATAAATTTTCGAATTTTTGATAGGTGATATTTCAAATTTTTGTCATGGTCTAACGCAGTTGACCATCGATTTACTTGTACAATCGTTAGTTAATAGCTTACTAATGCCTTTTTGATGAGAATAATTAAAAATGTCATTGATCAAATACTTATTTTTACAAAATTGCATAATCGGTCATAATCACGGTGATTAACAAGTGACTGAAAACTACAGTCTACAATCTATGGTATTTATAAGGTAAAGGGATTACTTCTAGGCAAACGTTCTATCAGGTAGGTATGATTGTTACTCAAGCTTATCAGTAATAAACTAGACTAAAGAAGTCCAACCACGGCGTATTGAGTCAAGTCTGGTACGTAAGGACGTTATTCCTTACTTATTCTTATCTGATCTACAGATTTTCTTTATACGCTAAATAAATATTATGTTTTTTTTTTATATATTTTTTAGACTTTCTAGTTCAATCGAATTTTTAACCAAACAAAAATGCTACCAACTGCATTGACGACCTGAAACGCAAATTGTTTGGAATTTTGAAAATACCTACAGTAGGTAGGTACCTATACATATACAAAACGTTCTTTCCTATACATACTTATATTCGATGTTAGAGGCGGATGCTGAGAATCCCTTCGACTGCCAAATGCACAAATCTGTCAATCCTCTCGCAGGTTAAAATAAAAGAGCCTCTTTCGACAGCATGCTACCTGCTTTGGGCTCAAAAAGACCTGGAGATGAGAAAAGACCCAGACGCCGCTCACTAACCAGATGATTTAACCGACTTAAGAATCCAGGCTCATCGAAATTGGTCACTGTTGCCAAACTTGCATCAGACAGGAGTCGATGGAGACAGCTCGTCTATTCTAGACTCGAGTACCATCCTAACCTCTTTGTTAGGATGGTACTCGAGTCTCTGATTTCAATTATTATAGTGATTCAATTATTATATTAATTACTAGCTTTTGCCCGCGACTTCGTCCGCGTGGAATAGTTACTTTGGGCTAACGTTAAATTTAACCCCGATTTTGAAGCATTCTTCATTGGCACTTCGCTCCTATTGACCTTAGCGTAATGCTAATGATATATAGCCTATAGCATTTCTCTATAAATTGACTATTTAATTAAAAAATAATTTTTCAATTCGAACCAGTAGTTCCTGAGATTATCGCGTTCAAACAAACAAACAAACTCTTCAGCCTTATATCATTAGTATAGATAGCTGTTGCCCGCGACTTCGTCCGCGTTTCCGTCGTTTTTCGTAAAAAAAAAGTAGCCTATGTCCTTCATCACGGTTCAGTGATTTTGATGTAACAGACAGATTAACTTTCGTAATTTAGTAGGGAAATATAATATGTCAATCTATAATACTGTTGAAAAATATCGCAATACGGAACCGCACAATATTATTGTTAATAGTTGTGCCCGCGACTCCGTCAGCGTAAGTTAATGTATTGGTAATATTGTTTAGATCACGTTCACATGAGGCTTAAGTACCTATAGATACTCAGTGCTAGAATTTATAATAAAATCCATCGTATTCTCCATATATATCCTCTCACCAGAAGTACATTGATGACCAAACTTACCAATTGGCTCCAGGACTTATCTTACGATAGTACTGAACGGGTCCTTATAGTTAACTCATAGTCCTTAATGTTATAATATACCTTTTACAACTATTCTCTATAACATCATTATCTAGGCGTACAGCAATCTAACACCACACAAACACACACACATATACACACACACATCCATACACATACTTCACTTACACCTAACACACCCCTCATATTACTTACCTCCCAGAACACTGAACTTGCCGCAACTAAAGGTGTATTGCTCTAGTAGGACCTGACATTGTTAATCGGGGTGGGGACCTGGTGTCCTATAAAACAGGCTATTAGCCTAGCTTAGGCACCAGTCTCCCACAATATTCCAGTTTAATATAATTGCTAAACAATATTACCATGTAATCTCTTTAAATATTGTGGTGAGAAAATAAATGAATTTATTATTATTTATTATAGAACGAAATTTTATACCTTCGGCTGGGAGACGCGTCGAGCGCGGCGACCGATTCTCAAAAATAATCCTTATAGCATGATTCAGTATTCACGCGCGATGGCTTATTATTAGCGTATTTCATGTATAAATTTGGTGTTTCTATACCGATTTATATGATTCTTTTTTATGGAATAGTTAATAATGTTAACTTTTTCAATTAGGGGTGACTGAGAGTGTTATAAACGTAAGAGTAGATAAATATTATAATCAGAAAGCTTCGAACTGCTATGCTATCGGGAGTTACACGTGTTATTGTGAGTCAACCATATAAGATAGACATATGCTGTCGTGGGATATTTTTTAAATAATTTTTAGGAGAACATTTCCGTCATGAAATAATTTCTGTGTAGCTTTAACCATTAAGGAAGCTTAAAAAATGGAGTAACTTCTCCCGTTTTCCCAACATTTCCCTTCACTGCTCTGCTCCTATTGATTGTAGCGTGATGAAAAGTGTACTATAACCAGCTCAGGAGTATGAAAAATAATTGTACCAAGTTTCGTTAAAATCCGTCGAGTAGTTTTTGTTTCTATAACGGTTATACAGACAGACAGACAGACAGACAGACAAAAAATTTACTGATTGCATGTTTGGCATCAGTATCGATCCCTAATCACCCCCTGATAGTTATTTAGGAAATATATTTCATGTACAGAATTTACCTCTCTACAGATTTATTATTAGTATAGAAGATACTTTAATTGGAATTGTAATTAAACGTCAGTGTGATTTATGTCTAGAAATATTTACTACGTTTACATTTGAATGTTTTTTATTTAAGTACTTATATTGTTACCCGGGTAAGATAAGCCGTTTTACAATATAAGTTCAAAATATTAGTGGTTGGGTAGACCCCTTTTTCGATTCTGGGATCCGTTAACTAAATATTTTTAGCTTTAAAGTGATAATTTTTGTGAGAGTCATATCATTATCATCAATGACTAAGACGTACTGCTCAGAGCCCCATGGAGGACAATGCTCGAGCACATAACACAGGATCCAGGTTGACCCCGTAGTGGTGGTCGTGCCCTCTCGGTGTGTGTATCAACCGATAGGTATTTTTGGGTACCTACCTATATATAATATTGTATATTGTCCTCCTTACCAATGCCGGTAACGGCGACCCTTATAAACTACTGCCTTGCGTGATGCCCTTCTGTGACTACCCAAGTAGCACAGATAGCTGTATAACTACTCACTTTTAGACCTATTTGAAACTCTATGCGTATTAAGACTCTTTTAAGAGTACACTGGTGATCCTACAGCTGCATAATAGCTGTCAGTGATATTTAAACAGCTTAGGCTGATTAAGAGCTGCATTAAGGCTGATTAAGACCGTCAAAACTACCATTAATACGCTTAGAGTGCTATAAAGGTATATTTTCAATGACGCTATTCAGCTTTTAACCTTTTCTAATGCCTTAGCAGTAGTAAGGGCTCTTTAGTGGATGAAATTACACCAAATGCTGTATAAGAAGGTATTTGTGAACTCCTATTACACTGACTTATTAAAGGGGCACGTGTGAACTATTATAACGTTAATAGCTGTATAATGGATGATTTGTGCCCCCATTACAGCTTATTGCTGAATATGTCTACCGCTAATCAGCCTTTATACTGCCATTGATAGTCTAGATAGCGGCTGTTTAAACATTCACTAGATGCCTCGCAGCTGCTTAGAGACTCACTAGTGTATCGAATTAACGGCTTTTACTTTATAGTGGTTCACATAAGTACCTTTAATCAGACTTTATCTGAATAGAAGTAACATGTGGTACTGTAATCAGTCAATGTAACTTGTAATGTTGATGGCGATTATACATACATATTCTTATACATTATATTTATACATATTCATTTTTCAACTTTTAAGATGTTTTGTGTATGAATTAGGAATGTATTGCATTAGTTTTTACTTCCTGATAACATAATAATAACTTTTTATCTTATAATTCTTTTCAAAGCACAAAAAATTGTTTATTCAAGTATTCATCACGGCTTATTTATATCACAAAACTAATTAAAAACAGAATATTTTCAAGGCGCACTAAAATTTTCTTAGATAATATATATGTATAATGTCAGTGTGTTTTTCTTTTATTAATATGTAAAACATAGTACTTATCAGGGAATATGAATATTCCACGAAACAAGTCTTCAATTGGCAGCTACGGGTTATTATATTTGCTTCTATATGTTTGGTACATCAAATATGTTCACTTTTACACTGGCCGCAAGCAGCCTTTCCCGATTTAAAACATCTATTAAGAGCGTAGATGTGACATATTTACTGAATAAAGAGTAACTTGTGATCTCTTAGTCAGTCGATATTCAGCGCATAATACTGTCGTTACAACACTGTTAAATTGCTGCTACACAGCTCCTAAGCAGCTACATGAACTTAAGGCTGAATAATTTGTGCCCATTTAAGAGTTATAAGAGCTGTGCAAGGCCCTATACAGCCCTTATTCAGCTTTAAGCAAGATGGGAATCCGTTATTCGGCTGATAAGCAGCCTCGTGTGCTACTTGGGTAGCCAGACCGAATTTTGGTTTTAAACACCCGGCCACAAACATTGCAGTTGAGCTAGCCGCAAGAGTTATAAGTGTAGGGATAGAAGGGCTTAGATCTGTCTTTACGTAGTTGATTGTAATATACATTATAGTATTCATGATATTAACCCTTAATTCGAATGAAAGAAAATCTACACAAAAAATAGACGGTATAATTTAAGTTTTAAGTAATATATAATACATCCTGAACTATCTACCAACGTTGTCAAAAAATCAGCAACGCGAATACATCGACGGGACGCGAGCACTCACCTGCGAGATGGCGGGAAGTAAGGCCGCGCTGTGCGGGTTTTCAGTAAGTTGTGTTTTATTCATTATTTTACGACTTATTTCTTTGTGATATTATTGAAAACTAAAAATTACATACCCGAAAAGCTACTAATAATGTTTTGATTGCCTTACTGAGTTTTATTTAGTTTTTACGATGCCCGAATCTTGTATGTCCAGTATACTTCTAGTCGTCAAAGTACTAATAAAGTGACTGCTAAATACTATGTCCTGTATTCTTCCCGTTGCCGTAATATTAGAATTTTTTATTTTTATTTATATTTTTTTATGGATCCATAGAAGATATGTTTGACACCTTAGTAACTATATTTTTCAGAGGTTCAAGTTTAGTGGATATCGTTTAATAGCATTGGTGCTGTCTGAAAACGCTTCTTCAAATATAGTTACTGGTTCTGAACCTGAAATAGAAGAGGAAATTGCTTTTCAAATACAAATTCATTTATTCATTTTGTGAACATAGGTGATTACAGGTGTTTTTCAATATTTTAAACTTCAATTGTACAAACCATGTTCCGCCGATAGGCATACAAAATCAGTCTTACGATGTTAGTAAGTATATTTGATATAAAAGAATGTCAAAGATACGAGTACATGCATGTCAAATTATAAAATTGTCTCAATAAAATAGGGAAAATGTCATGAACATAGGAAAGAATAACAATACACAATGTCAAATGATTGTAAAATAAAAAACACAATAAATAAAAAAAAAATTAAATACATAAATCCATACTAATATTATAAATGCGAAAGTAACTCTGTCTGTCTGTCGGTCTGTCTGTCTGTCTGTCTGTCTGTCTGTCTGTCTGTTACCTTTTAACGCCTTAACCGCTGAACCGATTTACATGAAATTTGGCATGGAAATAGTTAAGGACCCTGGGAAGGATATAGAATAGTTTTTATCCCGATGTAAGGTTCCCGCAGGATAGTTTTCGAATTGTTTATTTGTTGCTCTTTCACGCAAAAACTACTGAACGGATCTCAATGAAATTTGGTAAGGAACAGTTGACATCCTGTAAAAACACATAAGCTACCTTTTATCCCGGAATTCCCACGGATTCGGGATTTACACGGGGAAAACCTCCCACTCGAACGAAGTCGCGGACAAAAGCTATCCATACTTTAATACTAATAATATAACTCCATAATTCCATATCCATACTATCCATACTTCCATACTAATCCATACTTCCATACTAATATTATAAATGCGAAAGTAACTCTGTCTGTCTGTCTGTTACCTTTTCACGCCTTAACCGCTGAACCGATTTACATGAAATTTGGTATGGGAATAGTTGAGAACCCTGGGAAGGACATAGAATAGTTTTTATCCCGATGTAAGGTTCCCGCAGGATAGTTTTCGAATTGTTTATTTGTTGCTCTTTCACGCAAAAACTACTGAACGGATCTCAATGAAATTTGGTAAGGAGACAGTTGACATCCTGTAAAAACACATAATCCCGGAATTCCCACGGATTCGGGATTTACGCGGGGAAAACCTCCCACTCGAATGAAGTCGCGGACAAAAGCTATCCATACTTTAATACTAATAATATAACTCCATAATTCCATATCCATATCTATACAAGTATGGATATACTTCCAAACTAATATTATAATAATACGAAAGTAACTGTCTGTCTGTTACCTTTTCACGCCTAAACCGCTGAACCGATTTAGATGAAATTTGGCATGGGAATAGTTTAGGACCCTGGGAAAGACATAGCATAGGTTTCGTCCCGGAAATCATTCCTAAAGGATGTAAAAGGGGTGTTGGAATTTCGTATAGGGAATCAATAATGTCCCCGCCCTACCCACACACATAATACACTTAGACCGCTGAACCGATTTGGATGAAATTTGGCATGGAGATAGTTTTAGACCCTGGAAAAGGCATAGTATAGTTTTATTCCCGGAAATCATTCCGAAAGGATGTAAAAATGGTGTTGGAATTTTGTATAGGGAATCAATTATGTCCCCGCCCTCCCCACCCACATAATACACTGGACCGCAAAATTTGGTATGGAGATAGTTTTAGACCCTGGAAAAGACATAGGATAGTTTTTATTCTGGAAATCATCCCTTTGGATGATTGATGATGTTGGGACTTTGTATTCCCCCCTCTCAATTCATTCAAATCGCGTAATCAAGAACCACTCATAATATTTTTGTTAAACTACATACTGCATGTAGGCTATACAAATATTTGTTTAGGGCTGGTGTCGAACCCAAGTCATGCACCAGTTAACAGTTACGCCAACCGTGTCGCTTAAATTTTAACCAATCAAGTTAATATACGAATCATTTCTATTTCAAAATCGGGGCAATATGCGTTTGCCCTTTTGAAAATAGGAGAAGATCGTGTGGCAACAAATACCAACGGGATGATTTATGTGAGCTGAACTGAATCTGAAACTGAAGCTGAAACTGAAAGTGAAGCTGAAACTGAAGCTAAAACTGTAGCTGAAACTGAAGCTGATACCAAACTGAAGCTGAAACTGAAACTGAAGCTGAAACTGAAGCTGAAACTGAAACTGAAACTGAAGCTGAAGCTGCAACTGAAACTGAAGCTGACGCTGAATCTGAAACTGAAACTAAAGCTGAAACCATAACTGAAGCTGAAGCTGAAACTGAAACTAAAACTGAAGCTGAAACCAAAACTGAAGCTGAAGCTGAAACTGAAACTGAAGCTGAAACTGAAGCTGAATCTGAAACCAAAGCTGAAACTGAAGCTGAAACTGAATCTGAAGCTGAAACTGAAACTAAAGCTGAAAGCAAACTGAAGCTGAAGCTGAAACTGAAACTGAAGCTGAAACTGACGCTAAAACCAAACCTGAAACTGAAGCTAAAAACCAAAACTGAAGCTGAAACTGAATCTGAATCTGAAACTGAAGCTGAAACTAAAACTGAAGCTGAAACTGAAGCTGAAACTGAAGCTGGAACT
The DNA here is from genome assembly GCA_943138885.2 of Tholera decimalis. Taxonomy (NCBI): domain Eukaryota; kingdom Metazoa; phylum Arthropoda; class Insecta; order Lepidoptera; family Noctuidae; genus Tholera; species Tholera decimalis. The sequence continues at coordinate 19,221,716 of OW964565.2, forward strand.
TTAGCTGAAACTGTCGCTGAAACTAGACTGAAGCTAAAAACTAAAATTGAAACTGAAACTGAAACTGAAGCTGAAACTGAAACTGAAGCTAAAAACCAAAACTGAAGCTGAAACTGAATCTGAATCTGAAACTGAAGCTGAAACTAAAACTGACTGAAACTGAAGCTAAAAACCAAAACTGAAGCTGAAACTGAATCTGAATCTGAAACTGAAGCTGAAACTAAAACTGAAGCTGAAACTGAAGCTGAAACTGAACTGAAGCTAAAAACCAAAATTGAAACTGAAACTGAAGCTAAACTGAAACTGAAGCTGAAACTGATGTTAAATCTGAAACTGAAGCTGAAACCAAAACTGAAGCTGAAACTGAAACTGAAGCTGAAACTGAAACTGAATCTGAAGCTGAATCTGAAACTAAAACTAAAGCTGAAACCAAAACTGAAGCTGAAGCTGAACTGAAACTGAAGCTGAAACTGAAACTGAAGCTGAAACTGAAGTAACATACATAGTGAACGTAGTCCAAGATACAGATAATTTAATAAACCACGTTTATTCTGATTTGAAAACAAATATGAGGGATAAAGAATGGCTGCGTGAAAGAGTAATTGTCGATTGTGATGTTGTTGAGTATCTGTCCGTCGACAATGTCATGGATACAAAGCAAGGGACGTCATACTCTGTAGAGTTTATCAACTCTCTGGAATTGTCAGGGTACCCCATCACATTATTTGAGGCTTAAACTTGGTGTCCCAGTACTGTTGATGCGTAATCAGGACGAAACAAGGCTCTGTAATGGCATGCGACTACAAATTACACACCTTGGATGCAATGTTTTCAAGCAATAATTATGACAGGAATAGCTAGCGGTGAAAACGTATTTATTCCTCACATTCAGTTCGAAAAACTCAAATTTCCCCTAAAAGCGGCATTCGCAATGACCATAACAAAGCTCAAGGACAGACACTAAAAGTCGCAGGTGTACATTTAGAAAAAGACTGCTTTTCCCATGGGCAATTGTATGTGGCGTGCTCACGAGTATCAAGCGTACAAAATCAACACGCCAAGGACGGGAAAACCAGAAACGTAGTTTACAAAAATGTATTGTAAACTACGTTTTTGGTTTTAAAACGATAAATTTTAAATACTAACTGTCTGTCTGTTTTTGGGGATTGATGGACGCTGGTGATGGTTTTTTAAATATTATATGCGTTTTTTAACCACCCAAAAAGATACGGTACACCTTTTTAGCAACAAGAATTATTGACAAAGTGTAAATTAACGCGGGCGAAGCCGCGGGCAAAAGCTAGTTATAACATAAAACTGAAGACTTGTTCTCCTCATTCTGCCCTTCTATCGATTCAGACATAGAGCGCATGAATATATTAGGCAATTCTAAAAATGATACACAAGTCAATAGTTCCATCGACAGTGATGAGACCTATGTAGATGCTAATAATTTTATAGAGACAGTAAACAAAATTGAAATAGAAGACCATCCTAGCGTTAGTGGCATTGAAAATAACCCTGGGTTACTAAAAACATGCTACCACCAACTGGTGAAGTCAATTATAATGCTTTACCAAGTTCTATTATGAAATGCTTCGTTTATGGTCCATCAACACCAAGAATATCTAGACGTAAGAGAAATCTACCAGCACGAGCTGTATCTAATGTTATTGCAAAAATACCAAGAAGACACTAATTGTGACCTACAAATGGAGAAAAGGACAATTCAGACATAAGCCTAATATTCAATCAAACTAACTAACTATATAAAATCAAAACATCGAGTAGCTGAAAGGCTTTCTCACGATTCTTCTTATTATGGGTATAGTGAAAATGCCTTGTTATCTAGACTATTGGTCTACAGAATTCAGATATGCCCAAGTGGCTAACTTCATGCCATTGAAACGATTCGAGCAGGTTCGACGTATCGTTCTTTGTCGACAATATCAATTCGGATGAGGACAGATATTACAAGATACGACCATTCATCGAAAAAATAAGGACAAACTGCCTAGCATCAGAAGAAGAAACGAAGTACCTACAGCATAGATGAGACAACTATACCCTATAGAGGTTCTAAAGCAGGAAAAAACGAAAAAAATGGAATTCAAGTATGTGTGACACTGGGTGTTGACAATTCCAGGAGGTGCTGTTTATTTTGACAATTATTTAAAATAAAGTTTTGAGCATGAACTAACATATCTATGATAGTAATTTTCCAAAATATAATGAATATTATATCATGGAATCACTTGTTTCTTTAATCCTGTCTTTTAGACAATGGGAAATATGCTGCACATGGTTGGAGTGCATCAGTTTCTTACGAACTTGATAATGTCCAATATAATGGACATATATTTTTCAGGGAACTGAAATAGGTAGATTTTTTCAAGTATTTTTTCTAGGGTCCCTTACAAGCTAAGAACCAAAATGTATAACGATTTTACAAATAAAATGTAAAAAAAAGTCCGTCGAATTAAGGGTTAAAAGGAAAATGATCAGCGACTAGGCTTAATAAAGTTGATTTACCTACCTACAGTCAACCTTTTAAAAAGAAAACTGTTAGATTGCATTTCATTATTCTACTACTAATTTCGACGAATTTGACTCCTAAAACCTGAATCAATAACAGCAATTACCAAAAAAGCGCAGTTTTCGGTCAAAGCTTTTTGACATTTTTCGATTACGAACACATCTAAAACATTCGGTAAAATGGACGACCAATGGCCTGCACAAAGCGCACCGGGTGTCAGCAGACGCTCGATTGCCCTCTAGCGGCCCTTCTAAATGGGTCTAGATTGTAAGGATAAAAGTAGCGTTCTGAAAAACATTGTCTCAAATTTCTATGGCTCTATGGTGTTTTTTAAATTGTTTTATTGATATCTAATAATGTTAAGTGATGATTTGGTCGAAGATGGAGCACGCTTACCTAGAAGGAACCATTCACTCTTGGTTTAAAAACTCCCAGGTTAAAGCTTAGCCGTACGCACAATAAAAGTATTCCTACAACGTTTTGTGCGTATGGGTGGGGTACAGTACACCATGTAACGATGGCGCATCACCGTCTGTCTTGTAGTCCGATGATGGAACGGGCTTGATGGAATTAGGTTGTGTAATTTCAACGCACACTCCCCGAAATGTAGGTACCAGTGGCGAAGGCTCCATACAACTCGATTCCTACCGGCTTCCCTTTTGAAATATGGCAAATATTAGTCTATTATTTTATATATTAATATATAAATAGTAATCTATTATTTTAAATTAAACAAATAATTTACAAATAATAATAACAGGGCCACAGTTACTGGAATTCACGCATCACACTTGAGCAAGGTAAGCATTTTTGGTCCGGCTTCCCTTTAATGAAAATTCACCCTTCGCCACTGGTAGGTACCTAACCAATAGAAAGCCGATAGACTTGCAACTCGTCGTCGTTATTGTAATGAACGCCATTTCTGTTTAAGGATAAGTACTAGCGCAGCTTATGGGTAAAACCACAGAACAGATAAAAGAGGTTAGAAAGGAAATAGTTCCTGATTTGTATGAGAACGCGTGTGGCCGCTTGTCTCCCACTTTTTAGCTCCACTACAAGCAAGAGGCCCGTTACGTATGCGAATTACGCACACAAATAAATTACACACACTTAAATCGAGAGCTTGCTACTGATTGTAATGCACTGTTGATAAACATGCGCCGTACATCACGGCCAATCAGGGCAAAGGACAAAACGTCAATGGTTGAAGTGTGGAAGACGCAACGCATGCAGTACCAACATTGTAAGCGGACTTGGTCATTGCGTTGATTAAGCGAGTACACATCGGGCAATGTATATGTAACTTGTTGCAATAATGTTGTTAATGTTCGGAATTTCATAGTGATCAGAATATTTTTATGACTTTTAAGACAAATAAAATTATAATTAAATGTTATTTTCGACTTATCGATGGAAAGATATACCTCCTCGCTCTATACTTGTGGTCTAACTTTTTGATTTACAGGTTATAATTGCACAACACGGCATTTTAAAGCAGAGCTCTGTGTTCCGAAGTAATCCGAAGCGCACTGAATGAATTAATCGGTCGCGCTATGATTTTCGTATCATAAATGTGGCGCGCTCGCCACGCCCACATTACCATTCCAACCTTATTCATCTATTCCGTGGGTAAAACAGTGTATGAAAAGAAACACAGGTGTATAATTTCGTAAATATATATATTTAATTTTATATCTTCCATCAATACATACAACGACACTTATACATTCAAAATTTGGCCGTAACTACAATAGGTCTCACTTACAATGGCTTCGCTTACAAGTAAACGGATAGAGATATCTATTAGCACATAAAACAGGATCAAAATACAATACATTCGACTGTGGACCTTATTACGAGTGTCGTAAGGTATCGTAAAGAGTACCTATGTCAATCGGAGTCAGACCTATCAATTTGATAATACGGGGAAGACATCGTTTTACAATTCAGTTATATTTAAAAATCGAGCGAACAGCACCGTGTGAAAGTACCAAAATAAAAAGATTCACATATTCCAACCTACCAACCGCACAGCACGAAATGAAAATCAAGTATCATATTGATGGAGGAGAGATATTTTACAAAATAAAACTTATCGACATATCTTCGGTGTACGCTAGGAGCTATAAAAATTGAAAATAATACAACTAATTTAATTTCATAACTAGTAAGACATTACAATCCCTTACCACGAGATCAGCGACAGTTGACGTCAGCCGGCGTTGCAGCGTCCACATCAGTTGGATACTCAACTATAGTACGTACATCGGAGCTTCATGTATAAGTAGTATATTGCATGAATTGTAGGATGCCACTTTTGGAAAACACTGGTCGATAAAACAAGTTAAAATATCATGATAATCACTTCAAACCAGACACATGAGAAGTCCCTTTGGTAATTTTGTCATATCCTTACCAATAGGTGGGAATTTTGATTTAATAATCTTTGGACTAAAATCTCTGAATACAAAAATCGTTTTATGTCCGTCCTCATTCTGACTACTCATTATTTTAATCGCATATTGCAACAATTTGCGAATTAAACATACAACACTTAATAACTACTATAATATAATACCTAATTATTTTATAAAGTAACAAAATTAACTTATATTTACAGTTATCATTAAAATTATAGTAAAATTTTACTATTTTAGCACTAAGTTTTGATTATCTCGCTGAATTCGGTTCCTCTGTGTTGTAGGAATTTAAATAAATTGATTTGTCGCAAACTATGTAGACGCATACCTATCACATTGACTTTACAGAAGACATATAATATAAAGGGTGCTGCGTAATACTGCACTGAGAGCACGCTGCGTGCTACGCGCGTTTGATACAATCAAAACGAATATTTGCAAACCCGAAATGAAATAACAAGTTTTCTATAAGGCACCATTGGTTACATGGGTACATAGTGTATGAATGTAAAATATAAGGTGAACAATAAAATAAGACCTTTCGGTGTAAACCTTCATTAGTTGGTTAATAATAATTCCACTGGTGGCTGCGTATGAGATCAAATCCATTTTAATATTATGAAGTTCTAAATATGAATATAAAATCTTAATGATTGTTATAGGCACTAGGCCTGCGGTGTTAGCAATTAGCTTTTGAAAACACGCTTAGGTAAGTCGGGGTGGAAAGATTCCAGATCTTTCTTGAGTCATTTTGTACGATCGTTCGTACAGCAGGTGACAGTCTGTGGGATGCTAGAGTTGTGTAGCTAATAGTACGTTGGGTTGGAGGTGTTCTGCGAAGGGGATGACGGGGGCGAACGACTCAGTCCTCGTCTTTCTTCTCCATTTTGGGTTCATACATCGCGTGCAGTTGCTCCGGTGATATGCTGTAACAAGAGCGTTTGGTTAGATTGAATTGTTTCTTTAAACAAAATATGCATCATCAAGTTTAAAAATGCTTTAAAATTTTTGTTTGTTACAACGAATTAAAAATTATTTAATTTCTATATTTCTAATTTCGATTTACAGTCCCTCAAATTTTAAGATGTCCGCTTTTCCCGGACTTTTCCCTATTCTACCATAATTATGCTATGAAAGTGTTCTCTGAGACAAGGGTTCAAACTGTGGGTTCAAAGTATCAAAATAGCTAATCGATTGAAACAGTCAAAGTGAACATTTGCTGAATTGCGGAAGGGTACTTTTCTACAGCGCTTATGTGCCATAGAACAATGTGTCAGGCTATAAGTCAACAGTGATGAATGATGCTTATGTTTCATTCAAAATCACGATGGCAGTTTAGTAAGTAAGTGGTAGACAAGGGCGGATCCGGGGGGGGGGGGGGTCATGACTCATCCCTGGGCTGGGTCCAGGGCCTAGGTGGACTACTAATTAAATTTTTTAAACATTGTTAATAGATAATACTCCAGTTTCTGTCGTAAACGAATATCGGCGGTGGATGGCCAAGTGGCAGCGGAGTCAGGAAATACAAATTATAACTTCTTGTGACTTGACCACGATTAAGTGACCCCCCCCCCCCCCCCCCTGGCACCACAGTTGGACCCGCCCTTGGTGATAGACCACGACCAATGCATTATATATTGTTGCAACACGCCTGTGTTTTTTTGAACAATGATTTTGATTATTTAAAAATTACAAAACAAAATATATACATTTTGTTTTGTAATTTTTATTGTATTTGGATTTGAGTTTTGATTTTGATCGCCTAACCCTAACCTATGTGCCTCAAAGAGCGTCAGCAATATGACGAGGCCCCCTGTAGAGGGCCGAAGCCTGCCGGGGTCGTGGGACTTATCCCATTACCGTGACCCCGGAACGTAAAGGGCTATTGAAGGAATACCGTGGATTTTAGTCAGTACAAGTCTGACAGTCCCTCCGGCCCTGTCCTGGGTGGGAGGACTTATTTGATGATTTTACCAAGTTAAAAAAAAAAAAAAACCTAACCTATGTATCAAACTAACTAGTATCGGTGCAATAATTCTGTTTCATTCATACATCTCTAGCAAACAATCTTGCATCCCTCTCAGTCGCGACTCGTGTATAAGTGCAATTTACCCTAACAAGCTCTGCAGGTCGCACACGAAGCGGTACACGTAACGCTTGCCGGCTGTCTTGTGGATGATGTTCTTGTCGTAGTAGTAGCGCAGGCCGCGGGACAGCTTCTCATAGTTCATCTTGGGTTTGTTCTTGCGGATACCCCAGCGCCGAGCCACCTGTAATCACACATATATTTAGTTGCCAGAATTGAAGAAATCCATCTTTTTAACCGACTTCTAAAAAAGGAGGAGGTTCTCAATTCGGATGTTTGTTTGTTTGTTTTTTTTTTATGTTTGTTCGGGCATAGCTCCGTCGCTTGCCAACCGAATTGAAAAATTCTGTTTTTGTTGAAAAGGGTATACTTTCCAAATGGTCCCATAAATTTTTTATCGAAATCGGACAAGCCGTTTCTGAAAAATCAACAAAAGTCTAAAAAAAATATTTACGTTGATGATCTTTTCGTTTACTCTGCATTGCGTTTTTTGTTCGCGCATAACTCCGTTATGTACGAACCGATTTAGAAAATTCACTGACCCACTAAAAAGCGCGAAAATAAAAACTTTTTTGCAAAAAATAAAACCGACTTCCATATCAAAACACTACAAAGCCAAAAATAATTTTAATTTCGGAAGGCGGTCGAAAAAAAAAAGAAAATGCAAAACCAATAACACCGACTACCGAAATTAAAATTATTTTTAGCTTTGTAGTGTTTTGATATGGAAGTCGGTTTTATTTTTTGCAAAAAAGTTTTTATTGAAGTGAAAACTTCTTTAGCGGCGTTGTGCACTTTTTTTGTAATGGGTAAAAAATGTTAAACTCGCGTCAGGACACGTGACCTGATCGAAAATTCGTAAGACGGACGGAGAGTAGACAGCCGGCGCGGCGTAGGAGAGATCAAAAATGCACAACGTTAATATTCAAGTTTTCACTTCTGCCGGCACTCCCGGAGTGCAACCCGTCTTTTCCTTGTTTGTCTTCGTTTCCTCGTAGCTCTAACTGGGTGGTCTTTAAGTCAAGAGTGAATGGGTTACTTTTAAGGTTTTAAGGCCCCGGAACTATAGGGCAGCTGAAGGAACAAGGTGGGTTTTTAGTCAGTAGGTAAACGTGCTTCATCTTCGCTTGCCATCTGGTTGCGTGGTGATTAAACGTGAGCTTATAATACAGATAGAGAAGAATACAGAAGAAACTCAACTTTTACTCTAAGACATCGTTGAGTTTCTTACCTGGTTTTTATCATTGCAAACGAACAATTTGAACGGTTCACTAGCTACTGACGCTTACGCTTTATAAACGCTCAGGTAGTTTTATGAGAGACAAAGAGATGTTTAGAATTCGGAGAAGGGAGAAAGAGGTTTTCATTTAAGCATTTTTCTTTATAAACTACTAGCTTCTACCCGCGACTTCGTACGCGTTGGAAGGTTTTCCCGCGCAAATCCCGAACCCCGTGGGAATTTTGGAATAAAAAGTAGCCTATGTGTTATTCCAGGCTGCCAACTATCTACTTACCAAATTTCATTCAGATCCGTTCAGTAGTTTTTGCGTGAAAGAGTAACAAACATCGATCCATCCTCACAAACTTTCGCATTTATAATATTAGTAGGAAATAGGATAGGATAGGATAGGATAGCTCCGCTTTTCAAGATCTAAGAAGAAAGTAGCAATAATAATTACAAAGAAATTGTTCATTTACCTCATCAGGGTCGGTGAGTTTGAACTCCCATCCATCGCCGGTCCACGAGATGAAGCCCTGGCAGCTCTTGTCAGTCAACAGCTCCAGCAAGAATTGCCATAGTTGGATGGGCCCTGATCCTGTAAGCGTGCCACACAGTTGCTTTACGATATACGACTAATAAGTTCTATCATAGAGGCGGACGGACTGCCGAATTAACAATTAATATAAGGAATATGATCATATTTCGAAGTCCCGGCTGTCATTTCGACATCTTTTACAGTCGTTATGAGTAGTCAGAAGCCAGGACCAGAAGCCAGAAGATTTTTAACTATAGCAATACAGGTGATAAGAGTAGGCTGATTAGACTAGGTAGAAACTTCTATGGATGTTCTTCGCCCTGGAGCGAAGGAGTCTATCAGACTGACTAAAACCACCGTGTGTTACACTGTTACCACGCACAATTGCCCTGGTGGCTTCAGGAGCACTAAAATACTCTTCAACACAGGCCCCGACTAGTACTTTCTTCTCAAGCAGGGGAAGTGATGTGTTCAATTTCGCATACACCTCTCTCGTCGCCACGACGTATTACAGACGGTAGACGGCTTCTAGGCCACCATCCCTGGACCCACCGACTTGTAAAGTCTTAACGAGTCTATAAGAGTAGTCTGCTATCAGGGTAGTACATACCGGTGAAGCAGGGTCCTGTAGCGGGGTAAGCAAGCTTGTCCTGTGGTATGAGCGCGTGTTGGTCTGCGGGCCACTCGTTCCACTCTGTGCAGGCGCCGCCATACTCCTGCACGTAGCTCTCGCCGTAACCTTCGCCGCCGTACCGACCACCGCCGCCTGCACGCAAAATAAACACGCTATGAAATTAAATTGTATTACATATGGTTGTTGATGTTGATGCTTGGTCTTTAAAAGCTCTATTTACAAAAACTTTTAAACCACATTGAAGATTCTAAATTCATATTTTGCTAATCAGTATTTGAACGAAGCACAAGTGCATATTTTTTCATTGCCAGTAGGCAGGAACCAATAATGTGCCGACTTTCATCATCCAATTTGAAATTTAGGTTAAAAAACAAGGACTTTGTGCCTTATTGTGCATATTCATTATTATGGATCGTATATTTCATAATAAAAGTGTGATAAAACCAGAAATAAAACGAACCGTTTGACTAACACCAATTAGTGCACTCCAGTGACGATGACAAGTAAAAATACGAGAGTAATATGATCACCACTAAATAATAACCACATGAAAGATTCAGTTAACGACGTTGTTGAAACTGTATACCACATCAATTAAACTGACCAAGTCAGTTGTCTTCTGATCTCTCCTAATGAGAACATGTCCATGTTTGTTTTTAATTACTAATGATTGACGTGATTTTATCGCTGTGTTTACCTACAATTTTTATTGACGCAGCGCTTTTGTTTAAGTGCACCACCTATACAAAATTCGCAATCTGCATGTTCGTGACAATGCTGTCTCTTAGCAATCTCCATTTCGGAAAGATGCATGCGTTCAAGGAAATATAAACAAAATACCTAACGCCTAGTTTTAAGTTTTAACGAAAGAAAAGACAATCGTGGTAATGAAGTTTTTCCCAATTTTGATAATGCACTTTTTATCGAATGGCTAAACGATGCCAGATTAAATACGAGAGGCAGAACATACCTTAAACAAGTATGTTAATTTGGTACCTTATGCTTACTATTAACAATCTGGTGCCTGCTTAACTACACTATTAACAAACTGACAATTCTAGGAGTTATATAGACCGACGACATCGTAACTAATCTGGGCTGGTTTACATCTATACTATCTATACTTACTATACAGGGTGGTTTCGCTGCCACCCTTATAAACCGGAAAAGTTTATTTTATTGTTTGTTAAAAAGCGCTAATCTTCGGAAGTACTGGGAGGATTTGAATTAAATTTGGTAAGGAAGCTTGAAGTTTAAGGAAGGTCATAGGCTCTTTATCTTTAAAGAAGGAAGGTTATGTTTTTGCCTAGTTTATAGTGTATATCTAGTGCTAGTATAAATATGCTATGGTAACTTACCTCTTGGATACGGCTTGGTGTAGGGATGCGGCTGGTACTTTTGCTCGTGTGTGAGCAGGGGTTGCGCGTGCGCATGCGCATGGTGGTAGTACTCGTCGAGGTAGGGCTGCGCGGGCGGCGCGGGGCCGGGGGGGTACTCGGAAGGGTAGTACTCGTCCAGGGGAGAGGCTGCCGTCGGCGCGGGCGCAGACCCACCACTCGCCTCCGAGTAGCCGTAGGCATTCGTCTCGCGAGGACCGCCGGTCGTGTAGCCGCCTGGAACAAATGTCACAAGTTTTAGCACATGGACTATGCTCTGTTAAGGATGTTATGGGATGTAGGAAACTTCGAGTTAAACAGATTACTGGTACACACACAAATTACATATGGTTACTAGGTTCAAAGGTTCTTTTTATTACTGACGGGCCCACTCTTTACCTCAAACTCGCCTGATGGTAAGCGATAGATGAGGTCTAAGATGAGACGAGCGAGCCCAGAAGATGCCTATTTACTCGTGCTTTAAAGGCTGAAAGGTCATAAGTGGCAGGGAACACAGAAGCCGGCAGAGAATTCCACAGCTTGGAATACTTAAAATACTCCCTTTAGGTAAGCGTGCTCCATCTTCAACCACATCATTACTTACCATCAGGTGAGATGGTTAAACGCGAGCCTATATTATGAATAAAAAAAAGAACCTTAGCATCAGCCGTATCCTAAACCGCCAAAAGGTTGTGTGTAAAAGATCGCCTTTTAAGATAAGACCACTTATTGTATACTACTCTTACTTTTGTATCCATAGAAATATTTCAAGGTCTACAATAAAGTATATAATTAATAAATAAACGAGCATTGTGACGGAGTTCAGTGACAGTGTAAACCTAACCTAAAGGGCATACTATTCGGTATATCACTGTGTGATCTGCTAAAAAGAGCAGCGTTCCACAATGTTTCAGTATTTCATTTTTGTACTGTGGCTGTGATATCTCAGTCAGACAAAATTTCGATTAAAAAAAATCAGTACGGCATGCATATCGAGGCGTGTTGGCGCAGAGTACCGAAGCGCGTCCGTCGCGGTTCACGGCGCGCCCTTTGTTCTGCGCGTGCGCCGACGGACCCACACATACCCCCGCCCCCCTCTCTTACCGCACACACCGCGCCCCTACACCCTCGCGCCACGTACCCACGACATAACACCGACCATCGAATTGAGGTTTGATTTAATTTGCAAATGGCCTGCGATTGACCTAGCAAATTGGCACCTACTTTGAGAGTAGGTTCGAGTTAGTTGGAACTCGATGGGTAATGTATAGATATTGAACCTGTGCGTAAGCTCTGTAACGCACACCCGTACCTGGTGAGATATTCGAATTGCGAGAATATGATGAATGGTGATATTTTTTTATGTCTACATAGGTTTTCGCAATATTCTCAAATCGGAGGTTAGAAGGAGGAGGAGGTCGAAGGTTTACATACTGACTATTAATCATAAAATAGAATCTATGGGTATGGTAGGTATATGAGCTTGATCATAAACGGTATTACCTAAAGGAATAGCCGCTTAGGCTCTAGATAAAATAACATTCTACATATTGTAGCGATATCGATTATCAAAAGGACCAAAATGTATGTCTATGGGATTGTCTTCAATGCATTCATGGTTTATCGTCATCATTTTTGCACCAAATAGTCGATCAGATCGGTCTGATCCATCTTAAAAAATTCCGTAAAAATATAAAATGGAAAATCACCATTCACAAAGTCTGGCGGTATGATTCAACCATTTAACAATAGGGAACGTCACCGTGCATATGTGTGAGTGTTTGTTTGTATGTGTATTGTGCATGTGTCTGTGTGTATGTAGGTACGTACCGCGGGGTCAGTAGTCGCCCATTGTCTGTCGTTTGACCGCCGATGTATCTCATCTCGTTATCATGAAGATTAAGTGCCATCATTGATGCTGTAATAGCAGTGTCGTTGACAATGATTTGGATGTAATTTGAAGTAGGTAGCATTTTTTTATTATCAGAAATTGGATTGAAATCTGACCTTTATTTAGTTCCCTGGTTTTCAGGAGTCAAAATATTTGGATATGGAAAAGACATTCTGTATTCCGTGCTAATCCTATACCTGCAGTATCCTCAGGTTTACGGACAAAATACCAAAACTACATGACCTGATATGGGTACTATCCACACTTGGTTGATATACCATCTTGTCGCGTCTTGGCGCACAGCGAAACTGTGGAACTCTATGCCGGCTTCTGTGTTCCTGCCACTTATGACCTTTCAGCCTTTAAAGCAAAAGTAAAGACTTCATCTATCGCTTACCATCAGGCAAGATCGTGGTCTAGTGTGGGCTCATCCGGAATAAAAAAAAACTGATCGGCTAAAAGTATAGATAATTATAGGTATTATACATGAGTATCTAATAGATAAGTAATCGGATCTTAAAGTAGAAGATGTCTTCTTAAAGGCAATGGTGGTGAAAGGCGGCACATGGCGGGCGCTCAGGGAAAAAGCAATATTTTAGAGCTGCAGTTATTTTTGTAGTTTTCCTTATAGCAACATAGTATTTTCTTATGTTTTTGTATACGTTTTCCGCTTTGTTTAAACTCGTAATTTTTTAAAGAGTCCACGAACACTGTGTTCGTTTTTTAAATAATTAAAAAAACTTTTTTTGCAAAAAACAAAACCGACTTCCATATCAAAACACTCCAAAGCCAAAAATAATTTTAATTTCGGTAGTCGGTGTTATTGGTTTTGTATTTTCTTTTTTTTTCACACCGCCTTCCGAAATTAAAATTATTTTTGGCTTTGGAGTGTTTTGATATGGAAGTCGGTTTTGTTTTTTGCAAAAAAAGTTTTTATTTTCGCGCTTTTTAGTGGGTCAGTGAATTTTCCAAATCGATTCGTAAATGACGGAGTTATGCGCGAACAAAAAACGCAATGCAGAGTAAACGAAAAGATCATCAAGGTAAATTATTTTTTCGACTTTTTTTGATTTTTCAGAAACGGCTCGACCGATTTCGATAAAATTTTCATGGGACCATTTGGGAAGTATACCCTATCCAACAAAAAAAGAATTTTTCAAATCGGTTGGCAAGCGACGGAGTTATGCGTAGACAAACATAAAAAAAAAAAAAAAGAAAAACAAACATCCGAATTGAGAACCTCCTCCTTTTTTAGAAGTCGGTTATAAAGTCGAGGGCGTTAGTTATGATATAAATTACCCAAAGTGATGTGCCTAACTTGGTTCGTACTAATTCGTAAGTCGGGCCTGGGCAACTGGGCCTGGGCCTGGGCCTGACTGTACTTTACTACGGCCACATCACATGCGTTTAGGTATAAAATAATTATAACAATAGCGACTGTTAATAAAACTGAGGAAAGATACACGGAAAACTAAGAGTTAGTTCATTCAGATATACCGTAAATATAAATAGTCCCTTCCTATATAAATAAACAAAACTCCAATGAATTAATTTTAAATTCTGAAGCTGTGAATGTTGGCTTTGTCGTGCGTTGAACTGGGGTTTCAATTGAACGATGTATGGACTTATAGAACGCTGGTCTGGTGCGTCAGTTGAAACACTACCTAAATACAATATCCATTCGCATTTTATTGAGCTCACGGTTGAAATGTTATGAACGAGAAGCTCGTAGCTAAATAATAATAGCCACACAGGTCGATCTTTAAAGTTAAGCAACACTTGCCGCGGTCGGCTTTTGGATGGGCTATATTTTGCTATGTGCAGGGCCGGATTAACCATTAGGCGGAGTAGGCCTGCCTAGGGGCCCCGCATCAACTAGGGGCCCAGCCCCAGTGCACGCACCAAGAAAACATGTTTCTTCGAACGAGAATTTGGTGTGCGTGTGAACTTAGAGACCTCACTGTTATCTCACAAAATACAAATCGTTAGATTTAGTAGTAGAATTAAAACAATTTTAGAACAAATCCGGGAATAAGTAAACAAATATATTAAGAACCTTGTGGTTTTCAATATATTTCATTACTTATTACCACATAACATTAAGGGCTGTCCCTTAATGTGCATTTCCTCAGTTTACACACGATTTAGTCAGTCAAAGTAAGAAAAGGGGCCCCGAGAATGCCATTGCCTTAGGGCCTCTGACAGGGTTAATCCGGCTCTGGCTATGTGCTTCGGAAAGCAAGCCCGTCTGTAGGTAATGTCAAATTTGCATATCCTTGTACATGTCGTTATGGGTCAGAAACCAGAAATTTTAACACGAATCTTGCCATGGGGCGTTACCCAGGCGAATGGCAGTCGCTCTAGGTAAACACTAACTAAAACCTAATAAGCTATCATCAAAGCTGCCTATACCAACAATTAGATATTTTTATTTTTACACCTACGGGTTAAAGTATCAACTAAAACTAGAATAGAGTAGTTTTTTAACGAAACAAATGAAGCATCAGCAAGACAGTCGTGTGAACAAATCACGATCTGTCACTTTGACAAGTTGAAGAATTTTAATGAAGCAATTGTTCGCTCGGCGAGTGAACAAACGAACGAATCTATAAACCCTGTAAAAGAGGGAAATAGCTCCCTCGGGAGGGACCTGTGACCTCAGGTGAGTTATGTGAGTTGTTTGTACTTTTTGGTATTGACAACTGTGGCTTTTTAAGATAGGTATAGTTATTTGTTTAGGTAGGTAGTTAATTAAAATGTGAAGTGTAGCTAAGTTGGTAGTTACCTAGCTACTTTTAATGATTTTGAGATGAGATAATTAAGATGACTCGATCTATTTTGTCGTTGAATACAATTTAACCAGTCCAGAATTTCAAAATGTACCAAAAATAAGTTTAACATCAACGTCGTTAAAACGAATTATTTATAATCTAATAATTATTTCTTAATTAGACACCTGGCATACGTTATAAGATTAATCTAAAATTTATTATCAATATCCGTCCGTTGCAACATCCGCATTTATTTTCGGGAAGCAAGAAAAAATGTTAAGAAGAACAAGTCAAAGTCGTTCGTCAATACGTTTATAAAAATGTTTGGTAAGAAAAGTGCGTCAGTCACAGCATCACGACGAGATCGAGTGGAGGGGCGTGGAGAGGAGGCGGGGCGGGGCGGGGCGAGCCAATCGGGCGCGGCCACGCCCCGCGCGCTGCGCTCGGGTCGAAAGGTCGCCGCTCCACCGCGCCATTGGCTCTGCACACTGATTTATTTCAGATAGAAACTAAATGCTACATCTACGCCACTCGCTTACTCAAAATCTCGATCACTTTAAAATTTTTTACGTCTTGGCAAACTAGATATACCTACCTATTCAGACGTCTAGTGCCAAGTCAATGCATTGTGTTGGATATATTATGGCCGCGACAATTGGTACGAAGATCTACGCCACAATCTACGCTTACTAATAATCTCAGTCAGTCATGAAAGGAGAGTTTATTCTCCAAAGAGATCGGAGAATAAACTCTCCTTTCATGACTCACTTTTTGGGAATGATGATCGTTGGGGGACGTTTCCCATAAATTGATTATCGTTCCCATAAAGTGAGTTAATAATCTGTTTTATTTTATGATGTATTTTCTTTTGTAAGCCTTTACTAACACAATTATGGTTTATCAATTATCATCACCCGAAATAAAGAATTTGAATCTAAAATTTTTTACGTGTTGGCAAGCTAGATAATAACTATACCTACATCTAGTGCAAAGTCAATGCATTGTGTTGGATATATCGACGCACCAATCGTTACTAAAGATCTACGCCACTCGCTTGCTAAAAATCTCAATCCCTTAACATTTTATACGTCTAGGCAAACTAGATATACCTACCTACCCTTTATAGTTGTTAAGTCCTTATTTAGTTCTGTTATGCTGTACAATAAAGAGTATGTCTATCTATTTATTCTGATTTCTATTGCCAAGTCCATTGTGTTGGATATATCGACGCACCAATCATTGCAGACTCGATGCTCACTAATATGGTTTGTTTGCTCATAGAACTCAAAAAACCTTTTATAGCAAGATATCACAGCGTGTTTAATGAGACCTACATTGTCTGAAAAGGTATTTTTCACATACCTCCGTATCAGATCATAGACTCACTACTCGCCTACCCGCCTATCATTAGCATACCGAGCTTATTTATACGACTATCTTTAAAGGAGATGCATTAATTAAAAGGAAAAAATCATTGGACTGTTAATTAGGTTCTATCTGGGGCTACAATAATCAAGAAGGGAAGAGAAGAGTCTCAATGACATAACAGAGACTATCAACCCAGAAAAGGTAACAAATATGATGGTTATAGATAATTGGAGTCTCAGTGGGGATAAGTAACACGAACTCTATACTTCTAAAAAGAACTTCACTTGTATGGACTTTAAAAGAGACGTTGACTCCGAGTTTGTTTCGGTTTTTCTTCTCATAGTAGTCTCTTGCTTCATATAGTTTAACTTAAATAGCAAAAAACTTTGTGTGAGACTTAGGGCGTCCAATCCCGGAATACCGAGATCTCGGTATTCCGGGATCCCGCGTCATTTTCCAATACCGCGTCTTGCGGGATTACGGGCGCGGGATCCGCGGGATTTGCGGGACTGAAAAAAAAGCATATTTACAACCTCTCGCGAGCGCGATCGCTCGGTGACCGGCGGCCAGCAGTGTCGCAAACAACGCGGGTCCGATGTCGCCCGTTTTTCACAGCTTATCTAGCCTAATATAGCCGAATTTCAGTCAGTGGTAGCCTAATTATGTAGCCTAAAATATCAGTAAAGTTTTTTATTCAGTATTTGTTACTGTTTTTTGTGAAGAAAAAAACGGTGTAATTTGATTGATCTCATACTAATAGTATTACGTAAATAAACGTGGAGTTAGTTGCTTAATTCATTGTTTTATTTGCCTTATATAAATGTGAATATTTTCAATATGCGGGATCCCGCAAATACCGAGATCCCGCGGGATTGAAAATTCGTAGTCCCGCAAATACCGAGATTGAATTCAGGCTGCGGCATTGGACGCCCTAGTGAGACTGTTATTTATAACCAATTTGCAAAATATTCATGTCAACTGAATAAAATTATACTGATACTAGCTTTTGCCCGCGACTTCGTTCACGTGGGAGGTTTTTTCCGCGTAAATCCCGGTCCCGTGGGAATTTCGAGATAAAAACTATCCTATGTCCGTCTCCTGATTCTAAGCTACCTCCTTACCAATTTTCAGCCGAATCGGTCCAGCCGTTCATGAGTTAGAAATAGTGTAACTAACAAGACTTTCTTTTATAGATAAGCAAAGAATTCGTAAGTGAGAGAAGGAAAACATCATGGGGAAGCATGTTACACTGACTTGCACTGGCCCCTCGCAGTGGAGTATAGACCGTTCCCTCACATAGAGAGATTATAGACTGATAATGTTACGTAGGTAAATGAGGAGATTAATAACAAAATGGCTACAACAACGTATCTCTATTTTCACAGTGAAAGCATATAGCTGATGAAGTGGTATCTAATCTATCTTCCTAATGAGTTACGGATAATAGAATTACTTAAGGTTTTTTTTTATTACGGATGAGCTCGCTCTAGTTGTAGCATAACGATGGAACGAGCGAGCCCAGAAGATGCCTGTTCACTCTTGCTTTAAAGGCTGACGGGTCATGTGTGGTAGGGAACACAGAAGCCGGCAGAGTTCCAACTCTTGGCTATGCGCACAATAAATGTAGAAGAGAAGCGCTTAGTACGACAAGACGGTATATCGACCAAGTGTGGAAGGTACCCTGCAGTACGTCTGGTAGACCGGTAGTGAAGGTTGATAGTAATTAAGTAGTATTAATAGTTTAAGTACCTGTACAAAGTAAGGTAATATTCAGTTCTAAGTCTCACGATTACGACAGTAACCTTAGCCCCGGCAGCAGCTGCGACACGACTTGTCGCACTTTTTTACTTGTTATCTGCGACGAAATTCGAGCTGCGAAAACTTGGAGTCGTTGTTTTTTGTCGAGCCAAGCACGCGCTGAGCTGCCATATGGTGTCCCGGCAGACGAGTAATAACGACGCTTTGTAAACATATTTCAAAAGTTCATAACAGGCCTTTGTTCTTATTAGAATACCCGAATCATACTGGCTATTTGAATGTGTGCACCGAAGTATCGATTTCTAAGAATGCTCGAATATTTGGCGTTAGTCGATTACATAAATCCAGCACAAAGTGATCTAAATTCAAATGTATTTTATAATAATGTGGAGACGCATATCGCGCCAATTCCCATTCGGGAACGGAAGTTGAAATATGAATTTTTAAAATTAGAATCAAATGCGGTGCGCAGGTGAGCGGTATGACAGGCGGACAGGCGCAGGCGACGACAGTCCGCCGCCGCGCCGCCCGGTGTTTTGACATAAATAATTTGGCCTCATTAATTAATTAAAAATGTAAATAGTCACAATTAAGGATCCCCATATATTACTGTGATAAAGATGTTGAAAATACTTTTAATAGATGTTGAACGCAGAAAATGTTGTTCTTGGATTTGGAATGTAAATTTCGACTTTGGTTTCCGATTTTTCAGAGCAGAATGAATAAAGTCAACACAGTATAATTTAACAATCATCATTCTAATACCTAGCTTATTAGTTTTATTATATATACAACGTGTAACGGAAACCCCATATCTATCCAAAAGGGCTGAAGACAACATCTGGTATGGAGTCTCTATGCACAGTTTCAGCACAAAATAACTGACTCAAAGAATTGATGCCAAATTATTGGTTTCATATATTTCTTGAATACCAATCATAACAAACGTGTCACAGCACCAATAACACGGTAATTCTCTTCGTTCTTCTTAATTTGAAAAATTCGGTCTCTGGTATCAGTGTATTGGAATTTGTAACAAGTTCTACACACGTAGACTTAGGATTACAAAACCCTTGCCATATCGTTTGTTATCATCCAAAGAAGCCATGCACTTGGTATGTATATACCCTTTAAATTACACGTTGTATATATCAGAACTAAATAATATTTTAAGACAAGTGCATCATTTGAAGTAACAATAATTTGTCAAATGATGACTGCTTGGAAAAATAGTGAACTGAAAATAATAGTGGAGAAAACTACATTATTCTTGGATAAGAGGAAATGGCTGTCAACGAGTGGTGTTTAAATCAAATTCAAAATTGGAACATCTTTCGGCAGGAAGCGCGAAATATTTTAAAGTCGTGATGTGTGAGCAATGGCGTAGGGAACTAGATGTCCATTGTGTTTCATAAGAGGTGCAGGAACCTAAGACTAAGTCTGTATGACTTTTATTCTTAGTTTGCAATGTACCAACCAATTATTATCTGAAATTTCCAAACGGGCTTTTGAAACATTTAAATCTGAAAGGAAAATTGCTATTGAGCAGTGAATTGTTGAAAAACCAGGGGAAAAGAGGATGACTGCCTACAAGATGTTAACATAAATTATATAAAGCGTGAGATACCTAACTGGCCGCAATCGTGAGACGGTATAACAGCACATGACCTCAACTTGCGTTTAAAAATAAAGAGTCGCAATCAGTTCCCCTGCGAGCGACCGACGCGAAATCGACTAACACCAGATCCACCGATATTTATTACCAATAAAATAGCGTGTAGCGAACCGATAATAATTACAAACACACTTTTTTACTTCACTATTTATACATCGATTTTAAACAAAAAATATCAGAGTTTAGTTTTTAGTCACCTAAATAATTTGTGTCCTACAATAATATCCGGTGGAATATGATTTTTTTTTTTAATTAATAATCTGTTCAGCAGATGGCGAGCGTTGATTTTGACAGAAATATAAAAGATCGGTCGTTAGATTCATTAAGGGATCTACTTTGATATTCCACGGTCGTAGACATAAAATATAAATGAATTGACTAATAGGTGCACATGCCGATTGTGTTTAAAGACTCGTAAACGATTCCTGGGAATCCAATAGTGGTTCAATAAAACCTTCGCGCCGCTCGGCAAATCGTTCAGCTATTACATTGTCTAGACCTAATAAAACGTAGAGTCAGCAAGCGATACAACGGGCACTTTGGACATCAGTAATGCGACGAGTTATTGTGGTCTTAGAGCTATTCCTTTTAAGAATATGAATGTTTCAATGCTGTGTAAGATCAGCCAGATAAGCCATGATAAGCCAGTAATTTCCATTTAAAATTCTAGAATTAGCTATAGGTATCCTGAAATTCAATGGTTACAAAAATCAATTATTTTCTAATCTTTACAAATGTTTATTTTCTCATCTCGTCAAAATTTGGTTTCTTTTTACGATTAAGACAAGACCTTCCATATTTTCCCGGAACCTATAGGTATGCTATTTTGCAATAAAGCTGCTAATGCTAATGTCAAAAAATGTCAAATCGCGTGCACTATGCCTTGTCTACGGTTGCCGGTAGTCGGTATGCACGGCAGGTGCGCGGCCACCTGCGCACGCGCCGCCGGTCATTACAAAAACCGTGCGCGAGCTACGAGGGGGGGTAGCACCACGTAAACACTCGCCGTCATACTTAGAATATAGCTGACATAAGGGAAGCCATTAAACCTGCATCACTGTATTAATAATATACGTTTAAAAGCCGATTTATTTGAGCCTGGCATTTGGAGGAAATAAATATCGAATTACATTTTATGAGTAATTCAGACATTTTTTTTTTGCAATTCTGTAATTTACTGGAGCGTATAGTTCTATATCTACGTATGGTGCGATATTATAATTAGTTAAGTTATTTCAGTATTGCAGGTTAACTGCACGAGGTATTGTAACTGATCTCAATAGGCATGCGCTTAAAATACAAATGGCCCGTATTTCATAGTACGAAAATAAAACCAATGACACACCACTCAAAAAATAAACCTCAGTAATAGATTTAAAGCAAATAAATGTAGTGTGGTGCGGATAGTAGTGTGATAGACATTAAACTGCAGGCAGGATGTAGCGGCGCTACAGACGACGGAAGTGGCGGCGCGGGCGCATCAATGGCTACGTGACCTGCTCTGACGTCACGCTCATTCAGCTCTCAAACTTTGAAATAAATACGTGCTTCGTTTTGATAGCCAGATTCGCGATCTATTTTGAAGACATCCTGTGTTACGACGAAAATAGGTAGTGTCACTATCCAAAAAATAAAATAGTAATTTAAATTAGCTCTCGAAACTAAAGTGCAAAAAAATCGACTCACTTTTTTAAAAGTGAACTAGTAATATGGCTATAATTTACATTGCTAGCAATCTTGTTAACCCCTCCTACTAAGATAAATTTTGTCTGGATTGGGTTCACAGCAATAGCGAAATGGGTTTGGGTTCGAACCTGCGACCTCTCAATCACGAGTCTGAAGAAGAAAAAAAGTTTCCAGTTGGAGAAAGAGAAACATCAGTTATTAACAAGAAGTCAAGTCCAAATCAATTAAGATTTGAAATTCACAATCGATTGATCAGCGTGAGCTCCTAGCTCGTCAGCTTTTGTATAAAGATGAGCAAGGAAGCGGATACGTGTGATGTCATATTCGGATTTCCTTGTTTTGTTAATGGCCAAACATCCCTTGTTCTGAATATTGTATCGCTTGAATAATATTTGTATAGTGATGTTTCCTCAAAAATGTTTGGATGAATGAACGATCGTCAACTGTTTATCTGAATTGTGTGTACGTAGTGTGATACGCCTATCATGAAGAATCTTGCTAAAAGTTTATAGAAATAGATACTTGACGGAACTATAAACGTGCAAATGCTCTTTCTATGTTACATTAAATTCCACTCCTTAGAAAGCGTCGATTATATTGGAATCGTTTAAAAGTTGGTGTGGATTACGGCGGACGGCGACCGGAAGTTGCCATATTAATTTATGAATGAACCTAGCTACGTGACGTCATTGACGGCTAGTGACGTCATCCGTCATGCACATTGTTCCAATCATACACCGTATTCAGTTCGCGAAATGGAGGATTAAACTAGGAATGAATAATTTTATCCATAGGACAAAAGAGCTCGTAAAGGACACGGTATGAATCTATTAACGCTGATTAAAATAAAAAAAAAATACAAAAACACATTTCTGATTTGTTAAAGTCGTTTCTACTTACCATCAACTTTAATAAGCGACCGATATTTCAAATTTTGTTGTTTAATATAAAAATATGGTCTACAGAGTTAACGAAGTCGATCGGGTAGTTTTTTTTTCTGTATCTGCTAATGAATAAAGTCGGTTTGTAGGTATTTGTATTGGTTAGTGATAAACTTTGGTATCGTGCACATGTTTCTTAGGTCACGGAGCAGCTGCGGGCGTTAGACAGGTGTATCTAACGTGACAAGTTGTTTGTCGCCTTCCAATACCACACAGATCATTATAGCATCTAAGTAGCTCTCTAGAAATAAGTCATAGGTACATGGAGACATTTCTAACTGATATTGCCTAAACATGTTGCATAATGAAACATTTATATCAATGTCGGTTTACTTTTTATTAAGACGTTGATTTCACAGCCATATTAAAAAAATTGTATGTTTCGATTTGTAAAGATTTTATAAATGAATTTTACTTATGGTTAGCCTGTACCCTTTAAATGTTAAGGATATGATGAGTTTTAAATGGTTTTAATTCTAATCATAGTGGGAAGTTCAACTTAATTCGACTGTTTTGGATGTAATAGCTCATTAAGTCTTGAAGATTATCTACTTATGGCGAATTAAGAGATTACAAATGTAAGAGATTTATTTGAATATAATCTTAATACAACCGGCGCTTTATCCAATATTATGAAATATTGGGTTTTGTATAACAATGTAAAAATTTCATGGTTTTATAATAAAATCGTGTTGCATCATGCTGTGACGTTTATGACCGAATGCAGTTATTTTTGATAAAATCTGATTTACGGTGGCATCGACCTTCCAAATCCTTTGTTTTTCACGTTTGAAGCTTAAATAAGTATTAAAGTGTCCGTCGGCTGTTTGAAATCGTGATTTCGATCACGTCAACTATGAGATTTGCGACGACCTGTAAAAGGAAGGAAGCGATTACTGAAAGGTGAGCGACCTGGACCGTTACCTCTAGAATGGTCACCATTTATGACCCAACACCATTTGTGAGAGCCGCGGATGACAGGCGACACGCCTCAACATCGATTAAATCTGAAGCTATTGTATGAATATTCATACGCCATGCGTGTTGTGGTTTAGAAAATTACTATCTGATTTTCAATTAACGCTTACTCGCAGCGAATTATGCTCAGTTTGGCTGTGAAATATATGATGGAGCTATAAATTATTGTTGTAATTATAACGTTTTCCAGCGTTAATGGATGTGTGATTTCGTATAGGTTCATTTTATGAGATCAATAAAAATAATTATAAACTGGATTTTCCTGTATTTGAATCGACTTGTACTTACAAGGGCGAACACAAACTTTAGATATCATGTAATAGTTAAGTTATATATAAGTTTAAGTGAATTGCGCTGTATGTTGCGTGGGTTAGATAATGTATGGAGCACTTGATCGAGTCGTTAACAGTGCTTTCACGTAATCTATGTATGCAAATGTAAGCTATGTGACAATACTGCAAAGCTTTTTATGCGCGTCACGCGGCGGAAGCGCGCGAGGTGCGCCCGCGCACCCCCGCCGCCGGATCCAATATGGCGGCGGCGAAAGTGCTTCCGCTCCCAACTTGAGAGTTCTCAATGAAGCTCTGCTTATTTATAACGTAAATGTGTTTATGATTTAAATAAACTTTATGCTTTTATAACGATGAGATTTGTCAGCGTGCGTTTACTTAACTCACTTCCCGTCCTCAATGAAATGGGTGTGATATTAAATTAGATACATGGATCGGAAATCTCAAATATTTTTTTTTATAGTTTAAGGCTTGCGTTTGACCATCATCTCACCTGATGTTAAGCGATGATGTGGTCGAAGATGAAGCACGCTTGTCTAGAAGTAACCTACTCACTAAGACTCCCAGATTATAACTATCAGGAAACACAGACTCTGAATCACTAATATATGAATATATTAGTGATTAACATTTTTTTGCCAGAATTTAGACATTTACCTATCTTTGTTAGAACAATTTCTAAAGTACGAAATATGTAGAGGTAGGTTTAAATTTTCTCAATTCGTTTTTAAAATTAAAACAAGAACATTCTATTAATGTAAATGTGTATTCAAGTACAGTATCGCATAAATAATTATGTTTCAATTAATGGTTCGCATCGATGTAGGTATTATTATTTATTTACATGTTTATTGTGTTTTTTAATAATTACCGTAACTGCCGACTTAATGAGTGCAGTTCAGAGTTATGTAGGATAATAATAGGATATATATAAATGATTAGAAATAATATGCTAATAAAATAAAGCACTGTCTTTAAAGATACCGATATATTTATTGTTTTGCTTTATTTGTTTAAAGAATAATAAATACACAGAATCTTTCGATGAAATTAAAATTTTGGCCCAGAACTTAGCAAGCTGGGTTTTTAATCTATTATTTGTAATGTTTATATATACTAAAAAATATTTTATATCAGAAGGATTGAAAAGTTTAAGTTCTTTTTTTGCAGTTCCTACATATCTCGTATTTACGAACCTGTATTTAATATAAATGAAGGATCTCCACACAGCGAGTCCACTGTAGGATCGTATGCAAGCCTGTTCTGCTCAGCATAGTGTAGTTTGCCTGTGTTGGGCACTGATTGTTCATAGCTGAGCCGAGCCACGCTCGCTAGGGCTTGTTCGTAGTTTAGTCTGGTATTGTCTCTGTTGTCAGTGTCTGAGTAAGGTTTGTTCACTTTAGCACTGTAGTCTGTGAAGTTGAGTTTGGTGAGTGAGGACATGGGGATGTCGAGGGGCGCCGCGCACGGCGGCACGGCGGCTTCGCGCGGCGCTTCCACCACGAGCATGGCGGCCCGGGCACTCGCTCCGGCGCACTCCACCACTGCTCACCAGCACATCACAACCAAACACTGATTTAACTATGTCAAAAATTTTAATCGCATAAAATATTTTCTTTATAAAATAAAATCGATTTATTTTAAATTTTATGTCACTATTAATTATTAAAATTCACTGCGTAAGCAAAAAAAAATTTTAAATAACGCAACTATGAATGAATAAGGAACGATGTAATATTATCGCGTTACTCGTGACGACTTTGAGCTTTTGTGTGCGAGAGGCATTCGTAGCACCGTGTCGCGTCGCGCCTAATCTCCGACTGCGAGCTTTCGGGCGGATCGAGAGGGCGGCCGTGGAAAACGCGGGCCGAGTGTAGCCGAGCGCGGACCGAGCGAGCACGAAGCGCTACGAAATAACACGAGCCGACCTGTCGCGTCACCTGCTACAAGACCAACTGTTGCGCGACCGTTGATTTTTTTTACTAACCCTCCTGATGAGTATCACGAAAATTAGCACGGGGCACCTTCTATCGAAATATACGAACACAATATACAATCGGATTTTGTGCGAGCTTTTCTATAATCTAAAAATAGCGCAAATCAATTTATTTACCTTCATTTGCAAAATGTACCTATTTCCATCTAATTAATCTAGCCATGCGAATATAACGAATGAACGTTTAATAATAAATATTTCATTCTTATTATAATATGGAGTTATTTTCCTGTTGGTTATCATTTAAGGAAAATGAAATCTAGAGCTGCTTAGCGCTGAACGAAAACATTGTAGGTAGAGTCCCGTTTATAAACACATGAAATTAACGAGAAACACAAAATTTTACAAAAATCAGCGGAGACTGGATAATATGGTCGAAGTAAATGTGAGTAAGTACATGGTTTTTATTTTAGTGGGCACAATGCGTTGTAATTTGTATTCTTCTTTACTTAAAATACTTTGCAGGTTCAGAGTGTGGTAGTGGTAGCATTGTTTCGTGAAGATATAAAAACAAAACGATTAAATTGTCCGGGCGATACACTAGTCAGATAATGAACTAGCATAATGAATGAAGTGACGCATCTAATTGAGGTTTTTCAGTAGCCACGTGAAAATGTAGCAGGTATTGCAAAACTACTTGTGCATATAAATTAGTCTGTAGTGTACTGTAACTTAAGGAAATGAGTTTACTAGAGTAAGTAGTCAACATTTTACAATATTATTGTTATAAATACTGTTATGCGTCTCCATTATGTCTGTCTAAACCGTATTATGTCTGTATATTCTTGTTTATTTATAACAAGATCGATTGAACTGAAATTTATTTCTTGGTGAAATTCACAGCCATGAACAAAGCCGCATATTAATTTTGAAAATCGAATTTTCATGCTCGGACATAAACGCGGCAGTGACGCATTAAAAATAAAACAAAAGGTAAAGATCAGTTAAACTTGAGAAAAAAAAATACAATTGGATTGTTTCGCAAATTCAGTGTGTAAGGTAAGGTAACGTCGTGGATCATAATTACGTTATAATAATGACCATGACGCGTACGGCCTTGACTATGATTCTCATTCTCATTGTTTGATACTGGCACGCGAGACGTAACACACTTGAATTTTAAATTCAGAATACTTCCATTCGTGTCTATTGTAAGTCAGTGTAACTATTGTTGTAACCTTTTTATAATTTGAATTTATTTCCTTTTAAATTTACCTAGATGGCATCTTTACTCAATGGTAAGATATGGATGTAAAGTACAAGATTAAAACGAAATTTTTGCTTGAACCTTCCCTTTATCTTGACAATGACGTTGCGAATAAAATAACAAAGAGGAGTGGAAGAAAGAGCATGAGCTGATATTGATATTTGAATAGGCACAGTAGCAAATACATGAAGTCGCCAGGATGTTGACAAAAGTTTCACTTTACATGATCCTCGAGACAGATGCGCTCACACACGATGTGATAGAATACGATGCGATGGGAGGGCACGAGCTAGTGGGCTGGCCCAAATCTGGGTCAAGTTACAGGGGGTGGCAATGAGTTGCCTCACAAAAGGTAGTTAAGGGGCGAGGATCGCTCCGGGACATAATAGGCACCTGAGCACGTGTGCTACCGGATACGGGACGCTATTGTGTGCCAGAGGAAGCGATTTCGACGCCGTCGGAAGATCCGACGCCGATTTTTTTAGTATGCTATAACTAGCAGCCACAAATATAATGGTTAGTTCGTGATAAGGGAGAAAAGTGACCATAAAGTGTTGTTGCCTAATTTGACAGGAGACCACACAGTGCCACGACATTTATTGCGTCAAACTTTGATTTAATGACCTTGTTAATCATTCGTTTATGAAGGCACAATAAAATTGACATTCACGTAAGTGCTCGATACCACTTTTAAGCGAAAGCCGTATCAGGCACAATGTGTCCTAATTTATTTAGAGGCACGTCGTCAGGTAGCTCACAAGTGTATGTAGGTTGTGTGGAACTGGGAGAATAAGGCTGTAGAGCGCCCAACGCAATTAGCGAGGCGAGAGCACTCCGCGGCCGCCTTCCACCAGGAAATAGCGCGGGAAATGAGTTTCCAATATTTGAATAAATACAGAGGAAATAAACACGCGCTGGATATTGTGATCGACGAACAATCTCTATCATGTAACGCGGTGCATCAGGAAATTGAAACGCGGGGAATTGTGGTGATGTCTGCAAAAACTATGTGCGACATTAGTGCTATTTTACAGTTATTTTAATACCGTTATTTTACATATGAACTCTTTTCGAGTGTATCCTCAGTGAGCTGATAAGCTCACTGAAGCGATCACAGTATAGTCTGTGGTACAGTTATCTTTGCCTTTGTTTTATATCTGGATGTCAATGTCCACTCAAAGAGTCGGCAGCGAAAAGGAGAGAATTACGTATGGCACCGGCGTAATATTGATCGCGAAAGCCCAAACAGATATCGATACAAGGCGGTGTCGGCAATCGATATTCACAAAGTAAACCTCCCTACTGCCATCGCCGCTTTAAATTTAGAAATACAATTTACCGAGGAATTCCCTGCTTTGAATTACATTAAGTGTAAACAATAAAGCGTTAGCGAGCGTATCGGCCGCGGCAGGCGACGGAAGTGCCAGATAAACAATCTTTTTTAGATAAAAACTGAAAACAGTCCATAAATCTGTACAGCACGGGAGCACTTCATCCAGCACTGTCAGGCACAGCAATGACCCGATGAGCTTCGGCGGCAACTAACGGCTGCATATAATTATACCGTTGCCGACGACTGACAACATAAAAAGGTTTTTCGGTAACATCCCTAACCTTTGCACTAATTAAAAAGCAGCGCATCCGGCCCTGCCGATGTCGATTATTATACAAACTGATTGAATTCTAATTTGAAATTCAATTTGTGTTCTCTATTAGTATAAGGTTTTAAATTTTTTATTTCCGGCGAATTAAGGATACAATATATTACTGTGTGACATTCATTAAGTATAATTTGTTTTTATTTTATATTTGAAATAGCGGCTATTACATTGAAAAGCAAATTTTATGAGATTATGTTTGACGGCTATTATTTGGTGAGCTTGCACCGCGCCAGTTTTTGTCAACGATGCGACGCTAGACGATGTTTCGTGGGTTGTGTTTTAAATTGGAGCGAGCCCGGGACGTCACTTCCGGTAGCAATAATTTATTTCTCTCGGCCTCCGTCATGTGTCGCGATGGCGCGTGATACGACATTTATCCACATTTATATTTGGAACTTGGATTTCATCATGAGCATGTTTATTTATGAAAATAGTTGTTGTTTCAAAGATGTCACTGTTATCACTGAAACAACAAATAGATTGATAAAGGGACGTGACAAGCTTAAATAAGCATGGCAAAAAGAAGAAAAAATCTGTTATCGCGGGTTGTGTAGCACAAAAAGCGATGTGTGAGCAGCGCGTGGTGGTGTTGTGACAAGCATATCTCTCCAGGGGCAGTGTTGCGAAGGACAGGCGCCCACGCCGTCCGGCAGTCACCCTCTCCCCCACCCCCCTCGCACCACTGCTGGAGCTGATAACGTATCGGGGACACGTAACAAATTATCGCAGTCCATGCTCTGTGTAAAGAAGTTTGCGCTGGTGCAGTTTTAAGTAGTGATGCAACGAATACGAATACGAATATTCGTATTCGCCGAATAGTAGACATTTACCGAATATTCGTATTCGGCGAATACTTACACGAATATTTAACAACTAATATTTTTGTACGCAACTCTATTTACTGCAGATTTGAAAAATTTCCAAGTCTGACAAACTCTCCAAAAATATTTTTCACTGAAGCTATGTACAGTCGCCTCGGAAAGACTTTTTTCAACGGCTGGGAACACCCAGACTGAAAAAAGAAATCACCTAAAACCAGAAAATCTACAAATTTTATGTTTTTTAAATAAAAAATTGCCTGTTGTAAATTTTAATTGAAGAATAAGAAAATAGAAGAGTAACATTCATCAAATAAACAAGTCTCTTATTACCATGGCGAGATATTCGTATTCGCCGAATAGTAGGTTTGATATTCGTATTCGTATTCGTAAAAGTAGTATTCGTTGCATCACTAGTTTTAAGCATGCTCTTATAAAACTGATTTTTCAGTATTTTTTTTAATATGGCAATGAATATTTTTCTAGCATTAAATAGATATTATTTCTGTACTTTTAATGGTTCCATGCTGCAAAGTGTTCTTTTCTCAAAGTATTCTGAAGGAGAATAAGGTCGTCTTTTTCACTGAATTTAAAAGTCAAACGTCCGTCAGTTGTCAGTTTCGTCAATATGTTCGACAGGTATTTAGGTGTCATTAAAAGCGCAAAGAAAAATGAGTGATTTATGTGATTTACTGCTCTCTGGGCACAATCAAGGCAAACCAAATGAGTCAGGGAGACAATTAAAATGCGCACCACCTAATAACGGATAATGAAGACTCAGCAAATATTTGTTTTTGCGGGGATTCCTTCAATGAGCGTACCACTGCCTCAAATAAGGCAATTAATTGAATTCGGCACATCAAAGGTGCCGCCGCCGGCGGGCTTTGTCGGCGCCTCGAGACGCGCCAACTGCAGTAATCCAATACTTGTATAGAAGCTTGTCTACCGACACTATGGGAACGTAGAGATGGATCGCGAAACTCCTTCACTTGACGATTAGGATTCCAACACAAAAGCTAATGCAGAAAAATACCTGCAAATTGCCGATTTCTAAAACGTATCGTTTTTCAAGAAAAAACGAGCTTTATAATCCAATAATTCAATATACTTGAAAGTACAACCGAACAGCACGTAATCAAAAAAATATAAAACTGTGTGTTAAATTGTTATCTGAGTAGGTACCTACGCTCGTGTGAAAAATTCCATGACTTATTTAAATACACCCACACAGTAATGTGTTTATAGGCATTCAAATGTTATCAAGAGAATAAAATGGAACATAAAAAATATCTAAGTACGTAAACCTATATACAATAATGGGCAAACAAAAGAAATGGTCCTTATTGACAATCTGAAGATTATAAGCATTATTTAGCGTTAAGGATCGACGGGTTTTATTAAAACTGAAACTTTAACAACGCCATGAATGTTTATCAATGCGTTTCGACGATATTAAAATAGCTGTAAAATGAAGGCGATAAGGGCAGCCTTTGAATATTAAAACCCTTTGTGTGTGCGCTGACCCCTCTTTATATTACCCAAGTACAATAACATTGACAAGCAAATCCGATTTAGAATTTGAATCAAGGACACGTGGGATAGGTAAAGGAAAAGGCTTGATTGAAAGGGCACTTGGCGCGGGCCCTTATTAAGGGCTTATTGGAGGACAAGGGGCCCCTCAGAGTCGCCGAGCGTTTGCAAGCACCCCATCAAAAAAGTACCCTTGCTCTTTTCGTGTGCCAACCACCCTTGAAGGTTGATTTTTTTATTAACATCTTACCTGCTTGCATTTGGGTGCGTACTAAAGTGAGATTACATGTTTTTATTGTTATGTTATACAATATGTTCTTTACGGTCTTTAAGAGTTAGTTAAGCATCATTTTAAGTAAATACCGTTCGTGCAAATGCGTTTCATTTGCAATAATGTTATGAATACAAGATTGATCGGTATAATTACTGTGATTTGAATACCAACGCTGTATTATTTAATTAAATCAAATTACTTTACACAGTGGTTTTTTTATATTCATAGCGATGCTTGAGTAAAACATCATGTGCCATATTTTTTACTGATTATAGGTTAGTGTTTGACCACCATCTCACCTGAAGGTAAGCGATAAAAATTACAAAACAACTGAAAAATAATTTCGTTTCGGTAAATATAAAAAGTGAATAGCAAACATCGATGTCATGCTATTAGATTTGATAGGTCTAACTGTCTTATTTTTTATACATCCCTTATTCCATTATAAAGTTCTTTATACGAAATTTTCGTAGTTCAAAATTTGAAAAGCTTGCGCACGTGCGCAGGAGTGTGTATCGGGTTGCACCGGAAGTTCGCCAGTTGAAACACAATGGCGGCCGGATGTGGCTGCTCGAAACGACACGTATCTCTTTATTGATATCTTAGAAAGCTCAATATTTTTCTTGTCGACACTTCAGAACTATTGACATTATGAAGTGAATGTAAATTATATTGATTTCTGATTCTAATGTACTATTTGGGTTGTTTTTTTTATGTAGTATAACAGGATTTATAAAAGCTGTGGTAGGTCATTGTGCATTAGTAGGGGTATTTCAGATAACAATAGCTGTATAGCAGCTATGTAAAACATCAAATAGAGTTGTAATATGTAAGTGAGTATATGTCCTGTACCTACCAGCCATTTAAAATGAAGCTTGATACTCTGATGGCCGGTTTCTGTTACTCGTGCTCCACTAGGGATATTCCACACTAATATCTACACTATTACAGTACCTATTTATTAAGCTAATACAAATGTTTAGAAGTCAAGCATGCCTTACTCAATAAGATCGCTCTATTATTTGTTGGAAATGGTAATTAAGCGTCGTAAATAGCAGATTTTATATTTTAATTACGACTAACTGAGCCTATTACATCAAATCTGTGTTTGACATGATATTAGAAACTGAATATTTGCTTTTATATTATACCAATTAATGTTTGTTCAATAAAAAGTTGAATGGTTGTAAGGTAAGGCTATCAGGTCGGGGCGGGGCCTGACGGGCTGATAAATCAGTGCGAGTCGTATGCCGTATGCGCAGGACAGTGGCCGGTAGTCGTCGCCACATTAACTGCCCATATCACTTTATAGCAATAAATTATTATGATTGGCTGCTACGTAATACGCCCGATATATTGCTCTGCTAACTCATAAATGTACGCTAATAAGGATGACTGTACCCACTGGGGTTTATTACCGATACCAACATTAAATGATGCCGTATTATTTTAGAACGTACTTTTTGACTTCTGTTTGTTGTACTTATTTTATTATTTGTAATTTATGTTTAACCGCATGTTGTCAACAGTTATTGGTGGGTACGTAAAAGATACAAATATATAGCTATTGGAGGAGTACGTTTCAGCCAAGCGCGTCGCATGTCACGGCGGGAAGGCGGCGCGTGCCCATGAATTTTTCAGAACATTAGACATATTGTTTAGACGGTAAGCGATTTAGCAACGTTGTTCCGAGGCGTACGTCCGGCGATTAGTGGCGAGTACGCAACGCGAGGATGTGCCGCCGGCGAGTAACGCTGGCCCTTGCGACAGCGCGGATGCCACGAAATTGCACCAACAATATTAACCATATACCACACAGTTTATTAATACGAGTGCAGTTGCAAAATATTGAATATATACGATGTGTTTTTGTGCGTTAACCTTCAGCTTCGTCGGCCCACTTGCATTAGTTGGGCACGCTCGAGTTGACGCGAGGACGCGCGAAACTCACCCGACGCCGAGCGCATGCGCTGACGACACACCATGCAACCTTCATGCACTGCACTTATCATTACTGATAACTTTCAGTTCGAGATACGTATTGAGTCCCTTAAGAACAGCGAAACCTAATTCGGTTGTATGTGGCATAAGCTTAACCGAATCTCTAAGCAACAGAATTGGTAGGCAATATGGGTAACTTACTTCTGTAAGTTACCCATATTGGTACCACGTTCACTGACCTTATATAGAAATATAAGGTCACTGAACGTTGTAACAAAAATGCTGAAGGACTATAAAATTAAGGATAATCTTAACTTCATTTGAGAAAGCATAGTTCAGGAGCTAGTCTAAACTCACCACGCCACACCATGCCGGGGTCCAGATCTGTGGAGTCCCTAGACCGGGAGCTCGGGTGCAAAAACATAGCTTAACCAGAATCCAATCTCTCCATACTGTGTCACATGCACACGATACACTTCCACTTATCCACTAGGATATGACGAAGAAGAAGGGCTAATGTAATTATTATAGTAACTGGTGGTAAATAGTTTCCAAGTTTATACTTTGAGGTGCGTGCAAGAATAATGCGAGTGACGAGTAAGAGCGTAGCAACTGAAGACTGGCGCGAAGCCACCTGCCCCGCGCTGCACCTCGTGGTAGGGGCGATTGGACAATCTACTCCGAGATGTACTTGCAGTTATTTCACTTTAATTGATTATAGGTATACTTTAATTACTTTATTTTTAGATCGATATTGCATAATATTTTAATTTTGTTTCCGTTAGAACTGAATAAATTATTTTATAATTTTGGTATTTTCTTATAATATAAGTGTGTACAAGTTTATTCAAGTCATTTTATTACTTAACGTGTTTTACGAAACCATACATAGTATAAGAATAGAAGTAGCCGTTCATTGTTACAGTAGCGTCATCGCAATTTTAATGATCTAGTAATTTAGCTAACAGGGTGGGCTGTGATTTATGATACACTAAATTAACGTAGGATTCCCTGTCTGGCCTTGTTTTTTAATCACTTTACAAGTCTCATTGTCCTAGCCAGACACCACGTTTAACGGGCGACATTGCAAAATACAATTCTAGGCTAAGTGCAATTTATTCTTTCGTCATCAGAGCTCAAGTTAAAAATCATCAAAATGATGTTATATGAAGATGTCACGTTTGAAATTATGGTACAAGGTGCAAGACGTGTTGGTAGACCTCGGTTCAGCTGAAAGAGAGCGGAAAAACAGCGCCAAGGTCGCAGCGTTGCGCCATACGCCCAGCCAACTGGAAACCGTGTGTGTGTGCTGATACTTACACGGTACTGTAAAACGTTTTTATCAACGATAGTGTTTTTATAATTGAGTTAACAAGTCGAAACGGTATCTGGCTCAGGTTCGCGATCGCAACAGTAAAAGTTATTGAGGTAATTAGTTAAAGTAAGGCTATATCAAGACGTTTCAGTACACGTAGAGATTTAAGAAATTTACACTGAGGCCATGCATCGTGATTCGATCAACACTTGAGAGATTTTTAGTAACTAACGCATCCGAATATTTCAGACTCTACCCATCATCACCCATTTCTAAAACCGGATAAAATATGCCGTACATCAATTAGTCGTGTAAATTAGTTGTCCAAATGTTTGAGGTGGTGACGAGACCACCCGGGCTAATGACGGCCAGAGGACAACTTGTCTCCTTAGTTAATTTATTATTTCAGTGGCCGAGCCCGCGCACCAGTCAAAACATCCCGCGCCGATGATTTACAACGCAATAAACACAACGTTTTATATCTAATGGAAATGAGCTTTTATCCGTGAGATTACGCAGCCACCCCCGATTGTAAAATTTGATTAATTATCATTTACCAACGTATACCTACAGACTGGTATAGTTACATCATTTGATGTGAATGAGTCGTTTGGGAAAACGACCTTATTGGTGATGCCAAGTTTTCATGGTCTATGAAATGTAAGTAGGAATCTCTTTCTAGGTTAATTACTTTGGTTTTGTTCTGCTAGCATATGTAATAAGGTCTAGTTTACTATAAAATGTACACATACACCTTTTTCGCGCTAGAAAAGTTACATAATTCGACGTAATATATGTGACTGCGATCAGATTTATGCGCTGATTAACAGGTCGATGTGAAATGAGCCGAATTTCCACGGTTTCGGTCGAAGCTTTAACAGTTTTCTCGTGTCAGAACAAATTAAATAATAGATTTAATCGTAATTCTCCACAGTTTTATGGTTTTCCATCTAAAACATTTCATTAGACGTGAAAATAAAATCTAGCTTTTTAAAATTCAGTGATTTGCACTAAAAATACACGATAGATAAGTGGCAAAGACCATACACGAAAATCCTCTACAGAAAGCTACATTTTTACGTTGAACTTATTTTTCTTAGACCATTCAATTAAAGCCTCAACCACCATGTTTTCTTGAAGATAAACGTACCGACTAAATATTATACAGTAGTCATAAATGTCGCCAATAAACACCGGCTGGGGTACGAGCCCGCCTAATTGTCGGGCTATCTACTACATGTAATGAGGCTCACTTTAGCACACTTA
Source organism: Tholera decimalis (assembly GCA_943138885.2). Classification (NCBI taxonomy): domain Eukaryota; kingdom Metazoa; phylum Arthropoda; class Insecta; order Lepidoptera; family Noctuidae; genus Tholera; species Tholera decimalis. The sequence continues at coordinate 19,257,891 of OW964565.2, forward strand.
ACGTACACACTTATCAGTGATCCAGTAGTAGTTATAACTATCTATTAGTGTGTTCGTAATTCCACTTTTAAAATAAACGAGTCAACCCGAACAAAAAAATGGATGAGATATGTATACATAGGTATGTATACTTGTCTAATTTCAAATATTTGTCCTTCAAAGATTCAAGTTGGTATGTACACGCATAACTTCCGAACGACAGCACCAAATTGGAAAATTCTTTATTATTGTTTTTGTTAATGTCAGGGCAAGGTTTGTGTAAAAGAAACATTACGAAAACTAGAATAAAAAAATATGGTGGAAGGTACAAAGTATACCGGGTTAGATAGTTTCAAATATTTGCCCCTCAAAGATTTAGGTTGGTCTACCTATGTCTTTACTGAACATAGGCGTGATCATATAGTAAGTTATATTCTAATAAGTTAAGCTTAAAACATATGAATGATTTCATGGACCACCATTTCGGTTTGGAAAGCAATCGATAATTTTGATTTCGTAGTGGCTACGAAAATTGCGTAGCAAGCGTAGACTTCTCGTAGGCCGAACCTAACCTGTGTGCTACGCTTAATTTAAAATACGCCTTTCACATCTCATTTTTTCGCTTTATGTCTATCGAGGCAATTGGTAGTTTAAACTTACTCAGTATTTTGTGTTTTCTTTGTTTTTTCTTCATACAGTATTAATGATATTCAGTATATTTAAATTTAATTAAACAATTTGCTCCGAAAGCTATATTTCATAAGAATACAAAATGAAGTAGGTATATTACGCATTTTTACGGAATATCTCCAAGGGTTCCTCGAATAAAATTCAACAATATTCATGCTATGTAACAAGTAACGTAACAACTGTAACTTAAATAAAAAAAATCCTTTACAAAAATCATCAAACGCAAATGTTCCACTTACCTTATCATCTGCACTGTCTGCTTCTTAATTTAATACAATATTTTAGGATCTACGTATCTAATATATATCATAGTGATATAATTATCAAGAACTCAAAATTTATTGATGTCCTGAGAGTAATTTCGGCAACATTTGCACTTTAGACAAACGCTATCGCCAATAATAGAAAGACACACTACGTTTATTCTTAGACATCTACGACTTAGATTTCTTTATGAACCGCTCCAGAGAAAAATTGCTGTGTTACATGAACTATTATCTTATAACTTATCTTATATTACCCATGACAACTACAAGACTTCATCTCTTGTTAAGTGACCTTTGTGGAGGAGCCACCACAATTTTGCCACCAAACTACAAGACTTTTACTTAAAATTATTATACTTATATAAGCCTTAAATACATTTTTTAGATAAATTTGACAAATGATAATTATTTTGTAAGCAAGTTAAAAATCTTTGCAAACATCATCATTTTGTAATTTTAAACTAGATGACGCCGGTGAAAGGACTACCCTGAAAGGAAACACTGGAACAAACTCAGTGGTTAAAAGTCTCACAACATTCAGTTTTGATTTATTTGTATGGCACAAAGGCCCAGAGGCTTTTCCAAAATATTATGTCTAATTTATTTGTCAATGTCACTAATGTACCGTAAAATGCAACGAATATACCGAACAACCCGTATTTTTTACCCGACCCGATTTAAGTAGTTCATACAGTCAAGTTCCCCAACAATAAGTAAATAAAAGCAAGCGTGCTTCATCTTCGACCACATCATCGCTTAACATCAGCTGAGATGGTGGTCAAACAAAAATAATTTAAAAAAAACAGTACGATAGGGGCTTACCAGTATTGTTGTTGTTGTTGTAGTGATGCGCCGGCGGCGGAATGTACTCCGGCAGCTCGGGCAGACACACGTTGCTCTCGTACATGTTCGGCGGCACGTTGGCCAGCAGTGAGCGCTCCTTCTCCACATCTGTCGAACAGTCTGACGTTTGAGTCTAGCTGTCAGCTGGCACTGTAATATCTGATGGTGGCTTGGGACGAGAAAGTTCTACATGATGATGATGATGATGATGATGATGATGATGATGATGATGATGATAATGATGATAACGATGATGATGATGATTCCATGATGTTCTACACTTAGCTGTAATATATCTATCCCATAAAAAACAATACTTGTCAAAAACCCAAGTCTCGTAACTTAGTTGTTCTACCGTAAAAAGTTGTGAGATCCATGTAATACCAAGTCGGTTATTAATTTATTCAGTCCCTACTTAAGGGACCTTCTGTCTTAAGTTGTTACGTAATTATCTAACCTAACGACATCTTATAGTGACCATATCAATATTCAAAATCTTTACCGTTTTAAATAAATAGATTGACTCGGCCATCGCATGAAAACACAATATATCTCACAAGTAATACATATATAAATTAAATTGTTTATTGCGATTGCCAAGTCAATCTATTTATTTAAAACGGTAAAGATTTTTAATATTGATATGGTCACTATAAGATGTCGTTAGGTTAGATAATTACGTAACAACTTAAGACAGAAGGTCCCTTAAGTAGGGACTGAATAAATTAATAACCGACTTGGTATTACATGGATCTCACAACTTTTTACGGTAGAACAACTAAGTTACGAGACTTGGGTTTTTGACAAGTATTGTTTTTTATGGGATCTCATTGCTTTTTGTAGAAAGTCCTACTTTTTTCCTTTCCGGTACCTTCTACTTCTTGTATACCAACAACGAGTTTTCTTAAAGCCCTCTCTCTGTCTTATGAGCTTTTCTTATTTTTGTAGGTAGCTTTCCTTTTTTTATTTTCCGGTACTACTTCTTGAACTTCAGCTAAAGTTTTTTTTCGAAGCCCACTACCTGTCTCTATGGGTTTTTTTCGGAGGCTTTGATACGCACATATGAATACGCACGTACGTCTTTTGCATTAGTTAGTAATAATTAATGCCGCACTCGTCAAACGTCTCGGTTAAAGTTAATCCATAAGTAAGTAATTATGCAATTTCGGGCAATTTACTCTACTTAATACTCCCCAATACTCTTAATACTTCTTGCTTTTTTATTCCGTTGACCATTTAACAAGTTACCTTTGAGCATAATTATTATATCTAGGTACCTATCTACACTGGAAGACACGGTGGAGCATATGGTCGAGGTGTGCCCTGCATGGGTGGAGCACCGTCGTATCCTCATAGAGGCGATCGGCGGCGGTGACTTCTCGCGCCCTGCTCTGGTTTAGACCATGGTGCGAAGCGAGAGGGAATGGGATACAGTCACCTCCTGCTGCGAAGCAGTCATGCTAGCGAAGGAGGAGGCCTAACGTGCGAGGGAGAGGCAACTCTCTTCCTCGCGCCCCAGCCGCCGGGAGAGACGCTGCGGGCGTCGTGGATCGCGAGTCGATTTCGGGCCACCGTAGGCGCGGGCCTGCGGATAGCGAGCAGGGGTCGCTCACCGTCCGGTAAGGACCAGGCCCGGGTCGGTGGCGCGTTGTGTTCCACGCGCGCCTCAAAAAGCTGTTAATACCAGTGACGGGGCCTCATAGGGCCATTGCCTGTCGGGGTTTACGGGAAAGTTCCATTGAGATACCGCGGCCCCGGAACTTTAGGGCTTACGAAGGAACAGGGTGGGTTTTTAGTCAGTAGAATTCTGATACACCCGAGCGGAAGAAGTCATTCGATGATATTTTTCACCAAAAAAAAAAGTACCCATCTACATCTATTATTTCATTATATTATACAGGTACACTGATTAATTAACTGCAAATGTAACTTTGTAATCCTATATAATTATATTGGATTACAAAGTTATTTATGCAGTTGATGTATCTAGAAAACTGAAACAAAATTGAAAAATATTATAGTTTTTCCTTGATTCATATACTAATCACTAATTGTATTCTAAATTTGAAGCTTCTATGTCTGCTAGAAGTGCTTTAGACTTTTGATGATCGGTCAGTCAGTGAGTGACAAAATTTACAAAATTAAGGAACTTTGACTCGTTATAATTCTTAAACTAGTGGTTCCAATTGAATGAAATTTGAAATATACCGTGTTTATACAATGCCTGTTTGGTTACTGAAAATTCAGGCTTCTAGTTTTATCCACAACGAAGTTATAGGGGGTCGAAAATGGCCTGAATTGCTTCGAGAAAAGAATGGTACGGCCGTGCCGCTTTTTTGCTCGACTTGGCGGGGGCACTGCCGTGCCCCCAGATGTTGTAATATGGTAAAACAATTTTTTTAAAGTACGTAAGTAAGCACTAGCATTGTGGGTAGAATTCACATTACTAGAAATCATGTTAACTCCTCCAACTTAGCTAAATATGATTGTGTCTGGAGTGGGTTGACGGAAATAGTGTAATGGAAAGGGTTCGAACCTGTGACTTCTCAATCACAAGATCGACACCTTAGCCACTAGGCTATTGTCGTTTCAATATGTTCTCCCATTTTAGTTAAGTATTGAAGTTAATTTGTAATTACAAACACATTTTTGTATGAATCATAAGCATGCCTGTAGCGCTATACAATACATACCTTTTTGCAGTATCTCGAGATGTTCCCACAGAATATCGCCCATGAAGGCGGGCGCCCGGGCGACGAACTCTTCGCGGCCCATGGCGCAGATGTCCTTGCCTTGGGTGCGGGCGAACTGCTGCAGGGCTACACCTTCGAGGGAGAACTCCCGCGCAGCCCATCGCAGCCACGCTGCCACCGCCGCCTCGTTCCATTGGCGAGGATCTGAGGACCAAAAGCTAGCTATAATTGCGTTGTTTATGGAACCTACATTATACTATTATTAGTTTTGTATTATTCTACAGTCTATTAAGTTACCATCATACAGAAAACATAGCTGTTTATTTCGTTGATTGGTAACATAGTGTTTTTGTAATAATATCAACATTATCAGGTTTACCTATTTCATTAGTTTCAATACTCTCATGTAAGTTAATTAAAGTATTTTAATGAGAATAAACTTATCATAAACCTCAATATTTCACAGAATTACTAATCAAACCCTTAAAAATACGATTTCTTTAATTAACATAATAATGACAACAAATACCGATAATTCACAATTTCAAGATAGACATATGTAGATAGGGCTCACATTTGAAATCAGGCCGTCAGTGGCTGTGATTGGCTATCGCTATAAAATAGTAAAGTGCAGTATTGTAGCCGGATGGCTGAGGGCTGCAACATCGACAATTAGCAGGGCAGCGAACCGATGGTTGGCCAACAGCGGAACTTGCGCAGGCGGCGGAAGCGGCCCGACCTTCACGCCCAGTGTATGCACTGAGCCGATTGTCTTTATACTGATAAAGGATTTCTAATGTTTATTGCTGTTTTTAACAGACTTCTAAAAATAAAACTGACTTTCAAAAAAACACTGCAAAGTGAAAAATAACTTTTATTTCGGAAGTCAATGCTAAAAAAACAAAAGTACTAAACCAAAGACACCGACTAACGAAGTTAAAGTTATTTTTCACTTTGCACTGTTTTTGTTTTGGAAGTTGGTTTCATTTATTGTTAAAAAATATACTAAACAAACGAGAGTAGAGAGAAAAGCTAATAATGTTCCCGAAATGTCACCGGATCAATAATGTATTTTCATTTCGCGAGTTTACTAAAAATATTCAATAAAAACCTAGTAGGTGTATGATCAGCAGATCGGTTAATTCGTTTCCGAAAGAGATGCTGATTTGAAATGGGGGATTTAGTTAAATTTTGCAGACAAACATAACGTTCATTCTTTTTCGTAATGTGTTATAATTGTAGGTGTATCTAGTGTATATTTGTCTATTGCTTAGTCTTATTGTAAGGTCATATAATTAATATTGCAACGGTCTGTAGATAATATGTATGCCGTGAAAAGACAACTTAACACGATTCGACAACAAGTACTCCTAGCGAAAAGTGGTTTATCGCCTAGTTCTGAAAAGAAGATCGATCAATTTAATCAGTGGTAGCCATTAAAGATTTTCTAATCGCTCCTAGCTAGGTTAACTACGAGAAAAAGTAAATCGATACAAATGGAGTTATGTGTTACGATGTTATAAATTGCCCTTACACTCACAACTTAAGTTTTTCCTTTGGAAGCGGGAGAGCTGTCTAATAATAAATAAATAGTTTAATTACAGCTTTTAGTCGGTGGCCGTCGAGACATGACGTTTAATGTGTATGCCGAGGCTGTGTGGCCACGAGAACCGCGACGAACGCGATACCCTCAGTTCATAACTTTATAGCGATTTAAAACGGCTACATCAAAGAGAAATGACAACGTATTCAGTCGTGCGACAGTAAAAGTATGATTTACCATCGGCGCTGTTGAAATGGTGACAAGTGAATACATGTAGTAATATATCTCTTCATTATAGGGCGACGAGGTTGTAGTTTTATTGCAAATTTTTATACTGATTCTCACTTGTACATTCCCAATGGCTAGATATTAAAAACTTGTCATCTAAGAACATGAAAATATAAATATTTCATCATTTTCAACCGAATACAAAAAGAGGAGGTTATCAATTCGACGCGTATTTTTTTTTTAAAGTAATGAGTGGCATTTAAACTACGTAATACCTAAAGCCATTCATAATACCGGACTTATATTCAAAGAAACAAATCCTGATTTGTTTGTCATCAGGTTTCTTGCGACAGCAAGTCGAATATATATGTATTTGCTTAAAAGTAACCACTAAATATAGTTGCGGAGCTCATGTACATTAATTGAAGCCCACAGATAGAACAAAGCCAGTCCGTATGTAAATGGAGCTATTTTATTAACAATCGATGGTATGATAACGCTGTTCGCTGTCTCCTCAACTACAGTCGCCAATGTGAACGCTGTGATTAAATTTTATTAAACACTAGCTGCTGCCCGCAACTTCGTTTGTGTGGGCGGATTTCCCGCGTAAATCCCGATTCCTTGGGAATTCCGGGATAAAAGTAGCCTATGTGTTATTCCAGGATGTCAACTATTTACTTACCAAATTTCATTAAAATCCATCCAGTAGGTCTGCAGATTAGCGTCTACAACCAGACAAACAGACAGACGTTTTTTTTTGCCGTGTTACCGTTTCTTAACCCACCTCAATTATTACTTTTGTATAAAATTTAAATGTACAGATACACTTTTTACTGTTTTATTATATGTATTAGATATAGATAGAGATCTGAATTCAGATAAGACACTGGCTCTTCGACTCATAAACTACAATGCACGAACTTTGAGCTTGCTTTGCATTCCGTTGCGTGTTTTTTATTAAGTGTAAGGAAATTTTAAAAGGATATAATGCGATGGATTATAAAAGTGTGTTTTGTACGGAAATCACTTGTATGTGTTTAGTTCTTTATACAATAAATGTTTGTTTAACACATGCTGGACGGCTACTTCTTTACGATAATTACTGTACAGGTTTTTCTTATTATTTTTGTTACATGATGATAGTGTAACTGTGCACAAGCAACACTTAATTTTTTGTGTATTTTACTTGTACGTTACAACTCAGTTTTTCCATGGTCAGACTTATTATGTTTGAATATCGAATAAACGTTACATACTTCAGTTTAGGGCTTCCAATCCCGCAGCCTGAATTCAATCTCGGTATTTGCGGGATCCCGCATATTGAAAATATTCACATTTATATAAGGCAAATAAAACAATGAATTAATCAACTAACTCCACATTTATTTACGTATTACTATTAGTATGAGATCAATCAAATTACACCGTTTTTTCTTCACAAAAAACAGTAACAAATGCTGAATAAAAAACTTTATTGATATTTTAGGCGACATACTTAGGCTACCACTGACTGAAATTCGGCTATATTAGGCTACTTCCCAACTAGCACAAATGGGCTGCATTAGGGTTTTGGAGCGTATCCGATTATTACTTATGGTAATAGACGTAAGCGCTAGAGCGTCTACTACAGACTTAAAGCAGCCGCTTTAGCGCTATTTGGGTGCCATTTTATGCAACCTAAAGTTCCATTTAACCTGCACAACGGTTGCATAAAGGTTCCTTAATAGCTATAACGATTTATTAACGCTATACTAAAGCTCTCGTAGCGCTACTTTTGAATGATTTTGAACTACTTTGAACGAATGAATTGATTATAGTTCTTTGTTGTATATCTTCAGTTAACATTATTTGTAATATTTTGGTAAAGTGTTTTCGTCGCCATCGTGAAAATAAAACAAAAAGAAGTAAAAGTTTGTATTCTGTATTAGCAAGATATATAAAGATACTTAAAACGCTGTCCAGTTTACTGTAGATATATAAGATAATTTTCGAGTAATTTTAACGCGCTTTTATGATATTTAAAAAATTAACAAAAGATATGTGATATTTTTTCTTTGTTATACAGAATAAATTTTATTTCCGTATTTTTACGTGTCGATAACTTACTATTCGCAAGTGGCCGATTGTTTACCGGTACATTTAATGCACATTTAACTGAAAAACCAATGTATATCAACTCAATTTTGCAAGTGAATTATAAGTTTTCTTAAAACATCATGGCGTCATTGTAATGTAGTCATAACCTGCAGTTTTAGCTCTAATAAATCCCTTTTGAGAATTATAGCGCTAATTTTCACCCTTCTAACGCTTCCAGTGATTTTTGTTCCCCTAGTGCAACTCACAGCCACAAAAAGCTCCTATTTTCCTGTTTTTGAGGTTATAAGATCTAGTTACGTACTTATTCGTTTAGCATCCATTTTTATTAAATCTATACTAATATTATATAGCGGAAGTTTGTTTGTTTGCTTGAACGCGCTAATCTTCGAAAGTACAGGGTGGATTTGGATGAAATTTGGTATGGAAGTAGCTTGAAGCTTGAGGAAGGTTATAGGCTACTTTTTATGCGACTGCAAAAAATGAGAGTTATGTTTTTACCGTGATAGAATCCACGGGAGCGAAGCCCCGCGTGAGTACTAGTGTTTTATAATAGTTACAAAAGCGGCTGTAAAATGGCGAATGGATTGAGCCTACAAGGAATGAATATTGCTACTAAAGGCCTTAGTTACACTGATGATTTTTTTGTAACTATAGTATGCATAAGAGTTTCTATTATTTCTATAATGAAGCTTATAGTAGTATAATAGTGGTTACTATAACTATAACCTATAAAAGTTACAATGGAAACCACTGTGCAGCTGTGAGTGGCAGAATTACCTTCGTAACTCTCATATAAAGGTGTGAGTGGTAAATGAGTTCTACCGTGGACTACTGTGAAGGCTAGGGTAGTATTTGATTCAGCTTATAGCACCTTAAGTAACTTTTATAGCTATAGACGTTTACGGATGCAGATATGCAGCTTTGAACTGCTTTTTGAACCCTTAAACCGCTATTTTACAGCCCAAAGTAACAAAATAGGCTGCTATTTCCACTAATGTGCTCGTTGGGTTAAGCTGTGAAAAACGGGCGACATCGGCCCCCGCATTGTTTGCAACACTGCCGGCCAGTCACCGAGCGATCGCGCTTGCGAGTGGTCATTAGTGTTGCCCAAACGAGAGTCTCGCAAGAGTCTTGCAATTAGCGATTATCCTATTGCTATTTATTAAACGGTAGTTGAGATCTCAGAACAATGTAACAGAGTCTGTTACATTGTTCTGAGATCTCAACTATTGTTTGGGCAACACTAGTGGTCATATGCATGATTTTTTCAGTCCCGCAAATCCCACGGATCCCGCGTCCGTAATCCCGCATCACGCGGGATTGGAAATTGACGTGGGATCCCGCAATACCGAGATCTCGGTATTCCGGGATTGGACGCCCTACTTCAGTTGTTAAAAATTAAAAGAAATTATAAGAAGTAAATCGTCGTCATCATCTGCTTAGCCTTTTCCCGACTATGTTGGGACAGGCTTCCAGGCTAACCGTATGCAGCTGAGTATTAGTGTTTAAATGGAGTGACTGCCTATCTGACCTCCACAACCCAGTAGCTGGGTAGCAAAATACTCCTTGGCAAAACCAGTGTCAGAATGTCTGACTTCTGACTACCCGTAACGACTGTCAAAGGTGTCCTAATGACAGCCGGCACCAACGGCTTGACGTGCTTTCCGAGGCACGAAGGAATCTCGACCTCGGCACGCGATGCTCGAATCCGATCATATTTAAAATAAAAGGGGGTTCCCCATACATGGAACTAAAACTGAAAATACTTTTTTTTTCATGAAACCTATGCGTGTGTAGTATTTATAGACAGGTCTTTAAAAATGAAATTGAGGTTTCTAAGGCCACTTTTTCATAAAGTTAATCGTTTAAAAGATATACGCTTCCAAAGTGGGAAAATGTGTAACAAATTTTATTTTTAACCGGCTTCTAAAAAAGGAGGAGGTTCTCAATTCGGATGTTTGTTTGTTTTTTTTTTTATGTTTGTTCGGGCATAGCTCCGTCGATTGCCAACCGAATTGAAAAATTCATTTTTTGTTGAAAAAAGTATACTTCCCAAATGGTCCCATGAAAATTTTATCGAAATCGGACAAGCCGTTTCTGAAAAATCAATAAAAGTCTAAAACAATATTTACGTTGATGATCTTTTCGTTTACTCTGCATTGCATTTTTTGTTCGCGCATAACTCCGTCATTTACGAACCGATTTGGAAATTTCACTGACCCACTAAATAGCGCGAAAATAAAAACTATTTTGCAAAAAATAAAACTGACTTCCATATCAAAACACTACAAAGCCAAAAATAATTTTAATATCGGAAGGCGGTGTAAAAAAAAAAGAAATTACAAAACCAATAACACCGACTACCGAAATTTAAATTATTTTTGGCTTTGTAGTGTTTTGATATGGAAGTCGGTTTTATTTTTTGCAAAAAAGTTTTTATTTCATTTACTAACTTCTGTAATAATGGAGTGAAAAATCTAAGAAAAATATATGTCTGTAGATCTTAATGTAAACTTTCAATCAACATTGGTTTGAACGAGATCGGATCAGCAGTTTTTGAGATACAGCATATTTTATAAAACCGCAAATATATCTTTGTAATTCATACAAACACTATGAAAAACATAGTTATTGGGCGTAGTTGTAAAAAATGTAAATAAGCCAGTTTTAAGAAATTTGGAAGGTTTTGTTTTGTCAAATTTATATAATTATTATAGTTACTGCGGAACTGGGCGAGTCTGACTCGCACTTGGCCAATTTTTTATCTAAATCTACCCAGTACTTTCGAAGATTAGCGCGTTTAAACAAACAAACTTTTCCGCCTTATTTATCAATTATATACTTTATTGTACACCTACCTAAGGATACAAATAATAAAACTAATGTACGTACAATGGGCGCTTTATAATATTTGTATAGATTTATACTAATGTGTTTGTTTGTTTGTCCTTCTGTCACGTCATAAAAACTTTTTACCAAAAAATTAAACCGACTCCCAAAAAACACTGCAAAGTGAAAAATAACTTTAATTTCGGTAGTCGGTGTCTTTAGTTTTGTATTTTCGGTTTTGGCACCGACTTCCGAAATTTAAGTTATTTTTCACTTTGCAGTGTTTTTTGGGAGTCGGTTTAATTTTTTGGTAAAAAGTTTTTATTTCACTCTGTTTAGTTGATTGATTTTTAATTTACCTAGTTACAAGAGCCTAAATGTCAACTACTTATAAAATTTTACAAAATATTGCTTTTCCCAATGCTGGGCCGTTCATTTTTGAGGAGTTCTCCTGGTACTTCACCATCAGCTATATATCACCATATGCATTGTGACGAGCATAAAGTGCTTAATATCCATATTCAAGTAATCGAATCGCAATCCACGAAATACTTATTATTGAGTAGTTTCGGCGACCATCTGTGGTCTTCATCATCAGTTTCACTTTCCGAAATGGTACTTTTTGAGAGCAACTGCACAAGTTACTACAAGAAATACCCAAAACGCCATAGGTGTGCCTACAATATTTGAAGAGTTCCCTCGATTTCTCCAGGATCCCATCATCAGATCCTGACTTGGTGACAAATGGTACCAATTTCGAAGTATACCCTATCAAACAAAAAAAGAATTTTCCAAATCGGTTCAGCCGTCTTCGAGTACTCGGTGATCATACATAAAAAAAAAATATACGCGTCGAATTGATAACCTCCTCTTTTGGTCGTCGGTTGAAAATATAGCAATGGTCGATGTATCTTCTGACATAGAGATAGTTGAAAGGCCTGAAAGTAGCATAGACTTTTTTCGCGGAAAAGCTTGTTTTTAAACAAATTTAAAGACATTTCTTTGTTAACCAATCCCGTCCTTCTGCCAAACTAGTTTAATTAGACTAGAAGCGTTATTGCAAATGGTACCAGTTCTCCTAGTCCGGTGCTTATCTTCCCCATGTGTTACAAGTTCTGATAAGATTTTACCGTTATCTTAACTGATATTACTAACAGGACTAAGGTGGTCCCCTCACACGAAGGTACCCTATAGCAGAAGGAAGAACTTAAGATTAGGATGCTACCTGTATGAGAAACCTGAAAAGTAAGCTTAGTGTAGCACGATTGGTCGAGGCCATGCTGCGGGGCGAGAGGGAGTGGGAAGCGGTCGCCTCCTTCTGCGAAGCAGTCATGCTTCCGAAGGAGGAGGCGGGCCGCGTGAGGGAGAGGATGGCGTCCTCCCTCCAGCCCAGCCGCAGTGGTAGACGCCCACGGCGTCGGACGTCGGCCGACGATCTCCGGCCACCGTAGGCGCGGGCATGCGGACAGCGAGTAAAGGGCAACTCGCTGTCCGACCATGGACCATGCCCGGGTCTACGGCGCGTTGTGTTCCACGCGCGCCTCAAAGAGCGTCAGCAACATGACGAGGCCCCCTCTGCAGAGGGCCGAAGCCTGCCGGGGTCGTGGGACTTATCCCATTACCGTGACCCCGGTACGTAAAGGGTTATTGAAGGAGCACCGTGGATTTTAGTCAGTAAAAGTCTGACAGTCCCTCCCACCCTGCCCGGGGTGGGAGGACTTATTTGATAATTTACCACGTTAAAAAAAAAAAAGTGTAGCACGATCATATTTATGTTCTGTCTGTTACACTGTAAAAATCTTATTACCCAGCTACCGGGTTGTGGAGGTCAGACAGGCAGTCGCTCCATGCAAAATACTAACACTCGGTTGCGTCCAGTTAGACTAGAAGCCGAACTCAGCATAGTTGGAAAAGGCTAAGCAGATTTATTAAACAGTAAGGGTCACAGCACACATATCAACTCAGGAGCGGATCGTTACTGCCTCGCCTTTCCCCTTGGCGTCAAACAGGCGTCCACGTCACGTAACTTAAGCGGATCAGAAGCTCCGGCACGTCCTCGGCTACAACTAGGCGACCGCGACACCGCGTTTACGGCTCGCCGACCACTGGTTGACGGCTAGGCGGCACGACTGGAAGCTGCCTTATGAATGACAGCCAATGAAAGCACGTTCGGCAACGCAGACCACGGAAAGGGCGTGGATAAAGAGACGTAAGCTAGGGTACGGAGAGCCGTAAGCTAGGGTACGGGGAGCCGTAAGCTAGAGTACGGAGAACCGTAAGCATACCACACCGCGGATCGTGAGCTTGTCCCGAGGCGAGGCGATTACGTTACGATTCCGATTAGTGTGCATTGCAGCAGGGAGTTTCATACAAATAATACTGAACGGCTCGAGTTAATACGGTGACGATCCCTTTCCGAGTTGATATGTGTGCAACGACCTTAAAGAAGAATTGCTTGAACTCAACATTGAAACTGAGTTCTTTAGTTTCAATGTTGAGTTTCTTTTTTTGTCTTAATTAGACAGACTTAGAAAAGTAAAAAGGTCGAAAATCTGATAGCCAGTTTTTTCAAGTAGTATCGTGTTACTCAGTTACTAGGTTGCCCAAACCGGGAGCGGATTGTCACAGCCTCGCCTTTCCCCTTGGCGTCAAACAGGCGTCCACGTAACGTAACTTAAGCGGATCAGAAGCTCCGGCACGTCGACTCGGCTACAGCTAGGAGACCGCGAAGCCGCGCTTACGGCTCGCCGACCGCTGGTTGACGGCTAGGAGGCACGACTGGAAGCTGCCTTGTGAATGACAGCCAATGGAAGCACGTTCGGCATACGCAGACCGCGGGAAAAGCGTGGACGAAGAGATGTAAGCTAGGGTACGGAGAACCGTAAGCGCACCGCATTGCGGTTCGTGAGCTTGTCGCGAGGCGAGGCGATTACGTTACGATTCCGATTAGTGTGCGTTGCAGCAGGGAATTTCATACAAATAATACTGAACGGCTCGAGTTGATACGGTGACGATCCCTTTCCGAGTTGATATGTGTGCAACGACTTTAAAGAAGAATTGCTTGAACTCAACATTGAAACTGAGTTCTTTAGTTTCAATGTTAGAACTCAGTTTCAATGTTGAGTTTCTTTTTTTTCTTAATTAGATAGACTTAGAAAAGCAAAAAGGTCGGAAATCTGACAGCCAGTTTTTTCAAGTAGTATCGTGTTACTCAGTTAACCGTGGCTAATCCTGTTACCCATAGTTTGATTGAGTCAATTTAATGTAAAAACCACGTACCTAACTTCTAAATAATTATTTAAATCGACATGTAAAGGTACATTCAATGTTCGATCTTCGACATTGCGAAACGTGTATTTCCATTCAAATTAACTACTTAAAAACTTTATCAAAGTGGGGTTTATGACTGAATTTATTACGGTGAACAATTAAGGAATCAAGTCGAATTGACAGCACGTGTTCAGTTGACGCACACAGCTCCGTGAGCCTTTGATAACGAGTCCTATATCCAAATGACGACGAAGATATATAAAAGGCAATTTGTAAATCATTCAGGGCACGAAAATAGACGTGCAAGTTTGTGAACTTATTATTACCTATGAGTTCAAGTGTTTGATCCCATGATTAAATTTGTAGATATATAGGTAGAATATTCTTTATTGGACAACCATAATTTAAACTCGCCTGTTTCAAAATATTGCTTAACCTGTAGTTACAATAGCGGTCTTATCGCTGATATATATTATGTAGGTCAGAGGTCTGAAAGATTGCCAATGTTTTAAAAGGCACCCTGTAGTTCTGTTTTGCCATTACAATGCATCAATCCATATTAGATAAGGTTTAAGATTCTTACAAACATAAAAACTTGATCAATAACATTTTGTTCTAATTTTATGAACAAGAGCCTACTAAATAGAAGTAATACGTTCACTATCTGAATTCATTGATAAAATATAATAATCATAAAAGATTTAGCAAGTGTTATTCACATCCTGCGCGTGATTTCGTGTTAGATGCGCGCGGGCACACCGGAAGCGCGAATAGACGCGGCGCAGACGCACGCACTTCCGCCGCGCTAGGGCATCGAACCCGTCACCTGTCCACAATATGATCCTAGGCAAATAACAATACGTTTTACTGCAATTTGCACTGCTAATTGATATTTCGCTAGCATTTTTATGTGGTAGCAAAAAGCCAAGTTTGCAAGGAAATTATTTCTGTATTATTTGCTCTTTAATTTTTGTTACAAAACCTGTTAACATAATTTAAGGAAAATGCTGGCCGTCAGTAAGCACCAACAAAGCTTGAGGTCCGTATCGCAGGCGGTCGCGACACGGCGACGCGTCCGTCACATTACCATATGCAAATGATACCTTGTATTTATACGCTTTGTCAACCGTACGCTAACAGTTTTTGCTTGTAACCAGTATACACTTAAATATTGAACAAGGGAAAAACAAGACGGCTATCAGAACATTCTTACGCGCTAACGACTTCACTTTACCGCCGCGGTGACAAAAAGTGTAGCGATTATTTGTCGCGCTTGTACGCCACTACCGACCACAGCAGACGAACGATTTGCACTTTAATGATTTCAAGTATGATCATCTGGTAAGCGACCGGCGGGATGTCTATTGCAACTTGCGACTTATTAACAGAAATTAATCATAATTTTATTAGCTTACTTAAAAGCAGGTGCATCATATTAAAATGAACTGATCGTATTAATAATAACATGCGATGATTTTTTCCCTCCTTCTCTCAGATCTCGAGCGACTGAAGTCTAAAATTAATATTTATGTAGTTTTATTGCCTTTTCTTCCTGACCATAAAGTGCTATTGCTGAGCTCAAATGAAATGTCGGAGTTTACATTACTGGGAATGAAACCATTGCATAGATAATTTCTTACTAGTTCTTAGTCAAAGACAACGAAATACCTTTGTTTAAATTGTCTAAGCATTTACTGAACGTTAAAGGGTAATTAGAGTGTGTTTTATAGCTTAAACCTCTATCCAGTGCTTACTTTAATTGTCTATAAACAAAAGTTAATTATTAGGGCATAATGGATTCGAAATAGCAGTAAAAATGTAGCAATAGTTACCGAGTTTAAATACCACAAATATGTTAATTGTTATTTATTGGTACCACCTAAAGTGTTTGTAGCTTGCTACCCTGTACCTAGCTAAGTAAGAATGTAAGTAGCAATAATCTAGTTACCGCTTTGCCTTTTCCCAAATTGGGGTCGTCGTCGGTATCTGCCAAGAACAATACTTGTCAAAAAACCAAGTCTCGCAACTCAATTCTTCTACCGTAAAAAGTTGTGAGATCCATGTAATACCAAGTCGGTTATTAATTTATTCAGTCCCTACTTAAGGGACCTTCTGTCTTAAGTTGTTACGTAATTATCTAACCTAACAACATCTTACAGTGACCATATCAATATTAAAAATCTTTAACGTTTTAAATAAATAGATTGACTCGGGCATCGCATGAAAACACAATATATCTCACAAGTAATTCATTTATATAAATTAGATTGTTTAGTGCGATTGCCAAGTCAATCTATTTATTTAAAACGTTAAAGATTTTTATTATTGATTACTTTGGGCTAACGTTAAATTTAACCCCGATTTTGAAGCATTCTTCATTGGCGCTCCGCTCCTATTGGCCTTAGCGTAATGATATTTAGCCTATAGCCTTTCTCTATAAATTGACTATTTAATTAAAAAATATTTTTTCAATTCGAACCAGTAGTTCCTGAGATTATCGCGTTCAAACAAACAACTTAAGACAGAAGGTCCCTTAAGTAGGGACTGAATAAATTAATAACCGACTTGGTATTACATGGATCTCACAACATTTTACGGTAGAAGAATGGGGCGTGCAACTGTCAAAGTGGCGCTAGTAGCACACTTACCAATATCAAAGCAGTTTCTCTATGGAACAGTAATGAATTCCTAAATTAGAGACAGTTATTGAGAATTTTTCGATTAAAGAACATGTATTATGTTCTTTAATCGGAAAATTGTACAGAAATCAATTGAAATCAATGAAATGAAAATAAAAAATATTACCACAGATAACCATAGATGATACAGATAGCTATATAATATCTCACAATCTAACTAACACTGAAAGCGACAAAGGTTCTTACGGTGGTGGCGCCATCTGCGATTAGCTTTCACTTGCACGCCCCATTGAGTTGCGAGACTTGGTTTTTTGACAAGTATTGTTTTATTATGGGATTAGACTCTTACATGGTGCGACTGCCTGTCTGACCTCCACAACCCTAAAACGAACTTTGCTGGGTAACAAGATACCCCTTGTCAAGACTAGTGACAAATTGTGTTGCTTCTGACTACTGCTAATGACTGTCAAAGATGTACAAATGACAGCTGGGTTACTGTGGTACGAAGGAAACTCGACATTTTACGAAAGTCACCCATTTACGGACCGACCTGCGGCAAGCGTTACTTAGCCCTGAAAGTCTAAGCGTAACTGTTATTATTTAGCCACGAGATAAATAGATAGATAGATAGAATATACTTTATTGTACAGACGCCAGCAGATGAAGCTACCCGAAACTGTCAGATTTTCCCAATCAACCTTGAACCTAATTTCTTTAACAATAAAGTTGAAAATCTATTAAAGAAATTTGACAGATTGTTGTAGCTTGATATGCTGGCGTCTGTACACAAAAATTTAAACACACTTATTTAAAAATACTTCTTATTCTATGGTTACAATGGCGGTCTTATCGCTGAACGCGATATCTTCCAGACAACCTTTGGAAGGACTTTAAAAACTTTAATTAAAGTGGAGAGGGCACGAGCTCCTTTCTGGATATGTATATGAAGTATAAATCATGTGTTACCTTTGGGTACGCCGAGGCGCAGTTGCTCCTTCTCCCAGGAGGCGAAGGTAGCCTTCAGCGCCTCGGCCATCTTCTTGTTGGTGCCCGGCGTCAGCGGCGGCACCTGCGACGGGATGTCTGCAACAAACGAATAAAGACAATGCTCAAACTAGGTGAACGGAAAATCTAGGCCGAAAAATAGCTCTGCCGGGGTTGCAGGAATGTTCTAACGAGATACCACGGCCCCAGACCGCAAGGGCAGCTGAAGGAAGCATAATCCTACGATGTGAGGCAAGCAGGGTTAACTGTGTGTTCGTGAATCGCTGCTGCAAGATCTCCACGTCAGCCTTGAGTTTTTAGATAGGAATATAAAGGGCTTCAAATTTTTTCAATGTTCGCTTTCAGGGAGGAATATAAAGGGCAGAAAACTTAGAGAATCTAACAGAAAGTTAGAGAATATTCAAGTAACAGGATCTAAGTATCACTCTTTATACTTCTATTCTAGAAAGGATAATATTGTCGGCAATCAGCGGGTTCTGAAACCCGATTGTTTGGTGTGATTAGAAAATGTTGAAGAAGTTACTTAAGCCCCATATTCGTATCTTCTTTACAAATTTTTAAAACAATTGCGTAATTTAAGTATCTAAGGACTTTCTGTTTACATAATATTTCACACTTTTCTTGTGAAAGAAATCTTTACCGCATCGTAGAAGCTTTGTATCATTTTAATACGCTCCATAGAATTAGGTTTCTTCTTATACATGGATGCTAGATATAATCTGTTTGCAGTAACTTATTCATAAGCCTCAGGGTTATTTCAAACCATATCCACATGTATTAACGCTATAGCTTCACAGCATATTTTATGTTCGAAGTTTTTGAACGTGGAAGCGAGTTCAAACTCTTGTCAACCAAGATCACTATCAATCGGATTAATTACTTTATCTACGGCATTTATACCGAGTACCGAAGAACAAATTAATAGCCAACTTTTTGAGACTTGATGGTTTCGAATAAAATAAATCAGAGATAAACAAGCAAGATTGAATTTGTTGTGTCTGTGTGGGTGAGTGTAGTTTCGTCGGTGTGTAGTTTTTGTGCAGGTTTGTGCGCTTCATTCATAAGTGCGCCTGGTTTGTGACGGTAGTGTGCGTGTCCTCTGGGTGTGTGCGTGCTCCGCGCACCTGCCGACCAGTTCTGAGATGCGGAGATTTGTGCACCTCTCCCACGGTCGCTGCCCGCTCGGCCTCTGATCTGCTCTAGCTGAACCTCGTTCTGATATAATTTAAATTTTTCTCTGTGTTCGTCGTTTTAGTTTCAATTAGGGCCATAGAATTCTGTATTCCAATCACAATTAAGTAAAATAAAGCTCGAGATGCAGCTCGGCTCTTTGATGTCGTGTAAATGCGGTGTCTGTTTCAATAGTGTCATGTTATGATGTCTGTAAATGAGCTGAAAGAAATGTTCCGTATGAAGACTGCTCAGATTTATTATGAAACGAGCTGTTAAACTTTAGATACCTATTAAATGTTTTTATTGCTTGATTTTCTTGAGGCTTTTTTGTATCTTTATTTTAAACAACATTAAGTTGACAGGATTAAAATCAGACTGTGCACAAAACAAGTTGAACAAAGTAACAATGGGGGTTGCGATTTCTATTTTTGCCGTGAATTACATAAGAGGTGTTCGATGGTGCAAGGTGGTCAGTGCGGAATCCCGCCGGTTGCGAATCACGCCTGCATTAATTGCCGCACTCCGGCACATTGTGATTTACTCGCACTATATATCTCGCGCAGCTGCACTTGACTCACGATTATTGCGCACACGCATCTTTTTATACAAACGCAGTTAGACTGAGATAGGAACTGGGTCCTTTGATTGCGATTGCGTTGTTAGGGCAATCTTTACCATTTATTTTGTTCCTCAATCATTTTTTTATTGCAAAGAATTGAGAGCCACGGATCCTTGAACACAGCCTATGTTTGACCATGCACATTAAAACTGTTAAGGATATTTGTCGAATGATCCCACGTCGGAAATTTGTTCTTGAAACGACTTCAAAAAACGTCTCATTGCGTCTTGATGATGTTTATTTACCTCAACCTATATTATTGGCTCGTTTAATTGAAGTATTTAATTAAACCCATCTCAGTACATGCAATGTGCATTATACAATACGTTTTTTATGTTCATTGTAGAGATGATATTATATTATGAGTGTATAGGATGATGCATTGATCAGCCACCTGCTCCTGCGATATATCCGCACAGATATAATACAAGTAACTGATTGTGAAGCTCCTCGCTAACAAGCCTCCGGCCCTCAGTTATTGTACAGAACTGATTGCTCTCTAATTCATATTTCTCTCAATCGAAAACAAAAAAGTACCATATTTTTACATCGTAAAGGTCTAACCATTAATTAATGATGCTTCACATATTTTCACATCAAACAACTTGGTAAATAAAAAGTACATAACATTTAAACTTATGTTTTTTAAAATAATTTTAAAAGTAATAGAAAAGACGTGTCATCAAGGAGTTCTCAAACACAAATATATGCACCGCCTCCGTGGTCGTTAACTCGAGTGTTGGGTTGGCACCAAGGTTTTTGAAAGATGAAAAGATCATTAATTCTCTTTGACTGTTATAAAGTTCGTAGAACGTGCATGTCATATCATTTGTGCCAGTAAAACTTGCTGTCGGACATTCTAAAGAAATAATTTGGTAAAAAGTAATGATTATTTTTATGTTTTGATAAAAATATGTTAGAAATAAATAGTTATGTCTTGGAAAATGTGTTTCAACTTGCATTAGTTTAAATACGAAAGCTATTATCGTACTGAATGAAATGTGAAGAGAGAAGCTTATATTATTTATATAAGCTATATTTCTTATATTTTTTTTTAATAAGTTAAATAAAGCTACCTAATTACAATAAAATTATCTGCGGGGATAATACAAGAAGGTGGTGCGTGGTGCCACAAATAACAGTCGTGCTTGGCATTAAGATCTGGAATGGTATTTTCGGCTGCACAAAAACTACGATGGCAAGACTTCCGTTTCCGTAATTAAAGTAATTAATCCCAAGTGATTTCAGTTTAATTGTCGCGTAGTATCCGATGAGCCCCATCCGTTGATGTCACTGATAGCTTATAGGTAAGATTGTAAAATTTAATTACTTAATTGTGGCTGTTAATTAAATAATTTTCAGTAAACATTTTTGGGGTCAAAGAATAGTTGTGTGAAAGTTATGAGATTGGACTTGGTAGTTTTGACATATTTTTTTTCAACTCGAAGTTTGAAAATTTTCAATCTTCTTATGTTCAGGAACTTGTAACGGAATATTAAAATAAATATTTTAATATGCAATTGCAAGACGCAACCCATCCATTCCATTCCATTAATATTTAGTGTCTATCTACTATCTGTTAAGTTTGGTGCGTATAGTCACAGAGCATTCGAATGTAAGAATAACGAAAAATCTCAAAATTTGATTTGATAGTCATCAACAGGCGGAATAATATCGCGGAATAATAAAAAGGAATATTTAGGAGACGTACACTAACTGTTCAGCAGTTTCCCTGCATGCATTAAATATTTATTTTGAGCAGAAGAGGGATTTCAATTCTCATTCAAATAGTTAATTATCTCATTATATTGTCTAATAATAACACCACTTAACAATCCACCAAGTCATCGAGGTCTCCCCAACATGTCGAACGTTCTTGGTATCGGCTCGGTGAAGAGAATCGTGAATGGCGTAGATAAGTGCACAAAGCACCGGAGATGCGCCGCGTGGCTCGAGCCTGACCGAGGACAGCCCGCAACCTTCGTACTTTCGACCGTATTTACTAATACCATACCTGCTTTGTTTTTGAATTAGGAACTTTACGTGAAGTGTCGATTTGGTGTAATGAAAATTCAGGCATTGTGACTAGAATATCCAGCCTGTGAATTTCGAAATATAGGATAGCAACCGTCAATAGATACAAATTTTATGGGACATACAAATGCCAAATGCCTTATGGCTTATTGTATTAGCGAATGCGATTCATCACATTTTTGATATTTCACCAAACGCTTTCGTCACGATGCTGCTGACAGACTTGTTCACTTGTCTTTAGCTTTTGGCCAAGATGGTCTGACCAAGTCAAAGCAGCATCAGCCTCAAAGAAATTTCATCAGGCAGGGAGGGCGGGCATGGGTAGGGACTGGTGGAGGACCATCTTCAAAGCAGCAAAAGGTAGTGATCACGGCCCACAGTAATGAGGGAACGATCGGGGAGAGAGCCATAGTCAATCACTTTGGTCTTTTGACGATTGCTGTACTTGCTGACAGAATATCACTTTGTGTAGTTTGGAAAATTGCTCACAAATCAGTTTTCTGCTCAAAGAAAATTGAATTAAAACACGAATTACAGTTTTCAGAATACTTCGAATATTTGAATTTCTTATATCGCAAAGCAATCAACAAATTCCAAGTACCGCAAAATAAGAATGTATAACAAGAACAATGCACGCAACAGGCAGCGTTTCTTTACAACTCCAACACATTTCACATTATGCTAATGTCGGGTTGTTCACAGTAACAGGTGGCCGACAAGGGTTGTTCGGGGGAACCTAACTGACACTTGTTGCGTCAACTTGCGTCCAGCCATTCTGAACCACGTTAATAAACAAGTGTGTGTAAGTACCTAATGACTCCATTATGTCCCCAGTTTATCTAGACCGAGTGAATTAACGACATTTTCCACGTAATTTTATGTTCTACATAGCATTATATCTAAATTGTTTTGGGAATTAAGTGAAGGGAACTGCTTGCTGCTTTAGAATCGATCAATCGACGAATTATTCTGAAGTTATGTTCTTTTGCAATCATTGAGGTTAATATGCATCTATTATGTAGACTGTAAGGTCTTACGTGATTTTGGACTTTACTGGATCTTATAAGCAAAATGAGGTGATGATAAATGAATAAGTTATGTGTATCTTCACAGTGAAGCGATCTCTGCCGGCGGCCGCCACAATAGCTGGCAGAACAAAAGCTCGCGCCATTTTTACCGAACCCATTGTTCACCGTTTGAACTTGGAACGTCGCGTGACGTAAACGGCGCGTGCGCTGTTTCGCATTCAAATCGCCTTTTTTGCTTATAATTATACTAAATATCACTGCAAAACGCGCTAAAAGCCACAATTAAAGTTTATTTATTATGTATGCAATTGCCTTATTTCCGAACAGAACTGTCAATTTAGAAAGACTTCATTAAAAGGTTTGATTTGATACTCTTACAGGGCTTTATGAACCGAAGTTCATATTAACGTAATGCCCCATAATTATACGAACCAAAGCGACACTTTGTGACTAATCTTATTACACTCATACTCAGCGACATATCGTTACCGTGTGAAGCCAATTATTATCTGTAAGTATGCATTTTGAAAAATTGTTCATTTGCTTACCGATGTCACCCTCGGGTCGTTGGAGCGTGGAGGAGGGTTATGCCATAATGCGGTAAAATTGTTATTGTTCAAACGGTTCCCTGCTTACTGACGCAGAAAATGAACGTTTTGCGTATGAGTTGTACTTTTATTTAAAACATTAAAATTCGTTACGCTGCCCAACCGTTTGGTTTACTTCAATATTTTTAAGTTACATACAAGTTCTTGGATATTTTAAACCGTGCAAGGCAGAAGCATATTTATTTACCTTAGTTGCAGGGGTTAACAAGATTGCTAGTAATGTAAATTTTACCCACATTGCTAGTTTTCTTTTAAGGAAAATGTAATGAATCTAGTACGTTGTTTGACTACACATTTGTTGTAATAATCCTAGCTAGTTATCAGAGGTGGTCATCGTTTTTATATTCCGAGGTGGAGAATCTAACAATGCTCACTTATCTGGCAGTGATCTGTGCTGCGTTGCTCACGAACGTAGGCGACGAACCTTTGCTCAATGACGGAGGCGGCCCGGCGGCCGGCGCATCATCTCATTGAGCGCGCACCGGATGGGCCAATCAGCGGCGTGAATGGACGCCCCCGCGCTGTGCTGCGCGTTATTAGCTCCCGTACTAGATGCCACTGTTTCTTTGTTATGCCCGTAAATTGTTATGACTTTTTATGGCCCTAAGAATGTGTTGAGTCGTAAATCCGTTGTTTGCCACATTGATAGCGCTATTGTTCATCGCATGAGAAAACGTGCGTCTTCAGCTACTGCATTTGGACCGGTTACATAGTTCAGCTTGTTAGCTCCGAGGTGACATGTCCGCTGGTCGCGCGGACACCGACGCGGGCGCAGCGCGGTGCGAGGTGCGCATGCACACGTTTACGTAATGTTTGGACGGAAGCTGGGTGGCTATTATTTTAGTTTATGACGTTCAATTAAATAAATGTATTTTTTTAAATGAGCTTTCATAGGATTCTGAGGACCATGGGGGTCATAGACCCCTAGGCTTCCAGGGGCTTGGCAGAAGAATATGAAATTTCTGTTATGCTAAGCACTGTTCTGTCACATCTTCGATCAACCTCCCCACTAACCATAGTGGTACGTCGTGGTCGAACAACCAGCCAGTTTGTATACAAACATTGTTTCCAGTTCTCAGGTTATAAGCACGCAAGGTCTTTACTTTCAAGATCAGCAGAGCATACGAGGAGCTAGTCATAATTACGGTAATGCTTGGCCGAGTGTTGCCCAACTGAGCCGCTGTCTGTCCTAGGGGCTAGCGGAGCCGGACACGGTGTTTCAAAATACACTGATATTAAAGGAAATTGAGTTGCGATATGATGAGCTGTTTGGTGGTCCATCCTTTGGTTATTGATTTTATTTATTGTTTTTGAATTTTGCTACTCGAAATGGGTATAAAATAATAAACTCTTGTATTGTAAGTGTGAATATGTTTATCAGTATCGATCGCTACACCTTAGACCCTTCCGTTGTTAAAGCAAGATTGTAAATACATCTTCTAGGAATTATCGATCCCTTGAGAACCTTTCCCATCTCATTTCTTCAAGAAAGAACTGGTCGGATTTTTATTTTTCAAGTTCACTCTACTCGATTAACTTACACAGCAGGTGCTGTGTAGGTTAATCGAGTAGAGTGTAGTACAAGAGTGTAGGTACAAGGCTACAAGACGAGAAAAGTGAACTCAAAGACAGCACGGTAGGTATGTAATTGTAAACAGCCTATGCTTCACACACAACATTTTCGCAATCTCACATCGTAGACCTCATCTATCGCTTACCATCAGGCGAGATCGAGGTCAAGAGCAAGCTCATCCGTAATAATAATAACGAAAAAAAATGTTCAATATTCTGTAAGATAATAATTTAGAAAATGAACGTTTTCATATTTTTCTTTCGGTCACGGAGTGTTCACATTCGGGACAAGTGCACGCGAAACCGAGAGCGTTGCGAGTTGCGTCACTAAACGAAGCGAGGATGCGTCGCCATTTTTGTTACGGACGGTTCCTTCGGCCACGTTCCATATTTGAAATTCGAACGCTATTGTGAATTGATACAATTGTTTGTGGTCTAATTTCTTGATAATTTCTATGAACGAACATCAGGCACATGTTTCGTATATTTGAAGTTTATTTTTAAGTGTCTTACCTTTTGGCTTATTGAAAGCTTTCATCATGACTTTGATTCCCATGCCTGCGATGGCCGCCGTCGCCTTGATGAGTGTCTGCTGCGGGCTCTTGAAGTCCGAATCACAACCCGCCAGCAGGCCAATATTTCCTATTGTCTTTTTCACTTATATTATACTTATTTACAACGACGTTTAACACTATTAACTTAAAATTTAAATAAGATCAAAAAATATCACACTGTTTTTGTTTTTTAAAGTTTTATCGTCAGTCTAAACACTCTTCGCTATTTTTCATTTTGGCGATGATACTATTGTCACGTAACGAAGGAAAAGTTCATTCTTATTTGATCACTGTTCATTGTTTTTTGTATTCATTTAACAGCACCTGTTAATAAAGAAATAAGCCATGCAATTTTGCACTTGACTCCTAATTCTGCCGTTTGAGATGAATACGTTAACTATTTGTAGAGGTAAAACAATGTTATGTTTTTATCTGCAGCACTAGCTATAAATAATTGCTGAGTGGTAATTAAAAGATAGACGATAGCTGTTGTCAATTGTTAAAAGTACTAGGCTGGCAACGTTCTAGAGGAGGTATAGAGGTACACAATTATTCCCACAGGTGTGCGGAACGATCCGATGCAGGTTTCCGGCCCGGTACCCCACTTATCCCGAGTTCCCACCCCTGCACTACCCTGCCGCGTGTAACCCCACGGGGTGGTTCTCACGGAAACCACTAGCCCGCGACTGATCATTTTGCTAACTTAGTGTCGAACTGGCCAAGTCAATTTAGTAACATTGTTAAGAAAGTTAGTAGTCACTCTAGGCAAATAGGCGGTAAAACTACAAGTTTCAGGGTAAAGTATAAACTCTAAACACTACAAGGGTTCAGGGTAAACTCTAAACACTACTGTTTGTGAATAAAACGCTTTCTTCATTTTCTAATAAAATTTTCCCCAACACATTTGTTTGAATAAATAAGAACATAAATTGTCTTCTCAGCTCTCAGAATCCTCCTGTAATTTTCCATCTTTTGAAGTTAATAAAATTACCTACTTGTATGTTCAACATATAGTGAACATTCGGTAGTTATAATGAACCATAATCGTCCATGCTTATTTCGTGGCCGTGCGTGACCACGATATGGGTACAATTACACTAATGCTGACTATGAGAGCTCTAACGGAAAAATAGAACAGGATTTTAATAACACTTTCTAACAGCAAATATTGTACCAAAATAATCATGTTTGAATATTCATTATTCAACAATTGATATCTACTTAACATTATGTGGGTACTTATTAACCGAACATAATTTAATCGACCGAGATATTAATCCGATATTTATATTCTTAATATTCATAGTCATAACACTTTCATACGAACAAATAACTAAGCGTCGTAAATTGATGAAATTGGTACTTTGAACCCCATCGTTCAAGGGTTAAATACCAGTAAACAGCTTCATTTTGCTTTATTAAAAATGTTCCATAAAAAGGGGTTCTAATGCTTGTTGTTATTAGAAAACAAAATGTATTGCCTCAAGTGATTAATGATAATCTGTAGACACTTTTCAATGAATATTTTTTCGGTTCACACGGTGATAGAGCATATTAATTTTTTGTTTTTTTTTCTAGCTTATCTTTGGCACTAATTTATTTTCTATTAATAGATTATGCAGATAAGAACATTTTAGAATTTATGGTTTCTTGTAACTGCAAAATAGTTTCTCACGCTTATGTGACAGTAATAAGCGAGAACTGTTAAGCTATACATATAATATATTATAGTCTATATTAATATGAGAAAGAAGAAAGATTTGTTTTTCGTTTGTTTATTATCGATAAACTCAATAACTGGACCGATATTAAACATTCTTTCGCCAATAACATAGACTTCTTTATTTTTGCTAAAAATCCTTTTCATGCGAGCCAAGCCGCGAGCAAAGTTACTATAGTACAAAACTTTTAATACAATATAAAATGTTTTCAATACCATTGACTGAGTTTGGGCAATAAAACGTAGGCACTTCAGTCATGATGGGGGCGACGAATTGTCTCTAATCAAAATCACATTTAGTAACATAACTGTCATATTATTGGTCCGAAATTTTATTGGACAAACGACGTTGTTTCAAATAATAAAACTGAACATATAGTTTTAACCTTCGGTATGCCTGGTGGCAAAAAGTTACACGGTATGCCTGGTGGGTTTATCAGACCCGGATTTTTAAATTATAATTTCTCAAATAATTATTGATAAATACGTTACTAAGATGTACTATTTTTTTACTAGGGGTGTATGTTACAAAATAAAATAAAAAAATATTGCAAATCAACAACTTTTAAGGGCACATGATCAAAATGGTTAAAAGAATAGTCTTACTATCCTACACTGTTACGGGCTATACGGGCTGTATATAGTTGTAGTAGTAGTAGTAGTAGGCTATAACTACACTACTGAGAGTGAATGGCTGGATTGATTTTTACCTTTTCATGCAAAAACTACTGATTTTGTTTAATGTGTAAGTTTACAGCGATATAGCGTATACATCAGAATAAGACTGAGGCAATAATTTATGAACAAAGATAGTATGTAGTAATTCGGCATGGGCTGGGACTGGCTATTCCTGGTCATATTATCCTTACTAATATTATAAATGCGAACGTAACTCTGTCTGTCTGTGTGTTACGCAATCACGCCTAAACTACTGAACCGATTTTAATGAAATTTGGTACGGACATAGTCTAGAGCCTGAGAAAGGACATAGGGTACTTTTTAATGCGAAAAAAGGGCTGTAAAGGGTTGAAATAGGGGATGAAAGTTTGTATGGAAATTGCGTCATTTTTAAAGCTAGAAGCTTGAAACTTATTAATTAGACTTTTGATTAGATATTAATAAATACGACATTCAAATTATGTATGGGTTTTGTTTTCAAAATCATTAGCCTAAAAAATTAAAAATGCTGCCGAAAGTCACTATTCCGTGCGGATGAAGTCGCGGGCACAGCTAGTTATATATATATGTTAGAGTAACCATGATCATCTTCGAGACGATTGTTTGATGAGGGTTAAGAGCAAGGTTGCCTGGACACAATCCATCCATCTTTTCTTTCGCATTTCTTTACCTCTTCATCCTTTCCTCTCTATCCTCTCCATCTACTTTAGATATTAGGCCGTGCGCGCACTGCGTTGCGTTTTGGAAACGCAAAATCTGTGGAGTATGGAGTGTCATAGAAGTGCGCGCACTGCGGTGGAATAAACGCGTGCGGTAGAGTCAACGGTGGTCCCTCGCTGCAAAGTTGCGGTGAGTCTACCGTAAATATTTTGTATCGCATAGGAATGTATGTAGTACCGTGCACTGCGGTGGAAAAAACGCACGTTTTGTCTGATAATGTTGCCATACATACAGATTTCTTTGTATTTATACATATTTTTGATGTGTGATACAGATTAGCACTCGATACAGATGTTTATACAAATTTCACACTGTATTGATCAAAGTGACTGTTAAAACTAAAACAGAACTTACCAAAATAAATTACCTAGATACCGCATTTATTACGTTACACACACACCATTGTATGATTCTATTCTTTATGGTTCTTTTTATTTTTTCATATATAACGTTAATTTAAACATTCTAATTAATATTTTATTTTATTTTAATTGATAGAATAGTATTTGTATTATGGAGAAAATTCCATATTTTGTGATGATACCGCCAAAAAAACGATTTTCAGGTGCTTACATTGCAAGTACTACGTCAATAATACCTACGTTAAAATAATGTAATACGGAAATGTATATATAAACTAGATAAGGCCGGTTTTTTCCTGAGAATATTTTGTTTGGATAAGCACGTATATATCTGACGAAAACTTAGTAAGTTGGTTTGTAACGTAATAAATGAGGTATCTAGGTAATTTATTTTGCCAAGTCTGTCTTTAGTTGTAACAGTTAATTTTATCAATACAGTGTGAAATTTGTATAAAAATCTGTATCGAGTGCTAATCTGAATCACACATCGAAAATATGTATAAATACGAAGAAATCTGTATGTATGGCAACATTGTCAGACAAAAGGTGCGTTTTTCTCGCCGCAGTGCGCGCACCTGAGATTGCGGTTATTCAACCGGTGCGGTAGAATTACCGCAATTGCGGCCACCGCAAGGCAGTGCGCGCACGGCCTTATATTTACAATTTAGAAGCTTCGATCACACGTCAATATAGTTACCTAAATCAATTTAATCGTATTAAAAGCCACTGCAATCCAGATCATTAAGTCCAGCCCTGAATAAAGCAAGAGATTCTATTGACGATTGAGACGAGTCCTTTGTGCCCTAAGTAGAGGCATTGAATGAGTCTAGTTGCTCGACCAATATTGGAGGACAATAGTCAAATAACTGCTGCTCCCAGCAGGCGTAAAGCGAAAACTACGTTTAATAGAGGTCATTCCAGTTGTACGTGTACGACGCTTTGGAGTGATTTTGAAGGATAATGATGTAAAATGGTTTGATTGATGGGAGTTTTGGTAGTATTACTACATAAATAAGGTTCAAAATACTACCCTTGTACATTTTCGGACAATACGGTTCTTCGCTGAGTAGGTTGTTGTTACATTTAGGCGTTTACGCTGCGTAATAGCTTACGCAGCGTAAATGTTGCAGCTGCGTTGAAGGCGATTTGTTTCGAATTTAATGTAAATACTAAATAGGCTCTGATGAGGGGCTATGTTTACTTACTTATGTATCCAAAACACAAAATACTCTTCGATAGAATTTTACTCCCTCAAAATAAAGATGTTTTTCACTATTGTATTAACAAGACTGTAGGTACCTTTAATTGACTGTAACCCTTCTAATAATCTGTGCAGCACAATTGAGTGAGTCGTATAGGTTCGTATCTATTACAGGGCAGTTAGTGCGTGCGTGTCTGCGTGTCTCCTTGTCCGTCTGTGTGACTATGCGGTTAATCGTGTGGTGTGAGCACAGATTGGCCGGGCCTGGGTCAGCTAACTCGATTGTCGCGCCCAATTTGTCACCCCACGCCTCAATGACACCGACCGCATTACATTTGTCTCTTATTTGTACTAGATTACATTTTGATCACGTTCTATGACATTAGGATCCCTTTGTTTGGCATCGCTGTGAATCGTAATATGTACTAAATCATTTGGCGATCAACGAACCTAAATTAAAGTGAGCGTCGTGAGTTGATATTTTTTCAGTCTTTCGTATCATTTTCGCACATTCTAGGAATTTTGTTACGTATTTGTCTAGTCTAGTGATAATAATATTAAATAACAAAAGATGCAAATGCGTAGGCAAGTAGCCGAGACCAATAACCTACATAAGTGCTAATGTACAATGTAACCGAATGTCGCGCGACACTAATTGATGGCTGCCGTCTAGCGGAGTAGCGGCGTTCATGAAGCAAATATTGTATTATTGGTGTTAGGTGTGCGGAATGAACCCGCGGTCAAATAGGATCGCTGGGGTCGCATCTTCGACCCCATCTTAATAGGAAAGTGGACACCCGCATATCTGGACCGATGAAGCAGACACACACTAATTCAGTTGTAGATTTTAATATTTCTAAATTAAGTGGATTTACGATAGCTGCAGGGAGCCAATAGTATTGTCGTATTGATTAGTTTTTCGGTGAAGACTGAAGAGATAATTCCCAATGTATTTTTAAATAAAAAGTAACAAAAGTACGCTTTATGGGTTTCTTGACAGAAATGAGGCCAGATAATTTATTTATTCAGCCACTAGCTACATTGTGATGCGTTCGAGAACTGGTTTGTTCCCGCGCCGCGTATCAATGCATGTTTTGATTTCGGCCAAAGTATTCGCGAGATTTTGCGCGGTTTTGCACGGATTGCGCACGCATCAACAAACATGGCGACAATGGATGCTTCGGCGAATCGAGTGACGCGGGACGCACGATTCAAATGTGGAACAATGCGAGCTTGTATAACAAGCGCTAACAATTCGGCGGGTTGTTTATGTGAACAATAGCAATAGATTGTGCAGTTTGTGCGCAAGCAAGCGAGCTTTTATACTTTGTTTAGTGTTGCCACATAATAATGATCGTAACATTGTTAGTAAGCCTGAGTCAATATTAGCATGCGATCAGCGTAAATTCTTTCGTTTACGTAATTTTAGTTCGTTGAATGATGTGAAGTTATTGTGTTAGGCTGCTCGTATATCTCTGGCGTGTCGAGGCTGGGTCACGCGGGCGCAAGTGATTTGACCTCCGACCGTTCAATTAAAACGTTATTACGGACGACGCTCGCTGTGCACCGACTCATAGCGTATCACTTCTGTTGGGAGATACATATTTGTTTTAACTAGGGGCTAGGGTCAAATGGCTATGTCAACTAATTAGAAGGTAGCTACGTATTTCGTTTTATGTAGATGTGAAGTGCTTTTAGTATTTTGAGACTTTTTTATCTATTTTCAACCGACGACCAAAAGAGGAGGTTATCAATTCGACGCGTATATATATTTTTTTTTTTATGTATGATCACCGATTACTCGAAGACGGCTGAACCGATTTGGAAAATTCTTTTTTTGTTTGAAAGGGTATACTTCGAAATTGGTCCCATTGTAACCAGGTCAGGATCTGATGATGGGATCCTGGAGAAATCGAGGGAACTCTTCATATATTATAGGCACACCTATGGCGTTTTGGGTATTTCTTATAGTAACTTGTGCAGTTGCTCTCAAAAAGTACCATTTGCGGAAGTGGAACTGATGATGAAGACCACAGATGGCCGCCGAACCTACTCAATAATAAGTATTTCGTGGATTGCGATTCGATTACTCGAATATGGATGTTAAGCACTTTATGTTCGTCACAATGCATATGGTGATGTAGAGCTGATGGTGAAGTACCAGGAGAACTCCTCAACAATTAACGGCCCAGCATTGGGAAAAGCAATATTTTGTAAAAGGTTATAAGTAGTTGACATTTAGGCTCTTTTAACTAGGTAAATTGAAAATCGACCAACTGAAAAGAGTGAAATAAAAACTTTTTACCAAAAAATTGAACCGACTCCCAAAAACACTGCAAAGTGAAAAATAACTTTAATTTCGGAAGTCGGTGCCAAAAACGAAAATACAAAACTAAAGACACCGACTACCGAAATTAAAGTTATTTTTCACTTTGCAGTGTTTTTGGGAGTCGGTTCAATTTTTTGGGAAAAAGTTTTTATTCATATATTATTTTCATACACGTTTTGAATTTTAGACTAACTTTAGAGTTGCCTTACGTGATCCTAAAATGATGTTATGTAAGTGTGGTGACTGCTTTGAAAGACTAAGTATAGACGTGATTAAAATTGCTTAATTTGATAAAAAAACGACTTCCTAATTTGGCTGCAACGAGAAAAACTTATAAGTACCATTATAACTCTACAGTCGACACACGTTACTACAACTTGAAAAGGTTTTTGCTTATCTACCTATTTAGGAATCTAAATTGCCAGTATTTAGATTCCTAAATAGGAAAAAAACACTGCAGTGACTTACCGTTTCGAAATTTGAAATGAGAATGTTGAGAGAGAGGGTTATCCATCGACAAATTAACATCATATTCTAAAGACAAAACCGAATTCAAGCGATGGAATTTGGCAGCGCAGCCTGACCCGAGATTTCCGTTTTTCCGGCACCTCTCTAATTATTGCGAAAAAAATATAATTGTCGAACGGCTGTCATAAAACTGGTATGGTTTGGGCGACATTCCGTGGTGTGGGTGAGTTGGAGAGACGGCCGGGCGTGTGAGCGGGCGTGGGGCGCGGGGCGGGCTCCCCAGTGATTGGCGAACGCCTCCCAACGCCCACGCTCCGCTCACTCTGCGAGAAAAATCTTCGCTAGGAAAACTCCGCGAGTTCCGTTTGTTTACAACACGTGGGCGGTAATGGTCGTTCGATGATTTGATTCGACAAAATGGCCACCGCGGTATATCAACACAGTAGGAAGTGGCCAACTTTAGATTATTAAATGTATTTATTCTACAAAAATAACAGCATGCAATGAAAAGCGAATAGTATTATAAAATCCTGAATACCGAATAAATTTATGTCGAAGCATTTAGATATCATTGTTTTTGTCTACGCCACATTATGTTAAAACATAATAAAAAGCAAAAGTATGTCAGCATAAATTCAGACTAATTTAAAACAACACAACTTGAACACAATTAACTTTTGGGTGAGTAATCAAAATTCAAATTACAATCGCAAAATGTTCGTTTAGGATAATAAATATAAACGCGTTAATTAGACATTCAAATGGATGCAGATTCAGTACTTTTGTATGTTAATTCATGTACTGAAAGGTTAAGTTCAGTGTCGCAACCGCCATTTTATGTAACTCAATGTAGGCATTTATGTTCATTTGGGGACAATACATTTTCATGTTAAGTACCTGTTTCATTAACAAAGATACTTGTGCTGTATTGGATAATGGATATTGAAATCTTGTAATTGACGAAAAGTTCCACCCTACCTAAAAGATGCAAAAGGTATGAGACACCAGCCATTGAAATAAAGGACATCGGAACTGAAATACTTTACAAAAGAAACAGTAGTGAGGTGATTAACACTTTAATTTATGAAAATTACACGCAATTATAAAAGTGAACACAAAAAATACTGTCTATTCGCTTTTATGAACAATTGTTCAACGACAAATACAACGCTTTCGTTTTAAATTTCGAAGGCATCCTTCTGTTGTTTTACAACCAGCCAGTTTGATGGGCATAGAGCTATTAGGCGACACTGTTACATACTTTTATTAGAGTTACTTTATTAAGTAGCTAAAGAATTACGATGCTCGTAAACTAATCTGTCACTAAAAGCAGGAATAAGGAAGAATTAATTTTAATGTTGATACCGGCGAGCTACTTCGTTCAGATATCCATTTCATCACTTGGAGAATTGGGTCGTCGCGGGCGCAGCGAAACGGGCACTCCCGACCAACATTAGTGACTATTAACAACATGTTAACGTTCTGTTAAAAATATCAATCCTCATAAAACTACTGATTTATTTAGGAAATTATAAGACTTGTAGGTGATTAATGGCTTCGTTATTGTCCTTCATTAGTCAAAATTTCAGAATTTATTTGCCTATACTTAGCGAGTGTCGCTCGAATCTATAGGCAAGAAAAGTAATAACCATAAGTATCTACAGCATAGCATTGTGCATGGAACTCGTTTTAGTATACATAAAACTACTTGCTTAAGTCTTCAGTTAGATCTTTAGGTTATTTACTTTTATAATGAGACCAAAAAATAATAAATATACAAACAATGTTGTTTAAAATATCAGAATGGTAACAGTCGTTTCTACTTAGTTTAGTTCAAACTTTCAAAGTATTTATCAATTATGTATGACCGCTTCGTATAGCAAAATATGCCACACATATTTCCATTCATCGCCAGACTTTGACATCAATGAGGAATAATCTTTTGAATAAAAACGTGTTGCATATTTCAAACTTGATATCAAAATGTACTTTTATATTCTACATTTTAAAAAGAAGTTAATAAGTTACAAAATAGCAGTCTCTCAAAATTTATTTGTAAAAACATATCTAGTACGGCAATATACTATAGTGGATGAATTTTCCATTTGAAACTTTGCCTCTCCGTAGCCATAGAACAACCGCGATTTTTTTCTGTAGGTACCAAAGTTAACTCAAACGTTTTGCTCATTTCGTTTTTAGAACAGCTAGTGAGGGGACCATTTGAATTTGAATGCTAAGCGTTCAGTTTAACGCTCCTTTGTGAGTCAGAGGGCACGGTTCGCTGGCTGCGAAAATTCGTTCGTACGTACACCTCGCGTTTCGACCGAGCGATGCGAAACCTTTTATGCATTGATATTTTAGGCAAGCACTTAACGTGCTGAAATACTGATTATTGAGAAATATTCCCAGTTGAGAAATCAATAAGTCGACGTAATTAGGTAGGTCGTTTTTAGTTATTGATACCTACTTATGAGGAAAATGTTTAATTCTTCGTGTTAATGCTGGCACTACAAATGTAGGCAATGTTTTAGTAACTTGTAGGT
Organism: Tholera decimalis; assembly: GCA_943138885.2. Classification (NCBI taxonomy): domain Eukaryota; kingdom Metazoa; phylum Arthropoda; class Insecta; order Lepidoptera; family Noctuidae; genus Tholera; species Tholera decimalis. The sequence continues at coordinate 19,293,582 of OW964565.2, forward strand.
TATGTAATATTATGTCATCCCGCTTTTAGATTTGAAATATAACTTGAAATGATAGAGGAGGCAGCCTAAGTGAGAGGCAGCTAGACGACCTACATGCTGATCGAGGTAAAAAAGTACGTAGAAGAATTTGAAGAAGGCCTTTGCCGGGAAGCGGAAGAATTTAGGCTAAATAAAAATATAAATTAGTTTTAAGCTATACATTTGAATTCAGCATGCAAAATGTTCATAATTTCAATATCTTTGGCCTTAATTGACACGTACTTTTATGGTCTCCACACTGTATTATTTGCTTAGCATTAGACCGTAATTAAAATTTGAGGTGATTATTCAGAACTCAACTAGGTATCTAACGGTAATTAGTATTAGGAGATGTTTTCATCAAATTCTTATGTGGAACTTATAATTATTTACTCAAACCCAATTTAATTTAACTAGTTTTGAATTTTTACTGACAAAATTGAATAGTTTGACGATGCACATGCGCCGGCGCAAGTTTAGTGTATACTAATAATTAGGCATACAAGTTATTATAAGGTTTTTGGCGCGTGACTCGAACGTTAAAATGTTTATTTTGAGATGACGTACCTACCATTGCATTTCTGTGAAACGAATCCAAAATAAACTATTAATTTGTAATTTATTTGAATCAATAGGTATGTTGTTCCATAAAGGTGTTTATTAAGACGTAATTGATGCTTGCTAAGGCGTGGACGAGTTACTAAGTTCGGTAGCGACAATATTAAGAGACAACATAACTACCAAAAGGCACCGTTGGCATTTGATATGATCATTAAGTATATATATACTTAATAATCGCCTCAAATGCCAGCGGTGTATAGTTTCTTCTCGTATAAAAATCGCAAGCTTATATGTGTTGAACTATTCAAATTATCCGACAAGTAAAACCAATCACTAGGACGCGTGTAAAATGTAGGTATTTGCTATGTGATATAAACTCAAGTTCAATTTACACTACTTACTGAAAAAATAATGGTCCTAATAAAATGTGCAAATGGCAAATATAAACAAAACTGTCAGACATGTTGTTTTTCTGTCCATATTTCAAGTATGAAAGCCTCATCGGCAAGGTTTCGTTAGAGTAAAAAAGTGTAAAAAACCACAAGTGGGGGATTGTAGGACGGCTTCAAAATAAACACCTGTATCCGTTGCAGGGGCATGAGGCTTTTGTGTATCCCTCCAGTGTGTACAGGTCTTAAACCATGAAAATATGTACTCATAGTAATAAACTGCCTGATCTTTGTAAAACGATACATGAAGCTATAATAAGTAGGCCTAAAGATCACCTCTTTTTGCAATACCTTTTTCTATATTAAATGTGTTATTTACATGAACAAATAAACAATAACAAAAAAAGTTCTATTTAAAGAATGCTATGTGAAAATGATTTTAAATGAATGAAAAAGAAAATCATGTATAAAATAACCTAACTTATAAGTTTGAATTGACTTGGTTACAAAACCGGAATTGTTCAATTGACAACACACTTAGCGATAAAAATTACATGTATTTTGTAAATTTTTATGTATAATCTGATAAGAACTATTTAAGACCATATCTTCATTCATAGACACTATGAATCTTCGAAGTAGTTGTTGCAAATGAGGTTATATTTAAATTCGATGAACAAAGGTACCTACCTGCATAAATATGTACCGATTCTAGCGAAGTTTTAGCATGGACCGAGTGAACGAGCGACTGTACATTGTGCAATGTTAACTTTTCATTTGTATCTATCAATAGAAACTGCCAAAATATAACATTATGGCAGCATTAACATAATCGCTGAAGCGTAGATTTAAACTTCTAATCCAAGTATGAATCATCGGGAATTCTCGATGCAAAGCGGATTCAGTGCGGGGCACGTAAATGAAAACACAACTAATGACTTAAAGGTACCCCAAATGGGTTCTGACGATGCTCTTATCTGCTGCCATTGTTTAACGCGCTCCTTTCATTCCCACGGTCGCGCGGCAGGCGACTGATAACGCGACGTACCTGCCTTGTGCTCGTCGCGATGGAGAAAACGCCTCGTGGAATTCTCACTATGCACGTTAGCGGGAAAAACGCTTGGAAACCAACTAATTGAAATCCCTCCAGGATTTATTAGGACCGCCTTAATGGCGCGCTTAATTGTTGACCTCTACCACAAGTAATGGGAGAAAGTCCTCCTTCACACAGAACGGCCTAAGAGATTTATGTTCAGCATTATATTAGAACTATTTCTCAACCACTTAGGTGCTAAGTGGGTAGTACAACTGGTAGTTGAAAGTAGCTAGTTATATTGCAAATATCATAGGTGGTAAACGTAAAGTTGAAATATTATTATTTCGTAGCATATTGCACTGAAAGTTATTTATTCAGCAGGTGCAATATCATCCAACTAGTGTAGCAGATAAGTATGTTTACTTCACAAATAATTAGACTAAAAACTAACTTCATAATAATGGTACCTACTAAACAAATAATAATATTTAGATTAGGTACCTATACACAAAAGCTTAGCATTCTCATGAAATGTTCCCTGGAAGTTTGTTATCGCGGTTGCTTCGCGTTTGTACTCAATTGATAGTGAATAATATAAGCCCCATTGGCTGACTATGTACTTAAACAATAAATACTACAAATATACAGTTTCGTATTCATCTCATGAGGTCAGAAATCGCATTATTGAATTTAAATATTTAAATGGAACGGCATCAAACAAAGAGCAGGGCCGGGAGTCAAGTGCAAATCCTCAGCGGCCCACGCTCCTGTGACGATTATATATGCTAGGTATATAAGCCGAATCCATTATCCAATGACGTACACCAATTACCCATTTAATGCAATTTGGGCCATTGTAAAGTTGTCCAGGCCGAGTTCTCGTACATTCCCGGCGACACTCACTCAAAGCACCAATTAGAGAAATCACTAGTGAGCTAACACTGAGCGGAGCTGTGGACACAGAACGATCGTTCGCGGTCGTGTTTAGAACCGGTCATGTCAAAATTGGAGTAGTATCCAGAGAGTGGAGTGGCAAGGTAAGCGCGCGCGTGCGTCGCTGTGGCCGGCGAGCGACTACTCGCAGCTGAATGGGCGCTCGGCGCAGCCGGAGGGGCGAAGCTCGCACCGTCTCACTCCCAGCGAGCTTACGAAAATCACCAATTGCGACTGTCCCCTCATTAAACGAGGTAATTTCACATTACAACGACACACTTGCAGTTTCGGTACGCGTCGAGCCGGCGCCGCGGGTGCACTAGATCCCCGCAGCCCCGGGATGTGGCTCGACTTGAGGTGACGTGAAAGAGTACGAGGTTTTTTTTAAGAGCTTCCGATCGAAGCTCCGGTACATCGTTAAGCATCCGGTGCCACCTGCTCGCACTCGAGAGGAGACTGTGCGTTAGAAGGAGATGAAGTGATCGATCAGAACACGGACCGGATGGCGGACTCGGTTATGAATGAATCCGCCGTCCCGCTCTGGCCACGGCGCTTGCGTAACGCAGTCTCGCTCCAACGCAGGTTGTCGCCGTAGAGGAAGTGAAAGGGTCGCGGGGCGTAGTAAATATTGCGCTCTGTGTATCCGTCGGGAGTATTTTCTAAAGAGCCTCGGTTTTTGTGGCACCAAAGTGCATCGTCTTCATTCATAGATCTGCACAAACGCAACACATAGAGCGGTGCATTCCTCAATGAATAGGAGCGTGGTAACGCTCATTAACGTTAATCTCCTAAAGCTTACAATCTATAGATAATGAACGGACCCTGTTCAAGCAGGACGATTAAATAGTAATATCACAGTACTAAATTGCACAATCATGTTCTATAGCATGCTACAGGTAGGCAGGAAGTGGTACAAATTGGCAGTAACATAGAGTACCTCAATTGATTCTTGACTATGACAAATGAATGAAACTAAGACAGGATGTTATGCAGGAGGCCTGCGGAGGGGCTTAATGAAGAACGACAGAGGTCCTTGATTGTGGAGGCAAATACTTGAGAATAAGTCAAACTCATCAGTTAGAAGTGCGTTGCGTTTGTGTTGTTTGTAGGTGTGTCGCCGGGTCAGGCGTGTTCATTGTTCGCGGTATTGTTATCTGGCGAGGCGCGCCCGCCGCCCGGCGAGTCAATGTTTGACACCACGTGGAGGCTCTTTGATCACAGCAAATATTTTGACATCAGCTTATACCGGGGATTGGAGATCGTATGTCAAAAGTAACAGACAACATATAATGGATAAATCAAAGCATTGTAGATAAAATCTTTGATCAGTGAGATTAGGTTGACAAACGGACTTGAAGTTTTCGAGCTTGTATCTCTTTTTAATATGCATACAATATTTATTTCCCAAGATGTTCGCAACGTAAAGAAGTATTTAGTAGTAATATATCAGTGTCTAGTCCACTTAATACAAAAGATAAAGATCACTCATTTATACCGGTTCCAATTCTACGCAATTAACATTTTTTTTCTCACTCTACATTGATTGGATCTAATAAATGTAGATTTCGAAATAAAAACGTTCTGTTTTATTGAATTATGGAACTAGCCACATACACAGTCTTGACCAAAAAGGTTAAATAAACCTTGACTAAGAAGGTAATGGTTGAAAAACGCAACTTATTTCCAAAGGGTTTGCTCAAAACAAATAAGAGGCTTACAATTGCCTTTCACTTTAACAAACAGAGGATGTGGTCGGTATTGTCATCATGGCTCTTATACTGAATCACAGACTCGTTGATCTTGAGTTTTGGACATTTTATTAGCTATAGTGTATTTTACAAAAACATCTATTGTTTGGTGTTTAGCTGGACAGAGAAGTAACTACAATGTTCGAAATACCTATTTGCTGTTATCTGGAACCCAGAATAACTGAAGTCGTAAGGTAAAAAAGCTTATCTTAAATTAAAAATTAGGATGCAAATTGACTGACAAATATTCGCCAATCGTTCTACCTTCGCAACAAAGAAGCAAACCATAAACAAAGGGTAAATCAGATCAGAGCATTAAGTTCAAGTGCTTCTCGCCACAAATCAATGGGATCCCGTCGATGTATGTAACCTCTGAGCGCCAGGTGCTATGCGGGAAGTCGTCCCCCGCCCCCGCGCACTTCTTCCCCGCGATCCTCCGCACACGCACACACACACAAGACACAAGAGGAAGTGCACACACACACGTCGCAGTGACGTAGTCGGCGTAGAGATCAATGTGGCTGTGTGTTTCTGTAATTTATTAATGGCTTGCATTTGCGTATGCGCTGCTTGTTGCGCATGAAAAATGGCGGATATAAATATGAATTGAGTGGACGCTAATTCAAAAGTATAGTCATTTAAAGCGCTCGTTCTTGACGCCTGAAAAGACCCGCCCTAAGAGCTTTTGACAACTTTGTTTGGTGGAGTATTTATTGCTAACAAATGAACATTCCGTGATTTCGGTTAACATGCTTACAAGATATTGTTAAGTGTATTATTTATTTTGTAATACTGATAAAGTCTCAATTAAATAAAGCACATTTTCAGCTCGTTTTTAACTGGATTTTGTTATACGGAAGTTAATTGCGAAATATCGCTTGTTTTGTCAGCATTCTTGTTTGTATGTTTAAACTAAACATGTTTACATTATTAATTTAAACTTACCTATTACAAATGACATACGTAGCTATCTTTTGCAAGAAGAAAAAAAGTTAAGTCCATGTCGGTTAAGTGTTACTCATCGTAGGAATGCTTTTAAAAGCTTCTTCTAACGTACAACATAGTATTGTGTTCGTTCACCACTCACAATGGAAATTATCAACAGGTAGCTAAGGCCTATACAATGTCTCCTTCCGGTATCCGATCTTGACAGTTGATACACCAAAATAAACTTTATCATAAAAACATAGAGCTGAAATTCAAATGTGAAACAAAAGTCAAATAATTCTACGCTCAAAATATTGAAATGGGCGACGCTTCAATGTAATTCAAAAGTTAAGTTCCTGAATTTAAAGTGCAGTTTCATATAGCTGCGATGTTCAGTAAGGTTTTAGACTGACTTGCACTGCAGGGTTACCCACCATCCGGCGTAAGGTGACACCGTGGGGAAGTGATCACCATTTCGGGGAAAGATAACCCCTGTACCATATTAACAAAATTTTACGTTTTAATAAAACATTTGTACGAGGTTTTAGGTTAAGATACAGTTACAATAATTTTGATCAAATTAAGATTTGCCTGTATGTATGTCTTTTCAATGACGTTTCCGGTCTTGATTGGAATGACACTTTTGTCGAGTTGTAAGCGGAGATAAGACTTTTTTTTTATTATATTTTTGTACTTTTGATATTATGTTATGAGTTCCTGTTTTCATCTCCCATTAATTCAGTTTTCGAAACATAAAAATTATGATAAAGTTATTACTAAAACCGTAATCACTCCATCTATTTACACTTAAATTTAATTTGTAAGAAGTTTCTATTACAAAATAATTATAAACCTTCAGATTAATGCGATAAAAAAGTAGCTGCGACTCAAAATTTACATAAAGTTGGTACTTCTAAAAAATAATTTAATAGACGCCGAGGTACAATCACGCCGAGAGACCAATAACCATAACTCAAATGGGAATAATAAAGTACTTCCAAATACCTACCTACGTGGTAGTGTTATGAGAAAAATTACACGCAACCGTATCATGTACATAAATCGTCCTGTATTAATTAAATATAATGGTTCACCGATACGTTGCTAGTACCAACTGGCCACGCTGGCCACTGGCAACTGGTTCTTTCTCCGTCCATTAATTTATATTGCCCAAATTAAATTAACTTGAAATCGAAACATTGTCTTTAGAATATTAAATGAAAGCTGTTATCTGAGATTATTTTGTGTTATCAATTTTTAACTAAAACAAATAAGAAATACGACCTTTCCCGTCATGGAAAACTAACATAAATAAACATTAAGTAAGCTCAAACTGTTCGGTTATCAATAATGCTGTGCTCTTACAAATGAAGACGGACTCGCTATACAAGCAGCTCATTGTGGGTTACTCACGACGCGACTCCAGCGAGGTCTAGACTCCAAATAAAAATAATCACAAACAGTAAATGTCGAACGGAACCATAAAAAGTTGAGTAAAAGGCGTCGAAAGAAGGCAGCGAATTTTGAAGCAAACCAGTTTAATGAGGGTCGAATTTAAATACGAAAATAAAACGGTTCCCACGGAGTCGGTCGCGGGAACGGAAGCCTCGCGATGTCGCGGCGACGACGCGACGCGGTGCCACCGCTCATATCGCGCGATCATCGCTCGACGCATCGCGCCGCCCTACTGCACGATAACCCGCATCTTCAAGGTTGCACAAGAAAACATTAAGGGAGAGAATAGTTTTCGCAAATTGACGTTCCATTTAGATAAATCTTTTCTTTCGAAATTGTTGCGATCGTGTGTAAGAAAAAGAATACATAATTCAAAAATCTGAGGAAATCTTCAAAGATTTCCCAATGTATTTTGAGTTTTCTCCACGTGAGAACTTAACGTACTTAAATATATTACGAATAAATGGAGTCGCAGGCTCGGAGATTGTCGTAATTGAGGCATAGGTAGATATGCGATTACAGCTCCCGTGAAATTGATTCGATTAATAATCGTATTTCTTATTTTTTGTGGATATAATTTGTTACGGCAAACTATAAGTTATATCGTGTGGCGCTGAGCGATCAGTAGCATTTTAGCCTCTGCTATTAATTATTTATATCGATCAATGATTATAGGAACTTAGAAAAAGCCATTAGGTAAAAAAACTTTCGTGGGTAATAAAGGTATGTTTGACTGCCAGAAGATTGCTTTAAGCCTTTAAGTGTTAGACGCAAAAGCGCTAAATAATATGTAATTAATTTAAAGTACTAAACTTCTGATGAAAAGAAACTTATTGTAAATATAAAATAAGGATTGGGTACTATCAAACCTACATCTGTTTCAACTACTTTTGATGCGCATCTGTAAATGTTTGTAATAGTAATTTTTCTCTTAACTATAGTTAAATATTCGTTTATCTCTTTAGCATTGACCTGTTCGTGGAAACTGCGAAAGACAATTTATTTATTTTTTGAAATATACAATGTGTAAACATGGCCGAGGGCTGATCGCTGTTTGAGTTTGCTTTCGATAATGTCAACATGACAGGTCGCCTCAACGGAACTTGTTCCAGCCAGACGAAGCCCCGACGGTGACGCCTGCGCCGCCGTGTGCTTTACATAATCTACTTTTAAATCGTTTTCTACGTCGTTAACGACAAAGGAAATCTGCCTTCCGTTCATTCACAAACTCCAGAATATTTGGCAATGATTTTACAGAGTAAATCACTAGTGTGACAACTAAAGAAGCATGTCTTATCTATACTTATAATAAATCTGTAGAGAGGTCAATTCTGTACATGAAATATATTTCCAAAATAACTAACAGGGGGTGATTAGGGATCGATACTGATGCCAAAAATGCAATCAGTAAAATGTTTGTCTGTCTGTCTGTCTGTCTGTCTGTCTGTATAACCGTTATAGAAATAAAAACTACTCGACGGATTTTAACGAAACTTGGTACAATTATTTTTCATACTCCTGAGCTGGTTATAGTATACTTTTCATCACGCTACAATCAATAGGAGCAGAGCAGTGAAGGGAAAGGTTGGGAAAACGGGAGAAGTTACTCCATTTTTTAAGCTTCCATCGCGTGTGCAACCTTAACGGTTAAAGCTACACAGAAATCATTTCATGACGGAAATGTTCTCCTTAAAATTATATAAAAAATATCCCACGACAGCATATGTCTATCTTTTATGGTTGACTCACAATAACACGTGTAACTTCCGATAGTTTAGCAGTTCGAAGCTTTCTGATTATAATATTCGTCTACTCTTACGTTTATAACACTCTCAGTCACCCCTAATTGAAAAAGTTAACATTATTAACTATTCCATAAAAAAGAATCATATAAATCGGTATAGAAACACCAAAGTTATACATGAAATACGCTAATAATAAGCCTCCCAACCACATCTTATATCATCGGTTTACGGTGACGTAACAAATATATTAAATAGGGACAATTCTTGGCTATGCGAAAGATCTATTTTAACTCCTCGCAATGACCAGGCATTTGAGATTAATAACAAAATACTGTCGAATATACAGGGGGAAAGCAAAGTTTATAGTTCAGTAAATAGAATGGTTGATGAACAAGAAGCCACTAATTACCCGATAGAATTTGTAAATTCTTTAAATATGCCCGGACTTCCTTCTCATGAAATTTGTTTAAAAATTGGTAGGTATTCCGATTATTCTGCTCCGAAATTTAAGACCACCACAACTTTGCAATGGAACTCGGCTAAAAGTAACCCGGTTGCAACAAAATATAATCGAGGCTCAAATTTTAACAGGTTGCGGTGCAGGAGAAACCTTCTTTATTCCCAGAATTCCCATAATACCAAATAATTTTCCATTCCAATTTAAAAGAACGCAATTCCCAGTATCGGTGTGTTATGCAATGACAATTAATAAGGCTCAAGGGCAGACTTTTCGTGTTGCTGGAGTAGATCTCGGTGTCAGTTGTTTCTCGCATGGTCAGTTGTACGTCGCTCTTTCCCGGGTTAGCATTTCTAGAAATCTTTATGTTCACGTGCCGGACGGGTCAACTTTCAACATAGTTTGCCCGGAAGCTTTGCGCTGAAGTATTTTCGTTCTATAGGTACTTAAGCCTCATGAGAACGTGATCTAAACAATATTACCAATACATTAACTTAATAACACACAAGGAGTTACACGCTGACGGAGTCGCGGGCACAGCTATTAACAATAATATTGTGCGGTTCCGTATTGCGATATTTTTCAACAGTATTATAGATTGACATATTATATTTCCCTACTAAATTACGAAAGTTAATCTGTCTGTTACATCAAAATCACTGAACCGTGAGGAAGGATATAGTCTACTTTTTTTTTACGAATAACGACGGAAACGCGGACGAAGTCGCGGGCAACAGCTATCTATACTAATAATATAAGGCTGAAGAGTTTGTTTGTTTGTTTGAACGCGATAATCTCAGGTTCGAATTGAAAAAATATTTTTTAATTAAATAGTCAATTTATAGAGAAAGGCTATATATAGCCTTTCTCTATAAATTGACTTTGGCTATATATCATTACGCTAAGGCCAATAGGAGCGGAACGCCAATGAAGAATGCTTCAAAATCGGGGTTAAATTTAACGTTAGCCCAAAGTAACTATTCGACGCCTACGAAGTCGCGGGCAAAAGCTAGTTAATTTAATATAAGTAAAAGTTTATATTTCCATAAAAGTAAAGTTATTACCGTTAATATCGATTCATATTACATATGTTAACATCTGTGCAACATGGTCATATGAGTGATGTATGAGTGTTCGTACAACAATGTCGCAACATCGCGCCTCATTGAGCATGGCAGAGCGTCGTGAATGACAGGCTGGCGGGCAGGCGGCTAGATGGGCGAGGTTGTTTGTCTTCAAAACTATGAATGAACCGGACTCGTTCTACTTTATTACGGCTTCGGACGCATGTACTCTGTCGCCTCAAGTTATCGTTCAAATAACTCGTCTTAGCCGTCTTGCCTCAACGCGAACGTTCGACGAATACGAATATTGATTCGGAAGTTATTGTAATGCTCTCAAAATAACGTTCTCAGAACTATATTACACTTCTGGACACATCTATTGGCCCACCTTGTATTTTCAGTTTCGTTTGGTCCTAGCTAAAATTTTATATTAGGTCGAGCAAAAAGTTTTTATGCAGTTTTGAACCTGGCACATTCACAATTTCATTCAATAGTCTTTTTATGAATTTCGAACACAGAATTTAAAGAAACAAAAGACAATTTGGAGCCTGTTTGGTGATATCAAACAATCGAATACTAAGAAAACTTGGTTTTATTGGTTTACTTGGATTTAATTCTTGAAAAAGTGATTGATATCTTTGCTTTTGCAACAAACATTACTTATTCTTAACATTAAGGTGAGGTTCTATCAATAATCTATGGATACTTCACCTGAAGTCGCCGCCCAAGCTGTGGCACTTATTCAGGCCGGACACAGCCAAAGAAACGTGAGTGCTCAACTTAATTTAAGTCGATCTGCGGTCCGAAATGTTTATCGGAGGTACCTAGAGACTGGCGGCTTTGTTCGTCGCCAAGGAAGGCCACGATCTCGGGTCACAACGGAAAGGCAGGATCGATTCATCGTGACGACCAGCTTGAGAAATCGTCACCTTACCTCCATTGAGATACAAAACCAACTTCGCGACTTCCACGGAGTATCTGTGAGCGCTCGAACTGTTCGGAGAAGGTTAAAAGAACGCGATATGGTACCACACAAGCCAGCTAATGGGCCCAAACTAAAGCGAGCCCACCGAACAGCGCGCCTTCATTTCGCACGCAGTCATTTAAATTGGACACAGCAAGATTGGAGCCGTGTACTCTTTTCTGATGAGTCTAAAATTGTGTTACATGGCAATGATGGAAGGAAGAAGGTCTACCGGCATAAGGGAGAGCGTTTCGCACAATGCTGCTTTGAAGAGAGGGTTGCTTATGGCGGTGGCTCATGGACTGTCTGGGGCGGTATATCCGCGAGCGGCAAAACTCAACTTGAGGTTGTTACAGGACCACGGCTGCCAACATTAAATGCTGAAAGATACATTCGTGAGTGCTTAGAACCTCACGTGATACCATACGCGGACTATGTGGGCCCAAATTTCCTTTTTATGCATGATAATGCAAGAGCCCATGCGGCCGGCATCGTCAGGGAATATCTTCGGGATGTGAACATCACAGTTATGGACTGGCCAGCCAGAAGCCCAGACATGAACCCCATTGAGCACATGTGGGACGAGCTAAAAAGGCGTGTTAGGGCTCGTCAGCCAGTTGCCCAGACGATGCAGGAGTTAAAAACTGTCATAGAAGAGGAATGGGAGATGATCCCTCAAAATTTCATAGAGCGGTTGATAAACTCTATGCCTAATCGTATGAGAGCTGTGGTAGATGCCCATGGAGGCAACACGCGTTATTAAATTAAACCTTTATTTGATAAAACATGTTTTTTATTCAAAAATTAATTGCCTTTAACAAGGCGCATATCCGACTTGTTAGGCGTAGGTCCATGTCGTATGGTATTCTGAATTCAAATTTAAAACTATACGATCGAAAAAGATGGTAAAATGTATCAGGTTTAAAACTGCATCAACAGTTTTTGTTCAATCTAGCAATCATATTTCGGTAGGGGCCATCGAAACCTAAACTCTAAGGTGGGCCAATAGATGTGTCCAGAAGTGTAGTTTACGCCGAAATCTGTCTTTGATTTTAGAGGAAGTTGATGATTCTTTGCAAATACAATATGCTAGGCCGATGGATTCCTAGATTTATTGAATTTCGACATAGTTTCATTAGTATGATTTAGCTTTGATCAGTTTTATTGAAAGTCGTTCCATAGACCCTACATAGGCTTAGTATGACTTTGAAATACTTTTATCGTTTTCGAAAACTATCGCTTTGTTTCTTTCACATGCATGAAACTTGTAGATGAGTGTGAAAGAGTCAAAGTGATAGTTTTCGAAAACGACAATTGTATTGCAAATTCATACAACCCTCCTGAGCGTCTTAACCGCGAGCGATACATTACCTTAGCGCATCATTGACAACGAAATTATATAGGTGACCCATCGTTGAGCGGTTTTGAGATAAAGGTGACATATTTTTCTACCCATAGTTCCAACATTATGGCGCTATTGCGTGAGTCATTTACAACCATGTATATTTCTTAAGACTAGCACATCTTTGTAGGCACAACGCCATAAGCTCTGTGTTTGTAGTGACAACATGTCGGACTCGCTGGAAAGCCTTTAAAAGCTCATGACTCATAAAAATCCAAGTAATAATAAAACTCGGACCAATAATAAAGGGCCAGCAAGCTATTGCTGTGAATGGATATCTGTATTGTTAGATAATGTTATCGGTTGTGGAATTCGAATCGATAAGAAAAATAATGAATAGTGTGTAAAATTACTTGTACATGTATTCTCTAAACCAGTGGTTCCCAATTAGTTTTTTCTACGTACCACTTCAAGGAAGACCTCAAACTCGCGCACCCCTTGGGACGTTTCACACGATGACGCATGTCGGATGCGACAGCGACAGTACGGCAAGCATCGTTGAGAGTTGTATGAAAACGAGCCTAGATCCACACATGGGTGCCGCACTGAAGCTGTCGTATGTGTCGTATCTAGGCGCGTTTTCTAATAATAATTTTTGGCAATTGTTATTGCACTAGGTTTTATTTTTTAAGAATTTATTGTCTTAGTTAAGAAATTGCTCCGCGTACCCCTTGATGCAATCTCGCGTACCCCTGGGGGTACGCGTACCACTAATTGGGAAACACTGCTCTAAACCATTTTTTAACGCACAACGTTAGACAGATTAGCAAGACCTATCAATCATGCCTCTTCCACATCCACGTTAGAGTCAGTTTTCAATCTTAGCGGATGCAGCAGTTTACCAATATTCTACATGAAGGGCTATCGGACCTTGTCAACCCAACAACATACACAATACGACTTGTCAAGACTTCTTCGTCGTCGTTTTGCTCATGACAGAGCGGTCCTAGTCGAGTTGAGGAGACCACGTTACGATCTGTTGCCATATTCTCTTCTGTCTGGTGCAGTCAGATATGCGGTTTCCTACTGCAGACTTCTCTAAGTCAGTCCAGCGCATGGTGACTAATCGCGATTTTCTATTTGACAATTATTAAGCAAGACAACCTAAAGAAAAAGTACTTAAAAAAAGTTATTTAAAAAATCTAAAAAAACCCGACTGCTCAACTGAAATGCAAGGAACAAGCACATTTTTATTTTAAAAAGTGACAAGCAGGCGGGACCCAATTGAACGTATTTTTTTTTTAATTTGTCGGTCCTATTTGTATCTATATGTTTGAGCCGTTTGGGGTTGAAACGTTGGGACCATGGAGTCCGAGTGCGCATCGACTCTTTCGTGACATCAGCAAACGTTTAGTCGACTCCACAAGTGACCAGAGGGCTGGCCTTTTCTTTGGACAGAGAATCAGCATTGTCATTCAACGTGGCAATGCGGCCAGTGTTCTGGGCACTTTTCCCATTGATAGCGATGTTGATGAATTTTTCGATGCCCTATAATTTCCCTTTTATTTTCGCCTGTATTATATTTGTTTTTAATTATGTATATTAATGTAAATAACATTTAATAAATAGTCAAAGGAAAAAACGTAAAATTATCAATTTTTTAATTTTCCCGGTCGTGTCACATTGGTACCCCACCGGATTCAGAAAATGAAAGAGCTCAAGTCCATATTTGTAAACTTTCTCTTTGTATTATTTTGCTAGTATTACACTAATGATTAATATGATATACCTTTTTGAAATCCTTGTGATAAGCCCTTTAATTTGATACCGATATTGGGGTATTCGAAAAAAAAATTTTTTTTTCACTATTTGTAATGATTTCGCACAGCCGCCATGTTTGATTTTTTCAAATGTCACTTATCTAAGCTAACACCCTAACCTAACACTTGGGCTGCTAAGACAAATCTAATGATACCTCAATTATTTGAATACGTTAAGTGGTTCTGGAGATATGAGGTAATAAAGAATATTACATACATACATACAAGATACACTCGAAAAACATAACCCTTCCTTTGCAGTCGGGTAAAAAGAGTCTTCGTACTGATGCAAAAACATATGATAGCAGAATCAATTACGCCGACATCACATACGTAAATAAAACATTCTTCACTAAGTCTGTATTACTCTGTATAGTTGCGGTAGCAATAGTGATGATTCAATAATTAATTAAGTAAGGCAATGGATTTAATTCAATGAATGCCGTCATCTATTGAAAATGTATACTATTACGGTATATTACACTGCTAGTTATAATAAAGGTCGTACAATGTCTTCGTGACCTATTAACACATTTTTATTCACTGTCTGTATCTAGATTGCTATGTCTAACTCTATTTCACTGAGTGTTTAATTTATACATAATTATAAAAAAAAAAAACTAAACAGCAGATAGATTCTTAATTCTAATTCTATATATAGAAATTAGAAGGTGGTCATTAATATGAATTTAAACATGGACATAGTCAATATTGTATATAATATATTTTATCTATACTTATAATAAATCTGTAGAGAGGTCAATTCTGTACATGAAATATATTTCCAAAATAACTATCAGGGGGTGATTAAGGATCGATACTCATGCCAAAAATGCAATCAGTTAAATTTTTGTCTGTCTGTCTGTCTGTCTGTCTGTATAACCGTTATAGAAACAAAAACTACTCGACGGATTTTGACGAAACTTGGTACAATTATTTTTCATACTCCTGAGCGGGTTATAGTATACTTTTCATCACGCTACAATCAATAGGAGCAGAGCAGTGAAGGGAAATGTTGGGAAAACGGGAGAAGTTACTCCATTTTTTAAGCTTCCATCGCGTGTGCAACCTTAATGGTTAAAGCTACACAAATCATTTCATGACGGAAATGTTCTCCTTAAAATTATATAAAAAATATCCCACGACAGCATATGTCTAACTTTTATGGTTGACTCACAATAACACGTGTAACTCCCGATAGCTTAGCAGTTCGAAGCTTTCTGATTATAATATTTGTCTACTCTTACGTTTATAACACTCTCAGTCACCCCTAATTGAAAAAGTTAACATTATTAACTATTCCATAAAAAAATTGGCCAAGTGCGAGTCAGACTCGCCCATGAAGGGTTCCGTAGTAACTATAATATAATATGCAAATTTATTTGACGAAAAAAAAAACCTTTCAAATTTCTTAAAACTAGCTTATTTACATTTTTTACAACTGCGCCAAATAAATTTGTTTTGAAAAAAAAATCCTTACAAATTTCTTAAAACTGGCTTTTTTACATTTTTTACAACTGCGCCGAATAAATTTGTTTTTCATAGTGTTTGTATGAATTACAAAGTTATATTTGCGGTTTTATAAAATATGCTGTATCTCAAAAACTGCTGAACTGATTTCGTTCAAACTAATTTTGGTTGAAAGTTTATATTAAGATCTACAGACATATATTTTTTTTAGATTTTTCACTCCATTATTATAGAAGTTAGAGGTTGTGTCCGCCACACACACATTTTACCACTTTGGAAGGTTATATCTTTTAAACGATTGACTTTATGGAAAAGTGGTTTTAGAAACCCCGATGTCGTTTTGAAAGAACTGTCTATAGATACCACACATGCATCGATTTCATGAAAAAAAATATTTTCAGGTTTAGTTCCATGTATGGGGAGCCCCCCTTTATTTTAAATATTTTTTATTTTTTTTTCTCAAAATCGGAAAGCGGTTCACAGAATACATCTGCCTATCAAGTTTCACATGTATGGTCCTAATAGTTTCGGAATAAAATTGCTGTGACAGACGGACGGACGGACAGACAGACAGACAGACAGACGGACAGACATGTCGAAACTATAATAATTCCGTTTTTGCCATTCGGCTACGAAACCGTAAAAAGAATCATATAAATTGGTATAGAAACACCAAAGTTATACATGAAATACGCTTATAATAATAAGCCATCGCGCGTGAATACTGAATCATGCTATAAGGATTATTTTTGAGAATCGGTCGCCGCGCTCGACGCGTCTCGCGGTCGAAGCGTTCTCTAGGTACTTAAGCCTCATGTGAACGTGATCTAAACAATATTACCAATACATTAACTTACGCTGACGGAGTCGCGGGCACAGCTATATTGTATCATTACGCTAAGGCCAATAGGAGCGGAGCGCCAATGAAGAATGCTTCAAAACCGGGGTTAAATTTAACGTTTGCCCAAAGTAACTATTCCACGCGGACGAAGTCGCGGGCAAAAGCTAGTTTATGAATAAGAATAAAAGTTACTACCTAGACAAAGTAATATTCTAGTCTCTCAATGATGACGACTGAAGAAGCATCAAACCATTTTGACTTTAGAACATTCTAATTTCAGTCAGTAGTCAGTACGTATATCATAAATCATAATCATTTATTATCAGTTTTTTACATAGTACATTCAAGAAGTCCCTAGCTCCTGCGCTGGTATTTACTGTATTGCAGGAGCCAGGTTGTTCCCCATGACAATAGGTTACATTTTTAAGGCAATAACATGACATGAACAGAAAAATACAAAATGAATTAGATTAAATGATGCTGGAAGAGCTAGCACCTATTCATACAAGACCGCATACCGACGCTTCCAAAAACAATAAATATCCCTTTAATGCATCACGATAAATGTTGATATCGTCAAACGATATCTTTATCAAAATGGTGATCGCTTACCATAACTTCGTCTGCTTATACCATCGATTTGTTTTACATATAATTTTCCAGAACTTTAATTTCGGTAGTCAGTGTTATTGGTTTTGTATTTTCTTTTTTTTGACACCGCCTTCCGAAATTAAAATTATATTTGGCTTTGTAGTGTTTAAATATGGGAGTCGGTTTTATTTTTTGCTAAAAATTTTTTTTTTCACGATTTTTAGTGGGTCGGTTTATAATTTATCTAGTTACAAAAGCCAAAATGTCAACTACTTATATTCATTTACAAAATATTGCTTTTCCCGATGCAGAGCTGTTAATTTTTGAGGAGTTCTCCTGGTACTTCACCATCAGCTCTACATCACCATATGTATTGTGACGAGCATAAAGTGCTTAACCATCATAATCCATATTCAAGTAATCGAATCTCAATCCACGAAATAATTAATATTGAGTAGTTTCGGTGGCCATCTTTGGTCTTCATCGTCAGTTCCACTTACCCAAATGGTGATTTTCTAGAGCAACTGCACAAGGTACTATAAGAAATATCCAAAACGCTATAGGTGTGCCTATAATATTTGAAGAGTTCCCTTGATCACTCCAGGATCCCATCATCAAATCCTGATTTCATAGCAATGGGAACAACTAGAAAGTATAACCGTTCGAACGAAAAAAGAATTTTCTGAATCGGTCCAGCCGTCTTCGAGTTATGAGGTATACATAAAAAAAAGTTCATGACGAACTGAGAACCTCCTCCTTTTTTTGAAGTCGGTAAAAAATCTAAATTCTACTTCCTTTATGGTCCGTTTATATCAATGCCTTCATTTTCTCATCGTTCCCTAGACATAGCGACGAACATCTGATACATCTATCAGAGATGAACGACATAATATATTGTGTAAGTTATTAACGTGTGCAGCGGTGGTATTTGAGGTTCTTTTTAATTAAACGATTCTTAGTGAGGTAATATTTCTCAATGCGTCTTAATTTCGAGAGTACGTAATATAGTTGCGCTTAAGTATTTATCGAGATGTGGAGATAGAGACTGACGGGTAGACGGAGGCTTCCTCGATAGGATCTTGAGTTAGGGCCGATAGCATCTGCCATGTCAGCCGCTGTGCACTGCCTTGCATTCAATTGATTACCAATTAGTGGTACATGCGTCTTCACAGGAGCATCTATAAGTGACGTGAATAGTAGCCAGGTGGATATTAAAAGTGACAAACCGTCACATGTGCAGTTAACTCATATTAAATAAAAATGCCTTTTTTTACTCACCATAATATCTTGAAATTACATGTATAGATAGTAATACAATAATGGGTATCATACGTATATTGTGGGAGCCTGGTGCTTGAGCTAGGCCAAAAGCCTGTATTTCAGGTCACCAGGTCTCCTCCCCGATTTACAAAGTCCGCGAATTTCGTTAAGCGACTATAATGCGGATATGTGTGGTGCGATTTGTTGAAAGAATAGGTATATGGTATGAATGATATATGACGTGTCTAAAGGTACATGAAGGTAGTGTGTTTGGGGTTGAGTGTGGTTGAGGAGGTGGGTAGTTGAGTTTAACCAAGTGTGATCTTGCGTGAGTGTGTCTTTTCTGGAGGGAAGAATAGACGAAGCAATTTGCAGAAGGTCAGTTATGGCTGAGAAATAAATTCAACTGTTGCAGCCAACTAGCAAGCTTGGGTTTCAGATGTTTAGTGGGTAGGGTATATATGTATATCAATAAGTCGATGGATTTTATTGTAAATGCGGGTACTAAGCATAAAAAAGTGGCGGCAAGCGAAAGAGGTGCGACATGGGGCCGTACCACACACTGAGTGACCCTTGCATTTCTTTAGAACTAGATCGTCCAGGGAAAGTAAGGAGTGATGGCGTAACACAGCACGTAGAATGAAAAGTTGTCGCACATTGAGGACTTTTGATTCAGAGTAGAGTAAGGTTGAGTAATCTCTGCGTTTAAACTGCATTACTTTTAGAATAGCCCTTTGAGCTCGTTTTACAGGCTCCTCTCCACACAGAAAAACAGTAAGTAAGGACCGAGACATACAAACTCTGATAAACAAGGAATAATGTGTCGCGGTCAGCTGAATGTCTGAGTTCCTTAAAGATATATAATTATGAGCTTCCTAATTCGGGTGCAGAGTGCTTCTATTTGAGGTCGCCAGCTAAGACGTTCATCTATAAGTACTCCAAGATATTTGGTGTTTGGATCGAGGGAGAGGGAGATGCAGTTACAGTCGATGGGGCTGTTGTTCGGGGAATTGAAACAAGTATGGGCTTTGACGGTACTGGTTCCCGTGGGAGGTGCAATCGTATGGGGAAGAGAAAAACGAACGACTTTAGTTTTCTCGATATTGAGAGTCAACAGGTTTACCGATAGCCATGCCATCACTTTGTGAAGTGTTTGCTCCGTTCTTAATTTGGCTTTATGATAGTTTTTATCATAACTGATCATCAAACATCTGACCTGTTACCACTCGTCTAAACTGGGTGGACTACAGCCTTTTTGAAAGAGTTTGGGAATGTACCAGTTTCAATGGCTCCATTGCATATTATGTGCAATGGGAATTGCTAATGCGGCGCTGGACAGCTCAAGCAGCCTTGCAGGTACATATGTTGTCATGGCCCGTAGCACAATCGCTCCGTAGGTTGCAATCACCCTTTCCACCTGAGCGATATCAACCAGCTCTATAACCAGAGAATTGTATGGTTCAGGTTGTGAAGGCAGTCTATGGGACCCAAAGGTGTTGTTCATTTTTGAGGCTAGATCTTTGCCCACGGACACGAAAAAGTAATTTACCCTATTAATTGACCTTTTGACATCAGTAGGGCAGAGAAGAGCCTTTGGAGCCTGTGGAGGTGAGTTCTGATGGATTTTATAGCTTTTCAAGTAGCTTTGGTGTTATTTTTAGTTTTAAGCAGCTCGTTAAACACATGTGACAAGATACCTGAAAGGTTGAAGCTGTAAAAGTGGATCTAGCAAGCACCGTAACATTCTATAAAAATTAATAAGCCTCTTTTTAAATACAGTGTGGTTTTTTGTTTAAATAAATTATTGCATAATAAATCATACATCCATAAAATTTATAATATCGCTAACAAAAACATACCTTTTTAAATAAATAAAATATTTTCCTTTAAGAGCTGTTCCGTGGGACCGGACGAGTTCGCAGCGAATTAGTCAAAATCCGAGCAGAGTCCTGACAAATTGATTGAGAGATTGAATTTTATGATCCTTGAAATATAATATATCTAGAGCATAATACGAGAGAAAAAGCGCTAAACAACGGCATATTGATTATGTATGGACACAAATCATAGATGGAACAAATGGGTTGATGGCCGCATATAATCATAATTATGTTTTTCGAGTAGCTACACATTTAAATAGGCATAATAATCGGAGCGATGTGATTTCTGATTACTATCAGATGCGTGATCTGTGCGAGTTGTGGGCCGCACTCATTAACATACTCTTTCCATTAAATTCGATCGTTATTCTTTTCTAATCGCGGCCGGAGTGAGTTCGGTATCGCGGTCGACCGGTCTTCGGCGTTGCAACATTTTATATCTGATCTTGTCGAGAGTTTTAAGCGCCATCGTGAGAACATGTACGGTTACCATTTTATTTTGTTCTACGTCCAAATGATCGGTGCGCATGTTAGAGCGCTCACGAACACGAAGAGACGCAGGCGCCGCGGACCAGAGCGGCACCGGTAGCATCGCCGTCCAACATCAGTAAAAACGCTCATTTGTGATAAACATAAAGAGGTGCGGTTGCGGTACCGACTGAATAAATTAGAACGATTAACCGAGTTTTATTTATCTCATATCGCGTGAGAAAAGATAATGAACTAAATAAACGAGAAAGTTTATACAACTTTATCTTTAAATTCTGTCGTCGTTATAAAGTATGTAGTCAAAACCTGAATTCAATTACAGGCGATTACCGGCGATACAATCTCGTTATCAAGTGTTCGAAATCAGTTAGCGACGAAAAAATGGCTTTTTACAGATTTTAAGGGGGCAATGCGCAGCAAATTGCGCAATTTGGTAAAAGTTATACGTGCAATTAGCTGTGCGAACAAAAACCGCAGACGTGAACACACGTCGCCGTTCCGGACCGGCTCGGAGACGAGCTCCCAGTAATGCTGGCGATGCCCATCCATCGGCACACAACGGCAAATCGACACGGCAATATACTTTTTCAGTACGACGCGACGCACGGTGGGCTGAAAAACGGCTTTCATAGACTTAGGCATTTTATTTTGCAAGTGCCAGTTTTTGTGCCGGATATCACTTCTATTTGTTATAACAATATACAAAAATGACACCAGAATTGATTCTGCACAAAAACGAAGGAATTATAATTTTTTTACGAAAATTTTGTATGGAGCTAGTATGAAAAATCGAAATATCTCTGAAACGGCAGCGATAACCGTAATATCCTTATAGGAGGTTTTAGTACTAATTATTTATGATTTTTTGACATACGTTACATAATGGTTGTAGATGCCTTTTTTTTTTTTAAATCGTCAAAATATTTTTATTTATTTTTACATATTAAACGTTCCTTTTAGTGTTTAAGTTGAAGAATTCAGAGCTTTAACAACTCTTAACATAAAATAGCATCACCCCTATAGACCTGAAGGACTAGACAGAGGTGTGTAGTATCTTGTTGATCTTGTAAGATTTCCAACAATACCAAATAGTTGAATATCAGTGTCAAAGTGCCCATGCTGTCGCTTCTTTTAGAAAGATAGGGGAATGAAATTGTTAATTGATCATACCCTAAAAGTATGATTACAACATAACCGGACACATAATAATATCGACACAAAAGGAATTTTAAAACCTTGCATACGTTCAAAATACAAAATAACATATTGTGTAGTCATCTAATGAGTCTGATGACAAGTAATTAAGTAATTAGAATGATGGTTGTAGTCTTCTGATTCTAATGAGCCTATTAAGTGATTAAATGATTTGAAATATCTCGCAACAATACCAACTAAGAACTGCATTCACCTTTTTATAATTAGTGAGCTAATGTGATTTGCTAATGTTGATTAGTTCTACTATGAGTTCTACGAAATGTTTTTGACGATTATAAATTTTTATTATCATATCTTTTATAACTTTAATGAGGGTAGTTAACTAATTATTGACCTTATACAATAAAAGGGCTATAATTTTGTTCCATAATTTAGATTGTTCACAACCGTGTAACTGCTAACACTAAAACTATTTGCTTTGCGACTACAAAATCTTAGAATGGAAAGTTTAATCACCAACTTAGATTTGTTTGTTCTTCTAAAAAGTGAGTGTCCTTCATTTAATCATGAAGTATTGTTTAGTGCAATTGTGTCCCGCATAGGCGATTGCCTTTCTGCCGAAGATCAAGTAACTCTCAAAGAATTTTGCCGGAGATTCACGCGAGCTGCTTTAAACAGGTGGCAGAAATCTAAACGATTCTTTGATAAGTTTAGAAATACGTACGGAGAGTGGTTGCAAGCAAATATTGATTGGCCGAGTTGCGTGCAAACTTTAATAAATCAAGAACCAACTGTTGATGAGATACCAAGAGCACGCTCAGTCTCTCCAGAACCTTCGACATCATCGACTGTTGGAACAATGACAAAAAGGTCCCGAAAACCATTCAAAGATCTGGGAAGCAAACAGAAAAAGAGAAGATCTAGTGAGCACATAGGCGAGGATTCCTGTGAATTGGCATATGCAGCTGCAGCACGTTTAAAAGAAGAAGGTTATGAAGATATCGCATCTGTAATCAATTATATGATCAAAAATCCAGAAGCTGCCGTTAAAATCAAGGAAAGCATTAAGAAAACAGTAATATTTACACCAGAGAAAGCACTTGGATTGCTTCTTTCACTTAAGCTTTCAAAGTGGCAATATATTACGTTGCGAGAGACTGCCATTCGGGAAGGTGCTAAGGATATTTACCCATCCTACTATAAACTGCAACAAACTAAGCTTGCATGCTACCCTCCTAATCAATCAGTATCAGTTACGGATTCATCAGCTAGAATTACACTTCAAGCTTTACTTGACATCACGGTGAAGCGGATTCTTCAAAGTCTTTCTGATAATGTGGAAAATAAGCAGTTAAAGCTGATATCGAAGTGGGGATTTGATGGTGCTTCCAATCAAAGCCGATACAAGCAGAAAATGGACGGCGAGCATGATGATTCAAGCATTTTCATGACCTCCTTGGTGCCACTGAAACTGACAGATGGAGATAATACTATATGGACAAACCCGAAACCATGCTCAACTTTTTATTGTCGTCCGGTTCAGTTCACTTTTGTAAAAGAAAGCCATGCAGTTGTCATTGATAACAAAAGAAAAATGGATGAGGAAATTGAGGCCCTTAACCCCACAGAGTGCATTAATAGTAACAGGGTGACTCATAAACTAATGATGACAATGATCGACGCAAAAGTCTGCACGTACCTTTCTGAAGCTAGATCAAATGCATCATGCTACCTGTGCTTAGCAAAACCAACAGAAATGAACCACTTAGATGCTGTAACATCAAAAACTGTGTGTTCTGACATATATGAATTTGGCCTATCATCCCTACATGCCCGTATAAATTGCATGGAATGTCTGTTACACATTGCGTACAGACTTGACTTCAAACAGTGGGCAGCAAGAAGTAATGAGCATAAAGATATGTTACAAAACAGAAAAAAAAACATTCAAAATAAATTTAAAGAGGAGCTCAATCTGTTAATTGATATAGTAAAACAAGGCTCGGGAACTACCAATGACGGGAATACCGCAAGGAAGTTTTTCGAGTTTCCCAATAAAACTGCAGCTATTACTGGGTTGGATCAAAACCTGATAAAAAGATTTGCTGTTATTTTGCAAGCAATAACATCTGGTGAGAAGATCGATGTCATCAAATTTAAAGATTTTGCTCGCAAAACAGCAGAAAAGTACGTGGAATTATACGACTGGTACTACATGTCATCAACCGTACATAAACTATTAATACACGGAGCTGACATAATCGAAAAAAATGATATTGTCCCGATTGGGACTCTCTCGGAAGAAGCCTCAGAGTCTCGAAACAAAGATTTTAGGAGGTTCCGGGAACATCATTCGCGGAAAAGAAGCAGGCAAGATTCTAATCAAGATATCCTAAATATACTTGTTGTTTCTTCGGATCCTTTTCTAAGTGCACAAAGGCCGAAGTTAGATGCCAAAAGGAAGACAACCTTTTTTGCTGAAACTCTCGACCTAATACAGTTTCCGGAAACTGAGTTCGAGTTTGTAGGTATATCCGATCTGGATTCTGACTCGGAATTGGAGTCCGACAACGAAAGTTGTAAAGAAAATTTGTAAAATTTAATTATTTTTCTTTATGTTCTTTTGTTATTTATGTTAGTTTATTGTACCAATATGTTTAGTTAATAATTTCATAAATTATAGTTTCAAATATGTATTTTGTATAATTGAATTTATTAGATATTATTTTTGTTACTTCTGTTTTATTTAAATTACCTATCAATAAAAAGTTTATATACAGTCTTTTTTTTTCACATATTCTTAATATTTGGGGAAAAAGCATGCTTCCTAACGATGTTCTTAACTTTGACACAGTTCATGGATCGTTTTGAACAGTTTCATATGTTAAAATAAATAATGTTAGTACTATAATCCCCTATAAGGATATTATTATTATTATGTGTCCGGTTATGTTGTAATCATACTTTTAGGGTATGATCAATTAACAATTTCATTCCCCTATCTTTCAAAAAGAAGCGACAGCATGGGCACTTTGACACTGATATTCAACTATTTGGTATTGTTGGAAATCTTACAAGATCAACAAGACACTACACACCTCTGTCTAGTCCTTCAGGTCTATAGGGGTGATGCTATTTTATGATAAGAGTTGTTAAAGCTCTGAATTCTTCAACTTAAACACTAAAAGGAACGTTTAAATATGTAAAAATAAATAAAAATATTTTGACGATTTTTTTAAAAAAAAGGCATCTACAACCATTATGTAACGTATGTCAAAAAATCATAAATAATTAGTACTATAACCCCCTATAAGGATATTACGGTTATCGCTGCCGTTTTAGAGATATTTCGATTTTTCATACTAGCTCCATACAAAATTTTCGTAAAAAAATTATAATTCCTTCGTTTCTGTGCAGAATCAATTCTGGTGTCATTTTTGTATATTGTTATAACTAATAGAAGTGATATCCGGCAAAAAAACTCGCACTTGCAAAATAAAATGCCTAAGTCTATGAAAGCCGATTTTCAGCCCACCGTGCGACGGTGAGCTCATTATTCGTTGTTATGTTCAATAAAGCGTGGAGGCATTTTATCGGCGACAGACAACGATAGAAGATCACGCAAATGACATTTATGTATTGAAAACGAATTAGAAATAGATCAGATTCAGATATAAATCAATATGCCCGTGAATGTGAATGACTTGAATCATTGCAAGACCAAGACGAGATTGCCAGCCGTAAAAAATCTCTTCAAAGCTGCTATCTTCGCAGAGATGTTTGAATGGACGTTTATGTTCAAGAAAGAACCAACTTACAAGGTGTGTGTAGCTACATAATTATAAAGAATACTGGAGACTACGGTTAGCCGGACGCAGGAAACGTCCGGTGAAAAAAAAACCAGATAGTCAGCATCTCCATAAGACACGGGAATCTTGCCTTCCGCTAATTATTTACGATATATTGCGTAACGGTGAAACGCCGGGAAGGAGGCAGGAAAAAAACATGCTCCACAGGATGTCAGACACACTCGCTACCAGATCGCGTTAATCCACTTCTAACCATAACTTGTTATTATAAAGTTCATAACGCTTTGGCGATTAGGATCGCTTGGTAACTTTTAGAATATCTTTATTCATATTTCGAACGATCTCGATAAAGCAGAAATGGACTGCGATCGATCGCTGGCCGCGGGAAAAACTGGACTCTACGTGTTGCAAAGTACGATCGCATTTGGTGAGTTGAGCGGTTGCACCAGCACCAGTCTGTTTATGCTGGCGGTGTAATTAAAGATACCATAGCAGGAACCAGGAAGAGTGTCGTACTATCTCAACAGTTAGCCGGAAATCGCTAGATCTGTGAGTTCATTCATAAATGAGAGGCCCGGCGCGACAATGTTGTATGACAGGTTGGTGCACCGAGCTATACTGACTTCTATTTATACCGTGTATAGACATACTTTGGCGGAGCAGCGAGCCTTAAATAATTAAACATGAATGAAACGCAGCACTTAATTTAGTAGAAATGTGAACAAACATTATGTCAACTAGCCCACGCTGTTTTAGTTTCCACGGCTAGGTTTTATTTGGACATCATGTGTGGTTGTAGAAAGATAATTGTTTGAGGGAGAACTTATGGCAACCGAAGTGTACACGTCATTGTGTGATAGGTGTTGTGGACATTATCAGAACCAGTTGAGTAAACAGGACGTCCAAATTTAATTACCTACTGGACTGATAATCACAAGCCACAAAACATTTATTGCAATACATTAAATGTATACAAAATATATCATCTGTTTAAAACATAACCAAATGTGAACGCTTTAGATAATAGGTCAAGACTTTTGAAAACTGAAAACCACACTCACATCTAAAATTGCGACTACGTTGCGTATGAAAACAAACGTGGCACTATTTGTTGTTGAACATCAGTAGACAAAGAGTAATGTCGAACAATTATCCCGACGAGACGAAGGGGCGTCGAAGCCACCGCGCGCCGGGCCAAAGGGCGCGGCTCTGATTGTTGTAATCGAGTCAAGACGAGTGGACATCTAAACAAAAAGAGTAGCACAATTAGCAGGCGTGGGCGCGCTTCCGCTAGGGCTGCCTAACGAACTTACTGAGATGGCTGCAGTACAAAAAGTCAATTATGAACTGCGATGAGCGGTTTTAAAATGTTTTGTTTGTTTAGGCCTCGAGTAGAAAATAGGGGACTATATTGTAAAATTGATCAACTAAACGCTGCTAGCGCTTGTGAGGATGTCTATGATTTCTAACGAGTATTTATATAAACGCTATATTGAGTAATAAGAAAGTCACTCATGACCCCAAGCCAAAGGTTGAAACTAGAAACTGATGCCATGACTCAAGCTTACCGCCGAGTTAAACATAGGATCCCATTCACAAAATGTACGCAACATAAACCAAACACGATACGAGTATGCAATAGAAAGAACAGAATGAGTTCTAAGAAAAGCCAGAAATAAGTAGGGTTAGTCATGAGTTGTGTTCCATTAACCACATTAGCTGAAGGACATTGCAGAGAGGAGCCAACAATTACACATTATACAGTAGATGTGGGCGACGGAAATGATGCTCAGAGACAGCGGCGCCTGCGCACGTGAGGACCATTCACGAAGTTGTACGAATTCTGACGAAGACGTAAGTCAAGGTACGTAAGTTTCGTCCTCCGATAGAGGAAAACTGCGGTATGGTAAGAAACGAAGAAACAAATTTTGAAGGTTAACATTGCGGATAAAAAAAGCTTTGTCGTATAATGTATTAAATAAAATATATAAGGTTGGGGAAAGTCTTTTCGCATTATAGTATGTATGAACTTGTAATAAAATCTCTTTGGCTATACTATTTGTATCTGGCTGGTTTTGGTACCATTGAAAGTTTAAATTTTAAAGAACATACCTAATTCCCAATTCAAATTAGGAAAATGTGTGATTTTCATTTGTTTTTCTTACTGTCAAGATGAGTGAATCTAATGAAGAAATTAGATACATTTTAAAATTTTACTACAAAAAAGGTAAAAATGCAACGCAAGCCGCGAAAAAAAATTGCGATGTTTATGGACCTAGTGCAGTGTCTGTAAGAGTAGCACAAATTTGGTTTAAGCGTTTTCAATCCGGAAATTTTGATTTCAAAGATGCACGTCGCTCTGGTCACCTTATTACGGATAAAATGGATGCCATTTTTGAAAAAGTATATCAGTATCAGTATATCAGTATCAGTTTATCAGTAGTTACGACATAGCTGAAGAACTGGGAATTGACCACAAAACAGTTTAGGCGCATTTGAAAAAAAACTGGATACACAAAAAAGCTCGATATCGGTCCAGCCATCTGCGAGTAATGAGGTAACATACATACAAAAAAAAAGTTCAAGACGAATTGAGAACCTCCTCCTTTTTTTTTGAAGTCGGTTAAAAATGGATGCCATTTTTGAGAAAGTGGAGCAAGATCGGCGGCATATCAGTAGTTACGACGTAGCTGAAGAACTGGGAATTGACCACAAAACAGTTTTGGCGCATTTGAAAAAAACTGGGTACACAAAAAAGCTCGATATTTGGGTACCACCAGGCAGGACCATCGATTCTGAACTCTACTGCGAACAACTGATGAGATTAAAGCAAGAAGTTGAGAGAAAGCGGCCGGAATTAATCAACAGAAGGGGTGTGATTTTTCATCATGATAACGCTAGACCTCACACATCTTAAAAGCCACTCAGCAAAAATTAAGAGAGTTTGGCTGGGAGGTGTTAATGCATCCGCCGTATAGTCCTGACCTTGCACCTTCAGATTTCCACCTGTTTCGGTCTCTTCAGAATTCTTTAGGCAGTGTCAGGTTAACATCACGAGAGGACTGCCAAAATCACTTGTCGCGGTATTTTGATCAGAAGTCCCAAAATTTCTATAGCAATGGGATCATGTCCCTACCTACAAGATGGCAAAAAGTTATCGAACAAAATGGTACCTACATACTTTAGTTAAATGTAAACAAACTATGTTAAAAAACGTTTTGAATTTTCTTAAAAAATGCGAAGAAACTTTTTCCCCAACCTATTATTTTTAAGACTTGATTGAAAATAAAATTTCCTTTCCAAGCAGTTATTTCATCAGAAAAATATGAACTGACTCTTCTGATTCAGATTCCCAGTATACTGGGATGTAGATAAATTCTGACCTTAATTCAACTTTTATTATTAACTCCAGATTACGTTATTCTAATTTTGTAACGTTCATTACTTTATCGACAGCGATTAATGTTTGCAGGACACTGGCGCACTATTATTCCCGCGACAGGAAGTGCTCTGCCGGACGCGCGTATCTAGCTACCTTATCTATCCCATTCTCTTTATAGATTTGTCATACTCCACCATCTCGCTCTCTCAGACCTACTTTTGTCCTGTTTCTGTTCATGTGACTTGTATTATTCTCTCCTGTTCTCTCCGGTACCATTCCACTCACGTGTTGCGTAATGAGGCGGTCAAATTTTACTTTGTATGTTGACCGTTATATCATAGTGGCGACACGGAGCCGGGCCCGACTGCCGACCGCTCTCCGAACAGCTACTGTTTAATGATACGTCATTACGGAGCAACATCTCTATTGCTCATATTTTATAACAAAGTTTTCGATGTTGTCTTAATTTTTATTTATATGTTCCGTTCTAAAAATATATAAATAATGACACAGTGGTACGGCTCGTGTAACGGCAACGGAGCAGAAGCTGTGGCCGCAACAAGAGCGGCTAGAAATCATCTCCACGTCCGGCCATTCCGCCAGTTGCAGCGTTTTAATTATTAATGAAACCGGCCGCCGCGGGAAAGCCGCACTACGCCCGGCTCCGCTTCCGCTCACAACGTTGCGCTTCATTCATAAAACAAAACATCTCCAACTAAACGTACTAACTCACATTATCGACCATTCTAATTTCAACTCTAGTTATAAGCACAAAAAGTTCATTTTCTATCTTTGGCACGAGCACTAACTGCGTTCTTAGACAGCATATCTTGCGAACAAAAATAGATATCGTAAAAAGTCGTAACTCAAAGCGAACGCATACGAAAGTGGTTTTTCCATCGATAGCAGAAAGTTGTTTTCCGTCTGAGGAAACGGTATCAATTAGACCTTATAAGGTGTTAACGTTCTCGGTTGATTTACTCGCTTGTCGTGAATGGGATGCGTTCTGTGGTCGGTGAGGTGCGAAGATCTAGTAATCGGTGAATGGAGTCACCGCTGTCCCCTGGGCGGCCGGGCCCGGAGCCTGGCGAGTTGGGTCCATATCGACACAGGTCGCCTAACAACCGCCGGAAAAACACCGACACCTCACATTTCTTACAACATTCAATCCAAGAATCTAATGATTAGATTTCTTTTATGGAAACTTGGCGGTAATGGAAACTGGAGATTGGTATGAGGTTGCCTCCAAGAGTCAAACTTATAAGGACATCCCTATAGACTAAAATTAAATGAGAAATCTACATCCTGCGTTACTCCGATAGTTATGAACGCTTTGGTCACGTTTCACATTTCTGAGGCTAACTTCTTTTACGTTTCATTGGACTATGTTGTTAGCAAATCGTGTTTTTAAATAATTGATATGCAGACTCAAAATTAGACGTCGACTTCCGATTTCATACATAGGATGTTTTGTAACAAACAGCGGAGGATGTCTAGTAGACATAAAAAATCGTTGATCAATCTTTCGAAACATGTTACACCGCGTATACAAGCTCGCCTCTATCATTATAATTATACAAGTTGATTGTAACAAAACTGCTTACCTTATGTAAGTAATAATAAATATTAGATGCCTAGGTTTAGTGGTGCTAGGGAAATGAATGAAGTCGACCAGCCGTCTACACTGTGACCAAGTGCTGGCCAATACCGGCCAAGTCTGGCTTAGAGAGAACCTTGTATGTAATAGAAAGTGCCGCTAGAGTTATATTTAGCTGTTACCTTAGCTTAGGTACCTTATAGGCTGTTATATGAATGAAAAGATTTACGGTATTGCATGCGCGTGCACAGGATTATGACAGGGTATGCGGCGGAGTAATCGGTCACAAAAACTTTTTCTTTTATAGATTTTTAGCATAGCCACAGCCACGCATCGCGACCATGCTACGATGCGTGGCTGTGGCTATGCTAAAAATCTATAAAAGGCAAAGTTTTTGTGACCAATTACTCCGCCGCATACCCTGTCATAATCCTGTGCACGCCCCTGCGGTATTGCCACATAAACTAGATTGAAAGTACACTGTGAAAAAGGCTTCCAAGTTCTGAGATTTCTTGCACTTTTAAATCAATACTTGTTGAAATAAATGTACCAGAACGCCAATGATGATACAGTACAACAAGCCTGCGATTACAGTGTTCACGAGCTGTAATTAACGAGCTTCGGTATAGTATTACAGACAATTTGTCAGCCGCGGACGGTCATCGCATGTTCTCGGAAATAATCGATGAGTTCCCATTCAAATTTTGGAGTATTTTGCAGGGAACAAAAAGGTTTCGGTGCCACACAGTCTGCAGCCACAAAAGAGCGTCCTTTTTTACAAATTTTAACGTACCTTAGCAACCTGCGCTTTTGCTGAGGGACTTTCTGCTCTAAGAAGACAGTTTTTGAGTAGAATTCGTGTTTTTCACTATTATGGGCAATGTTTTTGCGTTACCTGGGGTACAATATGGTGGTAA
Organism: Tholera decimalis; assembly: GCA_943138885.2. Classification (NCBI taxonomy): domain Eukaryota; kingdom Metazoa; phylum Arthropoda; class Insecta; order Lepidoptera; family Noctuidae; genus Tholera; species Tholera decimalis. The sequence goes on from OW964565.2 coordinate 19,325,432, forward strand.
CGCTCACCGGATATAGTGGGATCGTCCGTGAATGGTAGTGGGATAAAAAATCGTATTTACGATTATGCACGAGCGATTTGTCGCCGTCACCCGATACGATGCGCGGACGCCGCTTGTCGAGGCGCGGTGCGGCGCGGCGCGGCGTGATTGTTGGATCACGTTACGCGGAAGATGTTGTTAGAGGAAGCTTCACATAATTGTACTATTCTGCCGTTTATTGCATATTAAATGTCAGTGTAATGAGAATATAGGATGGCATGTTTCTTTACGTGTCGGTTAAATTGAATTTGGGCTCAGTCAATTTGTTGTACATAGTGACATTTTGAGATCGCACCACCAAATCTTTGAAGCCTCAAATAAAATATTTTGATTTATTTGCATAGCCTGCATTCAGAATAATTCATCTCAGTTTCATATAAAACACTCATTAGTGAGTGCAGCACGTCGATAAACAACGGTCATGTACCTGTCAATTACAATATTTTAAATTCAAATTTTGTCACATACAGCGCTTAATAAATGTCAGTGTACTTCCCAAGAACAAATCGTATCTTTTTTTATTGTGGCGACTCAGACAGGCTTAAGCGCTCAAGCGCTAAAAGTAACAACACGCTTTTAAGCGTTTTATAGCATAGACAAGAGAAATTAACATGGCTACTTCATTTCATATTTAATTTGTTCATAATAAAAGTGTTATATGAGTCGGATGTTTATTTATGTGATCGCTAACAAAATGCCTTGTCATATTATCACAATATCTCATTTGGGAGCTTTCAACAAATCAACACATTACGCTTTCAAAATATTATATGTGTCGCTCTCGCCGGCTGCAGCTTTGGGACGCTCTCCAGTTTCAAGAAATGATCAATCATAAACCGTGAGGTGATTTTTCACGAGGACGTCCTCGACGCGTTTTGTTTTCCCAAAACATAAAATTAAGCTTCACCAAGGTTTAAATATAGTTTTTAAACAGCGAAAATAACCGAGTGTTGAAATAACGCCTCTCTCACCTGCTGAGAGTTCGATATATTATCTCCACTGTTTACGAAATCATTTGGCAAATACAACAGGATGTTTCAAAATTTATTTTTGAACTTTACTAATTAAATATTTATTCAGTAGCATTTAAACACGAAAAATAATATGCATTTAAGTGGGCTGTTGTGCTAATTAAACATAATTATTTATTCTGCGTTTTGTGTGAGCATTGCCAAACCGCTACGCATACTGCTAAAACTAAGTAAGTAATTTGTATTTTTTTACAAATACATATGTTACTCGTATCTGTATGCAACTGAAATTAGTACAACGACAATAACTTCACATGGCAACAAGAAATGGCGCTACAAACGGAAATCAACGATGTCAAACAATAGTATAGTCCAACATCTTCTCTAACAAGCCTGTTGTATCTTAGCGAATCGTACTTTATTTTATAGAGTATTTTCAATGAGACGGAAATCTTCACCCGGCTGATGCCAGCTAGACCGAACTGACTGAGTGAATGAACCTATGACCGGTTTGCCGTTTTCAATCCAGTTCATAACTACTAGTCACAAGATTGGATTATCCAAAACCATTTTGTATGGCTGTAAAACTATCGTCTTATAGCGTTTTTATTGTTAAGTATATGTCCGTTTTTGTTTGTGTTAATTGAAATGTATTATTATGTACCTTAACATCGTTGAGTTCTGACATATTGAATGATTTAGTGGCCTTTGATACATACCTGAAACAATAAAAGATAATTTATGAATTGTAACACTATTAAGATACACGTTAATTCACACGTGAACATCTATCCTTAACTCGTTCGAAATTTGAATTTGATTTTAAATTTAGAAGAAATAACAAAACTATATTTAAAAAAATTACACGTTTTGCAATCCGGTTATTGAAAAAAAGAATAAGGACGTTATATATTCTCGGTTATAATAGAGATAACGTATGTACGATTATAAAGAAGCATTGTCAGTCTCACCCCTTTTTACCGTTCGATTTAGAGGGGTGATTATATTATAACTGTCAACTTTTTGAGGAAGAGGCGTGGTCACCATACTACTTCCAATGGGAACTTCAGTTGTTGTCATTTGATTCCAATTCTTTATACATAATTATATAACGGGCATGTGTACTGATAGATAGGGAACAAAGTGGGCAAACACGTTTTGACATTTAGAGAAACTTTTTTATTAATGTTATTTGACCAGGAGATTTTGAGTGTTTATTGGGTACGTCCAGAATTGTCCAAGTCATGTGTAGCTGTACATTTGTGGGGTAACTTGTACACTAAAACCGAGACGTATAATTCATACGTCGCGGTCGCAAAACAACACAAAGTAATCAAAATCAAAAAGTTTTTCATTCCACGCAGGCCTTCATGGGCACTTATAACGTCAGATTTTGCCAAACGACGCTACATAATATAAAACAATTGTCGCAAAAATAAAATTTCCCATTATACAGTCAGAAAAACCTAATTACAAAAATTCCTAGACCAAAACCAAGACCAAAGGTTTTATTAATATTACAGATGTGTCTCTTACCATATCATAGGTTCCAGAGTTCTAAAGTGCTATTCTATCAAAACAATGTGGTGATTGAAATGCCAAACCTCACATTTGACAGGGTTTGTCATTGTCATAAATTTTTTGATGTTATGTTTTAAAGCAATTGCTTTTATCGTGTGTACACGTTTAACTAGGTACTTAAAAGTTCAAATAACGTGTTGTACACTAAAACCGAGACGTATAATTCATACGTCGCGGTCGCAAAACAACACAAAGTAATCAAAATCAAAAAGTTTTTCATTCCACGCAGGCCTTCATGGGCACTTATATCGTCAGATTTTGCCAAACGACGCTACATAATATAAAACAATTGTCGCAAAAATAAAATCACAGTTTCCCATTATACAGTCAGAAAAACCTAATTACAAAAATTCCTAGACCAAAACCAAGACCAAAGGTTTTATTAATATTACAGATGTGTCTCTTACCATATCATAGGTTCCAGAGTTCTAAAGTGCTATTCTATCAAAACAATGTGGTGATTGAAATGCCAAACCTCACATTTGACAGGGTTTGTCAATGTCATAAATTTTTTGATGTTATGTTTTAAAGCAATTGCTTTTATCGTGTGTACACGTTTAACTAGGTACTTAAAAGTTCAAATAACGTGTTGTACACTAAAACCGAGACGTATAATTCATACGTCGCGGTCGCAAAACAACACAAAGTAATCAAAATCAAAAAGTTTTTTATTCCACGCAGGCCTTCATGGGCACTTATATCGTCAGATTTTGCCAAACGACGCTACATAATATAAAACAATTGTCGCAAAAATAAAATCACAGTTTCCCATTATACAGTCAGAAAAACCTAATTACAAAAATTCCTAGACCAAAACCAAGACCAAAGGTTTTATTAATATTACAGATGTGTCTCTTACCATATCATAGGTTCCAGAGTTCTAAAGTGCTATTCTATCAAAACAATGTGGTGATTGAAATGCCAAACCTCACATTTGACAGGGTTTGTCAATGTCATAAATTTTTTGATGTTATGTTTTAAAGCAATTGCTTTTATCGTGTGTACACGTTTAACTAGGTACTTAAAAGTTCAAATAACGTGTTTTCAGTCAGAAGTTACAGAGCGGTAGGAGCAACAATTATACTTCCTAAGTCTTACCGCTTTTACCTATTCTTCCCTATTTTACTTGTTTACTTTAAGTACTGTTCGGGGCTTTATATGAAACGACCTAATTGAGCATCGTTATGATGCTCATAATAATTTTTATCCGTCATAGTCGAAGAAAAATAAGGTTCAAATCTTATTGCCGTTTAATTAAAAATGATCAAGAGATCCGGTGTCAATATTAGCACAATAAATATTAGAGGAAATTTTAGTTCGAAATGAGACAATTTGTATACAAATGATGCAAGTGTTAAATTTTCTGCTGCTGCCAGTAAACTGCGAGCGGTTATTAAATTTTCAAACCGAACAGAAACTAGTTATGCGTATTTATATGGTCTTCCGGCTATCAATTTCAACACCAATACAACTAACCATTTCTCACGCCAATTTGCTATTGGATGACACGTTGACAACTCCTAAGTTTGAACCACTCACACAACATAAAAAATTAAACTATTTCCTAATTAAAACTATTAAAAAGTGTAGTCGACGATACAGTCTTTACTTCCGCATTGAGTTATTTGTGTCGGTTAACCCTTCACCGACTATTAAGGGACTGTCGGGGTTAAATGAGACATTTTTCAAAGCGTCCCCGACCGCTGAGGGGCTTAATGAGATGTCGCCACGGGTTATTTTCAGTCGTACACCGGTTTGAACTAGAAATAAGAACACGAAAATGCTGGAGATAATGAACCTTTGGATTGGTAATTGAAAACAAAAAGTTGCTTTCGATGTGTGTGTTCCGCTAGTGTAGGTATGTATATGTAGTGAGTGTTAAGTTTCTTGAATGATTCGTAAGTAGAGCGTACATATTAGTCGGATGATCGGGCTTGAGCGCTCTGGGCCACGTGTATTACGTGTCAAGCTCCATTGATTGCACGATGACGGTATCCAACAGTCTGTGACGACTGCTATTGCAATACAGCATTATTTATTGCAGCTATTTTAGACATCGATTGATACAATGAATTTATTATCCATACGTTTCAAAACGAGACGACTTTAATTTCGAAAAATATTCCATGAACAAATATAGTCTATCTTAACTATCGGAGTAATCTAATAGACCGCTGTCTCAATTTATGTTACATCAATTTTATCTTTATTAATTTATCAAAATGAATGGAGCAGGGTGTTAATACTAAATATAAAAACAATATGAGTTATTAGTGCAATAGCGCTATCTTCTACTGTCGTAGATGTAATCTGATGATGAGTAGCTTCTCATGAATCAGGCAAGAGTATGGCGGCTGGCTAATTAAGTACAATATTATAAACAATCCATTAACGATTGGGAAATACGATAATTTTGTAACCGCTGTACGGATGGCACGTTCGACATGATTTGTGACTGGTAGCTCCATTGATTTTGCTGTTCGGTCTCAGCGTTGCTTATATAATTTTGTGTGTATGTTGAGAATGACAACAAGAGAAAACTAGGCGTAAATTGATACATATTTTTTCAACATCAAGCAACTGGTTTTGTTATAACAATAGCTTAACAAAAAAAAAAAAAAAATGTCATCATTTAGGTACCTACGTGTTGTATGTTCACAACGCGGCGACGTTGACTAAATTTCAGTCATCGTCGCCGCGTCGTGAAATAATGGCACAACTTTGAGCGGTCCCGGCATTACAGAATTTAAGCGCATTCATATAAGTAAATAGAGGGTAGATTGGTTCTATGTAGTAAGCAAGTATATTTTCCTTCAACCTTTGTTAATTGCAAATGCATAGGTAGGTATGATACTTAAAAAAACATTATAATTGTTACGCAAAATAAAAAATGGCAAAATTAAGTGTCACGCGTTGTGAAAGCTATGTATGACATTAATCTGACTATACAGCTCATTTAAATTATAGGAAATTCAATAAGTATCTAAAAGGCGTTCTTTTGGACTATAGAAAACATGTAAAGGAGACAGGAAACTGTCACTGAGGTACTAATTTAGCCGGCCTCGTGGTAAGTTTCAGCTTATCTCCGCCGAAGAACTTGTTTTGCACGCCGTGGGAAACACGCTTACACGCGCAATAATCTACCTTGTTTTATTTATAGGGCTGTGCCACCGCTATGAGTACACTACCGACCGAGTAATTTACCAATCGCGGCTTTCACATTCTGATTAAGATCATTTATCTCCTGGCTCAATGCAGCTAATTCAACCTCTGTCATTATCAACAATTAAGAGAGCCACTTAAGTTTAAATACCTCTATCAAATTCAATCGCTCCGTTTTTAAATTAGTTGTGATTTTCGGTGACGATAAAATATTATTGTGTGGTGGTAGCCCTATCTGTAATCGCTGGTGGCAGCATCCCATTCATTGCCGCGTGCATGTGTGTGTGCACATGTGTGGCAGTGTGCTCATACGCGTATGCTCCGAGCTACCGTTACCGTATGGACTACGGATAAGTATCTACACCAAATTGTCTGTCTGTCGGCCGGCATGGACAAATGATGACCTCTTTTTTATACTCTCGTTGTAACACGATTGTAATCAAAAAGCTTATTAATAATGTTGCGATCTCAATAAAGAGTGTACAATAATGAATGGCTGGCACTAAAAAACGATGAAAAGAACAGTAGCTTGGCGTTGCTTTTACAATTCTATTTTTGTTTCGATGAATGAAGCTTTACAAAAGGTATTGTAAAAAGTTTGGAACGAAAAAACTCTGTATGAGAGATGTATGTTTGGGAGAGGACATTCGTTTTAATGCATTGCCGTGTCATCGGGGTAAAACGCAAATAAATTTTAAAAGCATAACGTATCCTGTGCGATAAATAACTTGGGCTAGTGGGCCGTCAGTTACCCCTTTCAGCGCCACACTTTACTAACATGCTCTAGCATGAACCGCTCAACGTAATGTTAGATGTTGTGCTCTGGAAAACTGGACTGATTTTAATTGCTTCCATCAATATAAACTCGTGTTATTGAAATGAAACAACTTTTACTGTACGTATCGTGTTTCATTTATCTGGACAATTTATATTTCCTCAGTTTTGAGCATTTTCACATATCATCGGAAATAAACTGTTGAAAATATAACGTTAGATAACGTGGAACTCCGTGGAAGTAAGTTTGCGAGGGTCTGTATATTACTTAGTTTAAATGACTAAAGTCATCAGATATATATTTTTATACTATATTTGTGTTTCATATTTAGGTTTAGGTATTAAGTCTGGTAAATGACTTATTAATTGAAAAATATGGCTATATATTAAGGGTTACTTATTAGGTCTTAACTAGTTCTGTGTAAAAACCAGTCGACATAAGTAGGTATTCAATCGTAAAATGTACCCAAACAGTCCGAAAACAAAAAACAATACTTTTGCTGAGTAATACTGGGCAGCAAAAAAAAAAACAATTTTCTCGGGCAACATAATTAATTTAAAGTGGGTTCTACGAGTAGATAATACAGCCTTAATGTACGACGATCGTGGACGGTATCAATTTGTTTGCTCCGAATAGAAATAAACCCGGGTCTACACGAACTATATGAGCGGTCAACGACTCAACGAATCGTAATCATATGTAATAACACCACAACTATGTGTTTTTACAAGCGAATTATTGACTGCAGTGTACAATGGGGTTTAGATGAGTTTTTATTTGAATTGTTTTTTATTTTATTTTATTATATTATATTTCTAGCGACGATTTCTATTTATGATAAGTTTAAATATGAGATGTTTTCTGTCTGGTATGATGATGAGTAGTAAATTCAAAACAGAATTAATAGACTAATACAGAAATGTCTTTGTAGTCCATTTAATTTCAAGTCATATTATATTAGATTAGTAGTCTACAGAAGATAAAGGGAAACATTAACAGCCAAAGTAAGTAGGTATTAAAGTTTTTGAATTTGGTGTATTTCAAACTATTTTATCCAAGCCTATAATATAAATTTGTGTGTGAATTAAAGAGAACTCAATATTTCCTTTTCTGCACTTATCTCTTTTACGATACGATGAGACTGGCATGATCATGTTTGATTAAAAGCCTCTAAATTAAAAAGATTTAAAAAATATTAGCAGTCGCGCGGGCTCTAATTCCGTTCACTTTATCACCATAAAAACATAACTTTAATTTTGCAGTCGGGTAAAAAAACTTCAAGCTACCTCCGTACCAAATTTCATCCAATGCACTCAGGAGTTTCGAAGATCAGCACGTTTAATTTTAAACAAACAAACTTATAATATTAGTATAGATTTTAGACATAAAATTTTTATTCAACAGGCATGATACCAACTTGACTGGAAGTTACAAAACATTTGTTTTGCCGTTCTATTGCAGTAAGTTCTCACATCCGTTACTTATAAATATTATAAAAAATATTTAATTGCTATTGAATTATATTAATTGAATGAATCACACCGGTTGTAACATCTAACTTTAAAATGGAAGTCGACAACAGATCAAGATAATATTTTGTCAAAATCATGATATTCATCACTTGTTGTTATAATTCAGATCTTATTCATATACAAATAACGTTTAAATTTAGTTGGATTAAAAGCATGTGTCTGCTAGGTACATGGCTTTTTAGTCATTTATCAATGCATCGACCGACAAAATCTAAATATCACTTGAAATTAAATGAGTCATGCGAAAACCAGCTTTAGATTATACTAAGACCGATTTGCATGCTAATTATTGTAGTTCCTTTTGATAAATTCACAAAAAATTACAGCTGTTTCTTATTTAAGTATTATTTTTATAGTTTTATAATTAATGCAGGAAACATATGTTTATAGTTTATAATAGGTTTAAATGCTACGTCTTTCAAAGTTTAAATACCATAAAAACATCTAAGTAACAATATTAAATTTTTGTTTAATTTTTTTATGTTTTTAAAAGATCACGATTTATGTTTTTAAATAAATTGAATAGTGTTGTTCCGCCATTTTCTTTCTTCTAATCAAAATAGTCTATGAAATAAAATTCAAAAGTGAATCGAACAGTCCTCGCTAATCGTTGGCGTGTAGAGCTGGACTAACTAATTTAGTAACGCCACTTACGAATCGATTCCCGCGATTTAATTGGCAGCCACAGATTAATCGGTATACCCATTAAGTTTATCGAAGTCGGTAGCCGATCTAATCTTTACACCATTTCGGGAAGTGTAAACGCACTTAGTTTTAATCGGAACCGTGAAGTTTTGAGTTCTTCTTGGTGTCTTGTATTAATATAGCTGCAGGCTGATCTCCTGACGATGCTCTGATAGTTATATGAGTCCTAGAATATCATTTTAGCGGAGTATGTTTTCTATAATTTAACTCGTTTGATAAATATCTTACATGCGAAAGTCTGTGAGGATATACATCTATCCTCCATCCATAGATGTATGGATCTATGGATATTTGTTACTCTTTTTCTCAAAAACGACTGAACGGATTTGAATGAAATTTGGTAAGTAGATAATTGACATCCTGGAATAGGTAACACATGCTATTTATTCCGAAATACCCACGGGATTGGGATTTAAGCGGGAAAACTCTCCCATGCGAACGAAGTCGCGGGGAGAAGCTAGTAGGTACATATTATTAGAAAAGTCTATCCAATTTCCCAAGATTTATACAGACAAGCTCTTTTCTTTCTCTCTCCTTAAAAACAGTTAAACAAGTAGTGACAGAGAGGATATTAAGATTTTGCTAACTCAAACGATTTCCATGTTCTTAGACATTAAAGATTATTTATATTACCAAATAAATTAAACGGCGATGCAAACTACGCCTCCCGCACACCTAACGACCAAGTTGGCGAAACACGCGATAAATTGTTGTTTGTTTAACAATATACATCTTGTTGTATGTCTACGTGTTAGTTTTTATGTAAGCTAATTAGGTATGCACGCTATCGCTAGCTCAGGCATAGGGTCTCTTGGGCATGCAAGTCTTAGCTTCCCGTACAATTGCGCATAGAGATTAAAAACATAAAGTACATTCATGGTTTAATAGGCTGACTACTTAAAATAAAATAAAAAATTAATAGTCACTATCATCGACAGATTTCCATTTCATTCAATTTATAATCGAAATATACCTATACCTATAGTGACAATTAATGTCAATCCTACTATCCTACTTCCTACTATCCTACTAATATCCTACTAATATTATAAATGCGAAAGTTTGTGAGGATGGATGGATGTTTGTTACTCTTTCACGCAAAAACTACTGAACGGATCTGAATGAAATTTAGTAAGTATATAGTTGGCAGCCTGGAATAACACATAGGCTACTTTTTATCCCGAAATTCCCACGGGATCGAGATTTGCGCGGGAAAACCTTCCCACGCGTACGAAGTCGCGGGTAGAAGCTAGTATGATATATACCTAAGTAGTGTTTTAGGCCTTAACAATACTAACACTGTCCTGCAGATTTATAAATAATCTGATGTCATTCGTTGTCCAACAACTGGCTACAAACTACAAAATCTTTCAACAAGCGATTTGACAGCGAATTTACAGATCCGGAATTTGAATAGGCTTCTAGAAATCAATAGCAAAGCTCATAAATAAAGCTCTCAAGCGCAACAATAAATATAAATCCTGGTCCTATTTGATTTTCTATATTCAATTAAATTCATTTAAATCTAAGTGAAACCGGGCATTTGAAGTAGTGTTTAAATCTCGAGTAGATCATTGATCTCTATTGATCGAGAGATCGGCGCCGGCAGTGGGAGGAGGCTGGCTCGGAACACCTGCCGCCCTAGTACTGTGGACCAGTGTCTTCGGCACACAACCTTAAAACATCACACCTAACAACTATCCCACACAAAAACACACTCTATTCAAGAAATTTTAAAGTTGAAACTCGTCTCGTCGTTACCGAATTTTGAGCTGTTCTGGGTCTAGTTCTCGTCGTACAGCCAACCTAGCCGGGGTACAAATCTCGTTCAGATAATCTCCAACTACTTTTACTAAAGGCAATGAGTTACTGCCGCCGAGTTTAATAGAACCTTCACAATGCTATGTGATTTTATAACGATTGAAACCTCGATGCAGCCAACTTTACCCGTTATATGGAAATTCTAAGCTTCCTTAGTGGTGGCAAGGAGTTATGTTGGGATCGAGAAATATTTGTGTGATTTTGTTAGACTAACTAATCCGGTGTACTACATCACAGACTGTGCTTACATGGCTTTGGGAACAAGTTGCAAGGAATGATCTCGTGGTTTTACATCAATAACCAAGAAGATTCATGACTGAAAAACTAGATATGAAAGCTTCCGGAAACATGTGTGCGAAATTAAAAATAATTTCGACTTGGCTGTCTCGACCAGTCAAACAGACAAAGAAAACGCCAGCAAAAATCAAAAATGAAATTTAAAAAGTATTAAACGACTTCCTGGCAGTCGTGATTTGCTTTTAAAAACTTTTTGGTTCAAAACTCATTCGATTTTCCGTTTTGTTATATTGTTTACTTTAGCCGCCAATAAAACTAAAATTCTATTAATTTGACATCTAGTCTAGATTAAACACCAGGTTTAGTTTTTTATTTAATTATAAGTTTCAGACTTTTATTTTTCATCTAAAGAAATTATTACAATCAGATTACAATCCATTCATTTTTTAAGACAAAATTCAAGATGACTACAAACTTTTTACAGACAGACATACATTCAAGTAACTATATATAAAATGTTAGATGTATGTATGTAATTATGGACCGGAAGCCGCTAGATTATTTTGCAATTCACATTAGGGAAATAATTATAATATTAACAAGACGGTAGCCTGTTTCTTGACTTTAACATAGCTTTCTATTGGACGTTGCTTTAGTTTTTTTAATATTTTATTTGTTTTGAAAAATATAGACATTTATCTTTGAATTTAAAACAGGAACTGTCATCATTGCAAGTCACTATTACTTGAAGGTTTATTTCAATAAACGAGGTCTGGGAAATTATCTTACGGATTGGTGAAAGTTATTTATCTTGTAGTACATTCATAGAATATAAGTCGTAATACATTCATAAGTGCAATGCAACAATTAACACGAATAATAACGAGCTTGTATGTATGATTATATTTTACAACTTTAAGTATGTTAGAACTATTATAAACGGATTTAAAAGTATATTTTACAGACAAAAATACACTGGTTCATCCAAATATTGCCTGTAAGAGAAACCTGTGCGATAAGACCGCCCATTTTATTAATCCCACACACACACACACCACACCACACTTATTTTGTTAATCTATTTATGTCCTGTGCTCATTATGGGGTGTATTATTTGAAGTGTAACTACAACAAAGTACAAGAACTATAACTAGTTTTTCCCGCAACTTCGTTTGCGTTGGGATGGACATTTCCTACGCGGTGTTTTCCGCTGTAATTCCGTAATTTAATTTAAATCGGTTCAGCAGTTCCAGAGTTTGGCCAAATTAAAAAAGTTGACTTTATAAATACATCCATGTCTATTTGGCGGGACTTATATTAACATAAAATAAAATTGTTGTTAATAAGTGTAGAAAATGTCTAGTCTACTTTTAAAACATCTTCGTTCTAAGACGTTCCATTGGGGGGTTGAAATACCTGCTTAACTCAGGAATTTGTTAAGCATGGGGGTTATTAATCTTCTTGTGAAATGATTTTCAAGTGCTCTGTTTGTATCTTTATATCTCTTGTATTTCTGTTAGAGACAAAACTTATAGAAGCATTTGCGAAAACACCATCATTCTGAAATGACAGACACAGACAGCCACTATTATGTATTTATAGTAATAATTTTATTTACAGACTAGCTTTTGCCCGCGACTTCGTCCGCGTGGAATAGTTACTTTGGCTAACGTTAAATTTATTAACCCCGATTTTGAAGCATTCTTCATTGGCGCTACGCTCCTATTGGCCTTAGCGTTATGATATATAGCCTTTCTCTATAAATTGACTATTTAATTAAAAAATAATTTTTCAAATCGAACCAGTAGTTCCTGAGATTATCGCGTTCAAACAAACAAACAAACTCTTCAGCCTAATATTATTAGTATAGATAGCTGTTGCCCGCGACTTCGTTAGCGTTTCCGTCGTTTTTCGTAAAAAAAAGTAGCCTATGTCCTTCCTCACGGTTCAGTGATTTTGATGTAACAGACAGATTAACTTTCGTAATTTAGTAGGGAAATATAATATGTCAATCTATAATACTGTTGAAAAATATCGCAATACGGAACCGCACAATATTATTGTTAATAGCTGTGCCCGCGACTCCGTCAGCGTAAGTTAATGTATTGGTAATATTGTTTAGATCACGGTCACATGAGGCTTAAGTACCTATAGAACGAAATTTTATACCTTCGGCCGCGAGACGCGTCGAGCGCGGCGAACGATTCTCAAAAATAATCCTTATAGCATGATTCAGTAATCACGCGCGGTGGATTATTATTAGCGTATTTCAACACCAAAGTTATACACTTTGGTGTTTCTATACCGATTTATATGATTATTTTTTATGGAATAGTTAATAATGTTAACTTTTTCAATTAGGGGTGACTGAGAGTGTTATAAACGTAAGAGTAGACAAATATTATAATCAGAAAGCTTCGGTATATTTATTTGACGAATATAAAAAAACCTTAAAAAATTCTTAAAACTAGCTCATTTACATTTTTACAACTACGCTAAATAACTTTGTTTTTCATAGTGTTTGAATGAATTACAAAGTTATATTTGCGGTTTTAGAAAATAAGCTGTATCTCAAAAACTGCTGACCCGATTTCGTTCAAACTAATTTTGGTTGAAAGTTTACATTAAGTTCTACAGGCATATATATATTTTAGATTTTTCACTTAATGGAGTGAAAAATCTAAAAAACAATATAATAGAAGTTAGAGGGGGGGGGGGACACATTTTACCACTTTGGAAGCTTATATCTTAAACGATTGACTTTATGAAAAAGTGGTTTTAGAAACCCTTATATCATTTTTAAAAACCTGTTTATAGATATTACACACGCATAGGTTTCATGAAAAGAAATATTTTCAGTTCTAGTTCCATGTATGGGGACCCCCCTTTATTTTAAATATTTTTTTATTATTTTCTTAAAATCGGAAAGCGGATCACAGAATACATCTACCTTCTAAGTTTCACATGTATAGTCTTAATAGTTTCGGAATAAAACGGCTGTGATATATGGACGGACGGACAGACAAACAGACAGACAGACGGACAGACATATCGAAACTATAAGGGTTCCGTTTTTTGCCATTCGGCTACGAAACCCTAAAAATTGAAGAAAACTCGGAATGCTTTAAAATAATGTGTAAGCAAATACTTTTAAGAACTATATGCGCTGCTGTATAAAATACGGCATGCAAATAAATGCTTAAAACTGGTCGCGCAGATAATTACGAGTAAACAGCGTTACCTACTAGCTTATAACAGAGCAATAAATTTAATATTCATTACTAAAAATGAGGTGTGTCCTGAGAGTCTTAGTGACTCATTCAGTAGCTGCAATATCTACCAATATTCATAAACAAGTAGCTATACTAACATTATTAAGCGACAAAGTTTGTTTATTTGTTTGAACTCGCTAATCTTCGAAAGTACTGCGTGGATTTGTATGAAATTAGGTAGGTATGTAAGTAGTTTAAGGCTTGAGGAAGTTTATAGGCTTCTAGGCTTTTACCCAACGGATAAAAGGCGGGTTATGTTTTTATCGTTAGCTTATAGCTCCACGGGATAGTCCACGGGAGCGTAGCCTCGCGGGATTTCTAGTATTAAGATATTTATGCAGTCACAAAGATTATTTATGTTATTAAATTTTTACATAGGTAAAATATTACTTGATTGGTCAATAAATCATTGTATCATACCTACTATTGTAGACCATGGTAATCATGCTTCTCGTGTTACATCGAATATTTATCTAATATCTACGATAGTAATTTTTGGGCGTAGAATATTGATAGATAGAAACGTAAAAAAAGTTAAAATTGAAATTCGAGCAGCGTCAATATAATTTTTCGAAAAAGTAGTTTACCAAAGAGTTTTCACCCTCTTTGAAGGAAATGCGCGGTCTTATTTTACAGTGCAATTTTGATGTGCCGAGTTTAAACGGAGTAGAAAAAGTTGCGATGATGAAATAATTAATGGAACTGCCTTCATATGCAACTGACCTAAGCGTGTGATTTTTTTTCCAAGTTCAAAAGAACAAATTAGAGGTAATAATTTCACAATGAAATGTTGCGTATTGAATAACGTTACATAAAAAACTTTTTAGCAAAAAATAGAACCGACTTTCATATAAAACCACTACAAAGGCAAAAATAACTTTAATTTCGGAAGGCGGTGTCAAAAACAAAAATATATACAAAACTAAAGACACCGCCTTCCGAAATTAAAGTTATTTTTGCCTTTGTAGTGGTTTTATATGGAAGTCGGTTCTATTTTTTGCTAAAAAGTTTTTTTTCACGCTTTTTAGTGGGTCGGTTTGTAATTTATCTAGTTACAAAAGCCAAAATGTCAACTACTTATCACCTTTTCCAAATTTTGCTTTTCCCGGTGCAGAACCGTTAATTTTTGAGGAGTTCTCCTGGTACATCACCATCAGCTCTACTTCACCATATGCATTGTGACGAGCATAAAGTGCTTAACATCCATATTCAAGTAATCTAATCGCAATCAACGAAATACTTATTATTGAGTAGTTTCGGTGGCCATCTGGGGTCTTCATCATCAGTTCCACTTCCTCAAATGGTGCTTTTCGAGAGCAACTGCACAAGGTACTATAAGAAATACCCAAAACGCTATAGGTGTGCCTATAATATTTGAAGAGTTCCCTTGATTTATCCATGATCCCATCATCAGATCCAAACGTGACGACAATGGGACCAACTAGAAAGTATACCCTTTCAAACAAAAAAAGAATTTTCCAAATCGATCCAACCATCTCCGAGTTATGAGGTAACATACATAAAAAAAAAACTTCTAGATGAATTGTAATCCTCCTTTTTTTGAAGTCGGTTAAAAATACAATAATTTACAAGGAGATTAAGTTAAAAATTAATAATTTATTTAAAATATCACATAGGTATGTATTTTATTCTTTTACCGAGAACTTATTGATTGCTGCTCGTATGAGTAGCACCGTAATTCTGTCCATGTACCTACTAACATGCAATACTTTCTATCAAGCGTAGCTTATACCAAAAAAATCAAAGAGTCATCATAAAGAAAAGGTACAAATGAATTGGTAGCAATTTGTCGACGAACGCGCGCTCGTGTCGATGAGCCAAGAGATAACGATCGTAATGACCAATGTGGCCACCACTCAAAACTAGCCACCGAAGCGCTACCAACCTACCGACGCTACCATCTACCACAGACAATATATGGAACACTACTGAAATAATTAGATTTGAAAAAGGTGGTGGAGACTTGGAGAGATTTTACGAGTATTCTGTACTGTGAGATTTTGAAAACGCAGTTTTTAGTTAAGAACGTTTAGTTTGTGCGTTAATTTTGAACGTAACTGAAATAACAACAAACGAAAAGGATACAGAATTTTATTTGAAGAGAACTTGCAATTTGGGTAGAATTCACATTACAAGAAATCTTGTTAACTCCTCCAACTAAGTAAAATATGTGTCTGGAGTGGGTTCGGCAATATTGTAATGGGTGGGGTTCCAACCCACCACCTCTCGATTACAAGTCCGACCCCTTAGCCATTTTTGTTGATACAGTTTCTTCTAATAATGCAAGCTCTTTTATCACAGACCGAGGCTGTGGCTTCAATATAATACTATAAAAAATTATATTGATTGAGTTTCTGAGAAGTTTAGAGAACATTGATTAAAAAATCTTATTTCTAAATAACTTTGTACTTAGTTGCGCAAATTGTCACTTTTATTTTTGTCGCATTTTCTAAGAACATTACTTAAAAGCAACATATCGGTGGCTGATTAGCCGAGTCGGGCTCGAACCGAGGACCTCTCGTTCTCCGAACGTGCCCGTGAGAGACGCGTGCGCAGCGTTTGAAGTGTGCCGACAAACGCGCCGCTCTCTTATCTCGCGAGACCGATTTTTGTTCTAACAAAGTGACAATAATGGTCTTTGTGGTTGATAAATATAGATTTTTGTGTACTTCCTGAAAATGTATCGTGTGAGGTCATGAGTCACAAGGTACTGCGGAGTAACGTTGTTCCATCGCTCATTTGTTGTTCGGGCAACGACTTTGCATTTCTTTCTGCCTTAATTCTAGAATAGTTTTTAAAGTTTTGTTTCCTCAAAGGTCAAAACAAATGAATTAGATCCAGGGACATTTCGTAAGGTTGCTGGAATGTTCTAATCGTGGCCCCTGAATGTAAAGGGCAATTGAATGAACAGGGTGGGATTTTAGTCAGTAGAAGTCTGACACTCCCTTCCGCTCTACCCAGAGCGGGAGAAGTCATTCGATGATTTTCTCACCCACAAAAAAGGGACATTTCGTAAAATTCTGTATGAAACTGGTCAAATTGATTACTTAATCCGTTGCATACTTGTTTTTTTTTTTTTTAAAGAATACTCGTTATTATGCAGTATTCACTGCACAAATCAAAAGTTTCATACGACACTCGCTGCCCAAACAACCACAATACAAACTCTAAAACTTCCAAGTTACAAATCTAAACAGTACATACGTTTCAATGGAAAAAATACCAGTTTACATTTACACAGAAGTGGGCTTCTGTTGACAGGGAAGTTCTATTTTGACAGTAACGACAAGATGGCGTCCACGGGAGCTCGGAGCTTGTTATTTAATTAGAGCCACATTAATTTCGTAACAGCCACTTCCGGCCGCGGGGCGCGTCTAGGCGTAGCTATCGTTTGTACTCACTACTTTTGAATAATGGTATTTTTCGTGTTATATTCATACTTTCTATTGCATTTATCTGTGGATTCCATTCAAAATAACAATATCTTATTACGGGTAAGAAAAATATTGATGTTTTTGTCCTCTTGTGAAGGTTAAACAAATAAAATAATGTAATACAAATACGTTTATTATTTCACCATGGTAAACAATAAACGTATTTGTATTTGTGTAATGATTCCACTACAAGAAGAAAACTACAAATGTCAAAAAATAAGATTTTACTTGCTACTAGCTTGAAGTGGTATACACCACAGTTACGTTGAACGACAAATGAACATTCCTATCGTAAATTATTCTTATCATAGGATCTAAGGTCCATTAGAATTCATCATCAAAATTTTATCCGAAAAACGTTCAATGAAGGTAATAAGACTTCCCAAGGAATCGCTATATCCGTAGCGTATTTCCGCTGTCTTCAGGTTAGGTTGTCTGGAAGATATCGCCTTCAGTGATACACCACCATTGTAGTAACAGGTTAAGCAAAATTGTAAAGCAGTTGTGTTAAAATTTTCATGTTTTATAAAGTATCTATGTATCTATCTTGTGGGAGCCTTTCTAACAACACATAGTGCTGTTACCATAAAATAGGCGTTTGACAAGGAAACTCCGCTGATAAACTTTCTATTGCTCTTCTGGTTACTTTAAGCTTTCTGATGAGGATCATTATTACCATAATATCACTGT
The DNA here is from genome assembly GCA_943138885.2 of Tholera decimalis. Lineage (NCBI taxonomy): Eukaryota > Metazoa > Arthropoda > Insecta > Lepidoptera > Noctuidae > Tholera > Tholera decimalis. The sequence continues at coordinate 19,343,672 of OW964565.2, forward strand.
TGTCATAAAGTTGTATAAATATCACATACATTACGCTTACTTCTTCTTAGCGTGTTGATAGCAAATATTTCAATTATGTTTGGTCTAGAAATTAGCTACACGAACTCCGCTCGCTGATGCTGGCATAAGATTGTCAAATTCTTTTTTTTATTTATTTAGTTAATTAATTTATATACAGAGGTATCATTTAAACCTAAACTCGCCAAACTTTTACGTTTGATGGCGAGAGGCGCTCTTTATACATTAACATTAATTAACTATTCTAATTACTTCTACAAAATATGCATTATATCTATAATCTCACATTATCAAAGTGTTACTTACCTATATGATTAGAATTCCAATATATTTATTAGTTTTTTCTAGTGTTCCTTTACTTATTTTTATTTTTTCCTTAATAATTCTATTTTGTTAAATACTTGAGGTACCAAATACTTAGATGTCGGCTTACCGTAATAATTATAAGTTATCTAGAGTTGAACCAGTTTTTTTTCTCGAACCCTACGTGTGTTGTACTTGTTTTTTAGCATTAACTTTGTATTCATCATTATATTTCAGTCCTATCAAATAATCTACTTTTTTATCTATTGGTACAATTTTACAAATTTGATATAATTTATTATATTCTTTGTTGCACTTATCTTTAACATTTTTACTAATGAGGTACTTTAGCAGTCTTTAATGTCCTTTAAATTTGTTATAAAGGTTCGCCCGTAAACAAGGAGTCCATAACTCATTATCGAATCAGCAAGTGCGAAGTTAATGTCTGTTTATTTAGTACATTTTTTAATTGGTAAAACTTATTTAATACTGTGCTTAAATTAACTGAAAAGGTGACAGGCATTTCCAACCAGGGCCTCGGTAACATGGTTCGATGAAGCGACAGGATTTTTGTATCAAAAATCGTCATAACCATTCTTAAAGTTACACCATAAAAAGTAATTTAGTAAGTCAGAAGTTAATATTGAAGCTAAATTTATATTATAAAAATTAATAATGAAAAAAATAAACAAAAAAGTTATTGAAGTTATGATTTATATTGGCACTTATTATGTATCTTTTTGCAGAGAAGATTTATTCTTTCTAGTTTGATATAGTGCTTGTTAATGTGCATTAGAAATGAATAATTAAACTTTGTAGTGAACGAATAGAGGATGGTAGCACGGTAGGTATCCGGCTGAAACTATATCGTTGTAGTTTCCGCTGAACACCAAAGACCTATGAACAGCAATTAATGTCTTCGGTTGAAACTGAGACTAACTCCAACTGAGAGTCCAAGCATTGGCACAAAGACAAATCCGTTGCTTGGTGTACCCACCAGGCGTATTACGTTTTTTTTTTTAAGGAGAAGTAGCAATGTTCGTTGATTTCACATTACTAGCAATCTTGTTAACCGCTCCAACTAAGCCAAAAATGAATGTGTCTGGAGTTCTGGAGTGGGTTCACGGCAATGGTGTAATGGGTGGGGTTCGAACCCACGACCAACAAGGCCGACACATTAGCCATTTTTCCTTGTCGCTTATATTTATAACACCTAATACTAACCTACTAGAATATGCTCCATCAATAAAGTATTGGTGTTTTAACGAAAACGTGTTTCAGATGTATTACTATTAGTCCCGGCATAGCCAGATTTTTCCAAATATTGTATGACCATCCGTTAAAAATATATCCCGTAAAATAACATTAAAAATATCAACAGTCTCGTCACATCGATCAGGCAAAGGGACATCAATGTTTAATGACGTAACATTATTATGCACTAAAATAGGTACTATTTATGTCTTATTATTTGATAGAGGATATAAAACACGCTCGACTACCGGTGTTACATTTTAATTATAGCGCGGTAAAGTAAGCCTTATTAGGAGGAAAAAACATATAAAAGGCCACGAGGACAAAAAGTATCGCTGAGAAAGAGCTTAGTTGACTCGAATGAAAAGAGTGTTGATATATAAAGACACATTTAAAGATACTGTCCTGCAAAAGAATATACATAGTATATGCATTCCAATCAGTATTAATTAAACTAGCCAGTTTTTAACATTTTAAGAGACCCTGTCTGAGTTCTTATATTTCAATGGTATATTTTTAATATCTATTCGAAAAATGTAGACAATAAAGGCTTTTCTATTTTACCTCAAATTGACAGGCAACACTTCTAAATAACGCTCGGTTATTAATAGGCGTGACGTCATGTTATCCTAAATAGTGCTTATTTTTCCCACTATTAATTATAATAATATTAGGAATATGAAAGATCATGATCAGGAAGCATTCATCGATGATTGTTAAATCGTTTAACTGTACATACAACCTATATTCGTACATTAGAATAATATCATATTATTATTATGCTAGAAATCCGATTAGGTACATTTTTTCACTAACGGGAAGTACTGCGACGAGAAGTTTTCTATGCATACGCTAGGTTAGGCTATGCAACTAGATAAGTCGGATCAGAAAAGATTAAGTAATTCTTCAAATTAACTTACATACGTGTGCTTAAAATAGGGTATCCTTTTGTTAGGCGATAAGTCTTAAATAATCACTTTATAATCATTGATATGGGTTTTTTATATATTAATGCTTATAATCATTAAAATATCAATCATTAAGTACATGTAACGTTAAAATATATAATTAAAAATATTACAAAATATGTCTACGAAACCATTAAATAACTAGGTAAAGGTCAAATCATGATGGTGATCTTATCTTCATAATGATTATAAAATTCTGTACGAATAAATTATTGTATTGTAAAATTCTAACAATAACAAATTTAATCATTTTTCTTTTCTGATTTTCTTAGGAAATACATCATCACCATTATTTTTTCTAGTCTTCATATGCCTTTCATGAGACACCCAGTTGTTGTTTTCACGTCGTGGGTGCTATAGCAACGTCAAATTTAACCAGTGTATCATTGACACTGAAATAATGCTTTGTCAAAATGTGCAATTAGGTCGCAGAAAAAATTATTACGACCGCTTGTTTTTCGCAAGAGTTGTAGTAGACACTATTGAGAAAAGTAAAACATTTTTGAAGAATTTTGAATATCATTATTATCATCATTTATTCATTATTATTAGCCTTTATTAACCTAGGAGTCTTTAAGTCAAGAGTGAATAGGTTACTTCTAGGCCAGCGTGCTTCATCTTCATCCATATCATCGCTTAACATCAGGTGAGATTATAGTCAAACCAAAGACTATAAAACCACTTGACCGCGCATACAGTGCCCCGACGCACGTCTTTTTGCTCTTATATATTGGCTACGGTACACGAACCATTTAGTTGTGACCAAGTGTTAGACCTGTGTGCATGCTAAACAATTATAAATTTTAAAATTTCGTACGCAATTTATAACGCATGAAACTGCCTTCATGCGCGTTGAAGTGGTGTGGAAAACGTTCCCAGTCATCTAGATACTAAATCGATGACAGAACTATTCATCAGTATTGAACTAATATGAAAATTATTTATCATTTAATCAGATAAGACACCGCAGAGTTCTATTTTAAATGGTGGTTTGGGTGATTAAGAACACAATTAAGTCGCGCGTTGATGTCTTTTGGAAAAGTCTCTTTCTTTCATGAAGAAATTCTATTTTTTTTATCCTTGAGATTTTTTTCCTACCTTTTAGAATTTATCATGAGAAAAGTCAAATCATGAATATAAGATACCTATATTCAATCTTTCTAGGCTTCAAATAATATGACGGTCTCTAATACTAATTAACTTGGGCCTCTGCATTACAATATCGCTCTCGTAAGTTACTTTGGTTCCGGGGTTACGGTAATGTTCTAATGAGATACCGCGGCCCCGGAACTTAAGGGCAGCTGAAGGAACAGGGTGGGTTTTTAGTTAGTAGAAGTCTGACAGTCCCTTCCACTTTAACCGGAGCGGGAGAAGTCATTCAATGATTTTCCCACCCAGGAAAAAAGAACTCACCACCGAAACTTTTAATTTCAAGCTAAAGTTGTCGATACACAACTGATTTTAATGAAAATATTTTTATTATGGAAGTTTTACTCAGCATTTTTACAATGTAAAAATTAATTTTATCGATATCGACTACATACCCTTAATCAAATAGACCAATCCTAACCAGGTATTTCTACGCAACTTGACCTTGAACTGACCAATTGCAGCTCTGCATTTCTCTGCCGTCCCCCGGCCCGACGCGCGACGTAGTGAGTCGTGTTCTTCAAAGAAATCGGCCTATACGCTCTCTAGTGGTTATATACGCTCTCTAGTGGTTATATACTCTCCGGGTCAAACGCAAGCCTATCAATTATATAAAATAAACTAGTATTTGCGTGTTGCGCGAGGTGCAAGCACCTTGCGTGCTTTCTTTAAAAAAAAAAAAGGGGGGGGCGGTGATGGGGGGGAGATGAGGGGGGTTGCACAATTATTTCGACTAAAGCATTACCCCTCTAAATGAATCTGAAAAAAAAAAATCCAAGTCTCTTAATTTCCGAGATCCGCCTAAAGGGGGTGAGAAGGGGGGCAAGGGGGGCGACTTTGAAAATTGGTTTTTACTTTAGCGAGCCTCCTCTATACGAATAAGTAAAAAAAAAAATACGGGTCTCGTAGTTTCCGAGATACGATAGGGAGGGGGGAGAAGGGGGGTGAAAAGGGGAGGTTTGGCACTTTTCCCGTAGGTTTGAGAGTTACTTGTTTACGAATCTGTCAAAATATACCCACCTCCCCATCCACCATCTGGGAGAAAAAAGTTTGTGAAATAAAAAAAAAAGGGGGGGGGGGTGATGGGGGGTTTAGTATTTGCGTGTTGCGCGAGGTGCAAGCACCTCGCGTGCTCGTGAAGAAAACAAAAAAAAATAAAGTGGGCGGGGGTGATGGGGGGAGATGGGGGGGTTTAGTATTTGCGTGTTGCGCGAGGTGCAAGCACCTCGCGTGGTTGTGAAAAAAAAAAAATGCGGGAAGGGGGTTATGGGGGGGGGGGTTTGCAGAAGTATTTTGACTAAAGCATTGCCCCTCTAAATGAATCTGAAAAAAAAAAAAATTCCAAGTCTCTTAATTTCCGAGATCCGCCTAAAGGGGGTGAGAAGGGGGGCAAGGGGGGCGACTTTGAAAATTGGTTTTTACTTTAGCGAGCCTCCTCTATACGAATAAGTAAAAAAAAAAATACGGGTCTCGTAGTTTCCGAGATACGATAGGGAGGGGGGAGAAGGGGGGTGAAAAGGGGAGGTTTGGCACTTTTCCCGTAGGTTTGAGAGTTACTTGTTTACGAATCTGTCAAAATATACCCACCTCCCCATCCACCATCTGGGAGAAAAAAGTTTGTGAAATAAAAAAAAAAAGGGGGGGGGGGGGTGATGGGGCGTTTAGTATTTGCGTGTTGCGCGAGGTGCAAGCACCTCGCGTGCTCGTGAAGAAAACAAAAAAAAATAAAGTGGGGGGGGGTGATGGGGGGAGATGGGGGGGTTTAGTATTTGCGTGTTGCGCGAGGTGCAAGCACCTCGCGTGGTTGTGAAAGAAAAAAAATGCGGGAAGGGGGTTATGGGGGGGGGGTTGCAGAAGTATTTTGACTAAAGCATTGCCCCTCTAAATGAATCTGAAAAAAATAAATGTTCCAAGTATCTTAATTTCCGAGATCCGCCTAAAGGGGGTGAGAAGGGGGGTGGGGGGGCGACTTTGATAAATGGTTTTTACTTTACCGAGCCTCCTCTATACGAATCCGATAAAAAAAAATACGGGTCTCGTAGTTTCCGAGATACGATAGGGAGGGGGGAGAAGGGGGGGGGGAAAAGGGGAGGTTTGGTACTTTTCCCGTAGGTTACTTGTTTACGAATCTGTCAAAATATACCCACCTCCCCATCCACCATCTGGGAGAACAATTATGTCAATGAGTGAGTGAGTGAGTGAGTCAGTGGTAATTTAGCTTTATATAGTATAACTAGTATTTGCGTGTTGCGCGAGGTGCAAGCACCTCGCGTGCTTGTGAAAAAAAAAAGGGGGGGCGGGTGGGGGGGAGATGGGGGGGGGGTTTGCACAAGTATTTCGACTAAAGCATTGCCCCTCTAGATGAATCTGAAAAAAAAAATGTTCCAAGTCTCTTAATTTCCGAGATCCGCCTAAAGGGGGTGAGAAGGGGGGCAAGGGAGGGGCGACTGAAAAATGGTTTTTACTTTACCGAGCCTCCTCTAAACGAAACCGGAAAAAAAAAATACGGGTCTCGTAGTTTCCGAGATACGATAGGGGGGGGGGGGGAGAAGGGGGGGAAAAGGGGAGGTTTGGCACTTTTCCCGTAGGTTTGAGAGTTACTTCTTTACGAATCTGTGAAAATATACCCACCTCCCCATCCACCATCTGGGAGAACAATTATGTCAATGAGTCAGTCAGTCAGTCAGTGAGTGAGTGAGTGGTAATCTAGCTTTATATAATATAACTAACTAGTATATGCGTGTTGCGCGAGGTGCAAGCACCTCGCGTGCTTGTGAAAAAAAAAAGTGGGGTGGGGGGGGGGGGGGGGAGAGGGGGGTTTAGTATTTGCGTGATGCGCGAGGTGCAAGCACCTCGCGTGGTTGTGAAAAAATCTAAAGCATTGCCCCTCTAAATCAAGTATTTGCGTGTTGCGCGAGGTGCAAGCACCTCGCGTGCTTGTGAAAAAAAAAAGTGGGGGGGGAGATGGGGGGGTTTAGTATTTGCGTGTTGCACGAGGTGCAAGCACCTAGCGTGCTTTGAAAAAAAAAAAAAAAAAAAGGGGGGGGGGGTGATGGGGGGGAGGTGGGGGGGGGGTTGCACAAGTATTTCGACTAAAGCATTGCCCCTCTAAATGAATCTGAAAAAAAAAAATTCCAAGTCTCTTAATTTCCGAGATCCGCCTAAAGGGGGTGAGAAGGGGGGCGGGGGGGGGACTTTGAAAAATGGTTTTTACTTTACCGAGCCTCCTCTACACGAATCCGTAAAAAACAAAAAATACGGGTCTCGTAGTTTCCGAGATACGATAGGGAGGGGGGAGAAGGGGGGTGAAAAGGGGAGGTTTGGCACTTTTCCCGTAGGTTTGAGAGTTACTTGTTTACGAATCTGTCAAAATATACCCACCTCCCCATCCACCATCTGGGAGAACAATTATGTCAATGAGTCAGTCAGTCAGTCAGTGAGTGGTAATTTAGCTTTATATAGTATAATAACTAGTATTTGCGTGTTGCGCGTGGTGCAAGCACCTCGCGTGTTTGTGAAAAAAACTAAAGCATTGCCCCTCTAAATCAAGTATTTGCGTGCTGCGCGAGGTGCAAGCACCTGGTGTGCTTGAGAAAAAAAAAAAAAGAGTGGGGGTAATGGGGGGGTGGGGGTTGCAGAAGTATTTCGACTAAAGCATTGCCCCTCTAAATGAATCTGAAAAAAAAAATGTTCCAAGTCTCTTAGATTCCGAGATCCGCCTAAAGGGGGGGAGAAGGGGGGCAGGGGGGGGGACTTTGAAAAATGGTTTTTACTTTACCGAGCCTTCTCTATACGAATCCGTAAAAAGAAAAAAATACGGGTCTCGTAGTTTCCGAGATACGATAGGGGGGGGGGGGGGAGAAGGGGGGGGGGGAAAAGGGGAAGTTTGGCACTTTTCCCGTAGGTTTGAGAGTTACTTGTTTACGAATCTGTCAAAATATACCCACCTCCCCATCCACCATCTGGGAGAACAATTATGTCAATGAGTGAGTGAGTGAGTGGTAATTTAGCTTTATATAATATAATTAACAATAATTTTAAGTAATTTATTTTCTTAATTACATCATTATTATCTGTAAAAAGTATTTTTTCCCAAACAAAAAGCTATTGCCAAATTAATTCTATCAGATAGGTATAGGAAAATATAACGGATACTTTCAGTTTTATCTTCGTTCTGGTATAAAAAGACGAACGTTAAAACGTAAGCTTTTAAAAACTTCTGCGAGATGCTTTCAGGCAATTTCAATCCTGGACTCATGAAATGCGTCCTTTATGCAAGATCCAGATGTTTTGTAGGTCGCGCCCGCGCAGCACGACGTGCCAAGGTCACTGTGTGGCAACGCGTCCCTTTCCGCTCCAAAAAGCAGCTAAGTTATGCAAACGTCTTCATACTGTGCACATACACGACTGTACTTTGCACACCCTATTGTTTTTCATCGTCATAATGGTGATAAAATTGTGGTCATGGTTGAGCAAATAATTATTTGCCTGGGAATCTAGTTACAGCACCCCGCTGTCACTTTTCTGTTGCTTTCAATTTGAGCAACCTTTGGCTGCACTTTTAGACCAAATGGAGCGGATTAGCGGAGAGATGGGCCTCCAAGACAAAGGTCATGATGGTGGACAGATCCGGGAAGTTGGAACTAACTGGCGCGTTGGGCCTAGAAACAGTGGACAACTTCATTTACCTAGGTTCCAATATCAGTAACGATGGTTCGTGCGAAAAAGAAGTGCACAGTGAGAGTATGGCGAAGGACGCCATGTCTCAGCTTGAGAAAATTTGGAGAGATCGCAATATTTCCGGCAAAACCAAAACCAAACTGGTACGGACTCTCGTCTTCTTGATCTTTTCGTATGGCGCTGAGACATGGACACTAAAAGCTGCAGTCCGCAAACGAATTGACGCCTTCGAGATGTGGTGCTGGAGAAAAATGCTTCGCATCCCCTGGACAGCATTTCGGACTAACGTCTCCATACTGCGAGAACTTAAAGTCTCCGTGCGGCTATCATCCGTGTGTCTACGCAGAGTCCTCGAATACTTCGGTCACATTGCTAGGAAAGACAGTGACAACCTCGAAAAGCTCATCGTGTGCGGCAGAGTAAACGGGAAAAGATCTCGTGGACGTAGCCCTATACGCTGGTCTGACCAGATCCGCACCGCTCTCGACTCTACGGTTCACAATGCCTTTCACACTTCCAGAGACAGAAACATCTGGAGGAAAATAATACGGAAGAAGGTGATGCAGAAGGGTAGTCACGACCCTCAGTTATGAAGAAAACGACACAAGGAGGATAGGTTATATCTATAAATAGTAGAAGACACCGTCTACTTTTTTTTCTTAAAATTCAGGCGTTTCCTTTGTCACAGTACATGTGTATGTATGTCGAGGAAGTAAACCAGCTTAGGTGAAATCAGGTAATATACAAAGCTTTTAATTGCAAGGATAACACCATGACCGTCTTTATATGTATAATTGCTTGTCTTGTCAGTGAATTTTCATCTTTCTTCAAATGAAATAATTTGCCATGTAATGGGATTGTTAAATACAAAACTTTTCTGAGTAACCCTAAAACGTTGACAAGAATCTAGCGTAAGTACTGGAACACCCGTTCTCCTCTGTTTACTTTTATAACTTTAGCCAATCGTTTCGTCCGTTTCATCACTACACGTATCAGCATTGGAAGCTGGCGTAATAAAAATAGCTAGATATTTCCTTATAAATGTATAAATAACATGTCAACCTACAAAGCGAAGGTATAACAAGTTTGAACAAAAACCACAACGAAACATTCACTGGCGATATAATTAGTTTCACCATGTTTCATTATGACAGGCAGATTGAAAAAATCATAAGCCATAAAAAATTACAAGTGAACCGGAAATGCAGATCGTAGACGGAGCGCGCGCGGGCCGGACGTGCGCCCGCGCAACTGGGTCAGTTTATTTCTGTTTTGGCGGGAACCTGGCCGGAAGGGACGCCATTGTGGATGCGCCGGGAAGCCCGGAAAACACTGCCGGATTTCTAGCTAGTGAAATTTTACACGGCGGCTTCTGTTAACTGTAGCCAAATCATTGTGTCGAAGATATAGCGCGGCTCGGATTCGACCTTTTTCTTTAGAAGTAAATGTAGCCGAACGGTTTTAAGAGCTAATTCTGTTGCGATTCTTAGATCTCCATTCATGAAAACGTAACATTTCAGTCCTTTTAATGTGTTCTGACAACAGGACGGAAACAACGCACCCGTTTGTATATCTCTAATTAAAACTACAGAAACAAATTAATCGACTAGTGAAGTTGGTTTTCGTGTGAATTTGTAAGTATGGGGGTCATATTTAGCCCAGTCCCCACATGATGTCGATGCGGGCGTTCGCAATAACATTCCTTGCAAAGACTCGTAAGGACTCTCAATTAAAATTAATTAAAGACAATTTAGCAATCCCTGAAAATAAATGGTCGCTTGATAATAAACGAGATTTATTAATTGGTCAAAGTTGTACGGTTGGACAAATGTCACAAAAATATAGCGCAGAGTTCAGAATTGACTGTTGAACTCAAGGTACCTAGAGATTGACAAAGCAGTGTCATTCTCATTTGTGATAATGGATTAGTTGATGGTTAGTGTACGCCGAGTACCATGGTATGACAACAGGTGCGTGCCGCAGTTCCCACATTATCGGATCCTCGGGCTCCGATGGCATCAGTGCGATAATTGTATGCTTTTCGTACTCCGTGATTTGATGCTACACCACCTCTTTGAGAAAAATACTTTTCCCATACATGAGGTAAATTACGCCGTTTTATGGATTACCTTTATAGCATACGGTTTGGATGGTGTAATTTACTTGTAGGTATTTGAGATCTGCAGGCAATTTTTAGCCAGATCTGTTTCAATTTGCTTTTCTTCCACGGTTTACACGAATTACACAAATAGATACCTAAGAAGACATCGGATGTCTTCTTAACTACCTATTCGTGTAATTTCTACAATAAGCAAAAAAAACAACAGTAACATTTTACACATAGCATAACGTTTGGCAGATCAACAACAAAAATGTTAACGCTAATCGTTTCTCAAACAGAGGAAAGCATTTGCGAAATGTTCCCTTGGGCATAATGAGTGAATATTTACTAACAGTGATCACAATGCGATAGGTACTGGCAACATTGGCGAGTGCTGACGGCCATGTTCCGCGAACGCTCGAGGAAACGTTGCAACACCGTGCGTCATGCGTGTACGCAGCATAATATGCTATACTGACGATGCACTGCTAAACCTTACAGTGAAATATTAACGAAGAAGAGATTTTTAGGAATTCAAAAGGTATTTTTTAAACATTCAAGTTGATTATTTTCAGCGATATTGATAAAAGAGTTTTTCAGACAGAATTAAGAGCTTGCATGAACGGCCTTACTTTAGCTCTTCTAGAAACATTTTTACACCACTTTAGCAGATTAATTCTTTCTTGTATTATTATGTATATCTTAGTATTTGTATTGTATTCATTCTTTCTTTTCTATCAACTTAACTTTTAGGTTAAGTACCTATACTCCGGGCACGCCGCAATTGCGGCGGTAAGACCCCTCTTTGAGGAGTGGCTAGATCGGCGTCACGGCGTCCTGACCTACCGCATGACGCAGGTCCTCACCGGACACGGAAGTTTCGGGAGGTACCTGTGTCTGATGGGTAAGGAAGAGACGCCTGGGTGTCACCACTGCGAGGGTCGCCCTGAGGACACAGTCGAGCACACGGTGCAGGACTGCCCAGCTTGGGCAGAGCACCGACGTGTCCTCACGGCGACAATAGGCGGAGACCTCTCGCGCCCGGCCTTGGTCGAGGCCATGCTGCGGGGCGAGAGGGAGTGGGAAGCTGTCGCCTCCTTCTGCGAAGCAGTCATGCTTCCGAAGGAGGAGGCGGGCCGCGTGAGGGAGAGGATGGCGTCCTCCCTCCAGCCCAGCCGCAGTGGTAGACGCCCACGGCGTCGGACGTCGGCCGACGATCTCCGGCCACCGTAGGCGCGGGCATGCGGACAGCGAGTAAAGGGCAACTCGCTGTCCGACCATGGACCATGCCCGGGTCGACGGCGCGTCGTGTTCCACGCGCGCCTCAAAGAGCGTCAGCAACATGACGAGGCCCCCTCTGCAGAGGGCCGAAGCCCGCCGGGGTCGTGGGACTCATCCCGTTACCGTGGCCCCGGTATGTAAAGGGTTATTGAAGGAACACCGTGGATTTTAGTCAGTAAAAGTCTGACAGTCCCTCCCACCCTGCCCGGAGTGGGAGGTCTTATTTGATAATTTTACCACGCTAAAAAAAAAAAAAAAAAAAGTACCTATACTCGTTTGTTCTCTAACTAAGTGAATTCGTATAAAATTATGTAAGTTTCCCAGCTAAAACGGGACCCATACAAAGCCCAGTTGTATACAATGTAACAAAAAGACATTTAAATATCTCCTTGATAAAGGAGATATTAAAATGTCTCTCCTTACCCAGGCGTAAGTTTGAACTTGCTTAATGAGTTGCCACATGCAATAATTACGATGCTTAATGAGAGCTTTTAGCGGGTAACACATTACTGCGATAGAGCGCACGCGATCTTTGGTAACAAAAAAAGGTTAGTTGAGCACATACTGGTACCATAAACCATTTTTTTTTCCAAAATAATTTCATGCGTAGTTGCCAAGGACTAAGTCAAGGGTTTCGTAAGTCTTTCGTGATTATACATATATTTTATATTGATTTTATATGTTTGTTGATGATGAAGTAAAATAAATTTGTTACTATTGCGTTTTGTTATTTTGTATCTAATAAATTGTGAGATTAGCTCACCTGAATTAACGTTTAATTTAGAGAAATATCACAATCTTAATTTATTCTAAATACATATACTTTAATTAAATAAAAACCCTTAACTACATATACACACCTAAAAATAAACTAAAATATAGCATCCAGAAATTCGTGCGCATCGCTGTCCACTGGTAATGTGCCCAAAAGACTGGCGGCATTGCCACGTTGTATGGCAATGCTTAACCTCTGTCCAAGGTAAAAGCCAGCCCTTGGGTCACGCGAAGTGTCAACTAGGCGTCTGGACAGATCTTTAAATAATTTGTGAGCACTCGGACCCCACGACCCCAAGGTTTCAACCCCAAACGGCTCGAAAATATAACTACCAACAAGGTTATTATATTTCCGCCGCTTGAGGTTCTCAGCAGCCGCAGCGGCAGCGCCAGCACAACAAGATGAGCTAGGAAGATGGGATGGCGCAAGAGTATCGACACAAGTTGCGTCCCACACTAAAGGCCTACCCATCTTCCAAGGAAATAAAGACATACCGTCCGGTCTTTTGCCATCGTCGCGTGCTAAGCCATTGGGTTCTAAAACAGCTGGAACGCCGACAGTGACAAGAGCCCGTCGGATAATGTCGTTAATATTCGCGTGCCGTGCTATGCGACCCGCGCTCCGGCCGCATGAAAGGCCGTGGTGACCGAGGCTGTTGACAACTTCACCACAGTGGCAGCGATGAGCAGAACAGCAGGGAGCACCTAATCGAAGGGAAGCAGCGAGGCGGAAAGTAGTATCATCAAACAAGGTGCCTATGTTCGATGACGGTAGTGCATGGAGCCAGAGACCCGACTCCCATTCACCCACAGCCAGCAGGCGCGCACGCTCTGCAGCCGAAGCAGATGTGGCAATAAGGTCACTCTGAACTGCTCTACAGAGTGGCTCATCCCACCGCCTCTGAGATGATGGAATGTCGGGTGGATTTAGGTTCGGGCAAGCGAGTCTCCAGGTATCTATAGCCTCGGTGAAGTACGGCACATTGAAATCAACCAGTGATGGAGCTAGGATATTCCTGATTAATTTCTCAGTGCCGTGCACCGAGGATACAAAAGCCGGTAGACTGATACTACTAATTTTGCGGACGCCGAGACCACCCATACGAATGGGAAGAGTAGCTTGTGCCCAAGCTCGGTCGTCCATAGCCACATTTAAAATTCCTGTCAGAGTTTGACGAATAATTTGGTCCATTTTTTCCAAAAGGTTAGGATGATGCCATAGATGCGAAGAACGAAGAAAATACATTAATTTGGGTCCAAAACAACAGTAACGAATTAAGGTGATGGCCGAATGCATATTAATTTGGTATAATCTGTCCGAGATGTCATTAAAATTTTGTATTTTTTCCTCGACAAAATCGGGAAAGGAATTCTCATAAATTGGAGACCCAAGAAGACGAAGAGAACTTTTTTCCACAATTTGGATATCCGGGGCTACTGCGTCGAATTTTGAAAGTGTCAGTTGTCTGTCAGTACTGTCGGATATGAATAGTTCACACTTCGAAAGGTTGAGGTCCAATCCTATGGAATGGAATTGATTTATTAAAAACTGTAGATCATCTAATACCGTGTCTACATCGCCTCCCAGGGTTCCATCATCGAGATACCACACATTAAATTTTGAATTTAGCTGTCGAATGATTGGGTTAATGGCTAAACTAAAGATCGCTGGCCCGGGGGGATCACCTTGTTGACAGCCAACAGCTGATTCCAAAAGGTTTTCGTTATAAAGTAATTTAGTCGGATGTCTGTAACATTGCCAAAGAAAACTAAAAATTTGTGGTACTTCTTTTTTAGTTTCTGCCAACAAAGTGTCCCTATTGACTGAATTGAAGGCATTTTTAATGTCAACCTTCAAGATGACCTCTCCTTTACCTGAATTAGTATATTTCTCTACATAACATTTCTCGAAATATTATTTTTGCATATTCCCGTCACTATTTGTTCTTCTAATTGGTTAAGTTTTTATATAAAAGAAAAAAGGATCCAATTAAAATTAAAAGTTCTCAGAAAAAGCCAAACCATATTAAGTAATTTATGCTTAGTTTGAATATCGATTAGCATATTCTTTATTTAATTTATCTATGGAGAATTAAAATTTAGAATGTGCTTATCAATATTATAAATACTGGATTGTGAAATTTTCATGATTTTGTGTTATATTTAAAATCGAATCAAATTAATGATGATACCGATAAATTCGAACTAGTTTTAATTATAAAATAAATACTGTTAGAAATAGTAACAGGACTCAATTGTACTTGTAACGGGACGTTTAAAGTCCGTAAAGTTGACGAAGCGTTGTTCGTCGTCTAGAGAAAGCTATATCGTAACAACAAACTAGATTTCGGCATTACAAGGCTCGCCACAATGGTAAATGGTGAAAATCGTGTCGAATCCTGAATGCGTTATTGTCTTAAGTTTTTAGTTTGTTTCTGCAACCTGGTTTCCTGTCTTTGTTGGATAATTTACACTGTATCTTTACATTCGACTGGGTTTCAACAAGATCTTGTTTTAGCATATTACAAATTATAGCATAACGTTTTCAAAGTGTAGTTATTAAATAAATAATTAAAATATAATTTATCCAAAATACAATCACCACTGTTCTACGGTCTTCTACTATTGGAATGATAGCTCATGAACCCTGCGGGTAATGGTCCCTCTGTAAAGCTAGAAATTCTTGAATTTCTACCGTACCCATGTACGGTAACAAAAACCTGGTTGGCATCAGCACTGCACATCATAAGCCCTTGTATTTTTTAATTGTATTTATTTTACTTATCCCTGTTAGCTTGAAATTTTAATACGTACGTTTAATACATATTTTAAAACATAGACAAATGTTACAACTGAAAAAAAAAGAACAATGCAAAAATTACGGGTGATTTCGTTGAGCACAAGTTTCATATCAGACAGGTGAATTAAAGTACCTACAGTATATAAGTTAAAGTAAACTTTGTAAAGCTGAAATAGAAACATGTTTGAGTAACCGATTTAGACAACCATTAGTCCAGGTGATAGCACCGATGCGATACTATGGGAGCGTGAGTGAGAGTTGCGAGGGGAACTTCATGATGAAAACATATACCAATAGAAATCTATGCAACAACATGTTTGTTAAGTATTACGCAAGTTTACATAAGTTTTCATATCATTCATTTGATACACGAACTGCGAACAATATTTTAAAAAAAAAACGGCCAAGTGCGAGTCTGATTCGGGCACGAAGGGTTCCGTACCATTATCTATAAAAACGATAAAAAATATCACGTTTGCTGTATAAGAGCCCCCTAAAATTTTTTTAATTCTTTTTTCTTGCATTTGTCTTTTGTCATACATCATCTGTGAAGATTCAAATGTCTAGCCATTAAGGTTCATGAGATATAGCCTGGTGACAGTCAGACAAACAGCGGAGCCTTAGTAATAGGTTACTGTTTTTACCCTTTGGGTACGGAACCCTAAAAAAAAAACAAACTTCGATTCCAGTAAATTCCAGCGGACGTACAAGATAAATGGCTTGCAAATCAAGTCTGAAACTATAATTAAAACTACAGCTAGTCTTCGAACAAGGAGATATGTAATTGGTGGCGTTGCTACCCGTAGTTAGCCCGACTGCATTTAGTGGCCTGCTCATTAACAATAAATTAATCAATGTTAGTTTCAACCCACCCCGATGCCAGCTCTGACGCCTCTTACTTCTTTTACTGTACAATTATTTATGATATTATTTATTACCTACTATAAATTGACATCATTTCGTGATTATGATGTAAGCCCAGGTTCGGTCGTGTATGGAATACTGCTCTCATCTTTGGGATGGATCTGCGAAATACCAACTGGACGCGCTTGAGTCTATCGAGAAGCGGGCCAAGAGATTCATTGGCAACGATGCACTGGTTGAGTCAAAGCTCCAGAACCTTGAACACCGACGACGAGTTGCAAGTCTATCGATTTTCTATCGGTTATATTTCGGGGAGTGTGCGATGGAATTACACAATCTAATTCCGCCAAGCCCGTTCCATCATCGGACTACGAGACAAACGGCGAAGCCCCATCGTTACATGGTGGACATCCCACCCATACGCACAAAAACTTTTGGGAATACCTTCATTGTGCGTACGGCTAAGGAGTGGAATTCCCTGCCGGAGTCTGTGTTTACCGACAGCTACAACCTAGGAGTCTTTGTGAATAGGTTACTTTTCACATCATCACTTACCATCAGGTGAGATAGTGGTCAAACGCGAATCTATTTTCAATAAAAAAAAAATGTGTATAATTCGCGCGTTTGTAAAATCGTAGGCTTCAATTGTTTCTTTCTCGTTAGAATTAAAGTTTAGTAGTTGCTGCCTTTTCTTTTCTACTGGGGCTTTTTGCATGAAAATCTTTCTCTCAGCATATTCTAGACTATAAACTATCTCTGTGCTAAATTTCACTTAAATCCGCTCAGTCATCCGTCCGGAATGATTGTGTACCAAACATTCATCCATACATCTAAATTTTTAAGCAAGTACCTATAGACTCTATTATGTACTTCTATAGTATAGAAGTATAGATTAGTGTAGGTATACATATATGTACAGAGATATTACTTACTTGTGGTAAAATTATTTTTCCTTTAAGGTGTGGCCTGTGAAAGGATAAATAACTTTCATTAAAAAGTTCCGTTCTTTATCAGATCCACTTCATTAAATAATACTACCTCAAGGAACATATTTAGCTTGTTGATGAAAATAATTAAATCACTCCTCCTTTTGTTGAAGTCATTTCATTAAAGAGCACCTATCTACCTACCTGTCTGTAATTCCCTTCGTGCCATTAGACAATCGACTTTTACAGAAATAATCATTATACATATATATGATTAAATTTAGTATTAGAAAATCTTAAATAGGTACTGTTCCGTCTCATTGAAACCTATTAATTATTGCTTTAGTAACTCAATATGCGCGGGTGTATTGTGTTACAATACTTATTATTGAGGGTATCCTAACAAGGTCTAAAAAAGGCACTGATGTCTACCAAAGCTCGAGTAAGTCCTGGTATGACTAATTCAAAATCTAACTTCCAGCCTTGCCTTTGTCCAACTATAGCGGGATTTGCTTCCAGACCAGCGGAGCCGGGTGGGCCGTGCCCATCCCAGATTCCAGAATGGTCTGGTGCCCACCCGAGAATTTTTACTAACAAACAATTATGGCTGAAAAATTTAAAAATCTGGCGAGAGTGTGAGAGGCAGTGCGAGTCGGACTCACTCATGCAAGGGTCCGTTATGCGATCGATACATGTTAAATTAACTTATGTGAAAAATTTCATTTCGTACGTTAAGAGTTGACGCAACTTTGATAAGCGATCATCGCTTCTACTACTGGGGGCCAGGCCCCCCATGGAAATATCTCTAGATACGCCAATGTTAACAAGACTGATTTTCTGGGTTCTGGCTACTCATAAGGCCTGCCAAAAATATACTATTGATAGCCGGGACCTAATGTTTAGCCTACTATATACCTTAAATAACCCTTTTTAGGGGTACGGTTAAATACGAGCTCTCAAGTTCATGGACTACTTATCAACCCGGGAATGGATAGGATACAGAAGTGACGACAAAAGGGAAAAGCTTAGTTTATCGATATAAATAAAGAAATAAAAGTATAAATACTAGATAATTGGCATCCGCACCTCTATTATGCTCAATATTGTTATTAAAATACAAGTATCGTATTTCGTTATTGCTTGTAATTTAATATTGATTTCAAATGTATAAGAGACATGTCCTTAACTTATTTTGACGATTTGCAATATGAATAATAGCAAGATATAAATTTTCCATTTACGTAGAAATAGAATTAAACCTTTTGACTTTTTGAATTAGTTATAAAAAATTGCATTCTAGAAAAACAGCACTGAAAGTCGGAAGCGGAGAATTAAAAATAAATCGCATCACGATTGACATGAAAGATGTTATTAAAACCATTAGATAGCTTTTACGCAAACTAAAGTTAGTGACCCGTTACAGAAAGAGGTGTACTTTGTGTGCTGACATCAAAGGTAGGAATCTCCCTAGCGAGAGGCCCCGGGGCCCTGCGTCCCAGATAACCCGGGGGCCCGAAGGAATTTAATTTTTGCTCCACTTTTATTGAACCCCGCTCGGTCAGTAGTAACTCAGTTACTGTTAATTACTGTAAGGTTTTAAAAACTTGCTCAAACAGCGCAGTTTAGTGCGTCGTGCTTTTAAAATTAATTGCCCCTTTATTGGCTTTCACAGAAAGTGGGGTTACTCTATCAACTTACCTTAATGTGACTTGAAGGTTAAATTGGAGATGTAGACAGTAAAATGTCAGTGGAATTGTCCTTTGTTGCCCGTTCATTATACAAGTATAATAACATACATGTCTAATGTTTTATCCCAATAAATGTCACAGAACTTAATATTAAAGGTTTCAAAGAGTTCCAAAGTAGAATTTGGAACAATAAAAAATAGCAGAAGGAACAGGCTAACGGTTTCCTTTCTCTCTAGATTCTGACATTATTTTATGCTGAAAAATTCCTATAAGCGGTACCACATAATTATTAATATCATTTACTATAATATAACATAACGACCGAAGTAAATAACGATCCTCTTCCTTCCTCCTTTTTAATAACAGCCATAAGCTCTTTACTAATTTATATTTTAAATAATGAATGCCATGTGCCAATGCTAACGGAGAAGTTTTAAATTCATTCATCAACACTTGGCATCTTGCTAAAATAATTTTTGTTTATTTTTATAGTTCCAGCCGGCGCCTGAGCAGGGTCACAAATCCTAGAGACTTTTTATTGGAAAAGCGGAACTTTCTCAGTAACGGAGTCTATGGACACAGAGAAGAGTGTCCGTGTGTGCGTTTTGAGCGAAGCATGTGAAGGTGTGTGTGTTCAGGATCAGTGGCCGGCGCGCGCGCACCTGCCGCGCGGTTCCCACGCTCGCCCCCCGCACTCCACCCCCGCGCTCACCTGCACGTCACTGCCACATAAACAACGGTCCGCAAACCCAAGCTTGTTTTGTTTTTTGACGACAACATTCACCAATTTTGTAAAATAATTTCATTATTTTACCTAATTTAAATTTCAGATTAATTAATAGATAAAACTCCTTGGATATCCTAATTACAAAATCTTTAATTTTCTAAAATATATGGTCATATAAAATTGATAATCACAATGAGAACGGCGCGATGAAAGCAATTATAGAGGAGAAGGTCGTAATGTGGTCCCCGCAGGTATTGTGGCCCCCTTTCATATTTCTTATTTTAAATCATGCTATCTGGTGAAACTTTTTTTAAAAGGGAACATTAATATGAAAACTTTGAAATAATACCAAAAAATCTGAGAGAGGGCATCACATCCTCGTGTTATCCAAACCAGTTTAAATCTGCACTCGCCAAAACTTTATTATTGTGATGCAATTAATTCAATAATTTTGGAAATAACAAATCATAGCTACAGAGATTTGGACATTGAGTTTAATAAACTTTTTCCTATAGGATTACTATGGTAAATATGCAAAATATTCGATGTTTTATATTTATTGAGGTTTATTGATAGATTCCACCATATTGGTAATTTGGCCCCCTCATATTGCTTGCATTATGGTCCCGGGGGCCATATAACATACAGGATTGATATTTCAATATTTTATTTGTTTTTAAGTGTATGCTTCATTCTGAAAGAACGCTGAAGGCTTACGACATTGCTGAGCTTTTTGGCCGCGATTATCTTAAGAGCACTACATGAGAAATTGCAGTGAATGGGTTCGTGCTACTGGCATTTATCCATTCAATCCACAATTTTTTACGGAAGTTGATTTTACTGCAGAAGCATCAAATAGTGATCAGCCAGTTCACTCTTCCGATGATCCACAAACTAGCGGTATTTCTAACCTAGGCATTCCGAGAGGAAGTTCTGCCGTTAATGAGTCAGAAAGCAATTTTGTTTTACCACATGACATTCTGCCTGGGGTTAAGACTAAGACATCAAACCGAGGACGAAAAGCAACAACAGCAAAAGTGCTAACGTCTTCACCCTACAAAAATCTATTGTGCGAATCTTTGCACTCAGTAGAAAATCATAGACATGGAAGCGGACGTGGACGCGGACGCGGACGTGGATGCGGCCATCAAAGCAGCCGAGATCATAGAGAGGATGATGCCAGCAGTTCTAATAGGTACCAAAGAGACGATATCCAGCAGTAACTCCGATAATGAAGAAGTCGTAGAAACCGACTCGTCTGAATGTGATGGAAATGTCCGTTCTTCACTAGTACTTGAGGATCAATCAATCAGATACATTTTGTATATTCTGTGACACCAGTTATCACAGCGATAGACGTGGAGAAGAATAGATTCATTATCAGAGCTGTAACTTATGGGCTCATACTGACTGTGCAGATCCTGAAGGCGAATATTATACCTGCGATTTTCGTCGTTAAGTTCAATACTTTTAATTTGGCCCCCAGGGTGCCATATAACCCTCACTTGATCTCAAATAGTTAAATTAGCGTTTTTTAGAAAACATATATTTTTAAATTTTCTGTCGCATTTTTTTAAATTCCATAGTAGATCTTATATAGGCAAATAAATACGGAAACTGTTGGTGTATTATTTAGATTTGTGTTGCTTTTACTTTTTACACTAGACCTCAAAAACAAAGTGGGGGGCCATATTACCACCTTCTCCTCTACTTATTTAATATGAATTAACGAGATAAACGATTATAAATATCCGGTTGATTAGAATTATTAACGCGATTATATTTTAAGTTTTTAGCCGTGTGTTCACGCATTTCCGTTCAACTAGGTTTTATCTAAGCTTTTATCGAGAAAAATTCTCACGAGCATTAGGTTAGGCGATCCAGAATGAAGTCAATATGATGGTTTGTTTAATTTCTTTATTTAAAATAAGTATAAAAAAGGTAATCTTTTTCAAAGTTTCCTGGAACGTTCAAAGACGGTAAACAGCGGTAACCCAAAGCCTCAATAGCGCAATAGGCACTTTGAATAGCGATCGTCGCAGGTTCTTATCCCGCACGGTCCGCGTGGAACTATTTATATTTAACTTTCAGTACAATAATATATTCGGCAGCATGTGGCAGACTGAAAGTGGACATATTAGAAAACCGTATAATGCTCGCTTTGATCGAAATTATAAATATTATAAAGGTTGAGCACAGAATAATAATTGCTAACATCCAAAGTATTATATCGATTCAGTAACAACCGAACAAAAAACTTCTAGCACAGGCATAATTATTACTCATTTAAAATTAACATGAAACGTAACATTAAAATCACAGTGCTGTCCTCTATCGGAAACGTACAACAGCGTTTAAGTTAAACGCCACTGCCATCTAGCGACATCGTTCAGAACTACAACGCAAACCAATCGCTTGATTATGATCTATGCTTTTCCAGGTGGCGACAGATGGCGCTACAGGCCAAGCTTTAAAAGCTCGATCGAAGAAATCGTAGCATTATCACAGCCGCGTATGCGCAAGCTTTTACCTTTGTTTACAATTTTTACAAACATTTTTGTGAAATTGCTAGTACGGTGATAAACTGAAATAGATTGGCTGATTTAATATATTATTACTAGCATCTGTTAATGGCACTATACACTTCTCATCAGAAAAATCAAAAAAACACCTTGCAAGTTTATGTTTTGTAAGGATTATAAAAAAAATGTGTATACATAGGAATATAATTATATCAAATGTCGTTTAATAGTGAATAATATGAGGTTTTCAAATTCTAATGTTAATATTCTAAATTTAAATTAAATTTTCATAGGTTCGGTATTTTGTTTAACAAGTCATTTTTACCCTGTATGGAGTATGAAGGAAATTGATAAAACAACACACGTAAATGAAAAAAAATAGCTAAGAAATGTTTATTTAATAACTTGTATTCCCTCCCCGAGCTCTTATTACTGCTTCCATACTTTTTTTAGGTTCTTCATCGATCGGATGAGAGTCACGATCAAATGTTGTGGCATTCCATTCCTCTTAGATTGTATTTTGCAGCTGCTAAGTTTTTTCTGGGGCAGGATTTCTTGCACGAATTCGTCTCTTTAATTCATCCCATAGATGTTCAATCGGATTCATGTCCGAGCTTCTTGCTGGCCATTCCATAATGGAGATACCGACTTCGGTAACATAATCTCCTACGACGCTCGCGGTGTGAGCCCTAGCATTGTCGTGCATGAATATGAAACCGTTACCAATAAAATATGCATAGGGCATCACGTGAGGTTCAGAGTGTTCGATGTAGGTACCGATGACTGTTCAGTGCAGGCAGACGTGGCCCAGATACAAAAACAAGCTCTGTTTTACCGTCGGCGCTGATTCCTCTCCAAACCATCCACGAACCGCCACCATAGCTGACCTTTTCTTCAATGCAGCATTGTGCAAAGCGTTCTCCATCTCTTCTGTAGACCTTGTTCCTTCCGTCGTTACCATACAGCATAATTTTACACTCATCAGAAAAGAGGACTTTGTTCCACTGGAGGTATGACCAATTTAGGTACTCACGTGCAAAGTTAAGGCGCGCTCTTCGATGGTCTGCAGTTAATTTCGGCTCATTTGCTGGCTTGTGCGGTACCAGTCCACGTTCATTTAACCTTCTTCTAATTGTAGAGTCACTTACAGCCACCCTACAAACAACATGAAGCTGCTGCTGCAGTTGAAAAGCATTAAGGCGTCGATTTCTTAAAGAAGTTGTTACAATCATTTCGCTCAGAAGTGACCCGATTCCTGCCAGATCCTGAACGGCATATGAATAAACTAGTCTCCCGATAGCGTTTGTAGACTCTATGAACAGAGACAGGCTTAGATGCAATCTTTCAGCCACAAGACGCTGACTAAGTCCAGAATCCAGCAATGCCACCACTTGGGCGGCTTTTGCGGGCGAAGTATCCATATGCTTTAGAAAAAAAAATTGTATGGCACTCGGGGACTGCCGCGGTAAAGCTATTGCATAGCATTTTTTATCAACTATGCAATTATAATTATTATTTTTTTCTTTGATATTAATTCAAGTAACACTTTTTGAGCGTGGTGACCGATAAGAAAACATTTTTTTCTTTTATTGAATAAATGAGAACTTAATATTGTTTAAAATATTTTTATTATCTTATAGACGTATGCGTGTAAACTAGCTGCTAACTGCTCATAGCAGCTAGTCTACACGCATACGTCTAGTCGCACGCACACAAACACCGTGTTAAAGTCTGCCGAACTGAAACGACGTTAGACGATGCACGGCTTTCAACGCCGCATCGCTGTGCCGGTCGGAGTGGGGGGTGTTAGGTTTATTTTCGTTACGGAAATTCTTGATTCGGTCGCCGCGGTCAAAGTCCGCGATAAAAGGTATGCAATAGCTCAAAAACTTTTTCAGACATCCCAAAGTCACAGTAAACAAATAAAGAACAAAAAGTTTTAAGATAAGCGCTAATTTTTAGTTTTCAAAGGTGAAATGTACTCCATTTCTAAACACACATTTGTCTCAAAACAGTGAATCATTTCATTTATAGGATAAACAAATGAAATTCTAGTTTAGTTTTTTAACCGACTTCTGAAAAAGGAGGAGGTTCTCAATTCGGATGTTTGTTTGGTTTTTTTTTTTTTATGTTTGTTCGGGCATAGCTCCGTCGCTCGCCAACCGATTTGAAAAATTCTTTTTTTGTTGGAAAGGGTATACTTCCCCAATGGTTCCATGAAAATTTAATCGACATCGAACAAGCCGTTTCTGAAAAATCAACAAAAGTCTAAAAAATATATTTACATTGATGATCTTTTCGGTTACTCTATATTGTGTTTTTTGTTCGCGCGTTTTTAGTTTTTTGTAGTTGACATTTTGGCTTTTATAACTAGATTAATTACAAATTGACCCACTAAAAAGCGCGAAAATAAAAACTTTTTTGTTAAAAAAATAAAACCGACTTCCATATCAAAACACTACAAAGCCAAAAATAATTATAATTTCGGAAGGCGGTGTGAAAAAAAAGAAAATACAAAAACTTTTTTGAAAAAAATAAAACCGACTTCCATGTCAAAACACTACAAAGCCAAAAATTATTTTAATTTCGGTAGTCGGTGTCATTGGTTTTGTATTTTCTTTATTTTCACACCGCCTTCCGAAATTAAAATTATTTTTGGCTTTGTAGTGTTTTGGCATGGAAGTCGATTTTATTTTTTTCAAAAAATTTTTTTTTCGCGCTTTTTAGTGGGTCAGTGAATTTTCCAAATAAGTTCGTAAATGACGGAGTTATGCGTGAACAAAAAACGCAATGCAGAGTAAACGAAAAGATCATCAAGGTAAATATTTTTTTTAGACTTTTGTTGATTTTTCAGAAACGGCTTGTCCGATTTCGATAAAATTTTCATGGGACCATTTAGAAAGTATACCCTTTCCAACAAAGAATTTTTGAAATCAGTTGTCAAGCGACGGAGTTATGCGTGGACAAACATAAAAAAAAAAATACAAACATCCGAATTGAGAACCTCCTCCTTTTTCAGAAGTCGGTTAAAAACCAATAACACCGACTACCGAAATTAAAATTATTTTTGGCTTTGTAGTGTTTTGATATGGAAGTCGGTTTTATTTTTTTGCAGAAAAATTTTTATTGAATTTTCGCTTATCACTGTAATGGCCAAACTGCCAGCTATACAATCATGTGATTTTTTTCATGGAATGAAAACTCTTTTGTGTTAAATTAGGACAGAAACCATAAAAACGGAAGTGTTTCGATTTTTCTGATGAGATTATTAAGTAGTTGTATTTAGGTAATATTTATAAGTTGTAGAACATTCATATCTAAAGATTTTACATTTACTTAGATCAATTATTTTACCTTGTCGATATTATACCAGCCGAAAATTGAGAAATAGAGTTGGAAAAACATTTTGTAAACATTGCGATTACTTCATTAAATTCATCGTGAACGAAACTATTTAAAAGTTTCTAGTTTTAGTTCCCCTTTACCTCTCGTTTCCAAGATAATTAGGGCTATACTGTATGATTTTAACTGTGCAAAGTATGTTGGTAGCCATTTGCAGCAAGTTGGCAAGATTTCAAATGTGCTTGGTATATCGTAACCAGTCGGCAATGGATTTATAGCAGCATAAATTATATTTTGACGCACAAACTTAGGAATAATGCAGAAAATTATAACAAGACCTGAAAGGCGAAAACGTCGCGTTGATACTATGTTATAATTATTGGAAAATACATATTTTGTAACTTATTTCTAACGATCGTTGTGTTCCATTCATTTTTTTTTTAATTAGTTTACTCGTAAGCAAAAAAGAAATTCATCATCCAAACTTCTAAAAACATGTAGAATAGCTACATTTTTTGTAGTCGGGGGAAACGTTCAAAAGCCGTCTCAAGTTTAGAAGGAAAGACACCCCGGTTATCACCGTCAGTCAGAGAGATCTATCTTCTAATGCATTCACTATCATCTCGCAGAAAGGCATGTGTGCGATGCACTATTTTTACTCAAGTTACTCAGGAACAAAATTGATTGCCCCGATTTGCTCAGTCTTTTAAGGTCCCGCGCTCCCTCAAGATATCCGCGACAACCAACCGTTCATATGTTACCGCCATTTTATTCCGAAACTATTAAGACTACACATGTGAAACTTGGTGAGAAGATGTAATCTGTGAACCGCTTTCCGATTTTTAGTCAAAAAAAAAAAATTAAATTAATATGCATTAGCAAGTCTTAGTACTTGCTAGTCCTATAGATAGTGCAATCCACGAAGATGCGCCCCACCAATTAGGCTGAGGGGATCGCGAGGTGCGGGGGGTATAAATATCCCCACCTTAAATTAAAAATATATAAAATTTAAGTAGAGCATCTTTCCCTTTGACCGTGACGCTTTCTCCTGATTAGTCTATTCATCGTAGAGGAATAGTGGGGCGCGTCTTCGTGGATTGCACTCTCTGTATATCTTATTGTAATTGCAATTTATTTTAACCTAATTTGTTTGCCTCAAGAAATTAATTGTAATTTTTATAATTCTTTTGTATTACTCCATTACCAATTTGTATATTTTCGTTATCTATAATATTGTACTGTTATTAGGTATGTTAATATTTTGTCATAAATCTTATTATCTAGCCACTAGCATTGTTTCAAATGTTAATTATTGTATGTTGCATGTTGTGTTAGCCTATAAGTAATTATTATCCCATAAAAAACAATACTTGTCAAAAAACCAAGTCTCGCAACTTAGTTGTTCTACCGTAAAAAGTTGTGAGATCCTTGTAATACCAAGTCGGTTATTAATTTATTCAGTCCCTACTTAAGGGACCTTCTGTCTTAAGTTGTTACGTGATTATCTATCCTAACGACATCTTATAGTGACCATATCAATATTAAAAATCTTTACCGTTTTAAATAAATAGATTGACTCGGCCATCGCATGAAAACACAATATATCTCACAAGTAATACATATATAAATTAAATTGTTTATTGCGATTGCCAAGTCAATCTATTTATTTAAAACGGTAAAGATTTTTAATATTGATATGGTCACTATAAGATGTCGTTAGGTTAGATAATTACGTAACAACTTAAGACAGAAGGTCCCTTAAGTAGGGACTGAATAAATTAATAACCGACTTGGTATTACATGGATCTCACAACTTTTTACGGTAGAACAACTAAGTTGTGAGACTTGGTTTTTTGACAAGTATTGTTTTTTATGGGATGTCATTGCTTTTTGTAGAAAGTCCTACTTTTTTCCTTTCCGGTACCTTCTACTGTACTCTGTCTTATGAGCTTTTCTTATTTTTGTAGGTAGCCTTCCTTTTTTTATTTTCCGGTACTACTTCTTGAACTTCAGCTAAAGTTTTTTTCAAAGCCCACTCCCTGTCTCTATGGGTTTTTTTCGGAGGCTTTGATACGCACATATGAATACGCACGTACGTCTTTTGCATTAGTTAGTAATAATTAATGCCGCACTCGTCAAACGTCTTGGTTAAAGTTAATCCATAAGTAAGTAATTATGCAATTTCGGGCAATTTACTCTACTTAATACTCCCCAATACTCTTAATACTTCTTGCTTTTTTATTCCGTTGACCATTTAACAAGTTACTTTTGAGCATAATTATTATATCTAGGTACCTATCTACACTGGAAGACACGGTGGAGCATATGGTCGAGGTGTGCCCTGCATGGGTGGAGCACCGTCGTATCCTCATAGAGGCGATCGGCGGCGGCGACTTCTTGCGCCCTGCTCTGGTTTAGACCATGGTGCGTAGCGAGAGGGAATGGGATGCAGTCACCTCCTGCTGCGAAGCAGTCATGCTAGCGAAGGAGGAGGCCTAAAGTGCGAGGGAAGGCAACTCTCTTCCTCGCGCCCCAGCCGCCGGGGGAGACGCCCCGGGCGTCGTGGATCGCGAGTCGATTTCGGGCCACCGTAGGCACGGGCCTGCGGATGGCGAGCCGGGGTCGCTCACCGTCCGGTAAGGACCAGGCCCGGGTCGACGGCGCGTTGTGTTCCACGCGCGCCTCAAAAAGCTGTTAATACCAGTGACGGGGCCTCATAGGGCCATTGCCTGTCGGGGTTTGCGGGAAAGTTCCATCGAGATACCGCGGCCCCGGAACTTTAGGGCTTCCGAAGGAACAGGGTGGGTTTTTAGTCAGTAGAATTCTGATACACCCGAGCGGAAGAAGTCACTCGATGATATTTTTCACCAAGAAAAAAAAAAGTACCCATCTACATCTATTATTTCATTATATTATACAGGTTCACTGATTAATTAACTGCAAATGTAACTTTGTAATCCTATATATTTATATGGGATTACAAAGTTATTTATGCAGTTGATGTATATAGAAAACTGGAACGAAATTGAAAAATATTATAGTTTTTCCTTGATTCATATACTAAACACTAATTGTATTCTAAACTAGCTTCCGCCCACGACTTCGTCCGCGTGGAAAAAAATAACCCCCGATTTTGAAACATTCTTCTGAACGCGCCTAAACCGCGTTATTCTTACGAATCAAGAACGCACCCTAAGAGAGGAGCGGGCGGTTGGCAACACTGGCTGCAGCGGACCGACCCGGCGGCCATATATATAAGATATATTCGGCGAGAAGCAGTCACACCTACCTTCTCTTGAAGAATTTGTAATTTTTTTAGATAATAGAGCAAATGTCTTAGAGACTGCTTATGGTAGTCGGTATTATGATAGTAAAAATTCAACTCATAGTAAGGAAAATAAATCTGTGAAGTCATTAACAACTACGTTTGATGATTTTAAAACAAAGACATGTTTTATATGTAACAAATCACATTATGTACATAAGTGTAATAAATTCAAGGCTTTGAGTTTGAAGGATAAGCTGTCTGAAGTGGCTAAGCATAAGTTGTGTACCAACTGTCTTCGTAGTGGTCACAACAATTCAGAATGTCCATTGAATAGTTCTTGCCGGACCTGTAAGGAAAAGCACAATTCAATGTTGCATAACAACAGTACAGTTACAAATGTAGTCACAGAAAGTACAGAATCCACTCAGCCGTCTACTATTCCTGTTAGTTTGACAGCCCATTCACCAGGCCAAGTTTTATTATGTACTGCACAAGTTGAAGTAATGAATACACATAACAATAATACTTACCTTGCACGTTTGTTGCTTGACACAGGAAGTCAGTCTTCATTTATAACAAAGAACCTGAAAGAAAGGTTAGGGTTACAAGCAACTCAAATAAGTTCTTTTAATGTTAGTGGTATAAATAATGCGGCCTGTAAAATTAAAGAATGTTGCAATATTGTAATAAAATCTAGAATTAGTTCATTTAGTAAAACTGTTAACTGCCTAGTAATCCCTAAAATTACAGGAATGCTACCTGGTGCTCAAGTAAATGCTGAGCATTTGGGATTGCCCACTGGGGTAGTTCTGGCAGACCCCTTGTTTTATGAGCCTGCTGAAATAGATATTTTGCTTGGTGCAGACCACTATTTTGATATTGTAAATAATAATAGAATATTCCTAGGTGTGAATAAGCCTATATTACAGGAAAGCAACTTAGGGTGGTTAGTTGCCGGCCCTATAGGTGAAGCACATTTTAATAATAATGTACATTGTAATTTAGTAAAAAATAATAAGTTGGGGTCGCTTAAAGATCTTCATAACTTGGTTAAAGGGTTCTGGGAGGTAGAAGAATTGCCTACAGGCTCTAATAATTATTCAATTGATGAGAAATATTGTGAGTCTCATTTTATTAAAAACACTTGTCGTTTACAAGATGGACGATTTTCTGTAATGATGCCGCTGACGGAGGCCCCGGAGCAGGCACTTGGCAAATCGTTTTCTATTGCAGTAAAACGTTTTATGGGACTAGAAAATAAATTAAATAAAAATAAAGAACTTAAGAAACAATATAGTGAATTTATACAAGAATATAGTAGGTTAGGGCATTTAAGCGAAATAGAAAGACCTAAGTTTGGTTGTTACTTACCCCATCATTGTGTAATTCGGGAACAACATGATACCACCAAACTGAGAGTAGTCTTTGACGCTTCGGTTAAAACAAGTTCAGGAAAATCTTTGAATGATATCCAGGCTATTGGCCCAACTGTACAGAGCGACTTATTTTCCATTCTTATTCGTTTCAGAATACATAAATTTGTTTTAACAGCAGATGTCGAGAAAATGTACCGACAAGTAGCCTTAGATGAATCACAGCGGCACCTGCAGCTTGTGTTGTGGAGGGATCAAATCGACCAACCTTTTAAAATTCTACAGCTCAACACATTGACATATGGGATGGCTTCGGCTCCCTTCTTAGCTACTAGGTGTCTAGCTGAGCTGGCTGATAAATGTCAGGACAGAATTATTGCCAATGTCATTAAGAATGACTTTTATATTGATGATCTCAATACAGGGGCCTCTACCGAAGAGGAGTTAAAACATATTTATTTAAATGTTACCAAAAAATTAAATTCGGCTTGTTTCCCCTTAAGAAAATTTCGCACTAACTCTAATATTCTTAGTGACACATCAGAATCATCTCATTGTCTCAATTTTCATGACGACGCTAATGTCCTAGGTCTGAAGTGGTCACCAAAAGCTGATGAGCTGCGTTTTCCTAATGGAATTGAGTTTGCTTCAAAGGTCACCAAACGAGTGATTATTTCCACCACATGTAAGGTATTTGATCCCCTAGGGCTAGTTAGTTGTTGTATCATTAAAGCAAAAATATTGCTCCAGCAATTGTGGATTGCAAAACTAGATTGGGATGATCCCGTACCTGAGCCTTATGCTAAAAAGTGGTTTAATTTCATCCAAAACTTACATAATTTATCTAATATTATAATACCTCGTTACGTATTGGGTGATAATTTGGAAACCCAGTCAGCTGAGTTACATTGCTTTGTAGACGCAAGCCAGCAAGCATATGGAGCGTGTGTTTATTTACGTTCCAAAGATAGTTAACAAAATGTTACAGTTAGGTTACTGTGTGCAAAAACGAGAGTTTCTCCAATTAAAGAACTCACCATCCCGCGTTTAGAGTTATGTGCAGCTCTGTTAGGGGCTCAAGTTAGTGAGAAAGTTTTACAAAATGTACCGGGTAATATTACAAAAACACATATGTGGACCGATTCCACAGTTGTACTTGGATGGCTGAAAACTCAAAATAGAGTCTTACAAACATTTGTACGTAATCGAGTCAACAAAATTAATGAAATTACCAAAGGTTTTGAATGGAAACATGTTTCAACCGACCTAAACCCAGCAGATTTAGCTTCAAGGGGCATTGACCCACAGCATCTGCAGTCATCATCTTTATGGTGGGAAGGTCCTTCATTCTTAAAACAAGAAGAATCTTATTGGCCTACTCAACCTCATACTATACCTAAAAATTTACCTGAGGTCAAGGTACTAGTCTCTGGTAATGACATGTCAAAAGATAATTTATCAGTACAATTTGAAAAATATTCAAGTTATAGTAGACTTAAAAGAATTTACGCATATGTTTTACGTTTCATTAATAATTGCAAAAATAGACAGTTAAAATTAAATGGACCTCTGCATGCTGAAGAACTAGAGAACTCTTTAATACTATTACTTAAAGTCAGTCAATCAGAGTCGTTTGCAAAGGATATGAAGCACATTCAAAACGGATTAGAACTGCATCACAAAAGTAAATTGTTACCCTTAAATCCAATTTTAGATACCAATGGTTTAATAAGAGTAGGTGGCAGGTTAAGTCAGTCTGATTGTCAGTATGACAAAAAACACCCAATTGTACTAGACGCTAAACACCACCTTACTAAACTGATGATGAGATATGAACATTTATATTTAATGCATGCAGGTCCACAGTTGCTTCTGTCATCAGTCCGTGAGAGATTTTGGCCACTAGGTGGTAGAGTCTTAGCTCGCACTATAGTTAGGCAATGTGTAGTCTGCACTCGAATAAAAGGTCAAACTGCACAACCATTAATGGGTAACTTACCGAGTGTAAGAGTCAACCCAGACTTTCCCTTCAATTCCTGTGGGATTGACTTTGCTGGACCCTTTATGATTTCCTCTAAAAAGGGACGAGGTAACCGTATCAGCAAAGCCTATTTATGCGTATTTGTATGTCTTGTAACTAAAGCCCTACATTTAGAGGCTGTAAGCGATTTTACCACTGAGGCCTTCATATCATGTCTGCGCAGGTTCGTGTCGCGTCGTGGCAAGCCCTATTCCATATACTGCGATAACGGAAAGAACTTTGTTGGCGCAAACAATGAGTTGGGTAGGGTTATACGGTCCAGCGTTCAGGCAGTTTCAAATTACGCAGCCAATGAGGCCATTAAATTCAATTTCATTCCCGCATACTCTCCACATTTTGGTGGCATTTGGGAGGCCGGTGTAAAATCCGCTAAATTTCATTTGAAACGCGTTGTTGGCAATGCTTCACTCACGTTTGAAGAGTTAGCGACGGTCTTTACTCAAATAGAAGCAATTCTTAACTCCCGACCCCTTTCTCCCCTGTCATCAGAACCCACAGATACCACTCCTTTAACCCCTGGGCACTTCTTAATTGGACGCCCGCTGATGTCTATACCTTCACAACCTGTGATAACTTCAAGACCCAACAGGTACCAACTTATGGAGCAATTGAGACAAAGATTCTGGGAGAGGTGGCGGAAAGAGTTCATGGCTGAGCTACAAAACCGAGCAAAATGGAGGAAGGAATCCGCACCAATTAATGTCGGGGACCTTGTCATATTAAAACAAGACAATATAATGCCACTCCACTGGCGCATGGGTCGCGTCTCCAAATTGTACCCTGGAGCCGACGGGATCTGCAGAGTAGCAGAGATCTACACCACTGGCGGCACCATCAAAAGGGCAGTAAACAAATTGTGCCCCCTGCCTGTGAACCAGTTAAAGGTTGAAGATTTCAACGTCGCGGAGGATGAACGCGCCTAAACCGCGTTATTCTTACGAATCAAGAACGCACCCTAAGAGAGGAGCGGGCGGTTGGCAACACTGGCTGCAGCGGACCGACCCGGCGGCCATATATATAAGATATATTCGGCGAGAAGCAGCGTCGCGCGCATCTGATTTTTCTATATCGATTTTTTATGTCGCGATCGCGTTTCTATTTTTGTACTGTGCCATTTTTACCATATACAAATATATTAATTAGTAAACAAGTTGAGTAGATTTCTCATTTAACTTAACTCTCAACACTTCATTAGTGCTCCGCTCCTATTGGTCTTAGCGTGATGATATTAGCCTTCCTCGATAAATGAGCTATCTAACACTGAAAGAATTTTTCAAATCAGAACCGTAGTTCCTGAGATTAGCGCGTTCAAGCAAACAAACAAACTCTTCAGCTTTATAATATTAGTATAGATTTGAAGCTTCTATGTCTGCTAGAAGTGCCTTAGACTTTTGATGATCGGTCAGTCAGTGAGTGACAAAATTAACAAAATTAAGGAACTTTGACTCGTTATAATTATTAAACTACTGGTTCAAATTGAATGAAATTTGAAATATACCGTGTTTATACAATGCCTGTTTGGTTACTGGAAATTCAGGCTTCTAGTTTTATACACAACGAAGTTATAGGGGGTCGAAAATGGCCTGAATTCCTTCGAGAAAAGAATGGTACGGCCGTGCCGCTTTTTTGCTCGACTTGGCGGGGGCACTGCCGTGCCCCCAGATACTCGCACATATTTAATGTTTTCCGTTTAATTGTAATGCAGTCTGTTGTGTAATAATTGTTGCGTGACCTATTTAAATAAACTACCTAAAGAAGATAAAGATGTCAGGTGCATGATACCAGAATGATGACGACAATTTAGTAAGTCCATTCATGTTTTTATAACCGTTATTTTTGGATTTATTTTGATGATAACGTTAGTTCGTAAGTAATCTAAAGGTTCTTATCTAGAGATTTAGGTAGAAATAGGTTTTTGACACTTAATTGACTCTGCAGATTACAGTTGATATGTAGATTAATTCGTGTATGCTCGCATTGGAACGCCTTGCAGCAATTGTACCAACGGAGAACTTTACCATCTACTGATTTCCAAAAACATAATGCGCCATGGACTGGTCATACACTCACTTACGCTTAGGCAGTATCAAGCCACCGCTTTTTAAGGGCTCCTTATTAGAATCCATGTTGCACACATTTAACGTAATCATAAAATTATTTATTTTGTTTGAAAAAATATGAAAAAGTTTGAAACTTCATCCATATGGGTACATCATTTTTAAAGATGTAGATAAAACCTTGACTTGGCTAGGTTAAACACCTGACAATATACTCGTACTCGTAGGTACATATAGGTATAATGTATTCAAAAAGCTTCGATATCGGGTTGAAAAACCTTCAATGGAGGGCCAACGTAATTTTTATTATTAAGTTCTTTAAAATTATGATTTTAAATGTACGTACAGTAGTCAAGATAGGAGATTAGTATGCAAAGTATACGATAGGCAGGCATAGCGAGGTGACGAACAGGACATTAGGATGCGTACACGCTTGCGAAGACGTGTCTCACATATGACGATGCTTTTTAACATTAAATAAACTTTAACAAAAAATAATATAAAATGTCTCTTTACCTGGTGCTGGCGGTATCATAGGGAACGATTCCAGTACCAAACTACACACAATATCAACAACCATTTTATTAATGAATTTTATCAATACAATCATTTTTCATTCATCGTGAAAGGACTGATAAAGAACGTTGCCGTTGCCGTGACGTAACGTAGATAAAATAAAAGAAATTTTTATAATTACATTTCAATGAAAATTATTTGGCTTTAAAGTAGATTATAAGTATCTTATCTATTTAAAATATAGGTTTATGATTGGATTAATCACTCAATACATACGATATCACAATGATATCCTTGTTGATAAATATAGCCTTGGATGCAGATATCTCGTTGCAATTATAATTTTAAAATACATAAATTGCTTTTGTCACAAAAAATAATGAATCATGCCTGGCTGTAACTAATTACAGTCGATTGATACCAAAGTTATTCAAAAGTATGCAATTTTCACTTTTCAGGCAAATACTGAGCTTTTAACTAGGCATCGATTTAGCGCTCTATTTGAACCATACCCAACTCTAGTTGATCGCCATGGTCAGCGTTGGCGGATAAATAAAACAACATGTCTGCCGACTGGTTCGCTTGCGGTACCAGGCGCGCATAAGTCTTGTAGAGCTTTCGCTGCCACCCGCGTCCATTCACCAGCCACTTTTATGAATGAAGCGAGTCTGTGTGCGTTGTGTACATCGCTATACGTGTACATGTGTGCGTCTATAACACGTGTTTATTTGAGCCAACATGGTAGGCATTCATGAGAATTTTCTTGTGTCAACAACGACAGAAATAGTTCGTAGCTTTGTGCTCGCAAAGTTGCAAAGTACGTTTGGCATTCGTTTAAAATAATACGCCACAAGGTGGTCTTCTAAATCTTGCGTGCTAGTGCAAAATGTACAATGCGAAATGTGGTCTCTATTTCAGGTGTTAATTACAGAGCTTTGTGTGACCACTGCGACTATTCAACACATGTTTGTGTGTAGCTTTTAAAATAAAAAGCTCAAGCTTATACTAAACAATGTGAATAGTTAAGTATTTCAGTCATAGAGAGGTCTAGAGATCCGTTACCTTGATACACAATTATGTTCCCATAATTAGGCTCACCCATAAAATAACAAATCAAATTAATTTGAACTTGTCACCATTGATTATGGTGTCTCCATATGACACGCAAGTGTACCGAGCAGACAATCCACATGTGTCGACGTTATGTGAAAAATTTACTTAATAATCATCTGCATATCAAACTAGACCATATCAGTGGAGAAATAAAGATGAAAGTAGAAATTTAATTTAAAGCCAGGTGACACTCGAAACTTGGTTTCAACTTCATCGAGCATAAAAAACCGCTTAGCACGCCATAATATAAAGTTACATTATAATGACCATTTTTATTATCACTATACATCTACGATAAATGGCCATTAAAGACTTATAAATGTGTGGTTCATAAATAAAGACTTTATAGATCTTAGTTTCTGCATTTGAATGCTTGGAGAAAAATGTTGCCTGTAAATGTGGAAAAAGAACTATAACGTTTAATTTATATAAGTAATAAACAAGTGTACCAGAAAACAAACAAACTATCGATCAAAATGACAGCCAACAATGTAAACCCGCT
Organism: Tholera decimalis; assembly: GCA_943138885.2. Classification (NCBI taxonomy): domain Eukaryota; kingdom Metazoa; phylum Arthropoda; class Insecta; order Lepidoptera; family Noctuidae; genus Tholera; species Tholera decimalis. The sequence continues at coordinate 19,379,939 of OW964565.2, forward strand.
TAAAACTTAGCGCTATATTTGTAAACTAAATGTTAAATCATAATTGTTTTCCACGAAACCAAATGTAACTTTAGTAGTTATACGAGTAAAGTATACACAGTTGCGTCGTAGTTTTGGCAACATCCTGTGTATATGGAACAACATACGAGGGAAATGGACACCGCAACATCCGATCTTGAGGTGACCAAGGCCCGACTGGATTTTCGCATTTTTTACTGCATTTTTATGGATTTAATTCTATTAAAACTAAAATTTTATAATTTTTTAAAGCCAGTATTTTATATTTAATTTGACAGTGCGTCCCACGCATGAAATCACCACTGTTTCGTCTTGTCATAAATATATTCGATTAAAAAATATATATTGATGGCTTAAGTTTAGTTAATATAATGTCGAAGCTATGAATTTAACGCTTTAGATTATCATACATTAAGAATAAATCAATTGGCTGCTAGACAAATACACAGCGCTTAAAATATAGATATTATTGGAGATTCCCAAGATTTTAAAAACAGGTTATTTGTAGATAAAAGACTACCAAAAGCCTAATTTTATAAAATGTAGTCAATGCGAGACCATATGTAGAGCTAAGCTTCTAAATCTATACGCCTTAACTCTGTAAACCTGTTGACTATTCATGATATGGATAAACTACTAGCTTTTGGTTTAAAAAAAAACTAAAATGAAAATCCACAGTCGTAAGTAGTTAAAGTTGGTCCTTAGGTATAACGAAGGCAAATAAAATTCGAACGAGAAAGTTAGAACTATACTCGTTCTCACCGACCATATTATTCGAACTATACTCGTTGTCACCGACCATATTATTCGAACTATACTCGTTCTCACCGACCATATTATTCGAACTATACTCCTTCTCACCGACCATATTATTCGAACTATACTCGTTCTCACCGACCATATTATTCGAACTATACTCGTTCTCACCGACCATATTAATACCGTCATCATCTGTTTAGTCTTTTCTGTATGTTGGAGACGGCTTCCAGTCTAGTCGGATGCATCTGAGTATTGGTGTTTTACATGGAGCGACTACCGATCTGACCTCCACTACCCAGTAGCTGGGTGACCGTGTGTCGGATTTAAGGGTTCTGACTACACATAACGACTGTCCAAGATGAACAAATGACAGCCGGTACCAGTACTGTTATTCTGTAAGCCCTCATTCTAAACTTCGAATCTGAATCCGCTGTGAGTTTATTGATTGGCATTCTAAAAACTCGGTTGTCAATTCGAATGTACACTAGCGCTACCCTTGCGAGCGTGTCAGCGAGTTGAACTAAAGATTTTGACAGATAAAGTATGAGATGACGTGAGAAGTGGCATTCGGTAAGGTAATTCCTTCGTCAATTCGACGCTGTTTACAGAATGCCAAATCAAGGTCACTTTGAACCATAAGCGAAGTGACAGTGAATAGCTATGTGAGATGCGAGTTGTTGTTCGAATTTTACTGAATCGACATACTGGGAGGAATCTCGATATATTGTTAAGATGCTCACTCATCCACGGACGACCGAAGTCGGTAAGCATTGCATTGCTGATCCTTGAAAATTGACGTGCAACTATTGTCGCAGTATTCCCGTTTGAGCACCAAAGGTATTCCCATTTCAACTTAGCGCGACGATCTACGGTGGCCGGAGATCGTCGGCCGACGTCCGACGCCGTGGACGTCTACCACTGCGGCTGGGCTGGAGGGAGGACGCCATCCTCTCCCTCACGCGGCCTGCCTCCTCCTTCGGAAGCATGACTGCTTCGCAGTAGGAGGCGACCGCTTCCCACTCCCTCTCGCCCCGCTGCATGGCCTCGACCAATGCCGGGCGCGAGAGGTCTCCGCCTATTGCCGCCGTGAGGACACAAAAACACACAAAGGTACTCCCATTTGAAATGGGAATACCTTTGGTGCTCATGCACAGGTGCTCAAACGGGAATACTCCGCCATTATATTTTAGCTACGAGCTCTTCAATCAATCGTCGGTTTTCATCGATAATATTAATATTTAACCAAGAATAAGTGGACTCGTAATTGTGGCATGATACCAACGTTATAATAAGTACATTATACATAGTTAGTACGCGGTAGTGTGAATCATATCACATTCACAGTTGGACGGTCAGTCTGATAGTGTCATACAAATTGCTCTCTTTGTACTCCCTACACTATGGCTAGTTGGAATTCTGATAATGTGTGATAATGATAACGAACTGCCGACAATTTGTAATTTCATTGTTATCATGCCCTCAAAGTTTTCAAAACGATATTATGTTTTATTTATAGGGTTTCAGCTTCTGTAATTGCGGAATAATATTAATTGAATCGACAGCAATTATTATTGTTGGATTTATTAAATTTTGCGTAGTTAATCATAAGGTGTACCTTTTGATTTTTATAAATAAATCAGGAAGTAACTGATTCAGTAATATTATAGTCTTCTTATTTCCATATCTCTTACAAATTATAATTATGTGAATTATTATTTGTAGGTTTGATATGTTTCAACTTTCAAGTGGTTTGTTTGGTAGTTAGTTGTGATCTAATCCATGGTTTGGTGATATGGACCCATCCTTGGGAGAAGGCCTTCTCAATCTTCTTCCAAGCATTTCCTGGGTCATCCAGTCCCAGTAACTGAATAAGATTTCTGGTTTGGAAACAGTTTCAGGCTGGACACCTAGGCTACTTAAATTTTACTTAATAAAATCATTTACGCGAGCGATGTCTCTGACAGAAGCTAGGATTCAAATAAACCACTCCATTAGGTGCGCAATCAATTTGTTTTCAAATTAGAAATGTATTTCAAAGAAAACATTCTTCATCTTCAACCACATCGGTTATTATACCATCAGGTCATCACACGCGAGCCCATTATCAATAAAAGAAACCTTACTTATCTACCTTATTTCAAGGATCTACTTTCTGTGTGCAAATTATTATTATTATTTAAGGTTATTCTGTATCAGCATCGAGGGTGGTATTACCATTGATCGGCTAATAAGTTAGCTATAGTAATCATCGCGACCAGTCACCGCGACGAACGATCAAGTTACATTCATTCATTATTTTAACCAATCAGCATTGACTACTCACTCAAACAGCTTTAAACCTCCAGAGGAATATAATATGGTCAAATAGGCATTAACTTATCAATTATTGTTACATTAATATTGCGTGACCGATTTTCCTGGATAGCCAGTACCGCCGTATCTATTTCCGTTTCTATTTTTAATGATTTAAAAATAATAACGCTAAAATATTTTCTTAACAGTTTCCATTCATGAAGGCTCGTTGGCATGAGTAAGGAAAATCCGGTGTTTGTGAGGTTTATCAATGAAATGCTCCATTACACGAAATCACTAATTAGGTGTACTAGCATACCTATCACATTGTAACCGGTTCGTACCTATTATTAATGTAGCTACTTTGTGAAAAGTATGTGTTAGAAAAATGGTAAAAAAATTAACTAGCTATTTCAAGGAAAAGGAAATATGTCTATAAGCAGTTGTATCTGCTGGAAAACTGGAAGGTATTGATTTCTTGACAAGAACAGTGAAAACTTCATGTTTTTACTAAGAACTACAGGTCTCCCGTTGTCAAAATTCGACCTTGTTTTTTTTTTTAATATTGATGTTATTACAAAAATAGGTATTATTATATATATTATATATTTTCCGCACTTCTTTTGAAATGAAATAGTTTATTTACACAAAAAGAGTCATATACAATGAGTTATGTTAAGAGCCTCCTTTTAGGCAAACAATGCCTGTGATAGAAGACTCCACATTGACTTTACTGAGCCTCATTTCGTAGTCCTCCGTTATTAAGTTTGCGTAATTTTCGTAAAAAACAAAGACCATTGGCATAGCCTGATTGTTGATAAAAAGGGGTATAAACTCTTTGCTTCAAGTATTAATATCCCTATATTATAGACACAGATACACGTAGCCGCATGTACAGTCGAAGTTCTTTGTTCGCAAAAGATTTAACCAGCAACAAACACATTAGTTACCCACTATTTATGCATCGAAGACTATTTAAATACATTGATTTACCTCACGTGTTCAGATAGTGATGTTCCCACGTTACAGAAAACATATAAGAAACAATGGGCCCGTATGCGGCCCACCCCGGAGGACGCGGCGCTTTGCTAAGGTCAATGCCCTCACGCACTTAATCCCGTGCAAATATGAAAGACCTACTGATTGAGCACTTAATTGGGTCAAAGACATCTGTTAAGAAGTGCAGTCAATGACCAGGTTACAAACAGGTTGAGTAGGTGGTACTTTTCGCACGTCTTTCAAGCCCGTTGTCTTTAGACGACCATACTCTGGACTCTCATAAAATTCTATTACGTTTGAGTTTCACATTCACATACGCAACATGACGTGTGTGTTATTTATAATCAATTAACAAAATAAATATTTCATTTCACTTAATTACTGAGTTACATTGGAATTATTAAAGAAAAAAATTAAATTAAAATTCATTTATTACAGGTCTGTGACCCATATAATTATGAATTTCAGATAAAATTGTCCAGGCAACAAGCTCCATTTCATTAATAACAAAGTTCAAATTTCAATGCATACTTTTCTTAGGGCCTGTTTAATACAAAAATTAGCTGAAAATACACATTACTAGAGTCTATAATTAAGTCGCTGTCAATGGATTGAAACTTATTTAGCAATGATTGATGACCACCTAAAGCGATGCTATCTTTAATACTAGTTTATTGTAGTAATAACCTTCGTGTTTTCGTAATGAATATAACTTCATTTAAAAAAAAAAACCAGTTAATTGCATTTAAAACAAACGTATGTTCATTCTACTAATATTATTAATGCGAAAGTAACTCGGTCTGTCTCTTGCCCTTTCACTTAACCGATTTTAATAATATGATGTTTAGTACAGAGATAAATAATACTTTGGATTAGGACATAGACAATTTTCTTTCTGCTGAAAAATAAACTTTTCACGCGGAGATTCGGTCAGTAGCTAATTTGAAATAATTATTTGTGCGTGCGTATCGGTCCACATTATTCCTAGGTACAATTTCATCTTTTTTTGGTACATTGCAAGCTGGAACTTATATAATGCCATTAACAAAGGTTTAATTTAAGTTTATTAATTGCGAAATCAAAAGCATTTTTTTTAAGTGGCAATCGGAATAAAACTTCTTTTTCTAATACCTTTTGACGTAACGTAACCGAAAACAAACTCGTAAGCTAGGCCTAGGGCTTACAACAAAGCTCGATATAACCCAGAGAAATTATATAGTCTCGGGCCATTTGTAACACTATAAGACATTCGCACAAATTCCACGAACAAGCAGCCTCAGAATGTACGGAAGCTTCATCACTGATTTACGTTGCGTCCATTATGTCCTGCAGTTTATCTAGTCTAGATATGATGCAGACTGTTATGGACGTGAACTAATCTGAAAGTGCACCGAGGTAACGAGGATGCGACGTATTATCCTATTCGGGCTTCACCTATTTATTAATACGTGGTACATAGACTATAGCTCCCGTGCTAAGTAACAAATTACTCTATTAATTTTGGTTATATATACTAATATTATTATGTTTTTTTTTAAACTACTGTACCTTGTCGGTTTCGCACAGGTACATATTATTAACACAAACATTCCAAATTTAACTCTTTTTCTATTAGCTTAATAAAATTAAACTGTTTTAAAATCCGACTTATGGCTTAGGACAGGTAAGCAGAGGTAGACAGTGAAACGACTTAATCAGACGTAATACCTTTTCATATTTGTAAAAACAAGCAAACATACTTTATTAAATATAATAAGTATAAGTTTAATATATATTATTTATTGTATATTTTATTTCGGTTTTTTTTTCTTTAAATAACTAATTAACGAAATAAATGCCTTATGACCCGCCTAATTTTTCATAATAATATGTTAATCAATAATATGGTTTTTACATACACAACTATTATAAAAGGCAACTAACAAGACTCCTAAAAAGAACTACCAGCCACTATTAAACAAATGCTGAATTATATATATTTTTTCAAAGAAAACTCAGTTTTCCTTGTTATTTTCGCTGATTTACTTAACATATAACATTATTGATTTACCACTTTACTGATTATATACATACATACCGTGGGCAGCTTAAAGCGTGGTTGCCCTCTGACCCTACCTATACAGTAACCTTATGGCAACATGCGTTGAACTCAGTGTTACCAGTGAAAACTTGTTAAGTTATTACTAACAAGGTTAATAATGATCTGTTTACTCTTTTTTATTGAGACAAGACTTAACAAACTTATATGTTGCTTTTGGAGAATATCACATTTTTGCTTAGCTACCCATGGTAAAACTATTTGTACGTAAAATCTCACTTAAATGATGAATTTATAAACTTATACGTCGCGACTAGCGTGGCTACCTACTGAGCCCATCATAATATTTAAATGTACCAGCGATTCGAAGAAGAATAAGACTGGAAGGAATCGTCGAAATGATAGCGAAGACAGTATCAAAATCGGTTAAGAATTAAATCAGAATAAGCTTATAAACAGACGTAGGTACAATAAAAACTTTTTACCAAAAAATTAAACCGACTCCCAAAAACACTGCAAAGTGAAAAATAACTTTAATTTCGGTAGTCGGTGTCTTTAGTTTTGTATTTTCATTTTTTGGACCGACTTCCGAAATTAAAGTTATTTTTCACTTTGCAGTGTTTTTGGGAGTCGGTTTAATTTTTTGGTAAAAAGTTTTTATTTCACTCTTTTTAGTTGGTCGATTTTTAATTTACCTAGTTAAAAGAGCCTAAATGTCAACTACTTATAACCTTTTACAAAATATTGCTTTTCCCAATGCTGGGCCGTTAATTTTTTGAGGAGTTCTCCTGGTACTTCACCATCAGCTCTACATCACCATATGCATTGTGACCAGCATAAAGTGCTTAACATCCATATTCAAGTATTCGAATCGCAATCCACGAAATACTTATTATTGAGTAGGTTCGGCGGCCATCTGTGGTCTTCATCATCAGTTCCACTTCCCCAAATGGTATTTTTTTAAAAGCAACTGCACAAGTTACTATAAGAAATACCCAAAACGCCATAGGTGTGCCTATATTATTTGAAGAGTTCCCTTGATTTCTCCAGGATCCCATCATCAGATCCTGACCTGGTGACAATGGGACCAATTTCGAAGTATACCCTTTCAAACAAAAAAAGAATTTTCCAAATCGGTTCAGCCGTATTCGAGTAATCGCTGATCTTACATAAAAAAATATATATACACACATCAAAAGTGTCTAGGGATCAAGCATTTTTATGCGGATTTCTTGAGATTGAGATGTGGCTTTGTAATAAATTTATGATTTTATAAATTTATATGGATCCTTTTTGGTGCATTTCATAATTTGAAACAGGAACTGTTAATCAAATTCGAGTAAAAGATGAAAATCAGCTGTCAATATTTTCCCTATAAAAACATACAACGCATTGAAGACATTATTAGTGCTACTGTTTCCCTACTACTGATTAAAACCAACGTTATTATGGAGCGGCGACGTCATTTAAGCAGGGAAGAAATGCTCAGAGCCGTGGGAATGATAGAAGCTGGTTCCCGGCAACGTACTGTGGCTTTAGCTCTGAATACAAGTCAGAGTGTTATCAGTCGACTTTGGACACGTTACCGAAGCACTGGTACCGTGGCTGAGCGCCATGGAGGACGATATCGCTGCACCACACGGAGACAAGACCGATACATTCAAATCTTAACTCGAAGAGCTCCAACAATAACCGCCATGATGTTAGCCGTGAGGCTTCATCACTCTTCAGGGAACTTAATTAGCGACCAAACAGTCAGAAACCGCTTGCATGAAGTGAACCTTCATTCCCGAAGACCGCTACGGGTACCACCTATAGCAATGCACAATCGTAGGATTCGATATCAATGGGCTCTTGAACACAGAAATTGGGCAGAAGAACAATGGCGTTTCGTGTGCTTTCCTGATGAGTCTCGTTTTGGTATGAGACCGGATACAAGACGTATACGACACTGGAGAACCCCTGGACGCCAACAGCGATTAAAATCATGCCAGGAAGTCCATCCTTATAGTGGTGGAACCATCATGGTATGGGCGGGTATTTGGATCGGCGGAAGAACTGAGTTGATTTGGATCAGAGGCAACCTCAACGCTCAAATTTATGCTGAGACGATTGTATCTGACGTCATCGTTCCTCTACAAGTGCAAATCGGTCCCTTATTTCAGTTAATGCATGATAATGCACGACCGCACACCGCAAGAGTTGTAAGACAGACTCTCGCCGCAGCTAACATCAATGTCCTGCTCTGGCCTGCTCGGTCGCCAGACTTGAACCCGATTGAGCATGCATGGGATATGCTACAGAGAAGAGCTCTGCCGAATATGGAGGATATCCAGTCGCAAGAAGACCTTTTTTTGTTGTTGCAACGAACATGGGCGGCCATTCCACAGCGTGATTTGGATGAACTCATTTTGAGTATGCCAAACCGATGTTCTTGTGTTGTTAGTGTTCGCGGTAGAAACACGGATTATTAATTGTTTAAGTTACCCAATAAAATTTTAAAGAAAACTGTTATTTCAGTCTTTTTTTCGAACTTTAATGTTAGTGGTTCAAATGTCAAAAATCCCTTTATTAGGAAAATGGCAAATTTCTTTATTAATGCAAAGGTGACTTGGTTTATCGTTACTGTGACAAACGAAAACACTTTATTTGATGAATCCTTAAAGAAAATTTTAATTAATATCAATCAGGAGAAAAGTTATTGCAAAAATATATGTTGATCCCTAGACACTTTTGATGTGTGTATATATATATACGCGTCGAATTGATAACCTCCTCTTTTGGTCGTCGGTTGAAAATAGTGACTTGTTACTATTTAATGATTGTAAGACAAGAATCCGTCAAATCCGGCGGAGGTGTGCCAGTTAGCAACAAAGTGATCACAGGATGCTGTCCAGAGACTGCAGACAATCCCGACCCAGTTCCGCTCCTCAGTGATTTACCGGAGGGAGGAGATCGCCCCATCAAGGCAACCTTCCACTTCCACTGGATGTGTTGTTACTCAGTTAGCTAAACGATTGGTACGTCAATGAGACGGTTCAAGATCGCGGCTTTAGGAGATTGGTTGGTTACGATTTTTGTAATGCGAATATGTTCTTTTTTGTGACTTTGAATGTCCTCTCATACCTATTAAACCTGTATTATGGATACATTGTGAAAATGACTGATGTTTTGAAACGAGTAACCGTGGAGTTTTTTGCTGGTTCTTCTGAATAGGAAACGAACGAGCTTCTGCTGTTTCCATAAGTGCCATGTAGACCTATGTGAAATAAAATATTTTGAGTTTGTATTTCAATTTTATAGAAAGATTTTATAGAAATTCTTTAATCTAAACTAAATTACTAACTCAATTATAACATAGGTACTTATCCGCGACTTCGCCCACGTGGATTTCAGAACAATTTGTAAGTTTTCCTGTTTGCTTGTTAACGCAAATCCCCGAAAACACCGAACAGATTTTCATTTAGTTTTAACATTTGGAAGGCGTTTAATTGTATCATTTAAATTGTATATCCAAAATATAATTATATAAATGCTAGTATTCCTTATTAACAGGCCCGTTGGTATAGTGGTCAGTGGCCCTGACTGCTGTGCGCAAGGTCGTGGGTTCGATTCCCACCTAGGACAAATGTTTGTGTGATGAGCACGGTCATTTGTTCTTTGTCTGGGTGTAATTTATCTATAATATGTATGTATTTAGAAATATATATGTATGTTTATCAGTTGTCTAGTACCCATACCACAAGCTCTGCTTAGTTTGGGACTAGATGGCGTTGTGTGAAAAGTTGTGGAATATTATTATTATTATTATTATTATTATTAACTACTATATCTGAGAACTTATGGTGAAAAATTATAATATAGTTTTACGTACAGGAGACCAACATTATTAATACTACCTACTGTTCTTTTCATACGAACATCATCTTTTATTAACATACACGTATTTGTGTGATCTTTGTGTTAGAAAAAAATGCTTAAAAATAACCCAACGCTGACAGAGCCATGAGTGAATAGTCTAAAATAATTGAAAGTAGTCGCAGTAATCTTTTGCTAATAAACAAGCTAATAACAGTCGATGACGGAACTTTGATGGTTAGCCAAATTGGCGAGGGATTGGCGCCGAACAGAGTTCCTAATAGATTTCAGAATTAAGCAGTTTGAATGTATACAAGGTAATTATAATCTAGCTTCTGCCCGTGGTTTTACTTTGGCAATATACAACGTGTAACGGAAACCCCATATCTATCCAAAAGGACTGAAGACAACATCTGGTATGGAGTTTCTATGCAAAGTTTCAGCTCAAAATAAGACTCACAGAATTGACCCCAAATTATTGGTTTCATTAGTTTCTTAAATACCAGTAATAACAAACGTGTCACAGCACTATGAGGGTCATCACTTTCCACGTCACTTGCCAATAAAATGATAATTCTCTTCGTTCTTATTAATTTGAAAAATTCGGTCTCTGGTATCAATGTATTGAAATTTCTAATAAGCTCCACACATGTAGACATAGGATTACAAAACCCTTGCCATATCGTTTGTTATCATCCAAAGAAGCCGTGCACTTGGTATGTATATACCCTTTAAATTACACGTTGTATAATCTAATATATTATTTAATATTTTGATTTGAATCTCATGGAAATTCAATAGTTAAAGTTAAGTATATTAGCACCAAATTCAAAAGAATAATTTATGATCTTACGGGGTTAACTATTATTTTGTTGACATATCCATACCTACATATATACATACATGTTACATAGTTTACATAATTATAGACTAAATGTTTTGAAAAGTAATTTGCATTAGTAATAGTATTTAACCGATTACAAAAGACATGGAAATTTCTACATTTTTATCAAAATTTTCTTTTCATCAAATGGTTACATTATAAGAGCTTAGCGTAAAATAAGGACTTACCTAGGGAAGCCTCAGGGTCCGACAAGTCGGAGAGAGAGGGCACCTTCTGCATCGCGCGGGGCTCCTCGGCCTCCGGAGGCTCAGTCTTGATGCCGTCTGCGTTGCCGCCACCCTCATCGCACTGGAAACATTCACTACAATTAGAACTATCCCTTATAAACACTTAGTAATTGTAAGACAAATAAAAAAATATTGTTCGATCGCACATTTCTGATGGTAAGCGTTAGATGTGGTCTACGATGGAACGAGCGAACCCAGAAGATGGCTGTTCACTCTTGCTCTAGGACTGGCTTTAAGACTTGGCTGACGAGTCATATGTCGCAGGGAACATAACTGTGCCTAGTTTGGTGCTCACGGCTTTAGTGTGTATCTTTTCTTTTAGTAACTTGTGTGTGGTATTTAAAAAATATGATTTAATTATGTAAATAAAGATGTGAGCATTTAGTTGACCACAGAACTAGATGCGTAACAATTGGGCTTTCTGTCTTTATAGGCTGTTTAACAAAAATTTTTTTTACAATAAATTGAACCGACTTCAAAACGTACAAAAAAGACCTGCACTACAGAGAGAAATAACCTTCAAGATTATTTTATTGGATGTCTAATTCCGTTTAAAATAAGGGCTAGGTCTCTACTCACATGACTGAAGTCAGTGTATTTCACAAATCCTTTATAATAATTTTGATGATTTTAATGATAAATAATTTATCACCAAAATAAATCATATCATAATTGATAAGTTGATCTGAATAAGGTTGAATTTAAACATTGTATAGATTGTACAATTAGCAGATGAGCATATTATAAATGCGCGGAATTGACGACAAAAATCATGGGCTCAATAATGCTGATGATAATCAATAAAAGAAAGGTAATGCTCTAATTGCAAATCGTTAAAGAAGTCGCCATTCAACCATCTTAGCAGATGAACGTTAGTGACTAAATGGCTATAAATCAAATACCGACAAGGAACCCCAATGAACTTAGTAGGCTTTGAAAGTCTTGTATCGTCCATCAAAAGAGGATATATCATTTGTATTTAGTGCCTGACCGAGGTTTCGATTTCGGCCTCGGCCAATTTCGGCGAGGCTCGGCTATACACACATATAAATCTAAAGTTTCAAAATAGCTGTTTTCTCAATCTTACACGTCAATCAAACAAAAAATTGTCTGTCAGTCTTTCTGTTTGGCAACCTTTTTGGAATGGCTGAACTAATTTTTATGGGACTTTCTCTAAAAGATAGAAGAGATTATAGGGAAGCAATATAAACATTTTATACCGGAATTCCTACGGGACACGGATTTACGCGGGATAATTTCCCACAAGAAAGGAATCGCGGGCACTACTAGTTAATACATTTATAATAGAGATAAATTTAAATACTTTTGTATGTGCCTTTATATATTATACAGTCAATATAAACTTAAAATTTTAAAATAATATAATAATTATATTTAACCAGTCTTGAAGAGATTTTATACGATATAAGTTTATAAGAAAATATGGTCATAGTCACTAACAGTATCATTAGAACATGTGATCAAGGCGTTTGTAACAGTGCCGAAACTCGAAACAATAAATACACATGCTAAATATCCCATTTTTAACCGACTTCAAAAAAAGGAGGTTTACAATTCGTCTTGAACTTTTTTTTTTTTTATGTATGTTACCTCGTAACGCGGAGACGGCTGGACCGATTTGAAAAATTCTTTTTGCGTTTGAATGGGTATAGTTTCTAGTTGGTCCCATTGTTACGAAATCAGGATCTGATGACGGGATCCTGGAGAAATCGAGGGAATTCTTCAAATATTATAGGCACACCTATAGCGTTTTGGGTATTTCTTGTAGTACCTTGAGCAGTTGCTTCCGAAAAGTACCAATTGGGGAAGTGAACTGATGATGAAGACCACAGATGGCCACTGAAACTCCTCAATAATAAGTATTTCGTGGATTGCGATTCGATTACTTGAGTACGGATGTTAAACACTTTATGCTCGTCACAATACATATGGTGATGTAGAGTTGATGGTCAAGTACCAGGAGAACTCCTCAAAAATTAACGGCTATGTATCGAGAAAAGCAAAATTTTGTAAAAAGTGATAAGTTGTCGACTTTATGGCTTTTGTAACTAGATAAATTACAAACCGACCCACTAAAAAGCGTGAAAAAAAAATTTTAGCAAAAAATAGAACCGACTTCCATATCAAAACACTACAAAGGCAAAAATAACTTTAATTTCGGAAGGCGGTGTCTTTAGTTTTGTATATATTTTCGTTTTTGACACCGCCTTCCGAAATTAAAGTTATTTTTGCCTTTGTAGTGTTTTGATATGGAAGTCGGTTCTATTTTTTGCTAAAAAATTTTTTACTTTCTAAGTTTTCTATGGGTGTTCAAGCCTTTTTTTTTTGGCTGAAACAATAACCTATAACGTTCAGCTTCGGCTTCGGGTCCGGTCCGAAATAAGCCTCCAGTCAAACACTATTTATATTATCTACATATATGGTTCGGGAGCCACAGAGGTGATCGCATCGCGCGGCCCATAGCATATTACTGGGCCCAGTATTCTATCCACACACCAGCCACTTCCGTTCATGTTCGGACATGCGTCGCTTTAAAAAAATATTCACACAATGGTTTAAAAGATCCTTTGATCTATGTTTATTCTTATTCAAAAGAATAAAGTCTATGCGATAAGAAATAAACTCTAGAGCTAACGTCAAGGTTTCGAAACCGATGTATTTTTAAATACGCATTGTGAATATTTTGCTGCTCAATAAGGAGGTGGTAACTTGTTAATGAATCATTAAGTGATTTAACTGAAAATAGAAATGAGTTTAAAAATGAAAACGGGTTAAGACAATGTTTGAAAATCTAAGATTTTAGTACATTTTAGCATAACCACTAAAGTTACTATAAACTGTCATCGGTTTCATGTTGCAGGGTCAGGCCGTTGCGCCCTCATTCCTGGGAGCCCTCGTCCGGGACGCCCTCACATTAAAAAAATTGTTATTCCGGCACGCCCTCGGCCGGTACGCGCCCGTTTTTATTTTGTTTTCAAGAAATATCAGTAAGTAATTTTGCGAACAAAAATATTTATGACATTTTGTTTAATAAAATTAAAACAACGAAATTCAGGGATGTGTGACTGTAGGTAAGAGTTGTACTAACAAAGTAATAAAATATCAGTCATACATAATCATCTAATAATTTAAGACTTAATGAATATAAATAACAGTTTTTGTTTGCATGAACACAACAAATAGATGGATCTTTTCTACTGGTTATAAATCTTTCTTTGAGGCTTAATCTGTTGATATAAACATAACTAGTATTTGCGTGTTGCGCGAGGTGCAAGCACCTCGCGTGCTCGTGAAAAAAAAAAATAAAAAAAGGGGGCGGGGTTATGGGGGGGTTGCAGAAGTATTTTGACTAAAGTATTGCCCCTCTAAATGAATCTGAAAAAAAAATGTTCCAAGTCTCTTAATTTCCGAGATCCGGCTAAAGGGGGTGAGAAGGGGGGTGGGGGGGCGACTTTGATAAATGGTTTTTACTTTACCGAGCCTCCTCTATACGAAAACGTAAAAAAAAAATACGGGTCTCGTAGTTTCCGAGATACGATAGGGAGGGGTGAGAAGGGAGGGGAAAAGGGGAGGTTTGGCACTTTTCCCGTAGGTTTGAGAGTTACTTGTTTACGAATCTGTCAAAATATACCCACCTCCCCATCCACCATCTGGGAGAACAATTATGTCAGTGAGTCAGTCAGTCAGTGGTAATTTAGCTTTATATCTGTTGACTAGTATTTGCATGTTGCGCGAGGTGCAAGCACCTCGCGTGCTTGTTAAAAAAAAAAAAGGGGGGGGGGGGTGATGGGGGGGGGGTTGCAGAAGTATTTTGACTAAAGCATTGCCCCTCTAAATGAATCTGAAAAAAAAAATGTTCCAAGTCTCTTAATTTCCGAGATCCGCCTAAAGGGGGTGAGAAGGGGGGTGGGGGGGGCGACTTTGATAAATGGTTTTTACTTCACCAAGCCTCCTCTATACGAATCCGTAAAAAAAAAAATACGGGTCTCGTAGTTTCCGAGATACGATAGGGAGGGGGGAGAAGGGGGGGGAAAAGGGGAGGTTTGGCACTTTTCCCGTAGGTTTGAGAGTTACTTGTTTACGAATCTGTCAAAATAAACCCACCTCCCCATCCACCATCTGGGAGAACAATTATGTCAGTGAGTGAGTGGTAATCTAGCTTTATATAGTATAACTAGTATTTGCGTGTTGCGCGAGGTGCAAGCACCTCGCGTGCTTGTGAAAAAAAAAAACAAAGTGGGGGGGGTGATGGGGAGAGATGGGGGGGTTTAGTATTTGCGTGTTGCGCGAGGTGCAAGCACCTCGCGTGCTTGTGAAAAAAACTAAAGCATTGCCCCTCTAAATCAAGTATTTACGTGTTGCGCGAGGTGCAAGCACCTCGCGTGCTTGTGAAAAAAACTAAAGCATTGCCCCTCTAAATCAAGTATTTACGTGTTGCGCGAGGTGCAAGCACCTCGCGTGCTTGTGACAAAAAAAAAAAAAAAAGTGGGGGGGTAATGGGGGGGGGGGTTGCAGAAGTATTTTGACTAAAGCATTGTCCCTCTAAATGCATCTGAAAAAAAAAATGTTACAAGTCTCTTAGATTCCGCGATCCGCCTAAAGGGGGGGAGAAGGGGGGCGGGGGGGGGGGGGACTTTGAAAAATGGTTTTTACTTTACCGAGCCTCCTCTATACGAATCCGTAAAAAGAAAAAAATACGGGTCTCGTAGTTTCCGAGATACGATAGGGGGGGGGGAGAAGGGGGGGGAAAAGGGGAGGTTTGGCACTTTTCCCGTAGGTTTGAGAGTTACTTGTTTACGAATCTGTCAAAATAAACCCACCTCCCCATCCACCATCTGGGAGAACAATTATGTCAGTGAGTGAGTGGTAATCTAGCTTTATATAGTATAACTAGTATTTGCGTGTTGCGCGAGGTGCAAGCACCTCGCGTGCTTGTGAAAAAAGAAATTGGTATTTGCGTGTTGCGCGAGGTGCAAGCACCTCGCGAGCTTGTGAATAAAAAAAAAAAAAATGAGGGGGGGGGTGATGGGGGGGGGGGTTGCACAAGTATTTCGACTAAAGCATTGCCCCTCTAAATGAATCTGAAAAAAAAAATGTTCCAAGTCTCTTAGATTCCGAGATCCGCCTAAAGGGGGGGAGAAGGGGGGCGGGGGGGGGACTTTGAAAAATGGTTTTTACTTTACCGAGCCTCCTCTATACGAATCCGTAAAAAGAAAAAAATACGGGTCTCGTAGTTTCCGAGATACGATAGGGGGGGGGGAGAAGGGGGGGGGAAAAGGGGGGGTTTGGCACTTTTCCCGTAGGTTTGAGAGTTACTTGTTTACGAATCTGTCAAAATATACCCACCTCCCCATCCACCATCTGGGAGAACAATTATGTCAGTGAGTCAGTGAGTGAGTGGTAATTTAGCTTTATATAATATAACTAGTATTTGCGTGTTGCGCGAGGTGCAAGCACCACGCGTGCTTGTGAAAAAAAAAAGTATTTGCGTGTTGCGCGAGGTGCAAGCACCTCGCGTGCTTGTGAAAAAAAATAAAAGGGGGGGTGATGGGGGGGAGTTAGTATTTGAGTGTTGAGCGAGGTGCAAGCACCTCGCGTGCCTGTGAAAAAAAACAAAAAAGGTGAGGTGTGATGGGGGGGAGATGGGGGGGTGGTTGCACAAGTATTTCGACTAAAGCATTGCCCCTCTAAATGAATCTGAAAAAAAAAAATGTTCCAAGTCTCTTAGATTCCGAGATCCGCCTAAAGGGGAGGAGAAGGGGGGCGGGGGGGGGACTTTGAAAAATGGTTTTTACTTTACCGAGCCTCCTCTATACGAATCCGTAAAAAGAAAAAAATACGGGTCTCGTAGTTTCCGAGATACGATAGGGAGGGGGGAGAAGGGGGGGAAAAGGGGAGGTTTGGCACTTTTCCCGTAGGTTTGAGAGTTACTTGTTTACGAATCTGTCAAAATATACCCACCTCCCCATCCACCATCTGGGAGAACAATTATGTCAATGAGTGAGTCAGTCAGTCAGTGGTAATTTAGCTTTATATAGTATAACTAGTATTTGCGTGTTGCGCGAGGTGCAAGCACCTCGCGTGAATTAAGTGATCGACACTTGATTAGTTTAAAAAAAGCTTTATTTAAACGAACAGCGTTACAGTAATTAAGATAGTAATAATTATTCTAATAATGATACATGTATTTATATTTAATTATTGCTAAGTTAACAATATACTTATAGACTACTTATTTGCTACTTGAGGTGGAGGGGGATTTGCTGATAAAGCGAATAGAGTTGGGGTCGTCACACTTAACTCCTCCCTCCCTAAGAGAGAAATTATCTAAAGGCAACTCTGTAGTCTTTAGAGAATTTCGTCTGAGTCTCTTAGTCAATGACTCTCTTCTTTGGAACAAAAACCCAATGACGAATACAATTATAATGGCGTAAATACTTATGGTCCATACACTGATTTTGTCGCTGACTATAATTGTTTCACCATCACTGACACTATCACTGTATTTGGCTTGGTTCAGCAGTTCCTTGACGTCGCCTAGATCTACTCCTCTGAGGTCCAGCTGCTTGGCTGGCGGGGTAACATCTCTGCGTAGCTCAGGCATCTGTACTGGTGGCAATCTGAAGGAAACTAAACTGGTGTTCATGGGTGTTGTGATTGAGATATCAGCAATCTGTAAAGTACAGTGCTGACTTGGCACTAATATGTATGTGCCTCGTAGACTATGTCTGCGGATCTCCTCTTTGCAGTGTTCCGTTGCAACAGTTTCCTTTTCTGTGTATATCAACCAGTGGATGCTGGATATAGGCTGCACCTTGATTTCTTCTATCTGCACCTGGTGTTGCTTGCAATTGCTGAAGTTATGTTGTAATAACATAAGTTGTTGGATACATGTTTCCTCCGCGTACTGTACCACGTTTTCATCGGAACAGAGGTATGTCTGATCTTCTATTTCCTTACAGCCATCGACTACGGATCTGTATTTCGACTTGTTCACTATTAGGTAAGGATATTGGGGTATAATGATATTAGGTTTTTGGGTTATTTGGTTATAGATTGGGATAGGAACAACTTTATAATAATTGTATGTGTTTTTGTCTATTAATGGAACTTCTAGTACAAATATAATTTTACTATTGTCTATGTATCCCTTAATTTCTATACTTCCTTCTAATTTTACTAAGTTATCTAATCTTAATGGATAAATTAAGTTATGATGTTTTCTTATGACATTAAGAATATTAAATAATTCTGTGGCATTTACTATGGATGGATGTAATATGTGCATTTTACTAAAAGCAATGGCAGTTTCCAATTCATAAATAATGGAATAAATAGTACGACAATTATTTAAAACTTGATTCATACTATTCATTATGGTTAAAAGATTAGAGTACTTGGTTTGGTTTTGAATAAGTGCTTGAAAGTGTTTTATTTTGAAATCCAAATGTCTAGTATTAAAGTTAATATCATCAGAAACATTGAGTAATTTATCGAAAGCCTTCTGCATTAATGATACTTTTCGTTCTATTGAATGTTCCCTATTTCCTAAATTACTAATTTCTACATTATATTTCCTAGCATCTTCGTTATCTAAATTTCCTGTTATTACCTTAATAAGGGATCCTAGTGGGTTTATAATTCCTCTCCTTGTTCTGCTAGAGGGTAGAATCTGTTTTAACCTATCTTTTGTCAATTCAATAAATGATTCGATTTGTACTGTTAACCCTAAAAGTTCCCTATGTATCTCGCTATTACTATGACTTATAATTTTTAATTTATTATACTCTTCTATATTATTTTCTAACTGGACAGTTAACGAATTTAAATCTATAGTCTTAATAATATTCCAATGGTTAGTCCTCATCAGAACTGTTCCAATCCGAATCGGAACTATTCCAGGATTCTGGTCGATCTTCTGGATGTTCAGGGTTGTCCCTTGATCCGCTAGGACGAGCAGTATCAACCACCATCTGTGGAGGGCGTTTGACATTTCTTAATGCTACTTTAGTATTTCTATTTTTAAGCTTAACTGGGACTATGTTTCGTTTAGGTTTTCCGGTGACCGTTGCCTTTTCGTATCGCGGCAGTTCTTTTGCTTTCCTAGTCCTAGTATTTTTCATAAAAACCGTGTCACCATCCACTATTTTTGGTGGGTCCTCCCCTCCTTTCTTGTCCCTAACTAAGTTTTTATGTCCAATCATTTGGCTGCTTAAATGCTCATAAAGAATTTTCAATCGCTTACGATGATCCTGTAATATCTTTTGCATTAAAGTTTTGTCCCTGTCAATATCAAAAGCACTTCCAGACTCTGTGTGCCCGAAAACAACTTCGTAAGGTGTGAAACTCGTAGCGCTATGAATAGTATTGTTATAACCCATGATCGCATATGTCATAACGGAAGCTGCATCTAAACTAGATTGTTCATATTTTGCTAACCTATATATTTCGATAATTGTGGAATGAAATCTTTCCACTATTGCCATTGAATTAGGGTTGTTAGGTGTCCCTATGTGTTGCTCGATTTTATATAAACTTAACATTTCCTTAAGCAATTCATTGTTAAACTCAGTTCCTGCATCGCTACTTATTTTTTTTGGTATTCCATACATGCAAAAATATTTGATTAGAGCTCTCACTACCTCGGGTGTGCTTTTATTGGGAATCTGTATTGCTTGACCTAACTTACTAAATGAGTCTACTATAGTTAAGTATTGATTTTTCTCTATATATAGCAGATCTATAAAAACTTCCTGGAATGGACTGTCTGTAGTTTGTGTTAATTGTATAAATGGTTTTAGAGGTTTCCTGTCATACTTCATTTTCTTACATTCCTCACATGCATTAATAATAGCTGTAACTGTTTCTTTCATATTGCTCCACCAATATGCTCTTTTTAACTTCATTAGAGTCTCTCTAATACCTCTATGACAAGTCTTCCCTAGATGATATTTGATGACTAAGTCTTTCTGGTCAATTTCATCCGTAACGTTCACAACTCTTTCAGTACATTCGACAAAGTTTTGAGTTCCCTTTTTGTAAAGTGTCGTAACTACATTAGCAAATGCTTTTCTATGGCAATGGTCCTCAAAGTAAATGAAGTACTTATTTTTGTAATCGGTATATTCTTTAAGAAAAATTTTGACTAAATTTTCGCTATTACTAGGGGGTAGGTGGACTTCCAAAATTTTTTGTTTGTTATTAGAAATATCTTTTACACAGATATCGTCTCTGTGCCAGGTGAAAACATGAATTTGCCTAGCTTTCGTATCAACCGCTTCATTAAGAATAGGAATACCTTCATGTTCCCTATTAGATATTGAATTTGCTGTCACGGCGTCATCGCTTTCAGAATCAGATAATTCTATCGTCTCTATTTCTGGTTCTTTAACGCTAAGCTTTACGATTTCGTCCGTCACTTCTTTCAAGTGCTGTTGTAATCTCGCTTCCTTCTCATCTACGTTAACTATCATTGATTCCGAGTCATCTTTTGTTATATTAATTTTAATCCGCGATAAGGCATCTGCATTTGTATTTTGTTTGCCTTTCTTATAATGTATATCGAAATTATAGTCTTCTAAGCGTAAACGCCATCTAGTTAGCTTGCTATTAGGTTCTTTTAATGAATTCAACCATGCCAAAGGTCTATGGTCAGTATATATTGTAAATTTTCTGCCATATAAATAGGGTCTGAAATATTTAACTGCCCATACTATGGCCAATAACTCCTTTTCTATCGTACTATATCTAGACTCTGTATCGCTTAGTTTTCTACTGGCAAATGCAATCGGTTTGTCTGATCCTATAGTACCTTGAGAAAGTACTGCACCTATCGCGACGTTTGACGCGTCGGTTGTGAGAATAAATGGTTTTGTGAAATCGGGGAATTGTAACAAAGGTGCATGTGTCAGCAACTCTTTGCACGTTTCGAAACTTTTTTTATAATCATCATTTATCTCAATCTTTTTTCCCTTCTTTAGACATGCTGTGAGAGGTGCGGTTATCTTAGAAAAATCCTTTATAAACTTTCTATAATAACCAATTAATCCTAAGAAACTCTTAATCTCTGTAACTGTTTTGGGCAAAGGGTATTTCAGAATAGCCTCTATTTTGTCGTTGTTAGGCTTAAGGCCATCCCTAGTTATTGTATGTCCCAAGTACATTACTTCCTTTCTCAAAAACTCGGATTTATCAAGCTGAACTTTTAAATTAGTTTTTCGGAATCGCTCGAAAATAGCTCGCAGTTTCTCTATGTGTTCTTGTAAGCTGGTCGAGAAAATGATGACGTCATCAAGATATACGAGGCAATGCAAGCCTTGTAACCCTCTGAGGACGTTATCCATTGCACGTTGAAATGTGGCAGGCGCTGTTTTCAAACCGAACGGCATTCTGTTGAATTCGTATAAGCCGAATGGTGTTGAAAACGCAGTTTTTTGTCTATCTTCTTTCTGGATTTGTAGTTGATGGTAGCCAGACGCAAGATCTAACGTGGAAAAATACATACTCTTTCCTAGTTTATCAAAAAGATCATTGATATTTGGCAAAGGGTACTTATCGTCCACAGTTATTTCGTTCAAACGTCTGTAATCTACTACCATCCTCCACTTTTGTTGTCCAGAAGCATCTAACTTCTTTGGAACTAGGTGGACCGGTGCACTCCAAGGAGAATTTGATTCTCGGATTACATCGTCCTTTAGCATTTTATCCACTTGGCGCCTAATCTCGTCTGTTTGGGCGGGCGGCAACCTATAGGCTTTTACGTTAATGGGATCCTCGTTTACCGTTCTAATTTTATGTTTCACTTCGTTAGTGAAAGACAACGGTATGTCCTCACAGTAAAAAATATCCTTATATTCCTCACAAATATTCTTAATCATCGTTCTTTCCTCCTCATTCATATGATCTAACCTTAATTTTTGTAAGTTGTTTAATAATAACTCGTCCATTCTGTCTCTGTCGCTTAAATTATTAACTAAGATCTCTTGGTGATTGTAAGGTTCTACCTGAAAGGGGTTAGTGACCTTGAGGGTCATTTCTATGTCCTTGCAGTTCTGAATAACCGTATATGCATAACCATTTACACAGTTAACTAACGCACAGGGCATTCGAATTCCCTTAGTCAATTCCTTAAAATCTAAAATAGCCTCACCATTAGTTAAATTTACGGGCAGTTTTACCCTTAACTCACTACGTGGCGGTAAAATATAAGTATCTTTTAACGCTGAAGAGTAAACAAAAGGTATGTCAGTATTCCTTGTATATAAAGTTTGTGTTTGGTAATCAATTTTTGCATCTAATTGTTTTAATAAATTACTGCCTAATAAACCATCGTAGTTATTGTCAACATCGTAAACGTAAAACTTATGACCTTCACAACTTTTAAATATTTTGGGCAAGGGAGTTAAAACAACTTCTGTATGTACGCTAACGCCATGAGTACTGACTACTTCAAAAGGCTCTTTGTAGATAGCATTTTTAAAATGATGGTAGGCGACACGCCGACCTATGAATGATCTAGAGCTGCCAGAGTCTAACATAAAAACTGCATTACCTAGCTCCGGGATTACAATGTAAGGCAAAGAACGATAATTAGTACAATTTAAAACTATTTTTTCTCTCTGCATGAGGCTCTCAGGTGAAAATTTTCAATCTGTTCAGTCTCATAGGACGTGCTCGCTTGCGGTTCGTAATCGTAAATATTTTGTTCATTATTATCGTACGTCATAAGTGAGTCATTATTGGTATAATTTACGCGTCTAGAGTTTGCAGTTCGCATGGTAACGTCGGTGTTTGAACCCGAGTTTGCCGGCGTTGCATTTTGCACCGATGCCGTTCGCGGCGCGGCCTGCTGATTCGGCCACGGCGTTGACCTACTTTGTTGTGGCGACTGATTTTGCGCATTATTTTGGTTTCTAAAAGAATTTCTATATTGAATTGAATTATTTGGAGAATTCGTTTGGGTAGTATTTCCTGTTGAACTATTTGGTACTGGTATACTAGGTTGTTTTTGTGGATTGGGTGAACGTTGGAAGTTGCCGTTATTGTTGGTAGTTTTTCCTGGCAGTTTTGAACTATTTTTATTTCTATTATTTCTAGATTCATAAACCGTCTGAAAGTTTTGCTCTTCTAACACTACCTTCAAGGCATCTTCTAGTGTCGTCACGTTCCTTAATCGTACCAATCTAACTAAATAAGGAGGTAAATTATATAGGAAAACATTCAATGACGAATTAGTATAAATATGCTGTTTGGCTTGACGTAAATTCGCATCGTCTACGGTTTCAATTATTTTTGCAATCAAGATACTTCGCAAGTTTTGAATCCTATGACAGAAATCCAAATAACTTTCGTTATAATTTAGTTTCATGGACTCTAACTCTAATACTAAACAATCTTCGGTTCTAGGGTCACCAAAATGTTGTGACAATAATGTTTTCAACTCCAACCAAGTACGAATATTATCCCGTTCCCCTACTAGGTTCGCGGCGTCCCCTGTTAATCTACTAGTGAGAACGTGAAATAGGTATTCGTTTTGGACATCTCCCCCCTGAAATGTATTTATAATATATTCGCATTTCTTTATAAAAAGTGGGAGCTGTCTAGAATCGCCATTAAACTCTGGAATAATTTTTGCCATTGTTGACGGAACCTGCACGATTTGATCCATTTTGAGAGAACAAAAACACAGAAAGAGAGTGAAAACTAAAACACTAAATACCTAACTAAAGTTAATCTTATTACGCCAGTTATATCGTAATAAAATATAATAATGTTATCACGGTATTGCTCAACCCTTAATAACACAACACATACAATTAAAACAAAGAGAAAAATGATAAAGGAAAACCGAGAGGATAGTGAAAAAGTTTTACTCACACTCCTGTAGTTACTCCCATCTCCTCCTTGTGACTACTATCAAATACTGCGCCGGCCGTTGTGCCTGGTACTTAATAGATTTGTTTGTTCGGGAATCTCCGTTGAACTGTAGAAACAGACGTCCAGCTGTGCTTGTAGAGTTGTATACGTCGCAAACTGACTACAGAGATCCTACCGGCTGCGCCAATTAAGTGATCGACACTTGATTAGTTTAAAAAAAGCTTTATTTAAACGAACAGCGTTACAGTAATTAAGATAGTAATAATTATTCTAATAATGATACATGTATTTATATTTAATTATTGCTAAGTTAACAATATACTTATAGACTACTTATTTGCTACTTGAGGTGGAGGGGGATTTGCTGATAAAGCGAATAGAGTTGGGGTCGTCACACTTAACTCGTGCTTGTGAAAAAAAAAAAAAAGTGGGGGGGTGATGGGGGGAGATGGGGGGATTTAGTATTTGCGTGTTGCGCGAGGTGCAAGCACCTCGCGTGCTTGTGAAAAAAGAAATTGGTATTTACGTGTTGCGCGAGGTGCAAGCACCTCGCGAGCTTGTGAAAAAAAAAAAAAAAAAAAGAGGGGGGGGGGTGATGGGGGGGGGGTTGCACAAGTATTTCGACTAAAGCATTGCCCCTCTAAATGAATCTGAAAAAAAAAATGTTCCAAGTCTCTTAGATTCCGAGATCCGCCTAAAGGGAGGGGAGAAGGGGGGCGGGGGGGGGACTTTGAAAAATGGTTTTTACTTTACCGAGCCTCCTCTATACGAATCCGTAAAAAACAAAAAATACAGGTCTCGTAGTTTCCGAGATACGATAGGGAGGGGGGAGAAGGGGGGTGAAAAGGGGAGGTTTGGCACTTTTCCCGTAGGTTTGAGAGTTACTTGTTTACGAATCTGTCAAAATATACCCACCTCCCCATCCACCATCTGGGAGAACAATTATGTCAATGAGTGAGTCAGTGAGTGGTAATCTAGCTTTATATAATATAACTAGTATTTGCGTGTTGCGCGAGGTGCAAGCACCTCGCGTGCTCGTGAAAAAAACAATAAAAAAAAAAGTGGGGTGGGAGATGGGGGGGTTTAGTATTTGCGTGTTGCGCGAGGTGCAAGCACCTCGCGTGCTTGTGAAAAAAACTAAAGCATTGCCCCTCTAAATCAAGTATTTGCGTGTTGCGCGAGGTGCAAGCACCTCGCGTGCTTGTGAAAAAAAGAAAAGTGGGGGGGTGATGGGGGGTTTAGTATTTGCGTGTTGCGCGAGGTGCAAGCACCTCGCGTGCTTGAGAAAAAAGAAAAAAAAAAAAAAAGTGGGGGGGGGTAATGGGGGGGGTTGCAGAAGTATTTTGACTAAAGCATTGCCCCTCTAAATGAATCTGAAAAAAAAAATGTTCCAAGTCTCTTAGATTCCGAGATCCGCCTAAAGGGGGGGAGAAGGGGGACGGGGGGGGGGGGGACTTTGAAAAATGGATTTTACTTAACCGAGCCTCCTCTATACGAATCCGTAAAAAGAAAAAAATACAGGTCTCGTAGTTTCCGAGATACGATAGAGGGGGGGGAGAAGGGGGGGGAAAAGGGGAGGTTTGGCACTTTTCCCGTAGGTTTGAGAGTTACTTGTTTATGAATCTGTCAAAATATACCCACCTCCCCATCCACCATCTGGGAGAACAATTATGTCAATGAGTGAGTGAGTCAGTCAGTGGTAATCTAGCTTTATATAGTATAACTAGTATTTGCGTGTTGCGCGAGGTGCAAGCACCTCGCGTGCTTGTGAAAAAAGAAATTGGTATTTGCGTGTTGCGCGAGGTGCAAGCACCTCGCGAGCTTGTGAAAAAAAAAAAAAAAAAAAAAGAGGGGGGGGGGTGATGGGGGGGGGGTTGCACAAGTATTTCGACTAAAGCATTGCCCCTCTAAATGAATCTGAAAAAAAAAATGTTCCAAGTCTCTTAGATTCCGAGATCCGCCTAAAGGGGGGAGAAGGGGGGCGGGGGGGGGGACTTTGAAAAATGGTTTTTACTTTACCGAGCCTCCTCTATACGAATCCGTAAAAAGAAAAAAATACGGGTCTCGTAGTTTCCGAGATACGATAGGGGGGGGGAAGAAGGGGGGGGAAAAGGGGAGTATTGGCACTTTTCCCGTAGGTTTGAGAGTTACTTGTTTACGAATCTGTCAAAATATACCCACCTCCCCATCCACCATCTGGGAGAACAATTATGTCAATGAGTGAGTCAGTGAGTGGTAATCTAGCTTTATATAATATAATATAATAACTAGTATTTGCGTGTTGCGCGAGGTGCAAGCACCTCGCGTGCTTGTGAAAAAAACTAAAGCATTGCCCCTCTAAATCAAGTATTTGCGTGTTGCGCGAGGTGCAAGCACCTCGCGTGCTTGTGAAAAAAACTAAAGCATTGCCCCTCTAAATCAAGTATTTGCGTGTTGCGCGAGGTGCAAGCACCTCGCGTGCTTGTGAAAAAAAAAAAAAAAAAGTGGGGGGGGGAATGGGGGGGGGGGTTGCACAATTATTTCGACTAAAGCATTGCCCCTCTAAACGAATCTGAAAAAAAAATGTTCCAAGTCTCTTAGATTCCGAGATCCGCCTAAAGGGGGGGAGAAGGGGGGCGGGGGGGGGACTTTGAAAAATGGTTTTTACTTTACCGAGCCTCCTCTATACGAATCCGTAAAAAGAAAAAAATACGGGTCTCGTAGTTTCCGAGATACGATAGGGGGGGGGAGAAGGGGGGGGAAAAGGGGGGGTTTGGCACTTTTCCCGTAGGTTTGAGAGTTACTTGTTTACGAATCTGTCAAAATATACCCACCTCCCCATCCACCATCTGGGAGAACAATTCTGTCAGTGAGTCAGTGAGTGAGTGGTAATTTAGCTTTATATAATATAACTAGTATTTGCGTGTTGCGCGAGGTGCAAGCACCTCGCGTGCTTGTGAAGAAAACTAAAACATTGCCCCTCTAAATCAAGTATTTGCGTGTTGCGCGAGGTGCAAGCACCTCGCGTGCTTGTGAAAAAAAAAAAGTATTTGCGTGTTGCGCGAGGTGCAAGCACCTCGCGAGCTTGTGAAAAAAAAAAAAAAAAAAGAGGGGGGGGGTGATGGGGGGGGGGGTTGCACAAGTATTTCGACCAAAGCATTGCCCCTCTAAATGAATCTGAAAAAAAAAATGTTTCAAGTCTCTTAGATTCCGAGATCCGTCTAAAGGGGGGGAGAAGGGGGGCGGGGGGGGGGACTTTGAAAAATGGTTTTTACTTTACCGAGCCTCCTCTATACGAATCCGTAAAAAACAAAAAATACGGGTCTCGTAGTTTCCGAGATACGATAGAGGGGGGGGAGAAGGGGGGGGGGGAAAAGGGGAGGTTTGGCACTTTTCCCGTAGGTTTGAGAGTTACTTGTTTACGAATCTGTCAAAATATACCCACCTCCCCATCCACCATCTGGGAGAACAATTATGTCAGTGAGTGAGTCAGTGAGTGGTAATTTAGCTTTATATAATATAACTAGTATTTGCGTGTTGCGCGAGGTGCAAGCACCTCGCGTGCTTGTGAAAAAAACTAAAGCATTGCCCCTCTAAATCAAGTATTTGCGTGTTGCGCGAGGTGCAAGCACCTCGCGTGCTTGTGAAACAAAAAAAAAAAAAAAAAAAGGGGGGGGGTAAATGGGGGGGGGGGGGTTGCACAATTATTTCGACTAAAGCATTGCCCCTCTAAATGAATCTGAAAAAAAAAATGTTCCAAGTCTCTTAGATTCCGAGATCCGCCTAAAGGGAGGGGAGAAGGGGGGCGGGGGGGGGACTTTGAAAAATGGCTTTTACTTTACCGAGCCTCCTCTATACGAATCCGTAAAAAAAAAAAATACGGGTCTCGTAGTTTCCGAGATACGATAGGGAGGGGGGAGAAGGGGGGGGAAAAGGGGAGGTTTGGCACTTTTCCCGTAGGTTTCAGAGTTACTTGTTTACGAATCTGTCAAAATATACCCACCTCCCCATCCACCATCTGGGAGAACAATTATGTCAGTGAGTCAGTGAGTGGTAATTTAGCTTTATATAGTATAATATAAACATAATATACCTACTTACATAACGTAAAATAAATAATCGATAAAATGCATAAATAGACATTAAGTAATTTTGTTTTTACCAGTACTTTATCAAGTGTCTTGTGAAAAAATAACGAAAGCCCACGGAGAGCGTGCCGGAATAACATTTTTGTTAATGTGAGGGCATCCCGGAAGAGGGCTCCCAGGAATGAGGGTGCAACGACCTGACCCATATTGAAATATTGTAATAGGTACATACCTAACCGATCTTTGATCTTTTAAATATAAACGGCTACCAATCCACATTTTTATTCTTTTATATTGATATAGAAACAATTTCACTGGATTTTTCGGTCCAGAAACCTTCTTGAGCCTCTTAAAAAAACCTTGCCAGAGATTCATCACAATGTGATCGATGGTTTAAACAGTGCGTAGAGGAAAACATTATTTTTAGTTATATTATTTTATAGATTAGTTATGTTATTTATTATTTATTTATTTATGGTTAATTAAAACGGTACAACACCAATTACATTAATTAACATAGAAATAGAAATTTCTTAAATGAAAAGAAGATCTACAAGATCAATAATTTATATTGCTAATATCTCATTCTTCATCGTGTGCAAAGAATGCGATTTGCTTAAAACTACTTTTCCCTGTTACTATATTTTTCCATCCGTTTTCCTGTATGCTCTGGATTTCTGAAATACAGCGCTATCTTTTATGCCGATAAGCCAATGCAATTAGCTCATCAAAATAATTTGATAATAATCGGTACAAGATCGACTACTAATCTAAATTACTTAGCACAAAAGCATTGCATATATAGGTAGTATGGCTACTTTATCTTTGACACAAACAATACTTACTTAAGATCATATTAAGATGTCAATCAGTTCTCTGATTGATAAAAGAACTATGAGATATTAAAATGATTAATTTTTATATGTCAATGTGTAAATCATGTAGCTTATTTGAAAAAGCGGTAGTAAATTTCGTTATTTAGATTGAGAGACCTAGTAGTGAAGACAGACAGTATTTGTACTACATATTTAACACTAGCTGTACCCACGACTTCGTTATCGAAAGAGGTTTTTCCACAATCATTACTGGATCTAAGTAATGATCTATAGCATCCTATATTCCAGTGAAAGTTATACTAAAATCGGTTCACCAGTTTCATAGATTAGCCCCGACAAAAAGAAAGACATAATTAAAAATAAAATGTTTGTGTTTTCGTGTTAATAACTATAAGCACTTGGGAAAATATGTTATTTCACAGTTCGGGATATGCTTCGGCGCGAACGAAAGTTGGGCACAGTTACTTCCTAATTATATTGACAAGTTATATCGACAAATTATGACAGCGATACCATCTCACACACAAACGTAAAATAACAATAGCAATAACTATTTCTTTGTGAAAAATATTTAGTGTTCATTTATGTGTCATAAAAGACATTGTTCGATTTTGGCCTATATAATCGATGTGAATATAAATTACATGATAATTTTCATTTCTTTTTATACTGCTTGAAACATATTTTAGTTTTCCACGGACACTTCAAATAAATAAATTCAAAATAAAAAGTTGGGTCAGGATTGATGAATGCGTGGTGCCGTAAAAAATGTCTATTTGCCATCTAGTGTTGCCGATTTACGGGATTTTTCCCCGATTTCAGGAAATACGGAAGGTTGTCGGGATTAAATCAGAAATTGGTAAAATTCGGAATATTTCGGTTATTTTGAACCCCCTGCACAGTTCTTAGATGATAATTATATTAGTGAGAAATATTGATGATTAAAAAACTGTTATTGAATATACATATTGTTTTTATTGCCCATGCTAGAAAACCTCTTTTATTCTTATTGATATATCTTACTATAACTTTTAGGCTTATGATTCTTCTGTAGTAATGGTAGTTTTATTATGGTTTTTATTCTCGCAATTATTTTTATATTTTCAAGTGTCCGTTAGTAAAAATTGATTTACTATGATTGCATAAAATATTTAGAGTCTATTAAGTCATTTTCGATTCAAACGATTCTTAGGCGTGACATGTATGGAGCCGGAACAATGTCCTTTAAGCAAAGTAACGCCAGTACGACGGATTCCGTTCTTTAGATATCTATACTTATAATAAATCTGTAGAGAGGTCAATTCTGTACATGAAATATATTTCCAAAATAACTATCAGGGGGTGATTAAGGATCGATACTCATGCCAAAAATGCAATCAGTTAAATTTTTGTCTGTCTGTCTGTCTGTCTGTCTGTATAACCGTTATAGAAACAAAAACTACTCAACGGATTTTAACGAAACTTGGTACAATTATTTTTCATACTCCTGAGCGGGTTATAGTATACTTTTCATCACGCTACAATCAATAGGAGCAGAGCAGTGAAGGGAAATGTTGGGAAAACGGGAGAAGTTACTCCATTTTTTAAGCTTCCGTCGCGTGTGCAACCTTAATGGTTAAAGCTACACAAATCATTTCATGACGGAAATGTTCTCCTTAAAATTATATAAAAAATATCCCACGACAGCATATGTCTAACTTTTATGGTTGACTCACAATAACACGTGTAACTCCCGATAGCTTAGCAGTTCGAAGCTTTCTGATTATAATATTTGTCTACTCTTACGTTTATAACACTCTCAGTCACCCCTAATTGAAAAAGTTATCATTATTAACTATTCCATAAAAAAATTGGCCAAGTGCGAGTCAGACTCGCCCATGAAGGGTTCCGTAGTAACTATAATATGCAAATTTATTTGACGAAAAAAAAACCTTACAAATTTCTTAAAACTAGCTTATTTACATTTTTTACAACTGCGCCAAATAAATTTGTTTTAAAAAAAAAACCTTACAAATTTCTTAAAACTGGCTTTTTTACATTTTTTACAGCTGCGCCGAATAAATTTGTTTTTCATAGTGTTTTTATGAATTACAAAGTTATATTTGCGGTTTTAGAAAATATGCTGTATCTCAAAAACTGCTGAACTGATTTCGTTCAAACTAATTTTGGTTGAAAGTTTATATTAAGATCTACAGACATATATTTTTTTTAGATTTTTCACTCCATTATTATAGAAGTTAGAGGTTGTGTCCGCCACACACACATTTTACCACTTTGGAAGCTTATATCTTTTAAACGATTGACTTTATGGAAAAGTGGTTTTAGAAACCCCGATGTCGTTTTTAAAGAACTGTCTATAGATACCACACATGCATCGATTTCATGAAAAAAAATATTTTCAGGTTTAGTTCCATGTATGGGGAGCCCCCCTTTATTTTAAATATTTTTTAATTTTTTTTCAAAATCGGAAAGCGGTTCACAGAATACATCTACCTATCAAGTTTCACATGTATAGTCCTAATAGATTCGGAATAAAATTGCTGTGACAGACGGACGGACGGACAGACAGACAGACAGACAGACGGACAGACATGTCGAAACTATAAAGATTCCGTTTTTTGCCATTCGGCTACGAAACCGTAAAAAGAATCATATAAATCGGTATAGAAACACCAAAGTTATACATGAAATACGCTTATAATAATAAGCCATCGCGCGTGAATACTGAATCATGCTATAAGGATTATTTTTGAGAATCGGTCGCCGCGCTCGACGCGTCTCGCGGTCGAAGCGTTCTCTAGGTACTTAAGCCTCATGTGAACGTGATCTAAACAATATTACCAATACATTAACTTACGCTGATGGAGTGGCGGGCACAGCTATATTATTACGCTAAGGCCAATAGGAGCGGAGCGCCAATGAAGAATGCTTCAAAATCGGGGTTAAATTTAACGTTAGCCCAAAGTAACTATTTCACGCGGACGAAGTCGCGGGCAAAAGCTAGTCTATAATAATATTATAACCGGAAAATATGTTTAATCTTCGAAAGTACTGATGAAATTTGTAATGGAAGTAGCTTCAAGCTTGAGGTAGGTTATAGCCTACTTTTTACCGGACTGCATTGCTATAATGATTTTATCGTGATAAGGTCTACGGGAGAAAATCCCGTACGACTGCTGGTCGTACAATAAAGTTCCACACTAAATTGTAAACCCAACTTGTCAATATGTTTCGTTTATAAAAGAAGGACTTTCGCGTATCTCGCGTATCCTTCGTTGACCCTTCTCAATTGAATATCTCGTGGCCCATGACGCAGCTCCTAATCACAAAGTATATCAATATGGACCAATAAAAACGTCAAAATCGAATCAGTGTGTCCCCTCGGGCCAATCAACTTACTCTCCGTTATGATGTGATGTGAGACCCTAATGTCATGCGTTGTTACATATCGATAGTATTTTTGTATGCAACATATGTATGTAGGTATATCTGGTTAACCTATGAGAGTTAGCTGTGTATGAGAAGACTGGTCGAAGTGGCGATACTTGGGTAAGCATTGGACCCAGAACTCCAGAATTTTGCACCTTCAATTGATATTTGATTCTTCGTCTTTGGTATTGTTCGTCAAATCGTTGAGCTACGTTGACGACACGGTTGGCGTAGTGGTTGGGCGATTGACTGCTGCGCTACGTATCATGGGTTTTTATTCCTGCACCGATCGAATGCTGTTGGGCTACATATTATTCCGGGTCTGGGTGTTTGTAAAAAATGCACCCAAGGTCCTAGTGTATGTTGAGAGGATCCGGCAATTGGGACTCGAGGGGGCCCTACACAAGTCCGAGGCCGTGTGTTTTCATGGCCGTCGGAACGCGCCAACTTTGGGCTTCCAACTAACGATAGGAGGGGTTCATAGCGGCGTCAAGACGACGATGAAGTACCTTGGACTCGTCCTCGACAGCCGGTGGAACTTTGTGGAGCATTTCCGACGTGTGGCTCCAAGGCTGGACCGGGCGGGGGCTGCACTCAAGCGGCTCTTACCCAATCTAGGGGCGCCAAACGCCTCCTGCCGGGTGAAACTACGCTGCCGTGGCAAATCGCGGCCCGGCGGACAGAGCTCCGGCGCGATCTCACGGCTGCATGGAAAACGCGGTTGTCGCAACCGAGGACCGGGCACGCCGCAATTGCGGCGATAAGTCCCCTCTTTGAGGAGTGGCTAAAGAGACGGCACGGCATCGTCACTTTCCGCCTGACGTAGGAGCTGACCGGACATGGCTGTTTCGGGAGGTACCTGTTTCGGATACAGCGGGAGGATACGCCCGGGTGTCGTCATTGTGAGGACCATCCGGAGGACACGATGGAGCATACAGTAGAGGTGTGCTCTGCGTGGGCGGAGGCGCGGACTTGCGGACGGCGAGCTGGGGCAGCTCACGGTCCGGTTAGGATCAGGCCCGGGTCAGCGGCGCCTTGTGTTTTACGCGCGCCTTTAAGAGCTGTCAGCAACAGTGACGGGACTTCATAAGGCCATTGCCCGCCGGGGTTGCGGAAATGTTCTAACAAGTTACCGCGGCTCCGGAACTTAAGGGCAGCTGAAGGAACAGGGTGAGTTTTTAGTCAGTAGAAGTCTGACACCCTCTTCCACTTAACCCAGAGCGAGAGAAGTCATTCTATGATTTTTCCTACCAGAAAAAAAATAATGGTCCTAGTGTGTTTTTTTTATATATTTTTTTTACAATCAAATGTTTGCCCTGCCTGGATCGTTCCACATAAATCTGTGTGTCTGACCTATATGGTTAGAATACGATTTGACCATGGTTCCTACGGATTGTACGGCCTTTGACCTCTGGGGTTGTTTCGATGTTTCTTCTCGGGGTAGCCAATAAGAACTTCGGCCTCATCTAGTAAAACGTGATCAAAAAGATGTACGTTTAAGTGTTATTTTGAACCTATTTAAGTACTGGGGCCATACCTTGAAGTGTTAAAACGTGAGTCGTTCGAGCGAGAAAGAGGGATGAAGCTATGCACGCTATATAGCTCCATCCCTCTTTCTCGCTCGAACGACTCACGTTTTAACACGTCATGGTATGGCCCCAGAATGTAATTCATCATTCATCTATTATTTATGTGTAGAAATGTACTGTCTGTAATATGTGTATAATCGAAATACGAATTAATATAATTTACCACTCTCGTTTTCCGAATTCTGTCTCTCAGGTTCTCTTTGTGAATACTTATAAGGAAAAAGGTTGTTAGTGCAGTACTGTTACAAGTATGGTACGCTAACTATAGCTGGTGTTCCTAAGTGCTATTTGCGAGGTGTTCGAGAGCAAGTTTCTGACTAAACCCTAATCAGCACTTAAATGCAAATGAACTCGATATTAAAGTGGTACATAAAAGGAAAGTAATTTCAAGCGTCCTTTTATATAAATCAACGTCTATTTTAAAACTAACGGTTTCAGGAAATACGTACCAAATTGATATTTAGAACAGGAAGTCCGAAATTCAAAAGGGTTTTCTAAATAACGCGGGCATTAACGTCATAATAATCGTTAGTGTAATTCTGAATGAAATGCTTTAATTAGATGACACAGAGGACGAAGTCTTGACATTTTAACTAAATGCATATGGCAGAATAATGAATTCCTTATCCATTGAGCCGTGTCTGTTGATTAACCCGTAAACATTCATGGGGTATTTTGGTACGGTTCGAAGTGTGGGGTCGGGTCACCCTTAGCTTGTCTTGGCACGTGATTACCGATATTGGGGCGATAGGGGGCACGATCCCAATTCACTTGAACACCTCTTATTATCTAGCTGCCGATTGATGCGCAACAGACAGGGTATTAATTACTGGGGGATAATCTATTTTCAAACAAAAAAGTTTTTGTCGCGAGCTAACCTTAAGGTTAGTTCGCGAAATGATAGAATATAATAATAAATAAAACATATTTATTTCCCAAATGTACAGATAATGGCACTTATAGTTGACAATTTTTTTTAATGTAGCGAAATAAATATTTGGATACTTTAGAAATCTGTACTTACACAAAAAACAATTACTCTGCCTTTTAAACTAGGGTATTATGTGTCTTAAGAGACAGCTGGGTTTCGCAATGAGCGCCCGATTGAATGTATATATAAGTGGACTGTATCAATTTGCAATAGAAGGGAAAAAGGTATAGTTTTAGAGCTTATGTTTTTAAATTAAGCATGACTATATTGACACAGTGAGGGTGAATGTAATCCGCGAGTTGACAGTATGTTTAGAAATTGAAAAAATCAGAAAACGTGACGTCATCGTTCAATATTTTCATATTTTGACAGCTGACAGGTTATCTTTGGTTGGTGCGTAAGACAAAATATATTGTTTTGGTGACTTTACCGAACAACCTGCGTTTGATAGTCTATCATTATATACGTGATATTGGCAAAATTGTGGTGGCTCCTCCACAAAGGCCACTTAACAAGAGTTGAAGTTGTTTTGGTGATGTGAAAATTTAAAGACGGAGCAAGGATTTATAAAAGCTGACAGTACAAACTTGCCTAAAGGAGACGGCCCTTATGGTGGCGAACTATTTTGCCACGAACTCTAAGTTTTGTTACATGTGTACATTAGTTTTTCGGGATACTTTAAAAGTTAAATCAAAGCGCTCGTGTCCGTTACAAAGTTGGTAAGATCGTTTGCAGGAAAAGGGGACATTGAGTGCTAAATCACTGGAGCGTTCAAAGGGGACTGTATGACTATGGTTTTCCAATGAGTGGCGTCCTTGTGTGGCACATCGCTGGGGTCAAACTGACCACAAGACCTGTCGGCACCCGCAACGGTTGGCGTAACATGTAGTGGTTAGGAATAATGATACAAGAATTGTGTACAAGACAAAAACTTAAAAATTAAGTAAGTTACTGATGCTATCCGCCTGAATAAATAATATTATCATAATTGAAAAGCTATTTTCCAACGTCAAAGCATGCGACCAAAATATAACAGTTCCTAATCTTTGAGCAATTTTAAAAATGTACCAAAAACTTTCTAAACGCAAGGAAAAGGAATTAATAGCCTATTCAAAAATCGAACGGAAAAAAAGTAAAAATAGGGATGTGAATAACGTATGGTCGAGGTTAATTGACAATTTGTCGCTCGTTTATCGTAATAGAACGTGTGTGGTGTCGGGATCTTGTCTCGTAGCATCAAGAGACGCTACTTTTTAAACGTGCCCTGATTTATCTGCTGTTGTTGATCCCCCAACTGATAAATTACCCTTCAAACAGCGTTAAAAAGTAAATTATTGGTAGATTAAATTGTGTTTCATTGTCAGAGAGAGTGACTTATGAGGTTTTTTGTTGTTTAATTTTGGATCGACGACGTTGTATAAGTGTAGTGGCGAAGTTGTTAACGGTAGTGTGTGTAGTATATTTAGTTCTTTTAATTTCGATTTTCCACGACTTTGTCATTCAATTAAATATTTAACGACTGTTTTAACCACCTGATTATCTAAAGGTATACAAAGAATATGATGTTTATATTATCTATTATTATTATTGTTAAATTAAGTTTCTTGTATTATGAGTTAACTTTGTAATATTCCTGTATTATAATAGTATGTGTTTGTTTATTGAATAAATTTCACATGCTCTACAAACAAAAATATTTCCAAAAAACATCAACCTTATTCTTAATGACATTGTGTAAGAACGGGTTTGGAAGCCAGTCGGTCTTGTATTCAAATTAGTCGCAAAACGCTAACGAAGTAGGCAGTTTCGGGCAGAAAGTAACCGATTAGCGCACAGTAAAACGTGCAAACTGCACAGTTATAGCGTACCCGTTATTTACAAAACATTACGAACACATAAGCTTTATCAACATTTTCCGTAGCCTACGTGACGACTTTCAAGGAAAATAATTTTATGTCGCAATAGAGTAGAAAATGTTTTTTTTTTTTTTGGTTTTCGTTATAGTCCTAGGCATATTGATAATGCGAGCTGATCTCCGGCCACCGTAGGCATGGGCTTGCGAACGGCGAGCAGGGGCTCACCGTCCGGTAAGGATCAGGCCCGGGTCGGCGGCGCGTCGTGTTCCACGCGCGCCTGAAGGAGCTGTCAGCACCAGTGACGGGTCTGTCTGTTTGTACATGCTAATTTTCGGAACTACTTGACGGATTTTAATGAAACTTTCAGTGTACTTATAGCTGTTTGTTCGGAAACTGGAACACCTGATGCAGAACTCAACACGCGAACGAAGCCGCAAGCAGAATCTAGTTTAGATTAAATTTGTCAAACTGATTCCCTTTACGGCTTTACCCTCGCTGTAATCTATATATATAAAAGCGAAACACCACTCACTGATTAATCACGAAATCTCAGAAACTACAAGTATTAGGGCTCTCAAATTATGCATGGAGGTTCCTTTTAGTACGTAGACGCTCGCTAAGACACGTTTTTGGCGAAATTCCCACGCGAACGAAGTCGCGAGTAACTGCTAGTTGATTTATATATCCTTATAATATGATCCGACACTAATAACCTTACTCCCAACCAAAAGGCATAAATATACGCAATAATGACAGAAAAATCACAACAAATATGTCATATCCTGCGTGGCGGACGTTACTAGTATCGTCCCTTCAATTAGAAGCCGGAAATCGCCTAGCTCTCCCTAATGAGACGCGCCCGGATAGACCGGGTCACTTCTAATTATATTATTATATTTACCTAGATTACATTTTTGCGATACTTATTATCGTCAGATTTTTTTGTTTTTGTTATTAATTGGCTTCGATCGACAATCTATAATTGATCGAAGTTGTTTGGTGTTGAGAAAACGGGCAGAATTAGTCTAGGAACTACTTTAGAGGTAGGTTTAACTCTGTAATTATTATCTAATTCTAACTGATAAAAAGCTAAGAAATCTTTGAACATTGAACACAAAAAAATACAGTTCCTGAGAATCATTAGACACTACCGCCGCTACTTCTGCCCGCAGCTTCACTCGCAAGAAACGTTTTCATTTCAATGACACAAAAGTGGTCTAGGTCTATGTACAAGGTGTTACCTATCTCTTTACCAAAATTCATCAAAATCAGTAAAGTGGTTTCGACCTGAAAACGTAACAGACAGATTTTTATATTTATTTTATTTATTATAGAGATACGACGGACAGTTACTTTCGCATTTATAATATTAGTAGGTATGGTTTAGGTGCCGAGCCGCGGGGAATAGCTAATATAGAATATGTGACTAATCACATAGATATTATTTATTTATATAGAAGTTTTGCTATAGTTCCAATACACACTCGAGATATACAATCTCAGCCTGTTATCCACAACAATCAGGCTTCACGTTTTCGGAGAATTTTGCATAATGATAAACATATTCTTCAAAAAACTTGAGACGATAGCGTTCGGTATAACAAAAAAACTTGATTCACATAAATCACGCCAGAATGTATAAAATTATCTTCCAGATATAATATGTTACATTCAACGTGTAATTTAAAGGGTATATACATACCAAGTGCACGGCTTCTTTGGATGATAATTAACGATATGGCAAGGGTTTTCGAATCCTACATGTAGGTACATGTGTGGAGCATATTAGAAATTTCAATACATTGATACCAGAGACCGAATTTTTCAAATTAAGAAGAACGAAGAGAATTATCGTTGTAGTGGCAAGTGACGTGGAAAGTGATGATCCTCATAATGCTGTGACACGTTTGTTATTACTGGTATTCAAGAAACATGTGAAACCAATAATTTGGGTTCAATTCTGTGAGTTACTTATTCTGAGCTGAAACTTTGCATAGAGACTCCATACCAGATGTTGTCTTCAGTCCTTTTGGATAGATATGGGGTTTCCGTTACATTTTGTATAAGGAGAAGGCTGAACGCGCGAGGTAGAGGCAACTGTCTTCCTCGCGCTCCAGCCGCCGCGCCGCGGGGTACGCCCCGAGCGTCGGGGATCGCGAGCCGATCTCCGGCCACCGCAGGCGCGGGCTTGCGGACGGCGAGCAGGAGTAGCTCACCGGCCAGACCCGAGTCGGCGGCGCGTCACGTTCTGCGCGCGCCTCAAAGAGCAGTCAGCAGCATTGGCGGGGCCCGTCAGGGCTATTGCCTTACGGAGTTGCGTGAATGTTCTAACGAGATATCGCGGCCCCGAAATGAAAGGGCAACTGAAAGAGCAGGGTTGGTTTTTAGTCAGTAGAAGTCTGACACTCCCTTCCGCTCCACCCACAGCAGGAGGAGTCATTTGATTATTTTCCCACCCAGAAAAAAAGCTATAATACTTATATATATATATATATATATAGTAAAAAAGAACTATTTAATATCCAGATTACTCCGTCATTTAAGAGCGGGGTGTAGACATGAGCGCATGTAGGAAGGTACACTATGTCAGTGATTTATTCTTTATGGTCGCACTCACTGAATGAAGGTGTTAACGTCATAACACTTGACGACCTCTTTATTTCACCCCTCTTAGTTATTAACGAGTGTGTCTTAATATGATTTAATGGCAGATTCAGTAAATAAAAAATCAGGGGACGGAGAGCCTTTTTTTTTTTTTTTTGTTTTTTTTGTGTGTGGCATCTCGCAGGTCAACCTTTGAGGTTGTCGGCTGCTTAACCGGACTTGCCTGTGGTTGCCTTAATTAATAAATTAATTAAAGCCTCCAGCCAGGGCTATTAAAAAACTTACAAACTAGGCGACTACACGCTAAGGGCACCCCCTGTGGGGTACGGACCTCGGCTTAGGGCGTCGCAGGGGAGGGCAGCTAGGGACAGGCTGGATCATATCATTATTATTATTAGTAAGGGAATTTAAAGCTACTGGCTCAGCGTCGCGGGCTGGCTCTGGCAAGGGTCGGGGTGGACTATTACGGGGACGTCGCGGCGGGCCTCGGCGGCGAGGACGGAAGGACGGTCGGTTTTTGTGTTTGTGTGCCACTGTACTTGTTTCCCTACGGCTCTCTTGGAGCAGGGTGATTGCGTCATCGGGAGTGACTAGGGTATGCCTTGGTCGGCGAATCTTAGAGATACGCGAGGGTTCGTATTGGGCGGCCGATACGATAAGGGGATTCCTATGTTGGATTGAAGTTTCAAAGAAACGCTTGGAGACACGTTTAATGAACTGCTGGATGGTGGGCATCTTGAGATCTACGTGAAGAAGCTCATTTCGAACATAAAAGGGGGCTCCCGTGACTCTACGGAGGAATCGGTTTTGGAGGGTCTGCATCTTGTGGAGGAGGTAGGGCTTTGCGTGTGCGAAAACAAGGCAGGCGTAGGTCATGATGGGACGGATGACCGCGGTGAAAATACGCAGCTTGCACCTGAGTGATAACTTGCTGCGAGAGCTAAGAATGAAGTGGAGCCTACCTAGAGCGAAAGCGGCGCGCGAACGTGCCTGCTTTATGTGCTCAGCGAAGGAGAGGTGTCTATCGAGGACCACGCCTAAGTATTTGGCTTGCTTTTCCCAAGGGATCGGCTTGCCGTACATGGTAATCGGACGGGGGGAGGGTGGGTTTATCCGC
The DNA here is from genome assembly GCA_943138885.2 of Tholera decimalis. NCBI lineage: Eukaryota > Metazoa > Arthropoda > Insecta > Lepidoptera > Noctuidae > Tholera > Tholera decimalis. The sequence goes on from OW964565.2 coordinate 19,420,360, forward strand.
GGTTTAGAAAAGAGGACTGCCTGGCTTTTATCTGGATTGACTTCGATTCTCCATTTCCGGAACCACTTGGCCAGAGTGTTTGCGGAAGTTTGGAGAGTGCGAGCGATGGCATCGGGTTTAAGACCGGTATAATAGATAGCCGTATCGTCGGCGAATAGGGCTAGCTGGGTATTTTTATGCTTGGGAATATCACTAGTGAATAGCGTGAAAACGAGGGGGGATAGTACGGAGCCTTGAGGAACTCCTGCGCGAATGGGATGGGGGGAGGAAAGCTCCCCGTCAATTCGATAACGAAAGGTGCGATTCGATAAAAAGTCCCGTAGAATGAGCACGAGACGGTCAGGCACGCCGAGTTGGTATAGCTTATAGATTAAGCCATTGTGCCAGACTTTGTCGAACGCTTTCGCTATGTCGAAGAATAAGGCTCCCGTTATTGCGCCCCGTTGGAAGCCGGCGCTGACGTGTTCTACGATGCGATGGACTTGTTGGATACATGAGTGTTCGGTTCTAAATCCGAACTGCTCATTTGGTATTAGACTCTTTGCTTCGGCAAAATCTTTGAGCCGCTTATATATAAGCCTTTCATAGATTTTACCGAGGACGTTGAGTAAGCTAATGGGACGGTAGCTAGACGGGTCAGACTTGGGCTTGCCTGGTTTGGGAATACCTATGACGGTGGCCTGTTTCCAGGTTGTAGGGAACATATTATTGCTCAATGCGCCATTGAAGATGGCAGTCATTAGCACTATAAGCTGGGCGGGGAAAAGTTTGAAAAGCCTATTGGTGACGCCGTCGGAGCCAGGGGCTTTTCGCGGTTGGAGACTTTTAATGATATCCTGGACCTCATCAGGAGTGATGGGGGCCAGTGGATTATCGGGATCTTCGACGGGCGGAAGGGAAGTTCTACGTTCGACTTCGGCGTTCACCATATCGAGGTGGGCTTGGTCTACTGGTTGAGAGCTGGGAGAACACTGGGACTCTAGGCTGTCGGCTAGGCATTCTGCTTTTTCAGAGTTATCGAAGGCGACACTCTTATCGGGACGAATGAGAGGAGGCATTGTGGCCTCTTCAGTGGATCGTAACTTCCTCTGAAGCTGCCAGAAGGCAAGATGGGTGGGCTCAAGTTCGCTCAGCATCTTATCCCAGCTCGCATTACGCTGCTCGGCAATGCGTTTCCTTACAGCACGCTGTAAGTTGCGCATGTGAGCTTTGTTTGCGGCGCAGGGAAAAGCGCTGTACGCACGGATGGCTGCGTTCTTCTCGGTTATTAAATTCCGTACATCGTCCGGGAGTTTCCAGCGGTGGTCTTCCACTACAGGAACCTCCCTTGAACAATCGTTCAGGACGGATTGTACGTGATCTGTAAGCGAGTCGATCGCCGCCGTCGTGTCAGCGACTGAGACTATGTGGTCAGGAATTGTGTCCAATTGAGGCGACGTGGTGGATTTCAGTTTTTCACTTACTTTTTTCCAGTCGGTGATCAATTGGGTCGGACGAGGTTGGGTAGGATCATGGTTACCCGAGCGGGAACCTAGGTGTAGGATAACGGGACGGTGATCCGAGTTGAGCTCGTGAAGCGCTTCTATGGAGTGTAAATGGAGGTTTACATTCTTTAGGAGCGCCACATCGAGGACATCGGGGTTATGGTTGGGGTCGTGTGGGTAGTGGGTGGGAGTCATCGGAGCGATGACGTCATAGTTTAGGGTCGCGCCTAGGTTATACACGATTCTGCCTCTGGCATTTGTCGTGTTGCTGTTCCAAGCGGGGTGTTTGGCGTTGAGATCGCCCGCTAGTAAGACGGAGTCACTCAGGCCAAAGAGAGTCGTGAGATCGCTGGTGAGCGCGATAGGATTGTCTGAAGCAAGAGATGCGACCGATGGTGGGGGATGGTAGGCAGAGATGATGGTTATCGGAGGATGACCAGTCATGCCTAGTCGACAGGCAGAGTACTCTAGGTGAGAGAGAGGCGCGGGTGGGGTCAGAGGGATGCAGTATAACTCCTTCCTATAATAAATAAGGGTACCGCCGCCGTGGCAGCGTGTTCTGTCATTGCGAACTAGACGGTAATTCGCAATTTTGGGGTCAGCGCGGTGGGGTTTCAAAAGGGTTTCCTGTATAAGGAGGACGTCTAATTGGTGGTCGCGGAGGAATTTAGTTATTTCGGCGCGTTGGTTGAAAATGCCATTGGCGTTGAAAAAACCTAATTTGAGGGATCGAGGCCTAGTGTGGTTTGTGCGTTGGGAATCCATTGGATCAGTCCATCGCATCCATCTGGTCGAGGCCTAGCACGACATCACTGTGTGTGCTGAATATTTGGCTGTACATTTCTGTCGTAATTTTGCCGTTATTCTGCTGCTCGGCAGCCAGAAGGGCATCGCGGAGTGACCTGGCTTGGCGGGTCATAAATATTTTATAGTGGCGCAGTAGAGTCTGGGCGCAAGACTCGCCGTTCCCGACGGGTGAGGGTTTGGACGGTTGTTTACCTGCAGGAGCAGCAGTAGTTTGAGGCGCGGGTTTGGGACTGGTTGTGGCCTCTGGAGCCACGGCTACAGGCAGGATCTGCGCTGCGATGGGTATATCCATCAGTACCTGCAAAGGTTTGGCAGGGGCCAAGGAGGGAAAGGTTTTTTCCTGGTTTAGCCTGTTCCACGGGGATGGTCTCTGAGGAGCGAGACGTTGGGGAATTTGAGAGGAAGGTGCCTCTCTTTGTTGGCGGGCGTTGGCGCGCTTCGCTAATTTAGGAGCGAGTTTGGGGGCTTTGGGACAGCCGCGGTAATTTGCCGGGTGACCGGTCTGGCCGCAGAGAACGCAGCTGGGTGGTTCCGAACAGAGGGTTCGGTCTTTGGGCCGAGGGCAGTCCGCAGTGCTGTGCTCGCCCAGACACTTGACGCATCTGGGAGTCGCATAGCAGTTGCTCTGCGCATGGCCATACAGTTGGCAACGGTGGCATTGTCCCACTGTTGCGGTTTTGTAGGGCTTTTCAATTGAGATACCGGATAGGGAGCAAATGGACTTAATCTTGAAAATCGGGTGATGACCTTCGGTTGGTTCACAAATGACAAGAACCATGTCGTACAATTCACCGCCTCTCGCTTTATGTAAGCGATGGACGGCGATCACTGGTATACCTTGATCGGCAAGGTCGTCTTTAATATCCTGTACTAGGATTTCTTTAGGGACACGTTTAATAATAACACGAGTGGGCGTGTCCTCGGGGAAGGAGAAAGTGTGAAAGGAAATATTCCTTTCACGGAGGGCGCGATATAGTTCCCTATAGTCGTTCGACGTAGGAACGGTGACTTTAATGCCATTTTGGCAGGCACGGGCGTTTGTGTAGTTGATCTTTCGATTAACACACATCTTGGACACATCAGTCCATTTACCCTTGTCCTGGATGTAAAAGGGGGGCGGAGGGCGTTGCTTCCTTTGGGCTGAGGAAGTTTGGGCTATCGGGCTGGAGGGACGACTATTCTGCGCGTGAGCAGAGGTAGTTGGGACTGGGCTAACGGGTCGTACGGGCGTTTGAGTTGGGGACGGGGGCGACGCGGTGGTCTTTTTGGCCTTGCTGGCCTGGGAGGTTTTCCCTTTCTTCCTCTTGCCTCCGGTGACGATTTGAAAGTCGTCTTCGGAGGACGAAGGGCAAGAAGAGGCTTCGTCTTGGTCGGAGGGTGGGTTAGATAACGGTGCCGACGTGTCCATATCGTAAAATTCAGGTGCAGCGCACACCTGCACGGCGTCCATTGTTCTATGAACAATGGGATTAGAGAGTGGGCCGGCAACAATAGCTGGGTCTGGGAATCGAGTGGTCGGTACGTCATTGTCAGCGGGCGGCGGCGATAAGGGGCTATTAGTTTCGGAGTTTTTCATTGTTCGATGAACAATGGGGTCCGAAACAATAAACTTTTCGGTGAATGAGCCAACCGGAGGGCCTTGATCCGCGAGCGGGGGAGATAGCGGGCTATCGAGCACGTCGCTAAAATCAGTGACTTTGGCTTTAGTAGCCAGGGAAATATTTCGCTGCAAAGCAGCGAGCTTTCCGCCATATCTGGCGCAAAAGTCGGGGTCCTTTCTTAGCTCGTCCAAGAGGTGCGCCTTTTGCAAGGCGTCCTCCATGACGAGGGATTAAAAAATATCTATCGGGGAATTTTGGAGATTTCTCTCCCGCGGGGGGCCTATTTAAAGCCTAACTGGCCTAACTCCCCGGATGGATGGGTCCGGGGATGTGTTAGCCTCCCAGTCGGGTGGAGACTGGGAGGTGTGTACCTATTGGTGAGAACTAAGCTTGTAACCGGTCGCCAGTCTTATTGTGCGAACCGGGCCCTATTGGGTCTAGTGCGAAGGGGTAGACACACCCAACCGACACTAGGTGTGTAGCTGAAAGGGAAACTCAGTAACTAGGTTTGACTAGGAGATCCCCCAAGGCCAAAACCTAGCACTCGACTCCAATTGACTGCTTCACCCTGAAGGGGATCAGCGGGTGCGTCGGGTCAGCACCCCCTTGGTATTGTTGACACCGTGAGGTTTCCAACCAAGGACCACGAAACTGTGGTTTTACCCTGAAGGGGCCAAACCAAATTGTTTTTGACGATACTCTGTTATAGAAACAAAATATCCTTCACTGCCTTGAAAAAGGCGGTTCCGGATCGAGAGTTGTAGTCGGCGACTACGAATGACGTCACGGCGAGCGCGACAAAGCGACGACACAGACACAGAACGATCGGGAGCGCAGAGCGGCACGACCGTCTCGGGCGAGCGTCGGGCGGAGAGTGACTGTGTGGGACGGAGAGCCAATAATTACTGCCCTAATGAGGAAAAGCATATTCTGCATTATAGCTCCTCAAGTCTACAACAAGATTTCAAAATCAAATTTATTAAGTTTTAAAAACAAGCTTAAGGAATTCTTGTGCAATAAATGTTATTATAGTTTAAATGATTATCTGAATGATACTTTGACATCCTAATTAAATTGTATTCTTTTATATTTTTTGACACAATTTACTCTGACATTGTACTTTGACATCTTAATTAAATTGTATTTTTTATATATTTTGATATAATTTACTCGGACATTGTATAAAATCTTGACATCTAGTCAATTGTAATGTTATTATTATCCACTGAAATATATTTTAATGTTTATTTTATAGTCATCAATGCTAAGCATGAACTTATCCATTTCAATTATACAAGGTGTAACGGAAACCCCATATCTATTCAAAAGGGCTGAAGACAACATCTGGTATGGAGTCTCTATGCACAGTTTCAGCTCAAAATAACTGACTCAAAGAATTAATACCAAATTATCGGTTTCATATATTTCTTGAATACCAATCATAACAAACGTGTCACAGCACTACGAGGATCAATAACTTTCCACGTCACTTGCCAATAACACGATAATTCTCTTCGTTCTTCTTAATTTGAATAATTAGGTCTCTGGTATCAGTGTATTGGTATTTGTAATAAGTTCTACACACGTAGACTTAGGATTACAAAACCCTTGCCATATCGTTTGTTATCATCCAAAGAAGCCATGCACTTGGTATGTATATACCCTTTAAATTACACGTTGTATAAATGAATTATGTACCTAAATACCAATATTTGCACGCCACATATGGCAGAATGTGAAGAAGCTATTAAATAATAATTTTAAGACAATGTACCATGTTCAGACAAATAAATGATTATGATTAGGGGCGGCTAGCTAGATGCTTTGATTTCTTAATATATGTATTCTATATGATTCGGATATATTTTTTTAGTGGATAAAAAAAATAATTTTACTTTTGATCTCTTGGTACCATCATGAAGGTTGCGGACTGTACGAAGCTCTACCTTTACTGCCTACCTTGTCTTGATTAATTACACCCTCAACGACCAAATTACCTTTCCCCACGGTCAAAATCACGTTTCGTATAATTAATTATTCTCAACCAATTCGTCACTCGAACCCTCTCGAATAATCATTAAAAATAATACAATACAATGTAACCCATTCGTAAAAAGTTCTAACAGTTTTTCGTCGTACTCAGCTAATGTCGAAACTCATTAGTGCAGCTTAGCGTCAGTGTCACGGACAAGTTTAAAAATAAAAAAGTTAAAAAGCGCGGGATCTTTGAAATGAGAACTCGAGTTTGTTTTCGATACTCCTTTCTTGTAGTCGTTGATTGATTTTGACCGTGTGTATGAAATAAACTTCTATATTGTTATTTTTGTTTGAGCTGAAAACCTGAATACTTAAATACTGGCAGCGTGGGTATGAGAATCTAATCGTCTATGTAAATACATTAATAATTTGCGTGTTGTATATGTTTAGCTGTTTTTCTGTAGTCTAGTCTTTGGTAATTATTATATACAGACTTGTTCTCTGAACAAAAAACGAATATGGTGCTTTAAACAAACCAATTATGCTGTTTTCTTTCACTTCTCTTAAAAGTTGATGTCTATTTTCTGTATATTGTCTAGTAATCTTTAATGAAAATAAATTAAGGTAAACGTATAAACAATATCCTATTAAAAATAAACAGCACTGCAAGTTGATCAGGGTTATCACGGTCCAGTGGTCCGAAGCGACACATCCGGGGAAGTACGGACACCCTCGTAACAAAGGTGATATTTATGTAAGAATATGTCTCCATTAAAGGAAGTTATCTACTTTCATAGATATTGTGGAACTGTACTGTGGAAATAAACATTTATTTTTCAAGATTTAATCGATTTGTTCGTTCCATTTTGTTGATAAGCCGAGTTGTGCTTAACCATTTTAGTTACGGTAAGATATGATGCAATTTTATGGTGTCTGCAAAAAGAATCACCAATAGCCCAAAACTAACTCAGCTTCTATATATTCATTCATAAGTCAATATCTGTAAAACCCCTTAAAAGCAGAGACAAAACACATTCGTACATAAATATAAATTATTCCTCATGCTACTTTCTTAATTATACAAATTACAAATGAGTTCCAACGCCTGGTATACCGGTTTCTACGCCCACCTTATTAAAAAACGCTACTGTATTCATTTGAAAATAGAACCTGTGCATGCAATTCAAAATAAGTTCTACTGATTATAGTGTTCTTTAGGAAACATGTAAAGAAACTTGTTCAGGCAAGGACAGTTGGACTCGTTCATTAAAAAGAAAAACCAACCGGTCTATGGTAGGTACATTGTTGCTTTGTAAGCAACCTGTTACAGGCTTTAATCATGGTTAAATACTTCGTGACAAAACTTTTCAAACATATTTTTTAAACTACTTAGAGTAAAAAGCTACTTAGAATAATATCTAAACAACATGGATTTATAGGTTATGTTCCACATGACAGAGACTACATTTTCGAACTCAGATTTGCTGCAAAATATGACAACATTTTCAGCTACCTACTTTAATAATTTTTAGCACCGTCTGATCGGGTTAGTTTCATAACGAGATCTATATAATAATAATATAAAATATAAGGCCTATCTTTATAATATAAAAAAATTACGTTGGTGAATGGAAAACTTGTGAGAGAAACTTAGCAGATGCGATATTTATAAAAAAGTTGAAACTTCATTCATTCAACTTCATTCAACATTTTTTAAATTTTTTTATTGATTCATTGACAAGCTCGCGTTTAATCACCATTTCACCTTATGGTACCTTACATTACATGGGAACATTAACACTTATTTCATGTAAGCGGTAATGATCATTTATTTTATGAATATCTCTCTTCCTATTGAGGTAACACTGTATAATTCACTAAAGTATGTCTTAGATATGTGCTATTACTTCTTAAAAAATAATAAATATTTCTTACGCATTTTTCATTTGTCTTCTAATTTCCTTTAATAATCTTATTTGATAGTCAGATCTGCGAATTTTAAATTAAAATCAGTTAGTGGCGTTGACCCCAGTAATTAATATGTTCAGGAACTGCCAAACTGCTCGTTTTTAACGATAAAAGAAATTAAGTAGACCAGTTTTTTTTAATCCGATCAAGACATTATGTAAAATTAACAATTCTGGTAATAATGGTGAAAAAAAAAAACGGAAATGGATAAACATCATTTTTGTTACTACTACTATTTTATGGTAAATCAACACATTTTCTGGCACCTGAGATTAAGTGGAATAGATATATTGCGTGAAATAGAAATGTATTACGTATTTACGTTTGTAAACATTATAAGGAAACCGCGTCGACATATGGGCCACTGCCAACTCGAAACTAGCCATGGTGTGGCCAGTTTTCTAAAGAAACCAATCGCTTAGCATAAACGATACAGCTTTTTCATCCATTCGGATTTCCTCTCATTTCTTAATCAGTACGAAGGGATCATTGATAAGTTTAAGCGCCTCCGTGCGGACTTTCTAAAGTACTCTTACTTTATTTACTAACACTTCGGTTCCGGTGCTCGGAAGTTCTCGGCGGTTTATGGAGACTTATAATTATTATTGGTGCCAACCATGTTCCGTGCATGTGACTGATTTTTTGCTAAGATTGGATTGTCGGTTAAAAGTTGATGATATTAACTTTAACAGGCTTATTGACAAAAACTTTTTAACAGTATTCTTAGTTTAAATAGGTACCTACTGATTCTTTTTTCAGTCGTTCATAGATACTTTTATGAGAAATAATTATATTAATTGTAATTATTTTTTTTTGCATTTTTCATATAAAATTCGCCCCTAATAAACTAAGCTGATGCATGTATTTCAGGAAATGAGTTTAATATAGATGCAGTTTTATTCATATGTTTGTACAATATTAGAAAGAAATAAGAATATGTGTATGTGTACATTATATTCAAATGATTAAAATCTCGCGTAAGATTTCCACACACAGCGTTCATACAGTATATATAATTAGTACCCATTTCCACACGGAGTACTTTAATCTTAATGGCCGTAGAATCTACATACTTCATAATTCTTGAGCGGTTTAATAAAGTTTATCAAACAGCTTTAGCACTTGACTTTGAAGGTCTGTGAACTTTTAAGATTTGACAAGGCCGTCAAAACTAAATCTAAACGAATCCGTTACATATGTTTTTAATGAATGAATCGCATCAATTATTGTTTATAGGCATTTCGTTGTAAGCCGTGAATTCTGTTAAAACAAGTTTATTTCTGGGAACAGGGCTACATCAAAGAACATTTTGTTTAACATTTATATTGGTTTTGAAAAGGTTTCGAACGCCTGCTGGATCAATCCTAACGGGTTTCCATAGCTCTGCGAATACAACCTCGTTGAGACTGGATCATTAAATGGAGTAAGTGAAAAAAAGTTGATGTGTGCGTGTAGCAACAACATTATTTATACTTATACAAGGACAAGAACTACAAATGCTTTGAGAAGTCTCTATGCCATCTAAGGTTGTACTGGTTACAGTGAACGTTATAGATCGAATAAAACTTAAGTGCATCCTTGAAGCATGCTTTTCACTGAACAGGAGTTTGTTGCAAGCTGTCATAATGTTTAATACCACCTGCACTTAAAGTTATTCATAGTAAACAGGCAAAATACCTATTACTCTCAATCATAACCAGCCCAAGAGAGCTTTAACCTTGGGACCTGATTTCGTTCCGGAGAAAATACGTCCCGTGTGGGTTCTAAGTCCGGAAACCAAGACCCAAAGAAGAAGAGTAATATAAAGCGAAAGCGATGAACAATTTTCGTCTATAAATCATCCTTTTTTTCTATGGTCGTATTGTCTCGTTACGCTTGGCTGTGGAAGCCACAATGTAGCGGTAACAAAGTCCTGGAATACATACCAGATCAAGTCTCAGGCTGAACGATACATGCTTGGTTGGCGGGGGTGCCACGGCCGGCGGGCCCTCGTAGAACGCGGCTTCCTCCAGACCGTAGTCCGACTCACTCTCTGCCCACTCCAGCTTCATAGTGCTGGGGCTATGGACAAAAAAAAACAGAGATTACTAAAATAATCACATATTATTTATTTATTTATAACAAATTCCACAGCTCTTAAAACAACATTACCTTATAAGTATTAGGCTCTCTATGGTCTTCAGTGCGATTATTCGTGACAATAAAGGCAATATGTTATAGTACACTAGCACTTCGCCAGCGAAGTTTTCCATGTGGATTTCGAAAAATTTATAGCTATAGGCTATACAATCACAAAAGTAACAAATAATGCACCTTACTTCCCAGGAAAAAAAATTGAATTGTATTGTGAATCATAGCTTCCGGGGATTACCCCCGGTGTTTTTGGTCTGTGAATAATGTCACAAAGTTTAATTAATATAAGCTAAGCAATGGTACAGGCGTCTTTATTGGGCAGCTTTAGGTATCCTCACTAATAAAGGATAGATTAAACCGACATCATATATATACTGATCCTCTTAACTCTTAAATCGATTCGCAAATGCTAAAGAAATCAAAATAAACATTCAAAAGGCCGATGAAGAAATAAATCTCCAAGAGCTATAAAACAAAATCGAAATAATATCCAAAGATCCAAGCTACAATAAGTAATGTTTATTATTTGCCTATAAAACATACTCCGCGTCTCGCTACCGTTCCATTCGCCCATCAACATTTATTTTTATGCCTACCAGTTGATGCAACGTCGTCCCATCAAGCCCCCGTAATAAGGCTTCGGTAACCGCAAGCAGGTCGACTATCGCCAATATTCGACTATCAATATCCATCTTTCTTACTCACACTCTATATAGCTGAGAAAGATAGAGTCAAATTAGTCGAAGCCTGGATAAGGTAGTGAACCTGTTCCTTATATCGAGGCACCAACTCGCTCTATCTGTCTTTTGTTTTTTGTGTAAACCTGCGTAGGAATCGTGGACTTTTTCTTTTTTTTTTGATGTTGTAAGGATGCTGCGTGTTGTGGAGTTGAGTTTTGTGATCAAAAATTTTTAGATATTCGTGATTTTTTATTATTAAAACTTTACCAGAGATCTACAAATAACTGCATTATGTAACTTTACAAAGGCAGAGATAATTAAAACTATGCCAAGTTAAAGCTTAAATACTTTTTTTTAAAAACAACACACAACGCTTCAAAAAGTTCACTTAACTTATATTATTTTTAGTCTATGGCTCGCTGTTCGTCGAATCGCCAGAACACTTTATACACTAAATGTGTCGTCAGAATTCGGCTCGTCTGAAGCCGGAGCGGCGTCGTTACGGCTAATATCCGCCGGAAACGGCACGATCTGACACCACCCGACATTATTGTCTTGTAATTGAACCGGCGTGTCGATTTGTTCATTTGAATGCAGGGGTGGAAAGGGGAAGCCGCTAGATAGCCCCGGAGCTTAAATGTTCCCTCAAGTCACCTAAATTAGGAGCCACTGATTGAAGAGGATGCGTCTAGTCAATTGTTTGGAGTGAACTTCATTGGGGTGAAAAGTTTACTTCAATGTCTTCAGCAATCGGTTTGTAGTATTGACTATAAGTCACCTCGAGCTAAATCAGCGGCATGTAGTTAAATGTTATTGCTCCCTTTCACCCATTTTTCACAAGTATGTATATGTAAATGCGAAAGTGTTCTCGATCAGGGCATAGGACATCCTTCTCATCTCGGTTATGAGAGCATTTCAGATTAGAAAACACTTTTCAAGCTTCTATGAAATATATAAAACAATATTGCAGTCGGGTAAAAATGAAAAAAATAGTCTGTCACCCATTAAAAGTTGAACTAATAATAACGATGAACTCATAGTAACAACACTTACCAAGATTAATGCGTTCTTGAAAGTAAATACACAGCACAACTGAAGCAGAACTAAACTAAACGAACTAACACACACTTTGTTGTCAAAATTTATGCTAGGTACCGAATCACAAATATAGCGAGAAAAACCGGACAAACGGTAACAACCGGAAAAACAAATTAAGACCGAATATTACGCATCACAATACTGAATAATTGAAACCGACTAACAAGCTCCGCGAATATCGTATGACCATCCAAAATGACAATGTTCTCGCTATCTAATCACGACTGATAAACTTATCAGTACGTAATAGGTAACATAAATAGCGCATAATATTCTACAAGCGATGTTGGTATCATAGCTTAGGTACGTCCCCTTCTTAGTCATCATGACACTAATTTGAATTGTGTTGCTAAAGTAAGATGGATCTAATATGTTCACTAAGTAGAAGCAATAATTTTCAGGCTTATTATATGGTACGGGTATGAATTGGACCTGGACGCATGTGTCAGTCAAACACAATGATTAGCAAATTCTAAATCCAAATTACTACTACTACACTTACAACATTAATTTGAATCAACATAGAATCTGATTTTTTTTAAGAATAACGGTTTTTTGTCCAAATAACATCTAGTTGTGGCTTAGTTTGTTTACGTAAACTCTTAGATTTATCGGATTCGGTATTTAGTTATTATCAAAAGTAATCTGTACTCATTTTTTTTTTTTCTATTTCTACTATATTTTTCAAACTACTCACTAGTTGTTATAAGCATTATTTCTGCATTATTGTAGTAATCTATTGATGTTATATTTAATTTAGTTTTTGCATGCTGTATCTATCGCATCATATGGTACACTATGTTTGTATATGTAAGTTTGTGATTGTAACATATTGCATGTATTATTAGGATAAAAATTGTAGATAAACAAATAAATCAGTGTTGAAAAAGCTATACATGACGCTTGACACTATTTGAATATAAGTAATAATTTTACTAGTAATACTATCTATCTAATCAAGTAAATGCTCTTTGACCTATGAAACAAAAGCCTATGCCCTGGAGGAACGCTGTTTACTTGAATGAGTCTCTGATATCTTGCATCGCGTGACCGATAATCTGATCATTTTCTACCTGATTGCATTGAAGAAACTTTAATTTTCACAATATTTTTATACGTGATTATGAGACACCTGGTGAATATTTCTATCTCATAATGATTTTAGTATGGGCCTTACAAGTGTAGAGATCGGTCTGACCAAAAATGTTACTTCGTAAAAAATTAAAGTGTCAAAACAATTCCCATAGATTTTTGACAACTGACACATATCTAATGACAGTAAAAATAAGTGGCAATTTCAAATAAGAAGTCGTAAGTTATTGAATTAATAAAATAAAATGGCAAAACGGATTACAAAAAGTGCCATAAAGTGGAAAGATCTTGAAAAGCGAGTACCGCCCGAGCAACGTGTTAATTTTTTTGCTTTCAAGGGAAAATCTGAGGGATATTTGCGTCGGTAATAATAGATATTTCCGTTGTACTTACCAATATTAGCATAACATTTTTTTGATTATCAACGATAACTAGTACAACTTGAGATCCTAAATACCTGCACATAAGACAAACCTACAAAAACATTGGACATCCACTTATTTACCTAAAGCCACATTATAGGTATCTCTTACTGTTCTTCTTTGGCCTCTCTTGTCGTGAAAACTCGGTTAACTTAAGGTTAGCAGTGACCCCTTATTAAACATAGTACATTCTAAACTCAGCAGATACTCAAACATTCTCTTATCAAAACGTAAATATAGACAAGGCAATTCCCATAGATATATAACCTATTGCTGTTGACACTGTGTATTATCAACAGTAATAGCTAATACACCTTATCCATTTCTCTCCAAGTATGCTGTCAAACCCTCCGGAGCCGCCGAAGATAGACTGGGAGCAATACAAGAAATTAGTACCGGTACCGGGGCTGGTGGAAAAGTTTCAGTCAGCTTATACATCATTGAAGGTCCCATATCCTGAAGATAAACTTTCGGCTTTAGTTGATAAGCAGTGGTCAGAACTGCAGCCGCAAATAGCGAAGTTCGCTGAAACCAACAAGGGGTATATAGCAGCGTACGTACCAATTTTTCTTAAAATTCGTTTATATTTTTACGAAGGGATGTTATTACTTAGTTACATAGTAACATTGTATCTCCCTTTTATAATATTATTTAATCTGTCTGTAATAGCAAGTTTATCGTAAGTTAGACCTATAGCTCAAAATTTTTATTCCTCAGCTTCTTATATCACCTGATTATTTAGATCAAAACATAAGAATGACCGTAGGAACGTATCGGTTGAGTTAAAAATTACGATTGGTGTCAAAAGCAATATCTGCCATTTACATTTTCTTACCACAGGGCGGAAAAAGAGATTGCAAAAATAAACGCTCTTCCAAAATTCGAAGACATGACAATGGAAATGGTACGAGACATGTATCCCGAAAGTGCGCTAGACAGCGTGAACAAACCTACATTTTGGCCACATACCGAAGATGAGCAACTGGGCTACACAGACCCTACAACCAAGATATAGACAGAAGTCATAAATGCTTATGGGTATTAAGGATTCAAGGCAAGCCTCTGCACCTTCATGTCTCACTGATTCTTCAATACACTTTTTTCTACACAAAATTGGTATTCATTGCTTCCATTTGGCTACGTTCATTCATATTCAGTTGATTCGAAGAAATATTTAATGAATTTACATATCTAAAATATTTCTGAATGCCTAGTTTTTTTTTGATTTTCTTATGCGTGGAACAAAACGGTCTGAAGGCGTACGGGCTACGTCTCGTCTGGCACGCCTAAGGCCAAGTGCAAATATCGCGTGACTTATCGTTGGCTAGGGTTACTGGATATCCGATAATCTGCTCAATTTACTAACTGCAGTAAATAAAGCAGCATCTGGCAAATTAGGGGTGAACGGCCACCGTTCGAGGAGAGCTCTGGTGCAGTCCGTGCAGTTTGCCATTTCATCTTTCTCGCTCCGACAACCCTAGGTATGTCACATTAAAGGGCTGCTCTCCGTCTAAATATAGTGCATGTTCAGGGTCGCCGCGGATACACTGGCCAACAAGTTGCGCGCGGCAAATTATGATTGATGATAGGTTTAGGTTTCACCCAGACTTGTTTCACTATAATTAACATTGCACTGGGATAATTTATCCGTAACACTATGCTATGAACGATAGTTATTTTGGGATAACGGCTATTAATCTCTTTTTCGAGTGACTGTAACTGAATAAAGCTGTGTGCAGATAAGCTCAATTTATGATTTTCCTTTCACTTTTAAACATGATTTGTAGTGTTTTGAAAACCACAGTTATGATAGATTTGCGTTTGAATTCTTATAAGAACCGTTTCTGCATCATCTAAAATTGAATAATTTCGTTTAAAAGCTTGTATGTATGAATGAATTTGTCGCGCATATATGTGTGGGTGCGCAAGCGCAGTTAGTTGCATTTGACGCGCACTAACTGTTCCAGCCAAGACGCCCGCGCCTCTTCCGAGAAAACTTGCTCTGTACGATTTCATTATAACTGGCCCTATTATATATACACCCGACTATATCGAAGTGTGTAAGGGAATCGCCGGAAAAAGATCACAAATTTAATTATTAATGTTGATTATTAAATCTCATCTTGCTAATACATGGTCTTGACCTACTTAACTTGATAGAGGAGCTACGGTACTTCATATGCTCCGATCATATCATTGTATACTAAAAACATTGAAGAACAGGATACGCAATCCTTTCAAACATCCTCTAAATGTTGTATAAAGTCGCTTCGCCCACTCAATAGTAGGAAACGAACTCTTTATTCTTGAAAAAACAAACACTTCAGTTCCGTAAAAACGTTTAAAAAGTCAGTCGCGTGAGGATAGTTCTATAATTATAACTGTAACATCCCTTTCCGTTTCCTCGGCGTTCAAGGACCGTCACCGATAATCGCGGATCAATCGCCACCCAGGACGGATATCCGACTGAGCGCGACACTATGAAGACGAAACACGCGATCAGGAGTCATTATAATAAAAAATGTACATAAATATCTGGACACATAATCATGCTGCACGATTCTGCGATGTCCCCTTGTCACGAACACTTCCATCTACCGCGAAGCTAAACTTCTTCATAAGAATGTGGAAGGTATGTTAATACATGCAAAAGTTCTCTCACAGATCGTATCAGTCGTAATACATCATCACGTCTCCATCACAGAACGTGATTCGCTTAGAAACAGTAATAAAACAAAACACACAGGTTGAGACCTACATTTCTAAGATAGACTCAAGATTTTACGCGAAAGCTGGCAAACGGTAATAAAATCTTTAGAATGGAGTTTGTCAATGCTTTGAAACTCATATAAAAACTTTTTTGCAAAAAAATAAAACCGACTTCCATATCAAAACACTACAAAGCCAAAAATAATTTTAATTTCGGTAGTCGGTGTTATTGGTTTTGTATTTTCTTTTTTTTTCACACCGCCTTCCGAAATTAAAATTATTTTTGGCTTTGTAGTGTTTTGATATGGAAGTCGGTTTTATTTTTTTGCAAAAAAGTTTTTATTTTCGCGCTTTTTAGTGGTTCAATTTGTAATTAATCTAGTTATAAAAGCCAAAATGTCAACTACAAAAAACTAAAAACGCGCGAACAAAAAACACAATATAGAGTAACCGAAAAGATCATCAATGTAAATATTTTTTTTTGACTTTTGTTAATTTTTCAGAAACGGCTTGTTCGATGTCGATAAAATTTTCATGGGACCATTTGGGAAGTATACCCTTTCCAACAAAAAAAGAATTTTTCAAATCGGTTGGCGAGCGACGGAGCTATGCCCGAACAAACATAAAAAAAAAAAAAAAAAAAAAAAAAAAAACAAACAAACATCAGAATTGAGAACCTCCTCCTTTTTCAGAAGTCGGTTAAAAAATAAACCAAATCGTAAAATAAACAATGCAGATGAATGTAAATTAGCTGTAAGTGAGCATTTTCTTTTGCGCAATCATAGGGAAATTTAACGTGTTCACTTTCTTGATAGTGTGTGGCGCACAATGAGTGAGCGTGTTGGCCATATGAAGCGTGGGTGGATGTAGAAGGGTGAGGATCGACCACCTGTTACTGGCTCGCTATATTTAGCAGCTATCCCCGCTCCCTCCTCCCTTTCAGCCATTCATAACTCGTGACTAATGTGTGAAACAGTACGTAAGCTGCATTGCTTGCTTCTAACTAAAGCGGTTGGTACACTTAGTATAGTGTTTATCGGATGCTTTTAGGGTTCCGTCATAACACGAACTACTGTCACGGTGTTGTTCCGTTTTTCCGGCGAGTAATTGCTTGATCGTAAGTGCATCATTCGATGTATAGGAAAATATCTCGCGCTAAAGGCGTAAAGGCATAATATAATCACGTTTATAATCATAGATTATGACCCGTTGTTTGCCGCGTTGAGATTACTCATTTTAGCACGTGTGTTATATTTATATATTTATTCAAACATGTGACTATCTCAATGTTTCAAAAAACAGTGAACACTGACGTAATAGAGCAGTATGGTAATAATTATTTTACATTTGACCCGAACGATTTTAGAGCAAAAACAATAGTTACCATGTGTTATTCTACATAGGTATAGGTACTTGGGCATTTGATTTGATCGGCAATATCGTTCCGAAGATAATTACTAGTGGGATTCCTTATCATTCGCTTCCCATCCTATATTTATATCTGGAGAGAAGGAGGTAAGACGGGGTACCCAGCGAAATTCACAGTTCAAACTGACCAGTCACGCAAGTTCATTCATCGGTCGATGCGCCACCATGATACTTGTCAGTCGCCGGCTATTAATGGTTCGCAAGTGCACGAATGTAGAAATAATTTAAAAAAGAATTGTTGCAAATTATTTATATTATTTAGTTTATATGTCTGCAGGATATATGGGGTAACGAGGTACCCTATCTTGCCCTCCAATGAGAAAAAAAATATTTTTGTTTGTTTTCCGTAAAAATGTGTTTGATTTTTGTGTGATTATTATTTAGAATGGTTCGTGACTACAACCGCACGACTGACAGAGGGTCGTGGTCCGAATAATCAATGCGGGAAGCAGTTAAAGCTATTTTGGATGGAAAAATGGGTTATTATAAAGCAGCTAAATGATTTGATGTGCCACAGACGACATTAGAGAGAAAAGTTAAGGCTGCTCGCTCAGTATTGAATGAAACATCCGATGAAAACTTATCCATACCAATTACAGTACCTTTGTGTCCTAGGTTGCCTGTTTTTTCTGTGGAAGATGAGCTTTGTGCCTTTTTATTAGAAATGGAAGAAAAGTTATATGGACTTCCGATTAAAGATCTAAAGGCATTAGTATACCAGTTAGCAATTAAAAATAATAAGCCTAAACCATTCCACGCTGAGAAAGAAGAAGCTGGTAGAGAGTGGATAAATGGCTTCCTAAAATGACACACAGAGCTTTCGATTAGAAAGCCTGAAAATACTACTGCTGCCAGAGCATCTGATTTTAACAAAGTTGCCTCTCGTGTTACTAAAAAGCGTGGAAAAATAGCAATAATCACGTCGTCTCCCTACAAACAAGAATTAGAAGTCATCGCACAGAAGAAAAAAGATGCTGAACAGAAAAAACTAGAGAAAATAGAAACAAAGAAGAGAAAAGATGAATTAAAAAAACATGAAAACTGCTACATAAGCTCAAAATAAAAATCAAAGAAACGCCGAAAGAAAGCCGAACAGCGAAAACAGCAAAACGACGAAGAGTCTCATCATCTGGAGATGAAAGTGAAGATGAGGGACACACACCATGTATGTATTGTGAGGAAGTAAACTCCGTTTCCATTGAAGGGTGGATATCGTGCTCACTATGTGAAAGATGGTCTCATAATAGCTGCGCAGGAATAGATGATGATGATGATGATGACAAAGCCATCCACGTTTGCGAGTTCTACCAGCCCAAATAATCATCTTTCTCTGTGATCATTGTCACCCCATCTTACCTCAGGGGGGTACCCCATCTTACCAGCACCATGGGGCAAGACGGGGCAAAACGACTTTTTTTTCTCTTAAATGTGTAACTAAAAGTTCCTAATGACACCAAATATTAGAATAGTAATAATTAGTAGTTAATTGAAAAAGAAATATGATTGTCTCACTATGTATTTTTTTATATTATTGACCTTTAAAGATTAAGTACCCCATCTTGCCACCCTCTCCCCTAACGCTGGTGGCAACATTTATCTCCTCCACACCTACCTATATATACTTCCTTATTAATGGTCATCTCTGTTGCCCTATTTACAAAAGTTAAACATTCTCTATTGTCTTCAATGAAAAATCCTGAGGAGTGATTGGTTACAAAAGAACAAAATTACATCTATGAAGAGCTACTTGACGTTTACCCTTGACAGCTCTAGATCGAAATGCGTTTCCAGGCGCCATTTTGCTATCAGTCAATATTCTCGATTCTATCTCGCAAATACAAAAACCTAATATATTTCTGTTCGCCGATATTTGTTAAACGCAGATTCGAATCAGAAACCTTGGCCTACCTACACCGTGCTGCTGCGATGTGATGTGACACCCACTTGTAATGCAACACGGACACACACAAAGGAATGCCGCTGAATAAACATTTTGAACAACTACTTAGCCTTAATTTATTTGATACACCGATATTTTAAGGCCGGTAAATAATAAGTCAGTAACTAGGTAGCTTCCAATTTTGTAACTACTAGCTTATATCGAAATAACTAAGTATTTTAAATTGAAAGTAAAAAGTATTCTTACTGGTGAGTCTATCTTGTTTCTCCTCCCTTATATGGGACTGCTCCTGATTGGTACAGCTACTTAGATTGGAAGGAATGCCTGTCTTCGCCCAACTGCTAGGCGTACGCGTCCCATTTCTTGCACCGAGTTCTGTAAGATCCGTCTGGATGGCCAAGACATCTTTCAGTCTTTGTACGTCATTGCGGTATTCTACTACCTTTGTTCTGTGACCTGCTCATTTACATATTTCGTTTCTCGACAGAAACATAGTGGAATTCAAACAAATGCCATCAAACACTAAGACGTTTTTTTTTTTAACGTGGTAAAATCATCAAATAAGTCCTCCCACCCCGGGCAGGGTGGGAGGACTTATTTGATGTCAGGGACTGTCAGACTTTTACTGACTAAAATCCACGGTGTTCCTTCAATAACCCTTTACGTACCGGGGTCACGGTAATGGGATAAGTCCCACGACCCCGGCAGGCTTCGGCCCTCTGCAGAGGGGGCCTCGTCATGTAGCTGACGCTCTTTGAGGCGCGCGTGGAACACAACGCGCCGTCGACCCGGGCATGGTCCATGGTCGGACAGCGAGTTGCCCTTTACTCGCTGTCCGCATGCCCGCGCCTACGGTTGCCGGAGATCGTCGGCCGACGTCCGACGCCGTGGGCGTCTACCACTGCGGCTGGGCTGGAGGGAGCACGCCATCCTCTCCCTCACGCGGCCCGCCTCCTCCTTCGATAGCATGATTGCTTCGCAGAAGGAGGCGACCGCTTCCCACTCCCTCTCGCCCCGCAGCATGGCCTCGACCAATGCCGGGCGCGAGAGGTCTCCGCCTATCGCCGCCGTGAGGACACGTCGGTGCTCTGCCCAGGCGGGGCAGACTTGCACCGTGTGCTCTACGGTGTCCTCAGGGCGACCCTCGCAGTGGTGACACCCAGGCGTTTCCTCCTTTCCCATCAGACACAGGTACCTCCCGAAACTTCCGTGTCCGGTGAGGACCTGCGTCATGCGGTAGGTCAGGACGCCGTGACGCCGATCTAGCCACTCCTCCCGCAATTGCGGCGTGCCCGAAACACTAAGACTAGACTGGCGGGTTGTTCGATTCCACTGGGTCAAATCAAAATCTAAATGTGAATTCATTTCCATTAACCCTTATTTATCTATCCATACGAGTATAGGTAAGAGATTCTGATTCATAACGAACGCAGCAGCAACTACATATTTATAAAAGCTCTAAGAGCTGCCCTGTGCTTACAATAAGCTCTTATGAAGTATATTTTAAAAGCATAGACGAGTGCCTTTCATTCAGTCGATTCAAATAAACTTAAAACAAACGCCGACAAATATTATTGCTTTTGATCTGTTTTGTTGAACATATTATAAGTTAGTTTTGAGAATCGGAGCTTTATAAACAAACTGTGTGGGTGTTGAAGGAATGTGCGAAGTTTCAATACGAATTAATTTAAGGCGAGACGAACAAAAACTCCGGATTATCAAACCTTAAACTATGGCGATATAATATGTAAATCATAAAACAAATCGGCATTGCTGTGGACTGGAAGGGTGCTCAAAAGACAACATTTTACGCCATTTTTTTTCTGGGTGGGAAAATAATCGAATAACTACTCCCCCTCTGGGTTAACCGGAAGGGAGTGTCAGACTTCTACTGACTAAAAACCCACCCAGTGCCTTCAGCTGCCCGTAACTTCCGGGGCCGCGGTATCTTGTTAGTACATTTCCGCAACCCCGGCCTATAATGAAATGGGCCATAATCCACCACGCGGGCCCAGTTGATGCAGAAGCTAGAGACAAGTCATGTGACCATCACTACAAGTTCACCACTGACAACATTTGAAATGTCAAAATATTCAAGGTTTAAAACATTTTTAATAACTCATTAGGTCTCTCTCAACTCACATGGTTCATTGTCTTTATTATTGTGTCTAGAAATAGCTTTAGTAAGCAGTCTGGTGGTGGGTGTTAATAAACAAGGTGGGCCCGACATGTGCACTTGACTAAGTGACGGATTCAATTTCATTTTCTCTATAAACGGCAAGTCGAAATTAAATTGGAATGTTAAAAGCTCTCTTTGCTAAACTCATGTCTAAAGATGTCTAAAGAAACTTCTTACAACGTCGGAACGAAAACCTTTTGAATTGAACATTTGGAGAACGGATCAAATGCTACCATGCAATGTTTGAAAGATTTTTCAGGCAGGGAGTTCACAAATTACGTTGTCACCTTTAATTTATCAATTGGAAAATCGAGGGTTTGGGGTATTAATACACTTGAGAGCAATAAAATCGCACACCTCTTGTAATTTGGTTTATAACTGTTTTTATTTCTTAAATCTAAAGATATTGGGTACAAATCCTTAGGCAAAATAAGAATACAAGCTTAACTTTAAAAAAACACAAAATTAAAATCATTGACCTTCACGTAACTTACAGAAACCAGCTGTACACCAAATTCCCCAAATTCACCCGTTAGCATTGTCACTACTTGCACCCCTTACCCGCAGGTATATACGGTCGGTTTTTTTGGAATTCTAATCAGTTGCATACCGAAGGTCAACGTGATAACATCTCTACTGAAAGCATACGGAAAAATATGGATACCACACCCGCAGAAGCCGCTCAAGTTATTGCCTTGCTCGAAGCAGGCCTTAATCAAAGTGAAGTTGCTCGACGACTAAATTTGAGCCGCTACTCTGTTCGTCGTGTGTACCAGAGGTTTCAAGAGACCAGTGGCTACATTCGGCGATCAGGATCTGGCCAGCGACGAAGAACATCAGAGCGTGATGACCGCTTTCTTGTGTCGAGGTCTTTAAGAAATCGGCAACTGAATGCGGTTCAACTGGGACAAGAGCTTCGAGAAGTTCGCAATGTCAGTATAAGTCGGTGGACAGTCAGAAGAAGACTTGATGAAGCAGGACTGACTTCACATCGCCCAGCAAATGGTCCCAAATTGACCACAGCTCACCGACAAGCCCGACTTCAATTTGCCAGGGAACATTTAAATTGGACGTATGACCAATGGCGGTCTGTTATGTTCTCTGATGAGTGCAAAATGACATTACATGGTCATGATGGACGCACTAGGGTCTACAGAAGGTCATCAGAGTGATTTTCACAATGCTGCATAAGCGAACGTGTGGCTTTTGGCAGTGGATCGTGTATGTTTTGGGGTGGCATAATGTTGGACACTAAAACTGACATTGTATTCATCACTGGAGCGAATACCGGCCCGAGATCGAGAGGTCGCTTGCGTGGCTTATGGGAGAAGATTTTCTCCTAATGCACGACAACGCGAGACCGCATGTCGCTAGAATAGTTTGCGACTACATGGAAGACGTTGGAATCACCGCGATGGAGTGGCCAGCTCGTAGTCCTTATCTCAATCCGATTGAGCATGTCTGGGATGGGCTAAAAAGAAGAGTTTGAGCAAGAAGCCTTGCTCCTACTCGCCTCCGAGAGCTTCAACTTGCCATTGAAGAGGAGTGGAACGCTATACCACAAGATTTCATGGTCAAATTAATACGGTCCATGAAAAACCGATTAAGAGCTGTAATTAAGGCTAGGAGAGGGTATAATATAATACACCTTATTAATAAACAATTTGATCAAGAATTTTGAGTTTGATTTTCATTATTTCTTAAGCGAAATTGGGTAATTTTACCCGTTTGTTGGGTTTTGTGCCGTAAAACCTCTTATGGGTATTTTTTACACTGTATTTTTATATCATTAGAAAGGTAATGAGGTAGACTTTCAATTAGTGTGTGTTTTTTAAAATATTTATTCAGATTCATGAAAAAAAACTGCCTTAACAAAAAAAAGTCAAGGTGTGCGATTTTATTGCTCTCAAGTGTATATCTCAACTAAACCGGGTTTCTTAATCAGGAATTTGAAGTTGAGTCTTAGTTAAAATCTATTTTAGCGTTTCAGTTTTGACCGATCCCCACAAAATTTGGTAGTAGTGTTTGTCAGTTTGTTAACACCAAAAAACCGGTGCTCAGTCTGTTATGGAATATCCCAAAAGATAGAAGCTAAATTGTTAAGACCTAGCAAATAATGAAGATTAGATAAGTTTCCATTTATGTAGGTATAACCGTTTGCATAAACGTTTTTGGCATCTATTAGTATATACTTATGGAATGATGCTTATACTCGCCTCGTACAAGCCATGCATAGCACTTGCATTGTTTATATAAGGAACAGACGCGGAAATATAGGTGACACCCAGCTAAAAAATTAACAGTTTTTGGACTTGCTTTTGCGTTCGAATAACTACGCTACCACTAGAAGGTCATCACCATAGTAATATTGGAAAATGTGACAGAATGTTTACGAGGTCAATTTGGTAAGTTTTTAGAAAAGTAGGGTTCGATAGAGTTCCGCAATTATTATGGCCGTAACTGCACAATTTATTTCATGTAACTATCCATTATCTGTACAAGAGTATGCGTATTGTATGGTCGTAGATAGATGGAAGTTGGGTATCTCCAGCGATATATTTAATAATATTTATATCAGAGAGTCGTCGACCTCAACACATGGGCGTGTGCGCGCATGTTATTAATTGTAACAACTTATCAGCTAATTATATGGTTCAGTCTACTTTACGTGTGGTGGCTTCCTAAACAGAACACGATATTTTTCGGTCCTATGACGAAGGAGAGCGCAGACAGACGGATCGTTTTAACTACTAAATTGGTTGAGCCGTCAAAATACTTATAATGATAACATCATCTATGTGTGCCGTGTTATAAACGACATGAAAATGAGTAATCGGGATTAGGCGCGTTTGTTGTTGATCGTTACTAATTAATTCATAATTAAAAATTCTGTGCGCCCGCGCAGACGGCCGCGTCAACCAATTACGTTGCCCACGCGCAGCATGTGAATGTGGACACTATGACCACGTACATTGGGTTCATTTATGACGCGATAAGGGTTGTGAATGAAGGGCAAGAGACAGTTGTTTTATTTTGTGCTATATTTAGTACACAGACTGAATTGTTACTGTGCCAGCGCCGTACTTTGCGATGTGTGCCGATTGGCATACTTGCACGGAATTATATATATTAATAGATGCTAAATTATGTATTAGAATGATATAAAAGTAGGTATAAACAAATTGATTTTGATTTCGATTTTATATTAGTCATCTTCTTACGCCATCGTGGGTACTAGAAATGACAAAGATCACATATTTATGACATAAGCGAAGATATTTCGTACACATACAGTCGTACCGTGTGTGTGTGCAAATAGTAAACGGCTGTGTGGTGAACACTGCTGAACATAGTCAACATCTGTTATTATCGGTTTCTTAACGGCAAAAAATATTTTCAAGATTTATTTCTCGCCAGTTTAGATTCCTGCCAGATAAACGAATTTTAGAATTTTTATTGCGGATTCTGTTTCTGTTTTTAAAACGAATTACATAATTGTAATGTAGGTATGTTCTTATGTTGACGCAGTTTTTCTTTGTTGTGGCATTGTGTTGACTGCATTTAGTAAACATTTTGCTCTCATTACCTAAGTAAGTACATATTATGTAGATAGGTATCTAGTTTTATAAACATAGGAACTTTTTATAAAGGTTTGAAATGTTAGGCAATGTTGAAATGCTGCCTCAAGCTTAATTTTATACTTAAAATACCTATATATACATTTTTGTATGTTGCTTAACGCAGCAGTCTTGTGATGCATTTTGAGTTTGGCATTGCCTAACCATATCTAAACTAAGTATATTGCACCATATTAATCAGGCGATATTTATGGCTTTACAATAGCAAACACTTTACGTATGTAGGTGTAAAACCTATCTATCTGTAGGAGAGGTAGTATATAAAGCTTCACTATAAATTTAATATTTCTCAGGATTACAATGCTCAGTTCCAAATCGCACAAAGTTGCTAAATCATCGAACGCTAATTTAACTGCGTGTTCCAAATCCATATTCGCCATCGAGAGTGAGATCCGTTCCAAATTGTCAGCGGACGAGTGAAGCGCCTACCTGCTCAGGGGTTCGATCCCGTTGCGTGCAAGGTGTAGTGCACCCTACACGCACACTTTAGTTGGTCACCACGCACACAGCTACAGCATGCCCCTGCGCAGATGTCGCTCCAACCCGCTCTCACCCCCGCCGACGCCTTATAGTACACCGAACCTCAGCTGCGCTAGCTCGTCAGATGTTGATCGACAGATTTTTTTGTTTACTGTGGGATAAAATGAACGCCTATGGCTGAGGAATTAGGTAGGGGTAAATCATTTGCACATCTTTGACTAGTTCTGTTATACTGGTTTTTCAACTCACTGCTGGCATTTTAACTGGCCTTCGTGTAGATCAAGTGGATTAACAAGACGAACTGCTTTTTGATTGTTTCTTGAATTATCTCTACCAAGTCTTAAAACGGGATTATCTGGAGATCTATTGCTGGATTAATCTGTGCAGCTCTGTAATTCTCGGGATTTATGCGAAAAGTGAAGGATTAGTTATAGGTAATAAGGTTTGGCAATAACCTTGTACATACTTGTGACTTTTCAACGAAGTCATTGTTTCCCGGTAACCTCTATTTTGAGAAAAGCAAAATATCGAAGATAGTATTACAATGGAGTCACACGTCGCGCGTCGGGAGTATTTGACCTTCAGGCTACCAGATAACGCGCGGGTGGTGTCTGATAAAACGATAATGGCGCATTGCAGAGTCTGATTCCTTGAACCACAGATAACTAGAAACTTCGTTAATAGAATAGACAATCACATAACAATGTGATATAATTTCCATAATAATATATCACAGATAAGATGTTACGTTTCAAAGCAAGGCGCGATAGTTGTAAGTCAAGACTGTCAAGAGGGACGCTCTACGGACGTACCTACCTCTTGAGTTATAACTGATATGTAAGATAATGATAAATCTTAGTAAACAAACTCATAATTACTACCTAAGTATTCTAGAGCTTAGATACCATTTCTGTTATAAAAAGAAAGCGAGTAATACGTCAATAGACGAAACCGATATAAGTACTACCTACATGTGGGGAAATACTGAGCTAGAATTACAGCTGGCATATTACTGTTTAGAATGCGATCAATACAACATCAAGCAAATACATACACCATCCTGTACATGCTTCCCGTCCTGAAAATGTCAAACACTTGGCTATTTTGAAAACAGCAACAACATTTTTGAACGTGAGCGTTAGTTACTCGATAATGTAGGCGAAGAATGTCGTCCTAACCGAATATTTTTAAACGATAAAATCAATAACGTTAAAACCTTCTGCATTATGGCAGTCAGGAAGTTCTTCTCGTAAATAAGAGTAGATATGGCTGAAAGAAAGAACGCCTAGGTGATTTGGCTGAAGTGATGACAGTAAATATGGAATTTCCCCAACCGCAAACCATTGCGATTTTCTGCTACTCTTTTTTCTTTTTCTTTTTTTCGTCTTTTTTTTTCTCTGGGTGGGATAATCATCGAATGACTTCTCGCGCTCTGGGTGGAGCGGAAAGGAGTGTCAGAATTCTACTGACTAAAAATCCACCCTGTTCCTTGAGGTGCCCTTAAGTTCCGGGGCCGCGGTATCTCGTTAGAACATTCCCGCAACCTCGGCAGGCAATGGCCTTATAGGACCCCGTCACTATTGCTGACAGCTCTTTGAGGCGCGCGTGGAACACAACGTGCCGCCGACCCGGGCTTGGTCCTTACCGGACGGTGAGCTACCCCTGCTCACCGTCGGCAAGCCCGCGCCTACGGCGGCCGGAGATCTGTACGCGATCCCCGACGGCCGGGGGATCTCCCGCGGCGGCTGGGGCGTGAAGAAGAGAGATGCCTCTCCCTCGCACGTTCGGCCTCCTCCTTTGCTAGCATGACTGCTTCGCAGAAGGAGGCGACTGTATCCTATTCCCTCTCGCTCCGCACCATGGTTTGAACCAGGGCCGGGCGCGAGAGGTCACCGCCGCCGATCGCCTCCACGAAGACACGGCGGTGGCTACTCTCGTCTGGCTTTTACCTAGTGATCTAAGACTATTTAATCTATAACAATCTCGTTCTAGTCTACCTTTAGCTACAGTTCGTCTTCACGAGCATTATAGAAAATGTTCATAATTACATAGCGAGTGGTTTTTATAAATAGGTAATTGATATGATGACTTCAAATAAAGAATTTGAAGTCATTTCGAATGTTTTTGTTTTTGACACACCAATTTATCAGTCATGAATTCATGATGCTTGACCCCTTTAAATTTCTGAACGAGCTTTAAGTTAAACACACTGGATGTAGGACTAGTTCAAAGTATTTTAGCAAACCTAAAATCGAAGGAAGCAAAAGGACTATGTAGTTTAGTATTAATCGTTGAGCAGTGAGGAGCCTAGTATTCTAGTATTACATTACTTATTATATTACTTAGCGGATTAATTTTGTTATAAGGTACGATGGGGTGACATATCCTTATTGGATAAAAATCCTAAACAAAAAAAAAAAAGAAAATAAAGATATAAAAAAGACCCCTTTAAATGTTAAAGATTTATACGCATCTTTATAGAGTAGCCATAATGCTTACGAACAACCTTCACGGTGAGCTGAAGCATCACGTGTAAGATATTTCATTTCACCAATAACCCTTACTGGATTTATGGCGATGCAACAGTAATCGATAACTACCGCACTCACTACGCTGAACCACAAACAATGTGCCCCTATGTAGGTATTGGCGATTACATTCCGTTATTGTACAATTTTTTGATGTTTGTAGATTGTATTTAAGTCCGGATAGGACATTTTTAACAGGTGTGATAGAGATCTGATCGATAATTCTGAAAAGGATGTAAGAACATAAAAGTTAGACGTTTTACGTGACCGGGGGATGCAGAACTATAACATTTACTTCTAAATTCGGAATATCGGGAAAAGCACCATCACTATATTACAATAATATACGTCGTAACTTTCCAACGAAGGCCCTAAATATATCTACGCTACAGTCATTCCAATGGTTCTGAGGTACTCCAAATACAGTGAAACTCTACCACACATCGTTAAAGACAGCTATAATTTTGAAAGTGGTAATAATCATTTGTTTCTGCCTATCCTCAAGCGTTATTTTATGTATATTATGTATAGGGTTGCCATATTTGCCAAGGCTCGTGTCATGACGAAAAGAGAAAAAAAAAAATACAAGTTCTACTGTATGGAAGCAGTGCTAGACAGTAGACGTAGCCTAATCATATTGTGATATTTTTCTAAAGACTTAATGCTTTTAAGTTATTCTTTCTGTCCTTTTACATAATGATATAACTCCGTGCAAGTCATATTGAAGTTAACCTGACGCTGGAATATCGACTCGAAAGTCTCCGGCAGCATGCAATTTTGTTTTCTTTCACCGGTCCATCGGCTCAAGATTAATACTCTTTTTTTAAATAGGAATCAAAGTTCACGGAATTGACTTTTGAAAAAATTATACAGTTTTTAGTGGAGTTCAAAATTTGAGAATCCTTTCCAACCCGGGCACAAGCGAAAGTCGTCTTGTTCTTGAGTGCGGCAGAAAATATTGATTTATATCAATATTTCGTAAAATTCCTTCATCATAGCTTAACATCAGGTAAGATGGTGGTCAAACGCAAGCCTTTTTTTAAAGAAGCTTTTTTTTGTTCTTGAGATACAATAAAAATAAAGCTTCTTAGTCCTGATAGTGTGGAAAAATAATTAAATATTTTCAGGACGATGACTTCGACATTCACTGATAAGATTCCAGCTGCACTAATTGACAGTATTGTGCAGAATATGGGCTGGGCACCCAATTCCATGTAAATGTTTTCCGAGTTCTTTATTTATTTTATGGAAAAACATTGCATTGGCCACGTGGTTTAAGCCCACTAATTTATTGGTATTAGTAGTGTAATGGACGCAGTTGTTGTAAAATGGAGATACAATCACTTGAAATTTTTCTGATGTAAAATTTTTTAGACTCAAACTTTAACAGCTTCCGATGAATTCTGAATGAATGAAATTTCTAATGAATGATAAATGGAGATACAATCACTTGAAATTTTTCTGATGTAAATTTTTTTAGAGACTCAAACTTTAACAGCTTCTTATGAATTCTGAATGAATGAAATTTCTAATGAATGATGTAACTGAATGCGCAGTAGACTTTTTTGCGACGATTTTTGATTCGGGATAACATTGTTTTAAATTTTTCTGGCGCGCGTATTCGAATTGCCGTAACCAGGCGATAAAACGGGACGTACTGGTGCTTTATCGGGACGTCGGGACACAAGACCTAATGACGGTTACAGTCTCGATATATCGGGATGAATGGCAACCCTAATTATGTGTGACATGGAGCAGTGGTGGCCTAGTGGTAACTTGTGAGTGGCAGGTCGAGGCTTCGAACCCAGTCAGGCACATTACTTTGTGTAATTTATATCTTCGACATTGCTCTAAAATCGGAGTAGGAAACATCATAAGGAAACCGGCATGTCCTAGGACCAAAAATCAAGAAGACATGTGATGATGTGGGTGTGTGTTGTGTGTTTTTTAAACCCAAAGTTTGACTGGTAAAGAATGCCTTGCTGCATTAAGTCCACCCATGTAACACTATTGTACATAATGTTTAAATAAATGAATAAATGTGATATCCACTAACTTACACTTGGACCGCGAGGTTGATTACGACCCATTCCATCTCACAGAGAAGAGACCTGTATCCCAGTAGCGGCAATGTATAGGATGAATTATTATGTATGAAAATATGTACTAATCTCTGGTAACATTGAAAGAGAAAACTAATACACTTGGACTATTCTTAGATTTGTAATGTGTGGAAATATATCTACAAAAATATAGTATAATGATTGCGGCTTTTTTGTTCTGGGAATCAAGCAGGAGCAATGTTTCTAAGAAATTCTCTCAAAGTGGATGTGGGCAAAGGCCCCTGTACATTCTTGCGAACTGTATTGTATCAAAGTACTAAAGTTTAAACAATGATGTGAATGTTATGATTAACATTTAATTTATATAAATTGTTTGAGAGAGAGAGAGAAATTGCTTCAGGCTGATTGGTGGACTATGAGTAAAGTCCATGAAATAATCGGTGTGAAAACTGCTATACACAGCCATGCAGCCATAGGTTTATAAGAAATGAACGAGCTGAAACTTACATCCATGAGGTCAAAAAATTACCTGGCAAAAGGCTGTTTTCAGACATTAAATTAAATTGTCACAACATCTTGTAAAACTTTTGTTTAAGCCAAATTTACGTTTTCTATTAAAAAGACCACTACAGTGGACCAGTACAGTGTGGATTTGAAAAACTCCATTGGGACAAGGGCAGGAGGATGAGTGTAGTAGGCTTTACGATGACGATAGTCAGATTATCTGTGGACATGTCTTAGCCTAATGACTAAGGGGTATGACATGTGATCAAAAAGTAGCGGGTCTGAACCTCACCCTGTTACACCGTTGCCGTGAACCTACTTGCTAGTAATGTGGATTGTACTCACATTGCTAGTTTTTTTTTTTCTCTTTATTTAATTTAGGGACCTTTATATAATAATACATGGCAGTCCCATCTATTGCTAGTTCTCGTTATAAAATGCAAGAGTGAATAGGCATCTTCTGGGCTTGCTCGTTCCATCGTAGACCTCATCTAACGCTTACCATCAGGCGAAATTGAGGTCAAGAGTGAGCTCATCATGAATAAAAAAAAATTAAAAGAAAAAAAAGAAGAAAAGTCTACTGGAGCTATTTATTAAAAATGAGCGACGTTATTTTTATATTAAACCTAGCTTAATTGTTTTGTAATATTAAAGGGCCTGTATTCAATTATTTTTTATAGTTACTGCTTTCAGAATTAAACTTAAACGTTTGTTATGTTAAGTCATTAGAAAGAGCCCTTTGTGAGAATTTTCATGAGAATATTTTAAGTATATTTTGTATTTCAGTATTAGTGATTGATGGTTTAAAAGTCATAACATTATTTAAGTACTACTCAGTCTATATCAGAAATATTTCTGAAAGGGTTAAATAAAAAATAATCTAATTTGAATCTTAAAAATAGTGTGTAAACTATTCCGGTTTTTCTTTTAGACAAGTTATTTCAAACAAATATAGCAAAAACTCGTTATTAGTATCAATATTATTAAACTGATATTAAAGAACTTGGCTTTTTCGAAGAATTCTTGTTTAGAATTTACTTTATTCTGACCACGTGGTATTTAGGGTCTTCAAAATAATAACATTTTATGTGTTAATAGTTCTTGTAGATAAATATTAGGGCCCTAATTTTTTTTCTATGTCGCTCCATGGAGCAGGATTAATTTGTTGCTAGAGCTGCTTAATACGAAGCAGTTTCGGTAACAAGAAAAATGTTGTGTTACAAGGCAAACATAGTAGATTTTTGTTTGTTAATCATTTAGTAAGGTACCAAACTATCATGTCATGTCTGCTGAGTTTATATGTATTGTAAATTAAATTAATTTATTTGTACGCCTAGTAAATCTTTCTTCACACATTCATAAAAATTTATGGGAATGGGATATGGGCGGGTACAATTACCTATAATTTTTATGTCCTTTATTTCTCTATCAAAATAGGGCCATATATTTCGGGAATGATGCACGTTTATACGAACTTATCTTGATTTCTACATAACGTGAGTGTGCCACCTAGTGATATTAATTTTTAGAGTGACGTCACTGTTTCTTTGCTGATTTCTGGCCATTAGATTAGGTTTGTTCTACTCAGCGTGCGTAGGTATAACATACGCTATAATGAAATTATTATGGCCACGTCTCGCTACCCAGCCGGCTAGGTAAACACAATCGTAAACTTCGTGATTTATTGTTCTTTATCATTTCGTCACCTTTCCACTGATAACGATTAATGATCAATATTTATTATAACGGAATTACTGAAATGGAACATCGTGCAAGTGTGTGTTGGTAGAGAATTCCTAAACAGTTGTCTATAAATAGTGTGTGTATCAGCGCAAGTGCAGACAAAAAGATACCTCATAGAATCGCAAGTTGCACGGAGGTGTGGTCTGCGGTATCTGTCGATATGGTGCGCCATGCCATTAGCGGGATCGACTTGCGGCGAGGCGAGTCCACTCGACTCGGAGCTCAGGTAGCGCCGGGATAAAAACGCCACTTGAAATGGAGCGGACGCGGCCCGGTCTCACCTAGATAACGTAGCGATCGCCGACAAAAAGAACAGTTGAGCCATAGCCGGCGATACTTAGAACTCTCAAAAAGACCTCATTGCTATGTAGGTAAACTGCGCGCCGTCATATCGTCATGATCAGTCATCAGCTCGATCTCCGTCTGCTCACAACACGTCGCCCTAATCACCCATTCATACGACACGCACGTTGATAATAATAT
Source organism: Tholera decimalis (assembly GCA_943138885.2). Lineage (NCBI taxonomy): Eukaryota > Metazoa > Arthropoda > Insecta > Lepidoptera > Noctuidae > Tholera > Tholera decimalis. The sequence continues at coordinate 19,453,277 of OW964565.2, forward strand.
AAATAGGCCCAAACGTCCAATGAATGAACTTATAACATGTAAATTCGTCGCTCACAAATCGCGACACAGCTCGGCGCGTAGGCGTCGGGGCTTGAATGAAAATAAACATATTTCGATTGGAGTCCTTACCTTTCGATTTTAATGATTTTATCCAGATTAGCGGTATCGTCACAGCACTTGGTAAATTCGTTATCAATGTGTTGTTACACTGAACTAGTGGGCATGTCACTGTTATGAGCGAGGGCTGTAGTCGCGCGCGGAGCTACAGTACAGGTCTGGCGGCCGGTTGGGGCGACACTGAGCGTGAACACAAGCGTAGGTGCGCCCGCGCCGCACGCACACACGCGCTTCATTCAAATAACGTCGCGAAGGGGTGGGGAGGACTTATGAATGGACGTAGTGAAGCCATGTCGTATAGATACCGCTGATAAGGCGCTGTGCAAGCATTATACAACACGATACGAGCGAGCGGATCGCCTCGACCGCTACCTAATCAGCTAATCGTTATAGATACATCCTATTTGTCAGCGTAATACAATACTATTCAGCATATTTCGACATAAACAGATTGCACAAAATTGACTTCGTAACTAGTTAAATAAAATGGCACACTCGTCATTAATGCCTGAATAATGCTTGAACATTACATTATCTTTAGACAAATGAATATTTATGACAATGTGTCAGAAATAAGAAATACATATTACAATTTAAATATTTTTAATACATTTCAACTTATAATCTTCTCTTACTAATATACAAAGCAACAATATATCATTTAGATATGTAATACAAGTATAAATACCTAAGTAAGCTGTTGTCTATAACAACGTCGTTCTGTCGATTTGAAATCTATTCATTCTGATACAAAAGCTTTTTTATTCAGTCAATTGAGTATACGGAGGCATATTGCTTAACAATCTATCCATAACAATGCGTGATATATTATATTTTAAAAGGTTATCATATTCATAAATTTGAAACAACTTTTACTGTACGCCTTGGAAACGTTGGAAAAAGAATTCCATAATAATATAATGCATTTTGTATGAAAAAAAAACTGTATTTTTTTCTAATGTTTCCATTTTGGTCCCAAAGCAAAAGTGATTCGTATTCCTGAGAACTTATAACCTGATAAATACTATCCACTATCAATCGTAGACATTATTACGAGAGTCCTTTCAAAAAGCCGGATAGTTTGTGAGTTTTGTAGTCTGCTCTCAGCTGTATGAAGCTGTGTAGTATCGAATGATCCAGTTCCGCCTGTGGAAACAGAAAAATTGCTATTAATTGATGGTAATGGTGAACTGCTGGGGACAATGCTAATTGATAATTTGGTATTACCGCTCATTTGTCATGTCATCATGTAAACAGGTGACTTTGAATTTTATTTCGTAGCCAATAATGTCGGTAGTCGGTGCTAGAAAAAGGTCTCTCCATTCAAAGGTGTTTCTTTCAGTAAGCCAGTGAGGTTTTTCAAAAATGTCAACCAAGTGGCAGCACTGAGACGTCCTGGGACAGGTCTCAGGACGTCTCAGTGCTGCCACCGCTTTAATTTTTTTACATAAGCCAAATAGACGTCAATGTCATCAGCAGTGATTGGAGTAGGTAGATTGATTTGGGGTCAATGAACTGGCACGTATATATTAATATGGATATGCCTCCGGGATTCCGGAATTTTGTAATAATTCCAGGATTTTGTAGTAAATAATTTTCTACATACAAATGGATCTTGGACGTCAAAAGAAATGGATTAAAACTAGAAAATATTGAAAAACTTATGGTTATTTATTTTAATTGTTTAGAGTCAGGATAATGCAGAAAATGATATAAATGAAGATTAAGAATATTTTTATCAATAAAGATGTTGATTTTGATACAAATTTGCTTTTTATTTCATATTTACCTGTTTTCATATTCATAAAAATTTATTGCACTGAATGTGAAAAAATATTAAGAAGTATAAAAAGTTATTTTCATTTATTTATTCAAGAATATAATATTTAATAATTACAAGCAGCAGATAACTTGCAAGAAATAACTACTAAATTAGTCATACGTAAGTTTTTTTATTTTTTTTTATTTAAAAGTTTCGATTGGACGCACAAAGTAAGATTCACTTTATTACTTTGGCTATACGGGTACATCGGCAGTGGATTCGTCTTCAGGAATCGTGCGTGGCAGACCTCATGGAGGAACGGCGATATTGTGGCGTAAAAGTGTGTTCCCGTCGGTGACAGTGGTTGATTGTAACAACCCTCGAATTTGTGCAATCAAAACAGTGATAAGTGATAGGCCCATTATGTGTATATCGGTGTACATGCCTACTGACTGTACGGAAAATATGACGGACTTTACACAGTGTATGGGTGCTATTAATGCTATAATTGAAGGGAGTGGTATAGACTGTATCTATGTTCTTGGTGACTTCAATGCGCATCCAAATGAGTACTTTTATACGGAACTAATTAGTTTTTGTGAGGACATGGAATGGATATGTGCTGACATTGTGAAGTGTGGGGTGCACTCTGATACGCATACTTTTGTTAGTGAAGCTCATGGCTGTCAGCGCTGGTTAGACCACATCATTGTTACTAGTGCAGCATGGCCCTCTGTTTTAGATAGCTGGGTTGATTATAACGTTTACTGGTCTGACCACTATCCTGTGTCTGTTAAATGTAATATGGGAACAATTAAATCTAAAAGTGTGAGTCAAGCTGTTCCTAAAAGTAAAGTGACCTGGGGTGAAAGGAAGCCAGAACAAATTGGTATGTATACAAACCTTTGTAATAAATTGTTGAGACAAATTGACTTTCCAATGGAGTTACGAGACTGCGGGGATAAACGTTGTAATGTTGTCGAACACAGGCAAATATTAGATAAATTATATAATGACATTGTCTTATCACTTAGTAAAGCTTCCGAGTCCAGCTGTAGGATAGGTACTAGTGGTAAGAATAAGCAAATTATGGGGTGGAACAAGTATGTTGCAGAAGCACATAGGGTGGCCAGGCTTGATTTTCAGAAATGGTTGCAGTGGGGTAAACCTAAAGTCGGATTAATTCATGAAGCAATGTGTCATAGCAGAAAGGTTTTCAAAACTAAGCTTAAATGGTGCCAGCAACACCAGGAACAGATAAAAATGGACCGGCTAGCGACACTGCATTCAAATAATAAGTTTCGTGAATTTTGGAAACAAACCAAAAAACTGAATCTGAGGCCTGGCCTTCCTGTGAGCATCGAGGGTGTCACGGACACGAAGATGATTGCTAACATGTTTAAGGATCACTTCACTGTAGAATCCTCTTTAGGAGTTTGTGATGCGATGATGGACGAGGACCCCGTTGATGAAAACGTAGTATCTAAAATTAGTGCTCAGGACATAAGAAAGATTATCAGGAATATGAAAGGTGGGAAATCACCGGGGCATGATGGGCTCAGCGTTGAGCATTTGCAAAATGCTGGGCCACACATCGCTAGGCTTTTGTCAATGTTTTTTAATTTGTGCATTGGACACTCCTACCTACCCAGTGAACTAACTAAAACAATTGTTACTCCCATATTGAAGAACAAGACAGGGGATAGTTCACTGAAATCGAATTACAGACCGATCTCGCTTGCTACAGTCTTGAGGCCCAGTTGGCGGAATGTATCCATCTACATGATGCACAATTTGGTTTTCGCGCCGGACTTTCTACAGAGAGCGCTATACTGGCCCTGAAGCACACTGTTGAGTATTATACTAGCAGAAAAACGCCTATTTATGCCTGTTTTTTAGACCTGTCAAAGGCGTTTGACCTTGTCAATTATAACAAACTCTGGGATAAGCTCAAAAACACCAATTTACCTCGTGAGACTATTGCTATCCTAAAATTTTGGTACAATAGTCAAATTAACTATGTTAAGTGGGCCGGCAAGTTATCAGATCCATATGGATTACAATGTGGAGTGAGACAAGGTGGACTGTCATCCCCACTAATGTTTAATCTATACATGAATGCGCTGATCGTTGAGCTCAGCAGTACGCATGTCGGCTGCCATGTAGACAATGTATGTGTGAACAATCTTAGTTACGCGGACGACATGGTTTTGCTGAGCCCAACAATCGGCGGCCTTAGGAAATTAGTAAATATGTGTGAAATGTACGCGGCTAAGCATGGCCTCAAATATAATGTTGTTAAAAGTGAGCTCATGATATTTAAGGCGGGTACCAAGTCTCCAGAGCAGGTCCCTCCCGTTACTTTAAACGGAATACCTATGAAGGTAGTCACCCGCTTTAAATATCTTGGGCACATGGTCACTGAACACCTGCGAGATGACGAGGACATGGACAGGGAGCGTAGGGCGCTATCGATCAGGGCAAATATGATAGCTCACAGGTTCAAGCGTTGTGCTGCGAATGTAAAATTAACATTATTTAGAGCACACTGCACATCGCTTTACACGTGCAGCCTGTGGGCTAATTATACGCAACGATCCTTTAGCGCTCTGCGCGTCCAGTACTACAACGCGTTCAGGGCGTTGATGGGGCTGCCGCGCTGGTGCAGTGCGTCGGGTATGTTCGCGGACGCACACGTAGACGGCTTCCATGCCGAGCTCCGCAAGCGATACGCCGCGGCGCTCTGCAGGCTGCGCGCCAGCACCAACAGCATCCTGGCCGTTATAGCGGATAGGTTGGACACGCGGTACGTCCAACACTGGGTCACGACCCATATGTTAAAATAATAATAGTTTTCTTGTATTCTTTATTTTTCTTACTAACACTTATTTTAAGTTCCTACTGTACTAACATTCTATGGATTCCGTATATCTGAAATAAATATTTTTATTTTATTTTTTATTTTTTTTTAAATAAGAAAAAAACAATTTGAAACGTTTAACTATCGCATTCTACAAATTTCAAATTTAGTTCTTTAAAAATCTTTACTTTCACAATATTTGATTCAAACCCGTAAGTACCAAAATGAAATCCCGGCAAAAGGCTTATCCATGTAATAATTTCTATGACTATTCATGATGCAAGTACGTAAAATCAATCTACCTACTCCGATCACTGGTCATCAGTCATGTTTAACCCTCAGACATCGTAGACGCATCTAAGTCGTTACAACTTACAACAGCGTCACCTAGTCCTTCCTCGGCGACAACTTTAACCCATCTGTCTGTCTTACTAACATTATATACTTTTTTCAGTGTTCCTTATTATTCTTACGTCTTAATTCTTGAATTGATACATTCTCTCCCCAGATTCCAAAGAATAATTCACGTGTTTTTTCTGACAACGTAGGTAATGGGATTTAACAAGTGATGCTTTTACCAAGGAATATCATTCAATTCCTATTTAAACAAATGCCAATGTAATACCACCATAAAATTTTAAAGAAGAAAGTTATGCCCAACAACGGGAATCTTACGGTATAAGTTTATTATTGAGTATAGAGTACTTTATAATTGTTATGAGTACTTGAAATAAATAAATAAATTGAATTCAATTAAGTATATGTACCATATCTTAAGTAGGTAACTTATCATTGGACAAGTTACTTAAGATACTTTGAAAATTTGTCATTGGACACCCGTGCGCACATTCGAATTATTTAAGCTCAGATGACTAAACTAAAATTGGCCAAGTGCGAGTCAGACTCGCCCATGAAGGGTTCCGTAGTAACTAAAATAATATAATATAATATGTATAATTATTTGACGAATAAAAAAAAACCTTAAAAATTTCTTAAAACTAGCTTATTTACATTTTCACAACTACACTTAACAACTTTGTTTTTCATAGTGTTTGTATGAATTACAAAATTATATTTGCGGTTTTAGAAAATATGCTGTATCTCAAAAACTGCTGACCCGATTTCGTTCAAACCAATTTTGGTTGAAAGTTTACATTAAGATCTACAGACATGTATTTTTTGAAACGATTGACTTTATGAAAAAGTGGTTTTAGAAACCCTTATATCAGTTTTAAAGACCTGTCTATAGATACCACACACGCATAAGTTTCATGAAAAAAATACATTTTCAGTTCTAGTTCCATGTATGGGGACCTTCTTTTAATTTAAATATTTTTTAATTTTTTTCTTAAAATCGGAAAACGGTTCACAGAATACATCTACCTACTAAGTTTCACATGTATAGTCTTAATAGTTTCGGAATAAAATGGCTGTAACATACGGACGGACGGACAGACGGACAGACAGACAGACAGACAGACAGACAGACAGACAGACAGACAGACAGACAGACAGACAGTCAGACAGACAGACGGACAGACATATTGAAACTATAAGGGTTCCGTTTTTTGCCATTTGGCTACGGAACCCTAAAAAACTAGGCGAATTATATTCATTCATATCTCAAGATAACCTTGAACTTTGTGTTTTAGGCAGCATTCCATATTTCTAGGTGACATCCGCGCCTTATGGTAGAACTAATATTTCTGTAGTTGGAGTTGGAGTGCTGTGTTTATGGAGGGACATATGACCTTAATTGACTGTGATCAGCTGAGTTCGTGGATTGATTAAAGATGAATAAGTTTTCGCATCTCTATGCAAGAAAGGATAATATTAAGGCAAAATATCCGAGTTTATTTTCCGCTGAATTGAATGAAAAACGCATTCCCATGACTAGACTAGAAAGAAAACAAGTTTTATTGTATCTAAGAAAACTTAAATTAGTCTTTGTTTTTTTTTAAATTATTTTTAACGATATTGTCCTACCACATTTTATTGTAACAGATATTGTACATTTGTTTATTTATTTTTAAATTAATAGAATTAAACGCTCTTAAATATCAATAATTTGATAGTGACACTAAGATAGGACATTTTTAAAGTTCGTCTAATGTAGATGTTTAATAGAAAAACATGTTTAAGAAAAAATAACTTTGACCTTATTTCTCATTCATTGTTATATTATGCAGAGATATTTAACGATAACGATTTGTCAACCAGTTTGAGCTCAAAACCGACCCCAAGGCTTTAAGGCACGCTATATTTCACACTAATGCGGAAAAGTGTACCGACATACCCCTCACAGGTCGCCGGTCTACCCCAATAAATCGAACTAGCACAACAAAAAATAGTCTGCGATATCAGCTCCATTTCGCACGTTAATTTATTACTGAATATTATGTTTATGAAGTTGAGTAAGCGTGTTGAAAAACAACGTTTGATACACGTGGGTATTTGTCATTGCAGTAGAATGGCCTCGCCTTCGGTTCAGGTGTCTATTTCGCTGTGGTTGTAATTACAATTACAGTTTGTCCACTTACATAAAAAATAAATAAGACTGAACAATTTATAGGTACTAATATTATAAAGCGGAAAAGTTTGTTTGTTTGTTTGAACGCGCTAATCTTCGAAAGTCCTGGGTGGATTTCAAAAATTCTTTGTGATTATGATAGGCAGTTTCATGAGGAAGGCTATACTGCCCTACACTAACTAAAAGGCCGTTAAGCCACAAAAGGTCATTTTTCACTTTTTAATGTATCCTTGACCTACTTTTGATTCTCCATCTTTTGGTCTAAGAATAATTTTCCTACGATTAATACTTTTCGAGATCAGCAAATTTGCTGAGCAGTTAAACCACATAATTTTTGTCACTTCCTTAGTTAAAAAGCGACTAAACCACAATACTATACATGCAATACTAAAATATAATACAATACTAAAAATTAATTAATATTTACAAAAAACAAACGTTATATGTTGTGCACAGAAACTATGGCCACAAAAATAATTTACAACCATCGTCCTAGCTAGCGTAGTTTTGTAGAAAACTTATTTTTACGTTTACTCGAAAAGTACTTTTTGGGGTTAGCGGCTTTTTAGTTAGTGTAGGGCAGTATAGGCTATCTAGCATTACGCTACTGCTCTCGGTTTTCCTAAAATAAGGGTATTAGTGAAGTGAGTTGGAAGAAAATACTCCGCTAAATTACTTTAACGCGTGCGCTGGCGAAATGCTGAGATATACGTAAAGATCATGTACTAGAAAAATGTAGGGTTTATGTAGATCTAAAAAAAGTCCGCGGTCACATATATAACTTTTATAAATAATTCACAATAAGGCAAATTATGTAAAAACAAATATTTAAAAAATAAGGCATGACTTTGTAGTATTATTATGATGCGGCATATTAATATTTACGTTCGAAAGTAATTTCATCATCAAGACAATTTTATGAAGATAAACTTTGCCGTTTACAGGATGTAATTTGGACTTATAGTTTAGGAGAAAATGTAAAATAAAAATTATTCAACAACGCTATTCACCGAAACGGCACGCGGATGCACGGCGGCTCGTTGAGCACATTAACCGCACTGATAGTATAGGTACCAAAACTTGGTTTCAGTTCGATTTCTTTGCTAAGACTTCCTATGTAAGTAAAAATTGTTTCAGCTTCATTTACGTCAGATGTGTGTTTTTGTATCTATACATTTGAATATTTTTATTTTACTTTCTGTTTAGTTGAATAAGTAATTGTGATAGGGTGTTATTTCCTTTATCAAATTTTTATAACCGACTTCTTAAAGGAAATCGTTAAGGATCGTTTAGTTTAATGTTTATAGTAAGTTTATTCATTTTGTTTTAATTTAGTTCCATTGATATGTTTATGTACTTTTACGTTTCTTAATTTTGTGTAGGAGATTCAATTCCTTTTTGAACCTCTGACGCAAAAAGAGGAGTGTTATAAGTTTGATGTGTCTGTGTGTCTGTCTGAGGCATCGTAAGACCGATTATGATGCGGTTTTGTTTTGTTAGAAAGCTGACGTGATCGAGATGGTTCTTAGCTACAACTTATCAAGATCTCTTCAGGTGTTTCATGGTTGTTGGAGGTTACCTAAAATGTCTTTTTTTACATGCTAACTTAGTCGTTACTTTTATTAAAATATCTTCGAAGCAATGTCATAGTTGCTTTAGTTTTCACAGGACCAGTGGCTAGACAAACGGCACTAATCCTCAACTAATCTCGAATCCCCATGGTACCTACAGATTTACCAATTGTTTTAAAAGGATACAATTTTCGGGGTTGCGGGAAAGTTCTAATGAGATACCGAGGCCCCGAAACGTAAGGGCACATGAGGGAACAGGGTGGGTTTTCAGTCAGTTCAGTGGGTCAGTAGAAGTCATTCGATGATTTTCCCACCCGAAAAAATGGTCTCAGACATTGAAACACGTCGGCATAGATTTAAAGCCATGTTGTTAGGGTTCGACAAACGGAACCCTTATAGATTCGTCATGTCTGTGTGTCCGTCTGTCCTTCCGTATGTCACAGTAATTTTATTCCGAAACTGTGTATTAAGACAACAGAGTTGAAACTAGGTATATGTATAGGTATTCTGCAAACCGCTTTCCGATTTTTATACAAAAATAATAAAATATATATATATATATATATATATATATATATATATATATATATATATATTAAGGGGAGGCTCCTCATTCATGGAACTGGAACTAAAAAATACTTTTTCATCAGTTCTGTACGTGCGGGTGTCAGTATCTACAAATAGATCTTTCAAAATGAGTCACACGATTCCTAAAATCATTTTTTCTCAGTCAATCGTTTGAAAGATATAGGTACACTTCCAAAGTAGTAAAATGTGTCCTCTCTAACATTTAAAATAATAAAGTGTAAAATAAAAAATATATGCCGTAGATTTTAATTAATACTTTTAACTAAGACAGTAGTCAGTAGTTTTTGAGATATAGCACATTTTCAGAAACCGCCAATATATTTATTTATTTACACATATGACACTTATAAGAGAAAAACAATTACAGAAAAAAAAAGAGCACAAAGGTGCTGCTTATTTCATAAGAAATTTCTTCCAGCAGACCTGCGACAGGAGAGTTGTATAAGAGATGATGGACAGTATGTATAAATACTAATTACGTAAATTAAAACATACTTAGCTAATAAAATACATAATTATATTAATAATGAAAAAATATATAACTATAATATATAAAATAACGGGATGGTGGAGAGGTAGTGTTCTTTGACTTTGTTTTTTGAAATATGTATCGTTTGAACATTGTTATTCATACAAACACTGTGAAAATGAAAGTTATTTGGCGTAGCTACTACACAACCCATCATGGGCGAGTCTGACTCGCACTTGGCTAATTTTTTTGTCACAAACCAGTAAATACTAATACCACAAGAAAATAGGACTAAAATATTGTATATAATAACGAAATACTTTAAATCTATTCTTAACAATATGATTAACAACTATCTTTCCTTCTCGATTCTCTATCCATTGCAAATTAGATAGGATTACTAAAATTTTACTATCTATTCATCAATATTCAGAGTTTTTCGCGGTAATAATATGTAGTAGTAGGATTATACGCGGGTGAAACTGCAGGGCATAGCTAGTACAGACATAAAAAAATAAGGATAATAAACAAAAAATTGAAGAAACTTCAAAGTACAATATCTCGAAAACGGTTAGGTTTGGGGTGGGGTGTTTCATAGGCAAATCAGTCAGAAATGATGGAAACTACAACATCTTAACGGATCTAGGTCGACTTAAACTGTAACCTTGTATAGTTTTTGTATTATTTTTGCTTATCGTCGGTGATAGTGCAATACCGCGTTACTAATATTTTCAATAAGGTCTATATTTTTGCAATGTTAATACAATTTAAATTAGCTCTTATTAAAAATGTTAGTTACGCGGTATTGCATTAAGTATTCCCGATGCCTAGCCTTGCTTAACCTAGCTTAGCTAGAAATAAAAAATATCGGAGTACTGAATGAAATGAAAAAAAAAGGTACATATTTATAACTAGCTTTTGCCAGCGACTTCGTCCGCGTGGAATAGTTACTTTGGGCTAACGTTAAATTTAACCCCGATTTTGAAGCATTCTTCATTGGCGCTCCGCTCCTATTGGCCTTAGCGTAATGATATATAGCCTATTCTCTATAAATTGACTATTTAAGTAAAAAATATTTTTTCTATTCGAACCAGTAGTTCCTGAGATTATGGCGTTCAAACAAACAAACAAACTCTTCAGCCTTATATTATTAGTATAGATAGCTGTTGCCCGCTACTTCGTCCGCGTTTCCGTCGTTTTTCGTAAAAAAAAGTAGCCTATGTCCTTCCTCACGGTTCAGTGATTTTGATGTAACAGACAGATTAACTTTCGTAATTTAGTAGGGAAATATAATATGTCAATCTATAATACTGTTGAAAAATATCGCAATACGGAACCGCACAATATTATTGTTAATAGCTGTGCCCGCGACTCCGTCAGCGTGTAACTCCTGTGTGTTATTAAGTTAATGTATTGGTAATATTGTTTAGATCACGTTCACAACGAAATTATATACCTTCGGCCGCGAGACGCGTCGAGCGCGGCGACCGATTCTCAAAAATAATCTTTATAGCATGATTCAGTGTTCACGCGCGATGGCTTATTATTAGCGTATTTCATGTATAACTTTGGTGTTTCTATACCGATTTATATGATTCTTTTTTATGGAATAGTTAATAATGTTAACTTTTTCAATTAGGGGTGACTGAGAGTGTTATAAACGTAAGAGTAGACAAATATTATAATCAGAAAGCTTCGAATTGCTAAGCTATCGAGAGTTACACGTGTTATTGTGAGTCAACCATAAAAGATAGACATATGCTGTCGTGGGATATTTTTTATATTGTATTATTTTAAGGAGAACATTTCCGTCATGAAATGATTTCTGTGTAGATTTAACCATTAAGGTTGCACACACGACGGAAGCTTAAAAAATGGAGTAACTTCTCCCGTTTTCCCAACATTTCCTTTCACTGCTCTGCTCCTATTGATAGTAGCGTGATGAAAAGTATACTATAACCAGCTCAGGAGTATGAAAAATAATTATACCAAGTTTCGTTAAAATTCGTCGAGTAGTTTTTGTTTCTATAACGGTTATACAGACAGACAAAAATTTTTCTGATTGCATTTTTGGCATCAGTATCGATCCCTAATCACCCCCTGATAGTTATTTTGGAAATATATTTCATGTACAGAATTGACCTCTCTACAGATTTATTATAAGTATAGATGATATGAAAACGAGACAAAGCCTGAATATCTAAGGCAATGAGATACATTTACGTCCTTGAACTTGATTTTAGTTCTGTATACTAGAGTATAATGATGGTGCAAAAGCAAACCTAAGGAGAGGAAGTAACTTCAGGAGAGGTTTTGAATATCAAACACTCTTCTCAAAATATTGCTGTAAGGCCAGTTCTAAACCAGATAAAATGTAAGTTTACTCTTGGAAATTACGGTACCGGCCTCATTTTATTCTTACTTTTATCGTCGACATAACACATTATTACAGTTATGTAGAGGAAGTTGTTTGTTCACAGGCAAGGTTAAGTCAATATTGAGATTTTTGATAGCAAACCACGAGACAGAGATTTGATTTTGTTGACGAAGTAATTGTCTTTCCGAGTATTTTTTAATTGTTTAATATGTTAAAATAATTTGCCACGTTGTATGCAAATGAAGTATAGAGTGCCTTTCTGATTTAAACTTATTCATTCACATTTTTTTAAGATTAACGTTTTAATGGACACCGTAATATTTGGGTATTTTCCAAAGTTGAGCTAAGCACAATATTTCTTACGAATCAACAATTGAAACAATGTGAAAAATTGTTTATGGTGCACTTTCAAAAGACCGATCGAAAAGGCCGATCACCCTCCTGAGTTCCGATGGACACACCGAATCAAGTCATTCACGCAAACACAACGATCTCGCAACACAGCAAACCCGCCAATATAGAGAAACATTGCTAGGAAAGAGCACCTACCAATGTACTACCATACATAATCCTTCTGATTTTATAAATATGACGATGTTTGTTTTTCAATCAAATCTCTAAAAATAGCTTAAAGAGACTAAGATGAAACTTGGCACACAAATAGTCTTTAATCTGGAATGAAACACTGGCTACTTTATTTCCCTAGAAAATGTATGAAATTTCTAAGCGAGCGAATTCGCGGGCTACAGCTAGTTCAATAAAAATTACTCATGTATCGGTTTATACTCTTCGTTGTATTTCAATGACCGAAATTCGACCACAGGGTCCAGACAAAGTGCCAGGGTTGCGGGAATGTTTTAACGGTTAAAACTCGCAATACGCGAAGTTCAAGACATAATTGACATTCAATCGGCGATAATGATTGTCGAATCCAAAATACTTGAGATTGACTCGTGAAAGGTGTCGTTGGTAAATCTCATTTTAGACTATTCGTCGGTTTTCGCTGACAAAATGTTTCTTTGTCTAAGCTCTTTTTTGAAATGGGTGTAGGGTCCCCCCAACAATTTACAAACGACACATTTCACGAGTTAGTCTACGTGTGTAGAACTTATTACAAATTCCAATACACTGATACCAGGAGACCGAATTTTTCAAATTAAGAAGAACGAAAAGAATTATCGTGTTATTGGCAAGTGACGTGGAAAGTTATTGACCCTCGTAGTGCTGTGACACGTTTGTTATGATTGGTATACAAGAAATATATGAAACCAATAATTTGGTATCAATTTTTTGAGTCAGTTATTTTGTGCTAAAACTGTGCATAGAGACTCCATACAAGATGTTGTCTTCAGCCCTTTTGGATAGATATGGGGTTTCCGTTACACGTTGTATAATGTTAGAAAAGATTAGGTAGAAAAATATGGTACTCACAAGCGTTTCTCCTTCGCAGACTTGATGCAAATTTTCAGGTTTTACGAGCAGAAGGTTGCAAAGCGCATGAAGCGCGTCGAACAAAGCGTGCGCAGGAGCAGGCGCCGCTCGTGCACCTCGCCCACAAACCGCGCTACGGTACTCTTTCACGTCGCATATCGCTATCATTGCACCTGGACATAATAATAAATAATAAAGCCTGTTATTTATTTATTTAAGAAGTATGGAGGACTAACAGCTATTAAATACAGAAAATAAATAGTATAGTAGACAAGGGCGGATCCAGCTTTGGTGCCAGGGGTCACATAATTGTGGTCAAGTCACAAGAAGTTATAATTTGTATTTCCTGACTCCGCTGTCACTTGGCCATCCACTGCCGATATTCGTTTACAACAACAGAAACTGGAGTATTATCTAGTAACAATGTTTAAAAAAATTAATTAGTGGTCCACCTAGGTCCTGGACCCAGCGCGGGGGGAATCATAACCCCATGACCCCCTCTGGATCCGTCCTTGAAAGTAGACAGTGAGCCAATTAAGTCCTCACGTTTAGAGGCAGGAAAATCTTATTGAAATGAAATGAAATGAAATGAAATGAAATATTTATTCTGTAAATTGGTTATAAATAACACTTTTACACGTCATGTTTTTTTGCGTGTTTAGTTTAGCTAGATGAGGCCGGTATTTCCTAACTGACTACTCTGAGAAGAAACACCGAAACAAACTCAGAGGTCATAGTCTCTTTTAAAGTCCAGACAATTTGTATTTGTATATGAGAAGCATGTAGGTTCATGTCTGTGGTATTCTTTTGAGGAAATAACCACGCAAATTTGAGCGGACCTGTCCAGACAGTGCAAGCATTTGTCAGTTATCGTGTAGCTCAACTTAGAACTTAAAAGGTAGGTTTAATATAACCATTATCATAAATACAATATTTAAAATGACTAAATAGATAGCAGATATAAATAACACATACAACACAGTAACTACAGATATTAATTATTTTTGAAAAAATCAAGGCTTAGGCGTCTTCTGGCTGCAATCACACTTGTTATAAACGGGTCAAAATCGTGCTGCTTACACCGGTTATTAAAGCTTCTGCTTGAATGAATAAATAAATGAATTTTACCTATACTTGGTTGAGCTGAAAGGTACCCGTAAAGGTGGATTATACCGGGTTTTAGTCGGAATGTTTAAATTAACAGATAAGAGATCAGGGCTATCAATATTATTGTTTATAAAATCTTTTTACCAAAAAATTAAACCGACTCCCAAAAAGCACTGCAAAGTGAAAAATAACTAATTTCGGTAGTCGGTGTCTTTAGTTTTGTATTTTCGTTTTTGGCACTCTTTTTAGTTGGTTGTTTTTTAATTTACCTAGTTACAAGAGCCTAAATGTCAACTACTTATAACATTTTATAAAATATTGCTTTTCCCAATGCTGGGCCGTTAATTTTTGAGGAGTTCTCCTGGTACTTCACCATCAGCTATACATCACCATATGCATTGTGATGAGCATAAAGTGCTTAATATCCATATTCAAGTAATCGAATCGTAATCCACGAAATACTTATTATTGAGTAGTTTCGGCAGCCATCTGTGGTCTTCATCATCATTTCCACTTCCCCAAATGGTACTTTTTGAGAGCAACTGCACAAGTTACTATAAGAAATACCCAAAACGCCATAGGTGTACCTATAATATTTGAAGAGTTCCCTCGATTTCTCCAGGATCCCATCATCAGATCCTGACTTGGTGACAAATGGTACCAATTTCGAAGTATACCCTATCAAACAAAAAAAGAATTTTCCAAATCGGTTCAGCCGTCTTCGAGTACCCGATGACCATACATTAAACAAAAAAAAAAACAATATACGCGTCGAATTGATAACCTCCTCTTTTGGTCGTCGGTTGAAAATTTATAACAGTAGAATGCAGTCAAATATCATTTCTGTTTTTGTTAACGTGTTAAAGGATATCCCTTAATTCAGTGTGCATTTTGGCGTAGGCCTCCTCTAGCGTTTTCCACTGATCCCGGGCCACTCTCCTACAATGAGAGCCCGCTGTGAGTCTGACCTCGTCCTCCCATCTCCTTATTTGTTTCCCTCTGCTCCTTTTGCTATTTCTAGGGTACCAATCTGATACTCTTTGGCTCCATTTCTCAATATTAGATCTGATCATGTGGCCTGTCCACTTCCACTTTTGTTGGTCAATTCTGGTCAGAATATCTGTAACTCGGGTTTTTGCCTTTATTTGATCTTGCCGTACCTGAATATAGGTAGGTATTATTTAAAAAAACATGTATGTAAAATATGTACGTAAGTTTATTTAAGTTATATATACTTTAACTTTGAATATGATCATCTTAGTTTTTATTTTTATCCACTTGCCATGTTATCTCTTCAACACAGTTGACAGGTGCGAGAATGCCTAAGACATTAAGTCCACCTTTGTACATTACTAGTACTCTCGCGGGGCTTCGCTCCCGTGGATTCTATCACGATAAAAACATAACTCTCCTTTTTTGCGGTCGGGTAAAAAGTAGCCTATAACCTTCCTCAAGCTTCAAGCTACTTCCATACCAAATTTCATCCAAATCCACCCAGTACTTTCGAAGATTAGCGCGTTCAAGCAAACAAACAAACAAACAAACAAACTAACAAACTTTTCCGCTTTATAATATTAGTATAGATGTGTAGCATAAAGTTTTAATAAATAAATAAATGTATAACTCACCAGCAGAATTGAACTGATAGTTATGCAGATGATCGTATATGACCCTGTGCAGCCTGACGGCTAGCTCCAGCGTCACGGCGTGAAGGTTGTCGCCTTCTAACCCGCCGTGGATCTTGTCCATCACGTTGTTGAGATACGACACCACTGCTAGACATGCCTGATGAACAAACATAAAATAAAGTATCCAGAAAGAAGATAAATGATTAGAGGATTAGGGTAGTCAAGTGATGTAGATAAGGGTGTTAATACCTAAAGCGGCACTCTCAGACATAATTTAAACTTATTTTAAGACCAAACCTAGGTCATAATGCTGCTGTGCCCAAGACTTTGTAGGCATTTTTTTGTCTAAAACTACAAGAAAAGAAAGAAAACTAAAAGAAATGTCGAAATCTTTAAGATATTTTAGAGTAATGTTAATGTTTTTTATTCTTCAACTGTCAAAATTATGATCTTTGTATCCACGTAATTTGTTAGCTTAGTTGTTTATGGAAGTGGTGAAGAATAACACCTACAAATACTTTATTATCTATGTGACACAGATCTTCAGACTTCGTGTTCAGGTGTCTCCAAATTTCTCCCACTCAATTCACTAACACAAAAGCAAAAACTATAAGAACGACACACGAGCTCACATTTCTCCCGCACACAAAGAAACTTACAGCAACACTAAAAAACTCACTAATAGAATACATGCAAACAGGGGGCGAATCTTGTACCTGTACCTACGGACTCTAGAATAAACACACATATGCGTAACGCGGATAGTGATGTATATCGTAGAAAAATATCGATAAAATAAAATTCCTTTCCCTCCTATAAATCCTTTAATATCTGATCTTTATCCAAAAGATATTATTGACTGTGAATATAAAACGTTTCTGGAGTTTCCGTCGTACTTGCCACTCTAAACAAGTGAAGTGTGATTATAATTGGAATATTAACCCAACTAGCACAAATGGGCTGTATTAGTGCTTGGGAGCGTATCCGATTATTACTTATGGTATTAAACGTAAGCGCTAGAGCCTCTACTACAGACTTAAAGCAGCCGCTTTAGCGCTATTTGGGCGCCATTTTATGCAGCCTAGTTCTATTTAACCTGCATAACGTTTGCATAAAGGTTTCTCAATAGCTATAACGATTTATTAACGCTATACTAAAGCTCTCGTAGCGCTACTTTTGAATGATTTTGAACTACTTTGAACGAATGAATTGATTATAGTTCTTTATTGTATATCCTTCAATTGACATTATTTGTAATATTTTGGTAAAGTGATTTCGTCGCCATCATGAAAATAAAAATTCTGTATTAGCAAGATATATAAAGATACTTAAAACGCTGTCCTGTTTACTGTAGATATATAAGATAATTTTCGAGTAATTTTAACGCGCTTTTATGATATTTAAAAATTAACAAAAGATATGTGATATTTTTTATTTGTTATACAGAATACATTTTATTTCTCTATTTTTACGTGTCGATAACTTACTATTAGCAAGTGGCCGATTGTTTACCGGTACATTTAATGCACATTTAACTGAAAAACCAATGTAAATCAACTCAATTTTGCAAGTGAATTATAAGTTTTCTTAAGAAATCATGGCGTCATTGTAATGTGGTCATAACCTGCAGTTTTAGCTCTAATAATTCCCTTTTGAAAATCATAGCGCTAATTTTCACCCTTCTAATACTTCCAGTGATTTTTGTTCCCCTAGTGCAATTCACAGCCACAAAAAGCTCCTATTTTCCTGTTTTTGTGGCTATAAGATCTAGTTACGTACTTATTCGAATGGTTTCCATTTTGGAGATCCGTGGTCCACCCTTAAAAACGTTCACTTAACATAGACATTGTACGCTTCTCAACTTTAAAAACAAATCCAAGATTACGGTGTTTTAATTACGATACTTGAATTTACACCGGATATTTCTACATAAACATGATACAGGTTATTTTTCAAATAGATAATCATCAAACGTCTCAATAATAGTTTACATTATTTTGTTGTCGGTAGAAATAAGATCCAGTTACTTTATGGTTTAGTTATACCTACTTATACCATAATATGAAGTGTAAACATTTCAATTAACTACCTATTATTGTTTTATTACAGAATGCCTTTTAAAATAGTTAAAACTATAAATGCAGACAAGGAAGAGCTGTCAATCTGCCCTTCAGGATGGGAAATATCGCTAGATCAGAATAAAGAAAATTTGTCAAACGAAGACAATATTCCGATTGAAAAGATATTGCCTAATGATGGTGAGAACGTTGCACAAAAAAAACCGTAATTTGGCTAAAGAGGATAATGGATCCTGTGATGGTACTGCGCCAAATCCAAATGTTGAGACTGATATCTTTATACAATAAGAACCCAAGAATAGGCTTTTTTTATTAAGATAGTGATTTGTGAAATGTTGAGATTAATCTTCTTTAAAATTAAAAGCTTAAAAATTAAAATACTAAAGTATTAGATGATTAGCAGATTCACTGGAATGTTCAGCCATGTTTGACGATTTTAGGTTTTCATAAACCTTGCGTACTTTCCTGCGATAACCTCCACTTTTCTTTATTAATTTCCATCGTTTACCATTCATTTTTTTTTTTGTAATATTTACAAAAGCGGCTGTAAAAAATGGCGAATGGATTGATCCTGGAAGGTAGAAGTTATGACTATTGTATTACTAAATGCAGTTTTTGTTTCTTTTTCGGATATTTAATGTAGTTTTTAGTTACACTGATGAATTTTTTGTAACTATAGTATGCATAAGAGCATCTATTATTTCTATAATGAAACTTGTAGTAGTATAATAGTGGTTACTATAACTCCTGTACAGGTGCTGCAAACAGTCTACAATTTACTCCTTTTTGTAGTAATGTAATCTATAAAAGTTACAATGGAAACCACTGTAGAGCTGTAAGTGGCAGAATGACCTTCGTAACTCTCATATAAAGGTGTAAGTGGTAAATAAGTTCTAAAGTGAACTACTGTAAAGCCTAGGGTAGTATTTGATTCAGCTTGTAGCACTTTAAGTAACTTTTATAGCTATAGACGTTTACGGATGCAGATATGCAAGTTTGAACTGCTTGTTGAACCCTTAAACCGCTATTTTACGGCCGAAAGTAACAAAATAGGCTGCTATTTCCACTAATGTGCTCATTGGGAAGTTATTAAAATTTTGTCATAGTAAACAATACAATTATAATCTAGAGGCTATAAAATACAATACTACAATATATCTATATCTGTGTATAACTTCAGTAATAGCACTAATCAGTTAAACTTCAAAACTGTATATTTTAACGGATATCTGATAAATTATGGATACGGACGTTATTAGTCTCTAGAATTCTAATTATTTAATATTCAAATTATGATTAAAATCATATGATCATTGATCACGTATGGGGGAAACAGAAACTACTCTTAAAGTATGTGTCGGGACATGCTGCAAAATCACAATTATTTATCTTACTACTATTGTAAATGCAAGTTTGGATGGATCTCAATCACGCCAGAACGGCTGAACGGATCTGGATGAAATTTGGCACGAAGATATATTATAGTCTGGAATAGTACGTTACGCAGTTATCCACTTTTATTTTTGGATCCTTCGGATAGCTAAAATTTTAAAATAAAAGCAAGGTATGAATTATAATGATATCAATGATGCAGCCATAACATTCCATGCAACAAAAATGTCAAATTTTATTCCCTTGTGTAATCATTCGTAGTAAGTAGGAACGTATAAAATATCGACAACTACAAACGTATAATTACATCGCTAACCAACAAAAGCCGGCAGCGGCCGCTTCACGAAACTATCGTGTGAGTGAGGATATCAGTAAAAACACTTATCCATTGCGCTATTACACCTGCCGCTTCATTGGTCGATGTGTACTAAACAATCAATGGTTTTTGTTCGTAATGAAAATAATTGCTTTCGGTACTTCATCGTGTTTCTAGTATCACGAAGTAATGTTTAAACTAATTTAATAAGAAAAACAATATTATTTTAGTACTTACGTGTGAAATGAGATGCCATCTTTGACGTAATTCACAATACAGCTGTTATTTTTGCAAACAAGCACTGAACAACGCGTCATTTTGACAAAAATCATAAGCAGCAAAGACATTGCAAGTTGACATTTGACTAATGGCCGAAACTGGCATCAAGGCGCTTTGGGCCTTGATGAGTTCGCAAGCGCCACGCCCCCTTGCCATGTTTCTTGTGTTTATATGATCTGTGATCTATGACCTGTATGTTTGTGATTTGTGTATCTTTTGTTGGGGGTCCTAACTAAAAAATGGTGGTGGATATTGGTCTTGCCAAGGGGATCGTGTTACCCAACTTGTAGTGTGTTTCGTAGTTGGAGAACACATTCTAATAAATAACTAGAAGTCGCGTGGAGCTTCGCTCCCGTGGACTTCTTCACGATAAAAACATAACTGCTGTTTTTGCAATCAGGTAAAAAGTAACATATAACCTTCCTCTAGTTTCAAGCTTATACTTTCATATCAAATTTCATCGAAATCCACCCAGTACTTTCTAACATTAGCGCGTTTAAACAAACTTTTTCGCTCTATAATATTGATATAGATTTACCGATGATGCGAGTGTATCAATATCTCCTTCCGGCTTGAAGTCCGTCTTCTTCTGTTCCGTATGCAGATGCAGCCTGACCCAGCTCACAATAGCTGCGATAGCTCGCTCCAACCCAGCGTCCAGCTTGTTCTCAAGCTGCTCCATTATAGCTGTCTTCCTTTGCATGCATTCATTCTGTTTAGTAGATGAACTGAAACATATTGGAATGTAAGTATGGGGAGAATTCGAAACGCGGCACAGACGACCGTTTAAAGGGATACCAATTTGCCTTGCTGACTATTATGTACTAAATTTTCTGGGAAACAGTCTAATTTTTCTTAGTGAACTATGATCGCAACGTGTAAAAACCGTGCGACGGGCCAATCTCCCATCAAGTGAACCTTCACTTGATGGGAGATTGGCCCGTCGCACCAAGGATTTATTGTACAAAGAATTACGGCGACTTCTACAACAAATAATTTAACAAGTTATCAAGTTATTGTTTTATAAAATGACTGACACATAATGTTGTTTCAGAAAACTTTAGCGTATTTATTTAAATGTATTTAAACGTTTAGTTTTAGTTTTTGCGATGCAAATGGGCCTTGATCCAGAAGGGAAATATTCGTTTATGTTTCAGTTACTAGATTTTCAACAAACATAAAGGAAGTCCTTCATTTCCTAGTTAGGTATAGATACAAATATATAGTACTGATAGGGCTGACCGAACAATTCCTTTTTCACGTAACACCACAAGAAACACGGCATTATTAACAGATTGCGCATCTTCGTAAGTTGTCGTAACTTACGAAGATAGCCGAGTGTGCTACATGTTGACTTCGGTCTAGACTGAGTTCCCTACCAGTGTAAAGCGAAATATGAAGGAGCCCCAATACGTTTGGGTTTTTTAAGAGAAAAAACTACTTCATGCGTAAATTAAACATCCCAATATCACATTTATCGATTCTGTATCTCATTGTTTAGCTGAACTTAAAATGCACCAACTGGTACAGAACATACAAGCTGTGCTATCACATTAGACGAAATAAAAAAAAAAAACTGCGATAAAAACATTTTTTAATTATATGAAGTTTATTTTGTATGACAAATAAATTGGTTTAACGCTAAAATAATGTACCGTTATTAAGAAAAAAAATAAGGGTTGTGGACTGAAAATATTATTTAAGATTCAGGGGATGGCAAAAATAGAAAGCTTGGGAAACTCTGGTCTAGACTGACTATTTACCCGACTACGGCGGACCAAAAAGGAGGGTTACGGAGTTATGATTTTGACTGGTATGTGTGTTATTTGTGGTACCAAAACGTACGGTCCACCCTGTCCTTATCACATAAGACAATGCTTCCAGCTAATTTACTCAGGGATATTAACACTATACAACGTGTAATTTAAAGGGTATATACATCATACCAAGTGCACGGCTTCTTTGGATGATAATAAACGATATGGCAAGGGTTTTCTATTCCTATGTATAAATGTGTGGAACTTATTAGAAATTTCAATACATTGATACCAGAGCCCGAATTTTTCAAATTAAGAAGAACGAAGAGAATTATCATTTTATTGGCAAGTGACGTGGAAAGTGATGACCCTCATAGTGATGTGACACGTTTGTTATTATTGGTATTCAAGAAACATACGAAATCAACAATTTGGCGTTAATTCTGTGAGTCACTTATTTTGAGCTGAAACTTTACATAGAGACTCCATACCAGATGTTGTCTTCAGTCCTTTTGGATAGATATGGGGTTTCCGTTACACGTTGTATAGGGATGAAGACCAATTATGTTAGTCGGCCAGGCTAGGACAGCTTTGTCAAGGAAAAAACTTTTTACCAAAAAATTAAACCGACTCCCAAAAAACACTGCAAAGTGAAAAATAACTTTAATTTCGGTAGTCGGTGTCTTTAGTTTTGCATTTTCGTTTTTGGCACCGACTTCCGAAATTAAAGTTATTTTTCACTTTGCAGTGTTTTTTGGGAGTCGGTTTAATTTTTTGGTAAAAAGTTTTTATTTCACTCTTTTTAGTTGGTCTATTTTTAATTTACCTAGTTACAAGAGCCTAATTATCAACTACTTATAACCTTTTACAAAATATTGCTTTTCCCAATGCTGGGCCGTTAATTGTTGAGGAGTTCTCCTGGTACTTCACCATCAGCTCTACATCACCATATGCATTGTGACGAGCATAAAGTGCGTAACATCCATATTCAAGTAATCGAATCGCAATCCACTCAATACTTATTATTGAGTAGTTTCGGCGGCCATCTGTGGTCTTCATCATCAGTTCCACTTCCTCAAATGGTACTTCTTGAGAGCAACTGCACAAGTTACTATAATAAATACCCAAAACGACATAGGTGTGCCTATAATATTTGAAGAGTTCCCTCAATTTCTCCAGGATCCCATCATCAGATCCTGACGTTTATGAAAATGGGACCAATATCGAAGTATATCCTTTCAATCAAAAAAGAATTTTCCAAATCGGTTCAGCCGTCTTCGAGTAATCGATGATCATACATTAAAAAAAAAAAAAAAAAAAATATATAAACGCGTCGAATTGATAACCTCCTCTTTTTGTCGTCGGTTGAAAAGGGAGGTTGTCTTTTGTTAACTGGGGTTGCTACTCCCACTACTTATTACCTTCTTCGCTGTCTGGCGGAATTAATCCCAGTTGTTGCCAAAAGCGGCTTTAAATACAGGTAATTATTTTAAAATAGCAATAATATTAGTTAGGCTGTTATTCATTTAATAGATTGTGCTGGCTTATCAAACCAGAAAAAGAACTAAGGAGTATCACCATTCAGAACCAATGAGTATTTAATATCTGTTAATTATCATATCCATTTAATTCTATTTATATCACAACTAGCCCACGACTGCATTCTTACCTACTTCGTTTCGGTCAAGTTTTCGAACATTTTCTTAGTATTTTGCCCACGACTTTGTTTGTGTGGATTTCAAAATAATTTATAGTCTATAGCACTCCCTAATAATGCAGCTTACTACCAAAGAAAGATTTTTTAGAATTGGATCATTTGTTCTGAATATTACGTTTTTTACGTTAAGAGGTAAGTTTGTATGTATATATGTATATACAAACTAACCTCTTTATAATACTAGTATAGATTAGTATTCGAAATATATAATCTGGTTAAAACAATTGTCAATCAACATCATCATCAAAATGACAAAATTGAGGAAGCAGAGGATACCAAATTTTTAGGGTTGCAAATAGATTGCCACTTAAACTGGAAAGCACATATAGACACTTTGTGTAAAAAATTGAGTTCATCCGCATATGTGTTATATAGATTATCCTCCATAGTAGATGTCAAAACAGTTCTTACGGCTTACTACGGAATAGTTGAATCACACTTGCGCTACGGTGTCATTTTCTGGGGGAACTCAACTGATCGAGATATAGCTTTTAAGTCCCAGAAAAGATGTCTCCGATCAATATTAAAACTTAAATCGACAGACAGTTGCGCGCCTTATTTTAAGTTACATAAAATCTTGACACTTCCCTGTATATATATTTTCGAAGTAGCTATGTTTGTCAAGCAAAATCCATCTCGTTTTGAGCGCCTGGCTGTTGTATTCCCAAGGAATAGGCGTGACAACAGCAAATTATGTCAAGTATCATGTCGAGCCACTTTAATGCGTAAGAGCGTTTCTTGCATGGCCCCAATTATTTACAATAAATTACCGAGTAGTTGGAAAGCTTTAAATACAGCACATTTTAAGAGTAGATTACGGAATTTTTTGGTAGATAAAACGTACTACAGTGTAACTGAGTTCCTATCGGATAAAAAGATTTGTTAATTAGTGACATCTTGATTTTTGAAATTTTGTTGTATGACATTATTGATTATTGATTTTTGACATTTTGATCTTTGACATTTTGATTTCTCATTTTAGATTAAGTTTTTATTTTTTGGAATTGTAATAATAATGATATTTGTAATAGTAATGATAATGACATGGTATATAATCTAATGACACTAATTTATATTTTCCTTTTAATACAAACATATATTTTTAATTAAGTTGATGATTTAAAATTTTATAATAGTAATTTATAAATTGATCTAAATAATAATGATATAAATAATTTCAAATATTTGCATGCCGATTGGTAAAATGTGGCTGAGCTAAATGTAATCTTAAGAACTATTATGTACCCATATTTGCAAAATAAAAATTCTATTCTATTCTAAACTTAAAAACAATACTTACGTCATACAATTAAGGACAGATTCTTGATAGTGTTCTTCAAACATTCTAACGATCTTGTTCGCCTGTTTCACGATATCGAAGAAATAAATCTGCGAAAACATAAAAAATATTATTACTTCCATCTTGAATTAGAATATAACTCTACAAGCACAGTCGTATATTATGGTTGTGTAGTAACATTACGGTTTATAGTACTTTTATTTTATAACTTCATGTAACAGTCGTTACTGGAGGCCATTTCTATAAAGAATTCTCGCCATGTGCATCAATAAAACTAAGTATGGAATATTAAATCATAGACGCATGCAGTTTGATAATAATTGTTGTTGCTTTTAAAGAGGTTCTAATATAAAATCAAATAGGTCAAATAAATCTGGTTACGCTTCGTAGCTTATAGTTTTTTTTTATATTTTTTCTACATCACCTACTGGCGATTGAAAGGCATTGGTTTACTGTTCTAATTTATTTAATCTGTGCCATATATCGCTGATTCGGTGATTTCCTCGTGCCATGCAGCGCGCGCGCCATGCCGCGCCGCGCCGTCATAGGCAGTCTCGCTCTAACCTTGGGATCGTGTGGATGCGCATGCTATGTGTGACACTAATTCGTCCCATCGCGACCTAAAACCCCTGAACTGAACCTATATAAACTGTTATCAGCCTACCCCAGACCTATGATAGTGTGTTGTGTACTGCTGGCCAGCATAGTGTATCCAGAAAGGACCTGTGAGCTGTTCATCCCGAACGCGGACACGTGGCCGTCGCCTGCGCGAGCTTGGAATCGCTGGTCAAGGTATGTGGTACAATTAATGAAATGGACGATCTCCTGTGCCTTTCTTCCCGATTGCGTATTTGGTTGCCTTCAACTACTTATGACAGAATCACCATTTATAGCCTAGATTGCTCTAATAATCTAGGCTCAATCCGCGTGTGATTTTTAGCGGAAATTTACGCCTTCCGCAGGTTATACGCACCAAAATCATTAAATCAATTTGGAGGTGTAAATCCATGAAGATTTACACCTCCAAAGCGTGGCGCGGCGTCCAAGGAGTGGGCGAAGGATTCTATCAGACTCTGACTAAAACCATCCTGTGTTTCCTAGCACAGTTGAGCCGTGGCACTATGGGACAAAACAAAACCAACCTCCTCCTTTTTTTGAAGTCGGTTAAAAAGAGGAGGCATTGAGTATGTGTATTGAAACAGATCTAACCAAAGCCCAATATGCGTACCTAAGAAAAAGGCTCGTTGATAAGAATTTAAGTTCTTTAGAACTTAAAACGGGATATTTACCATGTGTATTTTTTGTTTTGAGTTTCCGATATTTCGGCACTGTTGCAAGCGCCATGATCACGGATGAACTGAAGTAATTGCTGGTGAAAGTTTATGAGCAGACAAATCGGTCCACCCTCTTTCTCGTTCGTTTTCTGTTAGCGACACCGCTACCACTGTCACATGTATCACTAAACACTCGATTCTGTTCCCGACACACAAAACTCACCGTGTCGACTCGCGAACTTTCTACGGAACTTTTTCGGTTACACATGGTAAATATCCCGTTTTGTTCTAATGATACAGTTAGTGACAATGTTAGCTTAAAAACTTATAATTTAAGTTCTGTATTGCCTTCGTATCAAATACTAAGTGAAGCAAAAACGGCTTGCTATCCGCCTGCATCCAGCATAACGATGACAAATATAAAAGCAAAAATCAATCTGCAAGATCTCTTAGACCATACAGTCTGCAGTATTATAAAGATAAAGGGGTCCAGCACTAGATTGGCTCCGAAGCTATCTCTGTGGTCGGACACAGTGCGTAGAAGTGACTCGCATAAACAAAAAATTGACATCAACGACCAATAGATCTCAATGGGGCGTGCAACTGTCAAAGTGGCGCTAGTAGCACACTTACCAATATCGAAGCAGTTTCTCTATGGAACAGTAATGAATTCCTAAATTATAGACAGTTATTGAGAATTTTTCGATTAAAGAACATGTATTATGTTCTTTAATCGGAAAATTGTACAGAAATCAATTGAAATCAATGAAATGAAAATAAAAAATATTACCACAGATAACCATAGATGATACAGATAACTATATAATATCTCACAATCTAACTAACACTGACAGTGACAAAGGTTCTTACGGTGGTGGCGCCATCTGCGATTAGCTTTCACTTGCACGCCCCATTTAAGAGCAATCCGTCAGGAGTACCACAAGGTA
The DNA here is from genome assembly GCA_943138885.2 of Tholera decimalis. Lineage (NCBI taxonomy): Eukaryota > Metazoa > Arthropoda > Insecta > Lepidoptera > Noctuidae > Tholera > Tholera decimalis. The sequence goes on from OW964565.2 coordinate 19,480,777, forward strand.
GTATCTTAAGAGCTCCACTATTTCTCCTGTACATAAATGATTTACCAAATGCCACCAATCATAAATGCGTGTTGTTTGCCGACGATGTCTCAGTGATTATACCTAGCAATAACAATCAAAACCACGAAAAAGAAGTAAACGAGACAATAAATGACATAATTTCTTGGTTAACACTAAATGACCTTAGGGTGAATTTATCCAAAACAAAATATGTACACTTTAGCAACTACAATCGAATTAATAAACATAATTTCAACATAATATTCGAAGAAGAAATACTACATAGAGACGAAAATATAAGATTTCTTGGTATTACCTTAGACGAAAACTGCAATTGGAAACTTCATGTGGAGACAGTATGCAAGAAACTAAATAGATTTGTTTACGCCTTAAGACAGTTAAGAAGAACAGTTAGTGAGACAGCAGCTCTTACTGCTTATCACGGCCACGTAAGCTCCATCTTAAGGTATGGGTTATTGTTATGGGGTAATTCAACACACATTAATAGAGCTTTCATTATACAGAAAAAGTGTGTCCGAGCTATAAGTAACGTCGGACCTTTTGAAACATGCAGGCCGCTTTTCAAAAAACTAGGAGTGCTTACTCTTGTATCTATGTACATAATGGAAATTGGGATGTTTGTTAGAAACCAATTACATTTATTTGATGACGATAATGAAAACCGTAAATATATTTCAAGAGTCCCCACGAAATTGAACATTCACACTACTTGCAGAAGCGCATTACATTAAAAAAAATTGCTATAGGATGTCCATTAAAGTATACAACCATATTCCGCGTCGGTTAAGAGAACTTCCCTTACATAAGTTCCAAAAGCAATTGAAACAATGGTTAATAGAGAACTGTTTTTATACCCTAGGTGAATTTTTTAACTTTAAGACTTAATATAGACCTGTAAACGAAGTATGTATTGACTTATTGAAATTGTGACCTTTTGTATTTTATTTTGACTGTAACCGCATAATTAATAGTAAATTTTCACATGTCTTTTATAGTTGACAGTTAGACATATTAACATTTAACATTTAGACTGGTTTATATTATGATTTTTTTTGTGACACTATTGTTTTTTTTTATCTATCGATTTTTTTTAATAATCTATTGACATTTTTAGTATTCTTTTGATAAGTTTGGGAATATAATATATACCGACATCTTTAATTATTATTGTAAATTGAATTAATTTTATGATTTGCTGTGCCCTTCGGGGTCCATGATTGTATCCTAGCTTTAAGCAATTATTGTAACATCTAAAACAACATTGTGGAATGCAAATAAATATATGATATGATATGAAAGTCAGGATCGACAAATTACAATCGTCTCAAGCTGTTCACTAAATGGGGATGTGATGTATCCTCCGGGCAAAATGAGTACAACCAAACTCTACAGGAAGAAAACGAATAAATATCGGATGCTAATTTGTTTATAGTTTATTATCCCTTGTACCACTGCGACTAGTAGACGAAGAAACTTCTGCAGTTATATGGCAGAACGCAGAACTGGCTGGAGCGGAAGGGAGTGTCAGACTTCTACTGACTGAAAACCCACCCTTCAGCTGCCCTTAACTTCCGGGGCGGCGGTATCTCGTTAGAACATTCCCGCAACCCCGGGTCTCACGACGCTGCGCTGACCATGAAACGACTGGATATAGACCTCTCCCAAGCTTAGGCAGTTCTTCATCCAGCTGACTAAGGTTTTTATTTTACTTGTACGGTGTTTCTTTTACATATCAATTTAACATTGTTAGTGAATATTTAAATATAAAAAAAAAAACATTTTGTTTTCGAATGGTAATATTTTTTTAGCACGTATGGATGCTATACTATTGCGGGTTAACGGGAACGCCCTCTGTTAGTTAACATATTGTATATATTCTTTCTTACCAACACTAGAAACAAGACCGCTTAGCCCAATATATCGCACACCTAGATCTAAAGAGAGCTAACTCAAAAATCTCAATTTTTGAGTTATACATACCATCGAATTCCTTACGTAATAAGGAATTCGATGGTATGTATAACTCAAAAATTGAGATTATTGAGTTAGCTCTCTTTAGATCTAGGTGTGCGATATGGTAAAACTAAGATTAATTGCATGCCACAAAACTTATATTACCTGAGGTGGGGACTTGCTCTCTACAATGGGACTGGATTGGAGACCCAAGTCTAGCGCGTAGTCCACATGTTCTATGAGTAAATGCTGAATCAATACTTCTAGAAGAGCCACAGTCGTGCCCGATAATTCGTTCGGAGTACAAAGCTGAAAGTAATAAGTTATTATTAATTTATGCCAAAGCGTAAATATTAGTTTATACAGGATCAAAATACAAAATCATCTGCATAGCATCCTTACAACTATATTGTTCTCTGTTAAACATTTTGAACTCCTTAAGTGTGTTATTACCAGTGATCGGAATAGGTAGAGCTATTTAGGTTCATTGACCGCAAACATTGATGTTAATATGGATATTCCACGGGATTCCTACTTATACTACGGGATTTTATTGAATTTCATTATTTTTGTCAATATGTATAAAATAAATAGTTTGTATGGTGATATGTTTTTGTACAACTTCAGAATAAAAATGTTTAATTGCTTGTTGATTCTTGAATAAGAAATTGTTACTTAAAAAATATATGTGGTTTAATGGATCAAGTTTATCTATTTATTATACTATCCTTAATCCCGTCCTTCTTATATTTACCCGCCAGAAAGGAAATGTAATCTTTCAATAGTCCCGAAGGCGAGAATAGTTTTTTTTTTTATAATTTTACTACTTAAAAATCAAATCCCGGGACTCGGGGAATATCCATATTATTCTATCCTATGGCAAGTACATAAAACAGCTCTACCTATTCCGATCTATGGTTATTACTTCATTGCCTGCCGTGGTTCCGGGAATTTCCTAACGTGATACCGCAGCTCCAGAAGGCAAGGCAGCTGAAGAAACAGGGTGGGTTTTTAGTCAGTAGAAGTCTGACTCTCATTTCCGCTCCACCCAGAGCGGGAGAAGACATTCGATGATTTTCCCACCAAAAAAGGTTTCTTGCAGTAGGTAAATGAAATGGCGTTTCACTTGACCGCTGAGTGCCAGTTTTTAAGATTCCGTAGCCGAATGGCAAAAACGGAACCGTTATAGTTTCGTCATGTCTGTCTGTCCGTCCGTCCGTATGTCACTGCCATTTTATTCCGAAACTATTGGGACTATACATGTGAAACTTGGTAGGTCGATGTATTCTGTGAACCGCTTTCCGATTTTAAGAAACAAAATTAAAAAAATATTTAAAATAAAGGGGGGACTTTTGAGTGAAAAATTTAAAATAAATATATGCTGCAGATCTTAATGTAAACTTTCAACCAAAATTGGTTTGAACGAGATCGGGTCAGCAGTTTTTGAGATACAGCATATTTTCTAAAACCGCAAATATAACTTTGTAATTCATACAAACATTATGAAAAACAAAGTTATTTGGCGAAGTTACTACGGAACCCTTCATGGGCGAGTCTGACTCGCACTTAAATCCGCGAGGAAAGCCGCGAAAAGAAGCGGACTTCAATAATAACCTATTAATACCGATCAAACATCAGCTTAAAGCCAAATTCTTTAGATATCAGATTTATGTTCTTGTTTAACATTATTAGTTCAAGTTTAAATGTAATTATAAAAATATTTTTCTCTCTTTAATAAAAATAAAACACTTGACCAGATAACGAGGCAGACCGCACGGCGTTTGCTAATCTGGTTCGCCTACAAAGCTTTATTGTGTCACAATCATTTATGAGTCCACTTGTACGTAACTTTTCTTGGAACACACAGATAAGATAGATACTGAATTTACTACGGACAAGCCGACTTCGGAATTCGTTATAAACTTGTCAAGAGCAAAAAGATTAAGTAAAGCATTCACTGTCGGTCATCATATGCAGAGCCGGATCAACCCTGTCAGAGGCCCCAAGGCAATGGCATTCTAGGGGCCCCTTTTCTTACTTTGACTGACCAAATCGTGTGTGAACTGAGGAAACGCACATTAAGGGCTGTGGTTTTTAATATATTTGTTTACTTATTCCCAGATTTTATCTAAAATTGTTATGATTCTAATACTAAATCTAACGATTTGTATTTTGTGAGATAACAGTGAGGTCCCTAAATTCAAACACACATCAAATTCTCGTTCGAAGAAACATGTTTTCTTGGTGCGTGCACTGGGGCTGGGCCCCTAGTTGATGCGGGGCCCCTAGGCAGTTGCCTACTCCGCCTAATGGTTAATCCGACCCTGATCATATGTTTAGCCTTTTCTCAACTATGTTGGGGTCTCACCGGATGAGGCTGAGTACTAGTGTTTTTCATCGAGCGATTGCCTCTGACCTCCACAATCTATCGCATAATAGAAAGCTTTGGGCTTAAAAGTGGGCCCCAGGCAGTCGCTAAAGTATTGGCTGTCATTTGATCATCGTTGATAGTCATTACTGGATTGAGGAAGTCAGATAATAACGTTTTATCTCCTCAAAAATTAACATACTAAATCACAAAGTATTTAACTTCTGTCGGTACTTTATGACGAGATTTGGGAATAGAGCTCTTTACCTATAAACGATTGCACAGTTATGTTAAAGCTACTCATTAAAAAATCTAAACAATAATTCATGCTGCTATTATGTCCTTGGTTTTCTGCCGCGATACCTCATTAGAACATTCCCGCAAACCCGGCAGGGAGACTGATGTCCTATAATTAGTGTTGCCCAAATGCAAGACCAAGACGAGACTTAGCCAGTCTTGGTCTTGCGTCAATACACCTGGTCTTGGACTTGCACTCCTAGTCTTGGTCTTGGTCTTGCGCAAGAGTCTCGCAAGAGTCTTGCAATTAATGATTATCCTATTGCTATTTATTAAACGTTAGTTTAGATCTTAGAACAACGTAACAGAGTAGGTACATTTTGAGCTTGAATTGAGATAGGCATAGTAAAGGCCAACCAAATTAATAAATCTATACTTATAATAAATCTGTAGAGAGGTCAATTCTGTACATGAAATATATTTCCAAAATAACTATCAGGGGGTGATTAAGGATCGATACTCATGCCAAAAATACAATCAGTTAAATTTTTGTGTGCTCTGTCTGTCTGTCTGTCTGTCTGTATAACCGTTATAGAAACAAAAACTACTCGACGAATTTTAACGAAACTTGGTACAATTATTTTTCATACTCCTGAGCGGGTTATAGTATACTTTTCATCACGCTACAATCAATAGGAGCAGAGCAGTGAAGGGAAATGTTGGGAAAACGGGAGAAGTTACTCCATTTTTTAAGCTTCCGTCGCGTGTGCAACCTTAATGGTTAAAGCTACACAAATCATTTCAAGACGGGAATGTTCTCCTTAAAATTATATAAAAAATATCCCACGACAGCATATGTCTAACTTTTATGGTTGACTCACAATAACACGTGTAACTCCCGATAGCTTAGCAGTTCGAAGCTTTCTGATTATAATATTTGTCTACTCTTACGTTTATAACACTCTCAGTCACCCCTAATTGAAAAAGTTAACATTATTAACTATTCCATAAAAAAATTGGCCAAGTGCGAGTCAGACTCGCCCATGAAGGGTTCCGTAGTAACTATAATATAATATGCAAATTTATTTGACGAAAAAAAAACCTTACAAATTTCTTAAAACTAGCTTATTTACATTTTTTACAACTGCGCCAAATAAATTTGTTTTGAAAAAAAAACCTTACAAATTTCTTAAAACTGGCTTTTTTACATTTTTTACAACTGCGCCGAATAAATTTGTTTTTCATAGTGTTTGTATGAATTACAAAGTTATATTTGCGGTTTTAGAAAATATGCTGTATCTCAAAAACTGCTGAACTGATTTCGTTCAAACTAATTTTGGTTGAAAGTTTATATTAAGATCTACAGACATATATTTTTTTTAGATTTTTCACTCCATTATTATAGAAGTTAGAGGTTGTGTCCGCCACACACACATTTTACCACTTTGGAAGCTTATATCTTTTAAACGATTGACTTTATGGAAAAGTGGTTTTAGAAACCCCGATGTCGTTTTTAAAGAACTGTCTATAGATACCACACATGCATCGATTTCATGAAAAAAAATATTTTCATGTTTAGTTCCATGTATGGGGAGCCCCCCTTTATTTTAAATAATTTTAATTTTTTTTCTCAAAATCGGAAAGCGGTTCACATAATACACCTATCAAGTTTCACATGTATAGTCCTAATAGTTTCGGAATAAAATTGCTGTGACAGACGGACGGACGTACAGACAGACAAACAAACAGACGGACAGACATGTCGAAACTATAAAGATTCCGTTTTTTGCCATTCGGCTACGAAACCGTAAAAAGAATCATATAAATCGGTATAGAAACACCAAAGTTATACATGAAATACGCTTATAATAATAAGCCATCGCGCGTGAATACTGAATCATGCTATAAGGATTATTTTTGAGAATCGGTCGCCGCGCTCGACGCGTCTCGCGGTCGAAGCGTTCTCTAGGTACTTAAGCCTCATGTGAACGTGATCTAAACAATATTACCAATACATTAACTTACGCTGACGGAGTCGCGGGCACAGCTATATTGTATCATTACGCTAAGGCCAATAGGAGCGGAGCGCCAATGAAGAATGCTTCAAAATCGGGGTTAAATTTAACGTTAGCCCAAAGTAACTATTCCACGCGGACGAAGTCGCGGGCAAAAGCTAGTTTAATAATAAATCCGAAATATCAACTGACACAGATAGGGTCTGACCCCACGATCTCGGCAATCTGTGCCGATGCTCTAACCAACTGAGCTACCTACCGTGTCTCACGAAAGTCCGTTGGTTTTTTAATCAAAGTTTACATTTAATAAGCTTACACACATGTAAGCTTATTTGTTCTTGCTTAAATCTTGCAGCGTAAGTCTTGGTCTTGCTAAAATTAGGCGGTCTTGGTCTTGGTCTTGCAAAAATGCAAGAACAAGACCAAGACTGATTTTGGGCAACACTACCTACCATCTTTTCGAAGCTACATTTTTTAACTTTAATTAACGCGTACATCTTATCGAAACAAAATTAAGTCATCACTTACAGTTTTGCACCTCGTAAAGGAAGTTTTCGCGTCATTGATCATCTTCTGAACAAGTTGTTCGCTAAGAAACGTCTCTCCGCCATAGTTCTCAATCTGAGCTATGTTGATGTTAGCTCGGGTGCCGATCACCGCTTGAATGTCACGACGCAGCTCTTGGAAACTGTTAGAAAAGAATTTGGATTTTATTAAAGTGCACATAAGAGCGGAAATCGTCTGTCATAAAAAGAGGTACAGCCAAATTGATGATAGAATTTAAATATTTTGAAGCCCATGCTGTAAACTTTGCTTTGAAGATTGAGACAGATTCCGCTTTTATACGATGTATGATTCCTTCTTGTACGATTGCAATCCGAATGTTCTTTGAGATCGAGTTTTAAGCTCCTCTTGTTTCTGGATATAGAATTACTCAACTTCAACTTTAATTGCTTTACCTTGAAATAGTATCAAATTTTGGAATTAAAGTTGTTGATACGTTTACTCCAAATACTCTGCTCAGAGATGGCTCAGAGACAAGCCTTTTGGATAATTGTGGTAAAAGTATAATCAACTATAATCTGCGTTATAAGCACTCCATGAGAGAGAAAAGAGATGAATAATAAAGAAAGATTTTGGTATCAGTTCTTCAGGCACACACACAAACAAATAAATAAAAAGTTTAAAAACAAAAAATTGGCCCAGTGCGGTTTCGTAATAACTACGCAAAATAACTTTGTTTTTCATAATGTTTGTATGAATTACAAAGTTATATTTGCGGTTTTAGAAAATATGCTGTATCTCAAAAACTGCTGACCTGATCTCGTTCAAACCAATTTTCGTTGAAAGTTTACATTAATATCTACAGCATATTTTTATTTTTATTTTTATTTATCACTCCATTATTATAGAAATTAGAGGGAGAGACACATTTTATTTATTTATTATATACTTTATTGTACACCTTACAATATTTCTATGGCTACAAAAAAAAAATTAAACTAGTGTACAATGGGCGGTCTTATCGCACAGGGCGATCTCTTACAGACAACCTCTGGATGGACAAACTTAAAGGAGACAGATTAAGGGCTGTCAGTGTACAAACATCATAATATTAATTGAACATAATAATATAAAATACATACAATACCAAAATCATATACACACATCAAGTGTCTAGGGATCAAGCATTTTTATGCGGATTTCTTGAGATTGAGATGTGGCTTTGTAATAAATTTATGATTTTATAAATTTATATGGATCCTTTTTGGTGCATTTCATAATTTGAAACAGGAACTGTTAATCAAATTCGAGTAAAAGATGAAAATCAGCTGTCAATATTTTCCCTATAAAAACATACAACGCATTGAAGACATTATTAGTGCTATTGTTTCCCTACTACTGATTAAAACCAACGTTATTATGGAGCGGCGACGTCATTTAAGCAGGGAAGAAATGCTCAGAGCCGTGGGAATGATAGAAGCTGGTTCCCGGCAACGTACTGTGGCTTTAGCTCTGAATACAAGTCAGAGTGTTATGAGTCGACTTTGGACACGTTACCGAAGCACTGGTACCGTGGCTGAGCGCCATGGAGGACGGTATCGCTGCACCACATGGAGACAAGACCGATACATTCAAATCTTAACTCGAAGAGCTCCAACAATAACCGCCATGGTGTTAGCCGTGAGGCTTCATCACTCTTCAGGGAACTTAATTAGCGACCAAACAGTCAGAAACCGCTTGCATGAAGTGAACCTTCATTCCCGAAGACCGCTACGGGTACCACCTATAGCAATGCACAATCGTAGGATTCGATATCAATGGGCTCTTGAACACAGAAATTGGGCAGAAGAACAATGGCGTTTCGTGTGCTTTTCTGATGAGTCTCGTTTTGGTATGAGACCGGATACAAGACGTATACGACACTGGAGAACCCCTGGACGCCAACAGCGATTAAAATCCTGCCAGGAAGTCCATCCTTATAGTGGTGGAACCATCATGGTATGGGCGGGTATTTGGATCGGCGGAAGAACTGAGTTGATTTGGATCAGAGGCAACCTCAACGCTCAAATTTATGCTGAGACGATTGTATCTGACGTCATCGTTCCTCTACAAGTGCAAATCGGTCCCTTATTTCAGTTAATGCATGATAATGCACGACCGCACACCGCAAGAGTTGTAAGACAGACTCTCGCCGCAGCTAACATCAATGTCCTGCTCTGGCCTGCTCAGTCGCCAGACTTGAACCCGATTGAGCATGCATGGGATATGCTACAGAGAAGAGCTCTGCCGAATATGGAGGGTATCCAGTCGCACGAAGACCTTTTTTTGTTGTTGCAACGAACATGGGCGGCCATTCCACAGCGTGATTTGGATGAACTCATTTTGAGTATGCCAAACCGATGTTCTTGTGTTGTTAGTGTTCGCGGTAGAAACACGGATTATTAATTGTTTAAGTTACCCAATAAAATTTTAAAGAAAACTGTTATTTCAGTCTTTTTTTCGAACTTTAATGTTAGTGGTTCAAATGTCAAAAATCCCTTTATTAGGAAAATGGAAAATTTCTTTATTAATGCAAAGGTGACTTGGTTTATCGTTACTGTGACAAACGAAAACACTTTATTTGATGAATCCTTAAAGAAAATTTTAATTAATATCAATAAGGAGAAAAGTTATTGCAAAAATATATGTTGATCCCTAGACACTTTTGATGTGTGTACTAATAAATATTACATGTATAATTGAGAAAGAAGGGGAAAAGTTATAGGGAGAGGTAATGCTCCTTCACCATTCTTTTGAACGCTGGTAGCGTTTGAGCACGCCTCACTTCTATGGGTAACGCATTCCACAAACGAGCTGCTTGTATAGTAAAAGATTTGTCAAAGAAAGAAGTGGAATGCATACGAATACTCAACTCTAGATTTTCCGATGATCTCAAGGATCTAGAATGTGTGTCACAGAGGAACTGAAAACGTTCCTTAAGATAAAAAAGAGTGAAAGGATTAAATAGCACATTATAAAATAGAGAAAGTAAGTGAAGATTCCGGCGAAACCTAATAGGAAGCCATTTGAGCTGAGCACGGAAATCAGAAACGTGGTCATATTTGCGCAAGCCAAATATAAACCTGATACAGAGATTTTGAAGTCGCTCTAGCTTGTCCAATTGGTTTTGGGTCAAGTCGAGATAGCTGGCATCAGCATAGTCCAGAATAGGGAGAAGGAGAGTTTGTGCAATTGCAATTTTAGTGGAGATGGGAAGAAAATTACGAAGGCGTCTCAAGGAGCCTGCAGACGCAAATACTTTACGACTAACTTCCTGTAATTGTTTAGTCCAAGAAAGGGGGTCGTCAATGTGTATTCCCAGGTTCTTCACAGTATGACTGAAAGGTATGACGGTGTTATTGAAAGAAACCTGGGGAAGTGCCGTCCAATCAATCCTGGAGATAGTACGAGAACTACCAACAACAATAACCTGAGTCTTAGCAGGGTTGATTTTCAGCCCGAACTCAGCGCTCCAGTCACCAATTCGAGCAAGGTCCATATTAATAGCTTTAATGGCATTAGCTAACTCTACAAGTGGAGCTTGGGTGTAAATTTGGAGATCATCAGCATACAAGTGGTAGAAAGAAGATAGTCGTTGAGTGATAGCATTTATAAAAAGTACGAAAAGTAAAGGAGATAAAACGCCACCCTGTGGCACACCGGCAGAGGTATCACACCAAGAAGAAAAGGAGTCCTCAATGGAAATACGCTGCCGACGACCAAACAGGTAACTACGAAACCAGTCAATTACCGATGGAGATATGTTAAACGAGCAGAGAATATCAAGCAAAATGTCGAAGTCAACTGTATTAAACGCATTACTAAAGTCTAGTAGTGCAAGTGCAAGTTAACTTCCCCATCTCCATGCCAGACCTTTATATCGTCCGTAATATGTACGAGTGCAGAAGTAGTGCTGTGACCAGGACGAAAACCAGATTGGAAGGGATTCAGAAGATATATCTTTTAAACGATTAACTTTATGAAAAAGTGGTTTTAGAAACCTCAATATAATTTTTAAATACCTGTCTATAGATACCACACACGCATAGGTTTAATGAAAAATAAAAATTCAGTTTCAGTTCCATGTATGGGGGGCCCCCCCTTTATCTACGGAACCCTAAAAAGACAGTACGTGCCACACGGCTGCGCCAAAAAGGTTAATTTCATTTGACATAATAATGTCTAACGCTGGTTTTCCAATGAACCTTTGCGGACAAGTGATGTTACAATAATTTCAAACAAAAATATATAAAATAAATACATAAATACTTATTATTATAATGCTGAAAGAGATGCCTTGAGCGTCTGGTTTCGCAGGGGACAACAAAATATACCTAATCAGCTGGAATCGCTGGTGGCGAGGCTTATTTTATATACCACAAAGCTATCCATTCAATCAACGACCACACGACATTTCAGCAGGTCTTCAGTCTATTTCGGCTTCCAAAAAATCATAAACCCTTTGACCGCCACGGGAAGCACAGTGAGTGCATGCTGTACGCCAAGCCATTTACAGAAACCCAGTGATAAGCCTGATTTACACTTCAATAAGTACAGTAGCGAGTTAACTTGCGCCATCGGCGAGTTAAGTTGTTATTGTAGTTTGAACGGCAAAAGCGAGTTAAATAGTAAGTTGATACTTAAGTTGAGTTAAATAGATCGCGATCCTATTTTCGGCGAGTCCAGTGCGAAGTAGCCCCCTCTCTCGCGTCTCCCGCACCCCTCCAACTTAACTGGCTGGCATGTAGACGGGCGAGTTTAGTACAGTCCATAAATTTGTAGGTTGCGGCCGCGAACACGTGTTATTTCTTTTCTTCTTCACGGGCAACTTATGACTACTCACTCGCCTACGTTTGGACGCTACTTACAACTTACTACTTATTACTTAACTGTCTGAGTTCTTAACTGGCTACTGTACTTATTGAAGTGTAAATCGGGCTTTAAGGTAAAATTTGGGTATTACTACATACTATGCGTTTCAAATAATACAAGGAACGTCAATGACCTTTATCTGTCAAAGGAGAATGCCGAGGCTTCCTTCAACACTCGGCCAGAACCGACAAAGATGAACTATATATCATAAAAAAGGAAAATAATTATAGAATTTCACTATATAATTTGTTTTCTATAAGAAGTACACCAAAAAAAGTTATAGTTCTTTGAAATTGACCACCTAATACTTCTAATTTTAACGATAACATGAAATAAACCATTAAATGATTGAATAATGAATACTGAATTCAGTTTCAACAGCCACGGTAGTCGTTAGTAATATAGAAATCGGGGTCCGGTAACACAGCAATAAACAACACAAAACTTAAAAAACACGCAAGACACTTCGTCGCTCGTCATAAAACGCGGGAGAAGTAAAACTTTTGACAATTGTCAGTGACAACTACAAGATTAAGTGTTACCAGCACTATATAACTATTCTAAACTGTATCAATAATTGAATTTAATTATTTTAAATTATTATAAAATAGTCAAAAATATAACTAAACATTATTTATTATTATAAGAATTAAGAGGACTTTTGTAAGTAATCAATTCACTTACGTAGGTTCATAATTATATTAATGTAATCGATTTGCAAGTGCAATTTCGTATCGATTTTATTTTATTTTGGTATTGGCAACATTTCTAATCAAAATTGTAGATAGAAAACGTGTTGATAAATTGAATAACAATTTAAAATTACTTTTAAACGGTGTACTTCTACAGATTTTATTTATACTCTATAATTCTTACTATTTTATAGGTATAATGAATTATCATTAATTTAGAAAGTCTGTCGGACGCTACATGATTTGTGAGCCGAAACTTGGCATTTTCTTTTCATTAGCACAGTATGGACGAACAGTAGGTATATACGAAACATTTAAAAGCGAAAAATAATAAAGGTTAACCGAGTCTCACATCGAATTTCAATATAATATTTAAGTATTTAAAGTCATAATTCGATTTTTTTAAACATACTTTTCTCTCTTATTTTCATTATTGGCATCAATCGCCTGAAAGTAAAGAGAACGCATGGCGAAAAAACCAAGAAGCCATGTCAAAATTATCAAGAGTTTATTTTTGATGACATGTTCGCGTTTGACCACCAAAATAAGGAAAGGGGGCTATTTTGGTTGCTCAATATTTGTAAGTAAATATTTAAATAAATTCTTGTTTTATTCACTCTACCCAAATGGCTCGATTCATCAGGTCATGTCTGAATGAGTCATGGAATCACAATATGGCGCTAAGTCGATATATTATTAGTTGTTTATTGTATATTGTTGTTTATTGTAGATGTAATATTATTGATTTTCCATGTGATTCCATAAAAGTGCTATTAATCATTTTAAACTATTTATAATTATTTACTTTATTTTAAACTTAGTTTTAGTTTGATACGTATTTCCTGCAAATAAGTATCAATGTTGTCAGCAAATGCGTCGTTGGCGGTTTGGACAATATTTTCACGCCTGTAGGTAGACTTTGTTGAACCTTCGTCACGAACAGAATAGTACATTGTTCACCGAGAGGAGAAAGTGACCGATTACCGTCGAGGGTGTCGTTTCAGAAACACCCGAGATCGGGAATCGCACTTTCTCTCGAGTGATACATAGTGCTTTATACTACACCTACGAGGAAAATAAATAGTAATTTTCAACATTGAGTACATAGACCATAACGTACTTGGTTTGTATTTTTGCGCTTTTTCAATGAAATAAGCTAGCAAAACAGTTTCAGAAAAAGATGTCGCATTTTTTTCACTTTTCCATTGCAAAAAATCGTCATAAGTTTTATTATATTTTTTAATTGATTTCTGTGGTAAAAGGTTATCAATCAGTATTTTTGCTGTTTCCTTCAACTGCGGCGGAGTTAAAAAATCTTCATCATCACTATCACTACTTATCATTTTGATAGTTTTATTTTACTTTCTACGAAAACTGAATCCTCAAACAACACACAAATTGAAAATGGCGCCAATGGCGTCTGCAATTTTCACATGTTCTTTTTTCAAATTGTTTATCCTGCCGCCGCAGGGTCGCACTGCCAGCCCGACACCATCCAACACACAGCTAGTGGCCAGTGTCATTTTGCGAACTTGGAGATAAAAACTCACTGTAAAAACTTTTTGGCTTTTGATATTTAGGTTACCGGCGCATAGTCTTACCCAAAATTAAAAAAGAAAAACCACGTAAGAAATGGATTTTCATATACTTTTCTCTCCCGCTCAGATGCGTTTTCTCCCGCCATATTTGTTCTATATGCAATGACGTACTTTCTACCGTAAATTTGATAAACTATCAAGGTACTTTCCAAGCAGGTGTAGTATAAAGAAACTTACCCGCCACCCTGAATCTGTTTCTTAACATGTTGCTTCTCAGCATAATACGCATTCAGTGCGTTAGACATGACTGCCTTTAGTCTCCGCGTCTCCATGGCCGCATAGCCGTCGTTGGCGCCGGCCATCGCGCCGTTCACGAGTGCATCTCGGCGAAGATCGCCGGTCGTCGTGTTACCTTCGGCGGACACTAGCCCGGCTAGAACTAGCTCGTCACATACTCGCTGTGTACTGGAAAATAGAACTTTCTGTTAATTATAAAACATCTTCTTCTATCTTACTAATATTATAAATGCGAAAGTTTGTGAGGATGGATTTATGGATGTTTGTTACTCTGTAATGCAAAAACTACAGAACGGATCTAAATGAAACATACATAGTACAGACGCCAGCTCATCAAGTTACAACAATCTGTCAAATTTCTTTAATAGATTTTCAACTTTATCGTTAAGGAAATTAGGTTCAAGGTTGATTGGGAAAATTTGAGTTTCGGGTAGCTTCATGTGCTGGCGTCTGTACATACTCACCAAATTTGGTAAGTATGTACCTATGTTAAAGTGATATGTTATCTGTGCAATTTAATTTTCGCGCCATCCTGTTAACTTAATACTATTTTGTCTATGTTCAAACTAATCTTTTAAATAATAAGTATAGCTTGTCTTTTATCTGTCACATTATTGCAATGAATGCGTTGTACAATTTCCAGGTTATTAAATAAACTATAGTTAAAATACTCATCAAAGTTATTTAATTCAACAGTTGACATTCTGGAATAACATACAGGCTACTTTACATCCTGGAATTTCCACGGGATCGCGACTTACGCGGGAAAACCATCTCATGCGAACGAAGTCACCGGAAGAAGCTAGTCTAACATAATTAATGCACATCCTGAAATTAGTTTGTGCAGATTCTTTTACTGAATCGATTTCTATAATTTTTGATATCCCAAAAATCTACGGCAGACACATTATCGCCGTACAGCCAAAACAAACTAAAATGGACTCTAAATCAAAGTAATTTAAAATGCAGACTTTAATACAAAATAAAGAAAAATTAAACTTATTTCTAGGCTTTTAAAGTCTAAAAAACTGGATGTACAAGTAAATTCATTACACTGGGTGTTTGAGAGTGTACATTTAATAAGGTACATGTGACGTGGGTTATTAATCCGTCAAATTAATTAAATTAAGCTTTAAAATATGCTAGCCGCGGCAACTCAATGCAACACTGTCATTTAAAAATATACCATCTTGGGTAGCATGCATTTCCACATTCTTGCTCATACACATATTAAAGGCACGTACCTGGTGTACATCTCATACAAATTCTTCAAGTACTTCTCAACATCGTTCTTATCAGCAAGCTTGGTCTGTATGTACTTCTGCAGCTTCAAATGGAAGATGTTCAGCACAAACTTGGACATCACCTGGTCTGGGTTCGGGAACACATTACTTATGATTGTGTAATTCTTCTTGCAAAGCGGTAACACAGCAGAGAATATGTCCTTGCCTAGTAACGTATTCTGAAAAACAAACATTACCTCATTAGATATATAGATATATTCTATATTGTACACCATTACAGAAAACAAATAAGGATTTAACAACTAAAGAGGGGTGATACAATGTATTTCCTAAACAAATACTGAAAGTAGAGTTTTCACAACCTCTTTCTATGACGTTTTATTAATATATATTATACAATATAAAGCTAGATTACCACTGACTCACTGACTCACTCACTCACTCACTCATTGACATAATTGTTCTCCCAGATGGTGGATGGGGAGGTGGGTATATTTTGAACCGTGTTTTTTTTTTAGGGATTCCTATAGAGGAGGCTCGGAAAAGTAAAAACCATTTAATAAAAAATAAAAAATAAAAATTATTTAAAAAAAATTAAATAATTGTGCAACCCCCCCCCCCCCCCCCATCACACCCCATTTTTTTTTCCCACAAGCACGCGAGGTGTACCACTCACTCACTGACTCATTGACATAATTGTTCTCCCAGATGGTGGATGGGGAGGTGGGTATATTTTGACAGATTCGTAAACAAGTAACTCTCAAACCTACGGGAAAAGTGCCAAACCTCCCCTTTTCACTCCCCTTCTCCCCCCTCCCTATCGTATCTCGGAAACTACGAGACCCGTATTTTCTTTTTTTTACGGATTCGTATAGAGGAGGCTCGGTAAAGTAAAAACCATTTTTCAAAGTCGCCCCCCTTGCCCCCCTCCTCACCCCTTTAGGCGGATCTCGGAAATTAAGAGACTTGGAACATTTTTTTTTTCAGATTCATTTAGAGGGGCAATGCTTTAGTCGAAATAATTGTGCAACCCGCCCCCCCCCATCACCCTCCCCCCCATTTTTTTATTTTTTCACAAGCACGCGAGGTGCTTGCACCTCGCGCAACACGCAAATACTAGTATTATATATATTTGATGTGTATCATGATAAATTTGTATGTAAGTTTATTTTAGTTATATATGCCTGTAATAAAACCTTTGAATAAATATGTTATCTACTTAGTTAATATTTTTTATGCACCTCCCATGTTATCTCTTCACCACCCATGGTTGACAGGTAGAGAATTCCTAAGGCATTAAGTCCGCCTTTGTACATTTTGTGTTGCATAAAGTTTTAATAAATAAATAAATACAATGGGCGGTCTTAATGTTAAAAGCGATCTTGTACAGACAACCTTTGGATAAGGTAGATGTAAAAATACTACGGATAGTGTCATTGTGGGACATTACTTGCACTGACTTTGTGATGAGACTTCTTTACTGCTACTGCACTTCCAATACAGGCGACAATGTTTCTCTGAAATGATGGAAGCATGAAATGGGAAATGATTCTAGGTATTCGGGATATACTTACCTGATGCTAAATAAGCAACATAAACGGACATATTTTTTGATCGCTTTGACTTAGTAGTTTGCTTCTTTTACAGTTGAAAGAAACCGTATTCGCAACTATCTGATACATATATGTCAATGCTAATAGAACAATTTCCGAATTAACAAATGGAGGAACACATTTCATGCTTCCATCATTTCAGAGAAACATCTGTCGCCTGTATTGGAAGTGCAGTGGCAGTAAAGAAGTCTCATCTCAAAATCAGTGCAAGTGCTACATCAACACACTCATAATCTAATACATCCATACACCGTCGGACTACAAGATAAACCGCGATGCGGTATCGTTACATGTTGGATATCCCACTCATACGCACAAAACGTTTTGGGAATACTTTCATTGTGCATACAGCTAAGGACTGGAATCCGCGAGTTGACAGTATGTTTAAAAATTTAAATTAAGTATTTAATTATGTAAATCTATTGATATGAAGCACAAAATAATACAAATGAAGAAAAGATTATTAATTATTTATTTTATTTTCCCTTGAGAAAAATGAGAGTTTTTATCTGTGAGTCACGTGATTAGAAACACCAATCAGAAAACGAGACGTCATCGTTCAATATTTTGACAGCTGACTGGTTATCTTTAGTTGGTGCGTAAGGCAAAATAAGAAATAACTAACTAACTGCTTGCACTGTCTGGACAGGTCCGCTCAAATTTGCGTGGTTATTTCCTCAAAAGAATACCAAAGACATGAACCTACATGCTTCTCATATACAAATACAAATTGTCTGGAAATTAAAAAAGACGTTGACGAAAAACTCAGAGGGAGTTTGTTTCGGTGTTTTTTCTCAGAGTAGTCAGTTAGGAAATACCGGCCTCATCTAGCTAAACTAAACACGCAAATAAATATGACGTGTAAACGTGTTATTTGTAACCAATTTACAAATAAATATTTCATTTCATTTCATAACTAACTCTCTCTCTCTTCTGGTTCATTTGTCTTATCGTCCTGTAATAATAGTTGTTCGATGAGTTCCTTTTTTGTCTTTCTAAAAAAGCAGATAGATAGATATATTATTTATTGTACACCATAACAGTAAAACAAATATGGACTTAACAACTAAAAAGGGTGATACAATGGGCGGTCTTATCGCTAAAAGCAATCTTTTACAGACAACCTTTGGATGGATTTGACACAGAAGTTCTAACCACTTCTTGCGAATATCTCTTTTTAAAGGGACATGAATAAATAGTTTCGTTGACGTTTTTATAGTAGTATTCCCACAACAAGGTACTGCACAGCACTGATAATAATTTTTCACGTTCATAATAGAGTAAAATATCATAAAATACCCGAAGTACATTTATGTGCCAAATGCCAGGAAAGTTCTTTTTTGAACGATGACGTCATACATAGTCACGTGACCACAATGCCACGATTTAGGCCATAGTTTTTTGATAAATAAAAAAATTACTTATATTTTAATTGAAAGGTTAAGTGATGAATAAAATATTATTTTACGAGTACACATGAAGCGTTTCGAAGCGTTTCAAACAATTTTTACAAAGTTGTCAACTCGCGGATTCCCTGCCGGAGTCTGTGTTTCCCGATAATAAACCTAGAGGTCTTTAAGTCAAGAGTGAATAGGCTCCTTCTAGGTAAGCGCGCTCCATCTTCAACCACATCATCACTTATCATCAGGTGAGATGGTGGTCATTCGCGAACCTATCATCAATAAAAAATAATTTATTTGCACCTTCAAGTAAAAAGGTAAGTTTACAATGTTCATAGGCGTATGTACTGTAATATATAAAGTAAAATAATTTTCAGCAACGACAAATCTGACTAGACCAATGGCTTAATGTTATTTCCGAAGAAGGGAGTGTGGTCCAAACTCCAGGCTGTCGCAATAAGAACAAATAAAGGGTAAGATATACGGTTCTTGATGTTTCCTAATATTGCTATTAGGGCTTTCATGCCGGGTGTCTCGGTCTCGAAAATTTCAAGTCTCAGATTTTGCTGCGATTTCGAGACTTTAAGACTTAAGTCAAATAATAACCATTATTCAAAAATCGGTATCATCTACTAGCTATTGGACGCTAGTAGATGGTACCGATTTCTACTAGCGTCCAATAGAGAGAGCTTTTTCTAACGCGGCTTTTTTCCTCTCTTATCTGAATACACATTGATTGCCCTTTGCTTTCTACGGACTCGTTTATTTATTTGGCTTACCTACAATGGGGCGTGCAACTGTCAAAGTGGCGCTAGCAGCACACTTACCAAAATCAAAGCAGTTTCTCTATGGAACAGTAATGAATTCCTAAATTAGAGACAGTTATTGAGAATTTTTCGATTAAAGAACATGTATTATGTTCTTTAATCGCAAAATTGTACAGAAATCAATTGAAATCAATGAAATGAAAATAAAAAATATTACCACAGATAACCATAGATGATACAGATAACTATATAATATCTCACAATCTAACTAACACTGACAGTGACAAAGGTTATTACGGTGGTGGCGCCATCTGCGATTAGCTTTCACTTGCACGCCCCATTGTTACATTAACACAGAGTTATAAATACATGCAGCAGTAGTTTAAAAAAAAATCAAAAATCTTTTAATATGTATTTGATTATTTGTTGATTCATTCAATTTTATAAAAACGAATTGATTTAACTGCCTAAATACCTAACCTATAAGTATGAAACCCATTTTCGATAAAATCTTCAAAATTACATTTTCCCGGGAATTTCGAGACCGAGCCAAGTATCGTTTTTTCCCAGGACTCGAAAATGTACCGAGTCTTAAAGCCTTAATTGCTATCTACTCACCATTTGACTAGTCTCGATAAACGCATCGACACACTGCGAGTATCCCTTGAAGTTGGTCATGATATTGGCTATTTCCTTCATCTTAGCCATGTTGCCCTGGTTCTGAGCTTTCACGAACTCCTCAATGAGGTTTCTCTCGATTTCATCATACTTAGCCTCTATTTTCTTCTTGGCCACCTCGAATTTGTCAGGCGGCAACTCTTGAGCGATTGTGTGCAGCTTTTGTATGACGTCGGCTGCTTCATTCAACTGTAATTATTACATTAGTATACATAAAGTGACCTATCAAGGGATGGGCACTGTCTCTCCTTAACACAGGTCGACTTTTGGCCTTGCTAGGAGAACAGTATCTCACTTGTTTTGTATTACATTATATAATATTATAGAACCTAAAATTACAGAATTCCAACAGTTGTGAACATTGCAATCCCATTATGAAATAAATACTATTACTACTAATCATAGTTTGGATGGTAAGTATCTAGGCAAATATTATTAAATAATGCAGAGTCGATTTTTCTGTCTCACCTACTAAACCAATATGAAAACCCTTTTAATTAAACCCTATTTTTAACCGACTTAAAAAAAAAGGAGGAGGTTCTCAATTCGTCTTGAATTTTTTTTTAATGTGTGTTACCTCATTACTCGCAGATGTCTGGACCGATGTCGAATTTTTTTTTTGTTTGAAAAGGTATACTTTCTAGTAATGGTACCAACCATTGTCGTCATGTTTGGATCTGATGATGTGATCATGGAGAAATCGAGGGAACTCTTCAAATATTATAGGCACACCTATAGCGTTTTGGGTACCTTGTGCAGTTGCTCTCGAAAAGCACCATTTGAGGAAGTAGAACTGATGATGAAGACCCCAGATGGCCACCGAAACTGCTCAATAATAAGTATTTCGTGGATTGCGATTAGATTACTTGAATATAGATGTTAAGCACTTTATGCTCGTCACAATGCATATGGTGAAGTAGAGCTGATGGTGATGCACCAGGAGAACTCCTCAAAAATTAACGGCTCTGCACCGGGAAAAGTAATATTTTGTAAAAGGTGATAAGTAGTTGACATTTTGGCTTTTGTAACTAGATAAATTACAAACCGACCCACTAAAAAGAGTGAAAAAAATTTTTTTGCAAAAAATAGAACCGACTTCTATATAAAAACACTACAAAGGCAAAAATAACTTTAATTTGGGAAGGCGGTGTCAAAAACAAAGAAAATACAAAACAAATGACACCGACTACCGAAATTAAAGTTATTTTTGCCTTTGTAGTGTTTTTATTTAGAAGTCGGTTCTATTTCTTGCTAAAATTTTTTTTAAATTTAGTGTTGCCCATTTTGACTCCTACTGCAAAACAATAATAACAAACATCTTATTTAAAATGTATTCTCTTTTTATGTAACGGCATTAACGGCATTGCTACATGTATATAAGTCCGATACACTTTTCCTAAACACGCACAAACAATTTCTAAAAGCCAGAATCAGCATTGGCGACCTCCAGAAAAACGTCGTGGTAATAGACCTCAAATATTCCTTGACAAATTAATTGTTTATTGAAACTGACTTAGATCTGGACGTTTTATACATCTACTAGCTGACCCGCCACGACTTCGTTGGCGTGGTATCCTACCCCTACCCAACCGATACCCTACCCCTACCCTAACCCTACCCCACCCTACCCCTACCCTACCATCCCCCAACCCTACCCCTACCCTACCACTACCCTACCACTACCCCTACCCAACCCCCACCCTACCCCTACCCTACCCTACCCTACCCTACCCCTACCCCTACACTACCCCTACCCTACACCAACCCTACCCCTACCCTACTCTCCATTTCTTCTTCGTTCGCGTGGGATGTTTTTCCCGCTTAAATCCCGATCCCGTAGGAATTCCGGGATAAAAATATCCTATATCCGTCTCCTGGTTTTAAGCTACCTCCCTACCAATTTTCAGCCAAATCGGTTCAGCCGTTCTCGAGTTATAAATAGTGTAACTAACACGACTTTCTTTTATATATATAGACTAGTATTTGCGTGTTGCGCGAGGTGCAAGCACCTCGCGTGCTTGTGAAAAAAACTAAATGATTGCCCCTCTAAATCAAGTATTTGCGTGTTGCGCGAGGTGCAAGCACCTCGCGTGCTTGTGATAAAAAAAAAAAAAAAAAAGAGGGGGGGGTGATGGGGGGGGGTTGCACAAGTATTTCGACTAAAGCATTGCCCCTCTAAATGAATCTGAAAAAAAGGGGGGGAGAAGGGGGGCGGGGGGGGGACTCTGAAAAATGGTTTTTACTTTACCGAGCCTCCTCTATACGAATCCATAAAAAACAAAAAATACAATTCTCGTAGTTTCCGACATACGATATTGAGGAGGGAGCAGGGGGGTGAAAAGGGGAGGTTTGGCACTTTTCCCGTAGGTTTGAGAGTTACTTGTTTACGAATCTGTCAAAATATACCCACCTCCCCATCCACCATCTGGGAGAACAATTATGTCAATGAGTGAGTCAGTCAGTCAGTGAGTGGTAATTTAGCTTTATATAATATAACTAGTATTTGCGTGTTGCGCGAGGTGCAAGCACCTCGCGTGCTTGTGAAAAAAAAAAAAAAAAAAAAAGGGGGGGGGGTGATGGGGGGGTTTAGTATTTGCGTGTTGCGCGAGGTGCAAGCACCTCGCGTGCTTGTGAAAAAAAAAAAAAAAAAAAAAGGGGGGGGGGGTGATGGGGGGGTTTAGTATTTGCGTGTTGCGCGAGGTGCAAGCACCTCGCGTGCTTGTGAAAAAAGAAATTGGTATTTGCGTGTTGCGCGAGGTGCAAGCACCTCGCGAGCTTGTGAAAAAAAAAAAAAGAAAAGAGGGGGGGTGATGGGGGGGAGGGGTTGCACAAGTATTTCGACTAAAGCATTGCCCCTCTAAATGAATCTGAAAAAAAAAATGTTCCAAGTCTCTTAGATTCCGAGATCCGCCTAAAGGGGGGGAGAAGGGGGGCGGGTGGGGGGACTTTGAAAATGGTTTTTACTTTACCGAGCCTCCTCTATACGAATCCGTAAAAAACAAAAAATACGGGTCTCGTAGTTTCCGAGATACGATAGGGAGGGGGGAGAAGGGGGGGGAAAAGGGGAGGTTTGGCACTTTTCCCGTAGGTTTGAGAGTTACTTGTTTACGAATCTGTCAAAAAATACCCACCTCCCCATCCACCATCTGGGAGAACAATTATGTCAATGAGTGAGTCAGTCAGTCAGTGAGTGGTAATTTAGCTTTATATAGTATAACTAGTACTTGCGTGTTGCTTGTGAAAAAAAAAATTGGGGCGGGGTGATGGGGTGGTTTAGTATTTGCGTGTTGCGCGAGGTGCAAGCACCTCGCGTGCTTGTGAAAAAAAAAAGTGGGGGGGGTGATGGGGGGAGATGGGGGGGGTTTAGTATTTGCGTGTTGCGCGAAGTGCAAGCACCTCGCGTACTTGTGAAAAAAGAAAAGTGGGGGGAGTGATGGGGGGAGATGGGGGGGGGGGTTTAGTATTTGCGTGTTGCGCGAGGTGCAAGCACTTCGCGTGCTTGTGAAAAAAACTAAAGCATTGCCCCTCTAAATCAAGTATTTGCGTGTTGCGCGAGGTGCAAGCACCTCGCGTGCTTGTGAAAAAAACTAAAGCATTGCCCCTCCAAATCAAGTATTTGCGTGTTGCGCGAGGTGCAAGCACCTCGCGAGCTTGTGAAAAAAAAAAAGAGGGGGGGGGTGATGGGGGGGGTTGCACAAGTATTTCGACTAAAGCATTGCCCCTCTAAATGAATCTGAAAAAAAAATGTTCCAAGTCTCTTAGATTCCGAGATCCGCCTAAAGGGGGGGAGAAGGGGGGCGGGGGGGGGGACTTTGAAAAATGGTTTTTACGTTACCGAGCCTCCTCTATACGAATCCGTAAAAAACAAAAAATACGGGTCTCGTAGTTTCCGAGATACGATAGGGAGGGGGGAGAAGGGGGGTGAAAAGGAGAGGTTTGGCACTTTTCCCGTAGGTTTGAGAGTTACTTGTTTACGAATCTGTCAAAATATACCCACCTCCCCATCCACCATCTGGGAGAACAATTATGTCAATGAGTGAGTCAGTCAGTCAGTCAGTCAGTGAGTGGTAATTTAGCTTTATATAATATAATAATTTAGCTTTATATAATATAACTAGTATTTGCGTGTTGCGCGAGGTGCAAGCACCTCGCGTGCTTGTGAAAAATATGGGGGGGGTGATGGGGGGAGATGGGGGGGTTTAGTATTTGCGTGTTGCGCGAGGTGCAAGCACCTCGCGTGCTTGTGAAAAAAAAAAAAGGGGGGGGGTGATGGGGGGGGGGTTGCAGAAGTATTTCGACTAAAGCATTGCCCCTCTAAATGAATCTGAAAAAAAAAATGTTCCAAGTCTCTTAGATTCCGAGATCCGCCTAAAGGGGGTGAAAAGGGGGGCGGGGGGGGGGACTTTGAAAAATGGTTTTTACTTTACCGAGCCTCCTCTACACGAATCCGTAAAAAAAAAAATATGGGTCTCGTAGTTTCCGAGATACGATAGGGAGGGGGAGAAGGGGGGGGGAAAAGGGGAGGTTTGGCACTTTTCCCGTAGGTTTCAGAGTTACTTGTTTACGAATCTGTCAAAATATACCCACCTCCCCATCCACCATCTGGGAGAACAATTATGTCAGTGAGTCAGTGAGTGGTAATTTAGCTTTATATAGTATAATAACTAGTATTTGCGTGTTGCGCGAGGTGCAAGCACCTCGCGTGCTTGTGAAAAAAACTAAAGCATTGCCCCTCTAAATCAAGTATTTGCGTGTTGCGCGAGGTGCAAGCACCTCGCGTGCTTGTGAAAAAAAAAAAAAAAAAAAGAGGGGGGGGTGATGGGGGGGGGGGGTTGCACAAGTATTTCGACTAAAGCATTGCCCCTCTAAATGAATCTGAAAAAAAAAATGTTCCAAGTCTCTTAGATTCCGAGATCCGCCTAAAGGGAGGGGAGAAGGGGGGCGGGGGGGGGACTTTGAAAAATGGTTTTTACTTTACCGAGCCTCCTCTATACGAATCCGTAAAAAAAAAAAATACGGGTCTCGTAGTTTCCGAGATACGATAGGGAGGGGGGAGAAGGGGGGGAAAAGGGGAGGTTTGGCACTTTTCCCGTAGGTTTCAGAGTTACTTGTTTACGAATCTGTCAAAATATACCCACCTCCCCATCCACCATCTGGGAGAACAATTATGTCAGTGAGTCAGTGAGTGGTAATTTAGCTTTATATAGTATAATTATAATTATACATAAACAACGTGTAATTTAAAGGGTATATACATACCGAGTGCACGGCTTCTTTGGATGATAACAAACGATATGGCCAGGGTTTTCTAATCCTATGTCTACATGTGTGGAACTTATTAGAAATTTCAATACATTGATACCAGAGACCGAATTTTTCAAATTAAGATGAAGAACGAAGAGAATTATCGTTTTATTGGCAAGTGACGTGGAAAGTGATGACCCTCATAGTGATGTGACACGTTTGTTATTATTGGTATTCAAGAAACATACGAAATCAACAATTTGGGGTCAATTCTGTGAGTTACTTATTTTGAGCTGAAAGAACAAAGGCGAAAAAATAGATGATAGAATATTTGAGTGTCTACAAATCTCATCTTTGCAAATGTTAATAAAATAATTTCTTAGTTTTTTTCAAGCTATGCTTAAGAACTGACCCACTCTAATAAAAAATTTTTTTTTTTTTGGAAACACAATTGACTAATATGATGGAAGGGAAGAGATTATTTTTTTCCTTTACAATTTGACTTCATGTCTTTTAGCCTAATATTGTCTCAGTTGAAAGTTCTTTGCTAGTTTCTCTGCCATATATTAGTAAATCTACTCCAATTTACTTAAAGTGATTTGCCCTTATCGCATAAGTATACTTTACAAGCGTATTGATAAACCATAATAAATATAATTGCAGATTTTTGTTAAGAATTTATTCTGCTAAATAAATAAATACTAAAATAAAGTCATACTGCAAGCAAAGTATGGCAACAATACGACATGACATTGACATCTGCGTAAGGTGTATTGACTTGACAACTACCGCTATCTCGTGTAATGTCGGTTGTGTTTCCGTACTTTTGAAATTATTAACTGCTTCTGTGTATAAACTGAGTTTTTCCTTGCGATTAGTGCTTGCCTAAGGATTCCGATCAGCTGCTATTTACGACGACGACGTTTTATTTTGACTTTTTTGGACTACGATTCTACCTGATACTTTGGACTTTGTTGTTTGTGCATCCATTTGTATATCACAATGGGAAGTCGTTTAATGCCTACTCGCATAATATGTGTTAACTGCCGCATAAGTGGAAGTGGTCAATGGATACTTTAAAAGAGATTTTAAATTACTGAGGCAAGAATATTTCCATAGATCTCTCCCCACATGATGCAAAACTTCCAGATAGCAGCAGCTTTACTAAATAAGTTTGGTTCTCGCCTGCAAGACAATGAATATGCCAATGAAATATTAAACATAATCTATCATATCTTGGATGGGCCAGACATCAGACAACTATTACTCCACCAGCAGGTTTTTTGGACGATATTATGAAGATGAAGAATAAATACACACATATGTATATAAAACAAATTGTTTCATTTTTTATAAGTACCTATTACCTACTTTTATATTATTTATTTATTTAATACGTTTAAGACCCATATTAGAGGATGGCAAACAGATGTTCCGACTGATGGAAAGTGATCTCCGCGGCCTATATGGATCTGCATTACAAAAGGCATTGTATATGCGTTGCCATCCTAGAGACAGAGCCGCAATTAACTTGTAATACATAATGCCTGTAAATATAGCTTTCATAACGCATAGTTACTTGTTTAAAACAGATTTTCGATATAATCAACTTCTAATACCTTAGAAGTGGCGGGGGACCCCTTTTTTTCCTGGGTGGGTAAATCATCGAATGACTTCTCCCGCTCTGGGTAAATCGGAAGGGAGAATCAGGCTTCTACTGACAAAAAACCCACCCTGTTCCTTCAGCTGCCCTTAAGTTCCAACATTACCGGGGTTGTGCCCCGGCAGGCAATGGCCTTATGGGGCCCCGTCACTGGTGCTGACAGCTCTTTGAGGCGCGCGTGGAACATGATGCGCCGTTGACCCGGGCCTGGTCCTTACCGGACGGTGAGCTACCCCTGCTCGCCGTCCGCAAGCCCGCGCTTACGGTGGCCGGAGATCGGCTCGGACGCATGGGGCGTCTTCCGCGGCGGCTGGGGCGTGAGTTGCCTCTCCCTCGCGCGTTCAGCCTTCTCCTTTGCTAGCATTACTGCTTCGCAGTAGGAGGCGACTGCATTCCATTCCCACTCGCTCCCTACAGGGCCGGGCGCGAGAGGTCATCGCCGCCGATAGCCTCAACGAGGAAACGGCGAAGCTCTGCCCCAGCGGGGCACACCTCCACCGTATGCTCCACCGTGTTCTCCGGGTGGTCTACGCAATGTTGACACCCGAGCGTGTCCTCCCGCTGAATCCGAAATAGGTACTTCGCGAAACACCCGTGTCCAGTAAGCACCTGCGTTAGATGGAAGGTGAGGACATCGTGGCATCTCTCCAGCCACTCCTCAAAGACGGGAGTTATCGCTGCGATTGTGGCGTGCCCAGCCTTCGGTTGCGACAGCCGCTTTTTCCATGCTGCCGTGAGATCGCGGGCGGGAGACCCCTGGCCAACTGAGAATCACTACTAGGTCTATGTTTTCCACACTAGCGTTGACTATGGATATAATCAAGTCTACGGTACCAGTCTGCTTCCAATAAATCGGTTTACGTAATAATGGCCAGACATAACCTCTAAAACTTCTTCAACGAATATCTTTTTTTCAAGAGTTCCTTTAATAGTGGATCTTAAGTCAAAAGTAATCATTCATTGAAACTCTATACTCTTGTATATTTTCCATTAATAGACGCTACAAAATTATGCCAACAAAAATTTGTTAGAGGATCCGCCATTGTTCTTTGCATAGAGACTCCATACCAGATGTTGGATAGATATGGGGTTTCCGTTACATGTTGTAGATGTATAAACATCCAGAGATATATAAATCGATTGCTGTTTGTTAGTCTCGCTAAAACTCAAGAACAGCAGGACCGATTTCATTAATTTTTTTTTATGTTCCTTTCTGTCTGTCTTTTAACGTTTAAAAGACAAACATAGGCCATCGCGGACTTTTTAAGAACGCTTGTAAGTTAAATTAATAAAAAACCTAATACTTTATTTAATATGTCCGTCGTGTCGGCTAGTACTTAATATTTTTTCATGTACCGAGTTTATTTCAGAATTTCTTCTCTCAAGAAAAGACTCGCCTCATCTATTTTTTAGAATCAAAACAGATGCTACATTTAAAACTTCAAAGCAATAAGGCGAAATTAATAATAGCTTTCAGGCCATAATCCGTTAAAAAGCAACCTCACTGCTGCAGCGCTTACGAAACAGCGGCAACAGCCTCCACCAGACAATCACGGCGCGATTCAGCGACACTGGATGGAAGTAGCGTTAGGTTTAAGTTGAATGTCTGTTTTTTTTTTTCTTTGTCTTTTTAGGGTTCCGTAGCCGAATGGCAAAAAACGGAACCCTTATAGTTTCGATATGTCTGTCCGTCTATCTGTCTGTCTGTCCGTCCGTCCGTATGTCACAGCCATTTTATTCCGAAACTATTAGGACTATACATGTAAAACTTGGTAGATAGATGTATTCTGTGAACCGCTTTCCGATTTTAAGAGAAAATTTATAAACCATTTAAAATAAAGGGGGCTCCCCATACATGGAACTGAAACTGAAAATATTTTTTTTTTTCATGAAAGCTATACGTGTTGGTATCTATAAACAGGTCTTTAAAAATGACATTGAGGTTTCTAAAATGACTTTTTCATAAAGTTAATCGTTTAAAAGATATACGCTTCCAAAATGTGTGTCCCCCCCCTCTAACTTCTATAATAATGAAGTGAATAATCTAAAAAAACCATATATATGTTACAGACCTTAATGTAAACTTTCAACCAAAATAGGTTTGAACGAGATCGAGTCGGCAGTTTTTGAGATACAGTATATTTTCTAAAACCGCAAATATAACTTTGTAATTCATACAAATACTATGAAAAACAAAGTTATTTGGCGTAGTTGTAAAAATTGTAAATAAGCTAGATTTAAGAAATTGGTAAGGTTTTTTTTTTTTCATTTAAATATATTAAGTATATTATATTTATTATAGTTACCACGGAACCCTTCATGGGCGAGTCCGACTCGCACTTGGCCAATTTTTATTTTGAACTAACATAGCATAAGGTTAAATTGTTACTAACACTCTATGGACTAAGTCTGAAATAAAAGATTATATTATTAATATGATTCAACAAACCTTACTGGCATCATTGAACAAGTCAATAAGCACAGGTCCAGGGCTCAGGAAGTGTGACAGATGAGACAGTAGGTCCCTGGCTGCCGCCGCCCGCGCTCTAGGTGCGCGAGCAGCTCCCAGTTTCTCCCCCACGTCTAACGCGCGTCCCCCACAACGCGACATCCGCTCATCCAAAGCGCTGAATACGCCAACACAATGCTGGAAACAAGATACCATTTTTGTAATACTGTATGGGATCTATACTTGCTAATATATAATAAGGATAAAATAGAAAAATAATTGAGTAACCCCCGAACTTGAAACACCTAAACCGTTCTTGATAAATTGTAGCCAAGAACCATCTCGATCACGACAGTTTTCTAACAACAAAAAAACCGCATCATAATCGGTCCTTTTGTTTAGGAGCTACGATGCCACAGACAGACGCACAGACACGTCAAACTTATAACACCCCTCTTTTTGCGTCCGGGGGTGACACAGTGTTTTATCGAACTCCTTGTAACGGCTTGAGCAATGTTTATCAATTTTTGGTAGGTTAGACCTACCTACAATAAGGGCCTAAGCTATTTATTTTCAGTAGAAATATGTTTTCAATGGTAATCTCCGGAACGAAAGATCCAATTCTAAAAATATTTCCTTACCTTTTCCCAACTATGTTATTATATTTTTTTATAGTTGATAGGCTTGCGTTTGACCATAATCTCACCTGATGTTAAGCGGTGATGTGGTGGAAGATGAAGCACGCTTGCCTAAAAGTAACCTATTCACTCTTGACTTAAAGACTCCCGGGTTATAGCTATCAGGAAACAGACTCCGGCAGGGATTTCCACTCCTTAGCCGTACGCACAATGAAAGTATTCCCAAAACGTTTCGTGCGTATGGGTGGGATGTCCACCATGTAACTATGGCGCATCGTCGTTTGTCTTGTAGTCCGATGATGGAACGGGCTTGGTGGAATAAGACTGTGCAATTCCAGCGATGGAATTGAGATTGGATTGGAAAGATTGATGGGATTGGATTGAGTGTGCGAACACTCCCCGAAACGTAACTGATAGAAAACTGATAGGCTTGCAACACGTCGCCGATCTTCTAGGCTCTGGAGCTGTCTCGACAAGTTTCTCATTGCCGATGAGCCTTTTGGCCCGTTTCTCTAGACTCAAGTGCATCAAGTTGGTATTTGGCAGATCCGTCCCAGAGATGAGAGCAGCTTCAGCTTCGAGTCTATTCGAATACGGCTGAGTATTAGTGTTTTACATGGCCTGCCTGCCTTAGTGACCTCCACAACCCAGGTGTGAGACTGTCTGGCTACTAACAATTGTAATTACTGTCAAAGATATTCAAATGTCAGCCTTGAACCCTTGACTTGAAGATGGACCCATGAGGTTGTTATTATTGAGCCACACGCTCCTCTTAGCCATAAGTTCCTCTCCTCCGTAATACTGAATGGGAATGTTTTACAAAAAAACAAAATCTGTATTTTCGGATAGCCTCATCAATAGCCGAATGACTAAGGTAGCCCACCCATTACACTGTTTACCTCACTGGATATGTTCTAGCAGTTTGGGGTTAAAACTCTCGGACTGTGGGTTTCTAGTGCTCACAGCCTTCTGAGTGTTGCCAGTTGTGATGAAATTCAGTTCAGTTTAATCTCTACTTCCCTACTAACATTCATTACTAACATTATAAAGCGAAAAGGTTTATTTGTTTGTTTAAACACCTTCAGTTGAATGTACTGGGTGGTTTGGACGAAATATAGTATGAAAGTAGATTGAAGCTTGAGGAAAGTTATACCTAGGCTACTTTTTACCCGACTGCAAAAGGTCCACAGGAGTATATGATAAATGCAAAAGATTCTGTATGTATCACACTGTATAACACTTTGACATCGAAAAAATATTTACCGATTTTGATAGAGCTTGATACAGAGATAGATTAGACCTTGGAGAAGGACATGGGCTTTCTAATTAACTGAGAAAATGTTTTTAAGCAAGCAAAGCTGCTGAAACAGGCTAGTGTGTTCATATAATGTAACTTACAGTGTGTTGGTCCATGATTTCAGCTAATTTAGCACCATAAAGCTTTTCTTCCTCCTGAACAGACTGCTCTAGTCGAGTACATTTCCTTTCCTGCCTCTCTTGTAACACCTGAAAAATTAAAAAAATGGGAATAATTATTATGTTTTGTAAAACAAAAAGGAGCACTAGCAATGTGGGTAGAAGTCACATTACTAGCAATCCTGTTAACCCCTCCAACTAAGCTAAATATGCTTGTGTCTGGAGTGAGTTCACGGCAATAGCGTAATAGATGGTGTTCCGAACTATGACCTCTCGATTACAAGTCTGTCACATTAGCCTTAATTTAAAAACTAACCACATTTAAAATACCAGTAGTCTGATTTGACCATAAATGTTTTGTCATATTTAAGAATGTTTCACTTGGATTTAATAACAGAAAGCATGACTTGAACTTTACAACATATTTATTGAAAATTTCGGAGTTATTGGTTTTGTATTTTTTTTTTCACACCCCATTCCGAAATTAAATTTATTTTTGCCTTTGTAGTGTTTTGATATGGAAGTCGGTTTTATTTTTCACCTTTTACAAAATATTGCTTTTGCCGATGCAGAGCTGTTAATTTTTGAGTTCTCCTGGTTACATCACCATCAGCTCTACTTCACCATATGCATTGTGACGAGCATAAAGTGTTTAGCATCCATATTCAAGTAATCGAATCGCAATCCACAATATAATACTTATTATTGAGTAGTTTTGGTGGCCATCTGCTGTCTTCATCATCAGTTTCACTTCCTCAAATGGTGCTTTTTGAGAGCAACTGCACAAGGTACTATTAAAAATACCCAAAACGCTATAGGTGTGCCTATAATATTTGAAGAGTTTCTTTGATTACTCCAGGATCCCATCTTCAGATCCTGATTTCATAACAATGGGACCAACTAGAAAGTATACACTTACAAACGAAAAAAATAATTCCAAATCGGTCCAGCCATCTTCGAGTTATGAGGTAACATACATAATTAAAAAAAAGTTCAAGTCGAACTGAGAACCTCCTCCTTTTTTTGAATTCGGTTAAAAATGGTTCACTTTGTACAAAGTAAATGCAAAATTATTTTTTTGACATTGTTTTATATGTATTTATTTTGTATAAGTTCAATTTCGCAATTATTATTTTCTTTTTTTCCATGTATTTCTATAATGTTATATTAATGGCACATGTGTAACTTATTTATTTTATATGGGTCAGGAACCTAAATGAAATGAATACTATAGTTTATTTATAATTGTTAATACATAACTAATGATAAAGACCAATAAAATAATATATATGTATTTATATATATAGTTAATAATAATTCAAATTCATAAATATTTTAATAGTAATATAATTTATGTTAAAGTTGAATACTTAAAAAATTTATAATAATTTATACAATAATTAGGAGAGAGGAAGTTTGCAGCGAGAAGAAATGTACCATAAGTACGCACACATAGATTTGAGATTGTTTTGCCCGCCGTGCGACCCACGTCATCGAGCGAACGTCCTAGGGTTATGATGAGGATATTTGTAATAAAACGAGTATAGAAAAACAATTATATTTTATTTGTTAACCAAATATGTTTCAGTTTAATAAAATGATAGATTTCCTTCCTTGAATTCCTGATTAATAAATTTTAGTGTTGAAAATATCCGAAACCGCATAAATAATTTAAATTTTAATAAAATTCCGCATAAATAAATAATCAAAAGGGAAACAGGAGCAAAGCGGACGAAAATCAATTGTTTTTAGGTCTATCCATTATGACATTGTCAAAATTATTTAAAAAGGCTCAGGCAGGCGTGCGGCATCCCACTGTTGGATGTACCGATGGTGATATGCGAAGCGGTAGGCATATAACGCGTGGCTTTGAGCGAGTGACGGACGCCTGCCCAAAGCTCCTCTAAAACTTTGACAATGTGCTATGCATAGTTCTTTTTGAAATTCTTAATTTTCAGCAGCAACAAAACATGACAACAAAACAAATGACTAATAATATTGAAGATTGAAACAAACCTTCAGATCTTGTATGGCTTGTGTAAAAATGTCATGTATCATTTCAGGATCAAATTGGTCATCCTTTAATTGGGACTCCTGCATACTTCTCCTCACCATTCTTTCTACAAACTCATCTGGATCGAATGGATCCTAGAAAAAGGCAACAAATAAATGGTCTAGATGTATTATTCACTTGAAAATTGCATTGAGGTTTGCTAAAATCAGCAAAAATGTCTCAACAAATACAAAACAATACCTACTTGTTCTAGTTCTTTTATATACTGATTCATCATCTTGTAAGATATATGTTGTGCAGTTAAACATCAAACGGATAAACTATCTTGCATATATTATTTCACAGTTTATCAACACAAACGCCTACTTTTAAAAATTAGACAAAAATATCTTCAGACAGATGACAAATATTGACAATGGGGCGTGCAACCGTGCAACTGTCAAAGTGGCGCTAGTAGCACACTTTAGGCTTGTGTAGTACATGTACAGAGGTGGGCGTTTAAACGAAAAGCATATAATATAACATATTATTTAAAATAAGCGAATAAGCAGATTAGTTTTTAAAAGCATCTGCTTATTCCGCTTTTTGTTAAAATTAAAACGCAACCGCGTTTTGATAATTTCTTTTCATAACCACGTAAGTAAGAACGTGCTCAAATGAATTATGTAACAACTGATAGATGGCGCCCGATTCAATTTTAATAGATAGTAAACAATGATTATGCGAAAATCGACCTTACCTCAATAACTTTAAGGTTTAAAATATTTACATCTTTTGTTTATGTGCTGAATCGCGTTGACTTACTCAAAACTGGTAAACCTAGCAAATTAAATATGCTTTCCGTTGTTCACTTTTAAAAGCGACAATTTAATTTAAACGGGTTGCTTATACTGCTTATCACTTATTTTGCTTTTTACGTTTAGTAGCGTTTCCTCCGCCCGGTGAAAAGCGTCATGTTTTGTGAATTTCCGAAACAATTTGATTAGAAGTTGTGACTCGGACTTGTTTACGTAAACATAAATAGTGTAAAACATTTTTTCATGTGGTGAATTGTTTCTTACCAAAGAAATAATTCTGTGAGTTTTGAACTTGTATATAATATAGTTTTTAGGTGTAGTTAATTGTGTTTAATAGGTAATTGTGTTAATAATAGTGTAAATAGTTTATAGTGTAAGTAATTGTGTTAATTTTGACTACTTTTTCTACAAAAACAAATTGGTGAGCTAATTAAACTGTAAATTCGAATAACTACTGTATCAAAATGACGAGTAGAAGTTCGAATAACATAATTTGGAACTTTTTTTGAGAAATCATGCGACTAAAACAGCTGAGTGTAATTTTTGTAAAAAAAAAACTTTATCGTATTCCGATTCTAACAAAATATCGGAACGGAGGACCCGCTGACGAGCAAAGTAGAAAAAATTATGTTTCTGAATGTGAATAAATGACTTGATGGTTTGAGGAAATAATGGAAATTTTGTAAATAATTAAAATGTACATATACTAGATAAGAGATCAATGAACTTTTAAGTACGCCTGAATTTAATAAAATGTAGTTTATTATTTGACAAGTTATGAATAAATACAGATCTTAGAATAATACTAACCTACTTAGTTTAGTTTCATAATTATATAATATTATTCATTCAGATAGTCCTAAGCCTGCCAAGTACGAAAGAAAATTCACTGATTTCGTTTAAAAACCAATACTTAAACTTAACCAACTAAAAAAGCAAACAACATAATTTCATTATTTTAAATGTAAGAAAGTAAATAAGCGTATTAAGCTATTAAGCAGTTTACGTAAGTGACTTTTGATAAAAAATAAACGAATAAGTTCGTTAAAAGTTTTAAGTCGTTTATCACATCTTTATACATGTACTATGTACTATTAGGACGCAATTCCGTCATGTGAACTAGAACGAACTATTCTGTTTCTGTCGCTCAAATCGGTCATCTAGTACATCTAGTACAGTGAACTAATCACCAATCCTAGCGACATCCAATCGCGAGAACCGAGTAAGAACGGCTGAACTAATAGGTGATGTACGAACTACGATGACCTGGAGAACGAGAAACTGTGCCCGGTCATTTATGTGCATAATCTATGGCCCGGACGTTCTATGGCTCTTTGATAGTTTCGATGTTTTTATTTGTTATTTTAACTTTGTTAAGTGAAGTTACTCAACGTCATTGGTTCAACAATATAAGTTCAAGTTTATGTTGCTTAAGTTATGCTTGGTTTTGTTTCGTGTGGATTGTAAAAAAGAAAATATGTATATAAAAATGAAGATCACTGTAAATATTTGATTTTTAAATACGCCATTTTAATAATTCATTCAATATTACTTATTTAAATGATATTCAAATTATTTAAAATGTATCATAATTAAAATGATAGTCCTAAGCCTGCAAAGTATGAAGGAAAATCAAATATGCAGGTATTCCATCACGTCTGACGATGAACTAAAATGAACTAATAGTACTAGAAGACCGAACTAGTACATTTGAACAATTGTACTAGTTCGGAGCGCTCCTGTCAGTGACCGAGTATGAACAAGCCTAGCACACTTACCAAAATCAAAGCAGTTTCTCTATGGAACAGTAATGAATTCCTAAATTAGAGACAGTTATTGAGAATTTTTCGATTAAAGAACATGTATTATGTTCTTTAATCGCAAAATTGTACAGAAATCAATTGAAATCAATGAAATGAAAATAAAAAATATTACCACAGATAACCATAGATGATACAGATAACTATATAATATCTCACAATCTAACTAACACTGACAGTGACAAAGGTTGTTACGGTGGTGGCGCCATCTGCGATTAGCTTTCACTTGCACGCCCCCAACACGCCCCATTAATTCGACATAACTTCCAACTATAGATAAGTGGCTTTTGGGTAGGCGTCTCGACAGTTTTGCCATTTACGCGTCCGTTTGTGCAATAATTGACGCAGGAGGTTCTTTGGTAAAATGTAATAAAAGTAAAATATTAAATTAATATTTTCGCTTCTCACGCAGATAATATGTCAGCTTGTACAAGGTTACCAGGGAGGAAAATAATCAATGGAAACTAAAATAAACTAAACTAAGAGCGCCTTCACACTACCATTTGTCCAGCGTAGGCGTTCGATAAACGTATGCGCAGCGCAGACGTCGCGACGACGCGGCGCAAGCGTCGCGTTGTTGCGGCGTTTCCTCTGGAGTCAATTAAACGCTGCGCTAACGCGGCGCAGACATAGTAATAGGTCATTTTCGGGATTTTTTCAAAACTTGTAAAGGAGATGTTTCATTTTGGGCTACCATTAGTACACCACATAGATAAATAGAAAAAATAATAGAGATTACCATAAAAATACTCAAAAAATTATTTGGAGACGGGTAGAGCTGTGATAAATTATTATTTGGGAAGATTTTTATTATGACAACCCTTGTTTTAGGGCAGCCATGACAGTCGTGTTTGACAGATTTAAGTTTCATGACGTTTGGTGTCTTTCTGTGAGTCGTAGAGATGGGCAAGTGAAAAAAATATATCGATTAATATCGAATCGATATTTTTAATCTATATGAATTATTATCAAGTCAAAAATAGATATTTTCCGTAAAGGTAATGTACGTAGGTAACATGGACTCGAGCCACCGCAGGAGACACACCGGGCGTCGGGATCGCGAGCTGATCTCCGGCCACCGTAGACGCAGGCTTGCAGACTGCGAGCAGGGGTAGTTCACTGTCCGGTAAGGACCAGGTCCGCGTCGGCGGCGCGTTATGTTCCACGCGCGCCTCTAAGAGCTGTCAGCACCAGTGACTGGGCCTCATAGGACCATTGCCTGCCGGGGTTGCGGGAATGTTCTAACGAGATACCGTGGCCCCGGAACTTAAGGGCAGCTGGAAGGGAACAGGGTGGGTTTTTATTCAGTAGAATTTTGACACGCCCTTACGCTTCGCGAGGCCAAGAAAAGAAAATTAATCTGAAGATATATGCATATTTTGATGGTGCAAACATGCTGACGATCTGGTGCGACATTTGGACTACTTCCCAGATCTGACAAGATTAGTGTCACTGAGACCAATAGTATACTAAAGTGAATTAAAAAATATCGATTTATTGAGATTTAAAATATTGTCTATATTTATCGATTATTTTATGAAAAATATCGATATTTTTACCCAAGCCTAGTGAGTCGTTATGTGTTTTTGCTGTGTTAGATTGAATGATTTCGGAGTTTTTAATAATTATTTTGTTTTACGACCCAGATTATTTCTAAAGACATTGATTGATTACTTCTCTATTGATCCCAGCTTTGTTATATGGTTTTTGATTCGCCTGTGATTTAGATATCGTTGTTTACGGTTTCGTCGTTGTTTATTCTACAATGACAAGTTCAGTTTCAAGTATGTCTGCATTAACCCGTGCATTTACTTATTATTTTCTTAACATGCTATTACTATATGATGTTATCTTCCCACTTTCCATATTCTATTAGATTTTAACTCATATTTATTCTAGTTTATGTACAATAGCGTGCCTGCAGTGTACCTCTGTTATAGATGAAAATGAACTATATTTTGGACAGCATAGAAGCCGCGGCTTTTTTCCTGGATGGAGTATTGATAAGGGATAATGCGGAATAAATATATATATTTAAGTCTCTACAAGTTGTTTTATTTATATACTTCTTATGGCTGGTTTTCCATCCTCTTAATGTCACCAATTACAGAACTTATTTGGAGTTTTATAGGAGTAATAGTTATCTACAACTCACAGAACAGTTCACTGCTCTTCTATGCATTATCGAAGTCCAGAGATTATTGACAAGCACTTAATAATGAAATAGCACATTTTGCTACACAAAGTAACATTAAAGCCTTCGTTTTATGTTTCCAATATAACCAATCTTTAGCTACTGAAATCTGTATTAGGTAAAAGATGTGCCGCCGTAAAGCAGTAATATAATTATCCTGTGGTCTTATTTTATAAGTATAACTATAAGGAATCCTAAGTATTTTCGGAATTCGTATGTTGATATTTTATTGTAGTTACAAAAATATATATCGACCTCCGAGACGTGAAAAACACGATCCGTCAAACTGACATGTCAAAATGACATTCGCATCATTGTTTAATAGCAACATGGCTGATCCATATTTATTGTGTTGCTCTCCTCGACCGAGTTAATTTGAATATCACACTAAAATAAAGCGAAATCATAGAAAATTAATATTAAAAAACGGTTACTACATTATACAGCAATATTTACATGTGGTGTACTAATGGTAGCCCAGGCTCCATACATTTCTGGAACATCTCCTTTTTCCTTTTATTTTTCGGAAAAATAAAAATATGGAAAAATAATGGAAAAATATTGTACACGTATAATTTTACTTTGAATAAGGGTCAAAACGCTTGAGTCATAGGGCCCAAGTGAGCGTCTCGCCGGCTGATCGATTCCTTGCGTGACTAGAGGGCTGGCTCGTTCTTTGCCCAAAGAATAAGCATTGCCATACAACGTGAAAATGCTGCTAGTCTTAGCGGTGCTTCGACGTTACAATAAATAGTCAGTTATATCAATGTATTTTGTAGTGGTAACTTAAAATAATCATAATAAATTACTAAGGGAAGTTAATCAAATTATGAATTAAATGGTTTATTGATTTTTTTTTAAATTCAAAAGAAAATATACAATAAACATGTACATCCATACATATTATGATAAATTAAAAATGAATAGGAATAATCACATCTATTCAGTTGAAGATGAATCCGAATCGTCATTTGTAAAAAGGGAATCATGGTTAACATTTTCTCCCGCATCTGTATCTACAAACAATAAATCTCCTCAATAATATGAGCATATTGTTTTTCATAATTTTTGGTAACTGATACGATGGTGCCAAAGCACGAAAAACTTTTTCCATAGTGGATGCTCTACCCAAATCTTATCAGGGCTCCGGATGCTGCCTTTGCTAAAGCAATCAATTTATCAATATCCTTCAAGGCTTATAAGCGACGAGGTGCTAGTGGACAAGCTTCATAGCCTGGCTCATCGACGAACAGTTGCTTGTCTCTAGGTTTTCTACAGATTGAACTTCGGGGAGTGTGCACAGGAACTACATGACTTGATCCCTCCATCTCCCTTTCACTACCAGTCTACCAGGGGCACTTGATTGATATACCGTCTTATCGTATCAAGCGCTTCTTCTCCAAATTTATTGTGCGCACAGCCAAGCTGTGGAATTCTCTGCCGGCTTCTGTGTTCCCTGTCACTTATGATATTTTACCCTTTAAAGCAAGAGTAAATAGGCATCTTCTGGGTTCACTGGTTCCATCGTAGACCCATCCCATCTATTGCTTACCATCAGGTGAGATCTAGGTCAAGAGTGTCCCCCAGAGAGCTCCCCATAATAAAAAAAAACCTTCACATTTATCGAACTATTTTGTTTTTATTGATAATAAGCTCGCGTTGGTTAAGCGTCTCACCATCATCATGGTAAGTGATAATGTGGTCGAAGATGTAGCACGCTTACCTAGAAATAACCTATTCACTCTTGACTTAAAGACCCCCAGATTATAGCCATCAGGAACCACAGACACCTGCGGGGAATTCCACTCCTTAGCTGTACGCACAATGAAAATACTCCCAAAATGTTTAGTGCGTATGGGTGAGATGACCACCATGTAACGATGGCGCATTACCGTTTGTCTTGTAGTTCGATGATGGAACGGGCTTGATGGAATTAGATTATGCAATTCTATCTCACACTCCACGGAATGTAACTGATAGGCTTGTAACACGTCGCTGATGTTCAAGGCTCCAGAGCCTTGAACATCAGCGACGTTTTGCCAACGATGCATGGGTTCATCAAAGCTCCAGAGCTTTGATGAACCCATGCATCGTTGGCAAATAGTCTCTTGGCCCGTTTTTCGTTAAACTCAAGCGCGTCCAGTTGATATTTGGCAGATCCGTACCAAAGATGAGGGTACATACTCCATACACGATTTAGCTTGAGCTTGAGAAGCTGTTCCGTTGTGCAGTACAGTCTTACCTTTGCTAGGATTCTCAACTTTTTGATGCTAGTTGAGCCTTAGCCTCGATGAACGAACCAAAATTGAGGGCCAATGTTACCCCAAAAAGCTCAATACGATCAGTTGTCAGCACGGTTATACCATGGAAAGGAGCCGGCTCCTTTTTGCGGAGAAGAGACACGCCTGGGTCTTAGCTGCATTAAACTTGACCAAGTAGGTATCACCCCATTCGGAGACAGCCTTTAAGTACAATTTCAAGCGTCCAACCATGGCCTCACGGCGAGACCAAATTTGTCCCACCAGCACATGCGCTGGACACGTATCTCTCAGAAACTGTGCTGTCGCTCCTGCCGAATATGACTGATAGGATGAAGTAGAAGGTGAACTATTCATGTAATATGCTCCTTCCGGCAAACTTCGCGATGTTTTCGAACTTACTATAATTTTTACATATTGTGGACATTTATTGCAAACTGTGCGACCGCATTACCTATTATATTAGCGCGAAATGTTGTTACAATATTCATAAGATACTCTATTATTTTGTTTTTCGCACAGATTCCACACGAGTTTGTCTTTATTACCACCTATTTCTAACCTACCTAATATATACCTATATACCTTTAAGAAGTAGTACTCATATTAAATTAAATAGCACCTAGCCGGCATTTAATAACTCGAACGGGGAATTCCCTGTATGTGAATTACATTGGTGTTGCAAAAATAGATAAAACCTTGTTTTTCGTTTCGTCCTGCTAATTTAACATTTTATTACTAGCGGTAGTAAAATTGATATTGTTTTAGAAGTTCTAGTGTACTATAATTAACTTGTTTATGTATTAAAATGAGCTTTTTTTAATTGGAAAAATATTGGAAAAAATTGAATAATATTGGAAAAATATCTTTTTTCTTTTCTTTTCCGTCCGAAATTTTTCCACTACCCATCAGTACGCAGACATAACACAATTGCGTTGTCGTTTCGGAAATATCATTAACAAAATGGTTTCTGACGAGGAAACTCTATTCTTGGCTTTGCTTTCAAAAAGTAACGCAGTACCTAACGCAATGCACGCGTCGCGCACCTACGGTGCTAGCACCACGTATTCATTCCTTGCACTGACGCCACGATAACGTGATGCATGCGCTGTGTAGTCGCGGCGTCTGCGCTGCGTGTATCTTCATCGAACGCTTACGCTGGACAAACGCTAGTGTGAAGGCGCTCTAAAAAGTTCTTCCACAGTCTGTTATATACTGTGTCTATCACATACTTACGTACATTTTCAACCGACGACAAAAAGAGGAGGTTATCAATTCGACGCGTATATACTTATATATATTTTTTTTAATGTATGATCACCGATTACTCGAAGAGGGCAGAACCGATTCGGAAAATTCTTTTTTTTATTGAAAGGGAATTTTTATTTGAAATTGGTCGCATTTTCATAAAAGTCAGGATCTGATGATGGGATCCTGGAGAAATCGAGGGAACTCTTCAAATATTATAGGCACACCTATGACGTTTTGGGTATTTATTGTAGTAACTTGTGCAGTTGCTCTCAAAAAGTACCATTTGAGGAAGTGGAACTGATGATGAAGACCACAGATGGCCGCCGAAACTACTTAATAATAAGTATTGAGTGGATTGCGATTCGATTACTTGAATATGGATGTTAAGCACTTTATGCTCGTCACAATGCATATGGTGATGTAGAGCTGATGGTGAAGTACCAGGAGAACTCCTCAACAATTAACGGCCCAGCATTGGGAAAAGCAATATTTTGTAAAAGGTTATAAGTAGTTGACATTTAGAGTCTTGTAACTAGGTAAATTAAAAATACACCAACTAAAAAGAGTGAAATAAAAACATTTTACCAAAAAATTAAACCGACTCCCAAAAAACACTGCAAAGTGAAAAATAACTTTAATTTCGGAAGTCGGTGCCAAAAACGAAAATACAAAACTAAAAACACCGACTACCGAAATTAAAGTTATTTTTCAGTTTGCAGTGTTTTTTGGGAGTCGGTTTAATTTTTTGGTAAAAAGTTTTTATACTGTTGTCAGGTCCACGTTTCGACGCAAATCACCGATGAGCCGACATCACAAAATAATAAAGGTAACGATATTTGGAATTGTCCTTTTGCAGCATATCTACATTTTCAAATCCCGGGTCTAGCAAAAATTGCTATTGGATTTTTCTATTACAATTTTTTCAGTAGTAGCTCAAAGTTTGGAATTTTGCGGTGTGATACCCCAGTTCATCGATGCTCACGTTAAGCAGATGGTCCTGCGCCTGACCTCCCTCTAGTTATGTTATGAGTTATGATTATGACGGATTGCCGTCCCATCGGACTATGAGTGTAAAGGAACAGATGATGCACATATGTACCTGCGTACATACTTGTGCACTACCCTACGTCGCTGGATAATCTCCGCTGAAATTGGCCTTCGTGGCATAATTCGGCCAGGAGAACTACACTATAAAGAAGAAATTTTTGTTTTCTCTGTGTTTGTTTGTAATGAATATACTAAAAAAAACCAGTAGCTTTTCAGACTGGTTTAATTATTAATTTTAGTAATATAATAAAGCAACATTATTAACAAGTAGCATAGGCTGTTTTAATTTAGCTGAAAAGAACCTTTTCAGGCGAACGAAACCACGGTCAGAAGCTTTTGTGTTATGACTGTGTTTGAGAATGATTTGTTTTGTGTTGATATTTCTAGGATTACTTCTAACATATACCTATAACTTTACGACTTTTTGTGTTATTATATTGTTAAGACAGTTTATAAATTGTAATTTTATGTCGAAACACGGCGAGGGAATAGGATATGTGTGCATACTCCTTTGCCTTATTTATATACTACGTCTTATTTATGTCTATTTATTAGGGAGAAAAAACAGTTACATGTTATGATATTACATTAATGTTCTTAAGATATATAGGTAAACACATAACCCACACTATAAGTGTATTTTTAAACTTACAAAACTCTTGCTGATACTTTTATAAGGAAAAACAAACTTAGAAGTGACTTACAAGGGCATGCT
This sequence comes from Tholera decimalis, assembly GCA_943138885.2. Classification (NCBI taxonomy): domain Eukaryota; kingdom Metazoa; phylum Arthropoda; class Insecta; order Lepidoptera; family Noctuidae; genus Tholera; species Tholera decimalis. Next base: position 19,524,521 of record OW964565.2, read on the forward strand.
TTAAGGGCAAATAACCTTAAAGACCTCTTACTAATGCTATTTTAAGTGTAATATCACTTGTAGTCCTCTTTGTGATCTCCTAATAAGAGTGTAAACACAAACCGCCGTGAGCTAAAGATAAACTTTACGAAAATATTAAAAAGTCGCGTAAAAACTTAAGTATTATACTATTTTATTTTCCTACAATATGCTAGTGTGTAAACTTAGTTTGTCACGCACTTTAGGTTGCGAAGTAGTCTTTCTCGATTATTTTGAAATTTGAATAACAGTATTTTCACGGGCCTTTTCAACAATGTGTCTTTCATTATATATTATTTTAATTATTTGTGAAATAATATCGAAATATCGCCATTATGATCAACCACGACTCATAAGTAATGTAATAAGTGCTTTATCAGAACAATATAAGTCCAGTATTCTTGTTTAAGGTTTATATCGCACTCGTAAAAGTCAAATGAAACCTAGAACCATTAAGTCTACATGGCCATACTGCTCATAATTCTAGGGTTCCTTAATAAGCAAAAGCAAGCCAAACAACGAAGTCATTATAGGTCCAAGTAAATAATTCATCCACAACGTTAATTCAATGTACCTGATTTTACAATAATTTCTCGTGTCAGACACAACAAGGAAAATAAATAACCCTTAATAGAGAATTGTTTAAGACACTTGTAAGACTTACTCTTTAATATGTCTTAGGTGAGATAAATCACACTTAAAACACTAGTTTTACAGAAGTCTAATAAAACACTTAGTATAGTCACTTCTAAGATTTAATGTACTTATAAAATGTATTAAAAGTATTAATTAAGAATCAAAGGCAACTAGACTTGTAAAAGGTGCTTATAATACCACTGCTCTTATTAATATTATATAACGTTTTCTTATATACGTCTATAAGAATAATGTTACAAGTATGAATGCACTTAAAACTTAAATAGACTTATGAAATAACACTATAAGAGTTTCTGGCTTTTTTTGTTTTTAGATAGGGCCACTCGTAGATCAGCTCAGTAAGGCTGTGCGTCTACTTAACCGGATATCTTATATGAAACCATAGCTCTTACAAGCTTTTGTTTATAAGGGTATTAAGGGTTTCTGGCTTAATCAGAATACGTATAACCTTTTATGAAACCAGAGCTCTTACAAGCTTTTGTTTGTAAGGGTATTTTGCTAGTTGGGGTTAACGGATTAATAAAATTTTACTGTTAGTTTTCAACATTTTTATTAGAATTTAGATGCTGATGCACTAATAGCGAGTGATTTAATTTTTTTATTAGAAAGAGAGAAAAAATCGATGTCTATGAAGTGTGTGTTATAGGTTTCCACAAGACGACGTAGCTCGTGCCCCGGCGTTAGTTTTGCATGCGTCTACATGGAACAAGCGTGGCACGCGAGCCCCCCGTCTGATAACCGTTCTAGGTACCGTGTAACATAGTTTGTTCGTAAGGTCAGTACAATCAAACCTATTATGGCACAAACCATACAGCATCATTACATCCAAAAGTAACCGTCGGGCTTCCAAGCTCTGAATATTGTATTTTTTAAGTAATAGGGAATAGGGAATCTTTGAATGATTACATTTGTAGTTCATGCTACGTAAGAATTTTTTTCTGCACCATTTCCAATTTGTTATTATATTTAAGATAATAAAGATTCCAGATTGAAATACCATATTCCAGTTGTGATCGCACTAAACATTTGTATAATATCAGAAAAGTAGAGGGCCGCACAAAGTCTTTAGAAGATCTCATGACGAAACCATACATTTGAAAGTATGAATAAGGCTATTCACGATAGTATCAATGTGCATGTCGAAGTGCAAACATGAGTCCATAATAACACCGAGGTCCCGAATGGAATTCACTACATTTAAATGGTGGTTATCGAAATAGTAATTAAAATGAATTTTATTTTTATTTTTAGTAAACGATATACTATGACATTTGGGGAGAGATTGTTCTTTGTGCAATACGTGTTCAGTCTAATGAGATCATCTTGCATGAGTAGGCAATCCTGGATATTTTTGCAAGATTTAAATATTTTAATATCGTCGGCATAAAATAAAAAATGAGAATTAAAGAAACAAGATTTAATGTCATTTATATATATGATAAATAGGAATGGTCCTAAAATAGATCCTTGGGGGACTCCAGAATTCACAGTAATGGGTTCAGATTCATAACCATTTATGACGACTCTCTGGGTCCTGTTAAAAATATATGAGACAAACCAACGCAGCAAGTTCCCACAAATTCCGTTAAAGGCAAGCTTCTCCAAAAGGAGCGCGTGATCCACCTTGTCAAAAGCCTTCTGAAAATCAGTGTACACGGCGTCTACTTGAACTCGTCGGTCCATGTTTTCAAACAAATAGTTAGTAAATATCATCAGATTAGTAATAGTTGAACGCTGTTTTACGAAACCATGTTGTTCTGGTATAATTAATCGATGAAATTGAGGATATAGAGCACCGTGTACTAGCTTTTCAAAAAGCTTTGACAAGGCGGACAGGATGGAAATGGGTCGGTAATTTTCCACGTTGTCTTTGTTATCACTTTTATAAATAGGAGTGATAAACGCTCGCTTCTACACGTTTGGAAAAACCCCCTCGCGCAAACATTTGTTGAAAACTACATACAAAATAATATGTATGCTTTCGGCAATTTTTATAAGGAAAGCGGGTGGCAGCCCATCCGGACCAGCTCCCTTTGATGGATCAAGTGACTTGATTGTCCGAAGTATAACATCTTTTGAGAGATATATATCACCTACACTAGATGAGTTATCCTCATAATTGTCAGGAGGTTGCCATTTTATAGGGTCGAAAGTAGATGATTCATAAACGGAGGCAAAGAAGGTCGAGAACAAGTTACATATATCGGTAGGGTTGTCAGAAAAGGAATTCTTAAGGTGCATGGTTGCTGGAAATCTACCCTTGCTCTTTCTATTTGATATGTAACTCCAAAAATGCTTTACATTTTTGGGTATGCTATCTTCGACCGATTTAATATAGTTACTGAAACAGGCGCCACACTCTCTATGAAATAATTTACGATAGTTAGAGAAGTGTTCATAGTCGGATTGGTTGTGGTACCTTTTCCACCGAATCCATGCACGTTCCTTGTTTTTAAAAATCCTTATTAAAGATGGTGAGAACCAAACAGGAAATTGAGAACTTTTAGTTCTAGTTACAGGAACGTGTATTCTGATTATCCCGTATAAAAGGTCATAAAACTTGTTGACGGCCTGTTCAGCGGGCAAACTGTTGAGTTCACACTCCCAATCTATTGCACTAATTTGTTCATTAATGGCAGAATAGTTAGCCTTATGATAGTTATACCTAGGAACTGAGCGGAATTTCATGGGAGTAAACTGCATATTAAGAGTTGTCATTATGGAAAAAATGGGGTGGTGGGTATCCGGCTGCAATAGCGAGTTACATGGTACAGTTTGACAGTCTGCATTAGATATGAATAAATCCAGTGTCCGCCCGAGAGCATTTTTACACTTGTTATATTGTAAACCGTTAATGCACGACATAAAGTTTAAAAGAAACTGACTACAAAAGGTTGCAGAGTTTACAAGTTGATGATTACCCTGATCTGATCAACCGATATCTGGCAAGTTAAAATCTCCCGCAATGTAAAATCACTCTGTAGTAGAATCATTAGCAATATGTTGTAGCATATCAAGGTAATGCTCGTATATGTCGTCACGAGTTCGCGGTGGTATATACGCTACACTAATGATGACTGATGATGATGATGAATGTCCAACAAACACAGCGGTTGGGTGTGCTACGAATCTGGCTTTCTGTAGAATGTCCCAATAAATCTTGTGTTGTAGGGCATTTCCTGTCGGCATTTAATATAGGTAAGTGAAATGCCGTCTGAAGGAATACTGGTTTGTAAGTATGTATCGTTTCGTTTTTCTTATCTGCCTATCTGTCGAAATGTCCCTAGGACAGCGTTGCATATTACATACTAGATCAGCTCATCACCATACGCTTACTAATTTAATTTTACTTATTCTATACTAGTAATTTATAGTAGTACCTACCTAACCATGAACTCACATAAGGCCTTTAAACGTTCTCTGCAAATGAAATCTTTTTGTAAATTATTTGATGTTGGCCCTTCGGAAAAAATATCGTTTTAATTTTAGAAACAAAGGAAAAAAAATGTCATAAATGTAGCAAATACGTCTTTTTGGAAGATTTCTTACTAGTGAAAGCGTTTTTTATATCCAAATTCTTTGTGATGTCGTAATATTTTAACAAAATTTTGTGCGTGCTATTGACGATTTATTATTATTATATTGTTTTACTCTCTTTCATGAGAGTTGTGTTGAAAGTTAATATCAACCGAAAAGATAACATTTTGACAGGAGGATCACTGAAACCTTGGACATACGTGAGTAGTGAGATGTCCAATGTATCCTAAAAGGGTTAGGATAAAGTCGATAGAGCTCAATGGCTGAGCGCCTCAGTCCTCGAAGCTCCGAGGTTAATGCCTTGGAACAACGAGGCTATCTCATCGGCAAGAAAGTCGGGCAAGGATCATATGCCACCGTCCATCTGGCTGAATACTGCGATGCGGCCAGCCCCAAGAGGATGCACCTTGCGTGCAAGATATTCGATAAAGAAAAAGCACCTCGGGATTTTTTAGAAAAGTTTTTTCCTCGTGAGCTTGATATACTAACTAAGATCGAGAACCCGCATATCATTCAAGTGCATAGTATTTTACAACGTGGACCGAGAGTGTTTATCTTCATGCGTTATGCTGACAACGGTGATCTGTTGGATTTCATAAAACGTAATGGAGTTGTGCCAGAAAATCAGGCCAAGCTTTGGTTTAGACAAATGGCGAGTGGTTTGCAATACCTTCACAGCAAGAATATAGCACACCGTGATCTGAAATGCGAAAACATTCTGCTGTCAAGACGTTTCAACGTAAAGTTGGCGGATTTTGGATTCGCTAGATTCTGCACGGACGGCGACAATCGACGGGTACTCAGCCAGACATACTGTGGGTCCGCTGCGTACGCCGCCCCTGAGGTGGTGAGTGCCACGCCTTATAACCCCAAACTAGCTGATGTGTGGTCTCTCGGGATTATCCTTTTCATAATGCTGAATGCTTCCATGCCGTTCGATGATTCGAACTTACGCAAATTACTTAAGGACCAAATGTCACGTAACTGGGTTTTTAGATCCAGAATCCGTGATTCAATATCAGCGGCGGCCAAGTCTATCGTGCGGCGCATTTTGGAGCCCGACATCACGCTTCGCCTAACGCTGGATCGTGTGTTGTCGCACGAGTGGACGCGGCCGCGCAAGGACAAAAGTGCGAGTCTGATGGGGCGGTTGGTGCAGTCAGCCCCCTCGGCGCCGCACTCGCCTGGCAAGCGCGAGCACGACGAGGCGGGCACGTCAGCCGGAGCGCGCGTCTCCGGCGACCACCGTGAGACTGAGCGCGAACGCCACGACGACATCAACATGCGCTCCCACGACTGACGCACCCAATACAGCTTAAATAGTATATACTTACAATAATGTTTACGCAAAAAGTGTTAATAATCTTGAAATAATTTTGACCTTCAAAAATTTAAAATTCACTTTATTATTTTGATTTTTTTTTACAATTGACGACTTAACTATTGTTGGTCGGCAATAGTGAAAATAAAGTTTTTATATAAAATACGACAATTCTGTTTTTAAATTATTTTAGTGGATAATTTAGACATTTATTTATTAGGAATATGAATAATTAAACATTTTATGTACTAAGATTAGCTAACAGTAGCCGAAATATCCGACGGCCAATTCATCTTTTCTGACATTTATTTCGATAGGTAGGTAGGTACCTATTTTACCTGTATTGTACCTATTTTTATAAAGAAATACTACTGACTAATGACTATTATAAAGGGAATTAGACAACCAAAAGAAAGTCTTATACGCATTTCTCTTCTTTGAATTGTTGTTTTTAGTACAGACTTTGTGCTTTTTACTTAGAGGTCATTTTTTTAAGAGTTTTGTTTTCCAATTTTGATTTGATTTTTAATTTTTTTTAGTGTACGTAGATACTAAAATAACCCAGGTGAATTAAGTAAACTCCAGGAATTAGATAATGCTGTTATTCTAAAGTTCGTGGGCAGACCCATCTAAAGGCGCCGCTCGCATGAGTAGAGATTAGGAAACTCTATGTAAGAATCACAAACGGAATGCTATAATATCTCGTTGACCTCGTTCCTAAGAATCACCTTTGTCTCGTCATGCTAGATTATTTCTGACTAGAACTTAGCCCGCGAATTCATCCACGTGGATTTTGTAATAATTTATGGCACTCACAAATAATGCACCTTAAGATCAATGAATTTCTTTTAGAATTATATCATTCCGGAGATTACCCCCTACCTACAACAGTTCTTACAAATACCTTTATAATATTACTGTGAATGAATAATTAAATGCGTTCTCAATTATCACAGGAGTTGCAAAATGTTAGGATTCGTCGACTCAATCGTATTCGTATGAAGGTTTGCACGGCGAATCGTCTGAACTGCTCGAGCATCATCTAGCTATTACCGAAAACAAAACTGACTGGCTAATCCCGAAAAGCGTGAACACGACTGTAGGTACTTTTTTAATGCATTTTTCCATGGTAGGGTCTTAAATTGCTGCTCCTACGCTATATTAATTTACTATGAATTCTGCACCAATAAATAAATAAAACATTTGATATTGAACTTTTATGTTTGAGAAATCAAGAAAATTTTATAGTGTACCTAAATACCTAGTTATTTATCTTACAGATACGAAATATCCTTACCAAAGCCGGTCCATAGATGGGAGACCATTTTCAACCGACGACCAAAAGAGGAGGTTATCAATTCGACGCGTATATATACAGGGTGTGGCGGAAATAATGGATAACCCTGTAACTGCCAGTAGGTCATATAATGGTCTATCATATATCCCAATTTCAAACTCAGTTGGTCAGGCATTTCAAAGTTATTTTTATTTGTTTATTTTTTTTTGAAAATATTGTACCTATTTTATAAAATCAGCTGCCGTTTCAACATTTAACGGAGTTTTTTTATTCTGTTTTTTGCGGTCTGCTTCTGAATGTTTGTGTAATCACACGCGTATGAAGATTTTTTGTTACACTCTAAGATAATTTCAGAAAAAAACACATAATACTTACTTTTTAGTTTTTTTAATTGAATCCTGTAACTTTGACTCCATACCCTGAAAAAAAAATGTATCGCACAGTTATGGCCCATTACTTTAAAAAGTTGTCCATATCATGCGGATTCTAAAATGGTATCATAGTGGCCAGTATCGTACGAATGTGCAAAACTATTTCAGTTTGAATTCAAAAGGTCCATAATTTCAAAAAAATATTAAATTCAAAAAAATGTGATTCTGTATTTTACTAATCTTCTGTGTCATGTAAATTGTTGTAAAAACGTTTCTAACTCACTTTGACATTGCTAAAACACCACTCAGGTAATAAAAAACCCAGTCTCACTTTCTTTGGGATGACAGAGCTATTGTGCTTCCAGGCTGTGGCTTTTTATTGATTTACTTTAAAGAGGTAGATAATAACGAGTTTAAGACTCCTTACTTAATTAGGTAATTATTTTACAGGTCAATTGATACAATAAAAAGCAATGTTCATGACACAAATGTATTTAAAAATCATACAAGATGTTCGAAATGAGCCCCATCGGCTGCGATGCAAGCTCTGCACCTTCTAATAAATGAACGTTTGATGCGACGTGCAAAGCCTGCCAAACTTATTTCCTGAGCAGCAGACTGCACACGTTGCCGCAATTGCTCCACAGACGTAATCTCTTCTTTGTAAACTTTTTCTTTTAAACAGCCCCAGTAAAAGAAGTCTAATGGGTTCAGGTCCGGCGAACGGGGTGGCCACAATATTGGCCCTAAGCGCCCTATCCAACGTTCTGGATATGTCTCATTCAGGTGCTCTCTCACTCTTGCCGCATAATGTGCAGGGCAGCCGTCGTTTTGCAGCCACATGTTCTCACATGTTTCATTAGGAACGTCTTCAAACAGCACGGGTAAATTATTTTGCAGGAAGTTCAAATAGCTTTCAGCATTAAGAGTCGGTGGCAGCTCAAACGGACCAATAATTTGGCCGTTAATTATTCCTGTCCATAAATTGATTTTCACTTGGTACTGCGATCGGTCTTGTCTAATTAAATGTGGATTTTCAAGCTGCCAACTGTGTAAATTGTGTATATTCAAATACCCGTCCTTCCTGCATGTAGACTCGTCACTCCAGAGGATATTTTCAAAGAAATGTGGTTGTTCTCTAATTCTTCTCAACATTATACGACAAAATTCTTTTCGTGCTCGGTAGTCCCTTGGAAGTAATGTTTGCACCCTTTGATAGTGGTAAGGGTACAATTCGTGACGTTTTAATATGCGATGTACTGTTCTGGTTGACATTCCAGTAAACCGAGATAAAACTCGAATGGATATGGTAGGATCTGCTTCTACTAACTCCATAACTTCTTCTTCGTTATTGTAGACTCGTGGTCGTCCTTCACTCGCGCCGCCCACACCTGTACCAGGTATTCTTCCCTCACAGTAGGCATTGTGTACGCGAATAAAAATTCGGTAATCAGGGTGTCGACTATTCGGGTACCTTTCTCGGTAAAGTCTTGCCGCTTCATTGGCGTTGCCTCTACATTCACCATAAATGTAGTGCATGTTGGCATATTCTACCGATGTGTAACGTTGAGGCATTGTCAACAGCGCACTTGCCACAACAGTCCGGGTACAGTAAGCAATGTCGTCGGGATCACTAAACAACGCAAGTCCAAATCACAGGCAAATCAGAGTCCGAAAAGAAATGCAGTAAGTCACGAGTTAGATTTAACGAACGAAAAACAGGGAGCAAAGGCGCGTGCGACTACGTACGACAACGAACGGGATCACACTGAATGATGTTATGAGGAACTATTGATGTGGTGATTCTAAAAAAAATACAGCTTGCCTTTTTCTATTTTGCACAATAGCTATATTGTTTCCATCGAGCCAGAATTCCAGGTAGCCCCAAACAAAGAAAGGACCGGTTTTTTTTTACCTGAGTGATGTTTTAGCAATGTCAAAGTGAGTTAGAAACGTTTTTACAACAATTTACATGATACAGAAGATTAGTAAAATACAGAATCACATTTTTTTGAATTTAATATTTTTTTGAAATTATGGACCTTTTGAATTCAAACTGAAATAGTTTTGCACATTCGTACGATACTGGCCACTATGATACCATTTTAGAATTCGCATGATATGGACAACTTTTTAAAGTAATGGGCCATAACTGTGCGATACATTTTTTTTTCAGGGTATGGAGTCAAAGTTACAGGATTCAATTAAAAAAACTAAAAAGTAAGTATTATGTGTTTTTTTCTGAAATCATCTTAGAGTGTAACAAAAAATCTTCATACGCGTGTGATTACACAAACATTCAGAAGCAGACCGCAAAAAACAGAATAAAAAAACTCCGTTAAATGTTGAAACGGCAGCTGATTTTATAAAATAGGTACAATATTTTCAAAAAAAAATAAACAAATAAAAATAACTTTGAAATGCCTGACCAACTGAGTTTGAAATTGGGATATATGATAGACCATTATATGACCTACTGGCAGTTACAGGGTTATCCATTATTTCCGCCACACCCTGTATATATTTTTTTTAATGTATGATCACCGATTACTCGAAGACGGCTGAACCGATTTGGAAAATTCTTTTTTTGATCGAATGGGTATACTTTGAAATTGGTCCCATTTTCATAAACGTCAGGATCTGATGATGGGATCCTGGAGAAATCGAGGGAACTCTTCAAATATTATAGGCACACCTATGACGTTTTGGGTATTTATTATAGTAACTTGTGCAGTTGCTCTCAAAAAGTACCATTTGAGGAAGTGGAACTGATGATGAAGACCACAGATGGCCACCGAAACTACTCAATAATAAGTATTGAGTGGATTGCGATTCGATTACTTGAATATGGATGTTAAGCACTTTATGCTCGTCACAATGCATATGGTGATGTAGAGCTGATGGTGAAGTACCAGGAGAACTCCTCAACAATTAACGGCCCAGCATTGGGAAAAGCAATATTTTGTGAAAGGTTATAAGTAGTTGACATTTAGGCTCTTGTAACTAGGTAAATTAAAAATAGACCAACTAAAAAGGGTGAAATAAAAACTTTTTACCAAAAAATTAAACCGACTCCCAAAAAACACTGCAAAGTGAAAAATAACTTTAATTTCGGAAGTCGGTGCTAAAAACAAAAATACAAAACTAAAGACACCGACTACCGAAATTAAAGTTATTTTTCACTTTGCAGTGTTTTTTGGGAGTCGGTTTAATTTTTTGGTAAAAAGTTTTTATAACATATCCATGATCCGTGTCTTGGAAAGCACGGTAACCCATTGGTCCCGACTTTACTTGATAAATGATCTTTATTTTGCAAATTGGTTTTTAAATGACACTTTTACACGTAATTTTTTTACTTGTACTTGCTTTAGCAGTTAGAAGCCAGAAAATCTGACAACACTGCTAGGTATGTATCCTGTACCTCTCTCTGTATTGTGGACGTCAGGTAGTCTTCAGTCGTCCCATATAATCACTCTTTGTGGCGTCGAGGGCACTAAGTCTTTCGAACTTTATAACTGGTTTTCTTTTTTGTCATCTTATGTTAATATACATGAAATCTGACAAAAGCAGTTCACTTCAAATAAATAAAGAGTTATAATTAACAAGGGAAATAAACAAAACAATGCTGTTTTATGATATTTATTTACGTTTAAAATTCTGTCACCCAGTCGCGACCGTGGCGTGCTGGGCACTTTTGGCTTGTCGTCTATACACGACTGTGGCGGTCAAAGGTTTAAGATAGTTTGCACTCTATAGTAAATTAAATGCATGAAGAATTGAAGATAAATTATATAAATAACAGCCGTCAAAGTTTTGAGCATTCTTACGAAATTATTGCGTACTTGGTTCTTTGTTTTGTAAACAACTATAAACGCGATTTCGTTCGTGCTATCTTTCAAATATAAAACAAATTTCAGACTGCTGGACCAGCTTGTGGACCGTGCTCTCCGAACTTCTCCGCTTTTCTATTTGGATCACTTTTTACCAACCACGTTGTATTGGTAGATCAAACTACCTTAAAACCTTTTAAATTTGGTAGAGAAGTAAATCCAGGTTGTATTTTGTCTCCTATATTCTTCGTTAAATACGAGGAATATATCATGAGGCGCCCCCTGAAAGACCGATAGCTATAATAAGTGGGTCAACTGACGCTTGTAACTTGTACGCATGTCGCGGAGAAAAAAATGCAGCCATCAGCAGTGTAGTGCCGCCGAGTTCCAGCGCGCCACCCGCTGTTGAAAACGCATGCGTTGCATCGCGATCCGCTGACGTCGTCAACTCGACATCGATCGAGGTAGTGACGCATGTAGGTACGTCGTCCCCTAAACGTGCCTACGCAGCAATTGCCGCAGAAAAGCCAGCTGTGTCGCAAACAAAGTGACCAGCAGAGCATGTGAAGAGGGATAAGCAGAGTGCTGTCATCGAGCAGCCGAAACAGCGTGGCCCTGAAAAGGGCGAGTGTAACAAGGATGGCTTTATGAAAGTGGAGAAAAAGAAGAGAAGACAGCCTCCTTGTCGTAATCAGTGTGGTACCGCACTGGCTGGACCCAACTTCCTGCTGCGTGCAGCTGTACCAACTACGCAGCTCTACGTGTCCAGGCTGCACTACGCTACGAAGGATGAGGAGATCATAGAGTACGTGCGAGCTAAGACCAACTGGACTTTGAGGGTCGAGGAGTTGAAGTCGCGTCATGAAACGAATTTTAAATCGTTTGTGATGCGGGTTCCAACTCATCTATTAGAGACATTCCTCAAGCAGGAATTTTGGCCGAAAGGTGTCGTGTATCGACGATTTCGCGGAAGATTACGCGACACACGACGCCGTCTATTCGTGTTAACTAGTTTTTAAGTGTTTTAAATTTGTTATGTATTAGTTTATTTATAAGATTTTGTATTTGTTTATTGTTTTTTATGGGCCTAGTTGCCTGAAATAAAGGATATATTATATTATTATTATATCTGAGGCCATCACCAACTTGTGCACCGCTACTTACACTTATTAGCAGCTCTGATAAATCATAAAATGTAAGTAACATGTGCGGTGTGGATGGAGAACTTGTGTGTGAATAATATTTTCGGGTTGCTAGTTATGAAGTTAGAGCCGCGTTGAACATGTTGATAACTTAAATTATTGGTAATTTAACTTATGATTTTGTACGCGTTACAATTTACCATGTGGCAACCCTAACTGAAATGAAAGGGTCTGCGTTGCTATCGCCATTCATACCTCCCCTAGCTGGCTAATTCCTGAAGACTAGGGTAGATATCGAACAGAAACTAGTCTTACTTAGGTTCAAAGTTGGCTGCATATCCAGCAAACATTTTTGTCGTATAATCAAACTTTTATATGACCTTGAGTCTTATTAAAGTTATTTTACAGTAATTTTTATAACTCTTCGTCATGTACTGGTGCATTATGTATCCGAATAGTCATATACGGTTTTTGTCGTACAAATATATCATATAGACGTTATTTCGACTTTTTTATACAACCGTCATATAATAGCGTCTACGACGACATCTATAAAACTTACATATACAACTTTTCGTCGTGTAAACGTTTTCGTAGTATAAACGTCATAGTACTGTCAATTTCGTCATATAATTACTATCTAAACATCTGCTAAACGGATAATAATTGTTTACACGTAGTGTTTGTAACCATTATATATAAGTCGAATAAGTACTACGAGTGCAACCTGTATACATCCTAAAGTATCACAATCATGATAATACGACCGCTATTTAATTAATACTCATATTAAAGGCTTACAACTTCCTTCATTTTGAAATCAAATTTATAATATTTATTTACTGTTTGGTACAACATGGATCGAAAAAAGTGGAAAAGTTAAAAACAAATATCATTTGCCTCATGCACGTACTTTAATACAAAGTAATAGAGCTCAAGCTGAGAGTGAGGAAAATGAGAAAGGTTCCGTATCACATTTAAATGCAAATTTAACCAATCAATTTAACCAAAATGCTACACCTAATAAATGGTCGAGCTTTTGTGCTATGCTGTCCAGTTTTTCTGCACTAATTTCTGGGATTGGGTCTCAGTGGATTGATCATATGGTAATTCTATCACCCCAAAAGCTTGAAAAGAATGTGGTGTAATATCAAAACTGGCATTTTGATCAATTAACTCAACACCACTGGTATTTTCCTAAAACAAACAAAATGTAAATCATAAGCGTCCGTGTGGAATCGAAATTTTATACAAACTTCCCTTTAGTGATGATTTCTGGAATAAAATCCTATGTCTTTCCCAGGGTCTCAAACTATTTCCATACCAAATATAATTTAAATGGGTTCAGCAGTTTAAACGTGAAGAAGTAAAAAATAACATACTTTTCCATTTATATATTAACTAGATTAACTGCATTAAAGAGTAAGGAAGACAAGATTATTATTAACTAACTTTTGCCCACGATTTTGTCCGCATGAAATTAATACTTCATACACAATTCTACCCCCCTTTGATGATAATTTTATAATAAAAACTGTCCCATGTCCTTCCCAGGGTCTCAATCTATTTCGATACCAAATTTCGTTGTAATCAGTTCAACGATTTAAACATGAAAGAGTAACAAACAAACAAAGTCCCTTTAACATTTATATTAATTTAGGATATAAAATGCTCTAAGAGCTGATTCCTTCGGGGTTGAGATCCTAATGACGGAAATATAAATATCTTGTAAGGTTGATAAACTTACAGATAGACAGTCAGTTACCAGGTCGTTCAAATTAATTTGTGTGGTCGATTTTTTAGGTTGTTGGGTTTTTGCAGTGATCTCCTGGTCCGTATCCGTGTCGGACATATCCAACATAAGAGCGATTTGTTGTTCGGAACTTTTATAATTGGAAATATTATTTTGCTTCAGGATACACGGCATCGATTTCCAATTTATTTCTGGTACAGAATCCTCAGCCTTTATCAAAATAGCCTCATTCTTTCGTGGCCAATATAACGTTGTTCCCATTGTGCTGGCACAGTTGTTAATAAAGATTTACCATTTTCTGTGATCTCCATTATGGCATTTTGCTAAAAAATAAGTAAACAAGTTATTAAGGACAACAAAAACTTACTAAGTAAAAGCTATTCTAGTAGTCTCTAAAACTATATTATTAAAAATAAAACATTAATAATTCCACAATAATAATTCCACAACTTTCACACAACGCCATCTAGTCCCAAACTAAGCAGAGCTTGTGCTATGAGTACTAGACAACTGATAAACATACATATATATTTCTAAATACATACATATTATAGATAAATTACACCCAGACAAAGAACAAATGATCGTGCTCATCACACAAACATTTGTCCTGGGTGGGAATCGAACCCACGACCTTGTGCATAACAGTCAGGGCCACTGACCACTAGACCAACAGGCCTGTCTGATGACATTAGCACTTTAATAATTGTACATAGGTATCATGTTTTGTTGATACCTAATGGATAATTTCGGTTGCTTAAAATCTAAGAGCCATGCACCCACTTGCTATTACCGACCTACTACAACTGACTGACTAAGCGAAAGTGCGTGAGCGAGCAGCAAAGGTAGATTCTGCGTGTTACCTCTAACACGCAGAATCTACCTTTATATATCTCCTCAGATATTCCTGCAATCGAGACATCACGGCATCGCCCGGCCTAAAAGGCGAGCGAGAGCGACATATTGGCTCCGTCTAAGTACAGTGCGCCATCTAGTGACTCGGGATACTAGTTAAAACTCTATTCGGATTCAACAGATAAATTATGCTACTAACTTTTAATAAATTATAATTGTAAATTTTCTAGCATAACAAATAAAAGTTATGAAAAATGGTAAGCTCAGTTTTTAGAGCTAATTGTGTGAGAGACGTGAAAATAATTACAACTGTAGAGATTTTTTAACTCTTTTACCAATAAGTACTAGTAAAATATAATAAGTATTACCTATTAAGCTGAAGCGTGTTTCCAAAATCCTTACAATTTATTTAATGATTGAAATATAAAAAAGGTAGGTATGATTAACTTTGACTAATTGCAATATTCGCATTCGTCTTCTGGGAAATGATTATAGATAGCAAAATATTTGCAATGGGGGCACCAAAATAAACCGTACCGTAATACATTATTCACATTGTTGTCTGTCAAAACAAAATGAAACGGTCTATTTCCACGGACTATCTGGAAACCACATCCATAACAAAGAGAACAAAATATGAAATGAGTTCATGTCCACGGCCATTTCAAATGTACGCGTATCACTTCGATGAAGTCCATCTTTGATAAAAACTTATCAACATCCGCATAATTATAGATCATTGTGGGGTTTACCTAAAACAAAAGAGTTATTAAGACTTAACTAAATTATATGTCACGCAAGTCCTTCTGTTCTTAAAATATAAATTCTTTGAACTACGTTATCTAGGCGTTTATTATTTTATTATTGATCCCTAAATCAACTGTCATGTCGTACACATTTACAATGAACATGTAGTTTATAGGTCGGGAAGTCATATAGTTGTCATATAATCCAGTCACTTAATAAATTATTAATAAAAATATGTGAAAACATTAAAATTTTAAAAGCGCATAAAAAAATTGTCACAAACTTACCTCACATTAATCAGTAAACTTGATTACACAATGGTTTACAACTGATGAAATGGTTTTATCACCTCAATCATCAAAGAAAAAATGCAATATTAACTCAGCTGTCAAAAACACTGCCATATTATATTAACGTGATATAATCTGTTTTAATACAATTAGTTCAATATAAGCATCATCTTTAAATGACAATAACACAACGATAACATTATATGAAAGTCATATTGTGTGTCATTATTCGACACGAAGTCGAATACACGCCGCGACAGCCATCATTACATGACATGTAGTCAAATCGCCGACGTGTTTAAGACTACTATGCGACGAAGTAGGTATTTATATGACTGTTACACGAAACTCTTAGAGCCTTTAGTTGAATAAAGGCCTATTCAGACCTAAGCGGTATTCGCTACCGTCTGCGGCAGAGAAAACCCAGTGGGTATGCGGTAATATTACTGTTCAGACCTAAGTGGTATTCGCTACCGTCTGTGGCAGAGAAAACCCAGTGGGTATGTGGCAGCGAATATCGCTCAGGTCGCTCTAGCCGTGGTACTTGATACTAAATACCTGAGCGGAACCCGCGTGGCATGTACCTCTACCCTCAGTGCAGCGAATATCGCTCAGGTCACTCTAGCCGCGGTACTTGATACTAAATACCTGAGCGAAATCCGCGTGGTATGTACCTCTACCCACAGCGCAGCGAATATCGCTCAGGTCGCTCTAGCCGCGGTACTTGATACTAAATACGTGAGCGAAACCCGCGCGGTATGTACCTCTACCCACAGCGGCAGCGAATATCGCTCAGGTTTGAATAGGCCTTAAAATGGGCCCTAATGCCGTCGAGTAAACGTCCTTATGACATTTATACGATAATACTAACTAATATTAAGTTGCCACCAAAACGTCTACTCAACGTCGTAAATGTTTGTTGGGTAGCTACCGCACTGTGTTCCTCTAGCTGGTCGAAGGACAATTTTATTTATTACTAGCTTTTGCCAGGCGCATTTACTGTTACTGTTACCTACTGTTAGCCTGCATCATCCCACTGCTGGGCAAAGGCCTCTCCCCATGATCTCCAGGTGGTTCTGTCCAGACAGAGCGACTGCAAAAAAGGAGAGTTATGTTTTTACCGTGATAGAATCCACGGGAGCGAAGCCCCGCGTGAGTACTAGTAAAACATATGTCTATCAGATGATAGACATATGTTAATATGAAAATTTCGTATTTTTATTATTTGTCTTGTGTCTATCTAGACATTTTACATTTTTAATTTTGTGTACAAATTGAAATTTCATATGGTCAGAATCAATTATTTTCAAATCGTAAAAAATAATCTCAGTAGTATTGCGATTTCAGGACATCATGCAAGCTATTTTATCGTATTACGATGTGGGATTATTACTCATTTTGTTTAATAAATTCAAAACTACAAACTCTGCAACTGAAATTTCATTTTTTGAATATGGTGGGTATGTATTCTATGGGTCGTTCTCAAAAAAGTGGCGCTGTAACATGTCAGACAGTTTTTAGTGGAAAACTGTGATTTTTAAAATGCTTTTCACTGAATTCTGCACAATATTGTACTTAAAGAGGCTTTTCACACAGAGGCTGAGTAACAAAAAAAATTGTAACATCTGTTTCTTAATAACCTGCCGTGTCCAAACTCAAAGAGGTACACTTTGAATAAACATGAAAAATTAATATTTAAAATATGGGTTTATAATTATCAAAATAAGTACTAGTCTGTACATGAATAAATTAAATTTATTTGATACGGTACATTAATAATGAACATAATTTGCGAGTGAAATGTGAAATGTTGAAATTGTGTCCGGAGTGAATTTCTCTATAACATGTGCTTGATCACTAACGCACATCACACGAACACTATTACTTATTCAACATCCCACCGCCGCACAAACTGACCAAGCAGTATCAGACTAACTGCTGCCAAGGAAAGAAGTTTCGACATTTGCGCCCTTTTATAGAAATTACGACGAATTGCTTGAATTGGAGTTTGTAACAAGTATGTTCTCTATAATCTGACTTTCATATTTTTTATTTGCGGATTAGTTAATCCGCAAATAAAAACTATGAAAGTCATATAGTCAAAGAGACTCTGCGAGTATAACGTTAGGTTATATAATGTACTGCCTTTTTATTATTTTATAAGTATAAACAGCAAATACGTCACCGTTTTGTTGTTATGTCATCAAAGCCATATTTTTTTTTATTAAACTGTTACTCTTTAACCTGTTTGAAAACTGTTTCTGTTTTTCTTTTCATTCACCTGCTTGATTCTTTTTAACCTGAAAACGTTTCTCATTAACCTGTACGATAAAGCTAATAATAATAGCTATATTTTGCCTATTTATGTATTTTTTTTATTCCCTTTAAACAATTAAACATTAGAGAAACACCCCCAATGGCTTTTTAGGGTTCCGTAGCCGAATGGTAAAAAGCACATATGTATAAATAAATAAACAAATATATGTCTGTAGATCCTAATGCAAACTTTCAACCAAAATTAGTTTTAACGAAATCGGGTTAGCAGTTTTTGAGATACAGCATATTTTCCAAAATCGCAAATATAACTTTGTAATTCATACAAACTATGAAAAACAAAGTTATTTAGCGTAGTTGTAAAAATGTAAATAAGCTAGTTTTAAGAAATTTGTAAGGTTGTTTTTTGTCAAATAAATATACATGTTATATTATATTATTATAGTTACTACGGAACCCTTCATGGGCGAGTCACTCGCACTTGGCCAATTTTTATTAAAACAAACTCAATAAATATTAAACTGTGTCTCTTTGACCTGTTTGAAAACTGTTTCTGTTTTTCTTTTCGTTTACCTGCTTAATTCTCTTTAACCTGGAAACTTTTCTCATTAACCTGTACGATATCTGTTTAACCTGTAAGGATTTTTCTTTGAATAGCTGTATTTTGTCTATTTATGTATTTTTTTATTCCCTTTATACAATTAAACTTTAGAGAAATACCCCGAATGGATTTTTATTAAAAAAAAACTCAATAAATAATACATTTTCCTAAATTGGTAAAATTATTTTGAGCGGTGCCACTTTTTTGAGAACGACCCCTATCATATTTGTTCAATTGTATAACAAGTACTGTGTAATAAACCTTACAATGATGTAAGAAATGTACAAGTAAAAACAATACAAATATTACCATTACAAGTGCTGTTTAATTAATGTTTATATGAGCAGAAAACGTCTATAGATTTCGATGACAATATTGTAGCTACTAGTGAAAATTACAAGTAACATAAACTTAGTTTTTGTTTAATATTCTTAAATCAAAGGTATTTCCTGAATACACCTATTATGAGGTATTATGAGTCCAAGTTAAAAAAAAAAAATAACTAAGTACCTATAATTACATTTTCGTAAAATTAACTTTCTGTCCCCCACAGAGAGATACCTACTTTTGTAAAATAATAATGTTAAAGGTGAAATTTAATAAAAACGTAATTTTTCAAGTTACGAATGTAAAAAATTGGCCAAGTGCGAGTCAGACTCGCCCATGAAGGGTTCCGTAGTAACTATAATAAATATAACTTGAACTTAAAATAATATATATTTATTTGAAAAAAAAAAACTTAAAAAAACTTAAACTTAAAACTTAAACTTAACTAGTTTATTTACAATTTTTACAACTACGCCAAATAACTTTGTTTTTCATAGTGTTTGTATGAATTACAAAGTTATATTTGCTGTTTTAGAAAATATGCTGTATCTCAAAAACTGCCGACCCGATCTCGTCCAAACCAATTTTGGTTGAAAGATTACATTAAGATCTATAGCATATTTTTTTTTTAGATTTTTCACTCCATTATTATAGAAGTTAGTAGTAGTTAGAGGGGGGACACACATTTTACCACTTTAGAAGCGTATATCTTTTAAACGATTAACTTTATGAAAAAGTGGTTTTAGAAACCTCAATGTCATTTTTGAAGACCTGTCTATAAATACTACACACGAATAGGTTTCATGAAAAAAATATATTTTCAGTTTCAGTTCCATGTATGGGAGCCCCCTTTATTTTAATTTTTTTTTTCATAAAATCCGAAAGCGGTTTACAGAATACATCTACCTACCAAGTTTCACATGTACAGTTCTAACAGTTTTGGAATAAAATGGTTGTGACATACGGACAGACTTGTCGAAACTATAAGGGTTCCGTTTTTTGCCATTTGGCTACGAAACCCTAAAAATCCGTTCTTAGTGGGCGTCTAGTCTACTAACTATAAATTATTTATCTTCCTGTCAAATTTCATATTTATACATGAAGCGGTTTTAAATATTTCGTGATGAGTGATCTTTCGCTTTTATATAATTATCTGAATAGGATCATCGACTAGAAAAGGAAGCATACGGGCGCTAAAGCCCATCGCACGAATGCTAATGGAATGACCACTATATGTATGGAGTTATTTCCCTAAAAGGGAAATAACTGTCAACTAGATTTGAGCCTATCGAGCGCGAGCAGTGAGAAATACACTTTCATAAATTTTGAACATGTATTGTCACTGCTCGATTGAGACGAAAAATCGTAGGTATGCCATGCTATTTAGAGACCCCAAACTACTAATAAACATTTCAAATTCAAAACAAACAATAATAGCAACATGTTTGTGTGAGACCAAAAGGGCTTGATGTCAAGTTTTAAAAATCTCGACCACTCATCGCAGCAAAACTAAGGCTATTACCACATAGGCTGAATTGTTCGATCGGGCAGAGGAAAACCAGCTAGCGATGCCAGTCAAAAAGAAAAGATAAGAAAAAACTGGCCAAGTGCGAGTCAGACTCGCGCACGAAGGGTTCCGGACCATTATCTATAAAAAACGGTAAAAAATCACGTTTATTATATAAGAGCCCCCTAAAATATATCTTTTTATTCTATTTTTAGTACATATTTGTTGTTATAGCGGCAACAGAAATAAATCATATGTGAAAATTTCAACTGTCTGGCTATCACTTTTCATAGGATACAGCCTGGTGACATAGACAGTGGTGAGATAGACAGTGGAGCCTTAGTGATAGGGTCCCGTTTTTACCCTTAGGGTACAGAACCCTAAAAAGAAGCCAGGATTCACAGGACAACCATATCCTTAATTACGATTTCTGATTACATTTTAAATTGGAGAAGAGGGCAAATTTTCCACAGGCCACTTAACTGTAACATTTATCTTAAGGAGAACATATGGAGGGCGAGGAAGCATCATTCGCCAAGACCGGTGTTGTCCCAGCTTTTGTCCCATTTTACTCACTAAATGTAACAGTAAGTAAACTGATTTTATACCTACTTCAAGAAGCTTTACATTCGTCTAAGTGCGATTAATAACAAATCTATATTTTTGTACAGCACCAATCTACATAAATCATTATGATCTGCTTCGCCTTTTACCAACTTTGTTGGGGTCAGCTCCCAGTGTAACCGGACGCAGCTGAGTACGAGAGTTTAACATAGAGCTACCGCCTATCCGCTCATAGTACCCAGGGCCGGATTAACCATTAGGCGGAGTAGGCAACTGCCTAGGGGCCCCGCATCAACTAGGGGCTCAGGCCCAGTGCACGCACCAAGAAAACATGTTTCTTCGAACGAGAATTTGATGTGCGTGTGAACTTAGGGACCTCACTGTTATCTCACAAAATACAAATCATTAGATTTAGTAGTAGAATTAAAACAATTTTAGAACAAATCTGGGAATAAGTAAACAAATATATTGAAAATCACAGCCCTTAACGTGCGTTTCCTCAGTTCACACACGATTTGGTCAGTCAAAATAAGAAAAGGGGCCCCGAGATTGCCATTGCTTTAGGGCCTCTGACAGGGTTAATCCGGCTCTGATAGTACCCTAGTACTGGATTGTGGAGGCAAGGGGTATTGTGTTTGCCTTACAGAGTTGCGGGAATGTTAACGAAATACCGCGGCCCCGGTACGCAAGGGCAAGTGAAGGATCAGGGTGGGTTTTTAGTCAGTAAAAGACTGACCCTTCCTTCCGCTCCACCCACAACGGGAGGAATTCTTCCGTTATAGGTGGAACGGAAGGGAGTGATTTGATGAATTTCCCAACCAGAAAAAAGAAGGGGCATTTTGTTTATAACATGGCTAACAGTCGCGCGGGGCTTCGCTCCCGTGGACTTATTATTATTATACTTACTCCGATAGGTACTTACAATAAAAACATAACCCTCCTTTTGAAACGGAGTAAAGTCATCTAAATCCACCCAGGACTTTCCGAGATTAGCGCGTTCAAACAAAGCGAACTCGCTATTTTTGCCAGAGCTCCTTCGAGCAACATTGAAAACGAGAGACAAGAGAATATAAAAATATACGTTTGCACGACCCTACCTATCCAAAGTCATAATTACTATGGTCCTGTCTTCACTATTTATATCTTTCAGATTTAAGAAGATGTTATTAACCTGGGCAAACCTAATTGTTAGTATATTATTGTACCTACTACTATTAAGCACATATTTTCTCTTTTTAGCATGAACGCTCGGATTTGGAAAAACGATTCACATATCTGAGATTGGAGTATTACAGCCCCTTTTCACCTGTAAAAATATTTTTTAATGAAACCACGTCTATTTTGGAATTTCACGTATGGTTTCCATTCGTGGACTTAGCTTATGGAGTTGTTGGTTACTCTCTCAAATTACCTCAAAGTAGAGTATGGAGCGTTTGGAGAAAATCTTTGGGAAATAATGTATTCAATCAAATCATTCAAGGACATCTTTGACAAAAATTACGCATGTAACGGGTAGGCAATTATACAACGTGTAATTTAAAGAATATAATATATAACAAGTGCACGGCTTCTTTGGATGATAACAACCGATATATATAGCAAGGCTTTTGTAATTCTATGTCAACACAACATGTGTACAAATTAAGAAGAACGAAGAGAATTTTATTATTGTGTGAATAAATTTTCACGTCACTATACTTGAAAATTTATTCACCCTCGTAGTGCTGTGACACGTTTGTTATGATTGGTATTCAAGAAACATAATTATGACACCGATAATTTGGTATAAATTCTTTAAGTCACTTATTTTGAGCTAAAACTGTGCTTAGAGACTCCATACCAGGTGTTTTCTTCAGTCCAGTTGGATAGATATGGGGTTTCCGTTTCACGTTGTATACCGATATTGATCATGATACTAAATAGAAAATATATCTATACTTATAATAAATCTGTAGAGAGGTCAATTCTGTACATGAAATATATTTCCAAAATAACTATCAGGGGGTGATTAAGGATCGATACTCATGCCAAAAATGCAATCAGTTAAATTTTTGTCTGTCTGTCTGTCTGTCTGTATAACCGTTATAGAAACAAAAACCACTCGACGGATTTTAACGAAACTTGGTACAATTATTTTTCATACTCCTGAGCGGGTTATAGTATACTTTTCATCACGCTACAATCAATAGGAGCAGAGCAGTGAAGGGAAATGTTGGGAAAACGGGAGAAGTTACTCCATTTTTTTAAGCATCCGTCGCGTGTGCAACCTTAATGGTTAAAGCTACACAAATCATTTCATGACGGAAATGTTCTCCTTAAAATTATATAAAAAATATCCCACGACAGCATATGTCTAACTTTTTTGGTTGACTCACAATAACACGTGTAACTCCCGATAGCTTAGCAGTTCGAAGCTTTCTGATTATAATATTTGTCTACTCTTACGTTTATAACACTCTCAGTCACCCCTAATTGAAAAAGTTAACATTATTAACTATTCCATAAAAAAATTGGCCAAGTGCGAGTCAGACTCGCCCATGAAGGGTTCCGTAGTAACTATAATATAATATGCAAATTTATTTGACGAAAAAAAAATCTTACAAATTTCTTAAAACTAGCTTATTTACATTTTTTACAACTGCGCCAAATAAATTTGTTTTGAAAAAAAAACCTTACAAATTTCTTAAAACTGGCTTTTTTATATTTTTTACAACTGCGCCGAATAAATTTGTTTTTCATAGTGTTTGTATGAATTACAAAGTTATATTTGCGGTTTTAGAAAATATGCTCAAATATGTATCTCAAAAACTGCTGAACTGATTTCGTTCAAACTAATTTTGGTTGAAAGTTTATATTAAGATCTACAGACATATATTTTTTTTAGATTTTTCACTCCATTATTATAGAAGTTAGAGGTTGTGTCCGCCACACACACATTTTACCACTTTGGAAGCTTATATCTTTTAAACGATTGACTTTATGGAAAAGTGGTTTTAGAAACCCCAATGTCGTTTTTAAAGAACTGTCTATAGATACCACACATGCATCGATTTCATGAAAAAAAATATTATCAGGTTTAGTTTCATGTATGGGGAGCCCCCCTTTATTTTAAATATTTTTTAATTATATTCTCAAAATCGGAAAGCGGTTCACAGAATACATCTACCTATCAAGTTTCACATGTATAGTCCTAATAGTTTCGGAATAAAATTGCTGTGACAGATGGACGGACGGACAGACAGACAGACAGACAGACGGACAGACATGTCGAAACTATAAAGATTCCGTTTTTTGCCATTCGGCTACGAAACCGTAAAAAGAATCATATAAATCGGTATAGAAACACCAAAGTTATACATGAAATACGCTTATAATAATAAGCCATCGCGCGTGAATACTGAATCATGCTATAAGGATTATTTTTGAGAATCGGTCGCCGCGCTCGACGCGTCTCGCGGTCGAAGCGTTCTCTAGGTACTTAGTCTCATGTGAACGTGATCTAAACAATATTACCAATACATTAACTTACGCTGACGGAGTCGCGGGCACAGCTATATTGTATCATTACGCTAAGGCCAATAGGAGCAGAGCGCCAATGAAGAATGCTTCAAAATCGGGGTTAAATTTAACGTTAGCCCAAAGTAACTATTCCACGCGGACGAAGTCGCGGTCAAAAGCTAGTATAAAAAAAAAGTAATAGACTTACATCTCTCTTTACTGATATAATAGATAGAGCGATCATCATTTGCATTTATGGCGGGAACCACCATCTTATGTAGATCTACAGGTAAAATGAACAAGTGCGTGACGGGCCACATAATATTACAGTATAGGGTTAAGTTGTTTTTAAAAATAAATATTGAAGAATTCGAGACTATTTTCCTAATAAGCGATCCCAAACACTAACATTCCAAAAATATTGTAGGTTAAGTGTGAAAGCAAGAGTTTATTGCTTTTAACTCTTTTATATCTTTCTTAATTAAAGACGTTTTCTCATACGATGTCGTATATCGGCTTATAGTCTAACCGGATACAGCTGAGTATTAAGGTTTTACATGGAGAAATTCGACTGCCTATTGATGAGATTAATCTGTGCCTCGCAAAACACGATAAGCCGATGGATTTATACACCTTTGACAGTTGTTACGGGTAGTCAAAAGCCAGAAAATCTGTCAGCAGCCTAGCCAAGGTGTAGCTCTTACCTCCATTACCCAGTGGCTGGGTAACAACCCAGCCACTGGGTAATGGAGGTAAGAGCTAAAAGGCTTATAGGTGACGAGGTGCTGGTGGACAAGCTTCATAGTCTGGCTCATCGGCAATCCGTTGCTTGCCTGTCGGTTTTCTACAGATTGTACTTCGGAGAGTGTGCGCAGGAGCTCCATGACCTGATTCCTCCATCTCCCTTTCACTACCGGTCTACCAGACGCACGGCCGGGTACCACCCACACTTGGTTGATATACCGTCTTGTCGTACCAAGCGCTTCTCCTCCACATTTATTGTGCGCACAGCGAAGCTGTGGAATTCTCTGCCGGCTTCTGTGTTCCCTGCCACTTATAACCTTTCAGCCTTTAAAGCACGAGTGAATAGGCATCTTCTGGGCTCGCTCGTCCCATCTTAGACCTCATCTATCGCTTACCATCAGGCGAGATAGAGGTCAAGAGTGGGCCCATCAGTAATAAAAACAAAAAGATAGACAGTTGCTAATGTCTCAACGTAATAAAAAAATATATATCAATATATTAACTACACAATATTCTCAGCCATCACAAGACCTCCAGATTGAAATCGTATCTAATAATACCAAAGTCAGTAACATTAAATATTTATTTATTTATTTATTTTATTATTTATGTACACACAGTAAAATACATTAAGATAAAGATAATTATAATATCTGAGTACAAAGGTACTGCTTATTTCTTAAGAAATTTCTTCCAGCAGACCTGCGAAAGGAGAAGTGAAAAAGAAATGTAGACAATAGTGTGTGAGAACAAGAAGAGAAATAAATATGAATATGTGAAGTCTAAAACTAAAACTAAAATATTAAATATACTTACACATACTTACAATGCAATAAAAATAACATATACTTAAATAAATACATAATGTTAGAATATATAAACATATAATATAAATATATACATAAATAATTAACACAGTTAAGAGGAAAGGTAATGCTCTTTTAATCGACATTTGAATAGAGATATAGTTTTTAAATCACGAATGCTAGGCGGAAGTGAGTTCCACAATCTTACAGCATGGACAGAGAAGGAATAAGAGTAGTAGCTAGTTTTATGAGGATGAGATTTAAGGAGGGATCTAAGGTGTGATCTACACGGTACGTCGCTAGAACGAGCGTAAGAAAAACGCTCACGCAGGTAGGAAGGGTAAGACGGGTTGTGTAGAATGTTGAAGAGGAGACACAAAATCCTAGTGTTCCTGCGAAGACGGATAGGGAGCCACTTGAGTTGCTTGCGAAGGTGAGAAACATGGTCATAATTTCGAAGACCGAATACAAAGCGAATGCATAGATTTTGCAAGCGCTCAAGCTTGTTTAATAGCTCCTCGGTAGCATCCAAATAGCAGGCATCGGCATAATCTATAATCGGCTGAATAAGTGTTTGTGCCAAAGAAATTTTAGTTTAATATCTTGGTATTATGAATATGATCGTCCAAAGACTATACTTGACATTAGATTTCACTAATGAAAGAATTTCCATTCTTCCAAGCATTGTAAAATTAATACTTACTTAATAAAAATTAAACAAAAAAGAAATCTGTCATATCGGATGGATTGTCATAGAGAAAAACAAATAAAAGACACACTTACGAAAGTGGAGTTATTAATAGAATTCTATTTTATTCAATTACAATGAGCTAGGGAAGCCATATATGTAGATGGAATCATCGCCAAGTAGTCATGTCTTCAACATAGTCCTGAATCTTATAAATAGTGCATTTTTAATAAGGACACGTTTGATGTGGGTTTGGTGTGTTTAAATTTTCCCTCGCTAAGTTCTGTTACAGACTTGACAACTTATTATAAAAGCGTATGCTGTTAATAAAGAACTAGCTCTTAGCCCGCTATTTCTTCAGCATGGATTTCGAAATAATTGATGTAGGGTGTGTATTGAGGCTGATGATAAACAATTTGAGCATTAGTTGTAATAAAAAATGTTATTTCCCTATTTGACTTTTATTCCAATAAACCTAAACTAAACTAGGTCAAGATATTTTATTAATATTACTTACTTTTGTTGACTTTGGTAAAATTGGCGTCACTATCTGTCTCTCTCACTCATGGCAAACATGTCCACTAACCATCTCTCTCATCATTTTGCCGTAAAATTAAGAACCTACCAAGAGCTTGTGCGAATAAAAAAACATTTTAACTGAGTAAATCGGGTTACTTGAGGTTTTTATTTTTTACTCGTTTTTTTTAGCATAAAACTAACAATTATTGTACCATTTTACAATCCTTATTAAATGCGCCAACTTTTAATGGCACTTGCCAAGGCACTCTACTACATTTTTTTTAAAGGAGGGCCATTCACAGTCGACAAATTTTTAAAATTTTAAATACATAGTTTAACAAAGTCTTAATTCTAGGAAACTTGGGGCAATTGTGTCATTATTTTTGACTGTGATTCTTAGAAATGTTATTTAGGGTTACGGTTCCAAAGTTTAAATAAACAAAAATAATAAAAATTAACCACAATAACCGAAAAATGGTTACGTTAAAAGTTTGACCAAATTTTTAGGTTTTTCTTAAATGCCCATAATTTTCAAACTGCATAATTTTTTTTTCTGATTTTTATCATGATGTTGTAAACATCATGATAAAAATCAATTCTGTTACCCCGTTTCGGCTTGACGTTGAGTTCTGGGACACCCTGTATAATAATAATATAAAAGTCATTTATCCTCACATAATAAGACAAACATAATAACATAACATATTAAGTCACATAAGATAAATGGGGGTACATATCATGCTTATAACCTTAAATATGTGAGGAGCTGGTGTCTGAATTAGGCATAATGCCTGTACTACAGATCACCAGGTCCCCACCCCACAGTATAACAAGTTCATTAATGTGAATGGTTATGTTTCTTTCTTAGTAAGAAACAACTAAATAAAATAAAACAGAAAAAATAAGTTAAGTTAAAAAGACTAATACTAAAAGACGAAAAGGCAAAAAAGGCAAAAAGGTTTTCTAGTTTCCTAATTAAAATCGGGACAGAGACTTTGTCAAATGCCTTTGCTAAATCCAAAAATATACCTATTGTCTTCTTTTTATCCATATCCATACTAATATTATAAATGCGAAAGTAACTCTGTCTGTCTGTCTGTCTGTCTGTCTGTTACCTTTTCACGCCTTAACCGCTGAACCGATTTACATGAAATTTGGCATGGGAATAGTTGAGGACCCTGGGAAGGACATAGGATAGTTTTTATCCCGATGTAAGGTTCCCGCAGGATAGTTTTCGAATCGTATCTTTGTTGCTCTTTCACGCAAAAACTACTGAACGGATCTCAATGAAATTTGGTAAGAAGACAGTTGACATCCTGTAAAAATACATAAGCTTCTTTTTATCCCGGAATTCCCACGGATCCGGGATTTACGCGGGGAAAACCTCCCACTCGAACGAAGTCGCGGACAAAAGCTATCCATACTTTAATACTAATAATATAACTCCATACTTCCATATCCATCCATCCATACTATCCATACTAATATTATAAATGCGAAAGTAACTCTGTCTGTCTGTCTGTCTGTTACCTTTTCACGCCTTAACCGCTGAACCGATTTACATGAAATTTGGCATGGGAATAGTTGAGGACCCTGGGAAGGACATAGGATAGTTTTTATCCCGATGTAAGGTTCCCGCAGGATAGTTTTCATATCGTATCTTTGTTGCTCTTTCACGCAAAAACTACTGAACGGATCTCAATGAAATTTGGTAAGGAGACAGTTGACATCCTGTAAAAATACATAAGCTTCTTTTTTATCCCGGAATTCCCACGGATTCGGGATTTA
Organism: Tholera decimalis; assembly: GCA_943138885.2. NCBI lineage: Eukaryota > Metazoa > Arthropoda > Insecta > Lepidoptera > Noctuidae > Tholera > Tholera decimalis. The sequence goes on from OW964565.2 coordinate 19,553,655, forward strand.
CGCGGGGAAGACCTCCCACTCGAACGAAGTCGCGGACAAAAGCTATCCATACTTTAATACTAATAATATAACTCCATACTTCCATATCCATCCATACTTCCATATGTCGTCTCCTATTAAGTTGGAGGTAGTAAGCTCACAATGCTATGTGATGACGGGTGCATCTACTTAAAAAAAAAATACTTCCATACTAATATTATAATAATACAAAAGTAACTGTCTGTCTGTCTGTTACCTTTTCACGCCTAAACCGCTGAACCTATTTAGATGAAATTTGGCATGGGAATAGTTTAGGACCCTGGGAAAGACATAGCATAGGTTTCATCCCGGAAATCATTCCTAAAGGCTATAAAAGGGGTGTTGGAATTTAATCAATAATGTCCCCGCCCTACCCACACACATAATACACGTAGACCGCTAAATCGATTTGGATGAAATTTGGTATGGACATAGTTTTAGACCCTGGAAAAGACATAGTATAGTTTTATTCCCGGAAATCACTCCTAAAGAATGTAAAAATGGTGTTGGAATTTTGTATAGGGAATCAATGATGTCTCCGCCCTCCCCACCCACATAATACACTTGACCGCTAAACCGATTTGGATGAAATTTGGTATGGAGATATTTTTAGACCCTGGAAAAGACACAAAGACAACCACTCATAACTTTTTTTTAAACTACACAACTGCATGTAGGCTATACAAATCTTTGTTTAGGGCTGGGGTCGAACCCACGTCATGCACCAGTTAACAGTTACGCCAACCGTGTCGCTTAAATTTTAACCAATCAAGTTAATATACGAATCATTTCTATTTCAAAATCGGGGCCATATGCGTTTGCCCTTTTGGAAATAGGAGAAGATCGTGTGGCAATAGATATCAACGGGATGATTTATTTGAGCTGAACTGAATCTGAAACTGAAACTGAAGCTGAAACTGAAACTGAAGCTGAAACTGAAGCTGAAGCTGTAGCTGAAACTGAAGCTGATACCAAACTGAAGCTGAAACAGAAACTAAAGCTTAAACCAAAACTGGAGCTGAAACTGAAACTGAAGCTGAAACTGAAGCTAAATCTGAATCTGAAACTGAAGCTGAAACTGAAACTTAAACTGAACTTGAAACTGAAGCTGAATCTGAAACTGAAACTGAAGCTGAAACTGAAGCTAAAAATCAAAACTGAAGCTGAAACTAAATCTGAAACTGAAGCTGAGACTGCAACTGAAGCTGAAACTGAAGCTGAAACTGAAGCTGAAACTGAAGCTGGAACTGTAGCTGAAACCGACGCTGTAACTGTAGCTGAAACCGACGCTGAAACCAAACTGAAGCTGAAACTGAAACTATTTCTGAAACCAAACTGAAACTGAAGCTGAATCTGAAGCTGAAACTGAAACTGAAGCTGAAACTGAACCTGAAGTTGAAACTGAATCTGAAACTGAAGCTGAAACTGAACCTGAAGCTGAAACTGAAGCTGAAGCTAAAAACCAAAACTAAAGCTGAAACTGAAACTGAAGCTGGAACTGCAGCTGAAACCGACGCTGGAACTGTAGCTGAAACCAACACTGAAATCAAACTGAAGCTGAAACTGAAACTATTGCTGAAACCAAAACTGAAGCTGAAGCTGAAACTGAAACTGAAGCTGAAACTGAAGCTGAAACTGAAGCCGATACCAAAGCTGATACCAAACTGAAGCTAAAACAGAAACTGAAGCTGAAACCAAAACTGGAGCTGAAACTGAAGCTGAATCTGAAACTGAAACTGAAGCTGAAACTAAAACTGAAGCTGAATCTGAATCTGAAGCTGAATCTGAAACTGAAGCTAAAACTGAAACTGAAGTTGAAACTGAAACTAAAAACCAAAACTGAAGCTGAAACTAAATCTGAAACTGAAACTGAAGCTGAAACTGAAGCTGAAACTGAAGCTGGAACTGTAGTTGAAACCGACGCTGTAACTGTAGCTGGAACCGACGCTGAAACCAAACTGAAGCTGAAACTATTGCTGAAACCAAAACTGAAGCTGAAACTGAAACTGAAGCTGAAACTGAAGTAACATACGTAGTGTATGTAGTCCAAGATGCTGATAATTTAATAAACCACGTTTATTCTGATTTGAAAACAAGTATGAGGGATAAAGAATGGCTGCGTGAAAGAGTAATTTTGGCACCAACTAACGAAACTGTAGGGCAGATCAACGAAAAGATTATGTCTCATGTGGATTGTGATTTTGTTGAGTATCTGTCCGTCGACAATGTCATGGATACAAATCAAGTGACGTCGTACTCTGTAGAGTTTATCAACTCTCTGGAATTGTCAGGGTACCCCATCACATTATTTGAGGCTTAAACTTGGTGTCCCAGTCCTGTTGATGCGTAATCAGGGCGCACCATGGCATGCGAGCACAAATTACACACCTTGGATGCAATGTTTTCAAGAAATAGTTATGTTATGACAGGAACAGCAAGCGGTGAAAACGTATTTATTCCTCACATTCAGTTCGAAAAACTCAAATTTCCCCTATAAGCGGCATTCGCAATGACCATAAACAAAGCTCAAGGACAGACACTGAAAGTCACAGGTGTACATTTAGAAAAAGACTGCTTTTCCCATGGGCAATTGTATGTGGCGTGCTCACGAGTATCAAGCGTACAAAATCAACACGCCAAGAACGGGAAAACCAGAAACGTAGTTTACAATAATGTATTGTAAACTACGTTTTTGGTTTTAAAAAGATAAGTTTTAAATACTAATTGTCTGTCAGTTTTTGGGGATGGATGGAAGCTGGTGATGGTTTTTTAAATATTATATGCGTTTTTTAACCACCCAAAAGGATACGGTACATCTTTTTGGCAACAAGAATGATTGACAAAGTGTAAATTAACGCGGGCGAAGCCGCGGGCAAAACCTAGTCGTCTATATTTTTAACTATGTAATTTGATAATTCAAGTACAGCATCTGAAGTAGATCGATTTGCCCTAAAACCAAATTGTGCTTGTGAAAAAATTTTTAGTTTCCAGATATTTAACCAGTCTGTTATTAATTATTCGATCCAAAATTTTTGAAAGAGCAGGGAGAATAGAAGTTGGTCTGTAATTGTTGACACAGCCTCTGTCTCCATTCTTGTGAATTGGATGAATTCGCGACTTTTTGTATACAGAAAACTCTAGTTGAAAGTGACAGGTTGCAAATATACAATATCGGAGACGTTAAGATATCTTTATTTGCCTTTAAGATTTCACTTGATATTATGATATCAAGTGAAATCTTAAAGCAAATTGGATATGTCCAACCCTGCCCCACAACCACTCCTGAGTCCTGTTATTAGTGTCCCAATCTCATCCTCATCGGAAGTCAGAAGTGTAAAGGAATAGCAATATAATATACAGCATGTAACAAAAACCCTGTCCGATCCTTAAGTCAATTATTCGGCATCGTACTGCGTACACATATACGTAGCCATTTAATGAATTTGAGATTATTATTTCTCCCGTGAATATAATTAAATTTAAATAAAAAACAAAAACTGATCAAAGGCAACACTGATCGCTCAACGTTGACATGTTACTTACAATGTTACTTACCTACAGTTTTGTGTCAAAGAAGCCGCCTGAGCGGGTGGAATGTGGTCAACTTATGAAAATTTGCCATATTCAGTGTTAAATTTCGCATAGATTATAAAAATAAAAAATCAATAACTTTTGGTTTTTGTGAGTTACATTTTTAAAACATTTTTTTTCTAGTCCGTATGTTGAACCAGGAATACGCCTTTATTGGATCGGACAGGGTTTTTGTTACATATTGTATAAAGAAATATAGATATGGATGTTGGGTTATTTCATGAGTAAGTAACTGAGAACGGAAAAATATACGTTTAATTTCTATTCATAGCGACAGTGTATGGAGTTTTAGTTAACGATGCGATTCAAATAAGAATAGGAACGTCAATGACCTCTATCTATGAAATGTCACTTGAAAAGTACGGTTTACAAAGAAAACTTATTTTCGATAATTAACAACAATTTTTTTAACCTAATCACGTTAAATTTAAATACTATAATAAATTATTTAAATTGTTAATTTTTTTTAATCATACTTTTCTCTGTCTTATTTTCATTGTTGACACCAATTTACCGAAAAGTAAAGAGGACGCTCCTAATTTTGTAGTATGTAATAAAATTGAAGATATGTATAAATAAGTATTCCACTTGCTGAAGGATTTTGTAAGGAACAAAGATGAGAGAGAGGCATTAATTATCGACTTCAAACTGAATTTTCCAGATTTTGGGTTAGTTCAAACAATTTTAACATGACTAAAATCGCAGTTAGCGATAAGATTAAGTAGTAATAATTTATTTGTGTTTTTTTTTGAAATAAATGTGTGTGTAATTAAAATTAAAAGAGTACGAAGGGTTTGGCGTATTCATGTAGATAAAAATTCCGTATTAAATAAATAGGCAAAAAAGAGGACGCATAGCGTATTGGCCCAGAAGCCATGGCTAAATTATTAAAGATTTATTTTTATTGATTACTAGCTGACCCGCCACGACTTCGTTCGCGTGGTATCCTACCCCTACCCAACCGATACCCTACCCCTATCCTACCCCTACCTTACCCTACCCCTACCCTACCCCTACCCTACCCCTACCCTACCCCTACCCTACCCCTACCCTACCCCTACCCTACCCCTACCCTACCCCTACCCTACCCCTACCCTACCCCTACCCTACCCCTACCCTACCCCTACCCTACCCCTACCCTACCCCTACCCTACCCCTACCATACCCCTACCCTACCCCTACCCTACCCCTACCCTACCCCTACCCTACCCTACCCCTATCCTACCCCTACCATACCCCAACCCTACCCTACCCCTACCCTACCCTACCCCTACCCTAACCCTACCCTACCCCTACACTACCCCTACCCTACCCCTACCCTACCCCTACCCAACCCCCACCCTACCCCTTCCCTACCCCTACTCTACCCCTACCCTACCCTACCCCTAACTTACCCCTACCCTACCCCTACCCTACCCCTACCCTACCCCTACCCTACCCCTACCCTACCCTACCCCTACCCTACCCCTACCCTACCCCTACCCTACCCCTACCCTACCCCTACCCTACCCCTACCCTACCCCTACCCTACCCCTACCCTACCCCTACCCTACCCCTACCCTACCCCTACCCTACCCCTACCCTACCCCTACCCTACCCCTACCCTACCCCTACTCTTACACTACCCTTACCCTACACCAACCCTACCCCTACCCTACTCTCCATTTCTTCTTCGTTCGCGTGGGATGTTTTTCCTGCTTAAATCCCGATCCCGTGGGAATTCCGGGATAAAAAATATCCTATATCCGTCTCCTGGCTTTAAGCTACCTCCCTACCAATTTTCAGCCAAATCGGTTCAGCCGTTCTTGAGTTATAAGTGGTGTAACTAACACGACTTTCTTTTATATATATTGATAAGTTCGCGTCTGTCCACCAAAATAAGGAAAGGGCAATTTTTACGCTCAATATTCGTAAATAAATATTTTAATACATTCTTGTTTCGCTCACTCTACCCAACTGATTTTTTTTATTACGAATGTACCCGCTCTTGACCGAGATCGCACCTGATGGTAAGTGTAAGATGATCTACGATCGAACGAGCGAGCCCAGAAAATGCCTATTCACTCTTGCTTTAAAGGCTGACGGATCATATGTTCGATTTGACAGCTATGACGTCACATTATGGTGCTAAGTCAATCCTATTCTTAATTGAAACGCACTATTCTCTTTAACCTTTCTCAAGTTCAAGCCATAGAGAAAACTTTCAGAATGCAAAGACATTCAAATAATCACGGACATCTCTGGAAAAAGTGGCATTATGTAACGTTGAGTTGTCCAGCTCTCTTAAGATATAGGGTGACATAAGAAACTTTTAGCCAATCGAATCCAATTTATTTATTAAACTTTATAAAGTTCGAGTGATCTTTTTTGTTTTTCTCGGCTTTCTTGCCATCAGTTGAACTAATGGCCTAAAGCAGCGAAACACCTGAAATAATTGAACAAAATTAAAAAATTGGGTAGGCAGGTATTGGTATAACCATCTAGGGATTTCTCGTGTAATGATGTAGGTTACTAACTGTTGTTATGAATACTCACTTCTTAATAAGTCTTATGTTGCCAGGTTAAATATTTATTATTTGGTTTTCCACGGAGCAAAGGATTGTTGAAACGTGTCTTTATATTTCTATTGCACTTGCACATACTTCTTGTTCTCAATCTTGTGCCTTCTGCGGTTCTGATAGAGTAACCCACGATTCCAAAAGGTATATCAATGAATGGGAACCTTACGTGGAACACTACTGAGGACGTCCTTGGATGAAATTTTATATCCACTGGTGACATAGGGCTGTCATACTCTATTTTAAGAAATGTGAATTTTCTTTCAAATCCTTCTTTTGTTGCCTAAAACACAAATAAATTTAAAAATAACTACATGTAATTTTAAAACAAAAAAAAAACAATTGTGAGCTGACTCTGGCTCAGAATTGAAAATAATTTTCATACAATTCTACTTTGAAAATGCTCGCGACTTTGCGACACACATTTTTTTAAAGATAAACTATTGTTTTGGGTTTTCAATTATCTCCGGGAGAAGAATCGGTTTAGCTCATTTACAAATAATATTAGTAGATATTGTACCTATGTTTATGATTTTTTGTTATGCCTACACATTTGATGAATGTTTCAGCTATCATCTACTGATAACAGTGACATACATCCTGTTAGTAAACAGCCGGACAGACTATGGTCCATTCCGGTTTCCGTTGATCACACAGATCATTAGTCTACCCATCCACTTTTCCTATCTCAATGACCCATCTCGATGAATTATTATTCTGTCCTGTCAAAAATCACGACCTGTACACACACTGTAGTTATAGTGTAGATTCTCAAAATCTAAGTAGATATTTTTTTTTAAGGTTTTCCTCTCCTCCGTAATCTCCCGGCCCAGTCCTTATATACTATTATTATTATACAACGTGTAACGGAAAGGGTATATACATACCAAGGGTACGGCTTCTTTGGATGATATCAAACGATATTGGAAAAGTTTCAACTCAAAATAAAATACTCTAAAAATTGATACCAAATTTTTGATTTCGTTTTCGATTAAATTGAAATCATAACAATCATGTCACCGCACTACATAGGTCAATAACTTTCCACGTTACTTACAAATATCATGATAAATCTCTTCTGCGATATGCTTATTTCAATTTGAAAAGTTCGGTTTCTGGTATCAATGTATTTAAAAAACCCTTCCAATATCGTTTGAAATCACCCAAAGAAGCCGTATCCTTGGTATGTATATACCCTTTCCGTTACACGTTGTATAATAATAATAACAGTCACGCAGGCCATCGCTCCCGTGGACTTTATCACGATAAAAACATAACCCTTCTTCTTTTACAGTTGGGTAAAAATAAAACCTATAACCTTCCTCAAGCTTCAAGCTACTTTCATGCCAAATTTAATCTAAATTCACTCAGTACTTTCGAAGATTAGCGCGTTTAAACCAACAAACTGTTTCGCTTTATAAAATTATAGTATAGATAAATACCTCAACTTGACAATTAAATGAATAAAAGCTTGGTATTAAATAAACCTTTCAACCGTTTGTAGCAGTTGGCATCCTATTTTAAATAAAGGGTGTTTAAAATGTACATAGATCAATTAAATAAGTAGGTATGTGATGCTTACACCACATACCTACTCACTACACTACTGTTTGCAATGTGGTCGATGACTAATCACGGGAGATCTTTTCCTGTTTTTCAGCAGTATTTTCAGATTACCATGAGCATATAGTGTTTTTAAACCGTGTTCAAGCGTAGTATAAGGAAGAGGTTCCAAAATTATATCTTTAACAAATGTTAGGTACCTACTGGTCCATATACCAGTAAAACGAGTCTTTGATCGTGTAACTTTACAATTAAAAAAAAAAAAATTTTTGCACAAAATAGAACCGAATTCCATATCATAACACTACAAAGCCTGTTATTGGTTTTGGATTTTCTTTTTTTTTTTTCACACCGCCTTCCGAAATTAAAGTTATTTTTGGCTTTGTAGTGTTTTGATATGGAAGCCGGTTCCATTTTTTACAAAAAATTTTTTTTTCATGTTTTTTGGTGAATCGGTTTGTAATTTACCTAGTTACAAAAGCCATAATGTCAACAACTTATCACCTTTTACAAAATGTTGCTTTTACCGATGCATAGCCGTTAATTTTTGAGGAGTTCTCCTGGTACTTGACCATCAGCTCTATATCACCATATGTATAGTGACGAGCATAAAGTGTTTAACATCCGTACTCAAGTAATCGAAACGCAATCCACGAAATACTTATTATTGAGGAGTTTCAGTGGCCATCTGTGGTCTTCATCATTAGTTCAACTTCCCCAAATGGTACTTTTCGGAAGCAACTGCTCAAGGTACTATAAAAAATACCCAAAACGCTATAGGTGTGCCTATAATATTTTAAGAGATCCCTCGATTTCTCCAGGATCCCATCATCAGATCCTGATTTCGTAATAATAGGACCAACTAAAAACTATACCCATTCAAACGCAAAAAGAATTTTTCAAATCGGTCCAGCCGTCTCCGAGTTATGATGAGGTAACATACATAAAAAAAAAGTTCAAGACGAATTGAGAACCTCCTTTTTTGAAGTCGGTTAATAAATACATATCACTGAATTGGTAATAAATACGTAGGTCTCTATTGACCTTTTGTTATTTGAATTTTCTTGTTTTAACTGCCTCGTCTCGGGTTCGATTTTGAGAAGCCGTTGGTCCCGGCTGTCATTTTTGGTCCCGGCTGTCATTTTTGGTCCCGGCTGTCAGTTTTGGTCCCGGCTGTCATTTTTGGTCCCGGCTGTCATTTCGACATCAATGACAGTCGTTACGGGTATTCAGAAAATAAATGTCCAGTAAATCTGACACTAGTGTAGCCAATGGGTATCATGTTACCCAGCTACTGGGTAGGCAGCTAATGAATACTGGGTTCTGGAGGTCAGATAGGATAGTCGCTCCATGTAATACACTAATACTCCGTTGCATCCAGTTAGACTGGAAGCCGACTTCAACATATTTGGGATAAGACTAAGCAGATGATGAAATACACTCACAACCCTTTATGTTTTTTTTTTTTTTTTTTTAATGTAGGGCCACTCGTAGTTTAGCTCGCTAAGGCTAATGTACTACTTAACCGGTCTATCCTGTGGTGACCTCTAATAATTAAATTAAAGGCCCCCAGCCAGGGCTTACAAACTAAATACAAATTACAAACTAATGACCGCATGCTAAGGGCACTCCCTGTGGAGTACGGGCCTCGGCATAGCGGGGTCATTTGAGGAGGACAGCAAAGGGACAGGCTGGGTCATATTATTATTTAAGGGAGTATTTATTGCTACTGGCTCGGCATCGCGGGCTGGCTCGTTTGGCAAAGATCGGGGAGGATTTCCGTTACAAGTACGCGGACGTCGCGATGGGCCTCGTCGGCGAGGCCGGAATACGGAACGCGTTTTGTGTTTGTGTTTTCTAAGAGTGCTAGTTTCCCTACTGCTCTCTCTTTATGTATTGTGGCAATAATAAAACTTACTGTTGCATCCACTGTATGAATTTGAGTCATCGCTGGTATGACACCGTTCAGTGCGAATATTGCTTCTTCGCCTTGGACATGCGTACCTTCAAATAAAAGTTAGGGAGATTGCTTAAGGGTTCAAATATTTATCTATATTATTATAATTTTTATGTTTTTGTTCTGTCATACTTATACCCGCAGTTTCATGGAAAGTAGCGGAGAGATTCGACCGTGTAGGTATTATCCGTATTCCACGTGCACAGATCATTACTTCTGACAAATAATTTCTTAGGTATTTCAGTGTGAACAAACCTCGGAAGACATGCCCTACCTTGAACACCAGCCTATAGGCTTGTGGCGTGCTATGCGCTGATATTGTGAATTTCCTATAAGATTAGTTATTCTTATGGTCATGTAATATAATATATATCTATATAAAATAAATCCTTATACCTACGCCTTTGCCCATAATTATTATTAACAAATTGTAAACAGTTTTTTATCTGTTAGTCTATGGTTAACCGCGCCATAGAGAGAGCTGCAATAATTAGTTAGCGGAATTATCCATAATGCATTGTACTCGTATTTTACGGTACTACACAGCCAGCCACCGCAACTACATTTAGAAACACTTGGTATACATTTTTCTTCACTCCACAGATTTATTTTTCGAGGGAATATCATCAAATGACTCTTCCCGCTCTAGTTGGAGCAGAAGGGAGTGCCAGACTTTTACTGACTAAAAACCCACCCTGTTCTTCCACTTGCCCTCGCGTCCTCGCGTGCCGCAGACTCTCACAAGAACATCCCCGCAAGCTTGAGATGACGTCATTGACATCGCTCGTTGATATCTATATCTGCTATATTGTCACCTGTACTGACTCGCCTATATGTCACCTGTACTGACTGGCCTGTATCGCCTTTCCCTCAAAACCGGAGTGGTGCCAGTGTCCTGGAAGCTTGCTAATGTGCAACCTGTACCCAAAAAGGGTAGCCGTGCCGATCTAGCCAATTATAGACCAATCGCCTTAACCTCCATACTGTAAGTACAGTAGTAAAGGGTACTTTGAAGACAATGAGCTCCTCAGTGACCACCAGTATGGCTTGCGCCGTGATCGGTCCACCGGAGATCTTCTTGTGTATGTCACGCACTGTTGGGGTGAGGCCATTGAGAAACACGGTGAAGCTCTTGCGGTATCTCTCGACATCTCAAAGGCCTTTGACAGGGTCTGGCACGCTAGTCTGCTGAGCAAGCTTCCCGCATTCGGTGTCCCTGCTGGCTTATGCAGCTGGATTTCCGACTTTAAGAGTGAGCGGTTGATCTGAGTGGTCATCGATGGCTGCTCATCGAATATTATGGCAATTAATGTCAGTGTTCTTCAAGCCCAAGTAGCACAGATAGCTGTATAACTACTCACTTTTAGACCTATTTGAAACTCTATGCGTATTAAGACTCTTTTAAGAGTTTACACTGGTGATCCTACAGCTGCATAATAGCTGTCAGTGATATTTAAACAGCTTAGGCTGATTAAGAGCTGCATTAAGGCTGATTAAGACCGACAAAACTACTATGAATACGCTTAGAGTGCTATAAAGGTATATTTTCAACGACCCTATTCAGCTTTTAACCTTTTTTAATGCCTTAGCAGTAGTAAGGGCTGTTTAGTGCATGAAATTACGCCAAATGCTGTATAAGAAGGTATTTGTGAACTCCTATTACACTGACTTATTAAAGGGGCACGTGTGAACTATTATTACGTTAATAGCTGTATAATGGATGATTTGTGGCCCACATTACAGCTTATTGCTGAATATGTCTACCGCTAATCAGCCTTTATACTGTCATTGATAGTGTCTGCATAGCGGTTGTTTAAACATTCATTAGATGCCTCGCAGCTGCTTAGAGACTCACTAGTGTATCGAATTAACGCCTTTTACTTTATAGTGGTTCACATAAGTACCTTAATCAGACTTTATCTGAATAGAAGTAACATGTGGTACTGTAATCAGTCAGTGTAACTTGTAACGTTGATGGCGATTATACTGATGTACAAACTATAAATATACTGATTCATTTTTCACCTTTTAAGATGTTCTGTGTATGAATTAGGAATGTATTGCATTAGTTTTTACTTCCTGATAACATAATAATAACTTTTTATCTTATAATTCTTTTCAAAGCACAAAAAATTGTTTATTCAAGTTTTCATCACGGCTTATTTATATCACAAAACTAATTAAAAACAGAATATTTTCGAGGCGCACTAAAATTTTCTTAGACAATATATATGTATAATGTCAGTGAAATTACATTCCCAATCATTTTTCTTTTATTAATATGTAAAACATAAGTACTTATCAGGGAATATGAATATTCCACGAAACAAGTGTTCAATTGGCAGCTACGAGTTATTATATTTGTTTCTATATGTTTGCTACATCAAATATGTTCACTTTTACACTGGCCGCAAGCAGCCTTTCCCGGTTTGAAGAGCGTAGATGTGACATATTTACTGAATAAAGAGTAACTTGTGATCTCTTAGTCAGTCGATATTCAGCGCATAGTACTGTCGTACCCTTTATAACACTGTTAAATTGCTGCTACACAGCTCCTAAGCAGCTAGGTGAACTTAAGGCTGAATAATTTGTGCTCATTTAAGAGTTATAAGAGCTGTGTAAGGCCCTATACAGCCCTTATTCAGCTTTTTTATTCAGCTTTAAGCATGATGGGAATCCGTTAGTCGGCTGATAAGCAGCCTCGTGTGCTACTTGGGAGGGTCCGATCTTTCGGCGACTCTTTTTCTGCTGCATATCAATGACCTACATCAGCTGGGAGCACTTAGGTACGCGGATGACAGCACAGTCTCAGAGAGATATTTATCCAGTTCTAGAGCTGACAGGGACGAAATTGCCACTCTCAGAAAGGCCATGGTAGAGCGCATGAATTTGACCTTAAATCTCCTTTCCCAATGGGGTGACGACAATCTGGTCAAATTCAACGCTCTGAAAATAAATACAAGCTTGTCTTTTCAGCGCTAAAAGGAGCCCTTTTCAATTGACAGTTACCAATCGCCTGGAGCTTTTGGGCATGGAGTTGACCTCAACTTCGGCTCAACCATCGAGTCCAGAGCTCAGACTGCAGCAAAAAAGCTGGGAATCCTACACAAGGGGAGGCGGTACTTCACGCCTGGATAGCTTTTAAATCTATATAAAGCACAGGTCCGTTCCTGCGTGGAGTATTGCAGCCACTTGTGGGATGGCTCTGCAAAGTACCAACTTGTGTGCGCAGGAGCTCCATGACCTGATTCCTCCATTTCCCTTTCACTACCGGTCTACCAGACGCACGGCTGGGTACCACCCACACTTGGTTGATATACCGTCTTGTCGTACCAAGCGCTTCTCCTCCACATTTATTGTACGCACAGCCAAGCTGTGGAATTCTCTGCCGGCTTCTGTGTTCCCTGCCACTTATGACCTTACAGCCTTTAAAGCACGATTAAATAGGCATCTTCTGGGCTCGCTCGTCCCATCTTAGACCTTATCTATCGCTAAAAAAAATAATAATAATTTGTTAAGCCATATAATTTGTATACCTACCATATTCAAAAACCGTTACCCCTTTGGCAGTGTTGAGTACACTGCATACAAAAACCATAACTATTTCTAAAGAGTAATATGGTAATTTTCCCAACATTGTTTCTGCGTTCACTTATCACTACTATTATGTTAGCTTCTATAATACCTATAGTTCATTATGTACCTTTGAATTAATCACTAAATCAAAGAAACCAATAAGTTACGGTCCATGATTTGGGAATCATCGATTAAACCGTAAGAAATCGCAATGATTAGCTACATTAATCCTACATATTGGTTATTGGTGTTGATATTAATTAGTATTCTGAAATATTATTTACCTAGAAAACCAGAATTCCAGTAGGTAATTCTAGAAAAAAAAAAGAAGCGTGAATGATGAACTGGAGCTCGATTTCACATTGCAGATAGTATATATATACCTACGAATATATGAGCTAACAAGAAACAGCACCGCGGTCATCCGTTCCATCATGACCTACGCCTGCGTTGTTTTCGCACACGCAAAGCCCCACCTCCTCCGTAAGGCAGCCCCTCCAAAACCGATTCCTCCGTAGTCACGGGAGCCCCTTCTTATGTTCGAAATGAGCTTCTTCACGATAGGTTAATTTTTTGTCATAGATAGGTAAGATTTTACATGTTAAAGTTACTTTACCATACCTACAATGTTTTTTTTTAAATAAACTCGTCACTCGTCTTCTTCCCAATTCAGAATACCTCAATCCTACCACACGTGAGGATTGGTGCCTATGTTCTAACCGTAATGAAATTAAATGAAATATTTATTTTGTAAATCTATATACAGAATGGCCCGTTTACAGTGGTCCAAAGATTTTTTTCAGCTTGAGAGCATTATGAGTGATCATTTAAAACATACTTTAGGAAATTATGTTTTTTTTTAAATTACCCGAAATTTCAATATTTTTGACACAAAACCACTCTGTTATGAAAAGTACTAGACCGAATCGAATGAAATTTGGTATAAGCATAGTGCAATATAGGCTATCGCGCTATAGGCTCATCTAGTGTAAATAATTAGACTGCATCTTTTTTTCTGCTTAGAACCAGGAGACGGACATAGGACTTTTTATCCTGAAATACCCATGAGATCGGGATTTACGCGGGAAAAACCTCCCACGCGAACGAAGTCGCAGGCAAAAGTTAGTTGGTTATAAATAACACTTTTACACGTTCTTTTTTGTTTTAAATTAAGCTAGCTGAAGCCGGTGTTTCTTAACTGACTACTCTGAGAAGAAACACCGAAACAAACTCAGTGGTCAACGTACATTTAAATCGATACTCGATGATCGTATCTTAGTACCTACTCTACGATTCAAACATTCCTGCTACTTCGGTTTTGTAAGTTTGCAGAATACCTATTCAAGAACAAGAACAAGTCATTAAAACCTTTATTAATCAAACTAGAAATCAATTAATATTACAAAGCTGTAACGGTTACATCAGCCACGGATCTCGTGTCATCACGATGCAGGCTATGATTGCAGTACTGGTACGTGGTGATGACGACATTGCCGAGATAACGGCCGGTGGGATCCACGCGAACCACGTGCATGTACTCGTCACCCAAAGTGAATTGCACTTGAGGAGGAGCTACCCAGTCACACACGACCGTCACCGCCTTGCTCACTGCTGAGGGGTTTAGGCAGGATAGCTGAAAAAAGCAAAGAATTATAAACACTGAATTATATTTGGTTTTAAATCAAACTGATTCTTGTTATCAGAGCTATGTTTTTTATTCTGTAGAGTCTTTTTTTTGCGGTGGCAAAATCATCAAATGAGGAGTTATTTCACTCTCGGTGAAGCGGACGGGGGTGTCAGATTTCTACTAACTGAAAACCCGTTCTGTTTCTTCAGTTGTCTTTGTGGGCCACGGTATCTCGTTAGAACATTCACGTAACACCAGCAAGCAATGTCCCTATCGAGCCCCGTCAATGGTGCTGACTGCTTTTTGAGGTGCTCGTAGAACACGAGTTAACGCGATGCGCCGACGACTCGGGCTTGGTCCTTACCGGACGGTGAGCTACCCCTGCTCGCCACTCTCAAGCCCGCGCCTACGGTGGCCGGAGATCGACATTCTGTAGAGTCCTCAGATTTTTTTTTAAATCTACAATGCGCAAGAGGTAATAGGAACTTGTCTTACCTGAAAGTGTGGATGGGAAGCTATCAAAGGATATCGGGTTCCAACAGCACAGTTCATCGTTGCTAGTTTATAAAACCACAGATATTTAAATTTTATGTTTCCATATTGCTCTTTATTCTAAAGAGTTGCAAACTAATATACATATAAACGATTTAATATAGGTATACATACTTGTTGATAAGCTTCACGTTGTCCAGGTTGAATGTAAGCGATTGGATAATCAAACTTAAATCTAGCTTGGTAGTCTGTATCTGGAAGAAACAATTGGTACGTAGTTATGCTAAAGCTTAAGTTACTTCATAACTATCTTACCATATAAGGTACGATGGGATTGTTATCGTAATTTTTATGCACAATAATCCCTTAAAATCAATAAAGAAAAAAAAACTATCTTACTTCTTTCTTACTAATATTATAGGCAAAAGTTTGTGAGGATGGATGAAGTTATAGATGTATAGATATTTGTTTATTTACTGAAACTTTATGTACAATAGTGATATATAGACATTCTCTATCAGTCATTCTTTGAGTTTAAAATCCCACACACATTACGTCTTACGCAAAAACTACAGAACGGATTAGAATGAAATTTGGTAAGTAGATAATTGACATCCTGGCTACTTTTTGTCCCGAAATTCCTATGGGATCAGGATTTACGCGGGAATACCGGAGGGTATTCCCGCGCATAAGAACAAAGTCGCAGGCAGGAGCTAGTGACATACAAAGAAACGCGACCACTTTTATTACTATTTTCTTTTTATAAAATTACTAGCTGTGCCCACGAATTCATCGGTGCGGAATAGTGACTTTCTGCAGCATTTTTAACTTTTTAGGCTAATTATTTTGAAAATAAAACTCATACATAGTTTGAATGTCGGTTTTATTAATATCTAATCAAAAGTAAAAAAAAATAAGTTCAAGCTTTAAAAATGACGTAATTTCTATTTTTATTTCAACCCCTTACAGCCCTTTTTTGCATTAAAAAGTATTCTATGTCCTTTCTCAGGCTCTAGACTATATCCGTACCAAATTTCATTAAAATCGGTTCAGTAGTTTAGGCGTGATTGCGTAACACACAGACAGACAAAGTTACTTTCGCATTTATAATATTAAGTAAGGAAGTAAGGATTATTATTTCAGTCGAACGACGCGACGTGACAGAGTTTCCTACTTCGATCCAACCGATCCCTGCTGCCTTCATTACGCCGGCAGTCCTCGGAAAGACTCGAAAGGATATACACGAGATACATAGTATACCTATCTTCTCCAGTATGGTGAAGACGGCTATTTTAGTGACCTTTTCAGTACGAATGACCTCGGTACTTACTTAATATGTCCTGCTTGCTGCCGGTCAAATAATAACTAGCTACATAACTTTATTTGCTCTGATCCGATCGGGATCTTTATCTGTTCGGTGTTTTCACCGAACATCTCAGTCAGCAATATCGGCGAGTCGCGTTGACCCTATTATAAGTCACGTTGAACGCACCTTTTTGCTGACAATTTTACATCTTTTTAGTGCACTTTGGTCTACCGCGTTAGCCGGGTGTATTCTAGCATTTTTAACATTTCATTAACATCTTTAACATTTCATTAACATTTTAAACATTAAGAACAGTGTAGAATATAGTAATAAACAGTAGTCATATAAAACATTCTTTTTCTCCGCAAAAACACCGCCACCTTGCTACGTACCCCGACATATTTTGGTCCTTCGCGCTCGGATCACGCGTCGCATAATTTCGGTAATTCGGGATTTCGGCGTGCGAGGTCTGAACTATCGTATAACATTAGTGTGTGTGCGTCGTGGGGCTGGCGGATCCAACATTGAAGCAGAGCAGTGCAGTAGCAGCAGAGGCTGAGCAGAGGCGGAGATTACAAGTAATAAATTTCCTTATTTTTAGTCAGTAAGGACTGCGTTTTAACATCCTACAAAAATGGCAAACCTCATCGAAACTCAATCAATGATCTACGATAGCATTATAAGGCTGGGCATTAACTTGAAGAAAGATAGTGCTGACAGAAAAACGGTAGATTATTTTAAGCGGAAGCTCAGTACTTTGGAGAGTTATTGGAGTGATTACCAACTCAATCATGAGCGAATTGAGAGAGAGGTAAGTAAATCTGACCCTTATTTTACCGCCCGACTGTACGAGAAAACAAGCTCGGTATATGAGTCAACCAAGGCGTTGCTCAACCAACAGTACCAACGTGTACTGAAAACAGGAAGTCCTACAACAGACGAGAAAACAGCGGCTCGAGGTACATCACCATCGGCGTCGAGTACACGTGCAGAAGGGACAGCAGGTGAGGAGGCGGGACCTAGTTTCTCAAGGCAGCCAAGCAGCAAGCTAGACGAGTTGCTGAAGAAACAGTATGCTAACTTTAAAGCATTTGTGCGTACAACCGCAAACATAGACGTCGACTCCATCTCAGATAAGTGGGAATTTGAGGACGTATTGAGGTCACTACAGTCAAGATGGACAGCTATCGACATACTACACTGGGACATCGAGATCGAACTGGAGGGAGAAAACGAACAATACAGCAACATGTACGACAAGTATGAGGCTAAATTCAACGGTCTAAAAAGGGCTATTAACACGAAAATGTGGTCAGTAGCACACAGGGAAAAGTCAACACCTCAACTTGAGATACCTAACTTCCACGGTAACTACAATCAATGGGTATCGTTTAGAGACCTATATACGGAAATTATACACAACAACCCCTCATTATCAAACGGCCAAAAGATGCAGTATTTAAAGGGTAAGGTCCGGGGAGAAGCCGAGAAACTCATACAACATCTGTCCATCAGTACTGATAACTATCTGGTGTGCTGGAATATTCTCAACCACCGGTATGACAACAAAAAACTAATATTCTCGTCCCATATGAACATTTTACTAGGCCTGCCAAACATTCAACAGCAATCGCTGCAGCAGATTAAGCGAATGCATGACACCACGCTGGAATGTCTAAACGCCATTAAAAACTTGGGAGTTGACACCACCTCGTGGGATCCAATGATAGTTCATATTCTAGGTCAAAAACTGGATACCGAAACATACACGGACTACATAGAGTCATTAAAGAATTCTTAGGAACTGCCGGTTCTCTCAGAGTTCTTAAACTTTTTGGAAACAAAATTTACATCCCTGGAAACAGTACGCCGTAAAGATAGTGTGCTTTCCAAGACTTCATCTCATCAGAACAACTCATCAATTTCAACATCAAACAAGAAAAATTCGTACAATAACTCGAGCAACAAAAGTTATGGAAATAGATCAGTTGCGAAAACAATGCACGCGTCAAACATAAAATGCCCTCTTTGCAATAACCAACACGGCATTTATAATTGCAAAACATTTTTAAAAATGAGTGACGACCAAAGGCTAAAAACTGCAACCAAATTAAAACTTTGCACAAATTGTTTATTTAGCCACTTCGGCAATCAATGCACGTCCAATTTAACATGCCGAAAATGCAAAGATCAACATAACACCATTTTACATGACGCATTTGTGAAATTAGCAAATGCATCAACGCTATCGTCAAGCAACAACAACATTCAGATACAAAACGCAAAGGGCAATGAACCCGTGACGGGTACCGTGAACGCATCTCAAGAAGAGAAGGGGGAGATATTGCTAGCAACGGCTCTCATAAAGGTCAAAAGTGTGGATGGAACTTACACAACCATGCGCGCCTTGATCGATCAAGGGTCACAGATATCTTTGATAACTGAGAAAGCGGCCCAGATGTTAGGTATTAAGAGACGACGATGTAAAGGAGTCATCTTCGGAGTGGGGCAAAAAGAAAACAATTCTAAAGGGATGATTAGCATAGAATGTACATCAATGTACAACAACTATGAATTCGAGTCTGATGTGCTCATTATGAACGAACTCATAAAAAGTTTGCCGAATCAAACGTTCGCTAAACCAAACTGGACTTACATCCAAAACATTAATTTAGCTGACCCCGAATTCTACAGAAGTCGACCAGTGGACTTGCTTTTCGGGGCGGATATTTATTCTAACATTATGCTAGGCGGAATTATTAAAGGAGAACATGCCCAACAACCTATGGCTCAACAAACACAGTTGGGGTGGTTACTGTGTGGTAACGTAAAAACATACCAATGTAACGTGGTTTTAAATAACATTGAGGGCATTCAGAAATTTTGGGAAGTTGAGGAAATTTTAGAACCTTCAAACTTATCTTTAGAAGATCAAGAATGTATGGACTTCTATGCGAAAACAACAAAACGAACGAGTCGGGGTCGTTATGAAGTAAGAGTACCGCTGAAAGAAGACTTAAAACAACTGTTGGGATCTTCCAAACCTATGGCAATTGCTCAGCTAAAGAATTTGGAACGCCGCCTGGAAAAACAACCAACATTAGCCGAAAAATATAAGAATTTCATGAAGGAATATGCTGAGTTGGACCACATGAAACCGGAACAGAAAAACAATAGCATTAAACTTGAATGTTTTTTGCCTCACCACGGCGTGCAGAGAGAAGAATCTTCAACGACAAAGCTTCGTGTGGTATTCAACGCTTCCGCCAAAACATCCACCAAATATAGCTTGAATGACGTCATGCTCAAAGGGCCTAACCTACAAAAAGATCTACAGGCGTTACTACTTCAGTGGAGACAATATCCTTTTGCTTTCACAGCGGATATCGAGAAGATGTACCGCCAAATCTTAGTTCAACCCATTGATCAACATCTGCAAAAAATAGTTTGGCGTGAGTCATCAACACAACCTGTCCAAGTGTATCAATTAAACACGGTAACATACGGAACAAAGGCCGCACCGTTTTTAGCAATTATGACCTTAAAACAGTTGGCGGCGGATGAGCACTGCAGGTTTCCAAAAGCAGCTGATATCCTGGAAAACAGTTTTTATATGGATGATCTGTTACACGGCTGCTACAACATAGAACAGGGTAAACAATCGATAGAAGACTTAATCCAGCTCTTAAAATCAGGAGGCTTTAATCTTCGAAAGTGGTCATCTAACAGCCAGGAATTATTAACAAACATATCAACAAGTCAAGAGGAATCCGTTTATAACTTCAAAAATGATGACATGTTGAAAACCTTAGGTTTGTGCTGGAACCCAAAAGGAGATCAGTTTACATTCCGTTGCGAATTTTCTCAAACAACAATTAAATTAACTAAAAGGAACTTACTATCTGAAATATCAAAATTATATGACCCTCTTGGTTGGCTAACACCCCTATCCACGAAACTAAAATTATTATTTCAGAAATTGTGGAAACATGACCTTCAGTGGGACGATAAGGTGTCAGATGACATACACCATGAATGGATCAAATTAACAACCGGAATTGATAGCATCAAACAATGTAAGATACCTCGATGGATACTATGCAACGAGAGTGATGTCATCGAACTCCATGGCTACAGCGACGCATCCCTTGACGCCTATGCATGCGTGGTATACGCACGAGCCAAACACCAACAAAAAACAGAGATAGTTGCAGCCAAATCAAAACTGGTACCAAGTAAAAAGAGCGTAACATTGCCCCGAATGGAGCTTTGTGGTGCTTATTTATTATCTAAGCTCATAAACAAAATCAAACAAAGTATAAGTTGTCAATTAGAAATACATGGATGGTGTGACTCTATGGTGGTGATAGGGTGGCTACAAGGAGATTCAGCACGTTGGAAACCTTTCGTCGCTAATAGAGTCAACGCTATAAAACAAATAATGCCGCAAAACTGCTGGCGATATGTAAAATCAGAAGATAACCCGGCTGACTGTGCGAGCCGAGGTTTAACAGCACCCCAACTACTACAACATCCTTTATGGTGGAAGGGTCCGGCATGGCTAGCCTCCTATGACGTAGGCCAAAAACAAAAACCGCCCATCTACCAAACAGATGAAGAGATGAAGAAGACAAAATTAGTTAACATTGTTCAAGACATTAACAGTAATAGTATAATAGATAATTTATTATTGCAACATAATTCGTTTATAAAAATAACACGAGTCTTGGCATGGGTACTGAGGGCATTGACGCCAAAGTCGCAACGTAAACATTTACCGAAGTACCTAACATTATTAGAACTGCGAAAAGCTAAATCAGCTATCATAAAACGAGTGCAAAGTACTGCATTTACGTCAGAGATCAAAATGATAAACAAAAATGGAACTGTGGCAACTAACAGCAAATTATTGAATTTAAACCCTTTCATTGACAAAAGTGGCTTTCTCCGAGTGGGAGGACGTTTAAGGAACGCGATCATCAGCAACGAAATGAAACATCCAAAGATAATCCCTAACAATAGTAGACTAGCAGAGTTACTCATCGAAGAAGCTCATCAGTTGACATTCCATGGGGGTCCGCGACTAACCTTAGCTGTCCTTAGGCAACAATACTGGATAACAAGCGGATACAGTACGACCAAAAAACAGTTAAGGAATTGTGTAACTTGCCGGAAGTATGAAGCAAGAAAGCAATATCAACTGATGGGTGACCTTCCCGCAGCTAGAACCAACCCTGCTCCTCCATTCTACCATACTGGGGTGGACTACACAGGATTTGTGAACATTAAGGCGAACAAGGGGAGAGGGGTGCGAACACTGAAAGGCTACGTAGCAGTATTCATATGCATGGTCACAAAAGCTGTCCATTTGGAATTGGTGTCCGACCTCACTAGCTCAGCATTTTTAGCTGCACTTAAGAGGATGTCGGCCAGGAGAGGAACACCACATCACTTGTATAGTGACCAAGGAACGAATTTTATCGGAGCTAATAGACTGCTACAAGAGGAGTACCATCAATTAGAACAGGTTTTCGGGGATAGCTGCCAGGCAGAAATTGCCGAAATGAACATACAATGGCATTTCAACGCGCCGTCTTGGCCGAGCGCTGGTGGGCTGTGGGAAAGAGCCGTTCGCAGTCTTAAGTTCCACCTGAAAAGAGTGGTTGGTGAACAAAGATTAACGTTCGAAGAGTTTACCACGGTACTGACACAACTGGAAGCGTGTTTGAACTCGAGGCCGTTATGTTCGCTAACAGAAAACATTGAGGATTTGGATTATTTAACACCGGCACATTTTTTATCGGGAAGATCCGACTTAACCGTGATTGAGACGAAGGAGGATGCTAGAACAAGATGGCATCTAACCACAAATATTTTTAAACAGATTTGGCAAAAATGGAAACATGAATATTTGAGCCAATTAACAGCGAGAGAAAAGTGGTCTAAACCTCAGGAAAACTTAAAAATCGGCAACGTGGTGGTAATTCATGAGGATAACCTTCCGGCTGGACGGTGGATTATGGGCCGAGTGATAGATCTGCATCCCGGCAACGATGGCTATGTCAGAGTAGTGTCATTAAAAACGAAAAATGGCATCATAAGGCGACCTGTAGTCAAACTTTCATTATTGCCAGTAGAGATCGGAACAGATAACAAACAGAATAACTCAAATGAAACACACAATTCAGCTGAACAGAACGGCGGGACTCGGAAGAACAGAAAACGAACCAGAATAGCGACACCTGGCACGTTATCGTATGTCGCAATGGCATTGACCTTTTTCATGTCAATCTGCAGCGTTGCAAATTGTAGCTATAACATAACAACATTAAATGTGAACCAATCTTTCTATTTTGACCCAATATCTAAAATTAGTCTCGTAAAAGACAATTGGGTCCTAGTTGTGTACTATAACATGTCTCCGTATTGGGAAGGTATACAGGCGTTTGAAAAAGTAACAACATACCTCGACAAAACATGCAAAACAACAGGTAGCGAACAGTGTAACATGATAGTCCCTCAGCTGATCCATGAGAGTAATGAACTGAAATACTACAATGAACTTCTGATGACGCAACACGTAAGCGGATACTCCAGACGGCGGCGGGGACTTATCAATGCAGTTGGAAACATTGCAAATTCCCTATTCGGCGTATTAGACGAACAATTCGCGGAAAAATACAGCCGAGACATCAACATAATACAACAAAATGAAAAACATTTAGCTAGTTTATGGAAGAATCAGACGTCGATTGTCGAATCGGAGTACAATTTGTTGAAAAGAACAGAAGAAATCATGGCAAAACAACATAAAATAATTAACAAACATCTTATTACGCTGGATAACAACTCAAACAAATTACAACTACAGATAAACAACATATCCCTACTCCAAGAATTTACCATGACAGCCTTAACAGCTAGCAATTTACTGCATAACTTAAAAAGAAATCAAGATATCCTACTTGACATCTTAACCAATGTCCACCACGGACAGTTTAACATTCATCTGCTTACCCCTGAACAGCTCCAAAAGGAGCTTTATATTATCTCTGGACACTTATCAGATGATGTAACATTACCGATTGAACCGCACGATATTCGAAAACTATACTCTTTAATAAGCATCAAAGCTCGAATAACTGATAAGTACTTCCTCTTCCAAATAACATTCCCTCTTATCAGTAGAGACCGATTCAAATTGTACAGAATACATCCCATACCATACCAGATGAACAACAGCATGTTAGAGCTCATCCCGTCGTCAGAATACGTCGCTACGGATCTCAAAAGAGACGCATACCTAACCGTTACGCCAGAAGAACTCTCACTATGCAAACAAGAAGAACATATGTATATGTGCGATTGGAAAAAGCCTATATACCATCTTTCTCATGGAAACAACTTTTGTGATCTCAACCGAGACACAGACACGTGTAAGGTACGACGGACTAAGTGTGAAAACCGATGGACATCGCTTACGAACCCGTCACTATTCCTGTACCATTGCTGCAAGACAGATGCTATCAAAGTAATCTGCGGTGAACAGTTATACAAGGTCCCTCTGAGCAAAGCTGGTGTCATTTATATAGATCCAGGCTGCCTGCTGAAAGGTCAAGACTTCACTCTCAATACTTACCATCTAAATAAAAACAGAGTAGATATGAGTCCAGATATTTTTACGCCTCATATAGACCAGTTGAATTTAATTATCAACAGTACTATGCCTCTTCAAAACCCACAAAACGTAGACGTAACAGAGTCGGGTGAGATGGAGTACGCCTTAAAAAAGCTGCACCAACGGATCGATGATATGAAAAACAGCCAAGTCGAAATCGATCAGACATTATCCCCTCATGACATACATCAGTATGCCGTGAGCTACATCGTGGTAGGCGCGCTAGCGCTGGCGGCGGGAGCGCTGATGTACAGGCGGCTGCGCACACGAGCGCGCCGGGCGCACATCACGTCAGGCATGGAACTTCAACCTACCAGAAGTGTTAGTGAAGTGAATGTCAACAGTGTTAGTGCTAGTGCGCGACAAACATAAGTGAACGTAATCCTAGTGCTACACATAGTTAGTTAAAGTGAATTAAACCGTACCTATTACGGTGAATAGGAAATCCTTTAGGAACATTAAGCTTAGTGTTACGTCATTCAATTTTGTTTAATTTGTTCTACTAACATTTTAATCTTAAGTTGTATTGTTTTCACCTTGTAAACATGATTAACATGATCTTGCCATCATCATTTTACTAACATAACATTGTATCATCACAGAATCCCTATCTTTCGTGGCCCGGAGTATGTTCGGTGTTTTCACCGAACATCTCAGTCAGCAATATCGGCGAGTCGCGTTGACCCTATTATAAGTCACGTTGAACGCACCTTTTTGCTGACAATTTTACATCTTTTTAGTGCACTTTGGTCTACCGCGTTAGCCGGGTGTATTCTAGCATTTTTAACATTTCATTAACATCTTTAACATTTCATTAACATTTTAAACATTAAGAACAGTGTAGAATATAGTAATAAACAGTAGTCATATAAAACATTCTTTTTCTCCGTAAAAACACCGCCACCTTGCTACGTACCCCGACATTATCTCTGATTAATGCAGGGAAAGTGTAAGTGAGCTGTATCCCATTGCCCTTTGATTAAGAAGTGGTGCAAAAGCTATATAGTGATTGAATCCGGAATTGGGATCGTTTTTATCTAAATTAGATTTTTCCGTATCGAATCAATTAAACACTTACCTTTTGTTACTTGCGTGCAATGAGGAGGGGAGTTCAACTTTTTATTAGTTCTCCTTAAATTGTGGTGATGTCTTTTATACGGTTGTACCAAAACACATAGCAATAAAACAATTAGTATGGAATAACGATTCATCTTGACGGAATTAAAGTCACAAGTGATGGAATATTTACTTTATTAGGCAATGTTGTGTTCGTATCGGGAGCCAATTAAAATGATTCAGAGCCGCATTAGAATTAGGGTTCACTGTGAAATAACACAGACGAAAGTAACACAGGCCAACAAAAATTTTAACCAGAAACCAGACTATATATTTCCAAAGGTTTTCGATGCGCTGAATCCAAATCTGATCGCTGAATCCAGATCCTCAGAATTGCTCTATCACGTCAGGTTTCTGAGATATCCTAACCTAAAAGTGCAAAAAGTACCGTTTTTGCCCGATTTTGAGGTTATGTAGACTCAAGAATTATTTTTTCAAAAAAAAATAAAGGTTACCATATTAAAGAATAAGTCTTCCTCTTTCAAATGCCGTTGAGTTTGCTCAAATATTTTTTTTCGCTGAGATATCGTGTTTTGAAGTTCTTCTCATCTTTGTAAATTTTCGTATGCTTGAGGTTCGGTAGGGATGGTTTTTAGGTATAAGAGTGAGTGGGGATTGGTGGGTAAGAAGTTTACTGAACGAGCTCGCTTGTGGTGTGAGATTTCAAAAAAAATAAGACTTATTTAAAAAAATATGCGACTTAACTCACTTTCCCTAAAGGTAGGTGTGTTAACCTGCTTGTGGTTTGGTAGGGGTCGTGTCTAGTGGCCAGGGGGTAGATGGGGGTAGCTAGATGTGGGTTAGTAGTTTAAGGGGTTCGGTGAGTTGGCCCACTTATGGGGAGACAAATTTTAAGAAAAATAAGACTCATTTGAAGAAAATGAGTAATCGACGGTATAACGTCTATGATTTCAATTGATTTTCAGGTATATGAAAATTCACAAACATGAAAATTTCAAAATACATACGATAATTCAGCGAAAAAAAATATTTCAACAAAATCAACGGCATTTGAAAGAGGAACCAGAAAGAAGACTTGTTCTTTAATATGGTAACCTTTATTTTTTTTAGAAAAAATAATTCGTGGTTCTACATAACCTCAAGATGGGGCAAAACGGTACGTTTCCACTTTTAGGTTAGGATATCTCAGAAACCTGACGTGATAGAGCGATTATGAGGCCAGATTCAGATTCAGCGCATCGAAAACCTTCGGAAATGTATAGTCTAGTTTCTGGTGTTTGGTTAAATTTTGTTGGCCTGTGTAATTAACAGCCTGCATCTCATACTTACTACTAATTTGATAATCTATCAAATATTTTTATGTATTTTATTTATTTATTTTATTATTTACGTACACCCAGTAAAATACATTAGGATACAACATAATTATAATATTTGAGTACAAAGGTACTGCTTATTTCTTAAGGAATTTCTTCCAGCAGACCTGCGAAAGGAGAAGTGAAAAAGAAATGTAGACAATAGTGTGTGAGAACAAGTAGATAAATAAATATGAATATGTGTAATCTAAAACTAAAACTAAAATATACCTACACATACTTATAATGCAATAAAAATAACATATACTTTAATAAATACATAATTTTAGAATATATAAACATATAATATAAATATATACATAAATAATTAACACAGTTAAGAGGAAAGGTAATGCTCTTTTAATCGACATATGAATAGAGATTTCATATTTTACCCTTGCAGACTTAAGCATAAGCACTGAATAATAAGGCAGGGCAGTAACCAATCTAAGTAATTACACATTTTATTTATAAGGAACCACTTAGTTCAACAAAGTTCACATTTGACTCTAGGAAAATAGTTTTGTTATCAGAACAACATTGTGCAAAGCGGTAATTAATTTTATTCTCATGACAAACACGCGTGTTGTTCTATAATCAAAGCTGAACTTATTAAAAGTTTGTAAAAAAGTATTAATATCTAGAAAAATCTAGCTGTATCCTATCGGTATGCATATATATCGGTATGACATATTCAGTCCAATCTGCCAAGCCTTTCTCAAGAAGGTTGTAGAAGGCTTCCAGTCAAACGGGTGCAAGCCAATACCAGTATTTGACATTGAGCGACTGCCTCCCAGATCTTCATAACCCAGTACCTGAGTACCATGATATTCCTTGACAAGGATTTTACATAATAGTCTGGTTTCTGACTACACGTAGTTAGCTTATTGAGATTAACAACTTGCACTTGGCCATTCCAAACACAAGCATATATTTAGCTTAGTTGAAGGGGTTAACAAGATTACTAGTAGGTAATGTGAATTCTATCTAATTTACTAGTTCATTTCTAGTTCTCTTTAAAAAAAAGTTACTACAAACACCCTGTTTTGCATTATATTATTAAAACCAACATAACTTAGGTCTATAGTCTTAGTCTTATCTACCATTATACATTTTCTTTCGATTTTCATTGGAAAGAACCCTCTAAAGGTACTTTGTATTTGTGAATACCGAGGAGTATGGGAATTGTATCTCACTAAAACCACACCAGTAGTCGCCCATCGGTACATGGAGGGAAGGCCCGGGTTCACGTTAGCAGAAGCTCCCTGTGCAACACCTGTCAGGGTACCTTTCTGAGGATACCTACAGACTCAACTGCGGTACGTGGGTATACTATTACCAGTATAGACGTACTACCTAACTACTCTTCTGTCTACCCCTCCTAACATACAGTCGTAATGTTATGTGTTTCTACGCTACTTATATTTATTTGTATACCTATTAAGATATGAATTTATGGGTAAAATTTCGGGGCGAACACTGTAGGTGGCTCATGAGTCATGAATGAATACGAGTAAATCCCTCGAATAATAAAATAATTATTAATAGTTCAAATTTTTGAAGCTCATCTTGTAGATGAGTGTTCGAATAGAACACTAGTTTCGTTATTTATGACGATTAATGTTTCAACATTAGTTCTTTTGGGTTTCCCCCTAAATCCGTTTTAGTCCTCAAACGTCGTGGTTAAAACGAATATAACCCGGAGGTTAAAATCGTTGCGAACAGAACATCCCATTTGAAGGAAATCAATAAGTCAATAACCAGGCACCGTGGAAATAAATAATTGAGCTATGTAGGAAGTGGCCAGATCGTCTTAGGTATGTAGGTATAGTAAGGTAGGCAGCAAAACAGGAAAACCATTTATTAAATTTACACCGTTAGTTATTATTTTGCCTCAGCTTCCATGGCTTCAGAATTTACTTCACTATCGAAAACTATATTATTTGTTAGTGAACTTTCTTCAGTTTCTGCATTTAGTTCGACTCCAGAGTTTTCGTTCATATCGTTTGCAGTTTCTATTAGATCGTACCAGATCTCGGCGTGGAACAAAGCTGCTGTTTCAACTTCTATTTCTGCAGCTTCCACTAAAAAGATATAGGTGGTAAGTAGAAACCTGCGGTATTTCTCATGAGACCGTTAATATCCGCGTTGTATTCTTATGTCGAAATTCTTATTCTTGGAAATGAAGAACCGATTTCAATTTAGATGAGCTTGACCAATATTATTAAGAAATAAAAAACAGTTGGTGCAATTTTCTATGGAAAGTGAAATCTCGCACAATCCTTCCCTATCAGTATCATCAGGTATCAAAAAAGTATTTATTAGTTTTTTAGATCCAGGTATAGATAATCACAAGATCAAGTCTTTCGATAATATTCACATTACAGTGCTTCCCCGATATGCGTAGCAAAAGAAGATCGCGAATATTGAATTAGAAATATGATGCTAACGAACAATCTCTCATAGCTCTTTTGAAGCTAGAAATGTGCATTCACATTTTACGAAATTTTTTATCTTTTCATTCAAAATTATAATAAAGTAACTAGGTACCTACTGAACGTTAAAGTCATCGTCGGGCCGCATTTTTAGGGTTCCGTAGCCGAATGGCAAAATATGGAACACTTATAGTTTCGACATGTCTGTTCTGTCAGTCCGTATTAAGACTACCGTCCGAAACTATTAAGACTACACATGTGAAACTTGGTAGGTAGATGTATTCTGATTCGATTCTTAACCACTTTCCGATTTTAAGACATAAATAAAAACAATAAGAGGGGCTCCTGATACATGGAGCTGAAAGTAAAACTATTTTTAAAAATATTAGAAAAAGAGGTTTTATAAACCTCAATGTCAAGCATACTTGACATTGAGGAAGTCGAAAGCGTATTAATGAGTCTAAAGTCCGACAGCTCCTCAGGATGAGATAATATACCAACCAAATTTCTAAAATATGCTAGCAAGAAAGTCGTTCCCATCATTACTCATCTTGCAAATCTTTGTTTTAGAAAAGGTATTTTTCCATCTCATTTGAAGCAATCTATTATTACACCTGTGTATAAGGGAGGGAGCAGAGACGATGTCAATAACTACAGACCTATTTCTGTCTTACCAGCTCTGTCTAAAGTAATAGAAAAATTAATAAATATAAGACTAGTATCATCTACTCAATTTGGTTTTAGACAGGGTGTATGAACAGAGGATGCAGTTACTGCACTGAGCTCGTTGATAGCTGATAGTCTTGATGCAAAAAAGAAATGTCTGACAGTATTTATTGATTAAAAAAAAGCTTTTGACACCGTCTCTGTTCCAACCCTTGTGTACAAGCTAGAATGAGTTGGAATAAGGGGAATTCCTCTTATGTTACTAAAAGATTACCTATCAAACAGAAAACAAAGAGTTAAGATAGGAGCATACACTAGTGAAGACGTAGAGGTATCATTCGGCGTGCCTCAGGGAAGTGTGTTAGGACCAACGATATTCCTAATGTATATTAATGATTTATGTAACTTAAAATTAGATAACACCAAAATCTTCTCTTACGCCGATGATACGGCTGTTGTCTTCTCTGGTAATAGTTGGTCTGAAGTTAAACTTAAAACTGAAAAAGATATGACCCGAATAGCAAACTGACTCAACAATAATCTACTTACCCTTAACACTTCGAAAACTAATTATATGTGTTTCACAATCACAAATCGTTCACAACCAGGTGAAGATTTAAATATTAAAATACATTCTTGTGATCGAGCCACAAATAATAAATGTTCATGCCCTAAAATAATAATAAATAACGTGTCACAAACAAAGTATTTAGGTGTCGTAATTGATCAAAACTTGAATTGGTATTCTTATCTTGACTACGTTAGTGGCAGGATACGACAGTTGGGCTGGATATTTAAATCATTGAGATACGTTGTCCCTGCAGGTATAGACAAAAAAAGAAGAACTGACAGAAATCTAATAAACGAAATCTATACTACACTTGCACAATCTGTGATGGTTTATTGTATACGTGTGTGGGGCGGGGCGGCAAAATCTAAGTTTATTGATGTGGAACGAGCACAAGGAGCCCTCTTAAAAATAACGTATTTAAAAAATCGAAGATTCGCTACTAACAGTCTCTATGAAATCAGGGGCCTCCTTTCTGTTAGGAAATTATACATCACCACCAAGGTTTTAAAAAAACATAAGGCTCTGCAATATGAAATAAATATAACACAA
Organism: Tholera decimalis; assembly: GCA_943138885.2. Classification (NCBI taxonomy): domain Eukaryota; kingdom Metazoa; phylum Arthropoda; class Insecta; order Lepidoptera; family Noctuidae; genus Tholera; species Tholera decimalis. Next base: position 19,584,674 of record OW964565.2, read on the forward strand.
AAGAGGAGGAAGGATATTACTGTGCAAGTCCCACAGTCCAATACCAACTTCGCTGCTATACAGTATAACAAACAATCCGCTCAATTGTATGATAAAATAAACAAAAATACGTACATCGCCTCTTTACAAGAGCAACGTGACATCTCATAAAAACGTTTTTTTTAACCGACTTCTAAAAAAGGAGGAGGTTCTCAATTCGGATGTTTGTATTTTTTTTTTCTTTATGTTTGTCCGCGCATAACTCCGTCGTTTGCCAACCGATTTGAAAAATTTTTGTTAGAAAGGGTATACTTTTCAAATGGTCCCATGAAAATTTTATCGAAATCGGAGAAGCCGTTTCTGAAAAATCAATAAAAGTCTAAAAAAAATATTTACGTTGATGACCTTTTCGTTTACTCTGCATTGCGTTTTTTGTTCGCGCATAACTCCGTCATTTATGAACAGATTTGGAAAATTCACTGACCCACTAAAAAGCACGAAAATAAAAACTTTTTTGCAAAAAATAAAACCGACTTCCATATCAAAACACTACAAAGCCAAAAATAATTTTTATTTCGGAAGGCGGTGTGAAAAAAGAAAGAAAATACAAAACCAATAACACCGACTACCGAAATAAAAATAATTTTTGGCTTTGTAGTGTTTTGATATGGAAGTCGGTTTTATTTTTTGCAAAAAAGTTTTTTATTATTTGATATTCAAAACCGCGATATCGAATTTTATTTTCTACAAAAACACGGTATTTTAAAAGTGAATGTTCGAGGAGCTATGAGTGAAAAAGATGACATGACCGTGGCAAATGGCGTTATCACGTTGTCTCTTTCGGTGTGGCGCATGACTTCGACAACGCGACGCGTTAGTTTGCCCCACACGCGCAACGAGTGAAGTGCTCCTGCTTTTCACAAAAAACGGGGCATCACGAGTATACAACGTTTTTAGTGCAAATGTATGTTTCTTGTTGTTATTTACTTTAACTTGAATAATGTGATTAGTTATTTAACTCGTTTTTGTTGTAAGATTCGTGAGTATTGAGAATGAGGTAATGAATATTGTCACATTATTGATGAAAACGTTATAAGTTTTCTTTGTGATATCTTTGATTGTAACCATGTTGATGATGAATGATGAATTGTTTTCAAATACTATGGATTATTTTATTTTACATCATTATTTTTGAAAACCTTTAAGTTTGGGTTTATATTACGCTAAAATGTTACATTATACATGCTAAAATAAAGTAACTTTTTCGAATTAGTTTTTCAGATGGCATCACGATCTAGGATGTTAGTTCAATTAGCTACAGGTATTAAAAATAATTTAAGTGTAGAACTAAGTGATTCAAACTCTCAGATAGATAGTTTAACACAAGACGAGAATGAAAACGCCAAAAGCTCGACCAATACATTGCAGACATCAACAGAAGGTATTTTTTTACTTGTACTGAAATATTTTTTTTCTAGTTATGTTGCTATAGTTTCATTATTTCAATCATCTTTGTAGACAAAGACATCGCAGTAGATTCCATCCGACCTAGTAGTAATTCGACTAGTAGCAGCGGTTCCTCTAGTTCTAGCAGTTCTTCGAGGTCTAGCTGTTCTTCAAGCAGTGGCCCATCTATGTATCAAGGTAAGTTAGTTTAAATGCAGAGGTATATAAATTATTTCCCACTATTCTAACAAAATTCGAGGGTAATTTGATTAAACCAATACCACACTACTACACTTCAAGAGATTGATTGCATTTATAACGTTTCAGACAGCGACGACTCGGTAAAGGATCCTGATTATGAAGCCCAACGAACAAAACGTGCTGAGTATTCTTCTGATACTGACGTGAAATAAAATATCACTACTAACTATAATAACGTTTCGGATGATCAAAATCTGGTAACATCTAATATGGTTTCAGTAAACATTGAAAACTAGGAAGAACCACTTTCGTCTACAAACGAACATGCTATGGTATTCAACTATCTCAGTGTCATAGAGAACAGTGAATCTCTGCGATTGAAAACGTAAGTAACGGAAACGCTGTAAGTTCAATAGTGTATAATTTTAGTCCAACTAAAACTGGTAAAAAAGAAGACAAAATGAAGCAAACTGGAAAGTCAATGTAGCTAAACAACTGAGAAATATAGTGGGAAGCCTTATCAATCTACTGAATCAAAAAAAAAAACATGCCAAGTCGTGAATTGAAACCTTCTTGTAAAGATAAATGTATATTTAAATGTGGGTTTATATTTACAGAGGAGCAAAGACAGACCATTTTAAATGACTATTGGAGCTTATGTGCAATAGAAAAACAATGTACGTTTATTGCTAATAGCGTCGTAGACATAGTCATACCAAAACAACGTTACGTGAAAAGTTGATTTGGATGGAAATGTTGCAACTATAAGAAACAACAATAACGCTTTCTTTTTGACTATTTCGGGTGAAAAAACAAGAGTTTTTAAATTGTTCTTCAAAAATACTTTGGGGATTTATAATCGACCCATAGCAGCTGCTTTGAAAAAGAAAAATAGCAACACTAATATTTGTTCCATGAAAGATAACCGAGGTACTCATTCAAACCATTATGCAGTGGATTAAAGCATTAAAAAAAAATTTTAGCAAAAAATAGAACCGACTTCCATATCAAAACACTACAAAGGCAAAAATAACTTTAATTTCGGAAGGCGGTGTCAAAAACGAAAATATATACAAAACTAAAGACACCGCCTTCCGAAATTAAAGTTATTTTTGCCTTTTTAGTGTTTTGATATGGAAGTCGGTTCTATTTTTTGCTAAAAATTTTTTTTTCACGCTTTTTAGTGGGTCGGTTTGTAATTTATGTAGTTACAAAAGCCATAATGTCAACAATTTATCACCTTTTACAAAATATTGCTTTTCCCGATGCATAGCCGTTAATTTTTGAGGAGTTCTCCTGGTACTTGACCATCAACTCTACATCACCATATGTATTGTGACGAGCATAAAGTGTTTAACATCCGTACTCAAGTAATCGAATCGCAATCTACGAAATACTTATTATTGAGGAGTTTCAGTGGCTATCTGTGGTCTTCATCATCAGTTCCACTTCCCCAAATGGTACTTTTCGGAAGCAACTGCTCAAGGTACTACAAGAAATACCCAAAACGCTATAGGTGTGCCTATAATATTTGAAGAGTTCCCTCGATTTCTCCAGGATCCCATCATCAGATCCTGATTTCGTAACAATGAGACCAACTAGAAACTATACCCATTCAAACGCAAAAAGAATTTTTCAAATCGGTTCAGCCGTCTTCGAGTTATGAGGTAACATACATAAAAAAAAAAAAAAAATAAAAGTTCAAGACGAATTGTAAACCTCCTTTTTTTGAAGTCGGTTAAAAATGGCATCAAATTGTTTATTGAGTCTATACCGAAGATTGAGTCACACTACATCCGGGCTAACTCAAAACGAAATTATATTGATGGTAGCAAAGCTGTCACAGATCTTCATAGAGATTATGTGGAAAAATGCAAATCCCAAAACGTCCCATATGGAACCTACATTACATTTTTATCGCATTTTCACACAAGATTTTAACATTTCGTTGTTCACTCCTAACTATACTAACTATTACTTATAAAATAATTAAACTGAGAGTTATGTATGGGATGAGTCTAATGCCAATAGAGGTGTCAACGAAATAGCTACCTGTGTTTACAAATACCTGGAGAAAATTTCCGCAACGGCTGAAGACCTCGATGTGGTCTTTTATTCAGACAATTGTGCCAGACAGCAACAAATCTGATCTCATGGATTTAGTCAATAAAAACCTCATTCCTAGATACTACAAGCCATTTTACGAATCGGTGTAATAAGACTGATTAAGTACAAAGATTATTGGAATTGTATTTTTTAGAAATATTTCATTTAAAATGATAGTGTTTTTATTAGTATTTAGAGAATTTGTGATTCTATGTTTATGAAGGGTGATAGCAATGTTCATATTTTGAATTTCTAAGTACTATAAAACTGGGTACTATAATTGTGTTAGAAGACGTTAATTACTATTAGATAACTTTAAGTACAGTTAACTTTTTGATTTTTTTATTTGTATGAAAGTAATTTTAAATTTTTATTTTAATTTTAATTAAAGCTAGTACTTAGTACTATGTGATTGATTGATCTCTTGTTGATTATTGTGCCTTAAACTAATTTAATGGTGTAAGTAAACCATTGTTTTAGTAAATTTGTATTTTTTAAATACAAGATCTTTATTTTGATAGTGTGTTTTATTTAACTTATCACACAGCTTTACACCTAAATTTAGCATCTTCAATGTGATATATTAATATGTTCTTACAAGCATTTTGTGACATATTTTCATTAAAAACGTGACATGTGTGTCTGTGTTTTTTTAAATCAGTTTTTTTTTATTTCATATTGAACTGAGTTCTTTTTTGCTTATTTTCAGAAAGCACATTAAGTACCGCAACAATTTAATTGTTTTCCGACGCTTAAATGTTTAAAATTGCTCTCCTGTAAAGTTGTGGTTTAAAAAATGTCACGTTGTTCTTGTAAAGAGGCGACATCTATACTTATAATAAATCTGTAGAGAGGTCAATTCTGTACATGAAATATATTTACAAAATAACTATCAGGGGGTGATTAGGGATCGATACTGATGCCAAAAATGCAATCAGTAAAATTTTTGTCTGTCTGTCTGTCTGTCTGTATAACCGTTATAGAAACAAAAACTACTCGACGGATTTTAACGAAACTTGGTACAATTATTTTTCATACTCCTGAGCTGGTTATAGTATACTTTTCATCACGCTACAATCAATAGGAGCAGAGCAGTGAAGGGAAATGTTGGGAAAACGGGAGAAGTTACTCCATTTTTTAAGCTTCCGTCGCGTGTGCAACCTTAATGGTTAAAGCTACACAGAAATCATTTATGACGGAAATGTTCTCCTTAAAATTATATAAAAAATATCCCACGACAGCATATATCTTTTATGGTTGACTCACAATAACACGTGTAACTCCCGATAGCTTAGCAGTTCGAAGCTTTCTGATTATTATTCTTTTCCGAAACAACTTTGCAATGGAACTCGGCTAAAAGTAACCCAGTTACAACAAAATATAATCGAGGCTCAAATTTTAACAGGTTGCGGTGCAGGAGAAACCGTCTTTATTCCCAGAATTCCCATAATACCAAATAATTTTCCATTCCAATTTAAAAGAACGCGATTCCCAGTATCGGTGTGTTATGCAATGACAATTAATAAGGCTCAAGGGCAGACTTTTCGTTTTGCTGGAGTAGATCTCGGTGTCAGTTGTTTCTCGCATGGTCAGTTTTACGTCGCTCTTTCCCTGGTTAGCAGTTCTAGAAATCTTTATGTTCACGTGCCGGACGGGTCAACTTTCAACATAGTTTACCCGGAAGCTTTGCGCTGAAGTATTGTCGTTCTATAGGTACTTAAGCCTCATGTGAACGTGATCTAAACAATATACCAATACATTAACTTAATAACACACAAGGAGTTACACGCTGACGGAGTCGCGGGCACAGCTATTAACAATAATATTGTGCGGTTCGGTATTGCGATATTTTTCAACAGTATTATAGATTGACATATTATATTTCCCTACTAAATTACGAAAGTTAATCTGTGTGTTACATCAAAATCACTGAACCGTGAGGAAGGACATAGGCTACTTTTTTACGAATAACGACGGAAACGTGGACGAAGTCGCGGGCAACAGCTATCTATGCTAATATATAAGGCTGAAGAGGTTGTTTGTTTGAACGCGATAATCTCAGGAACTACTGGTTGGAATTGAAAAAATATTTTTAATTAAATAGTCAATTTATAGAGAAAGGCTATAGGCTAATATCATTACGCTAAGGCCAATAGGAGAGGAGCACCAATGAAGAATGCTTCAAAATCGGGGTTAAATTTAACGTTAGCCCAAAGTAACTATTCCACGCGGACGAAGTCACGGGCAAAAGCTAGTATACAATAAACCATTGCATGAAAGTAAAAAAATGTTAATTGAATGGCTAAAATCGATCACCTATTCAGAGACTGAAGCATTACTAAAAAATATGAAATGAAAACACTATTCATTCATACACACGAACACACATACACGCGTATTCCCCCCTCCCCCCATAAACACACATACTAATAATTCATACATACACGCACACATAAACACACACACACACACACACAAACATGCAACAAGTAAATATTTGATTATGTAACATTTTAAACGTTTAACTTACATAAATGTAAATATAATAGATAAGTCTGTTAGCCCTACAAAATTAAGTTATTGGAAGAGCGGAGTCTCCTAACACAGGCATCAATATGTTTAAAAGGAGATTCCAATCACCAACCAATGTAAGACTTTTGGTATATTAATAAAACATTTTGTATTTTTATTGAGTTTCCTAAAACCTCTTTTTCTTATTGTTTAAAAGATATACGCTTCCAAAGTGGTAAAATGTGTGCCTCCCCCCTCTCTAACTTTTATAATAATGGAGTGAAAAATCTAAAAAAAATATTTGCTGTATTTAAAAAAAATTTCAACATAAATTGGTTTGAACGAGATCGGGTCAGCAGTTTTTGAGATATAGCACATTTTCTAAAACCACAAATTTAATAACTTTGTATTTCATACAAACACTACGAAAAATAATGTTATTTGGCGTAGTTACTACGAAACCCTTCATGGGCGAGTCTGACTCGCACTTGGCCAATTTTTTTACCCTATATTCTACTAATACCTATGATAAATACGAAGTTCTGTTTGCTGATTACGCTTGCACTGTGAAACCGCTAAACATAATATATTTTTTTGATTCGACGATGTAAAGACCTTAGGAGGTCAAAGTTACGTAAGTCTTAACCCAAAAACTTATCATATATCATATAAAAGATATCATACAGCTTGCTCGATATTTTTTGTGAAATAAACAGAATCCCATGACAGGGCAAAAGTTAGTGGACGTAAGTAGGTATTAATTTGCTATGGATTATCATCATCTAGTTTTTGGCGGCATTAACTCTAGATATTTTCCTGAAGTAGTAGTTTGGTATGGATTTTCGCAAAGTAACGCTTGATTTCAATTTATTGGTATCTTGTTACGGATTTTCGCAAAGTGACGCCTCTCTGTCATGTTGGACAGTATTTCTCGTGACTGTGGTGTCGGAAAACGTATATCCTGATTGTATAATCAGGATAAAAACATTCTATAAAATAATAAATCATCATATCAGTTGCAATGGATTAAAAATATAACTTCTACGTATAATATAACTTCTAATATACTTCTGTTAAGTGGCCTTTGTGGAGGAGCCACCACAATTTTGCCAATATCACGTGTACATACAATGCTTTGATTAAATTATAATGTCGTACAATGATAGACCGTCAAACTTAGAAATATCAGATGCGAACTTACAGCGTAAATTCATCACGACTTCTACACCTGTTTTCATTCTGGACATGTCAAAATCTATTTCATTTTGAACTCTTTCGTAAAAATCTGGACTATTTACATCAATATCTTCAATACTATTCATCTTTTCATCCATTGCTTTTAAGGAAAAAATTAAACAAAAAAAGAGAAACAATGGATCACCTTTTTATCTTTCCCGCTATTTAGGAAGAATACGAGATAGACTAAAGCCATAGACAAGACGGATGCTGTTCCTTTTTTTGTTAACCTGGCAACTGAGGCATTTAAGTCAAATATTTAGTATTTTTATGTGTCCCCGAAAATATTATTGGTTTGTTTTAAAATGTCAATACTGGAACTAGCACTCATAGATATAGAATTCCATAGATTGGTAATGTCAACAATCAAACGTGACCAAAAACCATTGATCTAAGTATGTGTAAAATGAGTGTGTGCATAAACCTCAATCTAATGAAACCCTATTCTTTAGTCTGAGGCATAAACAGTGTTGTGACTTGTCTATTTCTTTATTGATCTCTATCGATAATTTATGTGATGTCATGAGTCTATTAAATGTCTTATGGGTCTGACGCAATAAATGCTGTCGGCATACGACTAGCCTCATTTAGCGGTAAAACATGATATGGACGAACAGCAAAGTACATAAAAAAGTTAAAAATACTAGGTACGTGTTCTAAGAACAATACTGATGCCGTAAATATATTTTATTACAATGTTAACCCTTTCATGGGCGGTGGCCTGTATATACGTTCCAAGACAGCTACGAGTGGTGACAGAACGTACTACCACGTCTATTTTAATTTACGTGTTTTAAGCAGACCGTTTAGTCTAGAGAGGAAATGGGATGCAGTCGCCTCCTTCTGCGAAGCAGTCATGCTAGCAGGGGTAGCTCACCGTCCGGTAAGGACCAGGCCCGGGTCGGCACCGCGTCGGGTTCCACGCGTGCCTCAAACAGCTGTCAGCAATAGTGACGGGGTCCTATGGGGTCATTGCCTGCCGGGGTTGCGGGAATGTTCTATCGAGATACCGCGGCCCCGGAACTTAAAGGCACCTGAAGGAACAGGGTGAGTTTTTAGTCAGTAGAATTCTGACACTCCTTTCCGCTCCACCCAGAGCGGGAGAAATCATTCGATGATTTTCCCACCCAGAGAAAAAAAAAAGGTGAGGTGATATGCAACCTCTATCGAACTTGCTGGTTTACTATGTCTCAAATGACATCGAACACAAATACTCGTGTCATTACTTATAATTAGGACATGTAATATCGCAAGGTTCTCAATTCCGGAACTGAGTCCCAATACTGGAAATCTGATTCCGGAATTCCGGAACCAGTTCTGGAATTCCGGAAACTTTTAAAGTTTGTTTCAAATCAAACAAGATTTATAATTATATCAGTCTTTTAACCTTTTGACCGCCACGCCAAAAAAGCAAAAGCGTGCCCTCGGCGCACGGTGGGCTGAAAATCGGCTTTCATAGACTTAGGCATTTTATTTTGCAAGTGCGAGTTTTTTTGCCGGATATCACTTCTATTAGTTATAACAATATACAAAAATGACACCAGAATTGATTCTGCACAGAAACGAAGGAATTATATTTTTTTTACGAAAATTTTGTATGGAGCTAGTATGAAAAATTGAAATATCTATAAAACGGCAGCGATAACCGTAATATCCTTATAGGGGGTTATAGTACTAATTATTTATGATTTTTTGACATACGTTACATAATGGTTGTAGATGCCTTTTTTTTTTAAAAATCGTCAAAATATTTTTATTTATTTTTACATATTTAAACGTTCCTTTTAGTGTTTAAGTTGAAGAATTCAGAGCTTTAACAACTCTTATCATAAAATAGCATCACCCCTATAGACCTGAAGGACTAGACAGAGGTGTGTAGTGTCTTGTTGATCTTGTAAGATTTCCAACAATACCAAATAGTTGAATATCAGTGTCAAAGTGCCCATGCTGTCGCTTCTTTTTGAAAGATAGGGGAATGAAATTGTTAATTGATCATACCCTAAAAGTATGATTACAACATAACCGGACACATAATAATAATAATATCCTTATAGGGGATTATAGTACTAACATTATTTATTTTAACATATGAAACTGTTCAAAACGATCCATGAACTGTGTCAAAGTTAAGATCATCATTAGGAAGCATGCTTTTTCCCCAAATATTAAGAATATGTGAAAAAAAAAAGACTGTATATAAACTTTTTATTGATAGGTAATTTAAATAAAACAGAAGTAACAAAAATAATATCTAATAAATTCAATTATACAAAATACATATTTGAAACTATAATTTATGAAATTATTAACTAAACATATTGGTACAATAAACTAACATAAATAACAAAAGAACATAAAGAAAAATAATTAAATTTTACAAATTTTCTTTACAACTTTCGTTGTCGGACTCCAATTCCGAGTCAGAATCCAGATCGGATATACCTACAAACTCGAACTCAGTTTCCGGAAACTGTATTAGGTCGAGAGTTTCAGCAAAAAAGGTTGTCTTCCTTTTGGCATCTAACTTCGGCCTTTGTGCACTTAGAAAAGGATCCGAAGAAACAACAAGCATATTTAGGATATCTTGATTAGAATCTTGCCTGCTTCTTTTCCGCGAATGATGTTCCCGGAACCTCCTAAAATCTTTGTTTCGAGACTCTGAGGCTTCTTCCGAGAGAGTCCCAATCGGGACAATATCATTTTTTTCGATTATGTCAGCTCCGTGTATTAATAGTTTATGTACGGTTGATGACATGTAGTACCAGTCGTATAATTCCACGTACTTTTCTGCTGTTTTGCGAGCAAAATCTTTAAATTTGATGACATCGATCTTCTCACCAGATGTTATTGCTTGCAAAATAACAGCAAATCTTTTTATCAGGTTTTGATCCAACCCAGTAATAGCTGCAGTTTTATTAGGAAACTCGAAAAACTTCCTTGCGGTATTCCCGTTATTGGTAGTTCCCGAGCCTTGTTTTACTATATCAATTAACAGATTGAGCTCCTCTTTAAATTTATTTTGAATGTTTTTTTTTTCTGTTTTGTAACATATCTTTATGCTCATTACTTCTTGCTGCCCACTGTTTGAAGTCAAGTCTGTACGCAATGTGTAACAGACATGCCATGCAATTTATACGGGCATGTAGGGATGATAGGCCAAATTCATATATGTCAGAACACACAGTTTTTGATGTTACAGCATCTAAGTGGTTCATTTCTGTTGGTTTTGCTAAGCACAGGTAGCATGATGCATTTGATCTAGCTTCAGAAAGGTACGTGCAGACTTTTGCGTCGATCATTGTCATCATTAGTTTATGAGTCACCCTGTTACTATTAATGCACTCTGTGGGGTTAAGGGCCTCAATTTCCTCATCCATTTTTCTTTTGTTATCAATGACAACTGCATGGCTTTCTTTTACAAAAGTGAACTGAACCGGACGACAATAAAAAGTTGAGCATGGTTTCGGGTTTGTCCATATAGTATTATCTCCATCTGTCAGTTTCAGTGGCACCAAGGAGGTCATGAAAATGCTTGAATCATCATGCTCGCCGTCCATTTTCTGCTTGTATCGGCTTTGATTGGAAGCACCATCAAATCCCCACTTCGATATCAGCTTTAACTGCTTATTTTCCACATTATCAGAAAGACTTTGAAGAATCCGCTTCACCGTGATGTCAAGTAAAGCTTGAAGTGTAATTCTAGCTGATGAATCCGTAACTGATACTGATTGATTAGGAGGGTAGCATGCAAGCTTAGTTTGTTGCAGTTTATAGTAGGATGGGTAAATATCCTTAGCACCTTCCCGAATGGCAGTCTCTCGCAACGTAATATATTGCCACTTTGAAAGCTTAAGTGAAAGAAGCAATCCAAGTGCTTTCTCTGGTGTAAGTATTACTGTTTTCTTAATGCTTTCTTTGATTTTAACGGCAGCTTCTGGATTTTTGATCATATAATTGATTACAGATGCGATATCTTCATAACCTTCTTCTTTTAAACGTGCTGCAGCTGCATATGCCAATTCACAGGAATCCTCGCCTATGTGCTCACTAGATCTTCTCTTTTTCTGTTTGCTTCCCAGATCTTTGAATGGTTTTCGGGACCTTTTTGTCATTGTTCCAACAGTCGATGATGTCGAAGGTTCTGGAGAGACTGAGCGTGCTCCTGGTATCTCATCAACAGTTGGTTCTTGATTTATTAAAGTTTGCACGCAACTCGGCCAATCAATATTTGCTTGCAACCACTCTCCGTACGTATTTCTAAACTTATCAAAGAATCGTTTAGATTTCTGCCACCTGTTTAAAGCAGCTCGCGTGAATCTCCGGCAAAATTCTTTGAGAGTTACTTGATCTTCGGCAGAAAGGCAATCGCCTATGCGGGACACAATTGCACTAAACAATACTTCATGATTAAATGAAGGACACTCACTTTTTAGAAGAACAAACAAATCTAAGTTGGTGATTAAACTTTCCATTCTAAGATTTTGTAGTCGCAAAGCAAATAGTTTTAGTGTTAGCAGTTACACGGTTGTGAACAATCTAAATTATGGAACAAAATTATAGCCCTTTTATTGTATAAAGTCAATAATTAGTTAACTACCCTCATTAAAGTTATAAAAGATATGATAATAAAAATTTATAATCGTCAAAAACATTTCGTAGAACTCATAGTAGAACTAATCAACATTAGCAAATCACATTAGCTCACTAATTATAAAAAGGTGAATGCAGTTCTTAGTTGGTATTGTTGCGAGATATTTCAAATCATTTAATCACTTAATAGGCTCATTAGAATCAGAAGACTACAACCATCATTCTAATTACTTAATTACTTGTCATCAGACTCATTAGATGACTACACAATATGTTATTTTGTATTTTGAACGTATGCAAGGTTTTAAAATTCCTTTTGTGTCGATATTATTATGTGTCCGGTTATGTTGTAATCATACTTTTAGGGTATGATCAATTAACAATTTCATTCCCCTATCTTTCTAAAAGAAGCGACAGCGTGGGCACTTTGACACTGATATTCAACTATTTGGTATTGTTGGAAATTTTACAAGATCAACAAGATGCTACACACCTCTGTCTAGTCCTTCAGGTCTATAGGGGTGATGCTATTTTATGTTAAGAGTTGTTAAAGCTCTGAATTCTTCAACTTAAACACTAAAAGGAACGTTTAATATGTAAAAATAAATAAAAATATTTTGACGATTTAAAAAAAAAAAAGGCATCTACAACCATTATGTAACGTATGTCAAAAAATCATAAATAATTAGTACTAAAACCTCCTATAAGGATATTACGGTTATCGCTGCCGTTTCAGAGATATTTCGATTTTTCATACTAGCTCCATACAAAATTTTCGTAAAAAAATTATAATTCCTTCGTTTTTGTGCAGAATCAATTCTGGTGTCATTTTTGTATATTGTTATAACAAATAGAAGTGATATCCGGCACAAAAACTGGCACTTGCAAAATAAAATGCCTAAGTCTATGAAAGCCGTTTTTCAGCCCACCGTGCGGCGCCAAGCTTCGAATTCATCCTTTAAACCTACAAAATAGTAGTGACGTCGAAATTATATCGATAAAGCTCATGGAAAACTGACAATATTTTTTAACACAGGCTTTAATTTGAATAAAGATTATTATACCATCCTTGTGTTGAGTTTTATTTCAACCCGCTTTGTCCTTTATGACATAAATGTAATAATCTGTCACATTTACGGTTTTTATTATTATTTAAGTCCATAAATAGAATCAACAATCGGCAAAACCAAGTTAATAACATCACAGCACTATTGTCCATCATGACGTAATTTTTTGTCACTCTATGACGACAGTGACGCAGCTGGCACAAAGCTGGCACGGATTTCTTGACATTGCTCGCTTCTGCTCTAGAGGTGCAACACCGATACTTATTAAAAATATCGAAATATTTATTATACTTATTGTTTTGTACTTTCAACAGTGTCAAGTAATAAAATGTATGTTTCTTTGAAAGAACAATCAATTTAATGTTTTTTCAACACATTTGCTCGTAAAGTGCACAGTCTTATTCCACCAAGCCCGTTCCATCATCAGACTACAAGACAAACGGCGATGCGTCATCGTTACATGGTGGACATCCCACCCATACGCAAGAATTAACGTTTTGGGAATACTTTAATTGTGCGTACGGCTAAGGAGTGAAATTCCCTGCCGGAGTCTGTGTTTCCTGATAGTTACAACCTGGGAGTCTTTAAGTCAAGAGTGAATAGGTTACTTCTAGGCAAGCGTGTTTCATCTTCGACCACATCATCGCTTAACATCAGGTGAGATTATGGTCAAACGAAAGCCTATCAACTATAAAAAAGTGGCTCTTTATAAACCGCTATTAGGTCCACAATGCAGTGTATTAGAAACGCGTGCTTTTTACCCAACTGCGCCAGAAGGAGGGTTATGTTTTTCGAGAGTATGTATGTATGTATGTTTGTATAATTGTTTGGCACGCTCTGTGGCCTGAACGGCTCGACGGATTTTAGCTTGAGAGGTATCATTAGATTTGTATTGACTGTGAAAGCGACACTGGGTATATCAAAATTTAAAAAAAACCAAAATGGCGGATTTTGGCGCAATATTATGCCTTCAAAATTTTTTTTTTCTTAAAACCTATCGAGTGGGGTATCAAAATAAAGGGTTTTAAAAGGTGATTACAAAAATATATACACAACTTATATACGTTGTGTATATAACCATATGGTTAAAAGTAATTCAAAGTGACAAATCGTAAAAACACGTGTAAAGAACTAAGGCTGAGATTCAGAGACGAGTCTAAGCTTGAACTTACACTTCCATCTGTCAAAATCAACGACTTACCCTTAAATTTGTATTCAGAGACGTTCGGAACACGTCTTAAACTTAGCGTGAACTAAGATAAGCCAAGTAGTCAATATCGACTACTTAAGACGGAACTAGCGCCACCAAGTGGGCTAAGGTATAACTAATTTCGACAATGAAAAAGTTGACATTTATTCGAGCGCGTGGTATTCTTTTCTCTTTTAGATTGTAAAATTACGATTGTAAACTCACCGATGAACATTTTGCTTTGAAAAATGGCCATAGAGAAGAGAGTGTAAGCTTAGCTAAGACCTTGCTAAGACCGACGTAAGTTTGACAGGGACTGTGTCTCTGAATACGAATTTCTAAGATGCGCTTAGCCACGACTTGGCTTAGAGCGGTCTTCGCCCGTCTTATGTTCTTGTCTCTGAATCTCAGCCTAAATCGTCTGCGAAGTCTTTCACATCTGTAAACTAGAAAGCTGGAAATAAAAAAAAGTTGGAAGCAGGCGGGGCCCATACCATTATTATAGTTTCAAGCTTAAATGGGTCCCGCCTGCTTCCAACTTTTGTTTAATTTAAAATGGGCTTGTATTTATTAGCTTTTCAGTTAGTTTTAGTATAAGGTTGCAGTCGGGTTTTTTAGTTACTTTTTTTTTACTTTACGTTACTGCACTAGTGCTATAACGCCACAGATAACTATTTACTAGTCGGAGGTCGGAGATGGCGGCTTGTGTTTTCAGAAAAAATAATAATCAAAATGTATGAATATCGGAATTCCGATATTACTCCTCTCAATTCCGGAATTATGAAATTCCGGAATGTATGCCCTACTTATAATCGTACATGTGAAATTTTAAATGAATAAAGCCATAATGTATTACAGAATGGTTTAATTTACTACAATTTATTCATTTAAAAATAATGGAAAAATATCTAAAACCCAAAAGGTTCGAAGCGGATTCAACAATAAGCTCAGACCAATCATCAATATGGATGCACTGGAAACAAACATTCAACAATTTTCTACATGCTATAGAATCAAAAAGAAGTTCAGTAAGTATAGATTGCAAGTACCAGCTGCTAGTTAACCACTTATCGCCGCTCCTTTACACTTGCATTAGTGCGTCGAAAGAATATGACATAGCTATAAAGAAACTAGATGAGCTATTCATAAAACCGGTAAACGAAGTGTACTCACGATATCGTTTAGCCAAGCGACAACAGCAACCGGGAGATTCGATTGATCAGTATATTCAAACGCTTAAGTTGTATTCGAAGAATTGTAATTTTAAATCTATTACCAATGAGAGCGAATATGTTCGAGACGCCTTTATCGCAGGGCTATCGTCACCGGGAATACGTCAACGGCTTCTAGAAAACAGCACACTTATTTAAGCAAAAGCATATGAACAAGCCCGATCTTTAGAAATGGCTCAAATACAAAATGATAATTACCGACAAGAGCTTACGCCAGTTGTAAATTACACCGCTAATGATAACACTACCACTGCTGCAAGAAAACCAAGAAAATATAAAATATGTTATTTCTGCGGAAATCAGCGTCATCAACAGCGCTCGGAGTGCCCAGCTTCGTACACTATTTGCACAAATTGTAGAAAAAAGGGACACTACTCTAAAGTCTGTCTTAGCAAAAGCCCCCGAGTAGCAGCAAGCGAAGCACTAGACGAAGATCATGCCAAACACGCTATGGCCACATCAACACATACTTTTTCTTATATATTGTCGGCAACAGATCTAAACAGAGCCACCACACCAGTTCTCATCTCAACGGAAAGTTTACTGCAAGAGTACTAATTGACACTGGCAGCACAACAAGTTTTATCGATCAGCGTCTTGTTGCAATGGATCATGCCCTTTGAAGATTAATATACAAAACCAAACTATCAACGCCACTCTCATGATTATGGATGGACTTTGTTCAGTTATCATACTCGGACACGATATTTTGCAGAACCACAAAGCCTTAGAAATACAATTCGGTGGTTCCAAACCAACCCTCAAGCTATGTGCTCTAACAGAAGCTAACATCAAACCAGTAAGCTTATTTACAAATTTATTACCTTTTAAGAAACCAATCGCTATTAAGTCTAAACGACACTCTGATTTAGATTCTCAGTTTATCGAAGCTGAAATACAAAAACTTCTTCATGATAAAATTATTGAACCGAGTCTTTCACCGTAGAGAGCCCAAGTTCTTGTTACATCTAGTGAACATCACAAAAAAAGAATGGTTATTGACTATTCTCAAACAATAAACAGATACACCGAACTCGATGCTTATCCTCTGCCATTATTGGATGAACTCATTTCTAAAGTAGCTAAGCATAAAGTCTTTAGCAAAATTGATTTAAGTAGCGCATACCATCAAAAAAAGGTGAAAAGCCATATGGGTACAGCCTTTGAAGCATGCGGAAAACTATATCAATTTCGACGTATATCATTCAGTGTCACAAATGGCGTTGCAGTTTTTCAACGAGCTATTAATTCCATCATTCAGAAATAACGTTTACAAAGCGTGTATACCTATCTAGATGACATTACAATATGTGGCTATGATCAAAATGACTATGACACAAAATTAAGCTCTTTTCAAAAAGTTGCTACTCGCTATAATCTTACTTTGAACTTACAGAAAAGCGAATTTTCGAAATCAGAGATAAATTTGCTTGGTCATAATATCTAGCCGGGATGAAACTCCGCTACCGCGGCAAGTCGCGGCTCAGCGGATAGAACTCCGGCGTGATCTCACGGCAGCCTGGAAAGAGCGGCTGTCGCAACCAAAGGCTGGGCACGCCGCAATCGCGGCGATAAGTCCCCTCTTTGAGGAGTGGCTGGAGAGAGGCCACGGCGTCCTCACCTTCCGCCTGACGCAGGTGCTGACCGGACATGGCTGTTTCAGGAGGTACCTGTTTCGGATTCAGCGGGAGGACACGCCCGGGTGTCGTCATTGTGAGAACCACCTGGAGGACACGGTGGAGCATACGGTGGAGGTGTGCCTTGCTTGGGCGGAGCACCGCCGTGTCCTCGTAGAGGCGGTCGGCGGCGGCGACCTCTCGCGCCCTGCTCTGGTTCAGAGTATGGTGCGGAGTGAGAGGGAATGGGATGCGCCTCCTTCTGCGAAGCAGTCATGCTAGCGAAGGAGGAGGCCGAACGCACGAGGGAGAGGCAACTCTCTTCCTCGCGTCCCAGCCACCGCGGGAGACGCCCCGGGCGTCGGGGATCACGAGCCGATTTCCGGCCACCATAGGCGCGGGCCTGCGGACGGCGAGCAGGGGTCGCTCACCGTCCGGTAAGGACCAGGCCCGGGTCGGCGGCGCGTCGTGTTCCACGCGCACCTCAAAGAGCTGTCAACACCAGTGACGGGGCCTCATAGGGCCATTGCCTGCCGGGGTTTGCGGGAAAGTTCTACCGAGTTACCGCGGTCTCGGAAATTTAGGGCAGCTGAAGGGACAGGGTGGGTTTTTAGTCAGTAGAAATCTGACACACCCTTCCGCTTGACCCAGAGCGGAAGAAGTCATTTGATGATTTTCCCACCCAAAAAGAAAAAAAAAAAGATCATAATATCTGCAACAACATAATCAAGCCAGATCCTGGGCGTCTCCAACCTCTTTTGGATATGCCGATACCTAATGACCGGGCCTCTCTTCGTAGGACCATGGTTGTTTTCGCACACTATTCGAAATGGATCCCAAAATTTTCAGACAAAATAAGATTGCTTGCAAAATCAGATAAATTTCAATTGATGCCCGAAGCTATACAAGCATTTCAATCGCTAAAGGCAGAAATAGTCAAGTCAGCTATCAATGTTATTGACCCTAAAATACAACTCACTGTAAAAACAGACGCATCTGATAACGCCATAGCTGCTGCTCTTACCCAAGAAGGGAGACCAGTAGCGTTTTCCTCCAGAACCCTAAGCATGAACGTAATCATTCAGCAATAGAGAAGGAAGCTGCAGCTATTGTAGAAAGTATATAGAAATGGCGGCAATTTCTAATGGGTAAAACATTTCAACTGATAGCTGATCAGAAATCGGTATCCTTTGTTTGATCAGACACACAACTCTAAAATTAAAAATGATAAGATTCAACGATGGCGCCTGGAACTTTCTAATTATAGATTTGATATTATATATCGTCCAGGCAAGGACAACATAGTAGCTGATGCCCTCTCACGAGCAAATATCAACTCAATCAATCACCGACAATCTTCTTGAATTACATAAGAATTTGTGCCATCCCGGTATAACTCAAATGGTTCACTGGGTAAGAGCTAAAAAACCATACTCAGTCGATGATGTCAGGCGAATTACGGGATCATGCATTGTCTGTGCTGAAATTAAACCTAGATTTCTAAGAACAAAGGGCACATTGATCAAGGCAACTGCTCCATTTGAAAGGATTGGAATAGACTTCAAGGGTCCACTGCCAAGTGTAACTGGAAACCGTTACATGCTTACTATAATAGAAGAGTACTCCAGATTTCCCTTTGCGTTTCCCTGTTCTGACCTAAGTTCCGAAACTGTTAAAAAGAAGTTAAAACAATTATTTGCAATATTTGGTAAACCAACCTACGTACATTCTGATAGATGAACCGCATTTGTATCAGCTGATCTGAAAAAAAATCTGCACGGAATTATACCATGCCACGCCACGCCTATACCTATATCTTTTGTACCAGATATCTACTATAAGTCCATTTAAAAGAGCCACTGAAGTAATCATCTTAAGGCCAGCCGCAGACGTTCAGTTTCCGAATTAGGTTTCCTGATCAGGAATTCAGATTCGGAAACCTGAATGCTCTGCATACATACAAAATATTCAACAAGGCGCACATTATTCTTATTTTTACCGTTCGGAATCGTTCGCCTTGTTGAACATTTTGGTTTTCGAATCTGAATTCCCGATCAGGAAACCTAATTCGGAAACCGAACGTCTCTGGCCGGTCTAAAAAAGCAATTCCGTTTTGAAATTAATATCTGACAACATTTTTGCAACATTTTAATTTGTTTATGGCCAGGCTGTATAGCTTATTCCTTTTTCAACATTTCCACCAACCATAAAAAAGAAAAAAATTAAATAACCGACTAAATTGAAATGTCAAGCTACATTATATCCATTTCACTCTTCTCAAGTAAAACGCTATAGCGTGGTCGCATTCTTCGTAAATGACGCGTTATTGAGTAGTGGTTGCATTTCCAACCAAATGTCATTGTCACGCCTGTTCAACTAACTATTCATTTTGGTTTCTTTTGTGCTGAACAAATCAGATAAATAACGCGTGTTTTGGATAATTTTGCACTTACGCATTTCCCTCATGATTGTTTACTAATATTTGTGGTCGTGCAGTTGATAGGAAACTCATTAAAGATGATGAGTGACGACGATCGTGACATCGATATTGAAAGTGATGTAGGTGTTTTCCCGATTTGACAGGTCAGTGGTTTCGAACTGCATGTTTATTTTGTTACTGATAATTTGCACTATTCCAGGCTGAAAATGACTCGGACTCTCGTACACACGCTAGGAACAGTGTTGGTGGCAGCGGATACTACTCGCAGGTAAATTGTGTTCGTATCCATTTCAACTATACTTCAGATTTACCTTATTTTATGTATCCAAATGTTATAATGTAGAAGCTTAAATGCATGGATTTTACTGATATAAAAACATCAAATTGATTCGTCAACATGGTTTTTAGTATTATTTAACGAGTAAATTTCTATGGGTACATGCAATGTAACTGCTGAACCATGACACTCAGGGAATCTTTTTATGTTACAGGCAGAAAAAAGAGCACACCATAATGCATTGGAAAGAAAGAGAAGAGACCACATAAAGGACAGTTTTACATCACTTAGAGAATCAGTACCAGCTCTCCAGAATGAGAAAGTGGTATGTTCAAAAATTGTAAGCATTCACATTTTACATGTGGTAACTATTTGGACTTTATTTTTATAGATTTAAGTAGTAGTAGTATTATTATATAACTCATTAGATGAATGGTGTGGGTAATTAATAAAAAAATGGTAGTATTTAGATACTTCTTTGGTTGCCAGTTCGATGTCTCTATTATTTATTCTAATTATAAAAATTTTGCTCTGATTTGATCTTAGGCATAACAATGGGAAAATTTTCAAGTTTATATTTGACTAGCTTGTGCCAGCGGCTTCGCCCGCGTGGGAAGTTTTTCCCGTGTAAATTCCGATCCCGTGGGAATTTCGCAAAATCCTTTCTTAGCGGATGCCTATGTCATAACATCAACCTGCATGCCAAATTTCAGCCCGATCCGTCCAGTGGTTTGGGCTGTGCGTTGATAGATCACTATGTCAGTCAGTCAATCAGTCAGTCAGTCAGTCACCTTTGAGTTATATATATTTAGATAAAAAGTTTTTGTTTAAGAGTATTCACATCACTAGCAGTTGTGTTAAGCTCTGGCAACTAATCTAAATCTGCTTGTGTCTGGAGTGGGTTCACAGCAATAGTGTAATGTGTGGGGTTTGAATCCGTAATCTCTCAATCACATTCCAACACCTTAGCCATTAGGCTATTGAAGGAATTTATTAAAGCAATTATGGCAAGTGCATGCCATTTATTAGATTTACTGGCACCAATCAGCAATGAGTTACATTATTTTCTTGATTTTTGCACTTATATTAGATTTTGGTAAAAGTTCTCATTTAACAGAAGTTAAGCTTATACTTAATAACAATTTACAACTACCTTAACTTTGAAAATAAAATGATTTTGATGTTATGTAAGAGTCAGTCAACTTAATTTATTTATTTATTTGTAATTATTAGTTAGTTAATTAAAACTTAATTTATTTATTAAAATGGTACAACACCAATTACATTAATTAACATAGAAATACATTTAAGAAAAGAATAATAACTGCGAAAAGAATAATATTTGAAAATTGAAATTATATAAGATAAAATTATAATTGAACAGTAGACACTTGCATACTTCCTCTCGCAGAACACCAGACATGCCTGCATAATTTTACTCCATTTGTCGGCAAATACTGCACATTCAGGGTTGGTAGTCCGGAGGGCATTGAGCGTACTAAGCGTGAGTACACGGGGAATCCCCAGTATGTCGCACTCTTAGGGCGCATACACATAGAACGTCCGATTTTACAGGATCATTTTTAACTGATCCGTCATTACTGGAGGTAATATTCACACAGCACTTACAGGACCGATTTACAGCACTGGACATGTGCACTACTCTAGGAATGAAACTGGCCAATGGTGGTTGTGTGCTAGACATGGGTAGCTCGTGAATGAGAGATAAAATTGAGCTAGCTCTTTAATCGCAATGTATCTCTCAGTCGCTCAGTCGCTCACGGAATAGCTCACTAGCTCATTTAGCTCTTTGACTCATTGACTCTATCTATGCAAGTAAAGAACGATTAGTATTTCCATTGTGTGTGGGATTTTTTACTGCGTCCGGAATCTGTCATGTGTGAACTGGCTCATACAACTACATATGTTAATAACATATACGTTTAAACGGACTTTCTATGTGTACGCACCATTAGTATGCTCAAGTTTGACTTCCAGAACCACTTTGGCAGTTTTGGAAGTCAAGCGATTCTTACGGTGTCCGGTGTACTTGTCAGGCACAAATAGTCGGCAGAAAAGGCCATGGAGCTTGGGACAGTTGATATGTCCGTTCAGGGTCTTTGAGGCTACTGTGAGAATGAAAAAGCTGCATGCCTGCTTTATTCAATGAAACATTGATCCTGACAATTATTTACTTGCAATTTTGTTTGTAAGTCAGCAAAAGTTATGACTGTCAATTGTTTCAGGCAAGTCGAGCACAAATATTAAAAAAGGCAGCTGAATACATACAATTTATGAGAAGGAAAAACAATTCACACCAACAAGATATTGAGGACTTGAGAAGACAGAATAATATACTGGAAACACAGAGTAAGTGATTTTATTGTTTGGAAGGAAATTATCAATGACTCATCCTGCGGGGTGGAAGGGAGTGTGAGACTTTTACTGACTAAAAACCCATCCTGTCCCTTTACTTGCCATTGCTTTCCCAGGCTATGGTACCATTAAGAGATAGATAGAATATACTTTATTGGATGCCAAAATTTAAACACACCTATTTAACAATATTGCTTAATTCTATTGTTACAATGGCAGTCTTATTGCTAAAAGCGGTGACTTATAGACAACCTTAGGAAGGACTTTCAAAACTTTGATTAAAGTGGGGAGGGCTAAATTAGTAAACTAATTTAGCCCTCCCCACTTTAATCAAAGTTTTTCTAAAATTTTCTAAAAATTCCAAAATCAAACATAATTATACTCATAACAACAGGTACTTGTTTGCTTCATTCTTGTCAGAGTAATTACGGTCTTGATTTGTCATATTTATCATAATGCTGGTTTAATGTTACTTGAAAGTCTGGTACAGTCATTAATAGAGCCTTCAACTGAATGTTGAATTTGATCATCATAAATATGGTTATTTGCTCTGTGTTCTTCTTTGTCCTGTAATATGTCACTCTCCATGAAGTCTGTTCCTCATTGAGACAAGGTGAACTTCTGTATTTGAAACTTCTAGTGTTCTTGATATACTTAAAACGAAAAAAAAAAAAAAATTTTTTATGTTCACTTTATACATACTGGTCATGCTGTACAGGGCCAATAATTTACTAGTCATATTTTTCCATTACTTTATTTATCAGGTGGTTGTTAATATCAAGGAATTTTATAATATATTGCATAGTTTCTTAACCCTTCAAATTTGAAACGTCACAAAATATACCGTTTGTGGCCACCGGTGGCCTTCCGTGATTTGAGCGGCTAAACCATATTTCTCTAACTTTAGAGGATAATATATGTAATAGCTTTAATAGCATAATGAAGAGTTCGCGGACTAAACCCCACCCATAACACTGTACACACCCAACCCACTTCAGGCACAAGCATACTTTGCTTAGTTGGACGGGTCAACAAGGTTGCTAGTGATGTGAATTCTACCTACATTGCTAATTCTCTTCTAAAATAAGAAAAAGAAACAGTGGCTGCAACTTCACATTGTGTTAGAAGCATAGCCAATTAGACAAATAATCAAAACCTTCAATTTATTTAATGTTACACAAATGTTTATTATCTCAATTGCCCTTGTCTTGAATTCAAGGTTAAATTTCAATGGCAGCTCAAAATTTGCTATAACATTAGATCTATAACTTGTCAATATACTTTCCATTGGGGCTTTTAGTGTTTGAAATAAGTGCTTTTTTAATAAATTTTTTTAGTAGATCTTGTGAAAAAATCTTGAAAAGAATATTTGGTTATATAATGTAGACTAATTCATATATCGTGGGAGACTGGTGCCTAAGCTAGACTCGTAGCCCGAGTTTCAGCATGCTAGGTCCGCCCACCCTACAACATTCTCAATATCTCAATAGTGTGTGTGTGTGAGTCTATCTAAGTAGGTGTGGTGTGTGTTTACGGAGGTGTGAATATGTATTTACTATTTTTTTATCAACTAAAATATGGAAATTTATTAAGATTATGTATTTATTATCCTGTGTACCAAAAGCAAAATTATACTATCTTTAAAAGAAATCATATTTCTTTTACAGTTAGAGCATTGGAGAAGGCCCGACAGTCGGGCAACTATTCAGATGCCCACGAACTAGGGCTCGGGGTCAAATCTGAAGGCGATTCACATGACACTGACAGCTCAGATGGGGAGGCGACAACGCGCCGGGTCAAGAAACTTAAGATCAACGGGGTCATGTCCAGTAACTAACTAGGTTGTGAGGCGAGTTCGTCTTAGCTAATGATGACAGAGATTCCACACAAAACCAATAGGGCTCGAATTATATTTGTTTGAATGGCTGAATAGGTTGACTACTCTGCTGCAAAATTACACGAAATAGGAAGGTTTATTCATAAAAAAACTGAATTGTTAACCTCTCAAGGACCGCCATTATTTACTTCAACCATCCGTTAAGCACCGCGGGCGGGCACTTATCGTAAGCGTAATTTGACCCCGGTCACAAACGATTTTAAGACTTATCTTTACTACAAATACAGTTTTAAATCGGTCGGGGTTTGGTGGCACAAATTTGTGCCAGCGGGGCTCAACTAATACTTGTTTACTGGCACGTTTTTGTGCCGCTGGGGCTCTAGAGGTTAAGCAGATTTTTAATTAAAATTTTCAGATGGTAGAGAATTTTGTTATTCAATGTTAAACAGTACAGATATTTTTATGAATAAGATTGATTTTTATAATTAATGAAGTTCTCTTGTGGAAAATTTCTAGAGAAGTTTCAACAGAATAATCCATCCGCTTGTTTGGCAAATATAATTCCAGCCTGACAAACTACTTTGTTCCAATACATAATTATATTTTTGATACAGATGAAATAAACTAGGTATCTTTAACATGTAGTGTGTTAGTGTTTTGTCTATATTGAAATAGTTATATGTATACACCGACTAGTTTTATCTATAAGAGCTGTATTTGTAAACATAGTTTTTGTTAAGTGTTGTTTTCTGTACATAATAAATTAGTAATTTTGAAATGTATGTATTTATACCGGCTACTAAATTTTAGCGATATGTACTCTAATTCACAAAATTTTATTGCATTTTTTTAATGACAATAAATTATAATCATCATGAAATACGTGAAAAACACTCAGTACGTTGATTTAAAATAAATTATAATCTAATGCTACAGTACACATACTTAGTTTTTATTTTCATTTAACAAATAATAGTATTGAAACAAGTATATTGGTTGATTTCTGTTGTAATAGTGGCATTCATCGCTGAGATTCATCTTTCAAAAACTTTTGAAGTAAGTTCTTTGATAAATATAAAGTTAAGTAAGTGAACTTTGCATTGAATTTTCTTAAAAGTCTGTTTTTCTGTTATGAATAATTATTTTGAGATGATTCATAGTCAATTTTTTTTTTAAATCATTGTTTAATATTCAATGTTTGTCTTCTACAACCAGTATAAAATTTGTGAATAGTAAACGCCAAGATATGAAATTTCAAACGGTTTATTAAAAAATAGAACTACCGCATTGTTATATTTTTAATGACATAATAATCTGTATGTGTGTGTGAGTTAACAATTACAATAGCATTTCATGTATTCCTTCTTATACTCTGTAATTAGCCATGGACCGTACCTAATTTCAGGAAAGTAATACTAATATATGAAATGTTAGTAACCACAACATAAATAATACATTTTTGTCTAGAATCCAGTAAGATGAAAGTTATTTCGTTTCCCGATGAACGTAATAAGTTACGAAGCATTCAGTAAGCTTTGTGTAAACCAGGCTTTATGTAGACCACAAAGCTTACTGAATATATGTAGATTTACTTACCTACCTACTGTTCTAAGATGCTTATAAATAACATTTTTATATACACAAGCTTAATGATTGGTTTGAAAACACAATTTGATTATTTCATAATCTATCGTTAATAAGTCGATTGTGAATGTAACTAAATAAATGTTCAATCTATGAAATAATCATACATTTTCGTATCTTACACTGTAAGTATATTTTCAGCATTGTAAGAGAATTCAATATGAAGTTTTAGATGTAAGTTTTAGTCTTCTTGAACAATGATTTCGAATAAGATCACTTAACGAAAATTATGCACATGCCTAACAATGTATGTATAGTATGTATATACTTTCATACATAATTGAGCTTGGTCTATGGCAATTATGACATTGTCAAAAAAGGCACGCTCGTGATGTAACTATTATACAAATAAGTGCAATATTTTGTGTGTGAAGTGAGTTATCTTTTACGATAATTGTTATTTTTATATTTTGTCATTGCAAATAAATACTTAGGTTATAAATATTTCTAAATAACTAAATAAAGTTGTAAGTTTAGAGCGTAAAATGTGTTTGTTCTAGAAGACTAAATAGATTTAACGAAAAAAATATACATAAATACTCTGTTAAAATTTTGTTTTTGTTTTTTATTATTAAATAGATAAGTACCTACGCATTGAGATAATATGTATACGTACCCTACGTACCCTAAATAACATTACACATTGAGATGATCATTCGAGTATGATATGAAGATGGTATTGATCGAGTCTTAGTCAACTGTGTCCGCGGCTTCTATCGCGTGGGAGGTTATTCCCGTCTAAATCCTGATCCTATTGAAATAACGGGATAAAAATAAGCCTATATGTTGACCTATAATCTGCTCTTCTATATTATCTTAATCGGTTCAGTTGTGCCAGAGGTTACACCGGACAAACAGAAAGCCACAATTAAAAAAAAGTGTTTTAGTATCGTGTAAATATTTAGCATTTGAGAAACACAGTTATTTTGAAATTACAGACAGGATTTAGCATCGTAATCGACTGTTGGGCATAGCCTGTACTAAGTTTTGCGTCATCTATTGGTGCTTCACCGTAGCAGGGGGCGTATCACGCTTCGCTTGCAGTGTTGTCTCTATGTTAGGTTATGTTAGAAGCAGACGAGTGCTCCATTGGGCATTGTTTCTGTAGTACCTTTTGCCTCTTCAGTGTGGCACTTCCTGGTTTGGCCTCGGTCATGGATTTTAAATCTAATCACACCCGAATAGTCCCGTTTGCCCCCATTTAGTCGAAGTTATCTAGGTGCTCTAGATCTTGAGGTACAGAGGTGGATGGGGGCCACGAAGATACCTCTTTATCTTTTAAACCACGAAACGACAAACTGAAATGTAGCGACTAATTTCGACTACCTAATTAGCGACCAAATCTAGGCGAAAACAGATCTCCGCTAGGTGATCTAGATCTTAAGATACAGAGGTGGCCGTGCCAGAAGGCATGGTTCCTGGCTTGGCCACCAATGTAACTACCCCTATACCTTCTCATACTGGGCAACTAATTTCGACTAATTACTAACTAACGACTTATTCTGGGCGTGATTAGATTTCAGATGCATGAGCGTGGCCAAGTCAGGATCATACGCGGCATTGATACGCCTCTTCAGGATAGTAACCCTTTAACGCATTGCTGAGTAGTGTAGACATAATAATTTCTTGGCGGATTTTATCCTACGTCCCAGAAAAGTCCACTCCTTACCAAGAATGCAATGCTAGAGCATTGGCGTATCTGGATATATTTTCCAGGGGGGGCCTGGCCCCCAGTAGTAGAAGCGATGATCACTTATCAAAGTTGCTTCAACTCTTAACGTACGAAATACCCCCCTTCCTACGCCTATGTGCTAAAGGCTTTGTATTGATGATCCTTTTGACGTAATTCAACAGTAACTGAAAATGTAAAATAAAAACTGGTCAAGTGCGAGTTTTACTCGCGCTCCGAGGGCTCCGCACAAACTTATTAAAAATGAAATTATCTACTTTAACAGTGTAAATGAAAACATATTCCCGCAGATGTAGGTACGTAATGTATGGAAAAAATATGTTTACCTATTGTACTTACCAACTGAAAATGTAAGTTTGTTCGCATAACATTGCAATATCGAGGGATGTAAAGTTCTCTTTTAAGACCATAGTTCTTACAGGTATTTATGCAATATTTAAGAAAATAAGTACGTTTTGTCAGTTTTTTTTATAATTATAGCCTCAGTAGTTCAGACGTAAGGGGAGGATGGTAAATTTTCTTGAATAACTTAAAACCTAATTATTGTAGAATTATAACAAAGATATATGTGAGATCAAAACATCACAACAAGCCCTTTCATTTGACATTGACAGTATGTAAAACTTTATTTTTATTTTGCCCCTAAATCACCCGCCAATTCATCATTCAGTTGATTACGTTATACTCGTACCTTCGTCTTAAGGTTTAGGAAGAGAACAAGATTAGCAAAGGTTCACTCATTTGTTCCAAGAGCAAATTGGCCTCGAACAGACGGACGTCAGACTCATGAGTTTTTGGTTTTTCCTACGGAACCTTAAAAATATGTAATATGATTTATTAATTTAACAAGTAAATATCAACAACTAGGTACAGGAGGATCCTAAGCCTGTACTGTGTACGCCTATAGCTACTCTCCTAGCACTCCTAGCTTCAGCCGGTTTCCGGCTGATGCTGATTATATAATTATGTAGATAGGTAGTTACTTAGGTATAATCTACTGATTTAAACTCATAATATATTATTTCACATAGGCACTAATAAAACTTCAGAAGCGGTTCAAAATTGCGCATTTACTATGGAGAAGAAAAGCTCCATGGTTAGGTACATTGCGCACGCCACAATCACGGCGTTAAGTCCCCTCTTTGAGGAGTGGCTATAGAGACGCCACCGCAGCGTCCTCACCTTCCACCTAACGCAGGTACTGACCGGACATGGCTGTTTCGGGAGGTGCCTGTTTCGGATACAGCGGGAGGATACGCCCGGGTGTCGTCATTGTGAGGACCATCCGGAGGACACGGTGGAGCACACAGTGGAAGTGTGCCCTGCTTGGGCGGAGCACCGCCATGTCCTCGTGGAGGCGATCGACGGCGGCGACCACTCGCGCCCGGCGTTGGTTCAGACCATGGTGCGGAGCGAGAGGGAATAGGATGCAGTCATGCTAGCTAAGGAGGAGGTCGAACGCACGAAGGAGAGGCAACTTTCTTCGTCACGCCCCAGCCGCCGCGGGTGATGTCCCGGGCTTCGGGGATCGCGAATTGATCTCCGGCCACCGTAGGCACGGGCTTGCGGACGGCGAGCAGGGGTAGCTCACAGAAAAAAAATGGATAGGTAGGTACATATTATAAAACTAGCTTTTGCCCGCGACTCCGTCCGCGTGGAATAGTTACTTTGGGCTAACGTTAAATTTAACCCCGATTTTGAAGCGTTCTTCATTGGCGCTCCGCTCCTATTGGCCTTAGCGTAATGATATATAGCCTATAGCCTTTCTCTATAAATTGACTATTTAATTAAAAAATATTTTTTCAATTCGAACCAGTACCTAGTTCCTGAGATTATCGCGTTCAAACAAACAAACAAACTCTTTAGCCTTATATTATTAGTATAGATAGCTGTTGCCCGCAACTTCGTCCACGTTTCCGTCGTTTTTCGTAAAAAAAAGTAGCCTATGTCCTTCCTCACGGTTCAGTGATTTTGATGTAACAGACAGATTAACTTTCGTAATTTAGTAGGGAAATATAATATGTCAATCTATAATACTGTTGAAAAATATCGCAATACCAAACCGCACAATATTATTGTTAATATCTGTGCCCGCGACTCCGACAGCGTGTAACTCCTTGTGTGTTATTAAGTTAATGTATTGGTAATATTGTTTAGATCACGTTTACATGAGGCTTAAGTACCTATACAACGAAAATACTTCAGCGCAAAGCTTCCGGGTAAACTATGTTGAAAGTTGACCCATCCGGCACGTGAACATAAAGATTTTTAGAACTGCTAACCCGGGAAAGAGCGACGTACATACAACAGTGACCATGCGAGAAACAACTGACACCGAGATCTACTCCAGCAACACGAAAAGTTTGCCCTTGAGCCTTGTTAATTGTCATTGCATAACACACCGATACTGGGAATTGCGTTCTTTTAAATTGGAATGGAAAATTATTTGGTATTATGGGAATTCTGGGAATAAAGATGATTTCTCCTGCACCGCAACCTGTTAAAATTTGAGCCTTGATTATATTTTGTTGCAACTGGGTTACTTTTAGCCGAGTTCCATTGCAAAGTTGTGGTGGTTTTAAATTTCGGAGCAGAATAATAATCAGAAAGCTTCGAACTGCTAAGCTATCGGGAGTTACACGTGTTATTGTGAGTCAACCATAAAATATAGACATATGCTGTCGTGGGATATTTTTTATATAATTTTAAGGAGAACATTTCCGTCATAAATGATTTCTGTGTAGCTTTAACCATTAAGGTCGCACACGCGACGGAAGCTTAAAAAATGGAGTAACTTCTCCCGTTTTCCCAACATTTCCCTTCACTGCTCTGCTCCTATTGATTGTAGCGTGATGAAAAGTATACTATAACCAGCGCAGGAGTATGAAAAATAATTGTACCAAGTTTCGTTAAAATCCGTCGAGTAGTTTTTGTTTCTATAACGGTTATACAGACAGACAGACAAAAATTTTACTGATTGCATTTTTGGCATCAGTATCGATCCCTAATCACCCCCTGATAGTTACTTTGTAAATATATTTCATGTACAGAATTGACCTCTCTACAGATTTATTATAAGTATAGATAAAGGTAATTGATTTTCACAATAGATCCATAGTACAGGTTTAATAGGTAAGTAGGTATGAGAGGATGGTATTGACCAATTAACATAGTATCTACTAGTAATGTAGGGGCAACTCGCAAATCGCTCACTTAGCGCTCGCTGTGACTCACCTTTCGTCACTTTAAACATATTTACCTAAACGGCACGTTATTATTTACGAATATCGTCGCCTTAGAGTGAAATCCTCGGGAGTACATTTTTGTCCAAATTTTTTTATTACGTTTCCAGAAAGCAATCCTAGCAACGCACATCCTGATCTCACTAATATGTTCATTCGATACTCGAAACGCTATCTATGAAAGTAAGTGAGAACCTCGTAAACACTCGCATCGCGTCGTCAGTTTAGCGTAATCAGGCCATTGATTATGCATTTCTGAACTGTTCGATATTATGTATAATATTTTTCATATTATACATAATATCGAACAGTTCTGGGTATAAAAACGGGTTAAATTTACATATAAATTAATAAAAAAAAAACATAAAAGAAACCGTACAAAAATTTTATAGCACGCAGGTTTTTCTTCCTCCTGAAAAGTTACTCCTTTTTCACTTACGAGGTTTTCACTCTAAGGCGTCGATATATTATAGTCGGCTGATTGGTACGATGCAATGTGCAGCATGCAACAAAGTTATTGATCGCGGAGAGTTATTGGTCTGCACTTCATGTGGGGTGTTTATGATTATAAATGTCTGATTAAGACCCAAGATTACTACACAAGTCATGCACATGAACTTAGACGTAATTGGACCTGCCCAAGGGCGGAAAGATAATTTAATTTCGATAATAATAGATACAAGTAAATAGTAGGTATTACCCATATTTAAATAACAAAATCATTTTTTCTGTTACGTTTTCTCCCGAAACACGTTATCACTTCATCTACTAGGTACATTTTTATGGTCGTGGTCAAGCCATTCCGTTTGGAATCTGTAAATTTTGAGCATCTTCAGAAAAGAGAAGCCTATGTTACCAAGTTGAATAAAGCTCTTAATTCTTTGAATACTGAAAACGATGACCAGGAGACCATTTGGCAGTCCGTAACATCTTTTGTCACGGAAACAAGCTCTCAAATCTTGGGTCATAGAAACACTAATTTAGATGACTGATTTCATGAGAATGACGATACAATTACAAGTGCACTAAGCCGTCACCGTCCGCTACTTAATATGCAGCCAACGAATCCTAATTCGTTGTATGCAGCATAATAATACTTGCAATGGAAACTTACATAAACGAATCAATGAAAGCACTTCGAGATTGAGATGACTAACGAGAGATGCGAAAGATAAGTGGTGGCAAGAGAAGGCGAAATTCTTACAGCGGATATAGACACACAACAGCTGAGTGCATTTTATACCGAGACTCGTAGAGTCATAGGTACCAGGAAAAAAGTAAACGTATATTAAAGGGGAGTGATTTGGTTAATTAAAACACGTACAGTTTCGCTTTCGGAGTGAGATTGTTTTATTGTGTCGAATGTGCCTCTTTATATTTACATCCATCATGGTTGTTATTGTGTCTGTTTTATGTATTTACAATTATTATTATTAACAACATTCCTCGAGGTCGCTCGATACCCCGCGGCGGTGAGGGGACGTGGGCGCTTCGCGATTCTTGGTAACGTATAAATACAGGTGTGTGTCCGGCGCTCGGTCTCCCCGTCCGATTACCATGTACGGCAAGCCGATCCCTTGGGAAAAGCAAGCCAAATACTTAGGCGTGGTCCTCGATAGACACCTCTCCTTCGCTGAGCACATAAAGCAGGCACGTTCGCGCGCCGCTTTCGCTCTAGGTAGGCTCCACTTCATTCTTAGTTCTCGCAGCAAGTTATCACTCAGGTGCAAGCTGCGTATTTTCACCTCGGTCATCCGTCCCATCATGACCTACGCCTGCGTTGTTTTCGCACACGCAAAGCCCTACCTCCTCCACAAGATGCAGACCCTCCAAAACCGATTCCTCCGTAGAGTCACGGGAGCCCCCTTTTATGTTCGAAATGAGCTTCTTCACGTAGATCTCAAGATGCCCACCATCCAGCAGTTCATGAAACGTGTCTCCAAGCGTTTCTTTGAAACTTCAATCCAACATAGGAATCCCCTTATCGTATCGGCCGCCCAATACGAACCCTCGCGTATCTCTAAGATTCGCCGACCAAGGCATACCCTAGTCATTCCCGATGACGCAATCACCCTGCTCCAAGAGAGCCGTAGGGAAACAAGTACAGTGGCACACAAACACAAAAACCGACCGTCCTTCCGTCCTCGCCGCCGAGGCCCGCCGCGACGTCCCCGTAATAGTCCACCCCGACCCTTGCCAGAGCCAGCCCGCGACGCTGAGCCAGTAGCTTTAAATTCCCTTATTAATAATAATAATGATATGATCCAGCCTGTCCCTAGCTGCCCTCCCCTGCGACGCCCTAAGCCGAGGTCCGTACCCCACAGGGGGTGCCCTTAGCGTGTAGTCGCCTAGTTTGTAAGTTTTTTAATAAGCCCTGGCTGGAGGCTTTAATTAATTTATTAATTAAGGCAACCACAGGCAAGTCCGGTTAAGCAGCCGACAACCTCAGAGGTTGACCTGCGAGATGCCACACACAAAAAAAAAAAAAAAAAAAAGGCGCTCGGTCTTTTGCTTTCGCTGTCGTCGTTGTCTTAAAATCTCTGAGTGTCCTTTTTTTTATTCAGAATAGGCTCGCGTTTGACCACCATCTCACCTGATGGTAAGCGATGATGTGGTCTAAGATGGAGCACGCTTGCCTAGAAGTAACCTATTCTTGATATAACCTATAACTCTTGACTTAAAGACTCCCAGGTTATAGCGATCAGGAAACACAGACTCCGGTAGGGAATTCCACTCCTTAGTCCTACTCCTACAGAGACCTGTTCGTCTGCCTTGTGCAGCGTTCGGGGTTCTTACTCTGCTGCTTCGAAAATCTTGCACGCGGCGTCGGCTGAGCATAAAAACTGCTCTTTTCAGAACGACTGGCGCGCATGGTGTCGTAACATTCCAGCGATGTTTACGCACCTTGTTGACGTCATATTATTACTGTTTCTTATTGGATTGTCACGTATTTTTCAAGGCGGGTTTCTTCTTGGTTTCTTAGCAGGTTGCTAAAAGCGTAATAAGGTAATGGTTTTGCAACCAACTTTATATTTATTGGTAATAGAGGTAACATAAAAAAGGTGAAATATTAAATTTTCATAGGTCTTTGAGCAGCCTTAGCTTAGGAAAAATTGTAATGTTTACACTTCCTTATAGCAACAGTTTGCCACAGGAAGAAAATTACCTTAGATATAATATTAATAATACATTGCATAATTTGACTTATAGTAGTAATAACTTTCAATTAATTGATATTAACAATTACCTTGGTAATAGTTTTTATTTGACAAAAAATAGATACTATCCCTCCAATTATTGTAAAAGACAGATAGCTGTGTCGCTATCATATTATTTTAGTATTACAGCCAAGAATTTGGCTAAACAAGTTGCTTCTATTCAGCAATGCATTGACTTTCATAATCATAATAATTCAACCAATTGCTTGGATTTAAGCCATGACATTAGTGATAATTTAAATTAGAAATAATGACAACAGAGGCAATCTCTAGCAATAATGCAGAGAATAATATTATTCTCTGCATTATTAAGTATTTTGGCAACTTGTTATAAAGGCGTATGCTGTTTATCTTCACTTGGATATAACAATTTCATGAATATTGCGCGTATTTATTGTATGAATATCGCTTCAAGTTTCCTTGAGCAAAAATGTTGTTCGACCAGATATCAATCATGTAGCATTTTAGTTGCAATACTAATATTATAAAGAGGTTAAATTTGTTTGTATGTTTGTGTGTAGGTATGTACACAAACTTAAATTTGTAAGCAGATATCAATCTCCGAAACTAATGATCCAATTATAAATAAATTGTAACAAGGTGCTACGTGTGTAAGGTGTGTGTGGGCTATAAATTATTACGAAATCTACGTGGACAAAGTTAGGGGCGAAGTGCTGGTGACTAGATTATGATAAGAGGGACAGTATGGATACAAACAATAAACCTATTCGAATTCACTCACTGCAAAACTTACACTCAAATATAATCAAAAGTAAAACTCTAATGACTTTATGTTGGCACCAATTTAAATGTATATAATGTGTGTAAACTATATAACGAATAAATATATAAAATAAACAAGATAAATAAGTAACTATAGATACTTGAAAAAAAAAAACCGAACAACATCCTATCCACCAATAACATTGTTGGAATACTTTAAAATCGTAAACCTACTGAGCACTGTTGTATTTATTGATTGTGAGCAGATTGGCCCACGGCCCGCCGCTTGCATTGCGAACGCTGCGAGTCTTTTGTTCATTTTCGTTTCACGGAATCCACAGAACACGGAATTTGCTATTTTGCCACTTGTATTCTTACTTGACTCCGAGCAACTTTCTGCTGTCACAAAAAAAATATAATAAGACTTAGGTACTTAGGTAAAAGTATACAGAAACTTAGCATTATTATTACTGCCCTCATAAGCCATAAAGCGGTATCTCAAAAAAATACAAATTTCTGTTTTTTGTTGCATCTGCTGTGTTATTCTGTAAGACCTCATTCTAAACTTCGAATCTGAATCCACTGTGAAAACTCGGTTGTTAATTCGAATTTACACTAGCGCTACCCTTGCGAGCGTGCCAGCGAGTTGAACTAAAGATTTTGACAGATAAAGTATGAGTTGACGTGAGAAGTGGCATTCGGTAAGGTAATTCCTCCGTCACTTCGACTCTGTTTACAGAATACAAAATCAAGGTCACTTTGAACCATAAGTGAAGTGACAGTGAATAGCTATGTGAGATGCGAGTTGTTGTTCGAATTTTACAGAATCGACGTACTGATAGCTTAACAAATTCCCTACAGGTTAAATGAAGTTACATGGCGCTATCTCAACCAGAAACCACCTAAAACCTACTAAGAAAATATTGCATATCTCAAATTTATACGATATTACTAAGGAGCTGAGAGGTATATCATTATTTTTAAACACAATGGCCGAATATTTACTTACGGTGGAATTCTTAATTAAAATTAGAATTCTTGATTAATAATTCCTTAATCCACGTCCTTGTATCTGCGATATAGTGCAAGTGGAAGCTACGAGAGGTAGTTTCGATTTTAATTACAAGACATCTTTTGATAGTGAGTATATAACTCCTAGTATTATTGGAAACAAGATTTTAAAAACGAATGCTCTTCCACCTCCAAAGAAGAAAACCATGCTTAACGGAATTTCGCAAGCCAAGAAGAACAATATTTTGAAATCCCTTCAAAATATAATACCAGGCAATAGACTGTCCTTCTGGAGGGAGCTCCCTACTTCTGAGTGATTTATGATATAGATGCCTATTTTCAAAATTTAAAATTTTCTAATTATGTTAATCTTAAGTTTATTAAAATAATTTCCAAATGCACTTTTTTCGTGTTTTATTTTCTTTTACATGGATTTTTAGTAAAAATTTATAGAAAATAATTTGTATGAAAATTCCTATGAACATACTATAACTAAAAGCGGTAACTCATATTAATAAACATATTATTCGAAGCCCAATAACGTTATCTCAAAAATGAGGTAAAAAAACATAGCTTTCCTTTTTTTAAAAACATCAATAAGAAATATGGGTATGAGTATTTAATATTATCTATACTTATAATAAATCTGTAGAGAGGTCAATTCTGTACATGAAATATATTTACAAAATAACTATCAGGGGGTGATTAGGGATCGATACTGATGCCAAAAATACAATCAGTAAAATTTTTGTCTGTCTGTCTGTCTGTCTGTCTGTATAACCGTTATAGAAACAAAAACTACTCGACGGATTTTAACGAAACTTGGTACAATTATTTTTCATACTCCTGAGCTGGTTATAGTATACTTTTTATCACGCTACAATCAATAGGAGCAGAGCAGTGAAGGGAAATGTTGGGAAAACGGGAGAAGTTACTCCATTTTTTAAGCTTCCGTCGCGTGTGCAACTTTAATGGTTAAAGCTAACAGAAATTATTTATGACGGAAATGTTCTCCTTAAAATTATATAAAAAATATCCCACAACAGCATATATCCATCTTTTATGGTTGACTCACAATAACACGTGTAACTCCCGATAGCTTAGCAGTTCGAAGCTTTCTGATTATTATTCTGCTCCGAAATTTAAAACCACCACAACTTTGCAATGGAACTCGGCTAAAAGTAACCCAGTTGCAACAAAATATAATCGAGGCTCAAATTTTAACAGGTTGCGGTGCAGGAGAAACCGTCTTTATTCCCAGAATTCCCATAATACTAAATAATTTTCCATTCCAATTTAAAAGAACGCAATTCCCAGTATGCAATGACAATTAATAAGGCTCAAGGGCAGACTTTTCGTGTTGCTGGAGTAGATCTCGGTGTCAGTTGTTTCTCGCATGGTCAGTTGTACGTCGCTCTTTCCCGGGTTAGCAGTTCTAGAAATCTTTATGTTCACGTGCCGGACGGGTCAACTTTCAACATAGTTTACCCGGAAGCTTTGCGCTGAAGTATTTTAGTTCTATAGGTACTTAAGCCTCATGTGAACGTTATCTAAACAATATTACCAATACATTAACTTAACAACACACAAGGAGTTACACGCTGACGGAGTCGCGGGCACAGCTATTAACAATAATATTGTGCGGTTCTGTATTGCGATATTTTTCAACAGTATTATAGATTGACATATTATATTTCCCTACTAAATTACGAAAGTTAATCTGTCTGTTACATCAAAATCACTGAACCGTGAGGAACTACTACTTTTTTTACTTACTAGGCTACTTTTTTTTACGAAAAACGACGGAAACGTGAACGAAGTCACGGGCAACAGCTATCTATATTAATAATATAAGACTGAAGAGTTTGTTTGTTTGTTTGAACGCGATAATCTCAGGATACTGGTTCGAATTGAAAAATTAATTTTTAATTAAATAGTCAATTTATACAGAAAGGCTATAGGCTATATTTCATTACGCTAAGGTCAATAGGAGCGGAGCGCCAATGAAGAATGCTTCAAAATCGGGGTTAAATTTAACGTTAGCCCAAAGTAACTATTCCACGCGGACGAAGTCGCGGGCAAAAGCTAGTGAATGAATAATTTTAAAACTACTTTACTAGCGAAATCAAAAAAACTAAAACATGAATTTTCTCGAGTCTTTCTTTTTTGATATGACGCTTTTTGGCTTATGAGAGCAGATTAGATATTAGTAGTAGTATTTGGTAGATTAAACGGTGGCCCAAATACACGCTTATTTATTCAAAACTAAGTGAGCCCGCGATTTCCTTCGCTTGGAAGGATTTTTCCGCGTATTTCCGATACCGAGGGTTAAAAATACCCTATATGTTCCGTTCCTCTATAACCACCTCTATTCTTTCACTCTCATTAAAATCGGTTCAGCTGTTCCGGATATTATTAGCCCGGACTAACATCCAGTTAAAAATTAAAAAGGTTTTTTGTGTTTTAGTTTCGTCTAAATGACTACAAGCACTTCAGAAAACATCGTTTAGAAATCAGAGACGGACACTTAAAAATATAATATTTATATGGCATACCATATTTATTTATATGGTAGGTGCCTCAAAGAGCAGTCAGCAGCATTGACGGGGTCCGACAGGGCCATTGGCTTACGGCTTCCGGGAATATTTTAACGAGATACTGTGGCCCCGGAACGTGAGGAAAATTGAAGGAACAGTGAGGGTCTTTAGTTAATAGAAGTCTGACTCTCCCTTCCACTCCACCCAGAACGAGAGGAGTGATAAGATGATTTTCCCCTGGACAAAGAAACATTTTATCAGAAAAGAGACAAAAAGAGAGACATTTACAAGCGACACATTTCACGAGTCTATCCCAAATATTTTTGATTCCGAATGTCACGTAACTCCTTGGACTCCGAGCTTTGCGCGTTTTCCCTTCTTAATATCTAACGAATTTTATATAACGAATGGGAGGAGATATTAGATGATATTCCCACAAAAAAATGCATTGCCTACATTTGCATTGTTGTATTCACAATAAGGTAGTTTCCTAAAATACTTTATTTAGTCCGTCACGTGGTTTAACAAAAAACATTGGACACGTATTTTTTATTTTTTCACGTAATTGAAAAATTAAGACGATACAGTGAGTTGAAATTTCGCGTGACGTCACACCTCGGTATAATTCTTAGCAATGTGTGACGTCAGCAGCCCCCACTCCTGTCCTTTGAAGCTTTCCATCTTTGTGAATTTTTCTTGACTTGAAAAAGAAAAAAAAATACGTGACCAGTATTTTTTGCAAATCTACCTAGTGAACCAAATATAATAATTATTTTGTAACACAGGAAACTACCCTATTAGGTAGGATATTTAATTATATATGAATTAGATACTGAATTACAATTACATACTTTCATCCAAGTATCTAATTCTAATTCCAGATACATTGCAGCCATTCCTGTGTTTAAAAAAAACGAAAACGTTTTAAGTAGGTGTAGGTACCTACTTACAAAAATTTCCGACGCGAACGAAGTCACAGACAACAGCAGGTACCTTGTAAATCAAGAACACTGCATCTTAAGATACGGTGTTTTGGATTAACAACGCTCATTCGATTTCTTTTAGCCTGATCTATCGTCCTGCATTCACACATTTTTTACTTTGTATGGAAAGTTCTGAGATATGACTATGCTAATAACACTGTATTTACTTAAAAAAAATTGCAAAGAATAGAACCGAATTCCACATAAAACACTACAAAGGCAAAAATAACTTTAATTTCGGCAGTTGGTGTCATTTGTTTTGTATTTTCATCAATATTTTGCAATAAAAAAATTTTCACGCTTTTTAGAGGGTCGGTTTGTAATTTATCTAGTTACAAAAGCCAAAATGTCAACTACTTATCACCTTTTACAAAATATTGCTTTTTCTGGTGCAGAGCCGTTAATTTGTGAGGAGTTCTCCGGGTAGATTACCATCAGCTCTACTTCACCATATGCATTGTGACGAGCATAAAGTGCTTAACATCTATATTCAAGTAATCTAATCGCAATCCACGAAATACTTATTATTGAGTAGTTTCGGTGGCCATCTGGGGTCTTCATTATCAGTTCCACTTCCTCAAATGGTGCTTTTCGAGAGCAACTGCACAAGGTACTATAAGAAATACCCAAAACGCTATAGGTGTGCCTATAATATTTGAAGAGTTCTCTCGATTTCTCCATGATCGCATCATCAAATCCAAACGTGACGACAATGGGACCAACGAGAAAGTATATATACCCTTTCAAACAAAAAAAGAATTTTCCAAATCGGTTCAGCCTTCTGCGAGTAATGAGGTAACATACATAAAAAAAAAGGTACAAGACGAATTGAGAACCGCCTCCTTTTTTGAAGTCGGTTAAAAAATATAGTTTTACTATAACAAAACACGGCAACTTAAGATACCGTGTACTTTGTTTTTTTTTTCGTGGTAAAATCATCAGATGAGTCCTCCCACCCCGGGCAGGGCCGGAGAGACTGTCAGACTTGTAATTACTGACTAAAATCCACGGTGTTGTACATTAAGTCCGCCTTTGTACATTTTGTGTTGAATAAAGTTTAAATAAATAAATTCAGAAGGTTTCCATGTTTGGTAATGAATATGGAAGGAGAATGTAAACAAATACATTTCTTGAAAAGAAAGGATGCACAAAACCTTTTAGTGAAATTGCAAATGCCAAACCAATCTACTCCATTCATTACCTACTAATTTTGGTGTTCTTGTCGCTAAATTAATTTGATGATTAATTATTATGTAAGTTCATAAAATTTCATTGTCCTATTAGTTTTCCATTATCTTCCAGTTTTTATATGAAACTGTAAGACTGATTCTGTTGCCATAATAGTAAAAAAATATTTTACAAACTTTTGTAAAATATATACCTAATTGTGAACCTACGAGTCTTTTTAACTCGATATTTTATTTTTCAATACATAATATGATAGACTCCATCTAATAAAAAATCCGACTACAAATTCCTATGATATGTTTCTAGGCCCTGTTTTATCAAGTCAATACATTGTAACTCTAAAACATACAGTGTATTGTCATAACAATTTCTTCATTTGCTTCTGACGACTATTATGTCAATTCAAGTTATTCAAGATTATTTGTTGTGTATATTCTACTTGTATATGAAACCTAGCGGGCTAGATTACTTATAAAATTACCTTTAATTTGATACCAAACATTGAATACTTTCCAACGTAACTTTTGGAGTAATCTTCGAAAAACAGAAAAAACTATTTTGCTCAATTTCTCAAATTTTATTTTTTGTAGTTACAGTGTTTTGGATTGACACGGTACAGCAGCTAGTTTCGTATTTGGAAACGAGATAGTTTTCCGTTGAAAAATTAGCCTCAGTCAATCTGCAGCCATTCAACTGTATCTTATATTATTATCCATACCAAAAAGCATCATCATTAAGTATGTTACCTTATCATCGATACAGCGCGCAGTGTTTACACTTGAAATAACGACAAAATACACAACAAGACAAACAACAAGGAGATATCTATACTACTATTATACAGCAAAAAATATTGTTTGCTTAAATGCGTTAATCTTTGAAAGTATTGACTGAATTTGGATGAAATTTGACCAACTGCAAAAATAGGTGGTTTATATTTTTATTGTGATAAAGTGCACGGTAGCGAAGGCCCGTGTGACTGATAGTTTATAATATTCAATAAAATTGTGAGTATTAGTTCATAATTAAGTAAAGTTTGTTAAAGTTCAATGAAGCAGAGGCTGACCCCGAAGCGTCTGTTTGCTCTGTGGTTCCATTCGCTGTTTGGACATCGGACGTTTTCCCGCTATCTCGATATTTTCCCGTCAGTTTTGCTGTTCTGTTTGCTCAGTCAGCTGTTTTCTATAGTTTGTTGATTTACTGCCCTAATTAAGCGTGAGATGTTTTTGTTATTTCCAACAATATCATTCAATATTTCGCCTTTATAAGGCTATTTAAAGGCGAAATATTGCATGATATTATAACGCAACCATATTTTGATAAAGTTTGGTTTGATTGAGCAGTTTTATTTAAGTAGGTAGGTTTATTTATTTACACACACGTTAAAAGACATACAGACAGATCAATAAGTAATTAAAGTTACAAAACACGAATGAGTTAGTTAGCAACGGGTCCCAAACTACATAGGTACAGGCTACAGCCTGTATCTTGGTAGCCCAATATCAGCAACAGAGGCTGAATGAATCTGTACTGAATCTATTCGTAGCTTCAGTGTGACATACCATAGCCAGACACAAAAAACGAAAAAAGTTAAACAAAATTAAAATAATGATCAAAATTTTGAACATTTATGGTTCATGTGTGCGTGTCAATTTTTAAGGCTAAATTTGTGCCTGGTGTGTATTTTACTAACCCTAGCTAAACTCTTTATTTCTAGTAATCATCAGGAAGTAATCATCAAGGAAGGTAATCATCACAAAGGGAATCTTTGCAAACCAAAACCGCACAATAAGGTAAGCCAGGGACACAAAGGGACTCTCGCTTTATTTAGTTATCGGGAACAATATCCATTGTGTTCGATAAATTCAATTAATTATGATGTGCATGTAACAAAGTGCCATAGGTAAATATGATAGGCCTGAAAAAAAAAAATAGGACTCCTATGTAGGTAGATAATTCTAACTTAATCATTTTAGTTTAAGTGTAAAGCTCTTTTTGAAACTGTTTTTGTTATCTTTTAACATGGGTGTTAAAAGATAACGGTTTCATTGTGACGATTGTCTCTCGTACCTACTCTGTGCCCGCACCGCTCTTCCTGTCAATATACAGAATTATAATAGTAATTATCATAATTGAAATATAGACAAGAGTGAAATAATGAATAAAATAAATACATTAATTAACATGGAACCTTATGTTAATTAATTAATTAATTTATTTCAGGCTACCAAAGGCCCGTAGAATGCCGTACATACATACATTATATGACTATAAACTAATATATATTTTATAACTAGCTGTGCCCGCGACTTCGTCCACGCGGAAAAGTGACTTCCGGCAGCATTTTTAATTTTTTAGGCTAATTATTTTGAAAATAAATTCATACATAATTTGAATGTCGTATTTATTAATATATAATCAAAAGTCTAAAAAATAATTTTTAAGCTTCTAGCTTTAAAAATGACGTAATTTCCATACAAACTTTCATCCCCTATTTCAACCCCTTACAGCCCTTTTTTCGCATTAAAAAGCAGCCAATGTCCTTTCTCAGGCTCTAGACTATGTTCGTACCAAATTTAATTAAAATCGGTTCAGTAGTTTAGGCGTGATTGCGTAACACACAGACAGACAGAGTTACTTTCGCATT
The DNA here is from genome assembly GCA_943138885.2 of Tholera decimalis. Lineage (NCBI taxonomy): Eukaryota > Metazoa > Arthropoda > Insecta > Lepidoptera > Noctuidae > Tholera > Tholera decimalis. The sequence goes on from OW964565.2 coordinate 19,627,660, forward strand.
TATAATATTAGTAAGGATTACACAATAAAACTACTATTCACTATTATCAATAAACTAATACATACAACATAAACACTATTTCACACGAGTAGTCTGTAATGACTTCATGTGTCGCGCAGTCTACGGAATCGCCGGAACACAACACCTTTTCGGCCAAAACTTTTCCATCATGAAGGACAAGTTCATCAGATGTTCAGTAGGAACCCTCACCACAAAAGAATTACAATTCGTATTGTGATGAGAATCCAACCGTTCGGCCCTCAGCGAAAACTTGGTCTTACGAACACGGTTCTTCCCAGCCGGTCAGCCTCGACGCCTCGGAATGCTTGAGCCTCCAAGATTTTTATGGTGTTGTAACAAAACGCATTAAATAAAAATATGAATTCAATATTCCATATAAATAAAAAGAATGTAACGTGAAATAGATCTTATTTAACATAAATGTCAACTTAGTGGTATGTTATCTGTCGATAAATATTTTTTATCGCGTCACTATACTTGTTGAATGGAATAAATAACTTAATTTTAAATCTTCATTAGCCATACTGCACTCATTAGCCTCAAACGAAATTAATGATTAATCAATTTCTTTGGATCCGCATTTGTATAGGTACGTACGCAGGGGTAGTAAAGGGAGGATTCAACCTGTGCGAGTGTTTGCCATTTTATAGTTAAGACAAATATGTTTTTAGTATCTTTGAAATTCTATGGTGGTTCATACCTATATTTGATCCAACTCACAAAAATGAAAAGTTATTTTTAGGCCCGAATGAAAGTTATTTTTGTTTTAGTTTGTACTGATTTTCTAAATGTAGTCTATTTATGTATTTCATTTTAATTTCTTAAAAGTATTTCAAATGAAAGTTGTGGTTTTAACTAGTTAAACATATTAAATTGCGGAATGAAGCTAACAAATTCAACGAGTTATAGACAAATATCAGAGACAATTATAAATCCATACTAATATTATAAATGTGAAAGTAACTCTGTCTGTCTGTATGTTACCTTTTCACGCCTAAACCGCTGAACCGATTTAGATGAAATTTGGCATGGGAATAGTTTAGGACCCTGGGAAGGACAAAGGATAGTTTTTATCCCGAAATTCCCACTGGATCGGGATTTAAGCAGGAACCCCTCCCACGCGAACGAAGTCGCGGGCAGAAGCTAGTTATATACAGCGTGAAATTTAAATGATTGTTTTCCCGCGGCAGGACGGTTACCCATCAGTAGTAGTATCGAAACATACAGATAAACTTAAAAAAAAAAACGAATGTTCTTTTTTTTCAAATTATTAAAAAAAAAAAACTCGAAAGCGCAAGTCAAATTAGTAGTTCAGTAGACGTAACGTAGGTACCTACACGAAACACGCACCGCCGCGCGCTGTCAACAAAGGAAAAAGTGATTAATAAATGTTCAGAGCAAAATAAGCTCTCACGCATGGTGATAATGCATTAACTACACTGCGCCATTTTTTGTTACTAATATTTTATTTGATTATAAAACGATTGTATTACCAAGACAAAGCCATTTCGGTGGGGAAAACAACCATTAAAATTTCACGGTGTATATATCGTTCACATTTTTTTAAAAGAGAACTAGTTATGTGTTAAGAGTTCACATTACTAGCAACCTCGACCCTCCAACTAAGCTAAATATGCTTGTATCTGGATGGGTTTACGGCAATAGTATAATGGGTGGGGTTCGAAATTGTAATCTCTCGATCATAAGTCCGACACCTTAGCTATTGACGCTTATTATCTTGCAAAAACACTAATTTCTTATCCCTTTAACCGCCGCCAAAGCTGTAACATTGCGTAATTCTCCAATCGTTAAATAAAACTGTACCTTATGTAGATTTTTCTAGATACACCGTGATAGGTACGCTTCAACATGTGTCTTTTCAGGGTTCCGTAGCCGAATGGAAAAAAACGGAACACATAGATTCGTCATGTCTGTCTGTCCGTCCGTAAGTCATAGTCATTTTATTCTGAAACTGTTAGTAATGATTTCGAATTGTATTTAAAATGTCATATACTCTGGTCTACATAGAAACCTAGAAGTTAACGCCATTGAAAGAGTGACCGTTTTGTCGCATCGATCGTAGAGCACTTCTCGTTAGCAACTTCTCGTTAATCATGAGATTTGGCAAGATGCAAAATAGAAAACTGTAAATATATGTATAAAGAAAAATACAGCATAACTCCCACAGCCCATACTGAAAAATATATACTGAAAGTTTAAACATTAAATAGAAACTATTTAAAAAAGTAATTGCAGTTTATAACAAAAGATTTCACTAGGACCGTATTATACGAAATCTTCAGACCATTTTGGTAAATTTCGATGAGAGAATGATGTAAGGAATCCTCGGTGTGCGTTAAACTCGCACTTTACTTGTTTTTAAGATCTTCAGAACCATTTTAGGTTACGTGCTATATACTTGTATTATGTACATATGAACTCAGACATTTGAATGATCGGTTTGTTAAAGTTTTTCTAAATTACATATTTGAAGACTGGTTTAGGTGCAATACTAATTAAGAAAGGCAACTTTGACAACCAATATCACACAAGGTAAGCTCACTAACTCACTAGTCCGTAGGTATGGTTAACCTTTTTTGGTGGGCATGTGTAGATACATACCTACTGTGCTCTTGCATCGAACACGGAAATAGATATACGTGCCTTAGGTAGGTATTGAAGCCCTAAACACACATGGAACACCTATGTAACTCGGTAATCTCTACTTAAACCATTTCAGCTTAACCGAAAAGCTTTTTCGCAACAATTACATTCTATTCCTGGAACTGCTCCTATTGTTTTCGTTATTTTACGATCGTTTCACAGCACAAGGTCACTAGTCCCGTGAACTGTTGTAAAAATAATACTTTTAACACCCGCGTAGGCTGTAAAAATGCAAAATAGGTAGGTACTTAAGTTATCCCTTTATTTTTTTATTCTATTGCTGTTTTATTTGCATTTGGAAGCAGTTGAGTGGCCAGTTTGGATGTGATTTTTTTAGATTATGTGTGTAAATAACCCGTTCATCTTGGAAGCGAGACTATGAAAAAATATTGACAGCAATAATTATAATATTTATTACATAATTATAAGTGTCACTTACAAGAGTAATGGCTAGTCAAATAAATAAATTGAATCGAATTAAAAGAGCCTTAGAGATCATTAGTTACATTTCTTAGGAATTTTAATTGTAAATAAAACCTTACGAGTAGGTAACTAGGTACAAGTTGGCTATAGTTACAAACCTTTTTCTGAAACATAGGTAGGTTAAGTTTAGGTTATGGATACAGAGTCATCGTTTAGGTGGGTCCAATCTAAGTCAAAAATGGGTATTGAGTGCAGAACTAAAATCAAAGTCCTTAAAAAATGGCCACAGTCGTTGTTACGCCATAAATAAATTAATAGTTTTAAAAACATTGGAAAAACATGCTTTTATAAATGCACGTAAAAACAAAAATATGTTAAAAAAACCGATAACGGATTTTCTTTAAGTTTGTTATAACCTTGAAAACTGATCGTGTTCAAAGTCCATTACGTGGCCTTTCTCACAAGTGCAAATACGACTATGATACGATATTCCACCATAAAATGCCAGTGCCTATCTTCCGGCTTCATCATCAGACCTTGAAACCTAATCATGGTCAAAGTTCATTACATAACTTTTCTAAGAAATCCAAAACAGCTATGATACGATTTTCCATCATGAAATTCCAGTTCATATCTTCCGGCTCCATCCTCAGATCAGTTCGACAGTACCATATTATTGTATTGTCATCAGAACTACATACAGCTGCCAATTTTCATTATGCTACGACCCTTGGAAGATGGCTAAATTAGTTACCTTAGATTCCATTACATAGTTAGTTACATACAGGTCGACCTAATAAAAGCGTGTTAAAAAGCAATCCGTACGTAACTCAATTCGCAAGCGCTAGAATCAAGTAAACAAACAATCGAAAGTGCAGTAATGTCAAACTGTCAGTCTGTCAGTAGGTAAGGCAAAGGAAATATGATTCATACAGCCTACGATACGTTTTCTATTTCAAAAATATTTGATTTTAATTAATATATCAATATGCATATTTATTTTGACTCAATTTATGGTACACATACGTCGAATTATTTTTAATTAATAATAACTGTGCACTAATCAAAATGGTTAGGTTACTAATAATCTGCAAAATAATTCGTTAAGAATTATTTGATGATTCCTGTTTGGCTGAATGCCACTTACTAGTGTCAAATAAATACTGACCTCCAATAAAAATAAGAATGAATTAAATGGATATCAGGTGAAATATTTTAATGATTCCCATATTTTTATATCCTACTTAAACAAACTTGAGCATTATTTCATTATACATGTTTTGTTTTAAAAATCATTAAGGACTATTCGCAGTTTCTGTCCACTTCAAGCATTTTATAGGTATTCCCCTTTACTTCTCAGTGACTAGCCGTTCAAATAGTAGAAATGACAAAATGGATTAAATAATGGCAAAAAACGACTCCTTAGATGTAATGAATATTATTTTTTTTATTGATAATAGGCTCGCGTTTGACCACCATCACACCTGATGATAAGTGTGATGCGGTTGAAGATGGAGAAAATTTAATAATGCCGAAACCATTTTAAATGTTCCTAAGAAAAAGAGTTACATAGTAATAATAATAATAATAATATTCCATAACTTTCACACAACGCCATCTAGTCCCAAACTAAGCAGAGCTTGTGGTATGAGTACTAGACAACTGATAAACATACATATATATTTCTAAATACATACGTATTATAGATTATGAATTATAGAGCAAGACGTGACATATTCCTTTCTTAAACAATAATTTTGGTTTATATATCGACCTTAGAATGTAGGTACTTAAGAGTACAAATACAACTACTAAAAAAATAAAAAAAACCCTAATTTATCGGGAACGCAGGTAAAGTATTCCAAAAACATGCATTATTCCAAATACGCAGCTGTCAAACTGGTGTTAAACCATGGATTTACTCATTACCGTAACTAGAGCAATAAACGAAATTCTTTTGAACATCATTAGGGGTTAGCCAACAGAACATTAGGATTACTACTTGTGACACGACATTATTATTTGTCAAAGACGCTCGTGATTATATGATCTCTGTATATAATTGATTTATGTTGAAGCAAATAACCTAGTTGGAAATCAGAAATGAAGTTGAAATCTGAAATGTAATTTGATGTTAATCAATTATGTAAGTACACATTAAATTAGATCGCGTAACATAATGGTGAAGCGCGCCGTAGAGCGTCGTAGTGGCTCGTAGCAAAGCGCTACTACAATTATAAGTATGTACGTACCGTATCTGATTCGCATATCTTTATTAATGTTATGAAGGAACTAGCTTTTGCCCGCGACTTCGTCCGCGTGGGAGGTTTTTCCCGCGTAAATCCCGATCCTGTGGGAATTCCGGGATAAAAAGTAGCCTATGTGTTATTCCAGGACGTCAACTATCAACTTACCAAATTTCATTCAGATCCGTTTTGTAGTTTTTGCGTGAAAGAGTAACAAACATCCATCCATCCTCACAAACTTTCGCATTTATAATATTAGTAGGATTTCTTTGTTTGTTTAAAATCGAGAATCTTCGAAAGTACTGGGTGGATTTGGATGATTTTTATTTATGGAAGTAGCTTAAAGCTGAAGGAAGGTTATAAGCGTTCGCGACTCAAAAAGCTGAAAAATAATAGAAAAAAGGAAGGAGGGTTATGGTTTTATCTTTTATTATATGAGAGCGAAGCCCCGTGCGACCCGTTAATAATTGTAATTCCTGTACCTATTTTCTCCCCCCCACCAAACTTTAATTTGCGTTGCGAGCATCAAGCGCCAGCAAGCCTTAGGTATTTTGCATAATGTTCGATAAACTGTTGTTAATAAAATTTACGAATTATTGATCAATGGTTTATTTCTTTATTAGTATCGACCTTCAATTTTGTTAATCAGTACATTCTTTGGAAAACTCAGAATAATTCGAAATTCTACCCAACTGTTTTCTACTGTCATTAGGTAAAACACCTTTAAATATATTATTTATATTTTGACTCTTTTTTTAGAGGAATTTTAGAACTATAGATAGTCCCCGCCAACCGCCGTCCCCTTTTTACCAGACCTTTGCATACGCGCAGATACCCTGGCTCAAGGCTTTAATTAATTATTTAAGGCAACCACAGGCAAGTCCGGATAAGCACTGGTTGACCTGCGAGATACTACACCACAAAAAACCCGCAGATACCTATATAAGCGCGGGTACAAAAACAAATCATTATTTCGTTTGCTAATTATTCGGCCAGTGCCGGTGGTCCGGAGGAAGCAAGCGTGGAACACGACACGTTGCCTACCCGGGTCTAGTCTTTACCGGACGGTGAGCTGCCCCTGTTCGCCGTCCGCGAGCCTGCGTCTACGGTGGACGGAGATCGGTTTGCAATCCCCGACGCACGGGGCATTACCCAAGCCGGTAAGATGCGAGAAAGAAAGTTGACTCACACATTGAAATGAAATTAAATGAAATGAAAAACATGTAAGTATATCCATTCATATACCTACTGGAGTCAAAATATAGATTACATATTTCAAGGTGTTTTACCTAATGGTATAATAAACTGTTGAGCAGAATTTTGATTTATTCTAAAGAATCTATGGACTGATTTACAAAATTGAAGGCTGATTTATGGTCGATACGAATTAAGAAATAAACATCGTCGTCGATATAAATTTGTAAATTTTATGAACAATATTTTATCGAACTTATTCAAAAATACCTAAGGCTTGCTGGCGCTTAATGTTCACAACGTGAATTAATGTTTGGTGGGGTCTAGGGGTTAAGAAAAAAGAGGTTAGGAATTATAATTAACAAAGACCTAGCCGTCGCACAAGGCTTTGCTTTCTTGGACTTACTTTATCACGATATAACCATAACCGTCCATCTTTTTCAGTCGCATAACAGTGAAACCTATTACCTTCCTTGATCTTTGAGCTACTTTCATACCAAATTTCATCCAAATCTACCCAGTACTTTTGAAGATTCGCGATTTTAAGCAAACCAACTTTTCCGCTTCATAATATTAGTAAAGATATGTGAATCAGATACGGTACGTACATAATTATAATTGTGGTAGCGCTTTGCTACGAGCCGCTACGACGGCCAACGGCGCGCTACGCCATAAGGCTACGCGATCACTTAAATACAAAGTGCCTACTTTATACTTACATCCTTGATTAACATTAAATTACATTACCGATTTAAAATTTAATTTCTGGTTTCCAACTAGCTTATTAATACTTCAACGTAAGTTAATTATACACAGAGATAATATAATCATGAACGTCTTTGACAAATAACAATGCCGTGTCACAAATTTTATCCTAATCTTCTGTTGGCTAATCCCTAATGATGTTAAAAAGAATTTCGTTTATTGCTCTAGTTACGGTAATTAGTAAATCCATGGTTTAACACCAGTTTGACATCTGCGTATTTAGAATAATGCATGTTTTCGGAATACTTTACCTGCGTTCCCGTTTAATTAGGGGTGTCTTTCATTTTTTTGAGTGTTTGTGTTCGAATTTAGGTAAATGGTGACCTATGTACCTACAGTCCAAGGTCGATGTAGTAAACAAAATGTTTTTAAAAGAAATTAATATGTTAAGCCTCGTCTTACTATATACATACCATATAATTCTTTTTATTATGAAAATATAATATGGTTTTTGTTATATTCATCACATCTTTTTTTGTCAGGTAGGAAAATCATGAACGAATGACTTCTCCCGCTCTGGGTTAAGTGGAAGGGTGTCTGACTAAAAATGCTTTTTTTTTTCAATTACTTAGGCTAGTTAGTCGTTTATATAAAATGAACGGCAAATGGTTTTTACATTTCTAAGAAGTAAATTATATAAGGATGATGCAATTAAAAGAAAAGAAATCTTACATTCAATGCTATTTTATTTAAATAAATATAAGTAAACAATTTGTTTCCAAAAAAACACTATTGATTAAATAAAATAACTGATTATAACAATATTAAGTTTAAGTTTTGGTTATCAAGTCGGGTATAGAATACAAAATTAATGTCTGTATACATATAACGTATAAAAAAATTTAATTGATGGCCTTATATTTAACAAACTGAGTAACAATTGTAAGAGCATTATACACTAGATTACATTGATAGTCTGATTAATTTTACACAGTAACAAAAACTAAATAGATTTTATATACTGCTGGTTCATATATTCTTTAATGAGTAAATACAGTCGGTGAAATTAATAGTTCATCACCTTAAGCTATAATATTTTCCTTGTTTTACCTGCAAAATCTCGATTGTATTTGACAGCTAGTAAAATGTCAATATAGAGTGGCTACTGAGTATTAATAAGTTTAGTAAGTTTTTATTACAGTCAAAGTTGTACTTATACTAATAATGTCCTTGACTTAACATTTGTTTTTATTACACAGGATTCCCGTGGTCGTCACTTTTAGTTCTTCTTCAATAACCCGTCAACATATCGTCACTGATATTATAGTTTCTTTCTTGCATCTGTGAGGACTCGTAATCACCGATTTTTAAGAAACCTGCGCCCATCCATACGTCGGATAACAAGGCCTTTTGAGAATCCGCTGGAAATTAAAAGTATCATTAGGGGGTGTCTTAATATATTATGCTTTACCTAGTTATTATTATATATATATATTATATTGCAGACCTAATCTAACGCATACGAGATTGAGGTTAAGAGTGGGCAAAACCCGAATAAAAAAAATTAAAAAGATCCGAGAAAACTTTTATGCAAAAAGGGAACTTTCAGGGAGACTTTTACTAAGAATCGAAAAAAATACTCACTCAAAATCTCCAGCGTCGGCTCTTGGTACACGTTTTGATGAACAAAATCACGGTCGTCCACCAAGCTAAAGTTCAACGATGACAAGGGGAGCCCAACATTTTCTGGACTAGGTAAGTCCGCGTCTTGACAGACTGGTGTTTCTTGCTGGGGCGCTATTATCGACGACTCCACGATCAATGAACCGGCAAAATTGTCCATCGAAGGTATCGTTTGTGACGCCGACACGGACGCTATAAATTCAGACACTTCCTCGGGTGATATAGACTCGACGGAGCTTACGGAATCGTAGATCTGGATATGTGCTTGGCTTTCACAGTGTTCGGTGTCCAGTTCTTCAGCCACATCCTGAGGAAGTTGTGGCTCGGTCTGTTCCAAATATTGCACATGGTTTTGGAAGATTGTTTGTTGGTCACACAGCGTAGGTAGTGATACTGTGTGACTTCTCATGCCAATACCCGAGTCCACTGAACAGGTTTCTGAATGAGTTTTAGACCTTTTGTTTGGTCGAATACTTTCGGAGGATAGACAATCTGCACGCTTGCGTTTCTTTCTCTGCAACAGAACCCTTTAGTTATATGAGACAGTAAATGATGAGAAAATAAAATAAAAATCATTGTGGTAATAAGGGACGTACCTGTTTTTTCGAGCCGTAATTTTCTCTTTTTCTATTTTCGGATATGTGGCTGCTTGTTGGCCTGGAGTGAGGATCAGCTGTTCCTATAACCTGCATAACCATAATTGTTGATATGTAAATAAACATAAAAGTAAAGAAGAAAGAACTGCAATGGAAAGTGTCACCGTACGCACAGTATCATCGGCATCCAGAAGTGCCATAGCTTCATCATCGAGTCCTAATCGCTGTTGCAGAGTCGCAACTGTAAGAGAGAATTAAGAACAGTTAGAAATGCAATCAACGGTAGGGAATGTAATAAAATAACATAGTCTCAAGATAGTTCTACATACTCTGAGCTTCTAAGTTGGCATTAATGCGATTCAAATCTGTGATGTCGTCAGAGTGGTTTCTGGAGGCTCTCTCAATGCGAGTGATTACCGTCGCGAGAAGCTCGGTGTGAGATATCTGAGAACAAAATAAAAAGTAAGCATGTGTTAGCATTTCGTACATTAATAAGACTGAAAAAAAGTAGAATAAGTAAAGCACACTTACGTTAGGGTCACAATCAGCAGCTTCAACAAGTTGTAACATCGCTTCAGCGGTTTCATTGCGTCGCTGTCTCTCGTACTCGGCATTGCGTGCGCGCCGCTCTTCCTGTAACCAATCAGATCAATTATGGTTTTGTTCATAATCTATTAATAATTATACATAAGAGTTATACACAAGGTTCAATGTTAATACGAACCCAAGAAAGAGGAACTCGGTTCTTGCCAGCCGGTCTGCCGCGACGCCTCGGGATGTTTGAGCCTCCAAATGGTTTTTTCTGTAAAAACAAAACAGAAAATACAAACACGAAAATAAAGTAAAATTCCCTGTACATATATAAAAACGATATAACGGGAAATGTCACTGAATAATTTCCATTTAAAGATATATACCCCGTCATTCATCATTTTTTTCGCGTTACTAAACTTTCTTAGGAATATATATTACAGTTTGTCTTTAAACACTACCAGCCGTAATGCAGTAATTAGCTGCAAACGAAATAATGATTAATTTTTTTGGACCCGCGTTTATATAGGTACCTCCGCGAACGCAAGGGTACGGGTAAAAAGGGGAGGAGTCAACATGTGCGGGCGCTACTATTGGTTGGCGGGGGATTATGTATAGTTCCAGGATTCATATTGTTACTAAGTTCTAGTTAGGTGTTATAACATTTTTTTTGTATTTTTATGATTTAAACCAGCATCTTATACGTTTACAACTTGATAGTCACTTATTTTACCAACTACATATGTTATTTTTAGTTAAATAATCCTACTAGCTGTTACTAAAGTATTTTACTCCCCGAATATGAAATACACTTAACGACCTTTTTGATGTATACAAAATATATGTACATACAAATTTCATAGAAATCGGTCAAGCTGTTTTAGAGTCATGCTATCACGAACACCGTGACACTAGATTCTCATATATTAGATTGGACGCGTTACAACAAAAGACAATAGGAATTATTGTAAAATTAATGTAGCGGGTGTTTTGGAAGTCATATATACTGGTTATGTTTTGTATCAGACAAACAATAAAACAAACATTGATTTAATTAATAATACACTGTAAAAATTAAACCTTTTTTGGCAGACTCGACCACAAAATACGACAAAAAAGTTCTGAACACGTGATATGTTTTGGACTGTTTTAGTCACTTTTCAAGCAGCCCGATCCGTTGGTCTTTTGGATAAAAGTTTTTTTGCTGTTATTTATTTAGTGTTTATAAACTTCCCGTCTCTCCATCGTCTTGTATGCAGCACAAAACAAGTGTACATCATAAATAATGAACAGAGCAGTAATTACAAAAGATTGAAGGAAACAAATTACAAGTAGCTAAGTAAAAAAGTAGGTACGTAAGTGCAACATAGAATCAATTTACAGGCATTCATATAAATTTATTAGTTACTTATCTTTATTTTTTTTTTCTATTGCTGTTTTATTGGTATTTGGAATCAGTTTAGTGTTCAGTTTGCGGATTCTCTTTAGAATATGAATCGAAATAACCTATCCACCTGGAAGGGAAATGTCTTATTCGATCGGTTCTATATATAATTATCATATACTGTTTTCATAAGAAAATGTGAATAAGTACATTAATTTTATTTTCAATTGATTTTTTTTAATTAATTTAGGCCAGTTAGAATCTTCTTGTATATGACCAGCCACTAACTTTTATTTTTCTAAGTTACTGACATGTACATGCTATCTTTATATAATTCGGTTCAATTAAGATAAATATTGTAATAATTATCAAGGATATATTTTAGGAGCAAAAAATAATATGAGATTGAAATATATCAGACTGTCAGTAAGGAGAATACGCTGCTTCAAACATAAAACGTTACAACGTTCAGGCATGGCTTATTACGTCACTTGTGTGTGGAGAACTCTGTTCATGTGGCTGTGACGTCACGCAAAGTTTTAACGCTATATAAATATCTCAAATTCTCTATAATTTTTGGTAATAAGATAGATTATATTTTTGAAATCCTATCAGTTCTTAGGAATACTCTACAATTTCATTCTATTTACTAAAAGCTTGGATATTATATCGACATAAAAATGTAGGTACATAAGCGTACAAACATAACTACTCAAAAGAAATGTAAAAACAACCCTAATAAAATGCGAATCCAGTTAAAAAATCCGTAAGCATGCATTATTCCTTATACGCAGTTTACAACCGGCTGTTAAACTAAGGATTAACTAATTACCGTAACTAGAGCAATAAACAAAATTCGTTTGAACTTCATTAGGGATTAGCCGACAGAAGATAAGTGTTATTATTCGTCACATGGCAGCCATTTTGATCGTAATTTTGAAACACGTTCATTAATGTTTTCTGTGTATACTTCGTTTACGCTGTTGTATATTTTTTTATTACGAATGAGCTCGCTTTTGTCCCCGACCACACCTGATGGTACAAGTGTAAGTTGAGGTCTACGATCTATACGATGCTTTAAAAGCTGACGAGTCATATGTGGCAGGGAATACAGAATGCCGGCAGAGAGTTGTCACTTGAAAACCAGAAATAATGTTTTAATTCCAAAATATAATTTAATGTTAATCATTTATGTAAGTGGACACTTTGAATTGTGGCAATCGCATAGCACTGCGGCGTAGCGGGCCGTAGACAGTCATAGCGGCTCTTAGCAAAACTATACCATAATTATAATTATGTATTATGTGCAGCCTTTAATTAAGGCCAAACTATTTTTTGTAATAATATTGTAAATTTAACATGTTTATAGGTGTATGCTTTGTTGGTTGTCCTTAAATAAATAAATAAATGTACGTACTACCGTATCTGACTCGCATATTTTTTCATAACCCTTTTTTTATCTAATTACTCATTAAACAACTACCTCGACCGACAACCTGGCGTCACCTCGACTGAAGTAGCGCGTTCGATTCACAGGTCGGGCAAAAAGCACTATTGAGTTTTTCTAAAATAAATTTTGTAGTATTAACCCGAACTTTGGAAGTTGGCGGTGTGATGCTTTGCTTAGTTCCCATGCACCACCACACGGAAAGCACGTAAAGCCGTTGGTCCTGCGCTTTTTTTCTACCCGGTCGTATCGCATTGCCATCCCATCGGGTTATGGGAGTAAAAAGAGTAGAGAAGTACACCTGTACCTGCGCGCATAAATTTGCACTATAATATCTCCCAAAAACACTGCAAAGTGAAAAATAACTTTAATTTCGGTAGTCGGTGTCTTTAGTTTTGTATCTTCGTTTTTGGCACCGACTTCCGAAATTAAAGTTATTTTTCACTTTGCAGTGTTTTTGGGAGTCGGTTTAATTTTTTGGTAAAAAGTTTTTATTTCTCTCTTTTCAGTTGGGCGATTTTTAATTTATCTATATTATTATTTTATCTTATGTGATGCTTTCCGTGTGGTGGTGCATAGGGGTTCCCATGCATCACCATGCGCACATAAATGTGCACTATAATATTATCTCCTGCCCAGACGGCTAATTTCCGCTGAAATTGGCTACCGTGACCAAAATCGGAGGGAGGAATTAAATTATCATTAACCTGTTAGATTTCTTTTAATATCACCAAAACATGTTGAATTTCTTGTAAAATTTTCTTCCAAGTAGGCCAGAAAGTAGAAACCAGTAAATAGCCTAAACTATTAAAAAAGATTCCACAGACGCCACGTTAGTATGTATCAACATTTAATAATGGCCAGAGAATATTAATCTTTTTTAAGAAACAAAGTATAATAATAATATAGCAAGGCTGAATATAGTATTTACTTTAACAAAAAAATTAGTTACTATATCGACATTAAAACGTAGCATAAGAGTACAAATATAACCACTCAAAGAAACGTAAAGAAACCCCTAATTAAAATCAAACGTAGGTAAACAATCAGTTCAAAACATGTATTCTTTTACTTAAGCAGCTGTCGAACGCGTGTTAAACAAATAATTTGCTAATTACTGTAACTAGAGCAATAAACAACTTTCTTCTGAACATCATTAGGGATTAGCCGAAGATTAAGATTTGTCACACGGCAACCATTTTCATCGTAAACCTCAAAGATGTTCAAGATTTAATGATTTCTGTATTACTGATTCATGTAGAAGCATTTTACTACTTGGAAACCAGTAATAAGGTTTCAAATCCAAAATACGATTGAACGTTTATCATAATTAATGTACTTTGATAGTAGTGCTACGTGATCACCTACATTCAAAGTATTTTACGTAGCACTACGGCGTAGCGCGCCGTAGACCGTTGCGACGGTCGAGGGCATAATCTATACTTATAATAAATCTGTAGAGAGGTCAATTCTGTACATGAAATATATTTACAAAATAAATATCAGGGGGTGATTAGGGATCGATACTGATGCCGAAAATGCAATCAGTAAAATTTTTGTCTGTCTGTCTGTCTGTCTGTATAACCGTTATAGAAACAAAAACTACTCGACGGATTTTGACGAAACTTGGTACAGTTATTTTTCATACTCCTAAGCTGGTTATGCATATGAGCAGTGAAGGGAAATGTTGGGAAAACGGGAGAAGTTACTCCATTTTTTAAGCTTCCGTCGCGTGTGCAACCTTAATGGTTAAAGCTACACAGAAATCATTTCATGACGGAAATGTTCTCCTTAAAATTATATAAAAAATATCCCACGATAGCATATGTCTATCTTTTATGGTTGACTCACAATAACACGTGTAACTCCCGATAGCTTAGCAGTTCGAAGCTTTCTGATTATACTGTTTGTCTACTCTTACGTTTATAACATTCTCAGTCACCCCTAATTGAAAAAGTTAAAATTATTAAGTATTCCATAAAAAAGAATCATATAAATCTAAAAGTTATACATGAAATACGCTAATAATAAGTCATCGCGCGTGAATACTGAATCATGCTATAAGGATTATTTTTGAGAATCGGTCTCAGTGCTCGACGCGTCTCGCGGACGAACGTATAAAATTTCGTTCTATAGGTACTTAAGCCTCATGTGAACGTGATCTAAACAATATTACCAATACATTAACTTAATAACACACAAGGAGTTACACGCTGATGGAATCGCGGGCACAGCTATTAACAATAATATTGTGAGGTTCCGTATTGCGATATTTTTCAACAGTATTATAGATTGTCATATTATATTTCCCTACTAAATTACGAAAGTTAATCTGTCTGTTACATCAAAATCACTGAACCGTGAGGAAAGACATAGGCTACTTTTGTTTTACGAAAAACGACGGAAACCCGGACGAAGTCGCGGGTAACAGCTATCTATACTAATAATATAAAGCTGAAGAGTTTGTTTGTTTGTTTGAACGCGATAATCTCAGGAACTACTGGTTTGAATTGAAAAATATTTTTTTTAATTAAATTGTCAATTTATAGAGAAAGACTATATATAGGTTATATATCATTACGCTAAGGCCAATAGGAGCGGAGCGCCAATGAAGAATGCTTCAAAATTGGAGTTAAATTTAACGTTAGCCCAAAGTAACTATTCCACGTGGATGAAGTCGCGGGCAAAAGCTAGTTATTAATATTGTGTTAACGCGTCCCGCTACGACGAGTCGTTGATAATTATGTATGTACGTACGGTTTCTAACTCTTATATTTGTTGATGATTATATATATTTCTTAACCCCTAAACCCCACCAAACTGTAAGTCCCAGTCAGCTTAATGTATAATTTTGCATAATGAGGGTGTCAGTTGTCGATAAAATATTATTAATGAAATAAATAAACTTCACGGATCTAAGGTTTATTTCTTAATTAGTTTTACACATGAATTAGACTTTAAATATGTGATTCAGTCTATGGATTCTTTATAAAATGTCTATAATCGATCGAAAATCTGCACAACAAAATTTCTCACTACCATTAATCAACATACCTTTAAACGTACAATCTATCATACGTCTCCAGTTTATAAATGTATTTTGTGTCTGCTATAACTTTTTTATTTATATTTCTTAGTTCATTCAATTGTATTTATTTCATCCATCCTAAAATAAATTTAAACAAATGTCGGTAAAAATCGATTCGGCACATGTTGAGACGTATCACGAAATGTCAACAATTCACTATCTCATTCGTTAGCTAAAATATACAGTATCTGGAACAGTTAACAATAGTAACAGGAAATATAGGAGATATTTGGTAAGCAAAGGTTTATTGTACAGGTTTTTTAATTACAGGAGCATTATGCAATGTTACGTAATAAGTATTTGTGCAACAGACTGCAAGAGACTTTAATCAGATATTTAATTATTTTGAACAAGGAAGGAATAAAAGAGAAAACAATAATTATAATTACTTCAAATAATCATATACCAATGATTAAGAGTAGTTATCAGTGCAAACAAAAACAAAAGCATCCGGACGGAAAAAAAAATGTATGAATTCGTTAAAAACAGGTAAGACCCGCCAAATTTTTGAAAGTATGCTAAAGACTTATTCTGTTTAACTATCAAGTTGTAAACGTATTAGATGCTATTTTAAATCCTATTGTATCATAAAAATACCAAAAACAGGCCTTAAAACCTAACTAGAACTGAAGAACAATATGAATCCTGGAACTATAGATAATCCCCTGCCAACCAATAGCAGCGTCCGCACAATGGCTACTCCCCTTTTTACCCGTACTCTTGCGTACGGGCAGGTACGTATAAAACGCTGGTCCAAAAAAAATATAGTCATTATTACGTTTGCAGCTAATTAGTGCAGTTGGGCTGGTAGAGTTTAATAGACAATAATAATATATTCAAAACAACAAGTATAGCGACTCAACTTAAAATGATGAACGACGGGGTACGTACCACTAAATGGAAATAATTGAGAGCTATGTTGTACTTTTTTACAGGGAATTTAATTTGTATTAATGTTTGTTTGTATTTTGTTTCATTATTACAGCATAAACCTTTTAGAGACTCGGACATTCCGAGGCGTCGCGGCAGACCGGTTGGCAAGAACCGTGTTCCTCTTTCACGGGTTCGTATTAATAATGCACCTTACCTCATAGCTGTCTTGTGTATAATTAGATTATGAATAAAAGCATCATTGATCTGATTGGTTACAGGAAGAGCGGCGCGCACGCAATGCCGAGTACGAGAGACAACGACGCAATGAAACCGCTGAAGTGATGTCACAACTAGCAGAAGCTGCTGATTGTGATCCTAACGTAAGGATGCTTTACTTATACTACTCTATACAGTCTGATTAAAGTACAAAATACTAAAACATGCATACTCATTATTTCTTCTCAGATCGCTAACGCTGATCTTCTTGCCACGGTAATCAGTCGGATTCAGAGAGCCTCCAGAAATAATTCCGAAGACATCACATATTTAAAACGCTTAAATGCTAACTTGGAAGCTCAGAGTATGTAGAACTATTTTAAGACTATGTCATTTCCGTACATTTCTTAATACTGATTGCATTTGTAACTGTTCTTATTTTTTCTTTAACAGTTGTAACTCTGCAAGAGCGATTAGGTCTCGATGATGAAGCTGTGGAACTATTGCTTGCTGATGATGCTGTAAGTTCTGTGATACTTACCATTTCAGTTATTTCCTATTATTATGTCTTGATCCTTTTACTTACATATTAAAAATTATGGTTATGCAGACTTCAGAATCAGCTGAGCCACACTCAAGATCAATAAACAGACACATATCTGAAAACAAAAATAAAGAGAAACACAGCTCGAAAAAACAGGTGAGTCCCTTATTGATTTTTCTTGTATTAATTTATAATTATTGACTTGTAGCTTGCTTGAGAATCAGCATTGCCATTCAACGTGGCAATGCGGCCAGTGTTCTGGGCACTTTTCCCATTGATAGCGATATTGACGAATTTTTCGATGCCCTATAATTTATTTTATTTTCGTCTGTATATATTTTTATTATATATACTTAAGTTAAATTGTTCCAAAATAAAAGTTGTAGCTATAACAAAGGGTTTCTGTTGCAGAGAAAAAAACGCAAGCGTTCAGATCGACTATCCTCCGAAAGTATTCGACCAGACAAAAGGTCTAAAACGAATTCAGAAACCTGTTCAGTGGACTCGGGAATTGGCATGAGAGGTCACACAGTATCACCACCTCCACTGTGTGATCATAAAAACATCCACCGAAACAATGTCCAGTATTTTGAACAGACCGAGTCACAAATCCCTCTGGAAATGTCTGAAGAACTGGACATCGAACACTATGAAAGCCAAGCTTATGTAGAAATGCAAACAGAATTGTACAACCAGATCTATAATTCTGATTCCCTAACCTCCGTCGAGTCCATAATTGCCGAGTCGGTGTCTAAGTGTATAACATCTTTGTCGGCGCAATCACAAGCGATCCCTTCGATCGAGAAGCTGACCCGTTCCTTGTTTGAGGTGCCGTCCATAGTACCGCCCAAGCATGTACCGCCGGACTGTCAAGAAGTTACGCAGTCGAAGTCAGCTGATCTTGAATTTGTTGAGCTGCCCTCTGAATTTAACTTGGTGGATTTAGACCACGAACCGATGCTTGATTTTTGAGTGAGTATTTCTTTCGTAATTCTGCGTAAAGAACTCCCGCAAAGCTGCTCTTGGCAAAAACTTCTCTTTGTCTGAATATACCTCCCACTTTCTGAAATTTAATGAGGTATAGTATAATAAGTTTAGACTTCCATTTTGAAAAATGTTAACAGATTACAGACAGACCTAATTATACTTTTCATTTCCAGCGGATTCTGAAAAAGCCTTGTTGTCTGACGTATGGATGGGCGCAGATTTTTTACAAACCAGCGATCGCGCCGCCTCAAGGTGCAAGTAAGAAATTATCCTGGTGATGACATATTGACTGAGTATTGAAGCAGACAAAACGCGACGACAGAGAAATTAGTAGAATACGACTTTCGTCTACAAAATTCCTAGTTCCTATGTATATTGAAACTACAGTCTGAAGAATGCTGGGTATATCCCGTCTTGACAAAATATTTTTCTATTTAGTCATTGATGTATACAAAGTATGTTTAAGTGTGAGCTGTATGAATGATGAACATTTAATTCCACATATTGTATTAACACATTTTAAATGATATTTATATGAATTTAGATTAAGCTCTGTATAAAACCTGTTTAGTTTTCAAACTTACTGTAAAATAATAATCTAATAATAATTTCACACAAAGATTGTTCCTTAAAGGGAGAAATTTCTCAGTTTAATAAACTATTTTCTAAATTATGTATTACTTAATATTGTTATAATCAATTATTTTAATATCTGACGTTAATCACTCATGTCATTTTGTAAACGATTAATTTCTTTTCATTTAAATAAATAATGATAAACTTGCCAGATGTCTTTTAATTGAACAAATCATATAAAAACAAATGATTTTTTTTACTTTTTTTGGACCATAGAATCCATTTAGTGTAAGTAACTTATATCTAGTAGCTTGTTTTCAAGTGTTAGTACCCATCACCCTTCGCTTAAACTACCTCATTTTGGCATAAATTATTTAAAAAAATCGGACAAATTCGCACACCGAGGGTTCCATATCGAAGAGCGGTATTTTCTTTTTAATATTTCATTATGAATAAGATTTTATACGTCATAAAAAGTATTAAATATGTTTCGGAATACAAAATCAAGCCTTTACTTCAACTAGTAGCTTCAATTTTAAATTTGGACTTAAGTACTTTGTCAAGGGTGTTTTTTTAGAGGCGGAGAAACCAATTTAAAGTTCTTCGCCTCTAAAAAAAACCGTTATTTCTATTATATTTAATAATTAGTCACAACACATTAGATTGTATTATATACACAGAGATTCTAGGTTTATGGCTCCAAGATTACCAAGCGACGTAATCAAAATTATATTAACCCTTAAAAATACAAATCGTGTAGGTTTCAAGGTAGGTTACGGTGGTATTTGTACAAAAGTATTAACAGCAGTAGCTGGAGTTATTTGTTGCTCGTTAGCTTATATTATAAATTTCTGTTTAAGTTAACGCGGATGCACTGAATAAATTAGTAATCAAACCATTATTTAAAACACAAAATAGAGAGTTAATGGAATACTACAGACCAATTTTGTTGATACCTTTATTCTCTAAAATAATTGAATAATATATTTATTAACTGAACTCATATCTAAAACCTTAAAATATTCTTGGTAACGAGCAAACTCTGCAAAAAATTTAGAATAGGTAAATCAATATAAATATGGATGGAAAAATATGGATAGATAAATCAAGCTTAGTTTATTTTGTACTTAATTATTATTTTCGTCTTATATAATTTTAAGTTAAGTAGTTTTAAGTCGATCTCATTTTATTTAAAGTTTTTGATGTTCTCACATATGTTTTTGTTCAGATCATCTTTGTTATTGCACTCAAAACATTGTTTACCACAACTTAGGTCGCCAAGATACAGGCATAGCCTAGTTTGGGGATCATCGGAAATTTGTAAAGAATCTAACAATGGTCTCAATAAATTCTATTCTATTTTCTTTGATTATATGTACAAATAATATTTTACTGGAAAAGAAAAAAAAAGGTAATATCCTATCCTTGAACTCTTAAAATCATACATCTACAGGATAGGTAACAAATAACAGAAATTAAAAGAAATAAATGGGTACCCAAATGGGTACCCATTTATTCTTTTAATTTCTGTTATTTGTTATTCTCTATCTTCTCTATTTAGAGAAGAAATCTTTGTATGAGATGAACGTTATCTTATTCACAAAGTTCCGTAAGGACTACTAGGACCACCGCTTTTTATATAACATAACTATAGCGACTGCATTCCCAAGAGCCACGCTAGCGATTGACATATTCTCCGTGTCCCTCCTAATTATTGCCTATTAGAAACATTATATTTAATAGTTAATATTTAATTCCATATCGTATCATTATAAATGTACTGCCTGGATTGAAATGGGTAGGAACAATAAAATAAGGAATATAAAGCAAGTTTACATCAAATAATATTACATTGTGCTCAAAAAGCACAACACTGTTTTACCATACACACATCCATTGTTTTACGTGATTGGAATAGTTAATATGTTGACAAAGTAAATATATCGGATTTATTTAAAAGACTATTCTTATTTTGATGTAAAATATTCACATTTATAAACACGAACGAAAAGATCATTTTCACATTGTTTTAAATCCACAGAAGAATAGACTATTAATTGACATTGTATTAGAGTCTTCTATTATGGATGACATTCGATTTTGGAAGATATTATGCATTCTACTGTCATTTATTATTCTACTGAATTTTTGAAAACATAATAAAATCGTAAAGCGAATTTAAATTAAAGTTAATTGCAGTTGTGTAGCCATATAATAGTAATTTATTAAAAATCTAATCCATATGTAAGAAATCTTCTTCTCCAATAAAAAATAAATCAATAATGGCAAAATGGATAAAGCAAAATAATTTGACTGTAAACTTCATTCGGCCGCGCCATCTTTGTTTGTCCAATACCCCGCTGTGTATCGGGTGCAGTCCTGTGTTTGCAGTATAAATAAGCATCTCAGTATCTAGTTTCGTCGCCGGAGGCTGTAAGGAGCTTTTTCTTCGATCGTATATCGGTTCGTTAACGGAGGACGCGAGCCCGCGCCGCCGCGTATTATGGGCGGGGTCCAAGGTGTAAGATGAGAGCGTCTACCATTGTAGAACAATTGACTACATAGTGGATTACAGAGCGATTGGAGAGTCACATTAGTGTACATGTATATTATGCCAAACGTCGTCGTTGTCTCGTAAAAGGCGTTTGGTATTATGTTGTAACTATATAAGTTTTTAAGCTAACATGGTCACTAACAATAAATACACATGGTAAATATCCCGTTTTAAGTTCTAATGATATGTTGTAACTGTTGTGAATTTATCATGTTTTGTATATATGAAGGCGCAACACATAATATTTATTGTCTATGACGTCGGAATAGAATGGCAGCATGTCAGATGTGAGCTGTCATTCTAGCGGAACGTCACACCGGTGGGAGCGTGGTGGCTATCTGGGTTACTTTCTGTATCGAAAGCCACCAACACACCACGCTTTCAACGGATCACTAACCCGATTTGTTAGAACATAATTGCCAGGGTTTTATTACAATGCAATGACTTTTGTTTTGTTAATATATATATAGGAAAAAAAAAGTAATTAAAAAAATTAAAAAACCCGACTGCAGCCTTATACTAAAACTAACTGAAAAGCTAATAAAAACAAGCCCATTTTAAATTAAATAAAAGTTGGAAGCAGGCGGGGCCCATACCATTATTATAGTTTCAAACCATAGATAAAATAAATAACTAGATGTGGTCAACAGACGAAATTATATCGGAACCGTGTGTCTCCAGTTAGGCGCTGGGCGGGGCAACAACTACACATGCAGTTTAATAAAATCAATAGATACGCACTCGCGCACACACCCGCATTTCTTAAATCAGAACGTACTATACAATCAATAATAAACCTTATTCCGTCAAACACAGCGTGTATTTACCATGCACCGTAGAACTTACCCACACAAAAACATCGGTCGCTATCGTTGTGCTGTGCAAAAGCAATTTATTTTACATACACGCTAGTGATTGACTAAATCGGAAAGTTATCGATTCTTCCATTTATTATTGTACAATTTTTTTTGGGCACCTGAAAATGAACCAAATAAAAAAGGGCATGTCCAGAAAATATTATAATAACAATAAACAGATTATCAAGAACATAACATTACATAATTATTATTAAGTACTACCTACTATGTATTAAGGGCTACCCTGGCGCTTTCGACTTAAATCTTAATATTTAATTATCATAGTGATAGGTCAAATAGAAGTTGATGTTAACTTACATTACGCTCTTGATTGGAACGGCTGGTATAGCCGTATAGGTTGTATAGAATCCTGAAAAGTACCCTAAATCATGAGAATAGCTTTCAGTAATAAAATAAAATTTAACCCACTTCTGCAAAAATCAGTTGTACTCTTTATTTTGGAATTGTCCATTCAAAAAGCCTGCGACTTTTCTTTAGAGGCTGGAACATTTCTGCGCTGAAGTGAACCGAGCATATGGTGCTATTTTTTGTAGGGTACCAGTTAGGTGGCATGCCTGTGGCATCAATCCATTCCTTTTTTATGTTACCATCTTTTGGGAAGCTGAAAAATACGAAAAGCACTTATTTATCATTTACATACATCCTAAGCTACTTCTAAACGTCAGCATATAATAAGCATCGCAATTATTACGTAACACACTATAAATCAAGATCTGAATGATTTTGACGTATTTTGCTAATCCATTGCTTCATATGTTCGAAATATTGGTCTGCTCAACAACGTAAATACCGCAGTGAGTGTTGTTGATTTAGCATAATGAAACCGATTCCTACTGTAAGTGTGTTACGCAATTACCCCGCAGGTAATAGTTTAGTAGGTTATAATAGGTTTTTGTTATAAGAAAAATCCTAGTTAGTAGAGAAATAGTTAAATATATGAAAACAAACACACATCCATGCATAACAAATAAATAGCATGAATATATGGACGTATTTTAAGCTAAATTCACAAATATATTATCTGAACCATGCCGATTATTATTACGCATTCGAAGCTTCAACGGAAGCAAAATTCAAAAACCATAAAAAATAAAGAAACAGCAACATAGGATAAGGCATAACATACGATAATTCTAAACCGAAAAACACCACCGATTATTAACCTAAAATTAAAGTAACTTACTTTACGAATATTGGTTACGCATTTCTCTACTACTCTGTAAAAAAATCAAAATAAGTAAAAAAACATTATTTACATCGATCTTCCAACCGGGCTAAAACGGTTGACAGATTGAAAAATAAACTATTGTAGCGACGGCGACGTCGGAACTCCTTACGCATGCTGCGGGCGTAAAATTAATTGTTTATTTTTTTTTTTACTTTTTTGTACACTTGACTTTTCAATGTATTTTTATTTCTGTCATCTCATGTAAAATAAAAGTTAAACATATTTTCTTAGAGGTTTCCGTATGTTATAAAAAACTTTTTACCAAAAAATTAAACAGACTCCCAAAAAAACTTTTTACCAAAAAATTAAACCGACTCCCAAAAAACACTGCAAAGTGAAAAATAACTTTAATTTCGGTAGTTGGTGTCTTTAGTTTTGTATTTTCGTTTTTGGCACCGACTTCCGAAATTAAAGTTATTTTTCACTTTGCTGTGTTTTTTGAGAGTCGGTTTAATTTTTTGGTAAAAAATTTTTATTTCACTCTTTTTAGTTGGTCTATTTTTAATTTACCTAGTTACAAGAGCCTAATTATCAACTACTTATAACCTTTTACAAAATATTGCTTTTCCCAATGCTGGGCCGTTAATTGTTGAGGAGTTCTCCTGGTACTTCACCATCAGCTCTACATCACCATATGCATTGTGACGAGCATAAAGTGCGTAACATCCATATTCGAGTAATCGAAACGCAATCCACTCAATACTTATTATTGAGTAGTTTCGGCGGCCATCTGTGGTCTTCATCATCAGTTCCACTTCCTCAAATAGTACTTTTTGAGAGCAACTGCACAAGTTACTATAATAAATACCCAAAACGACATAGATGTGCCTATATATTTGAAGAGTTCCCTCGATTTCTCCAGGATCCCATCATCAGATCCTGACGTTTATGAAAATGGGACCAATATCAAAGTATACCCTTTCAATCAAAAAAAGAATTTTACAAATCGGTTCAGCCGTCTTCGAGTAATCGATGATCATACATTAAAAAAAAAAAAAATATACGCGTCGAATTGATAACCTCCTCTTTTTGTCGTCGGTTGAAAAACACTTCAAAGTGAAAAATAACTTTAATTTCGGTAGTCGGTGTCTTTAGTTTTGTATTTTCGTTTTTGGCACCGACTTCCGGAATTAAAGTTATTTTTCACTTTGCAATGTTTTTTGGGAGTCGGTTTAATTTTTTGGTAAAAAGTTTTTATTTCACTCTTTTTAGTTGGTCGATTTTTAATTTACCTAGTTACAAGAGCCTAAATGTCAACTACTTATATTCATTTACAAAATATTGCTTTTCTCAATGTTGGGCTGTTATTTGTTGAGGAGTTCTCCTGGTAGTTCACCATCAGCTTCACTTCACCATATGCATTGTGACGAGCATATTGTGCTTAATAACCATATTCAAGTAATCGAAGCGGGACACATGAACTACTTATTATTCCTACTTATATATTGAGTAGTTCCAGTGGCCATCGGTGGTCTTTATCATCAGGTCGACTTCAAAATGGTGGTTTTCGAATATATAAAAAATACTCAAATCACTATAGGTGTGCCTATAATATTTGAAGAGTTCCCTCGATTTCTCCAGGATTCCATCATCAGATCCTGACCTGGTGACAATGGGACCAATTTCAAAGTATACCCTTTCAAACAAAAAAAGAATTTTTCAAATCGGTTCAGTCGTCTCCGAGTAATCGGTGATCATACATAAAAAATATTAATAATATACGCGTCGAATTGATAACCTCCTCCTTTTTTTGTCGTCGGTTGAAAAACCCCTAAACTATAATAGGAATATTTCTTTCGTCAATCGACATTGCTGTCGATAGCCTACGTTAGTGGATCTGCACAAGCACATCACTAATTCGTCGCAAGAAGTGGTGGCCTCACTACGCGATGAATCCGCGTAATACAGTTTCGTATGTTATTTTTACATTGCTAGTCCAGTTACTTAGTGACGAACTCAGGTAGTGGTTAAGGAGCAATGTATTTATAGCACAAGTAGTACAGTCGCTCTGATATTTGAAAACAAAAATAACATAGTAAAACCAAGAAATATTTTACGATTTATTGTTTTTCATGATTTTAAAGACAAATATTGTAAAATACTTGTACTTACATATGGTAAGTGATTCCATGATTCACATAGATTTGATTTTGGCTTCAGTTTTTACAAGATACCACAGAACAACTCGGCATTCATATATGTTATCACGATCGCCGTCGAAAGCGCACTAGTTCGCGGAGACGGCCACTTGCCTGTGACATGAGCCCTGTGGCCATGTCGCGCGGACACCGATACGCCCCCTTACCACTTCTCCTATATTTTTTATTTCTGTGTTTCAAACTCAAATGGGTCCCGCCTGCTTCCAACTTTTATTTAATTTAAAATGGGCTTGTTTTTATTAGCTTTTCAGTTAGTTTTAGTATAAGGCTGCAGTCAGGTTTTTTTAATTTTTTTAATTACCTTTTTTTATTTCCAGCTTTTTAGTTTACAAATGTGAAAGATTTCGCAGACGATTTAGTTCTTGATACGTGTTTTTTACAATTTGTCACTTTCAATTACTTTTAACCATATAAGTTGTATATATGTTTGTAATCACCTTTTAAAACCCTTTATTTTGATACCCCACTCGATAGGTTTGAGAAAAAAAAAACTTTTTTGAAGGCATAATATGGCGCCAAAAATCCGCCATTTTGGTTTTTTTTTTTATATACCCAGTGTCACTTTCACAGTCAATACGAATCTAACGATACCTCTCAAGCTAAAATCCGTCGAGCCGTTCAGGCCACAGAGCGTGCCAAACAATTATACATACATACATACTCTCGAAAAACATAACCCTCCTTCTGGCGCAGTCGGGTAATAATATATAATATATAGGATAAATTAAAGCTATATATATATATATATAGCTTTATTTTACATATTTTAATAACAATACTTTACTTAATTATCATTATACAACGTTGATAAAGCGAGAGGCATTAATTTACGAGAAAAATATTAAAAAAACTTTTTTCTGAGATAGCTGAATAATCAAAGTAACAGCATACCGTAAAAAACTTAAACAGCCTATGTAAAAACGTATAATGCAAAGCGGCATCGTAGCGTGAATTTTGTATGATCTGATTATTGGTTTGTAGCCTGAAAATGATATATATTTTAAATGTAGTTTCATTTCATGCCTTTCGCTTTTATCAAAGTTGTATTATTTTGTAAAATGCTGTTACTAACCAATAAATCACTCTTTGATTTTTGTATATAGCAGGCTGAGTGCATTCTGAAATTTATTACAATACGGGACTCACACCACAATGATTTTACTAGGAAGTATATGATGAGTCTTAGGACTGACGTATTGTAGGTCACACCATAATTTTCTACATCACCGTCGTCTAAGGCACACTAAAAGCGGGCCGTCCCGTACTATTTCAACAGAAACCCGTGACCCTGGCCCACCGCGAATGTAATATACGCTAAGCGTGTGAAGAAATGCTGTCGCTTATGACTTGTTCTTGTCTCAGGTGAGCGGGTATCGTAGGTATTGCTTTATTGTTACGGCGCTCACTGCAGTTGTCGTATCGCTAACAAGCGTTCCTGCGAGGGCTCTTGTTCCAGTAAATACATTTATGTTGCGTACATTATATACAATATATACAGGACCATCTAACGTACATTTTTGTATTCTTGCATGGATTCATAAAAATGAGGACAGATTTTAGAAGCAAGTAAACGCCAAGCAGTTTTATTACAAAAAGCGGTTTAACTAATAAACCTGGTTTAAACTTCTTTGAACTACGCTCTAAACAAAAACGGTATTACAAATCGTGGTTTTGCGATAAACTATAGACTATATCATGGTCTAACGCTAAACCTCGGCGACTCCTAGTTTAACTATGGTTTATATCACTAAATCGGATCTTTCAAAGTTTCTCCTTTAGGTTAAATCATGTTTTTTCAACTCGAAAATGGACATTAACATGGTTGACTTAATTGATATTGAGGACATTGAAGCCTCTGAGTTGTTGGAAATGCAACGCTGACACAACAGAAATCGTGTTCGAGTCAATCCCATCGCAGTATATCCTATAATATTTAAAATTTGGGTAGGTAAAAGCTTAAAATCAATAAACTATAGACGGATTTCAAGTTAATCTAAGTAATGTATGTTTGCTTACTTTTTCCTCAGCACTCCAATTCTCAGATCGCGTTTTTTTTTGTTGGTCCATCACAATAAATTATTAAAATTATGAAGTTAAACAGAGGCACTTGATCTAATAGACTTAAATTCCAAAGCTAAATGAACTTTGTTCAACTTGCAATGGTTTTGTTTAATGTTATGGTTTCATATATCGCGCGAGAATGTTACGTTTCGATACACGTACTTGGATGTGTTTTTAGAAATTAATACGACATTAAGTTATGTGCTCAAAACTGCAATCGACGAAATAACTAAATAATGTTTATATCCATGCAAAATAACCAGGTCTCAATATTTTTAACACTCCTAAACATCATCTAATCATTAGCGTATTATCAAAACGTTTTCTTTTCTGGGCATACGGAACGTTGCAATAGAATGACATCATGGTGAACGAATGATATTTGTATTAATCTGTGGTTGATATTTGAACAATGGTTCAAATGACGGTACTGAGAAGTCCATGGTTTTTTTAACTTTTGTAATACGAACAAAGGAGATGTTTCATTTATATATGGGGCTACGGCCATAACATGTACATTTCAGCAAAGCTGGAAAACTTACCCCTGAATAGAATAGAGTAACATTTTTTTCATAATATCAAATGGTTTTTATGTACAAAATAAAAATGTTTGACGTTTGTCCTAAGAGTTATGACAGCCATGACAGGTTGTAGAAATGACGTTTACTTAACCTTGTTTTGTTTTTGTTCATCAGAACTAACCCACAGAACACTATTACCCTACCGGGGACCTAACTGACTAGTGACTGATAGAGTTTCAAGACAACAATAGTGGTTATTTTGAATTCGATCAGAAACACATTTCAAAAATGGACACTAAAGATTTTTGTAGCAATTAAATCATCACACTTAATTATGTTTACTCAAAAATATGTACAAGAGAATAATAGTAATTCATTTTTAACACTACAAGAATACACACATTTTTTAATTATTTTCTACGTAACATTGATTTGATGAGACATGATTTCAGAACGAATGAAGTATGCAAGCAAACTATTATTTTTTGTACACAACAAATCAGGCTCAAATTCACCAGAGAATATTTTTCCCCAATTTGTAGTATTTTTTCCTTTTTTCTCGATAAATGTACATCTGATGGCCGAAAATGAAACATCTCCTTTAAACCATGGTTCTGCACATAAGACTGGACTTAATAGTACAGGTTTGAATCAAGGTTTATTTAGTTTTTTGTAATAATACTGCTTAAGTTTAGAAATCTATTTGTATCACACCATATGTAATGAGGTAAGTTGTAGTAATTAGTGATCATGTGTAAGTTCTGATCATCTCCACTGAGATTGATCGACGTGGTCGAAATCGGTCAGAAAGATACATAAAACAGATATGTAGGTATATTCCACGGAATAGATGAATAAGGTTGGAATGGTAATGTGGGCGTGGCGGGCGCGCCACATTTATGATACGACAATCATAGCGCGACCGATTAATTCATTCACCGCGTTTAGTGCGCTTCGGATTACTTCGGAACACAGAGCTCTGCTTTAAAATGCCGTGTTGTGCAATTATAACCTGTAAAACAAAAAGTCAGACCGTAAGCATAGAGCGAGGAGGTATAGCTTTCCATCGGAAAGTCGAAAATAACATTTAATTACAATTTTATTTGTAAAAAACATAAAAATATTCTGATCACTATGAAATTCCGAACTTCAACGAACATTATTGCAACAAGTTACAAGAAGTATACATTGCCCGTTGTGTCGCTTACAATAGTCTGCATGCGCCACACTTCAACTATTGACGTTTTGTCCTTTTCCCTGATTGGCCGTGATGCACGGCGCAAACTGAGTTACAATCAGTAGCAAGCTCTCGATTTAAGTGTGTGTAATTTATTTGTGTGCGTAATTCGCATACGTAACGGGCCTCTTGCTTGTAGTAGAACTAAAGAGTGGGGAGACAAGCGGTGACGCGCGTTCTCATACTAATCAGGAACTATTTCCTTTCTAACCTCTTTTTTCTGTTCTGTGGTATATTCAGAACATAGACGTACGAGTACATAATTTTCCGTCCAAATCCATTACTATCTAGGCTGCTCGTCTATGAAATGCATGGCCAGTAACACGCACTCCATGGCTATCTTCGTTGAAAAGACTGATAGCTGTGATTGTCAATGGTTGTTTTTAACCGACTTCTAAAAAAGGAGGAGGTTCTCAATTCGGATGTTTGTTTTTTTTTATGTTTGCTCGGATATAGCTCCGTCGCTTGCAAACCGAATTGAAAAATTATTCTTTTGTTGAAAAGGGTATACTTTTGAAATGATCCTATGAAACTTTTATCGAAATCGGACAAGCTGTTTCTGAAAAATCAACAAAAGTCTAAAAAAAATTTACGTTGATGATCTTTTCGTTTACTCTGCATTGCGTTTTTTGTTCGCGCATAACTCCGTCATTTACGAACCGATTTGGAAAATTCACTGACCCACTAAAAAGCGCGAAAATATATTTTTTTTGCAAAAAATAAAACCGACTTCCATATCAAAACACTACAAAGCCAAAAATAATTTTAATTTCGGAAGGCGGTGTGAAAAAAAAAAGAAAATACATAAAAACTTTTTACCAAAAAATTAAACCGACTCCCAAAAAACACTGCGAAGTGAAAAATAACTTTAATTTCGGTAGTCGGTGTCTTTAGTTTAGTTTTGTATTTTCGTTTTTGGCACCGACTTCCGAAATTAAAGTTATTTTTCACTTTGTAGTGTTTTTTGGGAGTTGGTTTAATTTTTTGGTAAAAAGTTTTTATTTCACTCTTTTTAGTTGGTCTATTTTTAATTTACCTAGTTACGAGAGCCTAAATGTCAACTACTTATAACCTTTTACAAAATATTGCTTTTCCCAATGCTGGGCCGTTAATTGTTGAGGAGTTGATGATGCATATGATGATCCAAGAAATCCCTAACATAAAATCGTCGATCGATCGAAGTTATGTATGCATCTTTTTATTACACCTTGGTCAAAATTATCTATATCAGTAATAGGTTTTGATCTAGGCCTTTTTTTACCAGGCGTGCGGAATACCGAAAGTAAACCCGAAACATTACCTTCAGTTGCAATCCGCTGTATTGTGCGTTGGGACACTCCAGTTGCATTAGCAACTCTTAAATAAACGTTGTCCACATCTTTTACACCCTCTTCTTTTTCTTTTTTCATATACCGCATTAAATCATAAATAAATTTTCTTTGTTGGCGATTTAAAACCCTATTGTGCTTTGGTGGCATATTTAACTAATAATATAAGTGCCAACTGACACTTGCACAAAATAACACAATAACTTAACAACAATAATAAAAATTAACGAAAGTAACAACATAAAAATAAAAAAATAACAATAATAAAAATTAACGAAAGTAACAACGAAGTTTTGTAACCGACTGCACTTAAGACAGAGATAGCGACACGAACACGACACCGATACTAACGTGTGACTGAGACATATTACCGCGTACCGAATATTGCCGAATGAGCACGAAGTTTTACGAAGTAACCAAAAAAGGATGTCCAATTGGCGTGCCTGAGGGTGTTGTTTAATCGTTTTTCTTCAAATCGATTGAAATCAAATCACAAATATATTTTTATTTTTAATGTTATATTGAGGTTTTATATTGAAATTATATTGAAATTTTCTCAAATAGTCGTTAATAGATAATTGATATTCAAGTAAAACACGACTAGGATCATCATATGCATTGTGACGAGCATAAAGTGCTTAACATCCATATTCAAGTAATCGAATCGCAATCCACTCAATACTTATTATTGAGTAGTTTCGGCGGCCATCTGTGGTCTTTATCATCAGTTCCACTTCCTCAAATGGTACTTTTTGAGAGCAACTGCACAAGTTACTATAATAAATACCCAAAACGTCATAGATGTGCCTATAATATTTGAAGAGTTCCCTCGATTTCTCCAGGATCCCATCATCAGATCCTGACGTTTATGAAAATGGGACCAATTTCAAAGTATACCCTTTCAATCAAAAAAAGAATTTTCCAAATCGGTTCAGCCGTCTTCGAGTAATCGATGGTCATACATAAAAAAAAATATATATATACGCGTCGAATTGATTACCTCCTCTTTTTGTCATCGGTTGAAAACCAATAACACCGACTACCGAAATTAAAATTATTTTTGGCTTTGTAGTGTTTTGATATGGAAGTCGGTTTTATTCCCTATACGATATGATTTAGAAGGGAAAATTTATTGTTTTATGAATTCTAATGAACCTTAGAAGAAACTCAACTTTTTATTTTTACTTTTGATTTTATTTATTTCAATATAACCGATGTCTCGGATACAAAAATATACTATCCTTTTCAGGTCCTGGCTATCTATCATATTTATGTATAATAATTTATGATCTAAAAATGGCGTCCAGAAATTCGTACGCATCGCTGTCCGGTAATGTGCCTTAGTTCATTTCAGTGCAATTCTTAACTTCT
Source organism: Tholera decimalis (assembly GCA_943138885.2). Lineage (NCBI taxonomy): Eukaryota > Metazoa > Arthropoda > Insecta > Lepidoptera > Noctuidae > Tholera > Tholera decimalis. Next base: position 19,660,175 of record OW964565.2, read on the forward strand.
GTCCATAGAAGATACATGCTCCTGTCCTTGGACAGAAGTTGCTGGAACGTGGTTAAGTTTTAAATAATTCGTGTGCAAATAATTTCTTTCTGCATACTCCTTCGTCCGTGTGATTTTTATTAAATGATATAAGTTTTAAAATATGGGTAATGCATAAATACTTTTGATTTAAATCGGTGTAAAAGAGTGCTCAATTCGTATTTATCTTCTTACCAACGTATGTTTCTAAGTTTATCGTAAAGCTGTTGAAGGGTCAAAGGAAATGTTTCCACAAGATTAAAGGAGTGCACTGTATGGCTTCTATGTTTATTTTGTTTTATAACCTCATGTTGAAAAGCCTACAGAAACCTTGAGAGAAATGTAAAGCATTAAACTAAAGTATAAATCTCTAGGGTATTTTATTTAGGTCTCGTCGGACGTAATGTTTATAACATCTTTTTCCATTGATGGCTTGGCTTTGGCTCGTGTTTACCTCCATCTCACTTGATGGTAAGCGATGATGTGGTCGAAGATGATACACGCTTACCTGAAAGTAACTTAGAAGTAATTTTTGACTTAAAAACCCCAGGTTATAGCTATTAGGACACAGCATGTGGACACAGATTCAATCTCAGTAGTTGGGCAGTCTTCCCACTTTAATAATAAATTGTAAGATAAAAAGACTAGCAACACCATTCTTGCTGCAGCTAAAACCATGAAGATTCTATAATATAGCCATGTTACTATAATTTGGAAGTTTGAAATTGTGCGTGCTTTTTCCATAGAAATGCCTAAATGTTAAACATCTATATTTCAGTGATGGGATATTGTAGAGTCACAAAACACTGCTTCACTTGCTCATTGCATAATCTTAGTACCATTACGCAATGAACGACGGCATTGAAGAAAAAAAGCACGCTTTTAGTTAACTTGCATTATTATTGATATATTAAGACCACATATATATACTAATACTACATCAACTTGGTGGTATCAATTCCAGCGCTTTGCAGCCAATATAGAAACTCGTTATATTCATCATAGTTAGTTTCGATGCAGCGTTCTTCAATGCCTCCCAAGGCGTTCAGCAGAGATGTAGTAAATACCGAGAGAGCTTCTACTTGGCCGGCATTCTAAAACAATGAAATAATATGATAAGTTAGTAACAGTAACCCCCACATAGTTGGGAAAGAGATAACCACTGAACAAAGATTTAATTAACTTTCATATGAATGCTTGTGATATATAAATTGTTCATCGGTTTTTGCTTAGCCTTATTTTAAATTATTTTAGGCTAGTCTTTTCTTTTCCAGTCTAGTGACTGGAAGCCCACCATATAATGATAAGGAAGCACCTAAGTAGCTTTTAGGAATAATTAATCCTTGCCAGGGTTCCGTACGTTCAAATAAAATCATTCGAAGTGCGAGCCGTACGTTAAATAACTATTGCTTTGCATTATCAAGATAAAATTAAATAAGGGTAAATATTCGCAAGATTAATCTATTTTTGTTCGCACCAAAGATCTATAGAAAGTAAACAAAAAGCAAGCACAAAAATGTATATTTAAAATTGTATAGTTTCGTAGCAGATCTTATCTTCTACGACTGCGTTGCGGTGACGTCAGACACGGCGTAGCAACTAAGCAGTATTTTTCTTCACTAGTATTGTGAAGAGGCCAGCTGAAGTAAACATCAGTTTTTTCACTCTCTGTAAATAAATATGGCGGCATCCGAATTGAATAAATAGTCGAAATCAGTTTTACTTGACTAAAGTTTGTATTTCGTAAAGCCGGGTCCGCTGCGCCAATTTTCTAACAAAACATGTAATCAAAACATGTTAGTAAAACCGCCCGTCCGCTCCGCCAATTGTTGTAATGTTTTTGTTTAGTTTTAGATGTTCAGAATGTGATTATCAAGAGCTGTTATCATTAATTTTACCAGATATAGAGAAGAAAACAAAGTATTAAAAGACAAAGTATTTTCTTTATTCCATTCCATCACAAACCAAAGAGAATTGTCATAGAGAATCAACATACTCTTCGAACGATTCCGTCTTCCTCTAGTGAGCGCGAACACAAAATGCGTCACTTTCCCTCCCCGCAGGCGAACGCGGGGGATGTTATCCATTTGTCTCGGCAAACATGTTATTGTGTTTTTACTAACAAAACTGTTAGGCCACGCCTATATTTGGTTTGCAAACAATGTTATACTGTTTGCAAACACGAAAACACGTCGCAGCGGACCCGGCTTTACTGAGATATGAATGTGTTATTTCATGTGATATTCATTTGTAGTGTTGTTTTTTATGAGAAACGATTTTCTTGCTTCTAACGTGTGTCAAAGATTCACAAATGACAGGAGATAAACATGCTTGGCGAGGAATTTTGATACCTTAAGATGGTCAGCCATCCACGACGTGACCTTGGCACGTGTTGCTTAACCTGTTCTTTTTATTAATTTACCCACCAGGTTATTATTTAAAATACTAACAGTGTACGTAACAACAGCAGACGCAGATAATCTACGCAGCGCCATGATCTCGCAACGTCTTACAAGCGCCCGCGCATCCTCAAGCAGCGCCTCTACAGTGCGGGCCTCACCCGGCGCCACGGGAACAATAGACGACGCGCCAATGGAACAGGCGCCTAACGAGTCGCATACTTCCACCCACACGAACGCACCGCCCTCTGTGAAGGTATTGTTTAAATTAAATTTTAACAATCATAATATTGTACAATTTGCCGCTAAATTTTAGTTGCTATAACTAATCGCTTTTATTATAAAATGCATATTTTTCATCAGGGTAAAAAATAACAATATATGCTAATTTTATAACAGCGTATTTAATTTTATAATTTAAACAGGAATCTAATATTTTTTATATTCATGATGCTATACCCAACTTATGTAGGTGGTGGAATTTATTGCAATCAAAATTTTATTTTTTTCTGAAATATTTAATTTTTCGCGTGGCTATTTGTACAATACTGGGGTCCGGAATTGTATTTCCTAAACACAGGTTATTCTGTAGCCTATCTGGGAAATAAGAACTCAAACTATTATCTAGATTAAGATACAATTAATGCTTGTGCTATGTCAACCCTGAAATGTAATCTAGCCTAAGTTGTAATCTAACTTATAGTGTAAATGTAATCTAACTTAAGTTTCACATAAAAATCTTATCTTATCTATTTTTATGTGGTCGAGGCTTTTTACTATTTATCACACGTGTACATATCATAATTAGCGTATAATAATCCCTTCTATTGTGACAGAGTACTCTTCTCTATGTGTGGGAATGGGTTGTCATCCGGGCCGTTTACGGGTTGGTGACTAAGACAGTTTCTTTCATTGTTTTGAAAGTAGTGCTGATGATGAAAGTTACACAAAGTAATGTGCCAGTCTAGGTTCGTCCAGGCTCGTACCCACGCGGTGGCGCTGTGGTTTCGCGGGGCGATGACGCAGATCTGCGACGCGTCCATGCCCCGTGTCCGCAAACAGTCCGCAAGGCGCCAGGTGTACTGGTGGATCGCCGAGATCGCGCAATTGCGCGTAGCGTGCGTTGCGGCTCGCCGCCGGTACACCCGATACCGGAGACGACGTCGACGGGATTCCGCCGAGGAGGACGCGCTGTATGAGGTGTACCGCGCGTCCAAGGAGACTCTGTGGCTGGCCATCGGCGACTCAAAGTCGCGCGCCAGGGAGTAGCTGCTGGGGTCCCTGGATCGGGATCCGTGGGGGCGCCCCTACCGTTGGGTACGGTGCAAGTTGCGTCCCTGGGCGCCTCCACTGACGCGAAGCATGGAACCCCAGTTGCTAGAGGCGGTGGTATCGGCCCTCTTCCCAGGGCGACCGGGACACGTTCCCCGAGACAGTTTTTAACTAGTACGGGGGTATAGGGTGCATCGTTCAAAGACAACAAACCTATAAAACACTCAATATATTACAAACAAATAATTATGTATTAGTATTATTACATGCAATGGATTACTGTTAATGTCCTAATGGTTAAAATAAATTATAATGTAAGTACCTGCATAAACATTTATTTGGAGAAAAATGTTTTAATTTTTTTTTTTGTATGTAATCCTAGTTTGTAATAAGATAGTAGTAGTAAATAGTTGTTTAGTCTAGTTTAGCTTATTAAAAAGTTGTCTCAATGTTTTCGCAATAAAGATTATGTTTATGTTTATGTATGGCTTCGCCCTCAGCCACAGACTCTCCAGAAGAAGAGGAGAGCACTGATGTCCCCGAGGTGACGCAAGCAGAGACGAGAGCGACCGTGTCGCGACTCCGGGCTAAGAACACAGCGCCCGGACCCGACGGAGTTCCTGGTCAAGCTCTCGTCCTGGCTCTGAAGGAGCTAGAGCCCCAGCTGAGGAGGCTTCTCACGGCATGCTTCGAGCAGGGTCAGTTTCCCAGTGTGTGGAAAGAGGGGAGGCTGGTCCTCCTCAGGAAGGAGGGGCGCCCCGCGGACTCGCCGTCCGCGTATCGGCCCATAGTGCTGCTTGACGAGGCGGGCAAACTTTTTGAGCATATCATCGCAGATCGCCTCGTCAGCCACTTGTGCAGGGAGAGGCCGAACCTGGACGACAACCAATTCGGTTTTCGTCGGGGGCGCTCCACCATAGACAAGATCATGCGCGTGAGGGCCCTTGCGGAGGAGACGGTGTCCCGGGGTGGGGTGGTGGTGGCGGTGTCTCTAGACATCTCCAACGCATTCAACACCCTACCCTGGAGTTGTATTCGGGAGGCCCTGAAATACCATCGCGTGCCTCCTTACCTCTGCCGTACAGTAGGGGCTTACCTGGAGGGTAGCTGCGTCACCTATCGGGGACGTGACGGTGCTGGTCGGCACCTCACGTCGTGCGGTGTTCCGCAGGGATCGGTCTTGGGACCGCCCCTGTGGAACATCGGCTACGACTGGGTGCTGAGAGGCGAACTCCCGCTGGGCGCCGACGTGACGTGTTATGCGGATGACACGCTCGTAACTGCCCGGGGGAGCTCGCACAGGGAGGCGACGTTGTTAGCCACGGCTGCGGTGTCACAGGTGGTGAACCGCATCCGGCGCCTGGGCCTGGAGGTGGCCCTAAACAAGTCGGAGGCCATGGTGTTTCATGGCCCTCGGCGGGCGCCACCGCCGGGATCACACATCATGGTCAGCGGGACCCGGATAGCTGTCGAGTCCACCATGAAGTATCTGGGATTGGTGCTCGACAGCCGATGGGAATTCGGGTCCCACTTCCGGCAGCTGGTGCCCAAGTTGATGGGCGCAGCGGGCGCGCTTTCAACGTTGCTTCCCAACTTGGGGGGCCCGAGCGCCGCCTGTAGGCGGTTGTACGTGGGAATCGTGCGATCCATGGCCCTGTATGCGGCCCTGTGTGGGCGCTGGACATGACGGCCAGCACTCTCGCCATTCTGCGCAAACCGCAGAGAGTGATGGCCATCAGAGTCATCCGCGGGTATCGCACGATTTCCTACGAGGCGGCTTGCGTCCTGGCCGGATCCCCACCCTGGGACCTAGAGGCGAAAATACTCGCGTCGTTGTATCGATGGCGTGAGGAAGAGCGGGCACGGGGCTCGAGGCCGGTGCAGTGGCAGATCGCGCTGCGCCGAGAGGAGCTCCGTCAGGCCTTGGTGGCGGAATGGCGGCAGAGGCTTCTGCGCCCTACCGCCGGCCTCGCTACCGTCGAGGCGATCCGGCCAGTACTCGACGACTGGCTCGGGAGAAGGCACGGCTCCCTGTCGTTTAGAGTGACACAGGTGCTGTCGGGGCATGGCTGCTTCGGCAAGTACCAGTGCCGCATAGACAGAGAGCCGGACGCTTGGTGCCACCACTGCGTCCATTGCGGGGAGGACACGGCGCAACACACGCTCGCCGAGTGTGTAGCTTGGGAGGAGCAGCGCCGTGTCCTCACAAATAAAGTGGGAGGCGATCTGTCGCTGCCGGCCATAGTGCAGAGTATGGTCGGCAGCGCAGAGTCGTGGGACGCGGTGGTGTCCTTCTGCGAGGACGTGATGTCACAGAAGGAAACTGCGGAAAGGGAGAGGGAGATCTCCACTCCCTTCCCTGGCCGCAGAAGGCGCACCGGGCGCAGGGGAAGGGCGGACAACGCCTTTTTCCAGCCCCCATGAATGGGTCCAGGGGCGAGGGACTTGGGGAAGTCCCCCGCCCCCTATTCGATGGACCCGAGTCGCAGGCGCGCGCGAGTATCGGTGCGCGCCTCTGAGGCGATGCACGGGGTAGTTCAACACCTCACTACCCCGTGCAGGAGGCGAGGCCGGGGCAGACCCGGCCAGCACTAGTGTGGGGCTGCGGAAGAATTAGGTTTCCCGCGGCCCCCCGCGCACGTGTGAGGAGACACCGGGGTGGATTTAGCCGGTAAGAATCCGGCACGCCCCTCCGCCATTCCCCAGGCGGAGGTAGTCCATGAGGATTTCCCCCCGTAAAAAAAAAAGGCTCGTACCCACGAACTACAACTCGTAAGGCGTGCACGTAACTATGGTGTATTCCCGTTGTCCCCGTAGTCCGTGTCCCTTGGGCCATGCCTGATCATATACTGTTGTAGCGGCAGCGCCACCACACGAAGAAGCTATCTTCCAACTTCGGGTGATTCCGCCGCGCCGCGAGTCTCGTTCGGAACAGTTCGGTTTCGCCGCATTCCAACCGCCAGTCCTTTGTTCGCTGTTGCGCAAGGCACTCACGCGCTAGCTTGCCTCCGCACTTAACTTACCGCGCTCGCTCGTAATAATTAAAATCATTTCATATTGTTTAAATTCGCTTTGCTTATTATCTAGTTACTTGTTTTATATTCTTCTATCTTCCTAACTAGTGTCTATATTATTCTTGTGCTTCTTACGCTTGGTGTAACCGTTTAACTTTGAACGTTTAAAATATAACCGTTGTTCGTGAATCTAGACTTTTATTTAGTGGACTAATACCTACATATTGGTGACCCCGAAATGGAAACGCAAAAAGAAGAGCAATCGATGCCTGAAACGTCGCGTGTAGGCGTTCGTCCACCACCGTTTTGGCCGGATGACCCCGAGATGTGGTTCGCCCAGATGGAGTGCCAGTTCGCGTTGGCAACGTTACGGTCGACCTCACGAAGTACTACCAGGTCGTATCAGTGCTGGAGCACCGCTACGCCACAGAGGTCAAAGACATTATCACCAACCCTCCAGCGGCAAATAAATACGATAAACTCAAAACCGAGCTTATAAAACGGTTGTCGGCATCGCGGGAACGCAAAGTAAAGCAATTGTTAATGCATGAGGAGCTCGGTGATCGTAAACCATCGCAATTCTTGCGACATTTAAGACATCTGGCAGGACCGTCAGTACCGGAGGACTTTCTGAGGACATTGTGGTCGAATAGGTTACCGACCAACCTCCAGGCTGTTATCGCGTCGCAACCAGATCTGCCGTTAGACAAGTTGGCGGATTTATCAGATACGGTTAATGAAATTGCGCCGGCGGGGCCCATGCAAGTCGCAAGCCTAACAGATCCAGGTACGTCTGCCCTCATGAAAGAGATGGCGTGTCAGATAGCGGAATTAACCAGGCAAGTGAGTTCACTATCTACTAGAGTGGATAATCGAAGGCAGGTATGTGGTCATTCTCGTTCACGGTCTAAAAGTGGTAACTGGAGAAGCAGATCAAAATCCAGATCACGCCAGCCACCTGAAAATCACCCGCATTGTTGGTACCACTTCACGCATGGCGTCCGTGCAAGGAAATGCATACAACCTTGCTCATGGAGGTCGGAAAACTCGAAAGGCAGTCCGAATTAGCGGCCTACGACTGCCCATTAGCTTTAGGCCGTCTTTTTATTACTGACCGTTATTCTAAAATGTTATTTCTTGTCGATACAGGCTCTGATCTGTGCGTATACCCACGGTCAGCGATCAAGACGCCCTGCAATGTTGCGAAGTTTAGTTTAACGGCAGCTAATGGGAGTATTATAAATACCTATGGTCCAGTGCAACTTAACCTGAACCTAGGTCTTCGCCGTTCGTTTACATGGAAATTTACAATAGCCGACGTGTCAAAGCCAATTATAGGTGTAGATTTTTTAAGCTATTATAATCTGCTTATAGATTGCCGCAACCACCGACTAATATGGCGCATATAAATGATGGCGCCACCTCACTCTTCGTAGCAGCGTCTTCACAGCGGGTTCCGGATGATGTGGCGTCTGTCAAAACCGTCACCGGGGAGACTGAGTATCACCAGCTGCTGCGTGAGTTCCCAGAGGTTACACGCCCTGCAGGTACTGTGAATCAGAGCAAACCTAAGCATAATACCGTGCATTTTATTAAGACTACTCCCGGACCGCCTGTTGCAAACAGACCTAGGCGCTTGGATCCAGAACGATTAAAAATCGCAAAGAAGGAGTTCGAAGACATGATGGCCAGCGGAACAGCCAGACGCTCCGAGAGCCCATGGTCTTCAGCTCTGCACCTCGTGAGGAAGAAGGACGACGGTTGGCGCCCCTGTGGCGACTACCGTGCACTAAATTCACGTACTATACCTGACCGCTACCCTATACGTCACATCCAGGACTTCTCACAGCGACTCTTTGGCTCCACTATCTTCACAAAAATCGATTTAATTAAAGCCTACAATCAAATAAGGGTAAACGAAGCGGACATTCCAAAGACAGCCATAACAACACCGTTCGGATTGTTTGAATTTTCATTCATGACCTTTGGCCTCAGGAACGCAGCTCAAACATTCCAACGCTTTATCGATGAAGTGCTTGCCGGATTCGATGACTTTTGCTACGGTTTTTTAGATGACATATTAATTTTCTCTCCTTCTCCTGAACAGCATAAAGTTCACCTGCGCCAGCTGTTGTCACGCTTGCAAAAATATGGCGTGCTCATCAATGCAGCAAAATGTGTGTGGGGCCAGCCCGAGGTGACTTTCCTTGGATACCAGGTATCAGCCGATGGTACCCAGCCCCTCAGCACGAAGGTTCAATCGATTCAGGAGTTTCCAGTTCCACGTACGGTGAAAGAGTTACGGAGATTCCTGGGTATGTTAAACTTTTACAGGAGATTTGTACCTAATGCTGCAAAAAGTCAATCGCCCCTTAACTCAATGTTAGGTGGGGAAAAAGTCAAGGGTTCAGATCCCATACATATGTCGCAGCTCGAGCTGGAAGCATTCGAAGATTGCAAAAGTATGCTGTCAAAAGCTACGCTTCTTGCACACCCAAGGGAACAGGCAGAGCTCTCCATACTTACCGACGCATCTGATGTTTCCATAGGAGCTGTTCTTCAGCAACGTGTTGGTGTACAGTGGGAGCCACTTGCATTCTTCTCCAAGAAGTTGAATCCTGCTCAACGCAAGTACAGCCCGTATGATCGCGAGCTGCTTGCCGTCTACGAAGCGATCAAATATTTCCGACATATGGTAGAAGCTCGGCAGTTTGTTGTCTTCACTGATCATCGCCCACTTACCTACGCGTACAAGAATTCGAGAGAGAATTGCTCGCCACGTCAATACAGGTACTTTGATTATATCGCTCAATTTACGACGGACATACGCTACATACCAGGTGCTGAAAATGTCGTAGCTGATACCTTGTCGCGTGTTGAGGAAGTCACAATGACTATTGATTATAGAGCTTTAGCCCAATCTCAAGAGTCAGACCCTGAACTTCAGATATTGTTGGAAAAAGGATCGTCGCTAAAACTAAAAAAGATAACTCCGGTTGGCTCAGACATCAATCTCTACTGCGATGATTCTACACAACCACCAAGACCATACGTCACAACGGAGCTACGTCATCAAGTGTTTGACGCTCTTCACGGTCTGAGCCACCCTGGACGTACAGCTACCGTGCGACTGGTCACGCAAAGATTTGTGTGGCCAGGGATCCGTAAGGACTGTAGAGAGTGGTGCCGATGCTGTCTTCATTGCCAGCGCTGTAAAGTTACCCGCCACACAACTGCTCCTCTTTCCCATTTTCCTCTAATCTCGTCGAGATTTTCCCATATCCATCTCGACATCGTAGGGCCGCTAAAACCATCTTCTGATTTCAGATATTGCCTCACCATTGTTGACCGGTTCACACGATGGCCTGAGGCGATACCATTCAAGGACATCACTGCCGAGACCTGCGCGGCCGCCTTGGTATCCGGGTGGATATCGAGGTTCGGTTGCCCTTCGCAGATCACCACAGATCGCGGTCGGCAGTTCGAGTCCAGCCTGTTTAAGGCGCTGACATCTCTGCTGGGCGCACGTCACTTCCGCACCACAGCCTATCATCCTGCAGCAAATGGGATGGTTGAAAGGTTGCATCGACAACTTAAGGCAGGCATTATGTGTCACGACAACACGCAATGGACAGAAGTCTTGCCCATCGTTCTGCTCGGAATACGCAGTTCCTGGAAAGATGATGTCCACGCCTCTGCAGCTGAGTTGGTCTACGGCGAGCCTCTACGCTTGCCAGGCCAGTTCCTATCGCCGTCAAGCAACCACACTGTCGAAGACATCACTAGCTTCGCTACACGTCTGGCAAGACACATGTCTAACTTGTCTCCGAGACCAACCAAGTGGCACAGAAACAGTACCTTCTACATTCCGAAAGACATGCAGCACTGTACCCACGTCTTCTTAAGGCAAGATCACGTGCGAAAGTCCCTAGAGCCACCTTATGCTGGTCCCTACAAGGTACTGAGAAAGAGGGACAAGTACTATGAAGTTGAGGTACGAGGCAGGAGCACCAACATATCGCTAGATCGCTTAAAGCCAGCTTACATCACTCAAGATAGTCAAGGGGACAACTCAACCACAGATCCAATCCTTCCAAGCGACTTAACACCACCATCAGCCAACGAGCCACTGAGACACACACGCAGCGGAAGAAGAGTACGCTTCCCTGACTTTTACCGACCGTAGTCACGGTCTCGCCGAGGGGCTACTGTAGCGGCAGCGCCACCACACGAAGAAGCTATCTTCCAACTTCGGGTGATTCCGCCGCGCCGCGAGTCTCGTTCGGAACAGTTCGGTTTCGCCGCATTCCAACCGCCAGTCCTTTGTTCGCTGTTGCGCAAGGCACTCACGCGCTAGCTTGCCTCCGCACTTAACTTACCGCGCTCGCTCGTAATAATTAAAATCATTTCATATTGTTTAAATTCGCTTTGCTTATTATCTAGTTACTTGTTTTATATTTTTCTATCTTCCTAACTAGTGTCTATATTATTCTTGTGCTTCTTACGCTTGGTGTAACCGTTTAACTTTGAACGTTTAAAATATAACCGTTGTTCGTGAATCTAGACTTTTATTTAGTGGACTAATACCTACACTGTTTTCAAATGTAGCGCGTATTATCCATGAATTCGGCTGTTTTGTAGGACAAAGTGTCAACTTTGTCCTACAAAATGAATGAGAGTCATCTCATTATCCCTTTGTTTGTTAATAAATAATAATAAACTTATCAATTAATACTCGTATATTCCTTTGTGAAGAGATTCTGTTAAAATAGGCTTTCAAATGAACGCTGCACATTTTATGCACCTGCTGTTTTTTATGTTTTGTTAATGTTCTTTTTAATATAATATCATTATGATCTTTCAGTTTTACCACGCATGTATGTAAACACATTATATACCTATTTATATTCTTCTACAATTCAGACACTTTACATAATTATGAACACAATACGTCATTTAAGTAGACTACGTAAAAACTACTAGCAAAATATGTTCCAAATACGCTACAAAATGCTATACTTACCAATATAAGGCAACAGAGTTTCAATAGCCATGTGCTCAAGATACGAGCCTAGTAGCAATGTGTCATTATTGGCAATATCCACGTAGAATGAGTACCGTAGAGGTTTGCTAGTGTCCACAACAGCAAGCGTGCTGAGCCGGAATACTGTCTCCATTGCTATGCCCATTTCTGGCATTACCTTCAAGAAAATAAATTTTTAAAGAGCAGTACATACCATCTTATTTATGGTTATTATTTATATGCATGCCAAATCTCAGCGTTCTAGTACCAATAGTTTCTGACCTAAGCCGTGGACAGACGGACGGACGGACGGATAGACGAATGGACCTGGTGAAAAGGTACCTTGTTGACTACGAAACCCTAAAAACGTCAAATTAATACTCACCAGAACATACCCAGCCTCCGGACTATCATTGAGTTGAAATATAACATCAGCGTATACTTCGCCATCAGCGGTACAATTGTCCTCCTTCAAACAGTGGCACTCCACCACCACCCTGACCCTCCCGGCCCTGGCGGCCATGTTGGCTGACACCCACTTCAAAGTGGTCTCATTGGTGTAATCTGTCAGCTCGCTCAAAAAGTTTTCTTCAAGGGAATAAAAGTTTATCGGCTCAGAAATACGAGTGCCGTGCTGTGGAGAGGTACAATCGATCAGTTTGCGAAAATAAACAATATTTTCTTTATTCAGACATTGGCTTAGTAGGTGCGTTCATGAACGCTGTTTTCCCTTGGGTATAAGTTGGCAAAAAACGTGACTTAGTTTTGTTATTATTAAATTTTGACGCAGTCTTGATGTATAAATTAATTAGGTGTAATAATATTATATCCCTTATGTTAAGAGCTTCAAAGCGATGCAGGAAAACATCGTCTAGGACCGAAAATCCGAAGTCTTGCGAAGTAACTAACCCGCACTGGGCCTATGTGGTGAATTACAGCCCATTTCCGTGCCCTAGCAGTGGGACCGATAAAGGCTATTTATGTTAAGTCTCATTTTTATTTTGAAACTGACTTCTATTCAATATGATCATGATTACGTTTGCCTATATGTTACACAGTTAAAGCTTAAAGTCACTGTTAGCCTCAGTCTATTTCCGGGGTTGCGGGAATGTTTAAACGAAATACCGTGACCTGGTAAGGACATTTAAAGGAACAGGGTGGGTTTTTAGTCAGTAGAAGTCGGACTCTTTTTTCTGCTCCAACCAAAATAGGATGAGCATTCGATAATTTTCGAACCGAAAAAGCTTAATAATGTTACGCCAGTCGCTTCGATGAATATGTCGAGAAACTTCGACTTCTAGAACGTTCGAGACACTAACGCCACCTGGTGGCGAGTAGCAGTACTGAGTATGTTGAGAAACTTCGACCGACTTCTAATACGTTCGAGACACTAACGCCATCTGTCGGCGAGTAGCAGTACTGAGTATCTCAAGTAGCTTCTGGAACATTCCTGGCAATATAGGCAGTAAGTCGATTTTACAAGAATGTTCTGGAACTCATAGACCGGGGTATAAATAGATCGCAGAGGAACGCAGACAGCAGTCTTATTACAAGATACGAGGCGATATAATCGAAGCTTTACAAGTGAATTTCGATGCGATTTAAGTGTTGAGTGACAAGTATTGTACTGTGTTAATTAATATTTGGTGTTTATTTAAGTAAAGTGTTAAGTTTGGTTTAATTGGTGTTAATTATTTCTATCCCGAATCCCAGCTCGTAACAATAATACAACAATTAATTGTAAAAGTTGGGAAGTACTATTTTTAGACGACAACAGAAATATATTATGTAAGTCCATTTTCAGCAATAAAAATGTAAATGAAATACAGTATCATTTCACCTCGGACCGATCTATAAAGCCGTTAGTTCGGCACGTAAATGAAATAAACATAAAATGGCTGACCACGACGCGACGTAGGTAGGTACTTAGGACACGCGAAGTGGCGCCTACTTAACACCAGACCCACGCCTCGCCTAATAAAAACAATATCCACCTAATTCCAGTTCCAGCTAGATTGTTTTTGTAGTGTTTGTGTTGTTTAATGTAGGCGAAACGTATGGAATGGTACATAATTAACTTTCTTTGTAGTGGTTTGTTGTATTGATGAATTGTTGTATCTGTGAAATGACTTGTATCTGATTCTATATCTATTTTTGTCCTAGTGTCAATCAGTTGACGTTATCAGTCATAGGTCCTTATATTCCTCAAGTAGCTCTCAACTCATAGGTAACTTAAAGGCTTTCTGGTTCGTAGTCTATTTAATAATAATAAAAAAATTGAAGTAAAATCCGATGAATATTTGGTCAAATTTGAGTTATTGATTAGTAATATTTTTCAATTTATTTCACCTCTTTGTGAAAATATATAATACTGGCAGTTGCTCGCGACTTTGTTCGCGTGAGAAGTTTTTCGTTTCGTTCGTGTAAATCCCGATCCCGTGAGAATTTCACAAAATCCCGTCTTAGCGAGCATTTACGTACTAAAAGGAACCCCCATGCAAAATTTGAGAGCCCTACTACTTGTAGTTTCTGAGATTTCGTGATTAATCAGGGAGTAGTATTTCGCTTTTATATATATACTTAGATTTGATCAATCTTTATTTGCCTTATCGATCAAATTTTATTAATATTTAACCACGACGTTGAGGATACGTACGCTTTTTTTTATCACGGTGCTTTTTCATAACTGAAAACGTATTATTAAGTATATACTTATATTTCTTTGTTTTAGAATACTCTTTTGTTTTATTTATAATCATGTGAAACACGAACTAAATATGTTTATTTGACTGAGTCTTACATTTTTTTTTGCAAATTAATACTTATCATAACATAAGCCTAGGATTTCTACTGCTGTGATACAGGCCCAATGCGGGCTGGTCGATATCGCTTGTGTTCGTATTTTTGGTTCTAGGACATAACTGTTTTCTCACGATGTTGTTCTTAATTTTTTTGAAAGCAACGGTGAAGAACATTGCACAAAGTGCATTTGCCTGGGTTCAAAACCACGGTCGTAACTCGTAAATCATGCGTGGGCAACCCCAGCTATTGTAAATTAATATTTTTTTCTCTCAGACACAGTCTATGTTTGTTATTTACAAAAAAATATCATACAAAAATTATATAACATACACTTAAAAACTTACACAATACAAAAAATGCGATCATAAAAAGGTAAGCCGTTATGAAAAAAATACATAAAAACTTTTATAAAAACATTCTAAGTTTAAAATTACAGATGTAAAAACATTTTAAGTAGTTTACCGGGTTATCATCACAGATGTCAGTGGCAGTAGAAAACTCGGACACTAAGCAGTGTTGACTCCTGAAGTACCAAGTAATTGAGCATCCCGGCATCACATTGCTTATGTTAGCTTTTATGGTGACCGTGCTGCCTTCATTCAGGATTCTGGACATTTGGATCATCTATAGAATGGTACAGGCAATCAGAACAAAACTAATATGACAGTACTCAGATGGTTTGGACACGTTATGAGGCGAAAAGGTCATGCAGTGAAAAAGGCACTGGCTATCCCAGAAAGGAGAAAGGGTAGAGGAAGACTTCCAGCCATGTGGTAGACAACTGCTACTAAAGATATGGAGCGAGCACTGCTGAAAGCACAGTAGTAGAAGATTAAAATCAGATGGAAGAATATACGCAAAGAAGCTTCAATACTATTACTAAATCATGACGATTACTCATTATTTTTCCAAATTATTTTTTATTATTGATAACTAGCGACCCGCCCCCGTTTCGCACGCGTGCAATATTTTATGTAATAATATGCATGTATTATACATAAATATAATCTTCCTCTTAAAACTCAAACTTTATCTATTGCTAAAAACTGCATTAAAATCCGTTGCGTAGTTTAAAAGATCTAAGCGTACAGACAGCGGGAGTGACTTTGTTTTAAATTATGTAAAGATAGGCTTGCGTTTGACCACTCTCTCACTCTGGTGAGTGATGATGTGGTCGAAGATGAAGCACGCTTACCTAGAAGTAATCTATTCACTCTTGACTTAAATACTTCCAGGAACTATTACTACTATTACTACTACTACTACTATTACTACTACTATCTGGGAACACAGATTCCGGCAGGGAATTCCACTCCTTAGCCGTACGCACACTGAAAGTATTCCCAAAACGTCTTGTGCGTATAGTTGGGATGTCAACCATGTAACCGTTTGTCTTGTAGTCCGATGATAGAATGAGCTTGGTGGAATTAGACTGTGCAATGTCATCGCAAGCGCCCCGAAATGTAACCGTTATTAGTAGAATAAGATTGAACAGCAATAGATTTACCTGAATGACGGGTAGCCTGGGTTCCTGAGCTGTGACTCGAGCTATGGCCTGATCAGCCACAGACTGACCCAGCACTGTCACGGTCAACGATATTAAGTACCTGTGGCAAAAAAAAAACAACAGAATTTGTTTAAAAGTTCCATTTTCTACGCTATCTCTTCAACAATCTTGGTTGCCTGGTAGAGTTTGCCGATGACAGCTTAAGTCCGTCTTTCCACCTATGTGCATGAAGTCTAAATAAATAAATCATGTTAAAAATATTAACATTGCATAAAAAGTTTCGATTTGGAAAAAATAGCGGCGTTGTTAGATCCTCTGTAGCCCAATGTTTTGTATGACCGAAATTATCTATCCTGAGAACCTTTTTATTAAATAGGTCTCAATTTTAAAAATCATAAAATAACGTTTTTTCCCTGATCTACTGAATTCTTAAAATTCAACCTTTATTTTTAGTTAGCTAATCTGAACTCTACAATGCCGTTACTTTTGACAATCTTAGAGCCACATATCTGGGTTTCTAATGACTGACAAAGATGTATAAATGAATGCCGGGACTGCTTTTGAGGTGCTTTATGAGGCATGGACTTATCTGGTCATGTTGAGACAATCATCCATCCACGAACCAACCTCATCAGATCAAGTTTATTAGCCACACGCTCCTGAATCTTAAAATTAAAGATCCATAATGGTGGCGATCAGGTCATCACATTAAATTGTACAGCAAGTATTACAAGTTGTTAAATAATAAAATAAATAATTTTACTAAAATACATTTTTAAACAAAATAAATGGCGTTATTGGTAAAAAATAAATAATCCTTTATAATATTAGTTTACTGACCTGTAAAAGCGGCAACAACGCGGCGCCGGCGCCGGCGGAGCACGCGCCCAGTGATTGGTCTGCTGATTACGTTTATTCAATACATATTGCATATGCAGAAATATTAAAATGGAAAAAAGGTCCCACGGCCATATTATATATATTGTTTATTATTAAATTATTTTAATTGTGTATGATAAAATACCTAATGTAGAGTACGTGGTTTCAATTAATGTGATAACCTAATCACCACGCTGTATAATATTCCTACAATAATTTTAAATAATATATATTCAGGCGCTCGCTATAGAACTAAGTTCATCAACAGTGGGTATGAGTAAACTTAAAGCGATTAGTCTACATACATTTTACACCTAAGCTATTAGGTTAATTAAAAAAGTAATATGATAATAACTTACTCGCCCACGTAAGACAGTCCCGAAGGGAAAGACAACGTGCCCTCATCGTCGGTCTCGTAAAATGTATCAACTGGCTCACCATCGAATGTACACTCCCACGCAATCTACAATATTTAAATTAGCATTAATACTCCAAAAAAATGCCTATTGTTAATTCCGCCAAGACCTAGACGATCAATCTTGCATGCAGTATGCAGCACCGCCCTCCTGCCCGCAATTATACCTATGCACATGCAGAAGGTATGAATAAAAAACATACCAAATGCAAGCAAACCAGACTCGACATGTGTTCCGCCCCTCCACGGCGCATCATCAAGAGATGTTGACTGTATAAATTAAAATTAATAAATTATGTCTTCTTGCGAGCGTTCTTGTAGCGAAGGTGTTAAAATCATCATATTATTATGTCTCCTCCAGCTCTGGATTGAGTGGGAGTGTCAAATTCCTAGTGACTGTATTAGATAGTAGATTTTTAGTCACTAGGAGACTAAAAATCTACCCTGTTTCCTTCAGTTGCCCATGCGTTCCGGGGCCAGGGTATCTTCTTTGAACATTACCGCATCCCCAGAGATATACGTACATATATTGTTGCTTTCAATTATTAACTTTTGAAGGGAACATATCAAAGAAAATAGACCAAAGTGACCACCGAAGTTATCTTTTTAAGCTTTACAAAAAAACACTAGATACCCGATTGTATTGTACAAGCTATAAATGTAATTATTTGAAAAAAAAAAAAACTTTTAGGATATTATAGCAAGTTTATATCACAGTAAAGGCATGCACTCACTGTCATACCCTCATTCAAGTAGTCCAGTTTGTTGATATCGGTGTATAGTTTGAACGGAGTCTCGATAGATATCACCAACAGGTCCACGTTGAAATTTACACTCAGATTTCTATGTATCACGCGGAATGGAAGACTATTCTGGAAATATATAATTCTATTAGTATTTGGACAGCATATTGTTAAATATTATTTATATCTATCTATGTACTACATATATGAGCAAGTTTCGTGACTTGCATTTATGTTTACAGATACTTTCTTCCTTTTATAACATAGCAATATGTCACTTTTTTGGGAACAATAATTACCAAAACAAAACAATGTTCACACATAAAGTTCGTCATCTCCAGTTGTAAAATCAGCAATGAACACAATAAAGTTACCCTGTTATCTTGCTCTCTACGTTGTGTTTAAAAAACTTTTTTGCAAAAAATAAAACCGACTTCCATATCAAAACACTACAAAGCCAAAAATAATTTTAAGTTCGGTAGTCGGTGTTATTGGTTTTGTATTTTCTTTTTTTTTCACACCACCTTCCGAAATTAAAATTATTTTTGGCTTTGTAGTGTTTTGATATGGAAGTCGGTTTTATTTTTTGCAAAAAAGTTTTTATTTTCGTGCTTTTTAGTGGGTCAGTGAATTTTCCAAATCGGTTCGTAAATGACGGAGTTATGCGCGAACAAAAAACGCAATGCAGAGTTAACGAAAAGATCATCAACGTAAATATTTTTTTAGATTTTTGTTGATTTTCAGAAACGGCTTGTCCGTTTTAGATAAAATTTTCATGGGACTATTTGGGAAGTATACCCTTTCTAACAAGATAAGAATTTTTCAAACCGGTTGGCAAGCGACAAAAAAAAATACAAACATCCGAATTGAGAACCTTCTCCTTTTTTAGAAGTCGGTTTTTTTTTTAGCTATGTTCTTTACAAAATTACATCACAATTTTCTTTTAAATCCTCGTCTTTTCCTTAATATTTTAAACATAATCATAAACTGTCTTCTTGAATCTCTGACTATAAATGAAAAGTGCTTTATAATTTGTTACGTACTTTAACATATCTAAACGTACAGAGACGGGAATGGGAACGGCAACATCCTGGTTTTACTCGGTAGAAATTATTATCATGAGGAATACGAAGTTGAAAAGAAACCATAAAGAAAAAAAAACTATTCTAAGTGCTAAAATGAAATAATAAGATTTGGTTCATAACCTGTATTTTCATTATTTTTCCAGTGATATACACCTTACCTGGGTAATAAAATCTCCGTTTGAATACTTGTACACCTGGCAAAGAACGTCATAAGATTGTCCAGGAGTTAAAGTGTTAGCCTTAATAACCAATCGAGACCCTTTCACGTCCAAAACGGCAACATTGTCTTCAGCACTGGTCACCGTCCATACAAACTGTAAAAAGATATCCAGTGTAAGGCAAATATTTATAAAAAAAAAAATGAGTGTGGCACTCGGGGACTGCCGCGGTAAAGCTATTGCATAGCATTTTTTATCAACTTATGCAATTATAATTATTTATTTATTTTATTTATGCAGTATTTTTTTTTCTTTGATATTATTTCAAGTTTTTTCTTTGATATTAATTCAAGTTACACTTTTTGAGCGTGGTGACCGATAAGAAAACATTTTTTTTTCGTTTATTGAATAAATGAGAAGTTAATATTTTTTTAAATATTTTTATTATCTTACAATACATGTAGGTTATTCAGGAATTTTTATCATTGAAACTATAAGTTTATTAGCAGCTAGTTTACACGCATGCGTCTAGTCGCACACACACAAACACTGTGCCGAAGTCTGCCGACTGAAACGACGTTAGACGATGCACGGCTTTCAACGCCGCACTGCTGTGCCGGTCGGAGTGGGGGGTGTTAGGTTAATTTTCGTTACGGAATTTCTTGATTCGGTTCTTAACAGAAATACCTAAATGCATAATAATTGCATTATGGAGTCAACAGACTGCAGTTGAAAAAATGGTTATACTGAGACATTTGCGATCAACCAAATTAGTCTTCATCATTATCTGCTTAGTCTTTTACCACACTATGTCGGGGTCATCTTTCACTCTAATCAAAGACAGTTGAGTACTAGTATTTGACATGAAGTGATTGCCTATTTGACCCCCATAATAGCTGGGTAACATGATACACCTTGAAGAATGGTATCAGAATTCCTTGCTTCTGGCTACCCGTAACGACTGTCAAATACATACAATTAACAGCCGGAACCAACAGAAACTAGTATTCTTGATATGTTAAGATGGAAAGACCCCCCCCCCCCCCAGTGGGCTGACCTGGGCAAGCGTTGCTTAACCTTAACCTCTCTAGCCCCAGCGGCACAAAAACGTGCCAGTAAACAAGTATTAATACTTGTTAGTATTAGTTGAGCCCCGCTGGCACAAAATTTGTGTGCCAGCGGGGCACAACTAATCGTTGACGTAAATAATGGCGGTCCTTCAGAGGTTAAATTCGACCCGCGCGGCTGTTATTATCTAGACACGAGCTCCTCTGCCATACCCAAGAATCATAATACTCTTTAGCCTAGAAATAACTTCCTGTCGGGGTTGGGGGAATGTTCTAACGAGATACTGCGGCCCCGGAACTTAAGGGCAGGTGACGGAACAGGGTGGGTTTTTAGTCAGTAGAAGTTTGACATTCCCTTCTGCTACACCTGGAGCGGGAGAAGTTATTCGATGATTTTCCCAACCGGAAAAAAAGTAGAATTTATTTCTTGCCCCTTGAACAAAAATCATTTTAAGATACGTAGCTCCAACAGCCCACTTTGCAGATGCTGCTTCAAAGTCGAACAATCAGTCATCTATGTACTAGAGCTTTGCAATGTGCATACATCTTCGGTCTGTGGAGCCGCTCTGTGAAGTCTGCGTACCTCTCAGGAAATTTGTGCTTCTGGGTGGAGCTAGACCGGGTATGTTAGCCAGAATACCCTAAATATGTCAGATGAAATGGTAGTCTTAAATGCGGATAACAGAATCCCTTCTATATCCTTTCAGATTTCAAACCTTCATAGCTTAAACGCAATTAGCAGGGCTCTGAAATGCAATAATTCAGATTTTATTTACGTCTTCAATTAGATGGGCTCACAAAATTGTGGAATAATATTTCTGAAAACTTGAAAACGAGGCGCTGGAATGGTTTTTTATCTTCGGGGACGTCAGTAGTCGGTATGCGTTGATGAGAGATCTTCGAGTTGGCGTGGCCTGGATGCTGGTGTTCCACAAGGTGGTATTCTTTCTCCATTGTTATTCTCTGTCTTCATTAATTTTATGACTCACTGTCTTCGGTGTTCGTATCAACTTTATGCCGATGATCTTCAATTATATACAGCTGTGCGGGTACAAAGTTTATCAGACGCTATAGG
Source organism: Tholera decimalis (assembly GCA_943138885.2). Taxonomy (NCBI): domain Eukaryota; kingdom Metazoa; phylum Arthropoda; class Insecta; order Lepidoptera; family Noctuidae; genus Tholera; species Tholera decimalis. The sequence goes on from OW964565.2 coordinate 19,681,632, forward strand.
GGATGTAAACCGAGATTTGGATGCTATTGAATCAATGACTGGTCTGATAGATTTGGAGTGTCAGTTAAAAAGTCAGGCTATCGTTATTGGTAGCGCACGTATGATGGGCAGAGTGGCTGCTATCTCTCTAACTCCTATTATTTTTAATGGTGTCATCATTTCTATTAGCCCTAGCGTAAAAGATCTCGGTTTACATCTTGACTCGACATTTGGCTGGCAAAGTCAAGTACCTATCTAGTGTCAGCCAAAGGGCCTATGACACTTTGCATTCCTTATATTCCCGTTGATCGACTATGGTGATGTCTAATGTCTCACTTTCAATTTCTATGTTTTTCATACAATAATAATCAACGTTCATCCAATAATCTTCTCTTACTCTGTCTTTCTCATACTTCTGACTTTGTTCATTCTTCTTTTCATATCCAGTTGATTCTCCTCTGGAATGCGCTTCCTCTTGAGGTTAGGATGGCTGACAGTCGCTATGCATTTAAAAAGAAATTGTGGATCTAATTTCTATACTAATAAGCAGAATTTCCACATTTAGTTTTCACTTGCTTCTTAAGTATATATATACATATATGTATATATTTATAGAAGTATTTACTCATAAATATTATTTATGTAGATTTATATTTTATGATACTAGTTTTTTGTATTATTACTAATTTTTTTTTCAAATTTCTCTTTTCACGTATATATTGCACTTCCCACACTATCTTTTCACCACTCATGGTTGACTGGTAGAATGTAATAAATAACTAAAGCTTTTATTACTTTACTACAGCAATATGTACTTTGGAAGTCTTAGGTATAACTGTCAAATTATTCGGTAAGCCAAGCGAGTCTACCGCTGTCCATACGTTTTTTTGAATTCAATGAATTTAAAACAGTTTATTATTTCAAAATGTTCCGTAGGAACTGCAATTACTTTTACAAACTGGTTCAATTTAACCGAACAATGACTAAATTTAATTAAATTAACACAAGAATTAATAACCGCCCGAGGTTAAAACAGCAAAGCTTTGAAAATCTCATTTAAGAACTTAACATAAAAGGAAATTATAACATAATTTTTGATTTATTTACATGGGTTACATAAACTTGGTTGATGTACTGTAAAGGAAATTTAATGTTACAGTTTTCCTTTATATTAAATTGAAACTTAAGTTTCAAACTAATTCTTATATAGACAAATCGATATTTACTAATCGTTTGAACTAGGGTTTCGTAAGTTTTATTGGTAATACGACCCGCATAAATTCACTTGCGTAGGTCTGTGAGTCTGTCAGTAGCAATTTGTTTTGAATATGGGAAAAATAAAGAGAAACAATACCGTGCGACATAATTAAGAAATAAAAATACTAATAGTGAGGGGTTTACCTCGCATGAAACATTTTCATTTTAGCAGAAAAATAAGAATTCACAATACTTTTCCAAGGTCTAATCTATCTTTGTGCCAAATTTCATAAAAATCAGTTAAGTGAATTAGGCGGGTAAGCGTACAGACAGACAGACTGACAGAGTTATTTTCGCATTTAGAATTTTAGTAGGGATTTTAAAGTATTCTAGTTTTAATATTCAATGTCCAAACCTACTGAGATATCAATTTATAATCGAAACATATATAAATTATAACATAGATATCACTGGAAATTTTTAAAAAGTATAAAAATAAAACTCGTAACCCTTTGGGCACGCACCTAAATTGCACTTAGCCAAGGCGAAAAACGAATTAATTTGTTCAAATTCACTAACTTTAGAAAAGTGTTTATTCTTTTTGAGTTCAGCAATGGTAAATGCAGGTCGATTTTTATATTCTTCTATGACATCCAGTGAAACCATACGACAGACAGCGGAGTAAAACGAGGAGGACGGAGGTACTTCAAAGGCTTCTATTAAAACTGCGGCGTCGCTTACCTGTGGCGTACTGGTATAGCGAAAAGATGCTACGTTATAAGGACTTACCTATACTGAGGGGAATTGCTTGTCTAATCAGTGTGTTTATGTGTAAAAATGATCCTTCATGATATATCGTTCGTTACACGATTTTTTACGCGCTTACAGACGGACTGACTTGTGCAGTCACAAAGAGCTGGAATACTTCGACAAATTCAGATGTCATATCCTTAATGGGCAATAGGTTTTGAAACCCAAATTAATACCATACAAAACGTTGGTATCTTATTTTCTACCATACTCTCGAGCCGTGTGTTCAGTCTTTTTATATAAATTTCGTATTTTAGCGGGAAAACCCTCTGACGCGAATGAAGTCGCAGGCAGAAGCTTTTATAATTTTCCACTGGACAAGTTAACAAATAGGCAAAAACCAAGAATCGACAAATTGTAAGAAAACTATATAACTGTTTTGTGTTGCGAATTCTATTCCCGCATGGAGTAAATGTTTGTATGGCCTAAAGATAGTTGTTCCGAGTTTGGGTGTGCATGTGACTTTAAATGTTTGTAAACGCACTCAAAGGGAAAACTCGTGTCAGATTTTTTACCTTCTGTCAAAGATGTACTTGCAAGTGAAAACAAGAAATACTAACGTAATAATCATGCGTCCTAAAACACGAAGTTACTTGAGCCTCCAGTATGAAGTCTATATCAGCGTAGGCCAGCTGTCCACCAATCAGGACGATAGAGAACATGTCTGCTTGACCCTCAATGAGGAGCTTCGGGTCCCCTTTGCTATTGTCAATCTGGAACACTTTCTGCGTACCAACATCATTATTGTGGGTCTTCGCTGTGACGTTGAATATGTAGTTTACTCCGGTTAGAAGCTGAAAATAAAATATTACAACATGGGTTATTGAAGACCAGAGGAATGGAAAAACAAACAACCAAAAGCTACTGTTATAACTTATTAGTTCTTTATGTGTGTATGGTCTAAATGTTTTCGTAGATTTAACCTAATAATAATTGTTTATTTGTACAGTAGATTACATAAATTACATAAAGAAATATATTCATCATACATATTAAGTTAGTCTGTACTATTTAGCACCTTGTAAAAAACATAAGAAAATCTGTATCTCGGAATGCAGCCTACTTATACCTAGTGCAAATGTAGGGCTATCATCTACTGCAATCCAACGTCAACCTATATTGCGTAATCGCTATTCGTTGAACTATTTTTAATATTACGAACGCTTTAAATATTTTTATTGCAGTTAGCTGTGCCTTAGTTGGGTTCATATATGATACGAGGTTATATTATCTATGTATGATACAGACTCCTATGTACTATACCTATATACCTAACAAGTATAAAGACTTGTAAGGTATATTGGTATAGTATATAGGAATCTGTAAATCACATGAAGAAACCTATAAATACTTGTAATAACTTGTAAACTACAAGAACGCAAGAAATTATGATTTTTGATTTTAAATGATTAAATTTAATATTCATGATATTACATTTTTAACCGACTTCAAAAAAAAAGGAGGAGGTTCTCAATTCGTCTTGAACTTTTTTTTATGTATGTTACCTCATTACTCGCAGATGGCTGGACCGATTTGGAAAATTCTCATTTTGTTTGAAAGGGTATACTTTCTAGTTGGACCCATTGTCGTCGCGTTTGGATCTGATGATGGGATCATGGAGAAATCGAGGGAACTCTTCAAATATTATAGGCACACGTATTGTGTTTTGGGTATTTCTTATAGTACCTTGTGCAGTTGCTCTTGAAAAGCACCATTTGAGGAAGTGGAACTCAAGATGAAGATGATGATGAAAAAAAAACAAATAATAATAAGTATTTCGTGGATTGCGATTAGATTACTTGAATATAGATGTTAAGCACTTTATGCTCGTAACAATGCATATGGTGAAGTAGAGCTGATGGTGATGTACCAGAAGAACTCCTCAAAAATTAACGGCTCTGCACCGGGAAAAGCAATATTTTGTAAAAGGTGATAAGTAGTTGACATTTTGGCTTTTGTAACTAGATAAATTAAACTTTAATTTCGGAAGGCGGTGTCAAAAAAAAAAAAGAAAATACAAAACAAATGACACCGACTACCGAAATTAAAGTTATTTTTGCCTTTGTAATGTTTTTATATGGAAGTCGGTTCTATTTTTTGCTAAAAAGTTTTTTTCACCCTTTTTAGTGGGTCGGTTTGTAATTTTGATTTTATAGGAACTCTATTGACGGATTGTGGTAAATGTAACCGTTAAAGAATATTTGGGGTTGGTCGTTTTATAAAAACTATAGGGTAACCAAATCAGACGGATACGATTTGGTGTATTCTAATGTAAATTATGTTTTTATCTTTTTAAGAAAAATAATTTATAAGACGTAAGTTCCGAGTATTAACGTTGACTTTAATTAAGTCGAATAATTACAGTTTCAAATATTCTTTTAAATGCCCAAAAAATCGTAAAACTTATTCAACTCAATTATCTAAAACATATCGAAATCTTTATTAGACATGAAAAAATATCTTAATTTATACAAAAAAGAAATCCAATTTGGCCATTCTGTACAAGTGTAAAGTATTTTACTAAGACTTTACTTCAGTGTTATTAATAATGAAGACGTTAGGTTCCATCTGCACTCCGTTAAGTTTCTGTTCGAGCCCTCTCACGGTATGCCACAGGGCTAGCGTGAACCGCTGCGTGGGCGCTTCTAACGGGTCCCAACGCACGACCCAGTAGAACTCCACAGGGATACCGGCCTCGGTCTGCAAACTGTAAGAAGGCAGCCAATTAATTTTGATCCAGTGCAATTGCTGACTTTAAGAGCAGTGCAATTTTGGACCCAGTTCAAAGGTAAACTACGTGTGTTAAGGAAATTATTTGAAATAAAAAACATCCTGAAAAAATCTGCATATTTGTAACTAGTACTCACGCGGGGCTTCGCTCCCGTGGATTCTATCACGGTAAAAACATAACTCTCCTTTTTTGCAGTCGCGTAAAAAGTAACCTATAATCTTCCTCAAGCTTCAAGCTACTTTCATTCCAAATTGCATCCAAATCCACCCAGTACTTTCGAAGATTAGCGCGTTCAAGCAAACAAACAAACTTTTCCGCTTTATAATATTAGTATAGATGGAAATGAAAACTGAAATGTTTACAAATTGGCACAATTAGAAGCCCACACTTTTCCTTTAATTAGTATGGCAAAAATAATAAACAAAGTTACTATATAACTACTTGCAAAATATATATAAATGAGAAGACCAAACGCAATTAAGTAAACATCAACAAAAACGATTCCAATCATAGAAAGTAATAAGAAGAGCTTATTATATCCTGCGTTTGTCATATTATTAGGTAATAACCCGCTGTCACGCAACCTTCCCTGATATTATTAAGCAACAGATTTCTGATATAAAGTATATCCTTATAGGGAAACTGGGTTTCGTTACCGGCTTTGTCTACGACAAGCAAGACCGTTCAAATTCAAATTCGTTTAGCCGTTGAGGTTAAATGAACATATGACGTTCAGAATGTATAATATAGAATTTTTCAACAAGAACTTTGTTTTCCAATATGGTCACAACGGAACTACATAACAGTTTTGAGATATCTTTTTGTTTAAGGTCAATCAATGGACTACGCGATCAAGAGATGTTAACAACTCAATTTTGGATTATTATTGATGATATGGATATCACTAACATGTGGTTTCAAGAAGATGGTGCCACAACTCACGAAGCCACCAAAACAATGAATTTACTGCAAACCGAATTTCCCGATCGCATAATTTCACTAAATTCAGACTTCAGTTAAGACGTCACTGGATTATTTTTATGGGGTAATGTTAAAAACAGAGTCTATATGGAGCTAATTGAATCGAATGCAGTCTTAAAACTCAAAATTCGTGAAGTGATTAACGAAATAAACCCACCATTATGTTAAAGAGTGATTGAAAACTTTAATGAAAGAATCGACATCTGTAACCCTGGTCATGGTTAACATTTATCAGATATAATGTTTTATTCATAATTGCCAAACCTTACTTTTTTTGCTACAATACAAAATTGAATAACTGTCATCTAAATTTATTGAAATTTGTCTAATCTATTAACAAAACAAAGTTCTTTTTAAAAACTCTTTATTAGAAACATCATAATTATGTATTAAAACTCCCTTTGCATGTAGATATTGATTTTCTGAATCTCCTTAAGGAACTTATAGAGCATTTAATTTTCGTAAAAAGGGGTTCAAAGTTTTTGCTTCACGTATGGTATAAAAAATCCTAGGGCTCATGCAACTGATAAAACCTCAAAAAATGTGGTATAGAAAAACGGGATCAATAAAACGCACAGGTAACTTTATTCTTTGATTATCAAGTTATAGGTGACCTAAAAACAAACAGTCAGATATAATATACGTATGTATGTATACGGAAAGAAAATAGTACTCACGTGATGATTGTATTATCAGGTTTGTCTATCGCAGAGTCTTTGTCTTTAGGACAGATAAAAGGAGGTGCCAGAATTCGGAATTTCGGCGCTTCTGTTACCTGCGAATATAACAAAGTACCAACATATGTGAAATAATATAAAAATAAGGTATTGTTACTGTAATGTTTGAATGAAACATTGTTTTCCTTTTCATGGATATTATTCATGTATATTATTGCAAAGGAAGGGTTATGTTTTTCGTGCGTATCTTCTTTGTATGTAATATTCTTTATTACCTCATATCTCCAGAACCGCTGAACAGATAAATTGGTGACGTTAAAAAAAATCAAATATGGCGGCTGTGCGACGCTATTGTAGTCAGTGAAAAATAATTTGTCGAATATTACAATATTGGTAACAAATTAAAGGGCTCAACATAAGGATTTCTAATGAAAATAATACAATGAGAAGTTTAAAAATATGAACTTTGTTCTTTCACTTTCTGATCTGAATCCGGTGGGGTGCCAATGTGACACGACCAGGGAAACTAAAAAATTATTTATTAACATTTAAACTAAAAAGCTGAACAAAAAAAGTTATTTAAAAATCTAAAAAACCCGACTGCTCAACTGACATGCAAGAAACGAGCACATTTTATATAATTTATTTAAACTCACTTTTTTAGAAATTTAAACTTTACTTTTTTTTACAAATTTAAAGTCACTTTTTAAATGTGCTTGTTTCTGGCATTTCAGTTGGGCAGTCGGGTTTTATATTTTTTAAATAACTTTATTTTTAGATGTTCGTACTATACAGGGTGGCAGGGACATCGACGTACAAACGCTTACCAGGGATTCGGTATATGATTCTGGACCCACCTGCGTTGGAATTTTTCATCGGCTTTTACTGAATCATGTGCTGAATCCATGGTAAGCGGTTGCGCGTCGATGTCTCTGTCATCCTGTATAGGTTATTTTAGAAGTATATAATTATATTCAAGGGTAGGTAATGATCCATATCTGATCTGCAGCAAACAAACAATATAATAGAATAGTATATTATAATTACAATATTGCTTTATTTCATGAAACAATATTTTTTATTACAGACAAGTGCACTCTTGACCCGATCACACCTGATGGTAAGCATTAGATGAGGTCTACGATGGAACGAGCGAGCCCATGGCGGGATAACAGAAGCCGGCAGAGAGTTCCACACCTTGGCTGTTTGCACAATAAATGAAGAGGACTCAAAAACTATATTCGACACAACAACAAGTTCCACAGTAGATTACTGGCTGCGACTACCCGTGAGAGATGGCATAACAGGGACACATATACTCAACGTCCGGGTGACTTGCCACTATGATCAAGGCGACAATAAAGATATACCCAACGTCTTCTCCTGTTTGTATTGAAACACAAACACAAAAACATTACAATATAAGTGGGATTAGTTAAAGTTTACCAACAGATTCTGCAGACGATGCACCTGTTGGTAAACTTGCATTGCCAGCATTTTTAGGTAAAAGTAACAAGCAGCCTTGAGAATGGGTGAGGATAGCCAGAGAAAGAGAGACATGGAAATATTTAGAGGAGGCCTTTGTCGAAGGACAAGCTGTTGTTAATAAGAATGCCGACCGCCAATAAATATAAAATACATTAGAGTTAGAAATAAGAAAGAGAATAGTTTTAAGATTCAATTTGTAAACTTTGAACAGCAATAAAGCTTTATTTTATTTTGTTTTTAACAAGCAGCCTTAGTCTAATACAATCGCCAATTGTATGTACATAAGTTAAACAGCATTCCACTAGGTAAGCAATATGTCCTGTGGAATTATTTACGCAAAAAAGACGTGTATAAGTATTATTTATAACCTATTTGCAAAATAAGCATCATTATTTCATTAAAATGCAAGAGCTCTGGTATATAAAACACAACTTAAATCTTACTTGAGAGTTGAGATACCACTATTCGGCTAGTTTAGTTTTCTTTCCAGGGGCCATACCAAGACGTGTTAAAACGTGAATCATCGAGCGAGAAAGAGGGACGGAGCTTTTTTTTTATATAATTAATAGGCTTGCGTATGACCAAAATCTCACCTGATGTTGAGCGATGATGTGGTCGAAGATGAAACACGCTTGCCTAGAAGTAACCTATTCACTCTAGACTTAAAGACTCCCAGGTTATAGCTATCAGGGAACACAGACTAGACAGTAATACTGAAATCGAAAAGACAACAAGTCCTCCTAGTTCTCCCATATCGTGTTTTAGCTAAAGAAAATCTGAAAACCTTGCAAATCCCCGTGACTCAAAGTCGTCTTACTTGAGCCAAACGGAAGTCGATAGTATATTAAATGATTCAACTGCTACCGTTTCTTCGAGCAAAAAACGAAATGAAAGTAAAATGTACTCCAACGATATTAGTGAAAGGCGGAGCAACTTTGACAGAGATTATTGGATTGCGAAAGGAAGCAGCGAACTGCAACATATAAACAGCGACTTTTTAAGTTCAAAGAAAATGTATGAAAAAGAAATTAGTCCACGATTCTGCCAAAAGTCATTTTTAACTTATAACCATAAACCTACCACTAAAACTCATATCAGAAATTGGTTGTGCTATTCAGAAAGTAAAGGGCGACTTTTCTGTTTTGTCTGCAAAGTTATAGATTCAGATACTAATCAGTCAGCGAGGTTTACGAAAGATGGGTTCGATGACTGGAAGAACGCGAACAATTTGTTGAAAAGGCATGAAGAAAGCACTCTGCATAGAAAAGCTATAATTTTGCTGTTAAGCCGAAAAAAAAAGAATGCGTGTGTCGATTCTCAACTTGTGAGCCAAATTGAGACTGAACAAAATTATTGGCAGATGCTCTTAAAATGAATTATTGCAGTCATAAAGTTTTTAGCAGAACGAGGTCTTGTGTTTCGAGGTAGTAATGAAATTGTTGGTTCAACTCATAATGGGAATTACTTAGGCTTATTAGAATTACTTTCTGAATTTGACGTTTTTATGGCCCAACATATTCAAACTTATGCTCATAAAGGAAAAGGGCACACCTCATATTTATCTAAAACAACATGCGAAGAATTTATCAAATTAATTGCATCAAGCATGCTAGATCAAATTATTTGCGAAATTAAGAGATCCAAGTACTATTAAGTGTCATTAGATTCTACTCCAGATATATAAATGTAGACCAACTGACTCTGATAGTGCGCTATGTTTTACCATCTGGTTCAGTAGAGAGATTCGTTAAGTTCTTAAATATGGAAGGCCATACTGCCGAACAACTCGCCCAAAGTTTATTAGATTTCTTAAGTAAGAATGGCATTGATATCAAAGATTGTCGTGGACAAAGCTACGATAATGCCAGTAACACGAGCGGAAAATACAGCGGCCTGCAAGCACGAATTAAATAAATAAATAAGTATGCAGAATACATTCCCTGTCTTGCACATTCATTAATTTAAGTGCGCTGCAGACAGTTGTACAGAAGCATTATTTTTTTTCGATTTTATTGAAAATCTTTATAATTTTTTTCCGCTTCTACACATCGTTGGAGTCTTCTTACGGAAGGAAGCTCTTACTTCGAAAAATCCGATTTTGAAAAGGTTGTCGGATACTAGGTGGTCTGCCAGAGCTGATGCTACGAAGGCGCTTTTATGTGGTTTTACCACTATCAAGCAAGTTTTGGTTGCTATTTCCAATAATATAGATCAAAAGGTGTCATAATCAAGCGTACGGACTTGTTTCAAAGATGAATAAGTTGGAAACGGGAATAATGATAATTACGTGGAATGGAATCCGCGTCGCTGCAATCGTCTAAAATAGACCTTAATACGGGATACACCCTTTATGAATCATTATATGGATATGTCCAAACAATGCGATCTACATTTTCAAATATTGAAGCACAAGCCAAAGAGCTGACAGGCTGTCATGAATATCAGCAACAGACTTCAAGACGACGCAAGCGGAACACAAAGTACGACGATTTTAGCGGTTCTAGTACACTTGACGAATTTGTTGAGAAAGAAACACCTGGAAAACAGTTTGAAATTGAGGTGTTTATTGTCATTATTGATAACACACTATCTGCTTTAGACAAACGCATGAAAGCATATCAAAAACTAACTAGTGTTTTTGAAATATTTCGACAGTTAAAATCTATTACAGCAGAAGAGATTTAAAAAAAAAACACCAATTATAGTCAATGCTTATGAAAATGATTTCGAAGACAGCCTAGACAACGAATTAGTGCAGTTTGCAAAGCTGCTCAAAACGGATGTGGCTGGTGCGATTGACAGTACGAAAAACGAAGCTCTAGAAATTCAATATTATAAATTCCTAATGGACAATTCATTAGAATCATGTTTCCCCAATTTAGAAATTGCTTTGCGCATTTATTTATCTCTCATGAACACTAACTGTAGTGGCGAACGTTCATTTTTGACATTAAAGCGCATAAAAAATGAGTTAAGGAACACTATGAGTCAAGAACGTCTGAATTATCTCGCTTTGATGAATATAGAACATGATTTGCTCAGAGAAATTGATACGAATAGTATTATTTCTAAATTTGCCCACATGAAATCTAGAAAAGTTACTTTGTAAATGTTTAAAAAATAATAAGGAAACAGATAAATAAATATAAAATATAAACATTATTTAAAGTACACTATTGATGAAATATAACATGAGCTATTCCTAAAAATATAATATACTTTGTATTTAATATAAACTTTGGAATACCTATGTATTGAAAAAAAAATAATTTGTGTAGTATCATCAGTTTTCGATTGTTAGTTTCCTATCAAAATTATTCTAAATTGCCAGAATATCTCATCTCAGTCTTTTTGTACTTGTCAGAGCCTAACAGCGCCTATAGTAATTTCCTACACTATTAATTAACCACAAAATTGTAACCTATAGATAGCAAATAAAAGTATTGAGTATTGAATTGTTTTTTTAGCACTTTATACTTCCGAACCTATAGCAGATCAAGGGCTCTTTGAAAGAATTTGCTATGGGCCCCGCGCTTGCTTAATCCGGCACTAGTTACACCACGGAAAGAAGGAGCCTGTTGAAATTGGCTCCTCTTTGCGGAGAAAAGACACGCCTGGGTCTTAGCAGTATTAAACTTGACTAAGTTGACGTCACCCCACTCAGAGACAGCCTTCAAAGTTAAGTTCAAGCGTCCCACCATGGCCTCTCGGAGAGACTGGACTTGTGACCCACTAGTGGTTACAGCTCACAGACTCAGATCGGGACATTTTCCATGTAACAAATTCGCTTTCTTGATGAAAAAGATAACCTCTCCCAACTGTGAGGTGTGCGGAGTTGTAGAAGATATGCATCATTTGCTAATGGAATGTGTTCAGTATGAGGTTGATAGGAGTAAGTTGTTCGGGGCTTTGAAGTTGAACAAGAACAATATAGGTACATTCCACCAAATACTAAGTAAGCCGACTTCCGATGATGCGAGAAAGTTGTTCGACTTTATTGCCTTGATCCATTGATCTCGTTTGCTAGGTAATAATTGTCTTAGGGTACGATGGGACTGACATACGCTGTGCGTTATAAAAGTCTCTAAATTTTTAATGAAACAAAAAAAAAAATACCCAAAGGTACCGGGCATTAGCAGATCGTTAATATGCAGCAAGAATAAAGTTGCTGAGAGAACTGAGCCCTAGGGACCCCGGCATTAATTGCTAACTGGCCAGACAAGCAACCATCAATAACCACTCGAATTGACCGATCTCTCAGGAAGTCTTCCATCCAAACCTAAAGTTCAGTGGGTATACCGAAAGAAGGAAGTTTAGCATTAAGTATATCGTGCCACACCCTATCGAAAGCCTTGGAGACATCGAGAGAAATAGTAAGTGCTTCCCCGTGCTTCTCAATGGCCTCCCTCCAGATATGAATGGCATACGCTAGAAGATCCCCAGTTGACCGGTTTTTGCGGAAGCCGTATTGTCGGTCACTGAGGATATCGTTGGCTTCTAGTTATGTCAGGAGCTTACTATTGAGTACACGCTAGTATGGACGTGACTGAAATAGGCCTGTAGTTAACCGGATCTGCACGACTGCTCCTTCCAGTCTCAAGCGAAAGACGAAACAAGCGTGTCAAAATTTGAGACAGTTGAGGCGCACAAGTTCTTAGTCCTATTGCCGGTATCCCGTCGGAGCTATATTATAGCGTGCATAGCTTCATCCCTCTTTCTCGCTCGAACGACTCACGTTTTAACACGTCATGGTATGGCCCCTGTAGTACCTACGTAATGAAATAGTTTAATTCAATAAATGTCTATCCTTTTCTCAACTATGATGAGATCTGATGCCAGTGTTACCGGATGAAGCTGAGTATTTGTGTTTTACATTAAACGACTGTCTATCTGACTTCCTGAACCCAGTAGCTGGGTAAAACGTTACCCCTGGGAAACGTAACGTCTGTCAAAGATGTACAAATGGCGGCCGGGACCAAAGGGGTTATCAAAGGTTAACGTGCTTTTCGAGGCACAGAGGAACAACGATATGTGTTTTTTTTTTTAACCCAAAGGTTGACTGGTAGAGAATGCCTTGCTGCATTAAGTCCGCCCATATAACACCATTGTGCAGACGCCAGCACATCAAGCTACAACAATCTGTCAAATTTCTTTAATAGATTTTCAACTTTATTAATAAAGAAATTAGGTTCAAGGTTGATTGGGAAAATTTGACAGTTTCGGGTAGCTTCCTGTGCTGGCGTCTGTACATAAGGTTTAAATAAATAAATATGTCACTCATCCAAGAACCGACCTTGAAAAGCATTGTTTAACCTCGAAGATCAATCCGTGCGGCTGTTATTATTTAGCCACAAGCTTCTCTAATTAATATCTATCTAAATTCTAAGACAATGATGTTCTTCAGCTTATCAAGCATAGGGTCATTATAACTTAAAACGGAATATCGTTTCGTTTTAATTTCTCCTGATACTATTAGAACCCGTATCAGAAAAAATAAGCATAGGGTTGTTTGTGAAAGTTTGGTCCATGATGCACTCATTCATTATCCAACGTAATTTTAGAGCTCAACTTATATCAAAATACACACATATAATAACGTGTCAAAGCTGTACTCCTGCCTACCCCTCGGGATGAAGAATGGTATTTTAATTTTACAAGTCTGACGTAAATTCCCTGAAGGCCAATGTGGCATGCACTGTAGAATTGTACACACGTAATAATAGCGACTCGTGTATTTATGTAGTAAAAGTCCATTATTACTATGTAAAATTACTACGAACTTCTAAGAATCTAATGCAAGAGGTCACGCAATCCTATAACCGTGGGCTTTGTTAACGTAGGTAAGTACTCTGTGCTAGGCGGAGCGTTTGTATGGGATCTTGTAGAACTGCGTAGCCAAGAGCTACGAGCGTAGCAAAGGTCATAAGACTATCTACGCGTAGACGCGTTCTCTATTTGGATGGCGTAGATATATTAGATTACCACATGTCAACATTATAAATTTACGCTTATAATATCTTAGGGGCTGGGCAGGTATACCACATTTGACCATTAATGGCTTACTATATACGTAGGTTGTACTTACAAAAGTTGAGAAGGGAAAACAGTACTTTTTCCGACCAAATATTCTATTGCATTGATAGATTACTTTCTTAGATTTCTGCACTCCTTGTCCATATAAACATTACCTGTGGATAATTTCATACTGCTCCATTCGCTTAATTTTTTTAAAAAGGGTCTTAACCCTTTTTACAAAAATTAAGCGGAATTAAAGAAAAGCTTAAAAAAATATTGAGAGAGCGGAAGAAAAGATTAAAGTGGAGAGGAATTTATCTATAAATAATTTATTATTATTAACTAAAGCTTGTAAAGTCCTTCTAAAGGTTGTCTGGAAGATATTACTCTCAATGATAAGACCGCCTTTGTAACCATTGCTTAAGCAATATTGTTAAATACGTGTCATTTAATTCTGGTGTATAGTATATTCTCTCTATCTGTCCTATATATAGATGTAGGTGTGACTGTTTATAAAATGCTCTAGGCCGATAAAATTTTATTTTTTTCTAAAGTATACTGAATTTAGTTTTAGGGTCGATTTTCCCCGAAGGGAAAGAGCCGCGCTCCACCATCCGCACGGCCCCGTAGAGCTCGTCACCAAACTAGTCACTCTCCCGCCGATTATTGAGTGAATTCCAAAAGTATAAAGAAGCCCAATACCTTGTCACCATGTTAGGGCAAGAAAGGATTGAAAGAAATTGTAAATGGACTCAGGAATTCATGGTTATGAAATATTAGAATTGAATTAAAAAGATAAAATACAATTAAGGGACGCTGAGTAAATTACTGTAATTAATAAAAGATCGTGAGAGAAACCCTTACGCTAGCACAATGGTCAACTTGGTCAATAGTTACTCTCAAGATATCTCACATCTGCACTCAGAGAAACAAGTACTTCTGCAAGACACAGTGATCATATGGACCTTAGCTGTCGTAGAGAAAGAACATAACAATTATATTCTAGAATTAATAATAAATCAATTAGGTAATATTTAGTCGAGAGCCATATACTCAAGAAGTTATTAGAGTTGAGGATTCCAACTCTCTTGAAAGCCTATGGAGAGCCCCCAAAACGCTCACCGGTCACCTCTTCCTGGTGTTCGAGCTGAGGAGAAGTGGAGCAACAAACTTTCCCATTCAAAGGACAATTTATGAGTTTCTAAGAGGCCTGACACCATGTGCAGCATTTAGAAATAAATACAATATTTTGATATTAAATAGGCGTAAGTGCTGTACAGACAGTCACATAGGCATCCTCCTCCTCGTGTCAAGTTCCTCAATGCTGAGGGTCGTCAAGGCACCGTGGAAAAAGCTTTTCTCTGATAGTGTTTCGCCATTTATTGTTGGCATATCTGTTCTTGGCATCATGTAGAGCGAAGTGACGTCCAGGGTGGAACGGATAGTCACCTCATTTTGTGAAGCAGTCATGCTAGCGTAGGAGGCTGAATACGTGAGGGAGAGACAATTCTCTTCCTCACGCTCCAGCCGCCGCGGGAGATGCCCCGGGCATCGAAGATCACGAGCTGGTCTCTGGTAACCGTAGGCGCGAGCTTGTGGGTCTGATCGTTACCGGGCGGTGAGTTGCCGCTGCTCGCCGCCCAGTAAGGACCAGGCCAGGATTAGGGCACGTCGCGCCTCGTTCACAAGCCTCTAAGAACAGTCAGCAGCATTGACGGGGCCCGCCATTGCCTGCTGAGGCTGTGGGAATGTTATAACGAGATACCGCGATCCCGGCCCACAAAGGCAACTGAAGGAACATGGTGGGTTTTTAGTCAGTAGAAGTACCTAGAGCGCGAGGAGTAATTTGATGATTTTCCCACTGGAAAAAAGGGTGGAACGGATTTGATCAAGCCACATAAATTAGGCATAGTTCTATACAATTACATGGCTAGTAATTTTTATACATACATAGTTACGTCATTACATTACGTTCTAGACAAAGCCGTAAACTCGCGCCATGTGTTTAATTATTAAAGCAGAAATCGATAATAGTGTTTTAATCACGAAGGTGATTGTGTAACGGAATACATGTCGACATAATGACGTAATCAAATGGAGTTTCAACTCAATAATAAATGTAAATAAAATAACCACCTTTCACATTGAAGTTTGGGGAAATGCGAAACAGGGAATTCAATTCACTTATATTTTCTTTTATTTTGTGCGGATGTTTTAATTAATTTATTTATAATGTGTGTTCTTTGTATGAGATTTTTGTATCCTGAATTAAACTTACAAGTATTTTATTCCTTTTACTAGCAGTAGCAACAGGGTTTTTAAATTCGTAAATACATTGACACCTCTGCCTTCCTCCTTTCGTAAAGATAACCATAATTGTGTTTGGAACACCAGTATCACCAATTATTAAACAGTAGACCTCACAGCTCCATCAGTAAACAGCGTGTTCGCAGATAATTACCACCAATATTCCTCTAGGGGCCAACGCCGTATTAATGTGAATATATTTGGCTCATCTAATACGAATTACTGTTGTATGTCTGTGCGTGCATTATTAGTCTGAAAGCTAGAATCGTGGAAAAGATAATGAATAATGTAGTTGAAATTAGATATTAATTTATTATGCTTTTGGTAACAGTGGGTATTAATTAATCTATAAGTACGAAAAGCTATCATTAAACAAAAGCTTATTAATTAATATAATCTTGTAGCGGTTTATGCTAAAGTGCTAATTAAATTACAATATAACAATTCATAGAGTAGAAACACCAAACGCAAGCATCCTTTTCTTAGCAATTAAAAATGTTGAAATATTCAAATTAAAAACAAACCAGAATCCAAACACTAATGCTGTGTTAAAAATAAACGCATAACGAACGCACATTCAATTAAACTCACTATCCTTTAGCTTCCATCAACTATTCAAATACAAAATATACGACACACATAACCTGCTACCGATTTTATTCAAAGTCTATCAAAACTTACTATTTATAAACATAACTTTTCAATAATTTAATCAAAGATCCCAATTGTCCGACTTGGTAGTTTCCTATAGAGAAGAACTGGCAAAAAACTCCACGGTTAGTCTTTTCAAAACACAATGATTCCATAATACAGTTTTATCGTTCTGAGTAGACTATATGGTCCAATTAACACATAACAATGTATTATAACTGATCAGAAGGCAATCTAATAGTCTACAGTATTCTTGCATTCACATTAAAAAACCGCCGTGAAAAATAAAAACAAATACAAAATTCAACTTACCACGTTTTGAACCAAATACCCCGACACACAAACAGCTACTATATATATTAAAATCATGGTTTAGGTTAACTAATTACTGCAGCCTTTTGACACCGTAGGCTTGAACAACTGAAGTGCAACGGTCGGCACGGCTGAATGCGGCATGCATTACAGTCGCGGCCCAGGGCGATCAATACACAATAGATAATTGAACGAACTGTTTTACTAGTAATTATGGGCTTTTTAATTGATGCAGGTGAAAAAGGTTTCGGTTTAAAGGAAATTTATTTCATTATAGAGATGTAATCATGAAATATTTTTATTTTATTGTAATATTTTGCACGCTTGCCTTGGTAGGTATAAGGTCTTAAGTATATAATAAGTCTATAAAGTTCCCGCTGCTAGAGTACGGGCCTTCTTCTCCTGTACAGAGTTCTCAATAATATTCGAGATTACGAGACCAGAAGACTTGTGACACAGGATTTACTTACTATGGGCTCCTGGCTCAAATTATTACTCAAATAATTATTCTTATTAATTTTGTATGCGGGTGAGTAAGACCTCTTCTACCATGCCGCCCCATTTCGGCGTGATGACTTTAGATAGAAATATTGATATACTCTTTACCTTTCCCTTTACACCATAATAGAAAGAAATAATGACTTAACAAGAGAAAAGGGTGACAATGGGCGCTCTTATCGCTGAAGGCGATATTTTACAGACAACCAACCAGATTTGAAAAACTTTTATAAAATACTAGCTGTGCCCCGCAACTTCGTCCGCGCAAAATAGTGACTTTCGGCAGCATTTTTAAATTTTAGGCTAATTATTTTGAATATAAAACTCATACATAATTTGAATGTTGTATTTATTAATATCTAATCAAAAGTCTAAAAAATAAGTGTCAAGCTTCTAGCTTTAAAAATGACGTCATTTCCATGCAAACTTTCATCCCCTATTTCAACCCTTTACAGCCCTTTTCTCGCATTAAAAAGCAGCCTATATCCTTTCTCAGGCTCTAGACTATGTCCGTATAAAATTTCATTAAAATCGGTTCATTAGTTTAGGCATGATTGCGTAACACACAGACAGACAGAATTACTTTCGCATTTATAATATTAGTAAGGATATAAATATTAGGATATACATGTTTCACGAATTGCTCGTCAATTTGAGAACAATACTTTAATATAGAAAATAAAATTTGTTCGAGCACGCTTGACAATTTTATGCTGACCGCGATCAGCACTTACGATTTTATACTCGTCTTACTACATACAAATTATAACAATAAGGTTCAGTTCAATAAAGCTGCTTGGTGAACACACACATGTCAGTATTTTCTTCCACAACACACGTAGAAATTCCCGATACACTTTGCACCTCAGCGACTGGACTCCACAATATCCATAAAGTACATCATCGCGAGTTAGTTAACGAACGAACATACAATGGATTAATATGTCGAGAAGTGATCTATTTGCAACGACATATAAATATATCTAAATCAATTGCTGATCGTTAGCCTCGTTGAAACTCGAGAGCGGCTGGATCGATTTTATTAATTCCTTTTGCATTATATTCCATCTGTTTCTGAGGGAAAGTTTAAAAGTTCAGCGTCAGCGATGTTTGTCGGGTCAGCTAGTACTGAATATGTCAAAGTCAAAGCATTTGTTTGCAAAATAAGTGTACAATGTTTGTGTTATATTATGTTAGTACTTATGACTTTTTTTTTTTTTAGCGTGGTAAAATTATCAAATAAGTCCTCCCACCCCGGGCAGGGTGGGAGGGACTGTCAGAGTTTTACTGACTAAAATCCACGGTGTTCCTTCAATAACCCTTTACGTACCGGGGTCACGGTAATGGGATGAGTCCCACGACCCCGGTAGGCTTCGGCCCTCTACGGGGGGGCCTCGTAATATTGCTGACGCTCTTTGAGGCGCGCGTGGAACACAACGCGCCGTCGACCCGGGCATGGTCATGGTCGAACAGCGAGTTGCCCTTTACTCGCTGTCCGCATGCCCGCGCCTACGGTGGCCGGAGATCGTCGGCCGACGTCCGACGCCGTGGGCGTCTACCACTGCGGCTGGGCTGGAGGGAGGACGCCATCCTCTCCATCACGCGGCCCACCTCCTCCTTCGGAGGAGAAGGAGGCCACCGCTTCCGACTCCCTCTCGCCCCGCAGCATGGCCTCGCCCAATGCCGGGCGCGAGAGGTCTCCGCCTATTGCCGCCGTGAGGACACTTCGGTGCTTTGCCCAAGCGGGGCAGTCCTGCACCGTGTGCTCGACTGTGTCCTCAGGGCGACCCTCGTAGTGGTGACACCCAGGCGTATGTTCCTTTCCCATCAGACACAAGTACCTCCCGAAACTTCCGTGTCCGGTGAGGACCTGCGTCATGCGGTAGGTCAGGACGCCGTGACGCCGATCTAGCCACTCCTCAAAGAGGGGTCTTACCGCCGCAATTGCGGTGTGCCCGTAGTACTTATGACTTAGCAGTATTTTCAATTTTCATTGAAAAACGAGCAGCATCGTAGACCTCATCTATCGCTTACCATCAGGCGAGATCGAGGTCAAGAGCGGGCACATCCGTAATAAAAAAAATGCAATTTTCATCCTAAATTAGCATGCATTAAACAAATTTTTTTTTCTGTAATAATTAGTACAATAAAGTTGAGAAATTATAGTTATTTATTTATTTATAACAAAATCCACAGCTCTTAAAACAATGTTTTATAGTAACTTATATCTAATCTTACGGCCAATTACGGATTTACAATTTATTCACTAGTAACAAACATGTAGGAAATATATTTTTTTAGATTAACATTATTATACAGTACTAAGAAGTGTGTATGGGGAGTATTAAATGAATGTGTCTTGGTGTGTAAATAATGAATTATATGTCAGCAATATGAATTTCATTCTTTTAGGTACCTACTACATATTATAATTATATGCAAAGTTAAATACGACAGACTAAATCCTTATTTTACTAAACTGCATACATATTTTAAATTTTTTACGGATATCCTTGAAGTATATCGTCTACTTAGCCTGTTCCAACTATGTTGGGGTCGGCTTTTAGTCTAACTGAACGCAGCTGAATACTAGGGTTTTACTTGGAGCGACTGCGTATCTGACCTTCGTAACCCAGAAGCTGGGTAACATAATACCCCAAGGTAAGGGTGCGTTTCCACCAGAGATGTGCGGTGGAAATGTGTCGTGCGAGGATGTGTAGCGGAGCTGTGAAAATGCGCATTAATGTGTGGTGCGAGGATGCGCAAACCTCGCAACACAGCCTTCTCAATACACATTCCTCGCAACACATCCCTCGCAACACATCTCTCAAAAACATCCCTCGCACACATCCCTCGCTTGTTTTGTATGCGCAAAAATCTAGCTCCGCTGAGCCGTTTCCACCAGAGCTGTGCTGACCGAGGCGAGGTAAATGAAGCGATTCTATTGGTTCTTTACAAACACATCCCTCGCTACGCATCCTCGCACATCTCTGGTGGAAACGCAGCCTAAGACTAGGGTCAGATTTTCTTGCTTCTGACAAGCCGTAATGACTGTCAAAGATGTACAAATGACAGCTGGGATTAACGGTTTAATGAGCTTTCCGAAGCACGAAGGAATATTGATATGTTAATATGGTTACCCATCCACGGTCAGTCTGCAGCAAGCGTTGCTTAACCTTGTAGGCTGACCCATGTCATTATTTAACCGTCTGTTATTATTTAACCACGAGCTCCTAGTATACATTGTAATGATCATTCTATATTTTATATAACTGGCAAAGGTTTTAATTATTCTGTGAAATTGCAATATTTTTAGGGTATAAATATTAAAGCATAAGTATACAAGCATAAATATATAAGCATAAATACATAAGCATAAATACATAAGCATAAATATACAAGTATAAATACATAAGCATAAATAAATAAGCACAAATATATAAGCATAAAGCCCAGAGTAGCGAGAGCCCCATCCAGCAAAGGATGAGTACATATACGACAAGACATAGTGCGCCGCTTAAATAGCGAAAGTTTCATATAAGAAACAGAACGCAAAGTCTATGCAGATGCATAAGGTCCCGATGTATCCCACGATCGGGGAAAAGCAGAATAAAAAAAAAAAAAAAATGTTGGTTTTCGTAGCTGAATGGCAAAAAACGGAACCCTTATAGTTTCCTAATGTCTGTCTGTCTGTCTGGCCGTCCGTCCGTCCGTATTTCATAGCCATTTTATTCCGAAACTCCTAAGACTATACATGTGAAACTTGGTAGGTAGATGTATTCTACAAACCGCTTTTCGATTTTAAGAAAAAAATTAAAAAATATTTAAAATAAAGGGGTCTCCCCATACATCATGAAATCTATGCGTGTGTGGTATCTATAGACAGGTCTTTAAAAATGACATTGAGGTTTTTTAAACCAATTTTTCGAAAAGTTAATCGTATAAAAGATATACGCTTCTAAAGTGGTAAAATGTGTTTCCCCCACATCTAACTTCTATAATAAAGGAGGGAAAAATCTAAAAAAATATATGCATTAGATCTTAATGTAAACTTTCAACCAAAATTAGTTTGAACTATAAAAATAAAAAAAAAACATTTAAAAATATAAGTAACAGTAGCCCAATGGTATCGGGAACAGGGTCCAAGCTACCGGTGGTCAGGGCTCTTGAGAGAGGAACCTCCTAACAATTCGCGCCGTGTCCAGAAGTACTGTGAACACGCCCGAAATCCAGGAGCGGGAGATAAATGAAACACTCAGATACTTCACACGAACACGAGTATATTTCACCATCAGAGGGCGCTTAAACCGTTTTACAATATCTCGGGATATGTCTCACATTATATAAAAAAAATCCTGACCTATATGTTTTGTTGGAACCAAATTATATCGACTTCTAAATTGACACCAACGCCATCTATCGAGACTCTGGTCAACTAAAAATAGTTAAATTAATGTTTTACACTCGAACATACCGCCCACCAAGGACATCATGAATAATGTCCTTTACTACCGCCCACCATGCAACGGTCGTATAAATACAATTTAACTACTTAACATGTAGTATTTAAGAACCACACAGAGAAACCCTCATTATCTAGCTTAAAACTTATCTCTAATATACAACCATACTTAAAATTAACTCTACAATTTAAAATTAACAATATTTTATTTAGTGACCGGTAACACACATAATTTAGAGATCGGTCTTTTAATAATTGAATTTTGGGTACGCAGTGTAACGACCCGTGTAATTTCGTCTGGACCTGGATGCTTTTTCTCAATCCTACCCAATAACCACCTCCCAGGCGACAAGTCATCTTCTTTAACTAAGACTATACCACCAATGGATGGTTCCGGGAGTTGATGAGCCCATTTATACCGCTGAAGAAATTGATTTAGGTAGTCTTGAGACCACCTCCTCCAAAAGTACTGCATCATCCGTTGTTGTAATTTCCATCTTGTTTTATATCTAGCTGACCGTTCCTTTAAAAGTAATAAAAACCGACGACAATATGCTACCACTCGTACCAACCTAGACAAGGTTGAATACTTGTTCCAAACCCCAACCTCAACTGTAGATGTATGCACCTTGACTTCTTCCAAGTGAGTAGTATTGTTCTTTGACTTTTTGTATTCTACCACTGGCTGTCTTAAAAACCTTGGACCGTCCCACCATATAGACGTGGCTTCCAGTTCTGCAGGAGAAACACCACGAGATGCACAATCCGCTGGATTTTGCTTTGACGGTACGTGACACCAGTGATGTGATTCAGTGAGGGTCAAAATGTGGGACACTCTATTTGCGATAAATGTTTTCCAACGGCTTGGATGACTGTTGAGCCAAGCCAGAACCACTTCACTATCTGTCCACATGTGCCAATCATTATTTGGTATGTCCAGAACCTTACCTACTTCAACCATCAAGCTACTCAAAAGCACTGCACCACAAAGCTCTAATCGTGGAATGCTCACCTGCTTAATGGGAGCCACCTTCGTTTTCGCCGTTAATAGTGATAGGTGAATATTACCGATATTATCTATGACTCTTACATAGATAACCGCTGCATATGCCACTTTCGAGGCATCCGAAAATCCGTGCAGCTCTGTCTTCACATTATTGGAACGAGTGTGCAGCCATCGTGGGATCTTCAAGTTTGTTAAAGAAATTAAATTATTACGGTAAGTAAACCATTCATTTAATAAATTAGGCGGAATTTCTTGATCCCAAGCTAAACCAGCTAACCATAATTTTTGAATAAAATGCTTTGCTATTATAATACTTGGTGCTAACCACCCTAGCGGATCAAATAATCTAGCAATTTCAGACATAATCTTTCTTTTTGTTTCAGGTTCAGCTGTCGGCGTCAACTTAACCGAATACTGAAAGAAGTCACTGCTGGAATTCCAGGTAAGTCCCAGAATCTTTGTTATATTATCCACTTCTAACTTTATCTCTTCTTTCGTATATGTTTCTCCCTTCTTGATTTGATTAAGTAATTCTTTACTATTACTAACCCATTTTTGTAATTTAAAACCACACTTCGATAGGACTGTATTAAGTTTTGTATAAATATCAAACCCCTGTTCTATATTTTCAGTTCCTGACATTAAATCATCCATGAAAAAATGATTTAAAATGATTTTAGCAATCTCGGGATACTCCTGACATTCATCGTATGCAACCTGATGAAGAGCTCGCACTGCTAAATATGGTGCCGAGGCAGTACCGAATGTTACTGTGACTAATTCGTACTCTTCAATTTCCTTATCAGGGTCATCCCTCCAAAGAACCCGTTGAACCCTTGTATCTTTTCGGTCTACCAGAATCTGGCGGTACATTTTTTATATGTCCGCTACCAGACATATAGGATGTGTCCTCCAACGCATAACAATATGGCGAAGATCAGCCTGTAACGTTGGTCCTACCAATAAACAATCATTTAGTGACATCCCATTAGTCCCTTTACAGGACGCATCAAATACGACCCGTACCTTAGTTGTAATTTTATCCTCCCGTATGACGGCGTGATGAGGTAAGTATATAGCTGTTTTCATGTTTTTCTCCTGAACTGGTACTTTTTCCATATGATTTAAATCTAAGTACTCCTCTAAAACTTTAGTATAATCTTCTTTTAGTTTAGAATTTTTATTCAATTTTAATTCTAACCCTTTTAATCTTTTTTCAGCTATGGACTTAGACTCCCCATACCGCTCAACCAGGTCACCATCACGAAATGGTAGACGTACTATGTACCTGCCATTAACATGGCGTCGGGTAGTTGCTGTGAACAATTCTTCACATCGTTGTTCCTCCTCTGTGAGCACTTTCTTTGATTCAGACGGTTCCTTTTCCAATTCCCAAAACCTTTTTAATAGGTCGTCTGCCTGGAGAGAACAGTGCATAACTGTGATGTGAGAATACATTTTGGTTGTGTTATCCACCTCGGATATGCCCGACAATATCCAGCCTAGAGAGGTATCCTGTGCCAATAGTGTACCATTTAAGTTCTTCTTTACACCCATTTGAATGACTTGGCTATACACCTCAGCACCTAATAAGAGATTAATTTTATTAGGCCTGAAGTACTCCGGATCCGCTAAGTCATCTTCAGCCAGGTCTACGCATTCTACCCTGGTTACCTTAGAAACTGGGAGTAGGGTTGTAACTGACCTTAGCACATACGCGCTAACCCTTATTTGCACATTAGGATCCTTTCTCGATCTAAGCTTTAAAATAACAGTGTATTTTGAAGTAACACTTTTGTTCCCACCTACACCTAACACGGTGTTTTTTGTCGCAACCCTATTAAGACCCAAGTATTGAACCGTTGATTCGGTGATAAATGAGCCTTGCGACCCTTGATCTAACAACGCTCTTACCAACCTATATGTCCCATCTTTCGATTCAGCTCTTACTACTGCTGTGGGTAGTAAGACTGTTTTCCGACCATTCCCTGTCGAAAGACATGACACTAATGTGTTGTTAGATCCCTCCGCTTGCGCGGCCCCTTCCGCTTTATTATCCTGCTTCATACTTGATGACGAAGCTTCTTGTGTAGTGCTAGTGCCGTCAACAACTGACCCGGAAACACCCGAAGGATGTAATAATGTGTGATGACGACGTTTACACACCTGACAACGATTGGAAGACTTGCAAAACCTGGCAGGATGGTTATTGTATAAACATATAAAACATAAATGGTTTTCCTGAACGAAATCACGTCTCTTGTCGTTTGACTGCTTACTAAATTGTTTACAATTGGCTATTTTATGATCAGCAGAACAATATAAACATTTTGCATTAGTTTTATCTTTTAATACATGAAAAGATTGGGTTCCCTTGGGATTCCTTTCCTTCCTACGCCCTTCGAGGTTACCTTCCAAACTTTCAAGCCCTCGGAATCTACTAGTAAGGAATTCTGAAAACTTTACAAAAGTAGGCAATTCATCACTACATTCTGCAGATATTTTTAACTCCCATGCTTTCCTAGTTTCCTTATCTAGTTTTTCGCTAATTATATGAATAATAAGGATATCCCATGACGCAATATCTATACCTAAGTTTTTTATCGACTCTATACATTCAGAAGTGGTATTTAAAATAGACTTAATTTCAAAAGCAGATTCACTCGATATAGGTTTTTGATTTAACAATCTGTTTATTAAATTATTTGCCAAAAATCTCTTGTTATTATATGTACTGTCTAATTTATTCCAAGCAATTTTGTAATTATCCGATGTAACATTTATGTTTCTTAACAACTGTTCTGCCTCTCCGGTCAAGTGTCCTTTTAAATAATAAAACTTTTGTGAGTTCTCTAAATTTTTGTTATTATGTACTAAGCCAATAAACAAATCTCTAAAAGTATTCCATTCTGAATATTTCCCTGAAAATGAGGGTATCTTTATTTCTGGTAACTTCACTCTGCTTACTACTTCACCCTCGTGACCGCATGAAGCACCTTCCCCCGCTGATTTAGAGGACTCACCCTTAATACAACGTAACTTTTCTTTTAATTCACTTTTATATTCGATATACAGTTCTTCGACCTCATCATAAACCGAGTTTTTATAGTAATCTGAACTATGTAGATCAGACTTTTTAACCTTTCCTATAATATTATTATGGTTGTTACAAAATAGAGACCACTGTTTATCTAGATTTTCTAATCTAGTTTCTATGTGAGAAACAGTTAAACGTTCCTTTGGGGACTTCTTAAAATTAGATCTAGCCCTTACAATGTTCTCCTGGATATCTTCTTGCAAACTATTATAAGACTCCATCCTTCACAATTATAAACAATGTAAGATACTAAAAATATTTAAATTAAAACCAAATTAACAAAGTCCTTAAAAGTTACAAATGCCCAAATTTTTACAAGTCGTCAGATCTATTAAATTATTCTAACTCCAAAATAAAGTAAACTTTTCTAAGTCCCAAGAACCATAAAACTTTTCTAAGTCCAAAATAACACCAAATTTTATAAGTCCCAAACAACATCAATATTTTTCTAAGTGTTTTAAAACTATTCAACTGGGAATGAAATCGGGCATAGGTTCTCCGTCTCAACCAATATTTGCTTAAAACTAACACAAGTCCTAAATTCTACTAAATTTAAACTAAGTTAATAGTCTTTGGAATAAAGTTGAATCTTCACAAGTTTTAAATTTCTGAATTGAATTGCACCAAGTTAAATTCTTCTTGATAATAAGGTCGAAAATGTACTCACAGTTTTTCCAGACACTTGCTCACCACACAAACCGATCACAATCACTTCCAACGTTGATACCCGTGGCGCCCTCTATCGCCCGGCTCCGCTGAGCGCCTCCCTTGCGTAGGCGTTCCTCCAGTTGACCGCGGCCTCCCTTGGCCGCCTCGATCTTCTGGTTCCTCCTCCAGCTCCAGCACCAGTCTTGATGCCCAGCTGTGGGATATGCTCTGGTCAACAATCCGCTGACCAGTCCTAACGCAGGGTGATAGCTATCACCACCGATGACTACCAAAAATCGCTCATTCACTCTCAACCGGCTCGATAGGACCATGAACACGCCCGAGATCCAGGAGCGGGAGATAAATGAAACACTCAGATACTTCACACGAACACGAGTATATTTCACCATCAGAGGGCGCTTAAACTGTTTTACAATATCTCGGGATATGTCTCACTATATATTTTTTTTGTTTTTTTTTTTTTTTTTTTTATGAATGGCCACTTGTAGATCAGCACACTAAGGCTGTGAGTCTACTTAACCGGACTTTTCACATTATATAAAAAAAAAAAAAAATAAAAAAAAAAAGAAAAAAAAAAAATTTTTTTTTTTTTTTTGGTAGGGCCACTTGTAGATCAGCACACTAAGGCTGTGAGTCTACTTAACCGGACTTTAAAAAAAAAAAAAAAAAAAAAAGAAAGAAAATCCTGACCTATATGTTTTGTTGGAACCAAATTATATCGACTTCTAAATTGACACCAACGCCATCTATCGAGACTCTGGTCAACTAAAAATAGTTAAATTAATGTTTTACACTCGAACATACTGCTTTCTGGATCAAGCCCTTGATCCAGCTGCCCAACGAGAGCCTCCTCAGATGTTTGTCGAGGCTCTTGGCTATTATGCCATTGGCTGAGACGACTATCGGCACAATGATTGCTGTATTCACATCCCACATGTCAACAACCTCGTGAGCCAAGTCAAGATACTTAATTTGCTTAACTTTCTCGGCTTACACGAGGTTCTCGTCATGAGGGACCGCTATATCAACAATCACTGTGCGACGCTCTAATCGGTCTATTACTACTATATCAGGCTTATTGGCAACAATAGTCCTGACAGTGATGATAGACCGATCCCAGTACAGTGTAATATTGCCATTTTCGAGAACTGGGTCGGGCACATACCTATAGTACGGTACTTCTGGTTCCACGAGATTGTATTTAAGAGCAAGTTGCTGGTGAATAATCCTAGCTACAAGGTTGTTTCTATGCAAATAGTCTCCGTTAGCCAGACGAGAACAACCGGAGATAATGTGACGAATGGATTCTCCCGGTTTGTGACATGCCCGACATATGTCTACCGTACCATCCTTCACAATATATGTATTTCCGATAGTTATTCGTCATCATAACTTCATCCATAATTGCACAGACGAAACCTTCGGTTTACCCGAAGAGGTCACCAAAACGTAGCCAGGCTACTGACGCTAATGTATCTACCTCCGACCCATGAAGGGTCCGGTAATAGCGTCCGTGAAGCTCCTTGCTCTGCCATACTTCTCTCTTCTTCTCTTCTTATATTATATTATTATTACTACGGAACCCTTCATGGGCGAGTCTGACTCGCACTTGGCCAATTTTTTTTTCTTTAAGTATAAAACTTTGAGAAAGTTAGTTTTATTTTTAATTACCCCCAACTTCGTCTGTATTCGTTCTCTGAAAAATTCAAAGACGAAATACATTAATGTTGTAAATAAAATAAGTTTGAAATCAATGATTATAAATTTTGAAAATTACAATGAGATTGATATATTTTATTCCTTATTTTTGACCCATAGTTGAGACAACCTACCAAAAATACACGCCAAACATAGCGATGAGGAAAGATGGCACAATGACCAATGATGGAGACATGATAAAGACTACTCTGATAAGAGTGAACGACTAATAGCAGTCATGAAGACTGCAGACAGAAATGAAAACTTAAAACTATGTATATTTAGAATATCAATTGAAGAAACATCATACGTAAGAAGGTGATGCAGAAAGGAGGTCACGACCCTCAATACTGAGGAATACGACGTAAAGGGGAGGAGTAACATTAATCAGATTTTTACATCTATCGACACTTCGAGCAACAAGAATATAATAGGGTAGTTTCCTGTGTTACAAAATAATTATTTTATTTGGTCCATTAGGTAGATTAAAAAAAATATTGGTCACGTATTTTTTGCTTTTTCAAGTCAAGAAAAATTCACAAAGATGGAAAGCTTCAAAGTACAAGAGTGGGGGCTGCTGACGTCACACATTGCTAAGAATTATACCGAGGTGTGACGTCACGCGAAATTTCAACTCATTGTATTAATTTTTCAATTACGTGAAAAAATAAAAAATACGTGTCCAATGTTTTTTGTTAAACTACGTGTCGGACTTAATAAAATATTTTAGGAAACTACCCTATTATGTATATATTTATTCGGTTTATTTATTAATTAAAACATATTATGGCTTCGTATATCTATTACATAATAATAAATACAAGTTAAATTAAATAATAACTAATATGTATTTATATTATTTTTACATAGTATTCTTATTTACATAATTTTCCATGAATTTAATTATCTACCTTAAAAATTTTGAAGTTTTCACTTCAAAATACCTAGTCGATATTGTGAAATATGATAAAATCTACGCCAAATAACAAAAACTAGTGAGTTTACAAGGCAAATATCTATAAATAGTTTATTTGTTTATCTATTGAAAAAACAGGAGTACGCTCCAACAAATTGAAACTATCATGGTTGGTGTTATCACCGAGAATGTCCCTTGTTTTAATACCGCACCGACATGCTATTGTGGCACTCATTTGTAATACTTAATTAAGCAATTTTGTGGTGTTTATACAATGTCATGTTAGTCACGAAGTAACAAAAGGAGAAATGGGTGCTTAATTCGTTTTAATCGAAATGTCGTTCACAATTTAATTTTGTAAATTACATTTCTGTATATGAGTTATGACTCACACCACTTGCATACCATTTCATGTTTTGGTTTTCGGAGATAAAATTAACAAATAACTCCTCGCGTTGATATTCTAAACTTTGATCGAACTACATGGCCTACTTAGGCACGTATAAAACGTCAGAAGTTAGTGCAATGTTCGAAATTGGTCGTTTTCTATGGAGAACAGGCAAGATACTTCACAGTTACTCTTTTCAAAATATCATTCATTTTTACAATGTATCCATAATACAGGTGTAATAGGTATGATAGGACAGTATAGACCGATTAACATAACATAATTTAATAAAAAATTGAAAAAAGAATCTACAGTGTTCTCCCATTCACAAAAACAGCGCTGCAGAGAATGTCAGTCAGTTTCGGTTAAGATATGCATTAGTTTATCTTTATTTTTTTGTAATGCAATATAATGTATTTAATTTATTGTGTAAATATAAAAATATGTATTAGTGTATAGTTAGTTATTATGTATGTATATTTTTTCTATGGTCCTTAGTAGCCTGAAATAAATAAAAGGATTCTTTTCCTTTCCGCAGCCGCGGCATCTTGGTAGAATATTTCCGCAATCCTGGTAGGTATTTGTCTGATCAGGCTCCGTCATTGCTGCAGACCGCTCTTTCAAGCGAGCGTTAAGCACGAAGCCTGACACTGGGGATGTTATTCATGTTTGGAGTTTCGCTATATCGATATTTTTATCAGATCTCTCCCTTTCTTTAGAACTCTATACAAAGTGCCATACTATCAGTAAAAGCCAGTGTCTCAATGTTAAATTAAAGGAATTGATCACGTGACATTTCGACTGCGTTTGTCAATCTCATACATTTTTAACGTTTCGTTAGTCGCCGTCGTCGTCACGCTACAATGCTATAATATTACTTGGCTGGATACTCTGGCTATTGTAAATCTTTAATAATTGTTACGGACCAGTAGTCAAGACCCTGGTAGTTTGAAAACGATTTTTTCAACCGACGACAAAAAAAGGAGGAGGTTATCAATTTGACGCGTACATATATATTTTTTTATTTTTTTTTATGTATGATCACCGATTACTCGAAGACGGCTGAACTGATTTGAAAAATTCTATTTTTGTTTGAAAGGATATACTTTGAAATTGGTTCCATTGCCACCAAGTCAGGATCTGATGATGGGATCCTGGAGAAATCGAGGGAACTCTTCAATTATTATAGTCACACCTATAGTGATTTGAGTATTTTTTGTAGTAACTTGTGTAGTTGCATTTGAAAAGCGCCATTTGTGAAGTAGACCTGATGATGAAGACCACAGATGACCACTGGAAGTACTCAATATATCAGTAGGAATAATAATTATTTCATAGGTTCCGCTTCGATTACTTGAATATAGTTACTAAGCACAATATGCTCGTCACAATACATATGGTGAAGTGAAGTACCAAGAGAACTCCTCAACAATTAACGGCCCAGCATTGGGAAAAGCAATATTTTGTAAAAGGTTATAAGTAGTTGAGATTTGGGCTTTTGTAACTAGGTAAATTATAAATCGACCAACTAAAAAGAGTGAAATAGAAACTTTTTACTAAAAATAATTATACCGACTTCCAAAAAACACTGCAAAGTGAAAAATAACAATAATTTTAAAAAAGATATTTAACTAGCAATTTGGGTAGAATTCACATAACTAGCAATTTTGTTAACCTCTCCAAGTAAGCTAAGTCTGCTTGTGTCTGGAGTTAGTTCATGAAAATAGTGTAATGGGTTCAAACCCGTGACTTCTCGACCACAAGTCCATAGCCATTAAGCTATTGACGCTTACATGTCATGATTAGGTACCCTTCCCGCTTTGGGGAGAACGGAAGGATTACCTTTACTGACTAAACATACAACCTGTTCCTTTAGTCGCTCTTGCGTTTCGAGGCAAACATGAGCCCTATCGGACCCCCTCATTGCTGCTGATTGCTCTTTGAGGCGCTCGTGGAACACAACGCACCGTTAATTCAGCGAGAAACAGTATGACGTTTATTTATTTAATGTTGTAACCGCACATACATTCACATCTACTTGCAAGCTCTCCATACATATACTAATACTAGCTTCCGCCCGCGACTTCGTTCGCGTGGAAGGGGTTTCATGCTTAAATCCTGATCCCGTAGGAATTTCAGTTCGGCCGAGGCGGCGGCCGAACTGGCGATGCGAGGGGTTGCGACAGTCGTAGAGAGGATCCGGCAACTGGGACTCGAGGTGGGCCTGCACAAGTCCGAGGCCATGTGTTTCCATGGCCGTCGGAACGCGCCACCTTCGGGTTCCCAAGTAACGGTGGGAGGAGTTCACATCGGCGTCGAGACGACGATGAAGTACCTGGGACTCGTCCTCGACAGCCGGTGGAACTTCGTCGAGCACTTCCGACGTTTGGCTCCAAGACTGGACTGGGCGGGGGCTGCACTCAAGCGGCTCCTACCCTATCTAGGGGGGCCAAACGCCTCCTGCCGGAGGCTCTATGCGGAGATCGTGCGGTCCATGGCCCTCTATGGGGCCCCTGTGTGGGCGCTGAATTTGCAGCGGCGACCAGCTAGCCGGCTGGTCGCGTCTCAGAGGGTCATGGCTATCCGGATGATCCGGGGATACCGCACGATCTCTGGGGAGGCGGCGAACCTCCTTGCTGGATTGCTGCCGTGGGATCTGGAGGCGGTAGCCCTCGCGCGCGTGCATAATTGGCGCGCAGAGGTGCTAAGCCGGGGTGAAACTCCGTTACCGCGGCAAGTCGCGGCTCAGCGGATAGAACTCCGGCGCGATCTCACGGCAGCATGGAAAGAGCGGCTGTCGCAACCGAAGGCTGGGCACGCCGCAATCGCGGCGATAAGTCCCCTCTTTGAGGAGTGGCTGGAGAGAGGCCACGGCGTCCTCACCTTCCGCCTGACGCAGGTGCTGACCGGACATGGCTGTTTCGGGAGGTACCTGTTTCGGATTCAGCGGGAGGACACGCCCGGGTGTCGTCATTGTGAGGACCACCTGGAGGACACGGTGGAGCATACGGTAGAGGTATGCCCTGCTTGGGCGGAGCAACGTCGTGTCCTCGTAGAGGCGGTCGGCGGCGGCGACCTCTCGCGCCCTGCTCTGGTTCAGACTATGGTGCGGAGCGAGAGGGAATGGGATGCGGTCGCCTCCTTCTGCGAAGCAGTCATGCTAGCGAAGGAGGAGGCAAACGCGCGAGGGAGAGGCAACTCTCTTTCTCGCGCCCCAGCCGCCGCGGGAGACGCCCCGGGCGTCGGGGATCGCGAGCCGATTTCCGGCCACCGTAGGCGTGGGCCTGCGGACGGCGAGCAGGGGTCGCTCACCGTCCGGTAAGGACCAGGCCCGTGTCGGCGGCGCGTCGTGTTCCACGCGCGCCTCAAAGAGCTGTCAACACCAGCGACGGGGCCTCATAGGGCCATTGCCTGCCGGGGTTTTGCGGGAAAGTTCTGCCGAGTTACCGCAGCCCCGGAAATTTAGGGCAGCCGAAGGAACAGGGTGGGTTTTTAGTCAGTAGAAATCTGACACACCCTTCCGCTTGACTCAGAGCGGAAGAAGTCATTCGATGATTTTCCCACCCCAAAAAAAAAAACAAAAAAAAAAAAACGGTCCTAAACTATTCTCATGCCAAATTTCATCGAAATCGGTTCAGCGGCTTATTCGTGATAAGGTAACACACAGACAGACAGTTACTTTCACATTTATAATATTAGTATGGATAAACACACATCGTTCCGTCACATTACTCACACACCACAACCATTCACAAAACATTCACATAACTTACTTTACACTTATACATACTCTCTACATCATACAGCTCACATCACATACCTACTTTTTTTTTACTCTCCACTTTCATAGATATAAAATCGCTAATCTTGTAAATAGTAGTGGCACTCGACAACTTTTGAATTGTGTAACTTATGGCTGAATGCTACGCTTGGAGATACAGGTTACCACCTAGTTCAGGAGATAGGGTCAAAAATTTCATGTGAACTATCACAGCCATCACATTTTGTGAATAATAATATGTTCCTACAACTTTGTGTTGAGAAAAAAACAATTTTTATTTTTATCTTTTAAATGTTATTTTAAATATTATTTTTTAAATTTAATTTGGGAAAACCAACAATTGTACAATGTGTCTTACATCTAAATACATATTCAAAACTAGGTTAATGTACAAATTCAATACGTTTCCACAGGTAACAATCAAGTTTAAAAGTACATGTGGCTAAGTGGCTTATTCTAACAAAAACAAAATAAAATTAATTAAATTAAATTTACCTTAACAAACAAAAACATTTTTTTTATATTAAACTATTAAAACCTAACTTGGTTGTAAGTGTTGTAACGTTTTTATAATACTTTTCTTAAATTTATTGCGAGGTTCTGCAAATATATCTATTTCACAAAAGTATAGATTATAGTTCTTTACTACTCTTTTGAGAGGCGCTCGTTCACCCGCATTTGTACGACTAGTATTCGTAGCAAAAAGTGGGTAAGCGCGCATCTCTCACCTATTAACAGTTCGGGCCACCATACAACGTGTAACGGAAAAGGTATATACATACCAAGGGCACGGTTTCTTTGGATGATATCAAACGATACTGAAAGGGTTTCAACTCAAAATAAAATACTCTAAAAATTTATACCAAATTTTCGGTTTCGTAAGTTTCTTAAATTGAAATCATAACAATCGTGTCACCGCACTACGTACTTAGGTCAATAACTTTCCACGTTACTTGCAAATATCACGACAAATCTCTTCTGTGATGTGCTTATTTCAATTTGAAAAGTTCGGTTTCTGGTATCAATGTGTTAAAAATTCTCATTACTTCCGAACATGTAGCGATAGGATTAAAAACCCTTCCAATATCCTTTGATATCACCCAACAACAACAACATTTTATGAACATTATCAGGACAATCAAACTGGTTGTGTATAAATCCGTACAACATCATGGCTTGGAGTAATAGATGCCTTGAATTTAGGGTCAATAAATAAAAATTTTGCAATAACTCTTCGTAAGAAAGACGGCCCATATGACATTAATTATATTGCATCGTTTTTAAAATTTTGCGCTGACTTCGCTCTATAGCATGGTCATACTTTGCATATTATGGGTCCCATATCATGCAGGCATATTCTACTTGTGGGCGTACTAGACTGTTATAAACATGTAAATATGTCGCTGGGCGTTTGAAATCAGCAGAAGATCGACTAGGTTACACAGTTGGAAAGCTTTAGCGATTATCTTTTCAATGTGCAAGTTTAAATGAAGTTTGCAGTCCAAAAGTACACCAAGATCAGGGATTTAATTTTCTTTATGGAGAAGTTGATTGCAAATCGAATAACTAAAGTTGATTATGCTCTTATTTTTTGTGAAGTTAACAATTTTACACTTAGGGATACTTAATTTTAGTTTATTAATTTCACAATAGTCAGACAATCTGTTTAAATCTTCTTGAACGACATAACAATCTTCGACGCTTTTTACTTTCTTGAAAAGTCTTAGGTCGTCAGTATATAGTAAGAAATTACTGTGATGGAAGCATTTGCTAATGTCATTTATATAGACAATAAACAATAAGGGACCCAATATTGATCCCTATGGTACCCCAGATGTAGCCAAAAATGTATTAGATCGGTATCCATTACTTACAACAGTTTGGTTACGGTTACTAATACCGAAACCAATGCAATAGATTATCTCTGATGCCATTAAATGCAATTTTGTTAAGTAAGATTTTGTGGTCCGCTCCATCAAAGGATTTTTTAAAATCTGTGTATACAGTATCGGTTTGGGCTCGATTGTCCATATTATTAAACAAGTTAAATTAATGAAAATGAATAAGTTTGTAATAGTTGATTTGCGTTTTACAAAGCCATGTTGCTCTGGAATTAAATTATGTTGTAAAAACGCATATATTTCATGATGGACACGTCTTTCAAACAGTTTTGCTAAAATGCAAAGAAGAGAAATTGGTCGATAATTCTCAACATTTTGTTTGAAGCCTCCTTTGTGGACAGGCACTCCGTTAGCTGATTTCCAGGTGGAGGGAAATAAACCAGTGCTAATAAATCTGTTAAATATTATAAATAACGGTATGCATATTGTATCTGCTGTTCATTTTAAAAAGCAAGGAGGAATTCCATCAGGCCACGCCCCTTTAGTGTTATCTAACATTTTTAATTGTTTGCGAATCAAAAGAAGGCTAAAATGTATACTATCGAGGGATGTGTCATTATTTTTGGATTGTTCTGCTGTTGTATGCCAGTCAGGAGAAAGATCAGAGGGTTCAAAAACAGACTGAAGAATTATGAAAAAAAGTTTGCATATTCCAAGTGGATCGGTAGATTTTTCATTTTTATAATACATATTTGAAGGAACTCCAGACTTGCCCTGTCGATTGGCATGTATGTCCAGAAATGTTTTACGTTTTTAGGAATACTATCCTTAATACTTTTAATATAAATACGATAGCAATTTGTACATTCCGTTTGAAAACGGGCTCTATATAAGGAAAACACTTCATAGTCGCAAAGGTTTTTATACTTGTACTACTTTGACCAGGCTCTCTTTTTGTAATTAAATATATGTATAAGCTAATATCTTTGTCCTATCACGATATCATCCATACAAGTCATAGGTCTAGTGGTTGCAAACGCCACTGCTGAGCATGAGGACTCGACTTTGATTCCCGGGTCGGGTATATACTGCTGTTGGGTTTTTGTATAAGAAATTTCTCTGTAGTGCACGGAGTTTGCGAGTTGGCGGTGTGACCCCCGTGTATTGGCAAAACACGTTAAGGCGTTGTTCTCGGCTGTTATTTAGACAGGTATGACAGTCGTTACGGGTAGTCGGAAACCAGATAATCTGACACTGGTCTGGCCAAGTGTGTCACCCAGCTGATCTAGTGGCTCCATGTAAACGGGATCCTGCCATTTTGCCGAAAAGATTTTGACAAAATTTCATTACCCAAACAAATTTTAGCAACCTTTTTTTATACCATTGCAATATTTCGAAAGATACATATATAGATATAAAGATACATATATACGCATATTTTTATTTGGTCAAATTTTTACTTGGCAAAATATTACCAAGTGTAATGACATTATGGCATTTGGTCTTTAATCAAATGATTTATTACAGCAAACAATCTTCAGACAATAAACGTTTGGTGAAATCGACTCAGAGTACCCTGACTCGGATAGGTTAGGTTATGTTTAATATCTACTTAGGTTACTATTACCTATAACTACGATAGAACTTACAAGATTTTGCGTAAAAACTGTTATACCAACTGAAATATTTGACTAAATAAAACATGTTAAAAGTACTAGTTGGTAAACAAGTTATAGTTACACGTTCATTTCCCTAACATTAGGTTTGCGTTACAATTTTTTGTGAATAGAATTTTTGCTAAGTAATAATAATTTGGCAAATGAAATTATGCTAAAAATTTTTTGGGAAGTGAAAATTTGTCAAATTCCTTTCGGTCAAACAAGGGAGACCCCGAATAGAATTTTTGCTAAGTAATAATTTGGCAAATGAAATTATGCTAAAAAATTTTTGGGAACTGAAAATTTGTCAAATTCCTTTCGGTCAAACAAGGGAGACCCCGAATAGAATTTTTGCCAAGTAATAATTTGGCAAATGAAATTATGCTAAAAATTTTTTGGGAAGTGAAAATTAGTCAAATTCCTTTCGGTCAAACAAGGGAGACCCCAGTAATACCCAACTACATTCAATGAGACTGGAAGCCTAGAAAGTAAAAGGCTAAGCAGATGTGGATCTATTATTCGGCTTTATCTGATGAGATTAGAAGCTCAAACAATGCTTTCCACGCTTTCAGAAACATTCTGAATGACGCCATAACCACGGTTACAATGCAATTCACATTCCTTCTCGTCGATATTCCGATAGTCATTAACAGGCTATCCTACAGCGCAATTAAGCTCGTAAATTGCTTTAAAACTTTATAAACTGAGCGTAAAGCGTACCGGAGTGCTCGCAACTCGCCTACTGTAAAGTATTCTTGTTGGTATTAGCAATTTAATGTGACATTAGCCCCGTACTACGTGTGATTATCTTGTTTTATGTCACCGCTAACATCATTTGTGCTGTTTAATTGGATATCATATGTTTTGAAGTCATGTTGAATGTGAGGTAAGTGTTATCTATGTGGCTATAAAAAGATTTTCAAACAGATTCATAAAATCTTTTTGAACATGTAAAATTATATTTCATAACCAGCAATTTATACGATACAAATTTCATATCTTATATTTATTTATTTATTTATTTATTATTTCACAAAATAAATAGGGTACATACATGCTTAGTACAAATTTATGTGCAAGAATTAACAGATATTGTACTGCTGATATTTAAAAAAGGAAACCCTGAGTTATAAGTACCAGCAACCTTCAAGTGACACACAGTGAAGGCAATTCATGACATAAAATAGCTATGCAGACATGTTAGATGAAGTATTATACAAAAATACATTCAATCAACAATACGCAAAAAAAATGTTTTTCTTAAGAATCAAAACTTGAACCAGTAAACTAAAATTGTTTAAGTAGGGGTGTGGTTATTAACGTGTGAGTATTACATGTTTATGTGTGTATAAGTATGTGTGTGCGTGTGTAAATTATAATGATTGCCTATGAGTTGTTTATTAGTGATACTATATTATTAACCGACTTCAAAAAAAGGAGGAGGTTGTCAGTTCGTCTTGAACTTTTTTTTTAATGTATGTTACCTTATCCCTTTACACCCGATGGTTTGGACCGATCAACTCGGAGACGGCTGGACCAATTTGGAAAAATCTTTTTGTGTTTGAAAGGGTATACTTTCTAGTTAGTTCCATTGTTATGAAATCAGGATCTGATGATGGGATCCTGGAGAAATCGAAGGAACTCTTCAAATATTATAGGCACACCTATAGCGTTTTGGGTATTTCTTATAGTACTTTGAGCAGTTGCTTTCGAAAAGTACCATTTGGGGAAGTTGAACTGATAATGAAGACCACAGATGGCCACTGAAACTACTCAATAATCCAATAAGTATAATATCTAATGAGTATTTCGTGGATTGCGATTCGATTACTTGAGTACAGATGTTAAGCACTTTATGCTCGTCACAATGCATATGGTGACGTAGAGCTGATGGTCAAGTACCAGGAGAACTCCTCAAAAATTAACGGCTATGCATCGGGAAAAGCAATATTTTGTAAAAGGTGATAAGTTGTTGACATTATGGCTTTTGTAACTAGATAAAATACAATCCGACCCACTAAAAAGCGTTAATTTTTTTTTTGCGAAAATAGTACCAACTTCCATATCAAAACACTACAAAGCCAAAAATAACTTTAATTTCGGAAGGCGGTGTGAAAAAAGGAAAATACAAAACCAATAACACCGACTACCGAAATTAAAGTTATTTTTGGCTTTGTAGTGTTTTTATTCCAATAGTTCCATTTTTTGCAAAAAAAAAAAATTAACGTTCAAACAATTCTATGAGACGGAGTGGGCCGTAATCTATCATCAGATTCTATTATATTAGAATATTTGTGTAAAGAATATACTTATGACTAACTAAGCATTATATTAGGCTTTTCTCCCGCGGCTTCGCTCGTGTTAGTCATTTTTTTCCCCTAGCAGTTTAAATATAGCCAATTTTAAGGCCTACCAAGTACACACAAAAAATCCTTGAATTCGGTGGCACGAGATTTTTATATGTTAGATTTGGGAGTGATATGAAAATTCGAATATATAATAATAATAATAATAAAAGTCATTTATTTCTCCTCACATAATAAGACAAACATAACATATTAAGTCACATAAGATAAATGGGGGTACATAAATCATGCTTATACTTAAATATGTGAGGAGCTGGTGTCTGAATTAGGCATGATGCCTGTACTACAGATCACCAGGTCCCCACCCAACAGTATAACAAGTTCATTAATGTGAATGGTTATGTTTCTTTCTTAGTAACAAACAAACTAAATAAAATAAAAACAGAAAAAATAAGTTAAGTTAAAAAGACTAATACTAAAAGACTAAAACTGGTAAAACAGGCAAAAAATAAAAATGATAATAGCCGTTTTTTGTAGGCCTGGTTTATGAGCCATGACATATATGGCTTAGTGGGTGTGGTGTGTGTTTACGTATATGTATGTGTTAATGTGTGCGTGTGTGTTAGTGCATGTGTGTGTGTGTCTGAAGAAGATTTGTTTGAGGACATTTCTAGAAGCTAATTATGTAGTAAGCTTTCTGTTTTGTCATAGTCCAACTTGATCAGCCACTCCATGACAACAGATTTACATTTAGCACTAGGTAATGCGTATATAGACAGGGCTCTATTTACTTTGTTATACAAATTACAGCTTTGGAAGCAAAAGAATCGGTGAGATAGTTTGGTTCTGAATGGGGTTGAGGTGCAAACTAAATCTTTACGACGCTTGTTGCTAAATTTGTCAGGCTCGTATTTTAACTGGGAATGTTTTTTGAGTACCGTGTACAGAATGAAAAGCTGTCTCACCGTTAATACATCCCACTTTTTAAACAGGTCCACCGTCGGATAGTAATAAGGCAAGGACAAGCTAACTTTAAGGATTGCACTTTGTGCCCTTTCAATTTTTAAAAGATGTGTTTTACCGACACCTCCCCAAGAGGTGATGCAATAGATGAGAAGAGACTGGCAAAGCGCGAAATATACTGTTTTAATAACATGTTTTTGAGCAACGTGTCTCAAAGCTTTAAAAATAAATATTAGTTTTCGCACTCTCCCAGCTAAGAGTTCTATGTGATGTTGGAAACTCAGGTTTCTGTCTATCGTAACACCCAGATACTTGATTAATGCTGTAGTTGTCAGATTAGGACAAGAACAGTTTGTATTGTTGGGGTTTGGGCACGAATGGGAGATGATACGGTACGAAGGATCAGGTTTATCAGTGGTTTTATTGGAGAAAGTCATATAGTTTGTTTTCGTGACATTTAGCGTCAATACATTACTATATAACCATCTAGTTACCATATTCATTCCTCTCTGAGCATTCGTGAAAACCTGCTCGTCGAATGACGTTATATTTATGCATGGATATAATTTATACAACGTGTAACAGAAACCCCATATCTATTCAAAAGGGCTGAAGACTGTATCTAGTATGGAGTCTCTATGCACAGTTTCAGCTCAAAATAAGTGACTCAAAGAATTTCTACAAAATTATCGGTTTCACATGTTTCTTGAAAACCAATCATAAACATCGTCTCACAGCTCTACGAGGGTCAATAACTTCCCACTTCTCTTGCCAATAACACGATAATTCTCTTCATTCTTCTTAATTTGAAAAATTCGGTCTCTGGTATCAATATATTGTAATTTCTAATAAGTTCCACACATGTAGACATGGGATTACAAAACACTTGCCATATCGTTTGTTATCATCCATAAAAAAACATGCACTTGGTATGTATATACCCTTTAAATTACACGTTGTGTAGGTTAAAAGTCTATTGACTCTTCCTCCGACGACTATCTACTAAAAATGTTTCTTTTCTATGGCAAATTACTAGGTGAAACTGTGCAGTAGCTTCTGACATTGCGCATGAATATGCCTATGTTTGTTTATGCGATTCGCTCTATCTTCTCAAAACAATACAGTCTGTTTTCATTTACTTACCTCAAAACTTCATGACCAATGTCATGAAGTTTTCACTCATTTGAAGATAAAATAATGGATTTTAATAGATATATATATCTCATTAGATCCAAATATTTTATTTTCAAGTTCGTCATTCTGTGTAGTCTGGTTTAAATTTTCTTAAAATAAATGTTAAGACTCGAGCAAAATGTACCACAAATCCTTAAGAGGCAGATCAAACATTTTATTTCCCCATCTTCCGTCCAATAATGAGCCAGATACCTGAGTTGAATAAAAGAAAGCGCTAAGAAAATATTTGGAGGCGCGGATAAATTGTGTGTTCGATTGATAACGTACGTGAGCCGCCTCCATACCTCCCAGCCTCCTAAACTAACGAACTCATTCACACTTACAAAGATTTTGGGTTTATTTAAGAATTTATACTAAACAAGATACGTTATTAGATTTGTATTGTGTTTATCTTGAAGCAGACGTGGTCTAGTGAGGCCTTTTGTTTCTTTTCTATATTAAGAACACACAAAGAAATATCTTAAGTAAGAGTCTAATGAACAATCCATTCAAATTAAAAAAAATACGGAGTAGTTTCAGGCGTTGCTTTGCGAAAATTCATGACAAATAAATATAGTATTTTGCTTGAAAGCAGTATGCTGTAGCTCATTTCGCTAAGGCTTCAACTGCTCAACATCTTCAGAGATTGCTTGGTGGAGGGGTGACATTCGTGTCAATATAGGTTTGGGTTGCATATTACCATTATATGCATTTAGGTATTTAATGAGAGAAAGCGGCGCTACATTTTGCAATCAAATTTTTTGTGGGATTTACTCTAAGTATTGTCCTATAATCAATATACATATAATAAAACAGAAAAAAGTCTGTCTATACATAGAATATATTTACAAAAAATAATTGAGAGGGGTTTAGAAACAGTAATAGAGTAAGAATTTAAAATAAAATATTTGTACACGCTAATCTTCAAAACTACGATATGAATGAAACTTTTTTGTTACCTAGCTTTTAAGTCTGGGCAATATAATTATAGACTACAATTCATTTTTCAAACTGGAAAACCTGATGTAGAACTTTATACGCGAGCGAAGACAGATAGATAGATATACTCTTTATTGTACACCATAACAGAATTGAATAAGGACTTAAAAACTACAAAGGGTGTTACAATGGGCGGTCTTATCGCTAAAAGCGATCTTTTACAGACAACCTTTAGATGGATTTGACACAGCAGGAGAAAATAAATTCGCGGGTAGTCCATGGTGAACTATTCACTTATCTATACTTATAATAAATCTGTAGAGAGGTCAATTCTGTACATGAAATATATTTCCAAAATAACTATCAGGGGGTGATTAGGGATCGATACTGATGCCAAAAATGCAATCAGTAAAATTTTTGTCTGTCTGTCTGTCTGTCTGTCTGTCTGTCTGTCTGTATAACCGTTATAGAAACAAAAACTACTCGACGGATTTTAACGAAACTTGGTACAATTATTTCTCATACTCCTGAGCTGGTTATAGTATACATTTCATCACGCTACAATCAATAGGAGCAGAGCAGTGAAGGGAAATGTTGGGAAAACGGGAGAAGTTACTCCATTTTTTAAGCTTCCGTCGCGTGTGCTACTTTGGTGGTTAAAGCTACACAGAAATCATTTATGACGGAAATGTTCTCCTTAAAATTATATAAAAAATATCCCACGACAGCATATGTCTATCTTTTATGGTTGACTCACAATAACACGTGTAACTCCCGATAGCTTAGCAGTTCGAAGCTTTCTGATTATAATATTTGTCTACCACGTTTATAACACTCTCAGTCACCCCTAATTGAAAAAGTTAACATTATTAACTATTCCATAAAAATGAATCATATAAATCGGTATAGAAACACCAAAGTTATACATGAAATCTATACTTATAATAAATCTGTAGAGAGGTCAATTCTGTACATGAAATATATTTCCAAAATAACTATCAGGGGGTGATTAAGGATCGATACTCATGCCAAAAATGCAATCAGTTAAATTTTTGTCTGTCTGTCTGTCTGTCTGTATAACCGTTATAGAAACAAAAACTACTCGACGGATTTTAACGAAACTTGGTACAATTATTTTTCATACTCCTGAGCGGGTTATAGTATACTTTTCATCACGCTACAATCAATAGGAGCAGAGCAGTGAAGGGAAATGTTGGGAAAACGGGAGAAGTTACTCCATTTTTTAAGCTTCCGTCGCGTGTGCAACCTTAATGGTTAAAGCTACACAAATCATGTCATGACGGAAATGTTCTCCTTAAAATTATATAAAAAATATCCCACGACAGCATATGTCTAACTTTTATGGTTGACTCACAATAACACGTGTAACTCCCGATAGCT
This sequence comes from Tholera decimalis, assembly GCA_943138885.2. NCBI lineage: Eukaryota > Metazoa > Arthropoda > Insecta > Lepidoptera > Noctuidae > Tholera > Tholera decimalis. The sequence goes on from OW964565.2 coordinate 19,725,576, forward strand.
TAGCAGTTCGAAGCTTTCTGATTATAATATTTGTCTACTCTTACGTTTATAACACTCTCAGTCACCCCTAATTGAAAAAGTTAACATTATTAACTATTCCATAAAAAAGGCCAAGTGCGAGTCAGACTCGCCCATGAAGGGTTCCGTAGTAACTATAATATAATATGCAAATTTATTTGACGAAAAAAAAACCTTACAAATTTCTTAAAACTAGCTTATTTACATTTTTTACAACTGCGCCAAATAAATTTGTTTTGAAAAAAAAAACCTTACAAATTTCTTAAAACTGGCTTTTTTACAACTGCGCCGAATAAATTTGTTTTTCATAGTGTTTGTATGAATTACAAAGTAATATTTGCGGTTTTAGAAAATATGCTGTATCTCAAAAACTGCTGAACTGATTTCGTTCAAACTAATTTTGGTTGAAAGTTTATATTAAGATCTACAGACATATATTTTTTTTAGATTTTTCACTCCATTATTATAGAAGTTAGAGGTTGTGTCCGCCACACACACATTTTACCACTTTGGAAGCTTATATCTTTTAAACGATTGACTTTATGGAAAAGTGGTTTTAGAAACCCCGATGTCGTTTTTAAAGAACTGTCTATAGATACCACACATGCATCGATTTCATGAAAAAAAATATTTTCAGGTTTAGTTCCATGTATGGGGAGCCCCCTTTATTTTAAATATTTTTTAATTTTTTTCTCAAAATCGGAAAGCGGTTCACAGAATACATCTACCTATCAAGTTTCACATGTATAGTCCTAATAGTTTCGGAATAAAATTGCTGTGACAGACGGACGGACGGACAGACAGACAGACAGACAGACGGACAGACATGTCGAACCTAAAAATATTCCGTTTTTTGCCATTCGGCTACGAAACCGTAAAAAGAATCATATAAATCGGTATAGAAACACCAAAGTTATACATGAAATACGCTTATAATAATAAGCCATCGCGCGTGAATACTGAATCATGCTATAAGGATTATTTTTGAGAATTGGTCGCCGCGCTCGACACGTCTCGCGGTCGAAGCGTTCTCTAGGTACTTAAGCCTCATGTGAACGTGATCTAAATTAACTTACGCTGACGGAGTCGCGGGCACAGCTATATTGTATCATTACGCTAAGGCTAATAGGAGCGGAGCGCCAATGAAGAATGCTTCAAAATCGGGGTTAAATTTAACGTTAGCCCAAAGTAACTATTCCACGCGGACGAAGTCGCGGGCAAAAGCTAGTATACAATAAATAAGTAATAACCTACATACTCAATACACATATACATATATACAACGTGTAATTTAAAGGGTATATACATACCGAGTGCACGGCTTCTTTGGATATGGCAAGGGTTTTCTAATCCTATGTCTACATGTGTGGAGCATATTAGAAATTTCAATACATTGATATCAGAGGCCTAATTTTTCAAATTAAGAAGATCGAAGAGAATTATCGTTTTATTGGCAAGTGACGTGGAAAGTGATGACCCTCATAGTGCTGTGACACGTTTGTTATTACTGGTATTCAAGAAACATATGAAACCAATAATTTGGGGTCAATTCTGTGAGTCACTTATTTTGAGCTGAAACTTTGCATAGAGACTCCATACCAGATGTTGTCTTCGTTCCTTTTGGATAGATATGGGGTTTCCGTTACACGTTGTATACATAAAAAGAACAAAGCTGAGATGTATAAAAATAGTAACATATTAAAGAGAGAGATAGAGATCTTTTACTATGTTTTTGAAAGAAGGAAGGGTTTGTGCTTGTCTTACTGACACAGGAAGAGTATTCCACAGTCGTACTGCTTGAGCTGCGAACGACTTACAAAAGTAATTGGTGGAGCTAGTCTCATCATCCGCTTAGTGTTTTCCCAACTATATTTGGGTTGGCTCCGAGTCAAAATGGATGCAGCTGGGTATTAATGTTTTACATGGGAGGACTGCCTATCTGACCTCCACAACCCAGTAGCTGGGTAACACAATACCCCTTGGCTAGACCAGTGTCAGATTTACTGGGTTCTGACTACCCGTAATGACTGTCAAAGATGTTTAAATGACAGCCGGGATCACGGCTTGATGTACTTTTCCAGGCACGGAGGAAACTCCATACATATGTTAAGATGGCCATCCACGGACCGATCTTGTACCTTGAATCGACCCATGGGGCTATTATAATTTAGCCACGAGCTCCCCTGGACAATTAATATACAATCACTGATTATTATTTACTAGCTGCTGCCCGCAACTTCGTTCGCGTGGGAGGATTTTCCGCGTAAATCTCGATCCCGTGGGAATTCCGGGATAAAAAGTAGTGTGTTATTTCAGGATGTCAACTATCTACTTACCAAATTTCATTAAAATCCATCCAGTAGGTCCGGAGATTAGCGTGTACAAACAGACAGACGTACAAACAGACAGACTTTGTTTTTAAAGAAACGGTAACACGGCAAAAAAATTGCCGTGTTACCGTTTCTTTATCAACCTCAATTATTATTTTTGTGTAAAATTTGAATGTACACACACGCTTTTTTTACTGTTTTATTACATGTACAACGTGTAACGGAAACCCCATATCTATCCAAAAGGGCTGAAGACAACATCTGGTATGGAGTCTCTATGCACAATTTCAGCACAAAATAACTGACTCAAAGAATTGATACCAAATTATTGGTTTCATATATTTCTTGAATACCAATCATAACAAACGTGTCACAGCACTACGAGGGTCAATAACTTTCCACGTCACTTGCCAATAACACGATAATTCTTTTCGTTCTTCTTAATTTGAATAATTCGGTCTCTGGTATCAGTGTATTGGAATTTGTAATAAGTTCTACACACGCAGATTTAGGATTACAAAACCCTTGCCATATCGTTTGTTATCATCCAAAGAAGCCATGCACTTGGTATGTATATACCCTTTAAATTACACGTTGTATAAATACTTCCAAACTCCGGGCAGTAGCCCGAGTAACTGAGAAATTCGTTACAGAAAAATCCAATAGGATTTTTAGCCCGACCTAGGAATCGAACCCGAGACCTCGTGCTCATGCAGAAGCTAGTCTATACAATACAATGTAAAATTTGTCTGTATCTTTTATTCGTAATAGGCTCGGGTTTGACCACTATCTCGATTATTCTCGATCGATCGACGATGATGTGGTCGAAGATGAAGCATGCTTCCCTAGAAGTAACCTATTCACTCTTGACTTAAAGACACCCAGGCTATGGCTATCAGGAAATACAGACTCTGGCAGGGAATTCCATTCCTTAGCTGTACGCACAATTAAAGAATTCCATAAACGTTTTGTACGTATGGGTGGGATGCCACCATGTAACGATGGCGCATCGCCGTTCATCTTGTAGTACGATGATGGAACGGGCTTGGTGGAATTAGTCTGTGCAATTCCATCGCATACTCTCCGAAATGTAACTTATAGTAAGTTTGTATGTAGAAGTTTATCTTCAGAACGAATGATCCAATTCTAAATTTTTTTATTGGTAGTAAGGAGCATTATTTATGAGTGCTACAAATTATTTCGAAATAAACGCAGACAAAGGCGCGGGAGAAGTGCTAGTATATAATAAAATCTAATTCAGACATTCCATATATTATGTAGTTTAAAATTTTCATTCATACTAAGAGTTAATATAATTGAAAATGTATCATTGTCTCGTTCAAAAATTTCGAAATTGATTCTGTCACCATATAGTGCAAGGAGTCCTATTTTACTAACTATTGTACTAACTAATAAAATTCAAAACGGCAACATTCTAACACATGTATTTGCTTCAAACTGTTGACAGTTTCGAAAACGCTAAACTGCCCAGGGGCTGTAAAAATAAGATACGGATTTATGATGCTTTGTTAAACCATTTATACGAGTAGATCTTAGTGTTAATTATTTATGTATACAACGTGTAACGGAAAGGGTATATACATACTAAGGGCACGGCTTCTTTGAGTGATATCAAATGATATTGGAAGGGTTTTTTAATCCTATCTCTACATGTTCGGAAGTAATGAAGTCACCGCCTGGACGGTAGGCTACTACAGTACTAGGCGCACAGAATTACGGAAGAGATTTATCGTGATATTTGCAAGTAAAGTGGAAAGTTATTGACCTACGTAGTACAGTAACACGATTGTTATGATTTCAATTTAAGAAACTTACGAAACCAAAAATTAGGTATCACTTTTTAGAGTATTTTATTTTGAGTTGAAACCCTTCCAATATCGTTTCCGTTACACGTTGTATACAACGTGTAACGGAAACCCCATATCTATCCAAAAGGGCTGAAGACTACATCTGGTATAGAGTCTCTATGCAAAGTTTCAGCTCAAAATAAGTGACTCACAGAATTGATCCCAAATTGTTGATTTCGTATGTTTCTTGAATACCAATAATAACAAAAGTGTCACATCACTATGAGGGTCATCACTTTCCACGTCACTTGCCAATAAAACGATAATTCACTTCGTTTTTCTTAATTTGAAAAAATCGGTCTCAGGTATCAATGTATTGAAATTTCTAATAAGTTCTACACATGTACACATAGGATTAGAAAACCCTTGCCAAATCGTTTATTATCATCCAAAGAAGCCGTGCACTTGGTATGTAAATACCCTTTAAATTACACGTTGTATTTATATAATACGTTTATATATTCTAACATTATATATTTATATTATATTATATATATTATATTATTATTATTATATATATTATTATATTATATTATTATTATTAACCGACTTCAAAAAAAGGAGGTTTACAATTCGTCTTGAACTTTTTTTTTTTTTTTTTTATGTATGTTACCTCGTATCTCGGAGACGGCTGAACCGATTTGAAAAATTCTTTTTGTGTTTGAATGGGTATAGTTTCTAGTTAGTCCCATTGTTACGAAATCAGGATCTGATGATGGGATCCTGGAGAAATCGAGGGAACTCTTCAAATATTATAGGCACACCTATAGCGTTTTGGGTATTTCTTGTAGTACCTTGAGCAGTTGCTTCCGAAAAGTACCATTTGGGGAAGTTGAACTGATGATGAAGACCACAGATGGCCACTGAAACTCCTCAATAATAAGTATTTCGTGGATTGCGATTCGATTACTTGAGTACGGATGTTAAACACTGTATGCTCTTCACAATACATATGGTGATGTAGAGCTGATGGTCAAGTACCAGGAGAACTCCTCAAAAATTAACGGCTATGCATCGGGAAAAGCAAAATTTTGTCAAAAGTGATAAGTTGTCGACATTATGGCTTTTGTAACTAGATAAATTACAAACCGACCCACTAAAAAGGGTTGAAAAAATATGTTTTTTTGCAAAAAATAGAACCGACTTCCATATCAAAACACTACAAAGGCAAAAATAACTTTAATTTCGGAAGGCGGTGTCTTTAGTTTTGTATATATTTTCGTTTTTGACACCGCCTTCCGAAATTAAAGTTATTTTTGCCTTTGTAGTGTTTTGATATGGAAGTCGGTTCTATTTTTTGCAAAAATTTTTTTTTTATTTAAGTATATTTTATTTTTATTGCATTATAAGTATGTGTAGGTATATTTAATATTTTAGTTTTAGTTTTAAACTTCACATATTCATATTTATTTCTCTTCTTGTTCTCACACACTATTGGGGTAAGTAATAGATGATATAACAACAAAATCTCTAATATAAATTATAGGTTCCATTGTTATATGTTGTTAACATATAACACCGGAACCTATAATTTTATTTAATATAGCGATTAGTTAATATAATGAACGATTGATATAATTTTAAAATAACAAATTTTTATAAGCATAACATACATTAAATGTAACATCGTTTGACATAACATACATTAAATACAAAATTGTTTGACCTACCACTCATAGGATATAAAACTTATTTGGTATACAACGTGTAACGCAAACCCCATATCTATCCAAAAGGGCTGAAGACAACATCTGGTATGGAGTCTCTATGCACAGTTTCAGCACAACATAACTGACTCAAAGAATTGACAGCAAATTATTTGTTTCATATATTTCTTGAATACCAATCATAACAAACGTGTCACAGCACTACGAGGGTCAATAACTTTCCACGTCACTTGCCAATAACACGATAATTCTTTTCGTTCTTCTTAATTTGAAAAATTCGGTCTCTGGTATCAGTGTATTGGAATTTGTAATAAGTTCTACACACGTAGACTTAGGATTACAAAACCCTTGCCATATCGTTTTTGACGTGACAACGTCTTGTAATTCGATGAAGCTGGCTGCACGCACGAAAATACATGACTCATGCGGCGTTACCTCGCTCTTAGGCGTTCCATCGCTCTGAGGCGTTCCAAAGCAAATCAAATTGGATCTACAAGTTGACATTTATGTATGACTCAACGATTCAAGTACTAGGCTATCATAAAACGGTAAGAGATGACGTCACTGTGTAGGGATTCTTTGACATTTATGTATGACTAGCTTCTACCCGCGACTTCGTACGCGTGGGAAGGTTTTCCCGCGCAAATCCCGATCCGGTGGGAATTTCGGGATGAAAAGTAGCCTATGTGTTATTCCAGGCTGCCAACTATATACTTACCAAATTTCATTCAGATCCATTCAGTAGTCAAACATCCATCCATCCTCACAAACTTTCGCATTTATAATATTAGTAGGAAGGACTCAACGAGTCAAGTACTAGGCTATCATAAAACGCTAAGAGATGACGTCACTGTGTAGGGATTCTTCCATTGTCATGAGAAGTGCAGTAATAGTGATGTAAAATTAAAATTTTCTTTTAAAAATTGCATCCATTCCATCAGTATTTTCTTATGACGTTGTCACGTTCAACTATCGTCAGTAAATCGACTTTACAGACAACCGATTTTATCATCCAAAGAAGCCATGCACTTGGTATGTATATGTCGCAGGGATATGATAAAACAGGGATTTGGTCAATTCCCTAAGGGATTTGATCAAATCACGGAGGATGTTAAAATAACAACACGATTTTATCATTTCCCTAAACAAATCTAGCGATTTGAACAAATCCCTAAATTGATTCAGTGAAATGATAATAAAACATGTCCAGTTCTTGTTTACGTCGCGCTCGCGCTTGCTTGTCAGTGACCGCGCCCCCTGCTCCACCGCGCACTCACCCGCGGCGCCCGTACGCGGTCTCAGTTGGTTCTAAACACTATTAAAGACGGACGCACGCACTTTTGAGTATAATTTTACGAAAATTATAGAAAAAGGCTTTGAATATGGGACAAAATCAGCCTCGTACTGGGTTTGTGTGTGAGGAACAGTTTAATGAAGCTATTATGACGATTTTAGAGGGGCGGCATGATACGGAAAAACCGTTATGGACTCAAGAATCTATCCTCTCTTGAGTCCATAACGGTTTTTCCGAGAGGCAATTACAGCGATTGAACAATTTAAATCAGCTCCAGGACTGAATCTTAAGAGAAAAAACAATATTATTACGGTAACAAATATGATGTAATGGAGGTTGGCACAACGAAGTTTTTGATATTAAAAATAAAGTTTGCTTCTGACTCAGTGATAGTGCCTCCAAATGAATTTTATGCTATACTTTGTGAGACCCATCAAGCGAAGGGCCACGGAGGCAGAGACAAAATGCTGTACAATTTGAAATCCAGATATTTAATTCCCACTTCTGTTGTATTAGAATTTTTTAAACTGTGTACGGTATGTCAATCTAAAAAGAAATTCCCAAGAAAAGGTATTGTTGTTTGCCCGATTGTCTCTAATGATTTTAACCATCGCGGCCAGGTTGATTTGATTGACCTACACTAAACCCCCGACAGACATTATAAATGGCTATTACATTATCAAGATCACGCAACAAAATTCAGTTTTCTGCGACCGTTGATTTCAAAAAGAGCAGCTGAAGTAGCAATGGAACTTTTTTTTTAAAGTTCCATTCATACTTTAGCTGCTCTTCTATTCTTCTATTCCTGGAAGTAGGTTGTCCCCATATACTACAAAGTGACAATGGCCGTGAGTTTACGGCTGCAATCATTCAAGAATGGTAGTTACCATGTGGGCAACATGCAAAATTATTAATAGTAGGCCTAGACATCCAGCGAGTCAAGGGTCAGTTGAGCGTGCAAACCAAGATGTCGAAGCGATGTTACGGGCTTGGTTAATTGACAATGACAGTAAAAATTGGGCAATCGCCTGTTATTTTGTTCAATTTCAAAAGAGTTCCTCTTTTCATCGTACCGTTAAGCGTTCACCTTACAAGGCGTTGGAACAGAACCAAAAACAGGACTCCGATCTACTCATATTTCAACAGAATTACTTGACAAGTTAGTTACTGAAGAGGATTTGGATCAGCTTTTTAAACAGCAAAACGTATTAGCTACTGAATCAATTGATAACAACACTACAACTTCTGAGAAACAACTAACTATTGAATCTAATGAAGATAACACTTCGACTTCAGAGCGAGTTGAAGCTGGTACATCAGCCATGCCGTCTGAATCTCCAAATCTTATCACATCGATTTCAGAGCGATTTGTAACTGGTATCTCAGCCATACCATCTGAATCTGCTAATGATAACACAATGACTTCTGTACAAGAACATGCGGAATTAGATAAAAATGCTATTTTAACACATGAATTATCAGCTGAACCACCTGTTGTATCAGAAAGTGAATCGGTTGTGAGAGAATCTACAGGAGCACATTCATGTGACATTTGCGGAAATTCCGTGCATGCAATATGTGGCATTACGACAAGGGAAGAAGGATATGGGTCGGGAGTTCTATGCTAATTATGCCAAAAAGAAGAGAACATTAAAAAGCAAAGGGAAGATGCTTCACAAAATTTAAAAAGATCTGCTGATAAAATGAAAGAAACTTGTTCGAAGAAAGTCATGGATGTTGGTTCCACAGTTTTGGTTGATGTACCAAAAGTAGACAGAGGTCCACTAGATGCAAATAGTATTACAGGGATTGTATTAGATACGAAAAACAATTTTATTTCAAATCGGTACTTCAGTTGGCATCATAAGAGATTGGCTTCCTAGAAATGCTCTTCAATTATCTACAGTTACATTAACCGATTCAGTTCCATCGACTAAGCTGAGTTTGCATGAAATTGCAGGAAAATTATCTTTATTTGGATGTGCCTATAAGAAAAATAATGTTCTGTGTAATTCACGTTGCCACAAATTTGCTACGTGTTTAATAAATGAATATAATAAATAGGCATATCATACGTTACGTTTTTCAATTTTTTTTTTAATTTTTGTTCTTTGTTTTTCAAATAATTATGGTCTAGTGGTGATTTTTGAGATCAATATTGCATTGTACTATACCTGATTATTATAATTATGTAGGTAATCTTACAAAATAAACCTTTAAAATACCACAGAAACGTTATTTTTGTCATTTCACTGAACCAATTTTGGGATTTGTTGAAATCACTAGATTTCTTTAGTGCGATTTGTCAAATCACCAGATTAGCTTAGGGAAATGATAAAATCGTGTTGTTATTTTAACATCCTCCGTGATTTGATCAAATCCCTTGGGATTTGGCCAACTCCCTGTTTTTATCATATCCCTCCGACTTATATACCCTTTAAATTACACGTTGTATTTAAAAGTATTTTTTCTTTGTTTTATTCTTTGTAAGTTCTATCGTAGTTATAGGTAATAGTAACCTAAGCAGATATTAAACATAACTAGTAACTGATTACCACCTGTGGATACAAGATAAGTCGACGGAGCCCCGCTTCGCGGGAAAATTATTATTATAATTATGTTGTATCCTAATATATTTGTATTTGTGTGTACATAAATAATAAAATAAATAAATAAATAATACTTCTTCATAAAAGCATCTGAATAAAAAATGTTAAGTTGTCACGAACATAATTTATTATTTATTTATTAAATCATTTATTGTACTCTTTACAATATTTCTATGGATCGGATACAAAAATAAAACTAGTGTAAAATGGGCGGTCTTATCGCACAGGGCGACAGGGGACATCTCTTACAGACAGCCTTTGGATGGACAGGACTAAAAGGAATCAGATTTAGAGCTGTCAGTCTACAAACATCATACATAATATTAATAAAATTAAAAATTAATCAAACCGACTTCCATATCAAAACACTACAAAGCCAAAAATAATTTTAATTTCGGTAGTCGGTGTTATTGGTTTAGTATTTTCTTTTTTTCTTCACACCGCCTTCCGAAATTAAAATTATTTTTGGCTTTGTAGTGTTTTGATATGGAAGTCGGTTTTATTTTTTTGCAAAAAAGTTTTTATTTTCGTGCTTTTTAGTGGGTCAGTGAGTTTTCCAAATCGGTTCGTAAATGACGGAGTTATGCGCGAACAAAAAACACAGTGCAGAGTAAACGAAAACATCATCAACGTAAATATTTTTTTTAGGCTTTTGTTGATTTTTCAGAAACGGCTTGTCCGATTTCGATAAAATTTTCATGGGACCATTTGGGAAGTATAACTCTTTCTAACAAGAATTTTTCAAATCGGTTGGCAAGCGACGGAGTTCTGCGCGGACAAACATAAAAAAAAACTTCCGAATTGAGAACCTCCTCCTTTTTTATAAGTCAGTTAAAAATAACGATAATAGCTACATAAGTTACAAACTGTGTTGTAGCTATTAATGCCCACCACTAGAATTTAAGAGTCAGCGTTCCGAATCATCAGAAAATACAAAAGAAAAACGAAAAAATATTACTAAACTAAGAAGACGTAACTTACAAACTGAACATTTAGCAAATAATTGTTGCTATTAAAACTATGATTGTATGCATTTATTGTATTTCTTTCTGAGTGTTGAGAGTTTTGATATTTCATTGAACATAATAATATAAAAACATACATTCAATACTAAAAACCATATACAAATAAATATCAAATATACATATAATAGAGAAAGGAGGGAAAAAATTATAGTGAGAGGTAATGCTCATTCACCATTCTCTTAAACGCTGGTAACGTTTGAGCACTATATCTATGGGTAATGCATTCCACAAACAAGCGGCTTGGATAGTGAAAGGTTTATAAAAAAAATTGGAATGTATGCGAATACTTACCTACCTCTGAATTTTCTGATGATCTAAAGAATCTAGAATGTGTGTCACAAAGAAACCGAAAGCGGTCTTTAAGATAAACGGATTAAATAGCACATTTTAAAGCAGATAAAGTAAATGAACATTCCGGCGGAACCGAATAGGAAGCCATTTGAGCTTAATACGAAATTCAGAAACATAGCTGTGTGGAACGTAAATAGTGTTTGAGTAAAGTTATATCGATAGACACCAACTCACAATGGTCACCGTACTAGACAAGGAGTCAATGACCCTCGCCCCCTTCGACGCTATTAAATACAGCCCAGAGAGAATTTATAACTAAGGTGGGTCTGTAACAGCCCCACTTAATGATTTCCAGGTATAGTGCACTTTGTTTATTAAATATTTACCCACGGTGTGTTTTTTTTGAGTGAGTTATTTTCATGGTATCTATTCTAGTTGATTTGTTTTTGAGTGCACATTCCGCCTTCATTTGCATTATAAAATACATAGTGCACCCGCTTATTTGTTTGTTTGTAAATCAATATTATCTAAACTGTTTTCCCGCGTAAATCTCGATCACGTAAGAATTTCGCCAGAAATATCTTTCGCCTATATGTTGCTCTATAACCTCATCTATGTTCTAGTGAAGTCTTATTGAAATTGGTTCAGACGTTCACAAATTTACTAGGATTAACAGACAGGGAAAAGAAAGAAAATTATAGAATAGTGTAAATAACTTTAGAAAACACAATAATCACAGAAATACTTAATGTAAAAATTAAACCGACTCCCAAAACACTGCAAAGTGAAAAATAACTTTAATTTTGGTAGTCGGTGTTTTTAGTTTTGTATTTTCGTTTTTGGCACCGACTTCCGAAATTAAAGTTATTTTTCACTTTGCAGTGTTTTGGGAGTCGGTTTAATTTTTTGGTAAAAAGTTTTTATTTCACTCTTTTTAGTTGGTCGATTTTTAATTTACCTAGTTAAAAGAGCCTAAATGTCAACTACTTATAACCTTTTACAAAATATTGCTTTTCCCAATGCTGGGCCGTTAATTTTTGAGGAGTTCTCCTGGTACTTCACCATCAGCTCTACATCACCATATGCATTGTGACGAGCATAAAGTGCGTAACATCCATATTCAAGTAATCGAATCGCAATCCACTCAATACTTATTATTGAGTAGTTTCGGCGGCCATCTGTGGTCTTCATCATCAGTTCCACTTCCCCAAATGGTACTTTTTGAGAGCAACTGCACAAGTTACTATAAGAAATACCCAAAACGCCATAGGTGTGCCTATAATATTTGAAGAGTTCCCTCGATTTCTTCAGGATCCCATCATCAGATCCTGACTTGGTGATAAATGGTACCAATTTCGAAGTGTACCCTTTCAAACAAAAAAAAAATTTTCCAAATCGGTTCAGCCGTCTTCGAGTAATCGATGATCATACATAATAAAAAAAAAAAAAAAAAAAAAAATATACGCGTCGAATTGATAACCTCCTCTTTTGGTCGTCGGTTGAAAAGGTACATAGGTTGTTTCTCTATATTTTTTTATAATTGAGGTAACTAGTACCTACTTTAATTTTAATATAGGTAACCATCTTCCATCCATCCGTAGTACTCATCCTGATCGCTGTAATCTGGGAACGTCCCTAAACACTAAACATTTCGACGTCAAATAAGTAAAGTTAGCATTGAGCTAATTTTTAGTCGAAGAACGAGACCACCTTCTGGTCACACAAACTTTATATCAGTCAGCGAGAAATTATTATTTATTTATAAAATAAATTTAAAAAATAAACTATAAAATAAGGCTACGTATCTTTGCAGCTTGTAGCACCCAAACTAGAAGCACCTTTTTATGCACCTGCCATGATATCCCTTCACCACCCACGGCTGACTGGTAGAGAATGCCTAAGGCGTAAGTACGCCTTTGTCCCATTTGCGTTGCATAGTTTCAATCAATAAATAAAACACACGGTAATAAGTTCTTAAGGTCAAATAAACAATAAGGAAATTTAAACTACTATATAGAGCTGGTTTTGAGTGCAAGTATGTCTGTGTGTATACATGGATGTGGACAATTGTGTAAATTAATATATTTAGAAATGACAAGGGCGAGTCCGACTCTAAGTGGGAACTGTTTTGTGGAAAAATGTATCAACGTGTTTAGTATTCTGATGTTTGTAAGCAGTAAGATTAACAGCAGTAAAACTTAGCTACAAGTAAAATTTTAGGCGTACAACTAAACTACAAGTAGGTATTTTATTAAGATTTTGTAAAAAGTGCCTATCAATGCCTGCGTCCCATTAGAATTTATACAAAACCGTTTTCATGAAGGTAGGTACCTACTCTTTTCTTAAACATATTATTCTCATTGACGACTTATCAACATATAGGTATTCCTACAAAATCAAAATTATTTTTGTAAACTCGGCTGAAAATCTACACTTTTTGAACGTCAAATTTTAAACAAATACAGACCCTCTCTTGAGGGTCTGTATTTGTATTTATTTCTCTATTTGTAGCTGTTATATTTTAGCTGAGAAAAAGTAGCGTAACTTCCCAGCAACACATCTGCCTGTTATATCTGAAGATTTTTAATTCATACATATATTATTACTTGTGGGTGTGGTAGGTTACAACTTATATTTAGTCTCATCGCTGTAATTGTGGGGAAGCGGTAACAGCCTCGGGCACCATGGACTCTCTTGCAACCGTAGTGCGGGTTGTTTTGCACGACATGCCAATTTAAACGACATTATCCGACGAGCCCTTGTCACCGTCGGCATTCCAGCCGTATTGAAACCCAATGGACTGGCGCGTGATGATGGCAAAAGACCGGACGGCATGTCATTGTTTCCTTCGAAGATGGGTAGGCCCATAGTGTGGGACGCAACTTGTGCCAATACTGTCGCGCCATCCTATCTTTCCAGTTCATCATGTTGTGCTGGCGCTCCCACTGCGGCTGCGGAAAGCGGCATAAATATAGTCATCTCGATGATAACTATATTTTTGAGCCTTTTGGGGTCGAAACTCTCGGACCATGGGGCCCGTGTGCTCACAGCCTTTTTAAAGACATATCGAAAAGGCTCGTTGCCGCTTCCCGCGACCCAAGGGCTGGCTATTTCTTTGGTCATCGGCTAAGCATTGCCATACAACGAGGCAATGCCGCCAGTATCTTGGGTACGTTGCCAGCCGACAGCGTTGAGGATCAATTTTTTGATGCTTTTTCTAGTTTGTATTTTAAGTATTTTAGTACATAATTATGTATTTTTGCTGAAAGAAATGATGGTTTGTTAGATTCTCCTCATGCATGGTCTTTTTTATTTATTATAGACTCGCGTTTGACCACCATCTCACCTGATGGTAAGCGATGATGTGGTTGAAGATGAAGCACGCTTATCTAGAAGTAACAATTTCAATCTTGACTTAAAGACCTCCAGGTTATAGCTATCAGGAAACACGGATTCCGACAGGTAATTCCTTATTCCAATTCTCAGCTGTACGCACAATGAAAGTATCCCCAAAACGTTGTGGGATTATGCACCATGTAACAATGGCGCATCGTCGTTCATGTAGTCTTAGTCCGAGGATGGAACGGGTTTGATGGAATTTGATTGTGCAATTCCTTCGCACACTCCGCGAAATGTAACCGATAGAAAACCGACAGATTTGCAACACGTCACTAATGATTAGACAAAACTTTGAATATGCTGGGTGCATAACTTAAATAGCATGTGATATAAAAACTTTTTACCAAAAAATTAAACCGACTCTCAAAAACACTGCAAAGTGAAAAATAACTTTAATTTCGGTAGTCGGTGTTTTAAAATTAAAGTTATTTTTCACTTTGCAGTGTTTTTGGGAGTCGGTTTAATTTTTTGGTAAAAAGTTTTTATTTCACTCTTTTTAGTTGGTCGATTTTTAATTTACCTAGGTAAAAGAGCCTAAATGTCAACTAATTATAACCTTTTACACAATATTGCTTTTCCCAATGCTGGGCCGTTAATTGTTAAGGACTCACCTGGTACTTCACCATCAGCTCTCCATCACCATATGCATTGTGACGAACATAAAGTGCTTAACATCCATATTCAAGTAATCGAATCGCAATCCACGAAATACTTATTATTGAGTAGGTTCGGCGGCCATCTGTGGTCTTCATCATCAGTTCAACTTCCCCAAATGGTATTTTTTGAGAGCAACTGCACAAGTAACTCTTCAAATATTATAGGCACACCTATGGGTGTGCCTATAATATTTGAAGAGTTCCCTCGATTTCTCCAGGATCCCATCATCAGATCCTGACCTGGTGTCAATGGGACCAATTTCGAAGTATACCCTTTCAAACAAAAAAGTTATTTTCCAAATCGGTTCAGCCGTCTTCGAGTACTCGGTGATCATATATATAAAAAAAAAATACGCGTCGAATTGATAACCTCCTCTTTTTATCGTCAGTTGAAAAACCTAAAGAGAAGAGCATGTAGCACGACGTCTTCCTAATTAAGAGAGAGGATTGATTAGGAGGAGGTCGTGGCTAAATAATAACAGCTGCACGGGTTGATCTGTAAGGTTAAGCAACGCCGAGGTCGTTCCATGAATGGGTCCGTCATAACATCGAGATTCGTCCATGCCACGGCCCATGTCTAACGCTAATATTCTGCTGCATCCAATTAGACTAAGCTAAAGGCTAAGCTGATTATGATTTACTCTTGATTAGAAAGCTGTCACGCTTTTAAACGTGCAAATATACAACGTGTAACGGAAACCCCATATCTATCCGAAAGGGCTGATGACAACATCTGGTATGGAGTCTCTATGCACAGTTTCAGCACAAAATAACTGACTCAAAGAATTGATACCAAATTATTGGTTTCATATAAATACCAATCATAACAAACGTGTCACAGCACTACGAGGGTCAATAACTTTCCACGTCACTTGCTAATAACACGATAATTCTCTTCATTCTTCTTAATTTGAAAAATTCGGTGTCTGGTATCAGTGTATTGGAATTTGTAATAAGTCCTACACATGTAGACTTAGAATTACAAAACCCTTGCCATATCGTTTGTTATATACAGTTGGTATGTATATACCCTTTAAATTACACGTTGTATACACCGTGTTATTTTAGTCGTCTTACAACGGAAGCCCACTTCATGTATCCAATGACTAGTAAAACATTCATTAAAAAAAAAATATTTCTGAACATTTCAATAATTTAAAATAACATTTATTATTATGACGTTGTTGTGCGCTAGGGTGAGCAACCTCTGATAAAGACGTCACCGCTCTTCCATACCTTGGAAATCAAGGCTCGGTCCCCGACCGCAACAGGATGTTTCAAACTGCGTCATAATAATAAATAATATTTACAATTTTAAATTATTCAAATGTTCATAAATATAATAATAATAATAATAATATTCCACAACATGTTTTACGTATAAACTTTGTATGGTTCTAGTTGCCTGAAATAAACTGATTGTTATTGTTAACTAGCTGACCCGAAATACATTGTCTTTCTGACCTTTTAATCTTCCCTGTATCTGTATGAGAGGGAATATAACACAAACCGAATGAATGAAATCGGTCCAGCCGTTCTCGAGTTTTAGCAAGACTAACTAACAGTTATTGTAACGTTGTACGTGATCTCTAACACATTTGAATCGTAGTTGCAAAACTTTAATTTACTAGATTTAAGTATTCGTTGCATGACTTGCTAAATTTCGCTGTGTGTAATAATACCAACTTAGGGCACCTGAATAGTTGATTCTTATTGATTGTGCCGATGTATCAACGGTGATTGCTATTTTAAATACCTAGTAATATTCCTACTTTTATGTTCTACCAAATGTTTGTAATATAGTTGTAACGGGTCATGACGGTTACTTTTTAAATTATCTTCATCCTTTCAAGTATTTAAATTCTTTGTTCAAACTATGTAGCTTGGTGACTTGTAGACAAATTCTTGTTATTTTTCCATCTACCTCACATTACTAGATATCATTTTTCTGTTTCATCATGCTTTTAAATTGTACCACGCTGCTTAGACTGCTTCATCTTGATGGCTAATTGATGCTAGATCACCACCTTCCACCGTAGATTCCATGTTCGACGCTTGTCAGGATGTTGCAGTAAGTAGTACGAATTCGGTCATTTTCTAAAATGCCTAATTCGGGATATTCCAGGGTTCTTCCGTACCGGACAACCAATACCTACTTAGCTGTCGCCGCAAGGGCTGTGGCTGGACAACCCTGCGTGCTACGCACTAACTTCGGAAACGAAGACCGACCTACCTACCTGGCTGCCACCAGTCGCCTACGTTCTGGGAACTACAGGACAGTGGTTTTCTTTAGGCGGTCTAGAATTCAACACGCGCTCGATGTCGAGAACTCACGCCAGTCCTCTACTGGGTGATTCAAAAATTATATGTATATAATTTTTTTAATGATTATAATTTTGTAAGATTCTACCAAGTTTCATTTACCGGCTGAGCACTAACAGTTACACTTTACATTTTAATATACAAGAAGATCTCTTGGAAAGCAATATTTGTTTATGATGAAGTCAAGTAAGTACCTATGTTAGACTTAACCCGAGCGCTCGTTCTATTTTGCTTTCCTAGGACACATGACTTGGAGCGATTTGCCGAAGTAATCAGTTACCTATTGTGTGGATATCGGCGAGGCAAACAATCGATACGGTTATGACTTACTTCAGTACCTAACCTGAGATTTTTTACAACAAAGATATTAATGTCGGAGGTCATGAGTACGCCACGAATTACTAGTGTTTTACATAGAGCGATTGCCTATTTGACTCACTTGACCTCTACAACCCAGAAGCTGTGTAACATTGGCAAGACTAATGTCAAATTTTCTGCCTTCTGACTATCCGTAACGATTGTCAAAATGTACAAAAGACAGCCGGGACTAGAGTTGCCATACGACCGGAATTTTCCGGACATGTCCGGTAATATAGGTATTTGTCCGGAATGCGGAGGGAATCCTAAACCGTCCGGAATTTCTACAATTGAATGAAAGAGTGAAACATAAACAATATGTAATGTTTTTATTTCAAATTAAAAAAAGTCGGGAATTTTCATGAAATATCCGGAATTTACTCCGGATTTCCGATTTTTTGATCTGGCAACCCTAGCCGGGACCAACAGCTTAATATGCTCTCCGTGTTATTATTCGACACGAGCTCAACTTTAGTTAAAAAAAACATTGGTATTACTACTGCATATTATAATTAAAATAGATATGTATCTTCATTTTGTTTTAAGTTTGTTAAAACAAACACTGTCTTTTCGAGTTATTCCGTTCGGAACCCCCCTGATCTGATCCGCTGCTTGTTTTGTTTTGTTGTTTTTTTTCCGGTCTTATAAACCAATACAAACTTTCACATGCCGATCTGATCCCCTTACTCTTTTTGAATGCTAAGTACAGTCAAGATAAAAATAGTTAATGTAGAAAATTACTAGTTTTTCTTTGTTTAAAGCCATCACTGGTAATCATACACTTGGTCTGTTAATATTTGACCATCTTAATTCAATAACAAAATTTTAACCTAGCATTACTAAAAAATTGTCATGAATTTTGCCTTTATTATATGCATTACTAAATAAGCGTGCTCCATCTTCGACCACATCATCACTTACCATAAGGTGAGACGGTGGTCAAACGCGAGCCTGTTATCAATAAAAAATAAAAAATACATATAAAAAATTAAGAAACAGGTACCTAAAATTATTCCAATTATTAAAAGAATATCTCTCGTAGACGAATATCTATCACTCCACACAAGCATATTTAGCTTAGTTGGAGTTAACAAGATTGTTAGTAATGTAAATTCTACCCACATTGCTAGTGACCTTTAAAAAAAGTTTTTTTTAAATATTACTTGGCCAAGAGGAAAATTAGGAGTGTTTGTTTCTCAATACTACACGTATACTCCACGTTTCCATTACTATAAGAATTATGTACAAACAGTATTTTAATAACCCTGTAGGTATATTTTTGCCAACGCTCCAAAAATTCTGTCCGACCTTGTGATACCCTGCGTGGTGGATCAGACCGATATAAAAAATAATTATAAAATAAAACCGACCCCCCAGGGGATCAGATCAGGGTATCAGACCGGAATAACTCGTCTTTTCGATATCACTATCATACGATAGTATGAGCATTGTAGGTATTCATAATATTTGCAATATTATCAAAGCTATTGTAATACAATAATTTGCTCTACATTAAACTATAATTCAATCTTACAAAAAGACATACAGTTGCATACCTAATATCTTTGATTATATTAATTAAAGCCTAATATCACAAATTATGATGACACTTGAAAAAACAAAGAAAAAAACTAAGCTATAAATAACTGTGCAATCTTACTTTGGCGGCAAAATTCAAATTCCAGAATGATACATACTTAGAATTAGTACACTTTTCTTATTTACCTACTTCTATTGCTAACAACTTAAATGATACTAGATTTACCTACCTATGCTCGCTAGATAAATTTACTCAAAGCTTATTCATAGTAGGTATCACTATGAATGACCCGTACCCGAAACGTGTCAAGGTCTTTATTTATGTAATAATATCGTCTAATAGTAAACAAGTTACCGACCACTAGGGGCGGTGATGAAATTCCCAACTGACTGGGTAACTTTACACTCGAATTAATTAAGTAAAACGAGCCTTTGTTTAAATGATCGATTGTCAAAGATGGACAAGTAGATAGGCAAACTAATAAACATAAAATACATTGGAAAAATTCGATACGCTCTCGGCGCATGTGCGGCGGCCCGGTTCGAAGTGAAGTCAGTGACGGGCGACCGACCAGGTAGAGACGAACGCCAGCGGAAATAGCCGAGCAGTACCGAATCAACCTCGCGTTGGAACTCACGCTCGCCCGGTCATCGCATTATTGACCATTTCCTGCGATAATTCTATCAAAATAACATAGTCTGTTCACTATACTGCCAGATAGTTTAAGATTATAATATAAAATAGTGGTTATGCTGTGACTCAGTGACAAAATAAACATTTAGTGCGCATAAGACATACATTGTGTTATTAGTATGCACGCAATAAGCACAGGATCGTTAACAGTGACTAATGGAACGCGTTAATTAATACAAGTGGAGAAGACCTGACACCTGGGTTTTCGCCGGCAGGAGGCGAATACGTAACAAATAAACAAAGGGATTTGCGTTGATGAAAGTACCTTTTAATTTAAAGAAAAAGATGCCTACACACGTTCATGAGAACATTGCTCTACTCAATATGATGTCTTCAGACAATTTCGAAGATGAGCTAAAAAGCGTTCAACTACATTTTCCATCAAACAGACGATTACACAACGACGGCGCATGCGTGGAGGAGAGGGTGAGGACTTCCCGCGGAGACCTGCTGGTGGCCGTGCGCGGGGACCGCAGCAAGCGCGCCATCATCACGTACCACGACCTCGGGCTCAACTATGCCGCCAACTTCCAGGCCTTCTTCAATTTCATCGACATGCGAGCGATACTCGACCAGTTCTGCATCTATCACGTAACCGCGCCGGGGCAGGAAGAGGGCGCCCCCACACTACCGGAAGATTACACTTATCCTAGCATGGATGCGTTGGCTTCCCAAATAGATTTTATTTTGGGTCATTTTGGTATACGATCTTTCATTGGATTTGGAGTAGGGGCCGGAGCGAACATTTTAGCGCGCTATGCCATTGTTAGTCCTCAAAAAGTAGATGCGTTGGTTCTGATCAATTGTACATCTACTCAAGCTGGGTGGACTGAATGGTTATACCAGAAAATAAATACAAGACAGCTGCGATCGAGCGGAATGACACAGGGGGCGCTGGATTACCTAATGTGGCATCACTTCGGGCGCAGTACTGACGACCGCAATCATGATCTAGCTCAGGTTTATAAGGAGAGTTTCTCGCACGTAAACCCGGTCAACTTAGCGATGTTCATTGACTCATACTTGCGCAGGACGGATCTGAGTATTTCGAGGGACACGCATTCTATTAAAGTGCCTGTTCTTAACGTGACGGGCGCTTTGTCTCCGCATGTTGACGATACGGTGACGTTTAATGGTCGTTTGGACCCGTCTAAGACATCGTGGCTGAGCATCTCAGACTGTGGCATGGTACTGGAGGAGCAGCCCAGTAAGATAGCAGAAGCATTCAGGTTGTTCATGCAGGGCGAGGGGTACTGCAGGTAGTCGCGCTGTGGCTCCCCTACGACGACCGCGCGCTGCTAACTTAGAGTGCACATGATGCTTTCACGCGAGCTTTAAACACTGTTGTAGACACGTTGACAAGTAGACGAAAAACAATGTTGTTCCTTGTTTTTAGATGTTTATGGAAATAAATTTATTTTGTGGCTTTATCAGGCTTTTTCTACACCTTTGTAAATAATGCGACGAGATTTACACAAGAACTTTGAATACTACAACTTCTAAAATCATAAGCACCGTAATTATATATGAAGTCTTATTTTCAAATAGTGGCACTAACTTACATAATTTACATTTTCAAATAAGAATTATACCAATTCTAACACAAAATTACTGTAATTTGAATGATTGTTTTAATAAAATTGTATGATTTGCATAAAATTCTTTAAGTTCTTCAAAATTTAGGATTCCCAAAGATAAATTAATTTAATTTGAAGACAGCCACATAATCAAAATCAAATTAAGAGAGCGTAAAATTATGAGTGGTTTTTAATTAGTG
This sequence comes from Tholera decimalis, assembly GCA_943138885.2. Taxonomy (NCBI): domain Eukaryota; kingdom Metazoa; phylum Arthropoda; class Insecta; order Lepidoptera; family Noctuidae; genus Tholera; species Tholera decimalis. Next base: position 19,747,422 of record OW964565.2, read on the forward strand.
ATAATTTGGAGTTGATGAAATTTCTGCTCTCGGTTTGGATCGTAATCTCACCAGTTAAAGGGGAATGGAACTTTTATGCTGTAATTGTCATTAAAATGATTGAGTATAAGAAAGATTATCGAGAGCTGAGTAAAATCAAAGTAGATCCTTCTTAATAAAGAAGGATCTACTTTGATTTTTAAGAAAGTTACGTAATGTAAGTATCTGATCGCGTTTGCTGGGAAAACTGAGGCACAGGTAACCGAAGAAAGAGAGATTTGGAAAGAGGACGAAAAGGTATTTACTCAGAAGTGGAACATAACATTACGCCGCCGGTAAAAAGTCGGCTTAGAGTTACTTAGCTCGCTGTGGTGTATGTACCTAACAGTCATATCCAGTTACACTGACGTCAGTCCTACATATATTACATTAAAGGGTTTTACTTACCAATCACTTAAGCCTGCTAAGTGATTGGTTACTTGTGCCCTTATAGTACGGGTAATATTACATGCTGTATTGGAGTCTTGTTTGAACTGGATCAAGTTAGGATGCAGTTCTATATTATATTATTAGCTGCAGTATTCACAACATGAATAGGTTTTTCTTTTGTTTTTGTCTTGAGTTACAATTCCTCATGAATGGTAAACCACGGGGTCGGTGGAGAGGTCTGTTAGACTACCACTGTGCGATGGAATTGCACAAACTAATTCCCCCAAGCTTGTTTCATCTTTGGACTACAAGAAAAACGGTGATGCGACATCGTTACATGGTAGAGATCCCATCCATATACGCACAAAACGTTTTGGGAATACTTTTATTATGCGTACGGCTAAGGACTGGAATTCCTTTTCGAAGTCTGTGTTTTTCTTGATAGCTATAACCATCAAAATATATTCTATAAAAGTTACTTCTAGGTAAGCGTGCTTTATCTTCGATCACATCATCACTTACGGGTTAGATGGGATGGTGGTGAAACGCGAACCTATAATCAACACAAAAAATGGTTAAAACCACTCTTAGAGTGTTTTAACACTAGAAAGCCCAACATTTTTGACTACCTGCAACGCCCAGCGTCCGTCGAAATGACGGACGCCTTTAACTAAAAATTCTAGCTATAAAATGAAACTCAATTTAATATTAAATTATAACGTGTATTGTTAAAAACAGAAAAATATTAGAAAAATTGGTTAGCATATATTTTATTTTTTTAAATTTCGGATTTTTCTTCGCGACCTACACACTTCACACATCCAATTTTTTGACAAATGTCCCTTTTATCAGATGCCTTGTTTTTTTCGCACAAGACAGTTTGCCCTCTTTTTACCTGATGCTTCTGGAGTCCGTAGGTCCCTCCTGCTGGGGTCTGGATCAGCAGAAAAAGCCTTGATGGAACTAAGTAATGGCTGACTGGCGTGATTGTGCACTAACGTAAGGATCACTGAGTTCACTTGTGAGCTTCAAAATAACGTCATGGCGGTATATATTTTGAATTATTGTCTGTTTACATAATATCCACGCATTCACAGCAATTTGGGGCCAAGAATTCATGTTCAACTCCTGGCATTTGGTTACTGGAGATAAGGCCACTTGGTGATCTAGATGAAGTACTTTCACTTGTTCCAGTACGTATTCTAGCCCTTCCTCGACCTCTTGTTCACCATAGTAGTAGAAAAAATCTGCGGAGGTGCAGTTGGGTAACTGATAGGATAATTAGTTCCATGGGCACTACTCCGATTCCTCAGAGTCGGAACTGTCGGAATGTGAAAGAGTACCTGAGGCAGGTATGAAATGTCGTTTTCATCGTTGGATAATCCAGACACCAGCTCGGAGTTAGATTGGTCTATATGCATATTATGTAAGCTTTCAAGCATCTGCTGCATTTCTGGTGATGTCATACGTTTTGAGGCCATATTTGAGCAATTCACAATACATTTTTCACACAATGTTACTTTAGTTCACTATTTGTGACAATAATTGTATCTCACAAAAATAAAAACTGGAAACAACGCGTATCGAATGACGAATAAATAAAAAAAAATTAAAGTCCACCTATAAACTATATTGAAGGTAGTTCGCATCGACTATAAAACTATGTAATTTGAAGATAGGTACCCTCATATAATAAGTCCGTCATTTGGACGGACGCTGGGCGTTATAGGTATACCTTGCTATAACTTTATACTAATATCACTTATACATTACTAAACCACCTTTTCGGGTAATTTAAGCAAAAATAATAGAAGTAAATTAATTTCATCATATTTCACCAAATATTTCCGGAGAAAACAATAAAATAAATATCGATATCCGTCATTTTGACGGTTTGGGCGTTCTAGTGTTAAACCAGTTTTTTAGCCAGAGTTGCGGCTAAGGAGGTGACTTCAACTGCTCTGCCGGCAGAAGACTTCGTCGTGGCGATAGAAGAATACGAATAGGTAATTTAATCAGTGAGAAAGTATACAAGGGACATTGAGTAGTTTACTGACTATGTTTTGAGTATGAAGGTGGCTCAGTAGCCCAAAGAACCTCACTAAAACGCGAGAATAGGTCATCAAGGTGATAATTTTTAAAGACACAAATCTAAAATTTAGGTGTTAACCATTAAAAGACAAACCGGGCAGTTATAGATACATCTATGAGTATATCTATATCTATACATCTGTTATACAGCCATACTTTTTTTATTGATAATATGCTCGCGTTTGATCACCATCTCCCCTGATGGTAAGTGATGATGTGGTCGAAGATCAAAGTCTATAAAACCACTTGACCCACACAAAGCCCCCGATTGCATCGGCCGCCCGGTACACACCCTCAAAAATTTCCCGGGTTCGTCTTCCGCGTCTCGTCCTAGACGAACCCGACGATCCCACCACAATCCGACAAAAGAGCAGTAGGGAAACTAGCACTCTTAAGAAATACACAAACAAAACGCCTTCCGTATTCCGGCCTCGTCGACGAGGCCCAACGCGACGTCCGCGTACTTGTAACGTCAACCCTCCCCGACCTTTGCCAAACGAGCTAGCCCGCGAAGCTGAGCCAGTAGCAATAAATAACCCCATTAATAATAATATGACCCAGCCTGACCCTTTGCTGCCCTCCACAAACGACCCCACTATGCCGAGGCCCGTACTCCACATGTAGTGCCCTTATCGTGCGGTTGTTTAAATGTAAATATAGTATGTAAGCCCTGGCTGGGGGCCTTTAAATTTAGAGGATACCACAGGATCGTCCGCTTAAGTAGTAACCAGCCTTAGTGTGCTGAACTACGAGTGGCCATACAAAAAAAAAATACAGTGCCCCGACGCACGAAACTAGTTTTTTTCACCAAGTATTAGACATGTGTGCATGCTAAACAATTACAAATTTAAAAATTTTGTATGCAATTATATGTATAAAAATGCCTTCAGGCGCGATGAAGTAGTGTGGAAAACATTCCCAGTCGTCTAGATACTAAATCAGAGTGCCGCGCCGCGCGTTTCACCGATCGGACGTGGCACGCGTGTGTAATCAGTGCAGGATGAGTTCCTCTAACGTAGTAAAATGTGCGAACTGTAATGTCGTTATTAACGAAGTGTTAGCCTTTGTGTGCAATAAACTGGATATTATGGACGAGGAAAGTCTAAGTCGGATTTGTATTAGTGCCTTCTCGGATAGTGATATTGTGGAAGCAAAGAACTTACTATTTGGAGCAATAACAACAACTTCAAAACGCAATATCACAAGGAAGAAAGATGGGAAAAAGTTACGTGAGATCGAGGATATCATTAGCTTATTGCAAGTGACTCATCCTAATGACCGACCGGTATTTGTTGCAAAAGATTTGCAAAAACTGCCACCAGTATTATTTGATCACGTAGACGTGACTAAACTATTGAAGGATTTAACAAGGATGAAAAGTGAAATTGAAGAGATAAAATCTCAATATGTGTCGGCTAGTCAATTAGAACCGATTAAGCGTGACATAGCAGATTTGAAAAAGTTAACGAGTGCAAAAAATCCTTGTTATTCATATGTTAACACAAAGCGAAGAGGTGGAACTCATATGATGGACAGTTATGATTACGATAGCGGGCCGATAGGATTGCAACATCTTCCTGTTATTCATAAAAGCACATCGGATCAGACGTTGATAATTCAAAGTGAAACTATATCACCGCCTACCCACCACTCTTCAATATCGGTAGAACAAAACATACAGAGCACAAAGTCAATTAATGAGGTGAATCAGAAGGAATATAAAACTGGTTTAGGCTCACACCAGTGCATTGATAACAACACCGGCCCGGGGCAGGCGGTAGAATCTCAGGAAAGTGATAATAACAACATTGCGAAGTACCCGGAACACACGGCTGCAATGTTCGCGCAATCCACTGCGGAGCCACAATATAATAAAACGCTTGCTCAAATTGTAAGTGAAGGTGAGTGGACCTTAGTGCAGAAACAGAAAAAGAAAATGAGAAATAGGTTCGTCGGAAATGTGGGAAAAGCAGTTATAGAACCCAAGAACAAATTTAAGGCAGCCAATGAAAAAGTTGTTTTGTATATATATCATGTGGATAAACAGGTGACACACTCTGACATCGCAGAGTATGTTAAAGAAAAAGCAAACATTTCGGTGGATATTGAGAAAATGTTAATGAAGATACCCAAAAGCTATGATGCGTATAAAATCGCGGTTCCAAAACATAAATATGATATTTTTATGAGAGATGATTTCTGGCCGGAAGGTATATCATATCGCAAATTTATAGACTTTTCTAAAAGGAAAACAGACAGAGAAAATGCTCTGAAAATGAATGCTAACAATATTTTAAATGGATAATACAAGTTTTTTGGCTACTGGCAACACTGGTGACAGGTCGTGAAAAAACGATCTCTTAGATAAATTTTTATTAAATATTCATTAATTGTGTATAAATTAGCTTTAAATGTGTTATTTACCTTAGAATCAATGTATAAAGTGACCCAGTCAGTGTTTTTGTTGTAATAACGTCTAAATTCTATAAAACAATAAGTTTTGTACCGGCTGTCAGTTTGGACTGCGGATTTGAAATCACCAAACCCGGGGAGTATATTTTTTCATATTATTACCTATTACACACTTCACAACACCTATAAATACTGCTCAGTTTTCTGAGCCACGTCCAGCACACATTGGCACCGTTTATGTCTCCTTTTGCTTGACAAACTGTGGAAGCAAAATCGATGACGAAAACATTCGCCCCAGACAAAAGTTACACTGCATATTTACAATACACATACATTATTACTATTAAATTCTTCTTAATCATCTATTAACTTCATTTAAACTAGTAGTTTACTGTTTATTGTAAAAGCAAGAAACCCATAATTTAACATTAGGTACATACTATTTATCAAATAAGCTAGGCCATAAATTTTGAGCAAATGAATTTCTGATAAGTATTAGAAAATCAATAAATAATGTGTTAGATACACGATACACTTAAATTAGAAGTTAATAGTAGAATCATTTTCTCTTTTTCTGCTACCTACTTTCTTATTAATTGTAATTTTAAAAATTTTGTCTGTTGTTCTTTACTTTTTTCATTTAATTCTAATATTTATATATTTTACTTCTATCTACTACTGTTCTAAACTTCCTTAGTATATCCCCAAATACTCAGTTGATTCTTGTCATATTCCAGGAGCGGTTTCATCAACTTTTTCAATATGATGACCCGCGGAGCAAATGTACGTGACATGAATATCAGACTGAATGCCGCACTGAAGGAGCTTGAGGTCTCAAAGAAGACCTGCAGTGACCTGCTGCATGAAAGAGAGGAAAGCGAGGTGGAAGTAAGGAAGTTAGTTGACAAAAACACGGAACTCAAGAGACAGCTTGTGGAACTGCACACCCAGCACATGGATATACTCGACCAGCATCACCATCTCCGTAATCTGGTATCTGGGTTTCAAGAATGCAGCGACACACATGACCAAGCACTCAAACGTATATCGGGACTGGAAGCGGAATTAAACAAGGCTCATAACACAATCTGTACTATAGAAACCTTGAGAGTCAGTGAACAAGTGGCCAATACAAACAGTCTTTTTGACGAGCTGGTGGGTAGTGGATCCGGACTAGTATGTAAGAAGCCCACCTATACCATAGACTTAACTGGGGATGATACATTAACAAACGGTCCTGTTTTAGGTAGTCACAACAAAATAAAGAAGTATATTAAAATTAATAAAAACATCAAAAAGTACAAGAAACTATTAAAATCAAGAAGTGTGTATAAATATAACATTGAACTTAGAAAGCAGCGTGTTATCCTAAACAACCAATTAAAGGAATGTAATTGCATGCTGGATAGTCAAAGAAAAATGTATGATCTTGACATAAATAACCTTCAGAAGGAATTATTGAGTAGGGAAAATACACTAAGGGATATTTTTTGTAAGTATGAGTCTAGCCAGAAAATGTTAAATGAGCGCATGCAGGAGGCCTGTGACCTGGTGGACTTGGTTAAGCACAATGCAGAGAGGTATGAGTCATTGACTAATGACCTCACCTGTAGTTGTGCTTCAAATCACCCGGCCATCATGTTACCACAGATTATTCCTGCATCCTCACCCATTTTGCCTCATACTTTGGAAACCACAAGCCCAGCTCAAAGTAACATTTTAGTGTATTCAGATAGATTAGGCACAGGTTTTGGCTCACTCTTAAATAATTATTGTGATCATACCATAGTAAGTCATTGTTACCATAACCTGCATTTCACTGAGCTTATTCATAAAATTAAACAATCAAAATTGAATGAGCAGACCACAGTCATTCTTTTATTTGGAAATAGCCTTAATGTGACAAAAAAGGACATTGTTAATGGTATTGGCACCCTCCTTAAATTAAAGTTAGGCAAATTAATTTTATGTGCATTGCCTTATTCTAATAATTTGACATATATAGAAAATGAATATATTTTTAGCCTTAATAATTTGATGCATATGTTAGTATGCCGTCATAGTGACCATTTATTGTATTTTGATACTAACAATTTTGTTAGAGATTTTGTTTTGATTCGGGAATATATGTATCTTCCCAAAAAAAGTCGACATTTATTGGCTACTTTGTTAGCATACAATATACACTCATTTATTGATAATTTTACTGATCCTAGGTTAAGTGAATATTCAGTATTATCTAGGGTATCTAATAATACTGAAATTAATTATTGCAGTGACAGTTTACATAACTCAACCAATTGCTTGGTTGCAAACAATTTTACTACTGAGAATTTAAATTAGAAATTTTGACAATAGAGGGAATCTCTAGCAGTAATGAACTTTTAAACTGCAAAGAGGACACAAATATAGTTTTAAAATCAATAAATACTATTAACCTGGTACATCAAAATATTCAAGGATTTTTAAACAAAGAGTTAGAAGTTGAGTTTTTTCTTAATTTTAACCATATTGATATTCTTTGCCTAACTGAACATTGGCTTCAAAGCCATCAATTTAGTTTCAATTATAATAATTACCAGGTTGGTAGTTCTTTCAGCAGAGTAAATGCTATACATGGTGGCTCTTTAATTTTAATAAGTAATAATCTTAAATTCAAGAACAGAATGGATATTGTGAGCCTCTTTGTTGAACGATCTGTTGAAATAGCCTGTATTGAATTAGAGCAGTTTATTATATTAAGTGTGTACAGACCACCTTCAGGATTGTACGATTGCTTTGAAAAAGTAATGGATGAAGTTTTGCATAAAATCTGTAACTCAAGTAAATATGTCATTGTTTGTGGTGATTTTAATGTTAATTTATTAGAAAATTCTGGTTTGAGCTCTAACATTATTAGTTTATTCCAATCATACAATCTTGTAAACCTATTTATGGAGCCTACTAGAATAACTCCGACTAGTGCCACTTGCTTAGATAATATTTTTACGGATGTTGTACCGACTCACAAAAAAATAATTAATTTAATAGACTCTGATCATTGTGGGCAATTAATTACTTTACCAAAAAAGGTCAATAAAATGTTAAAAAAGAATATCACTGTAAATCCAAAAACTAAATATCGCCTGGAAGCATTCAAAACTAAACTCTTAAATAAAATGCCCTGTTTGTTAATTAATGAGGACCCTAATAAACATTATAATGATTTTTTCAAAATATATTGCCAACAATTTGATAACACATTTATTCCCAAAATTGCTTCAGTAAATAGTAACACTTCTTTCAGTGACTGGGCCACTGCTGGTATTTATAAAAGTAGAAATCGGCTTTATGAACTCTATGAGGAGCGGACTTACACTAATTCGGTAGAATTTAATTTATATGTCAAGAACTACTCTAAATTATTTAAAAAAGTCTGTTATATTGCCAAGTCTCGCTACTTGAGTTCTAAAATTAAAAATAGTAGTAATGTAATTAAAACGACTTGGGATATTATAAAAAGCGAAACGGGAAGGTCTTGCAACCGAAATAGTGATTACACCCTCACTATTGATGATAATATAATAACATTAGATTCGCAAGTCGCCACAGAATTTGAAAATTTTTTCACTGACATTCCCGTATCGACAACCAAGTCGCTAAAATCATGTCCCATTGCTGCAGAAACATTACTTAAAAAAAATGTTCCAGTTTGTAGTTCAGAGTTTAAATTCCAATATGTTACTTCTAATGACATCATTAAAACTTTTAATTCTTTGAATATGAAAAAGACTGCAGACCTGTGGGGTAATTCTGTTGAAGTTACTAAGTTAACTATACACATTATTGCTCCTACATTAGCTGTTATATTTAATAATTGTATTGATTGCGGAGAGTTTCCTGATCTAATGAAATATAGTAAAATAATTCCACTATTTAAATCGGGTAGTACATCTGACCCTACTAATTACAGACCTATTTCTGTACTGCCCACTTTCAGTAAAATTTTTGAGAAAATTATTCTAATGCAGATGCAAAGATATTTTAATAAACACAAATTGCTACATAATAAACAATTTGGTTTTACAAAGGGTCGTTCAACAACTGATGCCGGTGTTGAACTTTTAGGACACATTTATAATGCATGGGAAGATAAGTGCGATGTGTTGGGCATTTTTTGCGATTTGTCTAAGGCATTTGACTGTGTTCCCCATGAGACATTAATCAGGAAACTGCACCACTACGGATTCCGGGACTCCTCTCTGAATCTTTTAACCTCATACTTGAGTGAAAGGATTCAAAGAGTCGATGTGAACGGCAAAAGATCGCCGGGATCTGTGGTCAAGATGGGGGTCCCCCAAGGCTCAATTTTAGGTCCCTTTTTGTTTCTTATTTATATAAATGATTTGCCGTACCTGATCAAAAATCATGACATAGTGTTATTCGCTGACGATACTTCTCTTTTATTTAAAATTAAACGTCAACAGCAGGTTATTGAAGAAGTAAATAGAGCCCTTGCAACTGTAGTTAGCTGGTTTAATGTTAATAATCTTCTTCTTAATGAGAAAAAAACCAAATGCCTAAAATTTACATTACCTCATGTTAGACAAGTGAATACTAGTGTATCAATAAAGGGCGAAATATTGAAACCCGAAGATACCACAGTATTCTTGGGCATAACTTTGGATGCGAAGCTTCAGTGGGGCCCCCATATAGATAAATTGTCAAAAAAGTTAAGTTCTGCAGCATATGCCGTTAGAAAAATACGTGGATTAACTGATATCGAAACAGCACGTTTAGTCTACTTTAGTTACTTTCACAGTGTGATGTCATACGGCATTTTACTTTGGGGAAATGCAGCCGACATTCACACAATATTTGTATTACAGAAAAGGGCCATTCGTGCAATTTATAAATTAAGTCCCAAGCACTCCTTAAGAGACAAATTTAAAGAGATTAATATTATGACTGTGCCATCTCAGTATATTTATGAGAATCTCTTGTATGCACACAAAAATATTAATCTGTTTAAAAAATACAGTGATATTCATAGTGTAAATACAAGGAACAAAGACACATATGTCATTCCTAAAACAAGGTTAAAAAAAAACGTGGTTCGTTTAGATGCCAATGTATACGTTTTTATAATAAAATTCCTAGCCATATTCAAGAACTAAGTATTAATAAATTCAAATTATTTATAAAACGTAAACTATGTCAGAAAGCGTTTTACACTGTTAAAGATTATATTGAGGACAAGAAGGCTTGGGAATGAGCTGCTCCAGTGATATACGTGAGCATTTTTTTATTTTTAAAATTTTGATAGTTGATTTATTTTTTATTGATTAAAATATTTGTTTTGTTAAGTATTGTATATACCTATTTATTTTGTTTTTGTTTTTTTTTTAACATAATTATTTCATTATTGTTAATGTGAGGACAATGTAGGTTATTCTTTCTTCGTTGTTTTTACTTTGACTATAATTTATTTAATGATGTCAAGCAGTTTGAGTACTTGTGTGGCCCACCCAAATGTCCGTTGGTATTTTTTGTCAAATTGTTGAGCTCCTTAAGTTCTAAGTTGAGCTACACGATAACTGACAAATGCTTGCACTGTCTGGACAGGTCCGCTCAAATTTGCGTGGTTATTTCCTCAAAAGAATACCACAGACATGAACCTACATGCTTCTCATATAAAAATACAAATTGTCTGGACTTTAAAAGAGACTATGACCTCTGAGTTTGTTTCGGTGTTTCTTCTCAGAGTAGTCAGTTAGGAAATACCGGCCTCATCTAGCTAAACTTAACACGCAAAAAAACATGACGTGTAAAAGTGTTATTTATAACCAATTTACAAAATAAATATTTCATTTCATTTCATTTCATTTCATTTCATTTCATTTCAACCTTGATAAGCTTCAATACTAAATGTGTTAAAAGATCTGTTGACTGTGTTAGACGTCTGTGTGTAGCGGCTGACGTCATCGCATTGCAAGAAACTTGGCTTTTGCCTCATGATATCGCTTTTCTAGGGCAAATCAGCGATGATTTTGCTTTTACTGGCAACTCAGCAGTCGATACCTCGGCGGGAGTACTACGCGGAAGACCTTATGGAGGGGTGGCATTGTTGTGGAGGAAGAGTCTATTTCCATCTGTCACAGTAGTTAGCTGTAACAACGTACGCCTGGCAGCTATCAAGATACTGGCGCACGATCGCGCTGTACTCATTTTCTCGGTGTATATGCCTACGGACTCAAATGATAACGTCATTGAGTTTACAGACTGTCTTAGTGAAATTAGCGCGATAATTGAAAGTCAGAATGTGCAATCAGTGATCATACTTGGTGATTTTAACGCTCATCCGGGTGAGCTATTCAGTAGTGAGTTGTTAAGTTTCTGTGCGGAGCAGAGCTGGACCTGCGCGGACATGGACCTACTGCCGCAAGGTACGTACACTTTCGTGAGTGACGCGCACAGTTGCCACCGTTGGCTCGACCACTGTGTAGTGACGGAAGCCGCGAGGCGTCTGCTCGTTAGTGCGACTGTATTGTATGATACATATTGGTCGGATCACATGCCTGTGCAGTTAAAATGTAATTTTAATATGATAAGACCTATAATTGTGTCTCCCTGTCTGAGTAAAAATGGTACGATATGGGGCGAACGGGACGCTGGGAAAATTGATAAATACAAAAAATTATGTCACATTAAATTAAGGGAAATTAATTTTCCGACGGAATTTAAAGATTGTGCTAACGGGTTTTGTGCGAATGTTAATCACAAATGTATACTAGATAATATGTATAATAACATTGTATGTATTCTTACCGAGGCTGCCCAATGTCCCAGTAATGTCGGCGTAGGAGGCGGAAGAGGGGACAAACGTGTTGTCGGGTGGAATAGGCATGTTAAGCAGGCTCACGCGGATGCCCGGCTTGCTTTTCGAATCTGGAGTATGTCCGGTAAACCAACTTCTGGTCATGTGTATAAAAATATGTACGACACGAGAAAGGTCTTTAAATCAAAGTTAAAATGGTGTCAAAATAATCAAAATAAAATAAAAATGGATATTCTAGCTGAGAATCACAGGTCCAAAGACTTTTCACGATTCTGGAAAAACACCAACAGGTTGAACCCGCGGCCGGGCGTCCCTGTGAGTGTGGCGGGGCAAAATGAGCCTACCACTATAGCGAACTTATTTGTAGAACATTTTAAAGTTGTATCCCCTCTTGGTACCGCATCGCAGGCGGTCGATGCTGAGGATAGTGTGGTGGACTTAGGCGTCAGATTTACAACCAAAGATGTTTCGACGGTAATAAAAAATATGGTAAGGGGGAAGTCTCCAGGGCATGACAACCTCAGCATCGAGCACCTGCAGCACGCGGGAGTACATCTGCCCAGAGTGCTGGCGATGTTTTTCTCGCTTTGTTTGAGCCACGCTCATCTGCCTGGCGATCTGATGAAGACGGTGGTTGTGCCTGTTATCAAGGATAAGACAGGGGACACATCAGATCTGGCCAACTATAGGCCCATATCGCTCGCTACCGTCATTGCTAAGGTGCTGGACAGTTTGCTTGATAGACATATGGCAACTCGCATTGAATTACATGATGCGCAATTTGGTTTCAGACCTGGTCTATCCACAGAAAGTGCTATACTGTCTCTTAAGCATGCTGTCCAGTATTATACGTCTAGGAAAACGCCTGTTAACGCGTGCTTCCTAGACCTGTCGAAAGCGTTCGACCTAGTGTCGTATGAGTTGCTGTGGCAGAAGCTGATATGTGATACTAGGGTTGATAGGGGAGTTATATCAATACTAAGGTATTGGTATAACAACCAAACTAACTGTGTACGATGGGCAGGTTCGTTATCGGATGTGTATAGGCTGGAATGCGGAGTGAGACAGGGTGGCCTGACCTCTCCTCGCCTCTTCAATCTGTACATAAATCGGTTGATGGTTGAGCTCAGCAACACTTATCAAGGTTGTTACGTCGACGGAATTTGCGTCAACAATATCAGCTACGCTGATGATATGGTGTTGCTGAGCCCATCGATTAACTCGATGATGAGTCTGCTCACGATATGTGAGAGGTACGCGGAGACCCATGGGCTCAGATATAATGTTAAGAAAAGTGAAGTTATGGTATTCAAGGCAGGCACTAAAACCTACCCGATTGCGTCACAGCTGAAACTTTGCGGACGACCCTTGAACCAAGTCACATCTTTTAAATATCTGGGCCACTGGGTTTCCGATGACCTAAAAGACAGCCGGGATATTGAACGTGAGCGCAGGGCGTTGGCTGTCCGCTGCAATATGTTGGCTCGCAGATTTGCGAAATGCTCGACTGACGTTAAGGCTACGCTGTTTAAAGCGTACTGTCAATCGTTTTATACATGCAGTCTGTGGGTCAACTACACGCGGCGGGCATACAGCGCTCTGCGCGTTCAATATAATAATGCTTTCAGGGTGTTAATGGGGTTGCCGCGCTACTGCAGTGCTTCTGGCATGTTTGCAGAGGCAGGTATAGATGGCTTCCATGCCATCATGCGCAAGCGATGCGCTTCAATCATGCGCAGGGTACGCGTCAGCCCCAATAGCATCCTGAACACTATAGCGGACAGGTGGGACAGCCCCATACTGGGACATTGGATACGCCTACATGCCACTGTGGCGTTAAATAATTAGTTGTTTTTGTGTTTCTGGTAGTTTTAAGTACTAACATTAGTTTTATAAGTTGTTTGTGTACTAACCAAATGGATTCTGTCTGAAATAAAAGAATTTATTTATTTATTATTTATTAAATGGATAACATAAATATTCATCAGTATAGAAATAATACGAAAATTATTTATTATTTAATCAGATTATAAGCCACCGCAGAGGCCTATTTAAAATGGTGGTTGTATAAAGGACAAGAATGAGTCACGCGTTGATGTCTTTTTGAAAAGTCTCTTTCTTTCATGTAGAAATTCTAATTCTTTTATCCCTTTCTTTCCCTTTGTATTTTATCGTAAAAATCTTTAACGGCTGAATAAGTACGATATCGATAATTATATAATTAAACTTTTTTTTTTATTCAGATTGTTGTCTATCTATGTAATATGTATATATGAGGAAGTTCTAATATTTTTTCTTCTGTGTGACATGCTTGTTTTCATTTTAGATTTCAGAAGATTCCAAAATAAAAAGAAAAGTGGATAGATAAGGTTACTAGGGAATATTGGTTTCTAGTTTTGTTTTTATTGATATAATGTTGAGAAATTTTAAATCGTGAATTTAAGATACCTATATTCAGTCTTTCTAGGCTTCAAATAGTATGGCAGACTCTAATACTAATTAACCTGGGCCTTCGCATTACAATATCACCCTCGTAAGTTACTTTGTTTCCAGGGTTGCAGTAATGTTCTAACGAGATACCGCGGACCCAGAACTTAAGGGCAGCTGAAGGAACAGTGTGAGTTTTTAGTCAGTAGAAGTCTGACACTCCCTTCCGCTTTACCCCCAGAGCGGGAGAAGTCATACGATCTAATGACTCACCACCGAAAAAATAATAATTACAGAGTGCCTGCTGAAGCTACAGTTGTGGGTACACAACTGATTTTAATGAAAATATTTTTATTATGGAATTTTTAATCAGTATTTTTACAATGTAAAAAATAAATTTTATCGATATCGACTACTTTCCCTTAATAAAGTGGACTAACCCCTAACCAGGCATATCTACGCAATTTGACCTTGAACTAACCAATTGCAGCTCTATATTTCTCTGTCGTCCTTAGTAGTGAGTTGTGTTTTTCAAAGAAATCGGCCAATGCGCTGTCTAGTGGTTATGTACTCTCTGTCGAAGATGAAACACGCTTGCCCAGAAGTACCTACTCACTCTTGACTTAAAGACTCCCAGGTTATAGCGATCAGGTAACACAGATTCCAGCAGGGAAACTCTATACATATCTATACTAATACTAATATTACAAAGCGAAAAAGTTTGTTTTTCAGAACGCACTATTCTTCAAAAGCACTGAGTGGATTTGAATTTATGTATGGTATGGAAGTAGCTTGAAGCTTGAGGAAGGTTGTAGGTTACTTTTTACTCGACTGCAAAAGTAAAAGGAGCAAAACCCCGCGATACCTGTCGCGCGGGATTTTTCTCCTCGTAGATAAATAAAACTGAAGTGTGTCCACCTTAGGCCACATCATCGCTTACCTTTGAGGTGAGACCTAATAGTGGTTTTATAATTGTATTGTAACTGTAGTGATATAGGAACATTTCACACACAATGTATATTGTTAAATGAATGATATAATGATACTAAAACAAAACCTTTTATAAAAATTGTTGGCTCTGTCTGTCTTTCAGTTCGTTCGCGCTTATATCTTGAACGACTGAACCGATTTTAATGGGACTTCCACACATAGATGAGGTCATAGGGCATAATTAATAAATAAAAAAGTAATTACTCCAACTCACTTTACTAAGGTTTTTTTTATTACTGATGGGCCCACTCTTGACCTCGATCTCGCCTGATGGTAAGCGATAGATGAGGTCTAAGATGGGACGAGCGAGCCCAGAAGATGCCTATTTACTCGTGCTTTAAAGGCTGAAAGGTCATAAGTGGCAGGGAACACA